>OY998183.1:64747194-67147194 GCA_963921935.1 Galeruca laticollis
TTGGTGCGTGATGTATATTTAAAATGTTCTGTATTGATTTGCAAGTAACACATTCGCTCTGATTTCGCTTTGAATGTTTTCACTCATCCTGCATTGTGTTTGGCTATCATAAATACTGTTCCCAAAGTTCTTGTTGTTCCTCCACTATTGAATAGCATGTAGTTTCCTACTTCGCTTACAAAATCTCCTTTTTGTTTGGTTTCTTGAATTGCCAATAAATTAATTTAATATCTGTCTATTTCCTGTGTTAACATTCCAAGTTCCTATTTTCAATATTGCTTTTTTTCTCTATTCGCTGATTCAATACATGGTTCAATTTCCTTTCTTTCGCTCTCCTGTCTGTGCTTTGTGCTACTAGTTTTTTTGTATAATGTTTTGTTTCCTTTCTTCTAGCTTATATTCTTCCATGTTCCATCTCCATTCTTGTGATTCTATGTATATTTTCTTGTACCCAACCTTTACCCTATTCCCCTTGTCCTTCTCTTCTTTTGCCATCATTGGGATTTTTTTTTGTATCTTTCGATCTTTCTGTGACAGATCATCCTGTATAAACAGTCTTTCTTCTTTTATAAATTTCAGTTTCTGTTTGTTCGTCATTACTTTTTTTCTCCTCGTGGTTGGTCAGTCTTACTAGGCAAGTTCTCTCTCCTAACTTCATTGCGCTTTTTACTGCTGTCTTTATATGTGACACGTTATATCACTTAATTGACTGATACTTCCAAATAAATGTTGTAAATACTATACTTAATGAACATTATTTTGGGGGGCATTCATATAAAATCACAACGAGATCACAGTATAGTCGAAACAGTAATAGGTATAAGAGGGCGGCTTCACCAGGCTGGCTAAATCTGCCGTCGGTTTTTCCCGACGAAAAATTGGCGGCGAAATATCTATAAATATCAGAAGGAACCAACGCGACGCGCGGCAAATTAGTTTGATATGTTTGGTTGAGGTCTACACTCTACGTTTGTAATTACTTCACCTTATGTATATGTATACATGTAAGGGAAGTATTGTAATTGAGTGATTTTGACGATTCGAATGGATCTACATGTTTCTGAGTCCAAAAAACCTATATTTAAACAATGTCGGTCTGTCTTCACGATAACTCAAAAACGCGACTAAATTTTTCAATGAAATTTTATTTGTAGGTTCAGAATGTAAAAACTAAGTTCGTAAATGAGCAAAATCTTATGTACAGTTTTCCGGAGAATCCCATTTTCATAAATGTTTCTCAATTTTCCCACTGAAAGAATTTGTCTCTCGAACAACTGACACATTTTTTGGAATCCTCGTGTCAAAAAAACCCCTATGCAAAATTTCTTCAAATTTGGAATGAAAAAGTTCTTGGGATGTTCAATCCATAGGGCCATTAGAATCGGAATTAAAAAAAAGTTAAACTTTGATGTTTTATAACTCGGTTTGCATTACGGATGGGAAGTTGATGTGTTTTTTTTTATAAAAGTATGAACACTCCTATTTCGATTTTCACCAATTTCATTCTTTCCATTGCATAGACGTAGTTACAAATTTTTAAAGGTAATTTTAAAAAAAAATTCTACTCCTGCTTTAATCCCGTATATTGTCTACAAATATAAAATGGAAGAATTTAAATATTGGAAGTAACTCAATTATGTGTATCTATCGTATATCGAATGGCGTACGTAGTTAATTTTCAAGCCTTTTGCGAGAAGATCACTTCCACTCACACAGCGGCCAGACTACAAAAGGTCATGCCAAATGGGGGAACTAACCCCACAATGTCGCTGAAAAAGCCAGACGGATCATACACGGAAGGTGAAGAGGAACGATCGATTCTTCTTCTTAAAACCCACTTCCCAGGTAGTGAACCAGCAACAAGCACCGAAATAGCAATGAACTACAACAAACAATCCCGCAAGGAAGATTGGGACATTGCTAAGAAAATATTTACCAGACAACGGTTGAAATGGGCAATAAGTACCTTTCAACCATATAAATCACCAGGAGTGGATGGAATATTTCCAGCACTCCTACAGCAAGGGATAGAGGAGATTCTTCCTCACCTGCTGAAGATGACAAGAAGCAGTCTAGCAGTGCGTCTAATACCTACAAAATGGAGAAGAGCAAGGGTAACCTTCATACCAAAAATAGGGGAAAAGATGAGACTGATCCCCGATCTTTTAGACCCATCTGTCTAACATCGTTTCTAGTCAAATCGATGGAGAAAGTAGTGGATAACTACATAAGAACAGAGAATCTGGAGAATATACCGCTTCATAAATGTCAGCATGCCTAAAGAGCGGGTCGATCAACTGAGACAGCTCTGTATCAGCTGACCGAAGTCATTCAGAGAACTGTGAACAACAAAGAAATCGCAATGTGCACATTCCTGGATATATCAGGGGCCTTTGACAACTCATGTGTCTGTCAAAGAAGCACTAAAAAGGCGAGGAGTGAATGAAACCATTGTAAAATGGATGTATGAGTTGTTGACAACGAGGATAGCTGAGACACAAGTGGGGAATCAAACCACCTCAGTTAAAGCCACTCGGGGCACACCTCAAGGGGGAGTGATATCTCTTCTTCTATGGAGCCTCGTAGTAGATGAGTTGCTCTACAGGCTAAAGGAGCTTGGCTTCGAATGTATGGGCTACGCCGATGACATTATTTTAATAGTCAGAGGCAAGTTCGAGAGCACCTTGTGTGATTTATTACAAAAGGGCCTCAGAATCATTGAGCTTGTCAGTGGGGCTAAACATTAACCCAAGCAAGACCATAGTAATTCCATTTAGCCGTAAAAGAACACTTCCAGCCATGAATCCCATATCCTTAAACGGGGAAATCAATGAATGGAAATCAGAGGTTAAATATCTAGGGATAATCCTAGACAGTAAGCTTCTGTGGAATAAGCATGTTGAAATAACTGCTAGTAAAGCAATAAGAGCTTTGATGGCTTGCAGAAATCTAGCTGGTAAGAGGGGGGGCTGTAACCCAAAAATACCGCGATGGATATACGCCATGATTGTGAGACCAGCAATTACGTATGAGGCAATAGTTTGGCACACAAAAGCAAGTCAGTACAGCACGAGGAAGACCCTCGACAAAGTTCAAAGGCTTGCCTGTGTGTGCATCACTGGAGCTATGAGAACGTGTCCAACTAGGGCACTTGAGATCATTACAGATCTCTCACCTCTACATCTGGTGATAGAAAGATCTGCCCAAGAGGCAATTCTAAGAATATCTAAGGAAGGTTCAGGCAATGAGAGTATTAAAAATCAGGGAGCTTGGTCCTCTCTGACAAGATACATCTCATTAGCGAATCTTCCCTGTGACGAAATGATCAGGAAAGTAAGCATCGAAAATAATTTCACCACGATGCTAAATACGAGCAGAGATTGAGAAAGGGAATACACAACCCAAAATCTCAAAGAAAACACCATTAGATGCTATACAGATGGTTCAAAAACCACCATTGGAGCAGGAGCTGGAGTATTTGGGCCTGGCACCAGATACTCATTATCGTTAGGCTCCTTCCCGAGCGTCTTTCAGACAGAAATACTTGCGATCGAAAGATGCGTGGAAATGAACCTAGAAAGAAACTACCAGAAATGTGACATATCGATCCATTCTAATAGTCAAGCAGCTATCAAAGCATTGAGCTCCCATGTCATTGACTCAAAGTTGGCATGGGAGTGCCGAAGAAAACTTGATGAATTAACAGGGTCTCTTTAGTCTGGGTTCCTGGCCACTCGGGAATCACGGGGAATGAAGAGGCCAATACACTTGCCAGGAAAGGAGCACAAATGCCCTTTATTGGCCCGGAGCCTTTTTGTGGTGTAGCAAAATGCTCCTACAAGAAAGAGTTTCGGAAGAAAGAGGAAACCGAAAGAGAAGCACTCTAGCGGTGCCTTCCCGGGTTGGAACATTCCAAAAAGTTCCTGGGGAACTTCGACACTGCTAGATCCAAAAAACATTTGGCCCTCAGTAAAGATAAGCTACATCTCCTCACGGGCTTTCTTACAGGACACTGCCGCCTTAGGAAGAACTTAATGAGAATAGGTCTTGCAGAGATTGACGAGTGTAGATTCTGTGGGGAGGAGGATGAAACTCCGGATTACCTAGTTTTGGAATGCCTCGCCATTGCAAGCCAACGCAAGAAATGCTTCGGACAAGAAACTTGTAAGAGTGAGGACCCAACCTCGTTGAAGCCGTCCCAAATACTAGAGTTCATTAGAACCTTGGAACTGGAAGGCGAGCTGTAGTAGTAGCGAGAACAGCTCTGATAGGGGGGGCACAATAAACCTTTGGTTTCAGTGCACTGTAACCCCGTTATAATCTAAATCTAAATCTAATTACAGAATTTCTTATGGAAACATGTTAAAAAAAATTTAATAATATTGCGGTCCTTATTTTATGTTCAGTTTTTCGAAATTTTTGTTATTAAAGAAATTGAAAAATATTTTCAGAGTTTTTTCAAGTAAGGTATTAGAAAAAAATTGTTGGGTGAAAACTAATAGCCTTGTTACATAAGGGGAAGTCATGTGCTGGGTACACCTACTGGTTTTTGTTTTGGGATCGATGTGAGAGTCAGCTTATTTAGGAATAATGGATAGTCAAGATATCTCCTCCTCAGTATATTATGCTCCACATTTAGTTTTTCAAGAGAGAGATGAGAAATTTTCCCTTTCTCTCCTTGAGAAACCTCAATGTAAATTACTAAGTATTGAATATTTCATTGAAACATAGAAGTAATTCCATTAAAACATCTGTTTTTACTTTTCTCCTTTCGAATTACATCTCATATATTTCAACCTACATCATGTTTTTCAAAATAGTAAATCTCGAAAGATAGTTAAAGGCGCGCCATTTCAATCTATGTCGCAAATAAACAATAATTTAACAGTACTGATATTGAATCTATGGGTATAAAGATAACCATGATATCGAGTATTTCCGACAATAACCTTAAAACATATCAATGTTTTAATATAAATATTGGTTATATGATGATGATGAAAAGTGGAAACCATAGAGTATCATGCTCCTCTGTAATTATTCAAATGTGGATTTTTTAACTTGCCAAATACGACGTATTATTTAAAAAAAATTCTAATAAATAATGTAATATAATAATCCTCAGATTCTAATAAATACTTACAATTTTCCTCTAAGGTCGTTGACTTGAGTGTTCAATTCGGAGATCTATCAAAAATAAATAAAAATGAGTGATATTTCAGTTTTTTTTTCAAAAATACTAAGATCTTAGTTACGTACGCTTCTATATTTTATATATAGAATCTTATCATTTATTAACTACAACTTTGTATCCATTATTAATTGAATTGTGAAGTATACGTAACCTTAAACAAATAACATAAATAGTTAGTAAAGGTGCGAATGTGATGAAACAACACTAATTAATAGAGCTTCACAGCAAAAATTCATATCGCTTAGGCAGCCAGTTAGTGAAAATATAAAAAAGAAAATTATATAAGCTTGCAAAGTCAGAACATTGGCAGGAACAGTGGAGAGTGAAGATAGAAATAAAGGTAAATAATATGACAGTTCTTAAAACAACATTTGAGTAACATGAGATGAATATCAAATTTGCGCCAACAAATCTAATATTTCTGGTGAATATCAAATCACTTTTTAAAGTGTAGCAGGAGATCTGGACCTAAACACCGCTCTCCTTTTTCCTGATGATATTATATATATATACATATATATATATATATATATATATATATATATATATATATATATATATATATATATATATATATATATGTGTGTGTGTTTATAGCGAAAAACGCCGTGATCGTTGCTGATCAATTAGAACACAAATTGAAAAATATTTTATTGGGGATACCAGCAAATGAGGAAAAGTATACTCTATTTAATTCTCCAAGCTCTCGTAAATCTTTATTTACATCATCAGGGAAATTAATCGAGATTGCATCCTAGATCTTCATAACAGGAAATGTGTAAAATAGCAAATAGTTAAAGAAATAAGTCCAGTCGGCAATACAGTTGCACACACCCACGTGGACCTGTGAGAACTCTCACAGGTCCACGTGGGTGTGTGGATTCACGATATTTTAATGTTTTGACTTAGATTTTTAATAATGTTTTAAAATTTAACCAGTAGTGGGCAAATGTTTTGCCGACTGGACTTATTTCTTTAACTATTTGCTGTTTTACACATTTCCTGTTTTCAAGATCAAGGATGCAATCTCGATTAATTCCCTTGATGATATAAATAAAGATTTACGAAAGCTTGGAGAATTAAATAGAGTATACTTTTCCTCATTTGCTGATATCCCCAATAAGATATTTTTCAATATATATTTATATATATATATATATATATATATATATATATATATATATATATATATACATATATAGGTATTCAAAAAATATAGAGATAAATAAAACCTGACATAATTGGCACCCCATAGCTTGGTAAAGATATTTTTAATTACACATTTCTCAATTTATTTTATTCCTGTTAAGGTCATTGTTTCTCTGGATAAATTTCGCAATCGAAATAAAAAATGCTGCTGTGTTATTGACACCACAATTTAAAATGCTAATGACATACCATCCCAAGCAGTATCAAAGTATCGGAAACCGAGATCGGAACTTCGAATAATCCGTAATTATCACTAAAAACGACTTTGTAGTTCGTCCTACTTTTATTTAGACTCATTTTACATTTCTCTAGTTATTATTAATACAATTTGGAACTTAATAGTTCCAGTACTTCTAGGTAGCTTTTAAAGTTTCTGTAACGGAACTGTTACCAAGGGAAATAACTTTAAAGTAGCAAATACTTTAGAGTAATAATTGGTAGTCCCAGTAACTTGGTCTTGGTCTATTACTTTATAGTAGCGTTAAAAGTAACTACGACGTCGTTGCTACTTCAAAGCTATAGAGCTATGTAGCAATATTTAAAGTAAAATCCGTCTCTCGCTACTCACGAAAACTACTTCACAGTAATTTTTACTTCCCACTTTGTCTTATAGTTTCCACAAAGTTCCAATCCCTTAAAAAAATTAATTTAAAGTAACGGTAATTTTACAGGGACGAAAATATCTCCCCGTTTACAGGTAATCGCGGCATAAGTTCGTTTAAATAGTTCGAGTGTACTTCATATTTCTTTTCGCATCGGAATCTACACAACTTGTTAATTTCTTTCCTATATCTAATCCTTCGCGGCTGGTTGTCATATTTTAAAATACATGCAAATTGTTCCCATGTCTCAAAATGGGGGGTACTGTCTAGATCTAGTCTTAGGCTCTCCTTTTTACTATATATAAAATTTTTGGTCGAAAATAAAACACAGCTTTGTTCCCATTTATGTGGAGCTACTGTGAACTGGATGCCAGGCTTTTCTCGCGCAGCCACAATTTCAAAATGCGATCAAACTACGTAGCTTGCATAAATAGCTATAAATGCGCACTAATCACTTAATTATTGTAAGTTAAACTTCCTATTGGAAATTCATAGTGACAATGGGAACTTTATAGTAACTTAGGGAACTTTGAAATGGTCTTGTAGTTATTGCGACTATATAATTTCAAATATCTACAACAAACATTATACTTAATGGTAATAATGATTTCAAAGTGATTAAAGTGTAGTGCTCGCTACCTGCTGTAAAGTAGCAAATCCTTCAAACACCCCATATGTAGTAAATACTATTTTGAAGTAACGCCATATTTTCTGTCAAAAAGTTGGACGCCATTATATTTATTTCAATTTCTTCATAGTATTACAATTATGGAACTGTCAAAAAAATCACAAAAAAGATAAATTAAAGTGAAACTAAAATTATATAATTAGTAGAAATGTTAAAAAACATTTTTATCATTGTCTTCCCGGAAAAAAGTGTCAAAAAATATATTTTGAGCGTTGTTTTTATGAATCTATCGACATCACATTTGTTTATTATCGGATCTCGTAAATCAGCAAAGTTTTTTGTACCAGCGATAATATTTAGTTGAAAATTAAATTATTATTTTCATTATGGTTGGGGAAGCTGAATAAATCTTATGAAGTAGTGGCTCGAGTAGTGGTGACCACGCCGATACGTCCCCACAATAGCGTCATAAGATCAAGGTAGTAATTTTTACGTAATTGCCACCTTCAAAATGTACCCCAATATGGTCATAGGTACGTAATGGGACCGTAGTAATAACATTCCCGTCACTAGTAACGACAACCAGGTTTAGTCGCCGGGTAGTATCACCGATTATTTCTTTCGTCTATTAAATATCAGTCATCAACCAGTCATACTTTTGTTTCCTGTTTGACAAGACCAATCAACACGCTCTATTAGCGACTATTTGCATGGCCCACAATAGTCATCGACTATTCAGCATGATACTTACCAAAGAGCCTGTGCATCTGACAGAACTCTTAAGAGAAAACATCTAAAATGTCAAATTGAATTAAACGCGTTGAAGCTGTTGAAGTTTTTGAAGATGAATCGATTTTGAGAAACCAAAAACGGAGGAATAGACAGGGTAATCGAGGCTACTATTCCTGATAATACAGTTAGGAGTAAAAATAGCGTATGGAAAC
Organism: Galeruca laticollis; assembly: GCA_963921935.1. Lineage (NCBI taxonomy): Eukaryota > Metazoa > Arthropoda > Insecta > Coleoptera > Chrysomelidae > Galeruca > Galeruca laticollis. Next base: position 64,755,772 of record OY998183.1, read on the forward strand.
AGTTTACCAAATTTAGAGAGCATCGTCAATATGAATTGAATGAGTCGACAGCATTCACAAAAATGAATGATATTTTGAAAGACTGGGCCTGAAATATGAAAAACGAAAATGGGCAAGATTATAAAGAATATACTCTGAAGTGTATGTGGAATTTTCCAGATAAAACGTTTCAATGGTGTGTATTTCAAGGAGTATAACATGAAAATGGATCCATTTCAAGCGTGCGAAGTCAAAAGTTCTCGAGACACACGCAATGCCAAGAGACGGAAATTGCAGAAACATCAGGAAAAACGGAAACAGAGTTCAACGGTCGTAAGTATAGAAAATATGTTAGCTATTATTCATAAATGCGATGGAAAAACTTCAAAGGGTCTTCAAAAATTTTACTATTTGGCTTCAGTAGACTTATCGTGGCGTGGGGGCTAAGATTGTTCACCTTTCATTGAACATTTCAAATTTCACATTCAGAATGATGGTAATTAATAAGGTAGGATAGAATAAAACCCAATTTTTACGAAAACCTGTCAAGGAGGAAACCATAAATGCGCAGACAGCAAGTGGCTTAGTAAAAATGAATGAAACTCACAGCGCTGTCCAGGTAGGTTGTTCAGAGAATTGATTTGAAAAAGAGGAGCAGGATTCACATGTCCACGTTTGTTCCGATCTCTAAATCCATTCTGGCAAAAAGGAAATTCATTGTGGTGCAAAAATTCGCCTGTTGGGAAAAACGAACTTTCAGAATGGATTAAATTGGAAGCAAAGTCTATTGGTTTAAATACCAACCAAACCATTCATGCAGTTCAACTGCAGTTTCTCAACTGGCAAAATCCGGAGTACCAGAGCCACAATTCATTCAAATACTGGTTACGCTAGTACTACAATTCGACCTTACTTGCAGATGGATAAACAACATCACCAGGGTATTTTGCACAGATTGAGAAATCAGAATGAATGTGGACGTTCTACAGTTAATGCTGCCACATCTTCAAAAGCTGAACAAATGTCACAAATTACACATGGTGGAAATGTCACATACAATAATTGTGCTTTCAATTTCAATTGATAAATTATGAAGCTGGTGCTGTTTTTGTTTGGATTTTGTTGATATTTTCAATAAATTATTCCAAATTGTTTCATTTTGTGAATATGTCTGATATAAAGAATTGGATTCAAGAAATAATCTTCATTAATATAACACGACCTTGATAAGTTGTCGACTATATTCATTACTGCTAAATTTCTCTTTTTTTTATTAATTTGACTCGACACTATTTTGAAGAATACGCAAGGTGCTGGAAAGAGACAAGAAAACTAATAAGAACAAAGAAAAAAGAGTATGAACGAAGGATATATGAAGAAATAGAAAGAGACCTCCCAAAAGCAGGATCCAGAAAATTCTACAGGGCAATTACTTTTGAGAAGAGAGGCTTCAAGGCCAAATCCATTCCGACACTTAGGAATGACCAGGGCCACTTAATACTCAAAGAAGAAGAACTGACCGAAGAATGGAGAAGATACTTCAAGAACCTCCTAAGCACAAAACCAGAAAAAGTGCACAAAAAAGAGACCTACATAACAGCAGACCTACCAGTGGAAGAGCCCTCCCTTCAAGAAACAAAAAGGGCATTGAATAAATAAGCTAAAGAACTCCAAGGCGCCTGGCTCGTATGAGATACCGGCAGAACTACTAAAATATGGTGGCATTCCATTTGCAAATTCACAAATTAATAACTCTCATATGGCGAGAAGAAAAAATACCTACAAAATGGAAAGAAAGTATTATCGCACCCATTCATAAAAAGGGAGACACACAAAAATGCGCCAACTACAGGGGAATCTCACTAATAAACACCGCATACAAAACACTCTCAAACATCCTGCTATATACATTAACCCCATGTATAGAAAACATCCTAGGTGAATATCAAGCCGACTTCAGAAAATACAGGTCAACTATAGACAAACTTTTCACACTAAGGCAAATTCTAGAAAAAGCTTGGGAGTATCAAAGGTACGGGTAAACAATAACCTATCCAGCAGCTTTGGAATAGATAACGAACTAAAACAAGGCGATTCCCTCTCGCCACTACTGTTCAACCTCGTCCTAGAGAAAGCCGTGAGAACAGCTGAGATAAAAACTGAACTGCTTACAACAAAAGGTCCCAAATTGCTGTTAGCATACGCAGATGACATCGACATCATCGGGGATGCTGTCGTAACAATAAAGGACATTTTCAACAAGATCGAGAAAACAACAAGCGAAGTAGGACTAAGAATTAACGAGGAAAAGACGAAATACATGTGCGTAAATAGAACGGCACGAAGAGATAGATTAGGACAAAACGCCACAATGAACAATTTCAACTTCGAAAGAGTAGAACACTTCAAATACCTTGGTGCCACAATTACAGCAGACAATGACGTCACTGAAGAAATCAGAGGCAGAATCTAGTCCGCAACTCGCTGTCTTTTTGCACTCAATAGCCTTATGAAATCAATGGCTTCAAAAATCAAGATATATAAAACTATCATCAGACCCATACTAACATATGGTAGTGAAACGTGGACAATGACCAAATCAAACGAAGATAAACTCAGATGCTCCGAACGAAAGATTATCAGAAAGATATTTGGACCCTACCACGATACGACGACCAACCGATATCGCTTTAGAACTAATGCAGAGGTCTAAGAAGTATACAGAGATAGCGATATTATCCAGGAGATTAAATCCCAGAGTTTAAGATGGGCAAGACACGTACAGAGGCTACCTGACGAAAGACTTGTGAAACTGATATGGGAACAGACTCCAACAGGCAAAAGACTACTCGGACGCCCCAGAATGCGTTGGAGAGACAACACAAGATCAAACCTCCAAAAAATGAATATCCCACTCAATTACAGGTTGATGAATGACAGGGCCTCATGGAATAAATTTGTGCAGTCAGTCAAGACCCACCCAGGGTTGTAGCGCTAAGTGATGATGATGATTATTTTGGCATTAATAATAGGAGATGTAAGCCCTCGAGTTTCGCTCTCGGGCTTTCATCATATTATTAATGCCAAAATAATGTCTCGTTAAATTATTATAAATTAGAGTTGAAATTTAGATGCAACAAAATAGTCGACAATTTATCAGGGTCTTGTTATATTACCCTTGACTAAAATCGCTGATTGGGATCGGATTGGCAATAAAATTATCTACATTTACATATATGACTCTTGAAAAAATAATGACGAAAAATTATTGATACCAATTTTTACCTGATTGGCGGGTATTATTGCCATGAAAAAGGTAGTCAATCACACACTGACATTCTCAAGATGCTTTTTGCTTTCAAATTTATTAAGAAAAAGAATGACCTTATCTGGAAAAAAATGTAATTACAATTTTCTTGCCAAGTTATGGAGTGCCAATCACGCCAGGTTTTGTTTATCTATATATTTTATTTAAAAAAAAATATTTCACCAGGAAAACGGATGAAGGGTGTAGGTATAGGTCCGTATCTTGGATTATTTCATTTATACACATCTTCAAATTTGCTGTTAGATATGATATTATATGGAATTATTTTTTAAATTTCTGAAATGTTGGAATATACAAAATATCTTTTACTTTCGCAAATTGTTATGTTTTATTAACATTATCTCCTCATCTCCATCCTTTCCGTGTAGTTATCTCACATTAAACTCTAAATCTCATTTCACAATGTGCCCGCTATAGTTATTAGATAAGGGGTATAGCGACATGTATACCGACATTCTAAAACGTAGTTTGATTGTAGTACAGTTTCTTGATAATCAGAAATTGGCAACTCTAGTTCCAGTTTATTTTCCCTTCATGATGGGATTTAGGAGTACACATAATCTCTTCCTATTCACAGCTTCTCAAGATTTAGAATAATATATCATTCAATTTTCACTCACTAATTCCAGTAGAAGTGGTCGTATTTACCAATATCATCTTTATTATTCCAGTTCATTTCAAGTAAACACAATGTGAGCCTTGCATCATTTCCATCAGTACCTGTGTATTGGTGACTGTTTCCCCTGTTATCTGGCCAGAAAATGTCGGCCTGATATATATTTTGATAAATTTAAAGACTGGTAATAGCTATTTACGAAAACTTGATAGGGTTTGAAGTCACTTGTAATTTTTTTGATGTACAAAACCTCTCAGCTCAGCAATTACATACTTTGTACTTGTATAAATAAAAAATCGGTCGGCATGGAACAGATCTTGGCTAGAAAGGAAACATACCTTACTTATGGACATATTTTTGTTTTAAGAACGATCATGTATTAAACAATAGGATTTGACGATACACAGGGGAAAATATAATTGTAACTGCTTCTACAAAAATATACACAATATACAGGTGGAGAAATATCAAAAATATAACTATTTCTCGAAAAAAAAATGAAACACAAAATTTGTAGTATAAGGCGAGGAAGTAGAAGAATCTGCTCCTCTCGTCAAAACAGGATTCGTTGATCAGGATCCGGGATCTAAACTAAATAAAAACTTTTGCTGGTCATGTTCAGTTTTTGGTTTATACTATTGAAGCTAATCAATAAAAAGCTACATACGCTTTCCGTTTTTGATAATATAATTTTAAGATAAAATTCTAGTTCAGTTGTAGCAGCTCATATCGAAGATTAAATTTTGAATATCAAACTAGAAATTTACCTTCAACCTATATTACAATATTATTTACAAAAGTCCATCTTAATGCCCTTCCTATGTAGTACACCCAATACTTTCGTTTTGGAACTGAACCATCAACTACTTATCTGTTAAGAGTGAATTACGCACCAAGGTGGAAAGTGTACCGTTATTGTCAAGATAATCGAAATCGAAACAGTAACGAAACTTTCTACCGAGGTTTGTAAGCTGTTTCATTTACAATCAGCCGCGTCAAAAAATATAAAAACTTAACGTTTGCGCTTTGATTGTTCACTTCAGTACACGAGCAGTTTCTATTCGACTCATATTTTGTTCTATTACCAAAATAACATACAAACATACGCGGATAAGACCATTTATTAGTTTTTTTGGATAAGAAAATACCTTAAACTTAAAAAAAATGTATTATTTTAAGGATGGAGTCGAGGACCTTACAACTAAATATTTTTTCAGGATTGTGGTTCACGATGTTCGCTTCCATATCAAAAAGAACGTAAATAATTATGTCGAATTGTGAAAAACAAATCAATGTAGAAAATAACAACAGTGATATATTCATCGCCGATAATCAGAACAAACCGCAGCTAGAAAATATCTTTGCTAACAATAATGGCTTTTTAAATGAATCAACAAATGAAATTGCTGATACTAGATATTCCAGAAATTACTGATGGTTTCAAAGAAACTGGAGTACCTAATCTGACGAACTTAAACGCCGTCCCGCTTAGTGCTGAAAGAGAAGATTTTAGTGACACCCTTAAGGAACAAGATGACCACCGTCCATGGATAGAAAACAACATCCTTGAGCACTAACAGAAACCGTTTCCAAAAATCCCTATTTTGATGTTGATATTATTGAAATGGAACATTATACTACTACAAATAAATTATTCGAAACTTCTGCAGTAGAACTTGTAATAGAAGAGAAAAATGCAAATAATGCCGGAAAAGATCCTGACTGTGAACCTGTGATTGAAATGGAATCTGAAGAGACGAAAACACTGAAATAAAAAGAAAGAAAAGACAAATGGTGCATACTGAAGATTGGGAGAATAACCGTGCAAAAATTGAAAGAGAAATGGGACAAGATTATAATGGGAGAAAAAAAATTGATGGACAATGTAAATATAATGTTCAAAAAGAAAAATGAAGGAACCATGTAATTGCAAAGCTTCTTTGAAGGGTAAATCATTGCCTTGTAGGACGTTTTCTGACGAAGAAAGGAATACTATATTCAATCACTTTTGGTTGGATATGGGCTGGAAAGAGAGAAAAGTTTACACCTCTTTTTTAATTGATTCGATATCCACAGAAAGAAGTAGGAATAGAGTTTCAGAGGGTGTTTCTAGGAGAAGCGAGTCTTTAATATATCACCTTAAATTAAATGATGAGCGGAAAAGGGTATGTAAACAAATGTTCTTGAATACTCATGGCGTAAAAGAAAATATGATTCTCGATTGGTTGAAAAAGCAGAATGAAGTCAAAAATAAAATGAGCAAAGACACGACAGTAATACAGAGCATTCATCAGAAAAACACGATCCTGTAGAACGTGGGCGCTATACAGACTTGGAGAAAAAGCTATTTTTTTTTATAAACTTCCTAAAGTTGAGTCTCATTACTGTCTAGCTTCATCGACAAAACTTTACCTGGAGCCGAATTGGCAATCTAAGTCTGCACTTTATAAGTTTTATAAAAATTGGTATCAACAGAAAAAAGACTTATCTATCCATTGCGTCGTTTCACCATGACTTTGATAATATGTATACTTTTCCGGACAAAAAAGAATGAGTGTGACGTATGTGTGGCACACAAAACTGGAAATTTAGCTGATGAACAATTCGCCTTACATCGAGAAAAAAGACTAGAAGCGAGAAGTGGGAAGTCTAAAGACAAAGAATCAGCCAATATGGTTTTTTGTGTGGACCTACAATCAGTATTGTTATCACCAAAATCAAACGTTTCTTCACTTTATTTCAAGACGAAGCTCATTGTACACAATTTCACTTTCTTCAACTTAAAAACAAAAGATGGGTACTGCTATATTTGACCATGAGTCAGCTGGGGGAGTAACGGCAAACGATTATGCTTCCATCATTTGCCAGTTTATAAAAGATCATGTTAAAAATGATCTACAGCCGGAGAAAAATCTGATCATGTATAGCGGAGGTTGTACCTCACAGAACAGAAATTCTATTTCGGCCAACAGTTTAATTAATCTCTCTGTGACATTCAATATAACTATTGAACAGAAATTTCTTGAGAAAGGCCATACGCAAATGGAAGCAGACTCCATGCATTCAGTTATTGAGCCAAAAATTCGTCATAACAACATAAACGTACCAGCTGACTATGTTGGAATATGTACGCGAGCTCGTGAAAAACCAAGACCTTACCAGGTATATTATCTGGGCCATGGCTTCTTTGAAAATTTCACAAAACTACAGTTTCTCACATCTTTGCGACCTAGAAAGAAAAGGGGTGATCCTTTGGTAATAGACATACGCGCTTTAAAATATAGCCCAGATGGCTATTTATTTTACAAACTAAGACACCTGGAAGATTACTAAGAGTTCGAATATCGTGTACCTGGAAATACACGGAATAATCTCGCCTGTGAACTAGAAAGTCTTCCATTATTATATAAGACTTATATACCGATAAAAAAGGAAAAACAGATGCACCTACATTTTTTAAAAAAGAGTCTTCAAAGTGATTACCATAGTTTTTATGACAATTTGCCGTATGAATAAATTTTAAACTTGTGTAATTTAGTTCATTTTATTCACGTCTAGATGAATATTTGCCTTTAATGGATAAACTCAGATTTTTTATTACTTTTCCGCCCAACCTATCTAATATGCGAGAAAAGTATTGGTTTACCCCAAAAAAAGTTGGAAATTTGATTTTTTTTGAGTTATTTTTACGTTTTCCATCAACAACAAACCAAAAAACAGGTTTTAGAAAAAAAATCCTGTGTGTATGTCGTCGTCGGCCACTTTTCGTTACACGATACACGATACAGCCTCTGGAGTGTGGCAAGTTACCAATTTTATGATTGAATGTTGTTAAGGAGATGTCACAGATGAGCCCTATTGATTTTCAGCTCACCAGAGCCAGCACATCGGGTGCTATGGTACTAGAAGTACGACGCTTTAGTACCATTTTTTGATAAATTTCTGTTTGTTAGCACGATACAGCCTCCGGAGCTCAACAAGTCACCAATTTTATGATTGAATATTATTCAGGACATCTCACAGATGAACCCTATTGATTTTCAGCTCACCAGAGCCAGCACACCGGGTGCTATGGTACTAGAAGTACGACATTTTAGTCATTTTTTGAGAAATTTCAGTTTGTTAACACGATACACCCTCCGGAGTTCTACAAGTGATCAATTTTATGATTGAATATTATTCAGGACATATCACAGATGGACCCTATTGATTTTTTGAGTTCACCATAGCCAGTACAGTACAGGTGCTTATAGTACTTTAAGTAGGATATTTTTATAATTTTTGGAGTATTTTCAGTTTGTTAGCACGATACAGCCTCCGGAGTATGACCAATTTTATTATTGGATATTATTCAGAGCGTCTCAAAGATGAATCCTATTGATAATCGGCTCACTAAAGTCAGTACAACGGGTTCAATGGTACTTGCAGTACCAAATTTTTGTCATTTTTGGAGAATTTTCAGTTTGTTAGCAAGATACAGCCTCCAGAGTGTATACAAGTGACCAATTTTATGATTCACAGATGTACCCTATTGATTTTCAGCTGACTAGAGCGAGTCCTATAAATCCAGATATACTACATTTTTGGTTATTTTTGGACAAATTTCGGTTTGTTAGCACGATACATCCCCCGAACTTTATACAACTGACAATTTTATGATAGAATATTGTTCAGGGCCACAGATGCGGAAAAGTTAGTTTTAATCTTTAAAACCGTTTATTATTAGAATATTTTACTGTTAAAGCTTCAATAAAAAAATTAAAAAAAAATGTGGTCTTAATTCAAAATTCAGGATGGAGAATCCCGTATCTCCAAAAATCCTTTCAATAAATATTGGAAAAACAGGTAAGTCCATTCAGATTATCTGCGGAATTACTTTTAGCTTAGGGTGTCATAATTACTTTTAAAACAAATAATTTAACTGTTTGCATATTTTGTTTTCATTCAAATAATTCTGCGCTATTTTATAAACTCTTTTTTTATGCCTCATGAACATTTTTCATTTTGTGACTTACGGGTTTTTCTGATTAAGGCGACGAAATTATACATTTCATGGTAATTTTTGGAGAAATTTCGGTTTGTTAGCAAGATACAGCCTCTGGAGTATATAAAGTTACTAATTTTATGATTGAATATAGTTCGGAGCATGTCACAGATTAACTCTATTGAGTTTCAGCTCACCGGGGTCGGTACAACGGGTGTTATGTTAGTTTTAATCCTTAAAACCGTTTATTTTCGTATTAAACTGCTCATGACCATTAATAAACTACTTGTCATAAAGATTTTGAAGAGAAAAAATAACTGTCAGACAATGTTCAATATTATATCTTGTAATTATTTGGTTATGTTCCTGAATATTCAAATAGATTTAGTTGATGGTTCAAGTTCAATGGGGTATAAATCGTACAATAGATATATCTAATAGTATCATATTGCGTCAAGAATAATATTATTTCGCAAGGAAACATTACGACACCATGATATCTGTAATGAATGTTTAGCAATTTTTAAAAGTACTGAGTTAAAAGCTCTTTTAGGCAGTGCCACCTTATGAAGAATACGCATATCCATAATTCTTAAGGTTGGTTGTAAATAGCAGTTTAGCAGATATTCAGATAGTCATTAAACGAAACATAGTTTCTTCTTTTCATTTTGACAATCTGCAAATGACTCAAACTTCAAATATCTGATTATAAAATCAATGGTAGCGGTTTGGAAATACTGTTTTTTCAAAATTACCGTTTCACATATATTAACAACCACAAATTCAATATCTAAGCTAGATCTAAGTGTATATATTACGTCGTTTATCACTTTGACAAACAACATTTAACAATTTAATCGTTAATCAAAATGAAGGTTTAAGTTGCATTAGGTTCAAGTAATGATATAGTTGAAACTTATGTAAGTATTCCTATGCCGCAAATTTGCGTGACCATAGAATTTATGAAACGCTTTAAAATGAGGATACTAGCACATTAAATTTCAATTTAAGTTGAACTAAGCTTAATTTTTAATAAATTACCAAATATCGTCTATCAAGTTTATTATAACACAACTTCACCCGATCAGATTTACTATTTCTCGTTTCAAAATTGAGGAGTGTTATTTTGGTTGCCTACTATTACATATGTGATTTTCAGAATTTAAAGAACGTTCTCAACATTCTTCAGTGGATTGATTATTTTGCATCACAAAAAATCTAGTGTCAGGTAATATTTTTATAGGAAAGAAATTTTAAAACGTTGTATACAGCTTATACTGTATTGAAATATTTTTTATTTTACCTTTCCATTGATTTGATTATTTGTGAAATACTACTCACTAGTAAATGATGCAGGTTGCCCATTTTCTTCATTAGCAGTAATAAAGTTTTGATCAAATTTTTAAATATCCGTCTTTATGTTTGACTCAACATAACCTTAGCTTCTTTTTCCATTTTTAAACCGCAGTAACTTGTTAAATTCCTGTTTGTGTTCATAGATGTTAATCACACCGATGGCTCATATAACTTATTTATTTATTAATAATTCATAGCTGCTTGGAAAAATGCTTTTTCCTTTTTAACAGAATATTTGTTGAATCCATTTAATTTTGCAGTTTCCAGTCAAGAATATTTTTAAACAGACATTTATATGGAGTTTCAATGTAATTGACTCTGTAAGTGCGATTGTATTACTGAATGCAGCATTCAGTTAGTCTCAATGATACATTGATTATTAAGTTTAGTGTTCCAAGTACCTCGAGAGGCAGAATACTAAAGGGTGTAAGTGTGAAATTATCCATTGTATTTTGTAGTGAAATTAATTTGTTATATATTCAGGGCCGCAAAACACTTCCGCTTCCAATAGTATGGAGAAAAACTAACACTACCTCTCTTAAGGATAAGAATTAAGGATCAGAAAATCTCGTAATCTCATATACAGTAAACATGCTTGAAAGAGCTCTAAATAATTGCAAAGTGTCGAAATGTTTGTGATTATATTTAGTAATCAGAATTCTTCTGCGCGATATCTGCATTGTAATATAACTTTTGGTAAACAAATTATTGCGATTTCTTAAGGAAGAGCAGGATAGATAGAGCATGGCACTTCTGAACTGGCAGGTTCCGTTATCCATGGATCATAATTCCGGTACTTTTGTGATTTGGAATGGTTAAGGAACAAAATTCTGAATATGGTTGTTCTCTTTATACACGTCAAGGTAAAAAAATAAAAGGAGAAAGCATGAAGGGCCATGCCGTATCCCATGGAAAGATGCTGGGTTGAAGCGTTATGCCCGTTTTAGTGCTGCTTATGTAGGTACTATATATCCACTATTCTATTGTAGTGTTAGTATAGTTAGGTACAAATTTCTGACTGTTGTCTAAAGTTTTCTTATATTTGTTATAATATTAGTTAGTTTATTGAATCAAATAATATTATTGCTTGTAGAATATTGAAATAATGAGAATATTCTCCTGTCAAATTACTGAGAATTGCTGTTAAAATATTGGAGGATTGAATGGAAAAACTTTTTTTTGATTAGATTCATAAAATTATGCCTTTCGTGTTCGGTTCAAAAGAAAAATACTGCAATGAGATTTAGTTCAAGGGCATCTCTTGAAACTCACAGTATAATTTTAAACAAAGTTCTTATGCTGACATGAAACTGCATTGGATATGAAAATCATCATTAGATAGAAAAACCGTTAGTAGTCATCTTTTTGATGCCATTTGAAATCGAAATTTAGGTGTTAATTGTTCGCATCATTTTTACAGCAATTGGAAATATCTTCATGTGGTAGAAAACTTTATTCTATAGTCAGTAAATTGAATCAAGTTGGTTATTATATACATGATATAAGATAGTTACACAACAAATAAGTTTGATGAACAACTAAAAAGCTTGCGGGGAGCTTAAGCGTTGGATAGAAAGGAATGTGACTATCAAGCTGAAAATTGACAATTGTATGTACTTATTGACTCTTAAACGTTCTAATGTTGACTAAATATGATTCTTATCTCTTTTTATGGCTGCTGAGAGCTACAATGGATCAGGAGAGGGACACTACGGCTTAACACTTCATGTACTTACTATGTAATATTTAGTATACACAACATAATTAATCGGTTTGAAAATGTGTGGTTTACCTTGTTAACGATTCACTACTACTTTTTATTTTAAAAATCACCGAAACTATTACAATTGAAAGAGTGTGATTTTATGATATCCATATTTTATTGATATAATCTGTCATATTTTATTTAATTGAAAAATAATCGTTAGGTAATTAATCAGACAACAAGAAGTAGGTTTGTTCAAAAGCTATTCCCCATCGAAATTAAAAGTTGTACCACAAGCATTTCTCTGCTACGATACAGAAAATATTCGGAATATAACTTCAAAAATCTCATCAGCGTAAACTAGTAAAGAGGATGAAGAGGATGTCCACAGGGAGGCGTTCTGTCACCAAAGCTGTGGAATCTGGTAGTCGACGACCTTCTTGTCTCACTAAACAAGCAGGGGTGGTATGTTCAAGGATATGCTGACGACATCATCATTCTAATACGGGGAAAACACGTGGGCATCTGCCTGGAACTAATGCAGAGAGCAATGTCCGTAGTGGAGAGATGGTGTGATGCGGAGGGATTGTCTGTCAATCCCTCGAAAACCATCATGGTACCATTTACAAAACAGCGAAGCGCAGAGATTACTAGTGTGCCAAAACTCTCCGACAATCAGATAAAGGTTGCCAGGGAGGCAAAATATCTAGGAATCCGGTTAGATGACAAGCTAACCTGGAACAGCCATCTAGCGAGCATCACAAGCCGTTCTCAGATTACGCTAATGACGATGAGACGAGCAATTGGGTGCACCTGGGGACTAACTCCGACAATGGTAAACTGGTTGTACACCAGAGTAATCAGACCAATGATGGTGTATGGTGCGATCGCATGGTGGGCTAAAGTTCAGCAAAGCACAGCCGCCAAAACGCTTTCTAAAGTGCAGCGACCCGCATGTCTGAGCGTTACAGACGCCATGAAGGGCACACCAACCGCAGCATTGGAAATACTGCTAAACATTAGATCTCTATATACAGGGGGAGGCTAAAATGGCTGCATACAGAATGCAGTGCAATGGCAACTGGTGCAAGCACCATGCTATGAAACATACTAAAATACACGACAACATGAGGTGCAACATCATCGAAATGCCACCTGACAGAATGCCCAAGGTCGTGGAAACTGAGATACCATATCGTATCAACTTGAGTGGCAGATCCGAATGGTCCCAGGGAGAACCTCAACGCATGTTGAACAGTATCACCTGGTACACAGACGGGTCAAAGACCCTAACGGGTACAGGAGTTGGCGCTTACGGTGTCAGACCCAGGCAAAGCATAAGTGTTTGCCTTGGCAAAATGACGACCGTATTTCAAGCAGAAATAGCTGCACTAATCGAATGCGGCAGAACATGCATAGACAGGAAATATAACAAAAATACCATCTATGTGAACACGGACAGTCGGGCGGCCCTTTTGGCCTTAGCAAGCCACAGCTATACGTCGAAGATTGTATGGAACTGTCACAATATCTTGAAAATCTTGGTAATAGACAATAGAGTAATTCTTACTTGTGTGCCAAGCCATACAGGGGTAGCTGGAAATGAGGGAGCTGGTAAGTGTGACAAGAAAGGAGCTCATCTCACCCTCATGGGACCAGAACCAGCATACGGCGTTTCATACAGCGCCGTAAGAAAAACTGTTTTCAACTGGGTGTCGCTTGAACACCAAAAGCGCTGGAACAGAATCACGGGACATGCTCAGTCCAAAAGAATGCTAAAAGGACCATCATGTTCCTACGCAGCAAATGCTTTCAGACTGGGTAGGAAAGAACTGCGAAAAGTGGTAGGATTCATAACTGGCCACTGGATATTTAACGCACACCTAGCGAAAATGGGGATTGAAATAACAAATCTCATTAGCAGGATGTATGGAGAAGTAGAAGGAACCGCAAAGCACGTGGTCTTTAATTGCCCTGACCTGTGCAGAAGGCGAGCCTCCTGTCTAGATATCTTCCTAGGCACAAATCAGGAGGGAATGCAGGAAAACATGGTCCGACGAATCTCAATGTTCGCTAAGAATTTAGGATGGGTCTCTGCTTAATACCTGTGAGTGGGGGTACACAATAAGCCAATCAATGGCTGAGCGGCAACAATTAGGGCAGTTGAACCCTAACCCCCTCGTGACTAAAAAAAAACTAATGAAACCAAATTTTGTATTTTATTATCAGTGGCTGGACACAACGTTTCTTCAAAATTTGGGTCACATTTCACAAACTACATTACATTATCCTTGAAGTACACGCTTAGTTTATATATCTTATGGATTGAATATTGTGCTGGATCAATGTCCTTCATGAATATTCAAAATTGTACCCAGAATTGTATGACAAAAAATGAACAATGTGTAAAAATTCATATTTTTCAAATAAAATTTTGAATGTTTAAAGCTTGCGAAGAAGAAAAAAAGTGAGTTGATGAACAATCTTAGAGTTGTAGTGGTAAAGTTGACCTTGTGAGCAAGATTACATTGCTATCACTTGATATGGAAAACCATCAACAGATCCATTGGGGAGCGGTGAGAAACAGATAATCCAGAAATTTTATATTCCACTTTTAAATCAACACATTTGATTATTTTTGCTCGTATTTTTTGAATATCGTATTTGTTGTGCTCTAAACTCAGCGTTTATAATTTGGAAAATTTCACTACATTCAAAATTGCACTTTTTTACAGAATTTTGTGTAGGTAGGTCAGATGCAATATAAGCTCATTTTAATATAACAATCACCAAATTACAGAATTAAACCTAAAAGTACTCGAATGCAGTTCATTCTATTGGTTCAAGAAAACTTCTATTCGATGTTTTTATCAATAAAATTACTTGCCCACTCCTCCCATGCTAATTTCTGTTATTAGTGATTATTTTCATCTTGTATGCTCAATATTCGTGAATCGTTAACATAAACCTGTTGACTTTTAATATGTATATAATATATGTATGATACGAAGCACAAAACAAGTTGAATTATAACAGATGTGTGAGTGTCAAGATACCTCCCAATCCCGTTTTCGAACTTCACGTTCCAAATCCCACTTCTGCTCTTCACATATATACATGCGGTCATAATAGTCTTTGCAAATCTTCTTAAGCATCCCTAGAAATTGGAAACGGAACCAGCAGTCAGCAAATAGATAGGTATTACACTTTAATTGCCCCCATTATAATTGTATGCTCTTTATTTTCAAAATACTCAATAGAAAATTTGATTCTGATCGAGAATATTTTTTAATAAGTATAGTATAAGTAAAGAGTTTGGAAGTGTGCAGTGAAACCTACTCATCTCCTACTTCGATAGGATTCTTATTCAGAAAATTCTCACTTCTCACTTAATTTCAGGATTTGGGACTTGAAAGATGAGTAGTCTATCATTGGTTACTCAAGAACTTATCATAGCACAAGAATGAGAAGAGTAAGCCGTGGAAGAGATCAGATAGATAACGAAACTAAGAAAAGTTGTACATTTTATAAAATTTGATCATAAGAATTATTTGAAACTCAACAGAAACAAGAAACAATAAGAGACCAAGATATTAGTTGACATATTAGACGATGCTGTTAAGAAGATGATGGTTTTTAGTAGAACTCCGTCTAAGCTGTCATCAACGAACATAGTTCAATTTGCATTTTACTATAATTAGTTGAAGTGCTTTCCACTGAAATTTATTGAAGAAAAACTTTTTGAAACGATTCGATTATTATACGAAAGTGTTTTATCGTTTTTATTAATAGAACTGATTGTATCTGCTAACTCAAGTTCACTCAGATAGAATCATTTCTAGTAACAAATCAGATGTGAAATATTATCGAAATGATTGAGTATTTTCAAAATAAGAGTATCTATCTGTACACGTTCAAAAAAAGATGTATGAAAACCTGTTGTTTTCTTAGAAAACAGCCCTAGATACAAATAGCGTTGGCAAAATATTTACATTGCAGGTAAAAACATAATAAGTCATCCAAAAAATAATAACTTCAAAAAACGTGAGCTTCGAAAATCAAATTTCAACTCAACTTTTTCGTTTTCCCAATTAAAATGAAGTTGAAATAAAACTACAGTTGCGATATTACCACAATTCTTTCTACAGGAAAAACGTATTATTTAATATTTGGAAAACATTTCTATTATAACGTTGATTATTTTTTGGAGGCCATTTACCAATTTTAAAAATGCCATTCCTTAAATGCGACCTAAAGTAACGAAAATAAAGAAAAAAAAAACGCAACAAGGCCTGTGTATCGTGTATAATTTGTACCTCATGGGCTTTGATACGTTCGATAACTTCTAAATCATATTTATCCCCTTCAAGTTTGGCTATTTTCTCATGATAACTTTTACAAATAGTCTGTAGTTCGGCTAGAAGAGACAGTTGATATTATAAAAAAATTCGGGACTCATTTATACCCTAATAATACCAGCGTTTATTTGTCTGTATAGTTACTCAACTTTATGAGGACGTCAAACATATAATACGTCACAAAGAGAATAAGTATTCATCATATATATTTATCATAATAAACAAGATTTTTAATAAAAACATCCAATTAGAGTTCATTTGGAAGGCAAATAATAAAAATAGCAAATAATTATGTCAATAATTTTTTTGTCATGTATCTAGCATTATTAGAATGTAAGTGTTCAGGTAATGTTTAAAATAACCTTTCTAAGAGATTAGAATTCGAAAAATATGTAGTGAGACACTGAAAAATGAATTTAAAATGGCTAAGGATAAAATAAAATTGAGGTAACCAAAATTTTGGATTCATTAGATGTATTTCTACACAATTCTTTCTTCTTCGTTCATTTTCAAGTATTTTCATAAAAAAATACAGCTCTAATGCAGACACTGAGATCAGCTTTACTTTAACACTAGAAGCGCCGAAAGGGCCATTTTGACACTTTTAAAAATTAATTGTTCTGGATCTTCTGAACCAAGGGCACTATGAGGGTAGGAATTCTTGACTTTTAATCTTTTTATGTAATAAACACGTACAAGTAAGCTCAATCTTGTTTTGCATATTGTTCTTATTTTATTACGGCTTTTACCTATTAGCGCCGCATGGGGTCATATTGATCCCTGTTTTTAGAATACGGGAAAAATATTGCAATGCTATGTGTATCTGAACAAATAAAAGTATTTTGTAGTGGTCAATATTCAAATCACCCCCCCCCCCGTGGTCGAATGCGTCATTTATTCATGCGAAGTGGGGCAGCCTACAGTAGTTCCGTTATATTGATTGATTCAGTTGTTATTTACAAGTGAGTGCGTGCACACACGTGTTGTAAAAATGTGGCGTATCTCAGTGCTTCTGAACTTGAACAAATAGCCAACGAAATGGCAATGGATGACTATGATGGAGAAGATGACAGTAACGTCGAAGACGACGAATCAATATATTCCCCAAGAGGAATGAGTTCCAGCGAACCATACGATTCTGATGAAGTGAGCAAAGAATGCAAAACAAAAAGCGGAACTGCAGTAGCCGAAGATTTATACCCAATTATCTTAGATGCTTATTTTTTATACATACAGCAATGAAAAGCTCGTAATTTCGGAGAAAACAATCATGTGTTTCATTTGCTCGTCTCTGAAATGAAGGTACTATTTCCAGCTGCAGAATGTTCTTTGGCGGTAGTCAAGCAACTAGTTTTCAACATCAAAATGACCGTTCCCAGGCAACCAATGGTGGGAGTCAGCGAGGTAAAAATAAAATATACTTGAAGTATATAATGTTTTTTTATATGTCTGTATAAACTATAATTTCCGTTATTACAGCTGGTGTTTCGGTTAGTCATCAAGATACTGGATTACAAAATGAAGGAAACTGTGCTTAAACAACCGATAGTGAAAGTAAGCGAGATAGAGGGCGAGGACTCGGACGTCCGCCAAAGGTTCTTCAAACATCAGCAGCGAGTGTTAGTTCCAATATCCTTGCCACTGGATTCAATTTCGTTGGCAGTGTCAAGGAAACAGCGAGGAAGGTAATTGACATTGAAGATAAAACTCCAGGAAGGACATCCGCTCCGAATATTGTTAGAGAAACTCCATGACCAACACCGTATGCTAAACGGTACATAATTCATGAATGGATTATGATCTCTTATGGTCTAAATATTGAGGAATAGAATTTTTTGGAAAAAACAATGAGCCGGAACCATTTTCGTAGCATAACGCGATATCTGCGATTTGACGAACGACAATCTCGATCTGAATGCCTCAAGACGGACTAATTTGCGTTGACATCATTTATTTGGGATCGGTTTATTGAAAATCGCATAACTTGTTACATACCCGGCGAATTTGTTACAGTTGACGAACAGTTATATCCCACAAAAGCACGTTGCCCATTCACCAAATATATGGCTAATAAACCGGATAAGTTTGGCATCAAATACTGGATGCTCGGTGATGCCAAATCCAAATATATGTGCAATGCATTTCCGTATCTAGGAAAAGGTGCTCATTGTCCTGTAGATGAAAGCTTTCCCGAAAATGTGGTTTGGCGTCTTATGAAACCATTTTTGAATAAACGTTGAAATGTTACTACAGACAATTTATTTACGTCTGTAAAATTGGATAAACGCCTGCAACAAGCTAAAACTACAATAGTTGGTACAGTAAATAGGATTCGAAAAGAAATACCAGTTTAAATAAAATAGCGTAAAGCAACCCTCTACGATACAAAACTTTTGCAGTATGAAAACTGCACGCAAACTGTATACCAGGGAAATAAAAATAAAAATGTTCTCATCCTAAGTACCATGCACTCTAATATTGAAATTGGCTCTACTGAAAAAAGTTACCGGAAACTGTTAGTTTTTATAACAGCACAAAATATGGAGTCGATACTATTGACCAAATGGCTAGGCAGTACACCACCAGATCTAGCTCACGTCGTTGGCCCATTCAAGTTTTTTATAACATTCTTGATTTAGCTCTAATAAATGCTTGGGTTTTATACAAAGAAAGTACAGGAGAGAAAATAAGCAGGGACGGGTTTTTGAGAAAACTAACAGAAAAATTTCGAGCAGCGTATTGTAGAAGTAAAAATACCTCTGAGGTTGTCCAAGACACCGAACCAGGACCATCGCAAATGAGACATAAATGTCACATTAAAAGACACTGCAAAGGAAACAAGACTGTCGTCAAATGTGAAAAGTGTCTCAAGGTTGCTTGCGGAAATTGTTCTGGAAACATTGTTAAAATTGTAACTTGTGCCAAATGCGCCAACTAGTTTATGAGTATGTAGTAAACAGCTTTTTATTTGAATAAAGAAGCAAAATAAGTCTAAGTCTTTTAGTTTTTGCTGATTCTGCAATATTTATACGAGGAAAAAAGATGGGGTCAAAATGACCCCTTATTGCGCTAATAGGTATGCAGGTAAGCTCGGCGCTTCTAGTGAGGAGCTAAAGTATACAGGCCACCATTTATAGAATTTTTTCACTCACTTTCAAATTTCTCCATAAAAGCTTCTGCTTCAATACTGTCATGTTTTTGATTACAGTCTACTTACATTTGAAAATGGATAACAAATATAAGATAAAGGAATATATGATACGAAAACCGTTTAAAAAACAATAGGTGCGTTCTTTTTGACTGAGATCTCAGTTAATCTCAGCTCACATCAGTAATGTGAGCGTTCTTTTTGTTTTACTCCCCCTTCACCGATGATGAATGTGTTGTAAGGGGGTATCAGTTGGAAATGAGTCGGAAATAAAGTGGAGGGGATGAAGAAATATTTGATTTGCTTGGGTTATTTGTAGTTTTAACCAAGGTTATCTAAGGTTTTAACCATTGACATATAAACAATAAGCACACATAATCTATTTTTCTTTTGTTACAAATTATGGATACATTAATTAACATTATTAGATGCTGATACGAATCTGTTGTATAGTTTGAATTTATCGACAGATAGCGCGCTTCAATCGAGATGTCGTTCTTTTTGGTGCTTACTTACATCCCTTTATCTAAGATCACCTTAACTGAAGTGATCTGAGATCTCAGTCAAAAGGAACGCACCAAATGAAAAGAGCTTAGAAGTAGCATGTTTTAGGGAAAATAACTTAAGTATCAATTATAACGATATCACTGAACAGTGCAACTGTAGCAATTTATACAGGAGAATCATCTGGATCCACTACTACATCAGATGCCGGCTTTTGAGATCTATGCCATAAATAGACAACAAAGGGCAATGGGTTAGGACCCAAAGTTTCCTAACTTTGCAACTACCGATGTAGAAAAGACCATTACTTGAATGCTGAGGAATCAGAAAACACTATTTACATCCTAATAGAATGTGATTAAAATGGGACAAGTTATTAGATAATAGTTTGCATTTATTGTTAGTTCTTTGTCTCTTTGTGACGTACTTCTCTTGAGGGTTGAATTTTGTCTCAAGTGGAATATATTGGAGTATGCAAGATGTTCTGACACTCTTGTACTTGTATTGCATCAACTGATAATACAAAATCCTGTTGTATTTAATTTTCAATTTCAGTTTATCCCTATTATTGGACAGTATTCGTGAAATTACTACAAAAAATTAACAGATATAGCAATAACAGAATCAAAGTCAACTTTCGTTAAATTTTACAAAATTTATTATTTAGTTATGAACCAGAATTTTGATAGCAATGGTAATTGTTGGGAATAAAGGACCTTTTTATCTTGCTTAGAGACTGTTTTTTGTAGAATTTCAATAAAATAACGTATGTTCCATGAAATGCAGCTCTAATTTTCTTCAAATCTTGCAGTGCATCTCAAACAGAACTAATACAGTTCTATGAACGACTGTAATGTTAAAAAATAAGCATAGTTTATACAAAACATGTTTTCACCAACACGCACTCATTTATTACAACACATATTGATCAAATTGTCATATCATAGTAGTTAGTCAATTGGCTTGTTGCTAGATTTAATGCCCATTAATTTGAAAAAAAAAGTGTCGTATTTCAATTAATAAATGGGTTTCAATGGATAAGGGTGTCTGTCAAAAAACTGGTTTCTCTCAAATCACTACTTAAAAATATCATCATAATTTATATTTTGCATAATGGGTCGTCAAAAGAAAGGTTGAAACATTTTATTCGACCCAAATTTCATTAGGAAATCCGGACTGAGTAAGCAAAAAGCAAGAAGCAAAATTCTGTGAAAAATAGGGAGGAAGATACATTAAGTATTTACAAAAAATCTTAAAAAGTGAAAAAGAATAAAAAACTGAAAGTTAACATGTATTTCACAAAAAAGTGGCAAATATTTGTGTGATGATATATTCTGTTATTAGTCCCTGAAACGTTGAAAAAAATAAATGTTAACTTTCTTCAGTGAGTACACATATGTTATTTAAATTGTGTTTTATACAACGACCAAGTCAAAAAAATCAAAAGATTATCGTCGATATATTTAACAAGTTTGTGCAAAAAGCTCTAAAAAATAAGTCGTGTGTTGTTATATAACTCTACGCATGTGCTATAAATGTCATCATGCCCTCCATTTTTCTACCTGAAAATCTCTGAATTCCACTTCCTTTTCGAGGTCAAATTTCTTATTTTCTAGGTCTACAATACGTCTGTGATACCCCTCACAAGTTTGTTTTAAAGAGGCTAGAAGGAAATATTTTGTGACTTTTTTGTTTCAATACTACACCTGGAGGGAGTTTTTATTTTAAACCCATTATCCGAATATTTTATTTAGCTGGTTCGATGTTCAATTACAAAATAATTGCGCAATTATGCTATATATATTCTCATTTTCTAGACACAAAAATTTTGTTTACTCGTATGTTGAAAATATACATCTGTTTCAAAATAACTAAAATTTAAAATTAGAGCCAAGGCAGATCATAAAGAGAGAGAGATAGAAAAAAGCAAATACAAGGGTGTACATTACAAAAAAAAACATGAAAATTCGTTTAATTTTTGATGAAAATAAAATAAATGTAAACCCTAGTAATATTGTGACCATTAAAATATTAAAATGGAAGTCTGCTGCACCACTTGGAAAAAATCAAAAAGCTTGAAGCAGACGGATCAGTTCATCAAAGAAAAAGTAGTGAAGTCTCCATTCAATTATAAAAATAACTATAAATCATTACTTGTTATCCACACTACAGTCCTAATTTATATTTAGAACTTATTCTAGCTCATTTTCGCTTCATTTATTCGGCATTAGTTTATCACTTCTAATTTAATCATCATTGTATTCAAACCTTCTCAATTGTGTCGATGACCTTTTCACATATTATGAATATAAACTGACTTCAATACATTTTCATTGCTGGTGAACTGTCAAAAAAATGGTGAGATGCAACGTTATGCATTCTCTTATAAAAAATATAAAACACGTGCAACAATATTTTCAACTACACCTAACCTCCATGTCTTTCTTTTTGACCAGATATTCCAAATCAAATTTTTGATCTTCTAGCTTGCATATTCTGTCATGATATGTTTTGCAATAGCTTCTAATTTGTTCTATGAAAAAATACGTGTTAAACACGTGTTAAATACGAATTAATTAATAAATTTGAGCAGCCATCTTAGAAAAAGTATGTCTGATGACATATAATGCATATAACTTCTATTATTTACAGTCGTCTTTTGATGTAATCGGAAATACTCCCAATTTTCATTATTGTAGTGACACATTTCTGCCATATTTTTAAAATTATTATTTCAGTTTATGAAATAAATTGCACATGTCAATATGTTTTTTTTATTATTTCCTAAGCTGCTGCAAGGGGGAATTGACATCATAATAAGTCCTTTAGTTATGATATTACGTAGTAGCCATGCTTTAGGATAAACCAATTGCATGGGGACAGTCAAAGGTGGTGTTTATGCCCAAACCAGGGAAAGAAATGTACACCCAGGCTAAATCCTACAGACCAATCAGTCTGACATCATCATGGTGAAAACCATAGAAAAAATGTGAAACAAATGCATTTGCAAGAAGGAGTGCCTAAGAGCATCCCACTACACAGACTGCAATGGGCAATTTGGTCTTAACAAGTCCCTCAAAAAGAAGAGGGATAATCAATACCACATGAAGGTGGATAAAATACATGCTAGAGCATAGGAGAATATCGGCAGACATGAATGACATAACGTACACCGTTAGGACAACTGAAGGGTGTCTTCGACGTAGAGTACTCTCACCACTATTGTGGTATTTAATTGTGGATGACTTGATCTGCAGGCTAAATGATCAAGGCATATGGACGTAGAGCTTCGCGGACCTAGTGATTGTCACTAAGGGGAAATTCCCGACGACAGTCGCGAATGTCTTACAAGAAGCGCTACGAATTGTGGAAGACTGGTATCTCAAAGGGGACCTTTCAGTGAACCCAAAGAAAACCAAACTAGTTCTTTATAGGAATACAAGAGTTCTTCCGCAGGGCATAGTACAAATGTTCGGAGAAAAACTAGAAATATTTGAAAATGTGAAATATCTGGGAGTGACAATTGATTCTGTACTGAATTGGAGAACAGACCTGAAATAAATAACTACCAGGGCAACCAGGTTCTTCTAGCAATGCAGAACAGTTATGGGCAAAACCTGAGGAATACGACCTGAGGTGATACACTGGCTTTACATAACAGTGATTAGGCCAATGATCACCTATGGGACCCTAGTCTGGTGGAGAAGGACAGAAATATCCTCTGTAGAAAATAAGTTAACTGCAATCGAAAGACAAGCTCTCCTCAGAATTAACGGGGCAATGAACAGCACGGGGACGGCATCAATGGAAGCCCTCATACTGAAATCGGGAGGCATGTGGACCTCGAACAATGTACGTGGAGGACATACTCATACAACTGGGACAAAACTAGATGAACCCAACTTTCAAATGGATCTGGGTATTATGATACCACATAATATATTTACTTAGCAAATGAATAGCATTATTCCATCAAGGGAACATGTGATGCACCCTGGTAATTCTGTAGACATCATCTGGCTCATCGATGGCTCTAAAACGTACCACGGTACTGGGAATGGTATAAATTGACCTAGGAAGAAAATGTTATTCAGCCTTGGCCGATATACGTCTCTATTTCAGGCATAAACTATTGCTGCTATAGCCTGTATTAATGAAAACATCAGGAGAGGTTATACCGGATAAAAAATTTGAATACTCGTATACACTGACAGCTAGGCTCCGCCTAAAGCTATCAGCCATCAAAAAACTAAATCTAGACTGGTAAAAAACTCGTAAAGAATCCCTTAATAAGCCTGCAAGAGACAACACAGTGTCTCTAGAATGAGTGCTGGGACATGAAGGGATTGCAGGCAATGTATTGGCGGACCATCTAGCTGAACAAGGCTCTAAAAGAGACTTCATCGGTCCGGAACCGTTTTGTGAAATCATTGCATAAGAGGGGAAATTCGGAACTGGCTACACAAAGAACATCAAATCAAATGGAGGATGACAGAAGGTGACCTTCACATAAGATGCTTACTGAAAAAGTAAACAATGAACTCTCAATCAGGTTATTGAAACTGAGCAAGAGACATTTGAAGACAGTTGCCGATATGGTTTTTGGAAACTGTACCCTAAGAAAACATTTATATAAAACGGGAAAAGTTAGTGAACCTGTACGAAATGCGAACTAAGGGATGAAACAGCTACTCACATACTGTGCTTATTAAAGAACTTACAATGACTATGGCAAAAGTATTTTGGAAAGGATATAATACAATTCTCAGAACTACTCAATATCACTCCAAATAAGCTAGAGGCCAATATCGAGGACATGAAGCTTCTGGAGTGGAAGCAGATAATATTGGGAATGGTACAATGACTTAGGTCGAGTGCCCGGGCTGTTAAGCACAACCCGAACGAATGAATGATGTTTTTTTATTGAAAAGTGAAGGATTATTCCTGAAGTACTTTTTTACATTAACTCACACTCTGGAGTTAGAATTGGCTCAGTTCTTGGGAATTTTGACATATCAGGTTACGTTTTTGGCCACTTATGAGGTGATGTATAAAAGTAATGACATTTTTTGGAGTTGGAAATGACGAGATGCGTTCCATTATTGTCATGATCATTGGGATTTATACCTCCTACCAAGCCCACAAATATCAAGGCAATATGAATTAAAAATTCAGCAACCCAAAACAAGATCTATCTCGATAGAAAGGAGGTGTGTTCAATTCAGAAAAATGGTTGTAAATATAATAGTGCTATTTTGAGAAGGCATAACTCGCATTTGGTAAAAAATTGTTCACGGTGTAATATAACCTCTAAAATTGCAAAAAACATGTATTTTGCGCCTTCGGTTTGGTATTACTGAAAAGCCAGACGTGATAGAGAAATTCTGAGGCAGGATTAATATTTTGTGCAGAAAATTGTCATAAAAATGACTTCTAGCATCCTAAGATCCCGTTTTTGTGAACCTATTAAGGTTAATAATGTACTAAACAGAGGCAATTTGCTGCCATTGGAAATTATGAACGAAGAGTCATTTGAATCGAGCTCATGTCCTGAAACTTTTCAAAAACATTGAAGTTACTCTCAAAAAAATTGCGATTGTTATTAATAGATTAGTGACAAGAAAGAAGATTTAGTTTTATGCGAATATTTTAAAAACAGTTGCAGATATGGAAAATCTAATGAAATGTTCCTTAAAAGTAAGAACTTCACGGATCATTACCGCCAATGTTCTAATTTAGAGGGGGACATTTCACTGGAAATGGTTGGAATAATTTGGACGATAATCCGTTGAAATAGTTTTTGCCGCAATTTTTCTATTAAATGAAAGGGGGATCCAAATCAAAAATTTCTACGATCACAGAGCGTAGCATTAAAATGAAAATTTGAGAGTATTTCTAATCAAAGTCTGAACCTGGTAAGATAATTAATTCAGTAGTTTTCATATTGTACATTAACGAATAGTTGAAGTTCGATTACAATTCGTGATTGATTGAGCTTCAAATTATAATTCTTATCGATATTTGAGCAAAACCGAACCAAACTTCTGTTTCCAGCCTACAATCTTCAATCAATTCATTGTTTTCTGCCTATGATTGCATGTAGAAATTTTTTGTAGCATCACAAAAATTCTACATATTGTATTTCATCAGGAATTTTCAACGAACCCTTTGTAATTCGAAGTATACTGTTGATCTTGCCAATAAAATAATCCGAAGTTTATGACATTAAGTATTACTAATATAGGAAAAGACAATACCTTCATTTGCTTCATCGATGAGTTTGGGTTTACCGCATCTTTCTTCGATGATACGCCTCCTTTCAGCAGCTTTACGTTCTTGTTCTTTTTTTAATTCTTCAGCGGCTTTCTTTCTTAACAGTAACTGAAAACAAAATATCAATCCTTGTACTGTAGATATTAAAAAATATAAAAGAAACATGATCGTGAGAGTAATATATGGCCAAAAATCTCATTTAATATTAATAATGATAAAGTTTGAACTCTATAATTGAAACATGTTTACCTATCAAGAAAGTAACTTTAGATTTATTTGAGGCAAGTTGGAAACGATTCTATAAAACTGCATTGCCTAAGATATTGAGACGTGAATTTCGATAAGTAGGAAAATATGAATATTTGGATATAGATAACACATTTACTTACCCTAAGTTTCTTCTTTCTCTCAGGGGTCATGAAACCTTTCTTGGCCTTCTTGGCTTTTGAGGCCTCTTCCATACGAGCCCTGACCTCGGCCCTTTTGCGTTCAATTTCGGCCTGTTTCCTCTTCTTTTCCTATTTTTCATGTCAAAGAATCCAATGAGTATATTAAAGTTAAATTAGAAGCACCAAAAGCAGAAAACAATATTATTTTAAGCATGCTTATGTAACTAAAATCATTTAAATAACATATTTGAGTTTAGACAGAATCTTTTAAACAACTACTATGGAGTTTGTCACAAAGAGTGTAATTTTTTTAAAATATGAAAACATCAAATAGAATAATTTTGCACATTGTGCCAAGTGAGATCTTTGTTGAGTAAAGTTTTCTGTTTTTGGTTGTTTTGATCTATTAGTTTACGTGCCTCCTCCAACTTCTTTTTCTGAAAAATTAGAAAAGAATATATTAATAACCTCAAATAACGTTTGATCCAAATTAGTTTAGCGACAAGGGAGAGTAAACATGAGAAATGACAAATTTGAGGTAAATTATGAATGAACTTGGACATATTTTATTGTAGCTTACTTATTGTTTCGGACACAAACATATCGGGAGTAAATGAACCGATATGGCAAGTAAAACACCTGCGGAATATGAAAGAAGCCACAGATACTATAGATCATGTTACTCTATCATTTTTTTAATAGTATAAAATATCACAAGTTCGTTATATAAACAAAAATATTCTTTGTATTATCAAAGTACAAATGTTGAAATTAAGTAAAACCTAAGGATCTTCTTAAGTAGAAGAGCGACGAATAGCTCTTACATAGATAAAATACAATAAATAAGCTTTTTTAATTATATTACATAAAATGAAAACTGAAATATCGAAACACATTATGAAGACGTAGAAATATAAATATAATTGTATAGAACTTGATCAAACTATACAATTTATAAATTTAACATTTATGTATGAAATAATGAAATAAATAAAGATACAAAAAATGCAGTGTTATGTATCCTAAACGTTTTCTATACTATAAACTGAGTATTTTTTAAAAAAATGAGAATTAGATTCTTCCAAAACATTTTTTAGATTAAAAAATTAACATAAAAGCTGTGACAATTCGTAATCGGCCCAATTCGAATTGTCCAAAGTTTAGAAGTAGGTGAAACTTATACCTCTTTATTTGTTCCCATTTTGAGTAAAAATCGGTGTATGCATTTTGTATAGTTATTTTGACTTCTTTCTTGAGCTACATACCTATATTTCAAATTCTACGTCTTCAAAAACAATTATAACAATCATTATTAGAGGGAAAGTGAATGTTTTTCATAGCATTTCATTTTGATTTTAACGAGTTTGTTGATAAAAATATATTCATGTTCAAATTCAGACAATTGTTTATCAAAATGAAAAAGCCGACTTGAAAAAGTTTTCAAGGTTAAGAACACACGAAATACTACTGAATACTAATTAACATGAACTCTAAAAATCATAAAAACAGGAACAATTAAATTCATGTTAGATCAACTCCAATGTACTTACACTTTATACTAAATTAATGGAAAGAAAAGTGTTTATTTGCTACATAGTATATAGGTAACTCAAAAACTTCTTGCTGAACAGATTCTACGTTCAATATAGTCTTAAGTTAGAAAATAGCTTAATAAGCGTTTCTACTAATATTTTATTTATCAAATAAGATGTATGCCAAATAGCGATATCTACATGTCTACTTGTCTTTTAAATAGATTTTCTCAATAGTGAGCTACAATTGTGAAAAAAATCATTATTTACAGCGTATAGTTTGATAGTTACCTTTTATGTCAGAGAAGACCAACTTCGTTTCTTATCATACTGTAAAAAGAAATAAAAAATTATTAGAGTCTATTTTAAAGGTAATAACATATTAAATATAATTTTCATTACAAAATGGTTTCTGTGAAGTACATTGATATATTTCATTGAATATAATATGAGGGACCTTGGGAAAACTTCACTTTTAAAATTGTTCATGTAAGATTTATATTTTGAATGACAATCATTATTTTCGAGTTTTGAACATGTGTTATGTGTATATATTTTGCAGAGCTATAACAATAGAAAAAGCTGATTGGTTTATAACCGAAGAAATAGTTTTTACTTCCGATAGACTAATAATAAGAAGTCAGAACAGGAAAGAAGTAGTTGAAAATTGTAGAATATGCAAAATGTTGTAGACATTCATATTATTATCTGATGATGATAACGTATTTCCGGAAATCACTGATGAAAAAAGTGATAGAAAGGAAAATATCATCAATGACTCAAATGTGACTGACAGTCATTTTTCTGAATGAAACTCAAAGTCAATGTCACAGAATTTTAATAGTAGAAAATAGTGCAGCTACTAGTTACGGCCTACATACGGGCCATCTTCAGGCTGATCCAAAAATTCATTTCACTTCTGTGGGCAACACACGATGATAATCATAAGGTAGAGGAGAAAAATGTGAAACTGGAAGATTAAAATTTATAAAATATGAAAAACTTTTGAAAAACTCTTTTTCTCGTCATATAGATTGAAATAAAACCACTCAATAGTTATGATAACTTATAAAAAAAGATGTGACAAATGAAATTTTTGATTATAATGAAATGGAGTATTACAGTTGAGCTCAAAGGGAGCAATGAACCATGAAAATAAAATTATCTTATTGGGGGTAAGAGTTGAGCTGTTTAAATAGTTTAAATTTAAGAGAAAGAAATCTTGTCTATATGACTGTCGATATCCTCAATTCTCAGAGGGAAGAGTTCAACCAGTTCCGAATCGATTCCTAAAAGGAAGAGTCTGGGCAAGTCAACCTCAATTCCCCAATTATTTTATAAATTTTAATATTCCAATTTCACACTTTTCTCCTCCACTTTATGATTATCATCGTGTGTTGCCCACGGAAGTGGAATGAATTTTTGGATCAGCCTTATGTAGGCCGAAACTAGTAGCTGCACTATTTTCTACTATTAAAATGCTGTGACATTGACTTTGAGTTTCATTCAGAAAAAAAATAATAGAAAGATTAATTTGATCCACTTCCTTACTACTATAGAGAATTAAAGGGTCCCCCAAACAAACGCAAATTATTCGCCGCGAAACCGCAGCGGCAACTTCTCGGCGACTTTCATGGCGGATTCCGGAGGAAACCTCCCACCAAAGCGAATATATTTCCGGTATCGAGAAGGTTTTAAGTACTAATACTAACAAATGAAATATCCTAAAAAAATGATGTCAGTAAAGTTGCCTCCCCCCAATAGATGTTTTCAACAAAAACATGGCAAATAAACGCTAGTCCCCTCCAATCGGAATTTTCAAATTTTATACTTTGCATCATCAAGCGCTTGTAATGTACCATAATGCCCCATCAAGAAAATCTTTTGCACCCCTCCCCTCAGTTAGAGTATCCTATAATTGAGAGTAAAGTTCCCTCATCCCCCCCCAATGACAATTGGCAAAAAAGATATACAGTAGCCGAATCCACTTCTAATGCACTCGTATACTCCACAAAGAAAACTAAAATTCCCCCTTCCTCCTCCTCAATATATAAACTAAAGCTGCCCCCCCCCAATTATAATTAAAAAAAAATAGCATCCGAATCCAGTTTAATTGCACTCCTATGCACCACCAACAAAAACAAAATCCCCCCTTTCCCTAGTTAGTTAAACCTTTTATGCACCACCAACTAAAACAGAAACACCTCTCCACCTAGTTTGTTAAACCTCATTAAAAGAAGTTGGCCCCCTTAACGACAATTTCCAAAAAAAGTATTGGTTAGTGGAGTCCACTCCTAATGCATCCATATACACCACTAACAAAGACAAAATATTCTTGGTATATTAAAGAAATATTTATTACCTTTTCATTGAAATAAATTCTCCAAAAATAAGTAACAAAAACAAATTCCCCCTTTCCCTAGTTAGTTAAAGCTCATTATTTAAAGAAAAATTGGCCCCCAATGACAATTTCAGAATAAAAATACATGGAGGGAAATCATATTGAAAATTGGAAACAAAGGACAAGCTAATTATCAGAGTTTTTATCGATGGACTTTTCGAAGAAAAAGTGCTAGAGGACTGGACTTATGCCCCCTCCCCCCCATAAACAAACAGCTTTAGTCTCTCAGGGAACGTGGTGCAAAGAAAATCATGCATGGAGCATATTGGTGCATTACGACCAAATATATATTTGTTCAAAATATCTATAGGGAGGGCCAACTTAACTGACCTAAAAAAATGTATATATCATCGGATGAAGAAAAAGCACTATTGTTCCTTGAAGTAGAAGAAAAAATTTTCAGGTAAAATAATATTTTATATAAAAATTTGCATATTTACCATATTGCGTATATTATCTTAGGAAAAGAAGAAAATTGATTCACAAAATTAATCAAGAAAGACGAGAATATGGTGAATTTCAGACGTTGATGCCAAAATTACGAAAAGACGAGAAACGATTCTACATTTATTTTAGAATGACAATTGCTTGTTTTGATGGAATTCTACACCTTATACTAAGAAAATGATATCCGCAAATTATACACAAATTATCTTCAACTATTTTACTTCTAACCTTATCCTTTTTGCGAATAATTTTATCATCTTTATCAGAATACGCGGTTAATCGCAGGCGAGGCGAAGAAAACCGCGCCACTTTGATCTTGTCTATTTACCTTAGTGAAAACAATAAGCTGCAAATCGTATGTGGTGCGAATATTCGTAGATGTTCCGCGTTGGCTTGGGTGATCCTTTAAGGAAGGAAGAGATACAACAATTTGAAAAAAATTAGGCACCAACGACAGGCATATCTGAGAGAATTGATAGAAATCAAGGTGAAAACAGACACGTTGTGAGACAAAAACTAAAATGTAAGGAAAAATTCACAAACTTCAAAACTCGGGGATAAATTGGATATCATTGATGAGAGCATTATTATTTAACGTAAAGGTAGTGTATACAATTAAAAACGAGATGCAGAAATTCATGCTATTTTTTATTTTATAAAAACAATACTTTTTTAATGACAATACACCGTTTCCAAATTCATATAAGAATTGTAGTCCATAATTCTAATTGAATTTCAATACTAATATTTTGGAGGAAAATGCGATAAAAAAGGAAAAGTGAAGTGGCACGGACAGTAATGTGGAAAATAATTGTTTTAATTGATTTTTGTAATGGAACTATCTTTCACTTGCAATGCTTCATAATTTTTGACGTAAGAGATCTACTCACAATAAATGAATAATAGTTTTATACAAGTACGTGGAATTAAGGAGTACTCATTTTGGTGAGTTGACATTTTTCTACATTAGAAGTTGATATTATACAGCGAGTTTCAAAAAGTGTGCACCATATGGAAAACTTCTTTACTATCCAATTGTCAGAAAATTTTATTCTTGGTAACCATTGGTGCGTTGCGCAAAATTGCCAATTGTGTTATCGAAACTTTAAATTTTAAAACGGTGTACAGAGGAGAACAAAATAATAGGAATTTTGATCAAGTCTAAACTACCCTTATTTTCGATATTATCAAAAAAGTTGTTTTAGCGTCATAAAGTGTAATAGTGTCTCATATACACCTTAGACGACTCCTACATATTAATATAATAATATTTTAATGAAACATTTTGGTATAATGTATTATGTGTACTATAATATCGACGTTTATTGAAAATGCTTTACATTTTTAGTAGTTTTGAGGTGCAAATTTGATATTTCACTCTTTTTGCATGTCTATAATAACTATCAGTAAGGATTAATGGATGAAAATGATTAAATAAAGTGATTAATTAACGCTAAACCATTGGACAACAATATGAACATATATACAGAGTGAAATATCAAATTTGCACAAAAAACTAATAAAATTTTAAACCATTTTCAACAAACGTCAATACCATAGTCCAAACAATAAATTAGACCAAATTC
This sequence comes from Galeruca laticollis, assembly GCA_963921935.1. Taxonomy (NCBI): domain Eukaryota; kingdom Metazoa; phylum Arthropoda; class Insecta; order Coleoptera; family Chrysomelidae; genus Galeruca; species Galeruca laticollis. The sequence continues at coordinate 64,788,378 of OY998183.1, forward strand.
TTCATTAAAATATTATTATAGTACTATGTAGAAGTTGCCTAGTAAACTTTATGATACTAGAACCAAGGAAAATGGGGAAATAATTTTGGTTGCGTAGATGACTGTGATTTCAAATCTAAATATTATTTGTAATTCTAAACAACTTTTTTGATAATTTTGAAAATAAGGGTAGTTAACTCATCATCCAAATTATTTTTTTTGTTCTCCCCTGTACACCGTTTGAAAATTTAGAATTTCCACAACTCAAATGCCAGTTTTCAGCAATGCACCAATTTTTATCGAGAATAAAATTTTCTGACAAATGATAATAAAAATGTTTTCCATATGGTGGAGACTTTTTAAAGGTTACTGTATATGTGAATTATAAAATGCTGGATAATTGTAACATATGACACACTACAATTTCTTGCAAATGCTCCAATATAATCAATATTGTTCTAACGGAAAGAGGTTGATGAAATATTTATTCTTATAAAAAAATCCAATTATATATTTCTATTTTGATACGTACCTAACCTCATCGTCCGCCATGTTGGAAGCTTTTTAGTTGGTCTGAAAAGAGTAAAATATATAAATTAAATAAAATGGAAACGTTTAAAAATATTATTTAAACTGAAGTCAATCATCCGATATGCTGCGACGAAACTATTTCTAGACCGTGCTACATGTACTCTTTCAGTTAAAAATAGATTCTCTTGGCCCACATCCAAAATAGCCTCACTCTGTATTCTCGCCACCGAATTTGGATACAAGCTGATTACTATCGAGTTACGTGAAAATGAATTATTATTTAATTATGTATATTATGACTTATTTGGAATAAGTGATACAATTAATTCTTATTTAGATCCAGTAGATACATACATCTTTATGTTCCTATTTGTAGAATTAGGAGAAATGTACATGTTTCAGAATCTCCTGCTTAAAACTGATAAAAAAATATTGAATTTTGGGAATAAATGTGATCCCAAACATTTTCGTACATTTGATTTTAGTTGAGAATTAAGTGGGGGAAATAAGAGAGCTCGAGCTGAGATTGTGATGAATAGACAGAAGAGCGTGTTTTGAATTAATGTAGTGCAAATGTATATATTTAGTACGTCTCTGGGTAATACAAATTTAACTTAATGTCAAGAATGGTAATAAAGCGAGCGAAAGTTGATTTATGGTTTCTATTAAAAGGGATCAAACATAATGATGAGAGATCTTCCTACTTCTTAAGCTATTGTAAACCTTTCTGATATTGTAGAGGTGTTTATATATATTATTATATTTCATTGGGATGTTTTCCTTATTACTTGTTAATATTATTTTCAGAAGAATATGTTTGATTTCGGCATTAGTATATCCTAGCAAGAAATCTATGGGTGTAGTATATAATATATATATTTAGTTACAAATTTTCATTGTATATATTATTTAGATTTTTGGCACTTGTACCTTTTGTATTTCAGAAATGAAAAATTTTTTATTTTAAATTCAATATACCAGCGTCTTCATACAGCTTCGAAAAAATTAGCAGAAAAGTATTTACTCAACCAAATCTTATACAGAGCTTCTGTAGAATCATCAAATATATCATGTTTTTTAAACTATATCGCGAATTTGAGATCATTATTTCAAAACCACTGTAAATATAATGTACAAAAACTAAAAACTATCATTCAACTTCAATATTTAAATGTCAACTTTTTACTTTTCCGCCCAACCTATCTAATATGCGAGAAAAGTATTGGTTTACCCCAAAAAAAGTTGGAATCTTGAAAAAAATTTTGAAGTTATTTTTACGTTTTCCATCAACAACAACACGAAGGAACGGTTTTTAGAAAAAAATCCTGTGTGTATGTCGTCGTCGTCGTCGTTGGCGTCGGCCACTTTTCCTTACATGTCTTGTTAGCACGATACAGCCTCCGGGGTGCGATAAGTCACCAACTTTATTATTGAATATTGTTAAGGACATGTCACAGATGAACCCTATTGATTTTTAGCCCACCAAAGCCAATACAACAGGTACTACAGTACTTTAAGTACGATATTTAGTCATTTTCTGAGAAATTTCAGATTGTTACCACGATACAGCCTCCGGAGTTCAACAAGTCACCAATTTTATGATTGAATATTATTCAGGTCATTTCACAGATGAACTCTATTGATTTTCAGCTCACCAGAGCCAATACAACAGGTACTACAGTACTTTAAGTACGATATTTTTGTCATTTTTGGAGAAGTTTCAGTTTGTTAGCACGATACAGCCTCCGGAGAATGTACAAGTGACCAATTTTATGATTGGATATTATTCAGAGCGTCTCAAAGATGAACACTATTGATATTTAGCTCACTAAAGCCAGTACAACGGGTGCTACGGTACTTGAGGTACCAAATTTTTCACATTTTTGGGGAATTTTCAGTTTTTTAGCACGACACAGCCTCCAGAGAGTATACGATTGATCAATTTAATGATCGAATATTATTCAGGGTCTCTCACAGATGTACCCTATTGATTTTCAGTTGACTAGAGCGAGTAAAGCGGGTCCTATAAATCCAGATATACTACATTTTTGGAGAAATTTCAGTTTGTTAGCACGATACAGCCTCCGGAGTTCAACAAGTCACCAATTTTATGATTGAATATTATTTACATCTCACAGATGAACCCTATTGATTTTCAGCTCACCAGAGTCAATACAACAGGTACTACAGTACTTTAAGTACGATATTTTTGTCAGGGTGTCAGGTGCCAGGGTGTCTCACAGATGTACCCTATTGATTTTTAGTTTACTAGAGCGAGTAAAGCGGGTCCTATAAATACAGATATACTACATTTTTGGAGAAATTTCGGTTTGTTAGGACGATACATCCCCCGAAGTGTATACAAGTGACAATTTTATGATAGAATATCGTTCAGCGCCACAGATGCGGAAAAGTTAGTTTTAATCTTTAAAACCGTTTATTATTATACGTTTTATACCACATATTCTATGGAAGGATATGAAGCTCACTTGATAATCAATAATGGTTTACGAAAGTCTATCAAGAGGTTTCATTCCCGGAATGGTTGGTGTGCGTAAAACTTCTAATTTTGTCGAAGATGTAGCGTAGTATCCTTGCCTATAATTAAGGCGAACAAACATTTTTTCATTAGAATAAATTGCACGTTTTAAACCAGTCGAAAAATATTTTAAACAAATTTCCTATCGTCAATCTATTACTACCGAATGCAAAGGAAGTGTTTGCTAAATAATATTTCAATTTCCTGATATTCAACTCCCACTTCAACCAGGGTGATTAGATGCTGTACCTATTTATTTATACGCATCTTTTATTGAATAGAATATTTTTTCAATGAAATTAACTGTCTTGAAGGGTTAGAAATTAGAAGACGCTTAAGAAACCCACAATAGCAAGTTCTCAATGAACAGATAAATCTAGGGAGTTCTCCACTTTTAAACTGGGTTCTTAAGTGATAATTGTAAAGATCAGCAGATATAGTTTTCCTGGTTTTCTATATCATTGCACAGTTTTACTGATCTTAATTGGAAAAAGATATCCAGGATATCTCCATAGGGTTAATAATATCTAAGCTTTAATATTTGTAATATCATATCTTCTTCTTTTTTCTATTAACATATAATATCAAGTCAATCAGTAGGTAGGTTCCTTCTTGGTCTAGCCAAAATAATTATTAAACATCAGATATGCATCAAATGAAAGCTAACTTCTGTCATTCTGACGATGATATTTATTATCGAAACAATTGTCAATTTTCTTAGAACTTTTAAAATTTTATCGATATATTGTGGAATTATGTAGAAACAGTAAGTTTCATTTAAAACAATAGAAAGAATATTTTTTAACTTATTGTCGAAGCTAGTATTCTGTATCCGGAACAATCACTTGAATAGAAAAATTGCTCAATTATAGAAAGAGTGCGATTTAGAGAAATAACAATTTATATATCAAAACTCGCAAGTTATTAATATTCCATCTGAAAGCTTTTCGGGAAATGTGAAATGTATCCGAAGCTTTTCTGCCTTATGAGTATACCACTAAGAGGATTTCAACTTTCTACAGAATACAACAATAATTTTTCAAACTGATTACACTTATTTCCTTTAACGTTAGGTCTATTATTATTAGTATGCAGGATAGTTCTATGTAATTTTCTATAAATAGCAGATGCGACTTTATTTTGAAGTTCAGTTTTAGTCACGGCTAATATATAATATCACTACTCCTTAATAAATGAGGAAACTTTCATGAGTTCATTTATATTTTAATTCTAGTTTTCTCTACTCTATTCAATTGCAAATAATAACGTAGATACTTCCAATTTTTAGAGAGTATCCAGAAATAAAAATCCTATTACTTCTTGTTCACTGGTTACTCATTTCACTATATTTGTTGAGCAGGGAAGTGTATCAAAGTTAAAATAATGCGGTGGTAACTCTATTATTTATTAATACTTATCAAAATCGTACTCAATTACCTGAAGTGTAGTTAGAAGGATTAAAAACGTTTTGAAATAGCTAATAAAATTCAACTAACAAATTAATAATCCTAAAGTGCTGTGATAACTTTTTTTTGAAAATCTAGGAGCACCAATTGGAAAGACTCATAGGGATATTTGGTTGGCTATATTCGTAGTATTTTAATTATAAGTGAATCTGTGAAATATATAGTATCTTCAGGAATTTTTCAGAACAGTGATATATTTATTAATTGTATTACTAATAAGTTAAATGATCCTCTCTTGTTATGATGAAGGGGATAACTGCAGATATAAATATCTCCAAGCATAGAGATGGATAATGTTTTACGATGCATATTCAATATTTCATTCAATGACAACAATAATAGCCTTCAATGCATATTTCATATTTTATTCAATTATCACAAAACTTGGCTTATATCATTTCCGGACAGGCTTGGAATAATAGTCATGAGAGATTACTATATTTGTCGATAGTCTTTTTAGGTTTTATATAACCGTAGCTCATACAGTACTTTGTTTTCCGTTACAATTGAATAAATTATGGGCAATAGTTACTCTTTTGAGATATTTTATTCGAACGTTATATAATTGATTCACTTGTCGGTTGGAGTCTAAAAACGATCATTCTCATTCCATATCTGCAACTTGCTGCAAAACATGTTATGCAGTGGGAGGTCTTTTTTGAATTGGTCTCTAATTAATATATTTGTTCGCAACAATATTAGATCAATTGTGCTAACTTTTCTTCCTCTAAGTTTGCAGTTGAGACATATTTATACACATTGTCTACCAACGTTTGGTTATTAGCCAATATCTCAAGTATTTTTTATCTCTATTAATATGCCTGATAATTCCAATTTCTTCAGTCAATAAGTTCTGCAGTTGAAAAGAGAAACGGAATACTTTAGTTTGGATAATAAAATTGTAGAATAAACATATATGTTTTGAAATAAATTAATTCTATACATACAATTTATATTATGTTTATAATGAAATCGTTTCCATGTTTACCTATTACTAGAAATATATGTATTGAACCATCGAATAGATACAGATGAAAGCGAAGATGCCGAATGGACAATTTAATATATTTCAACACGATTTGTGTAGACAAGCCCTTGATGAATAATAAGATCTATATTTGGAGCTTGATAGTTGATGGTATTTTGAAAATTTAATAAACTGTTTACAGCAATTATACTTCATAAGGACCTATATCGCCTTTGCCAAAAGAAGTCTTGGTATATCTAATTTTTTTAATCCCAAAGGAAAAATATCCACGGACCAAACTATCAACGTATAAAAATTTCGAAACTTTCATCTTCATAAATAAAAAAATACCACAAATAAAAGCTACGTGTCTCTTGGTACTTATTATTGAAAAAACTGAATAAATATTCATTACTGTTTTCATTGATAAACCATTGTATTCGACGTTAATGTTAGACTATGAATCAAACCTTAGATGAAAAATTAATGTTTAGTGTTTTTATATGAAACTCAAGGTCTCTAGTTAATTCCACAATATAATATAAGTTATTGAAAATTCTAAAAAATTGACAATTGTTTCGATAAATCAATATCATCGTCAGAATGACAGAAGTTACATTTCATTTTATGCCTACCTGATGTTTAGTAGTTATATTTTTGGCTAGACCAAGAAGTAACCTAACTTGTGATTGGCTTAATATATGTTTATAGAAAAAGAAGAAGATGTGATATTACAAATATTGAAGCTTAGATATTATTAGCCCTATGGTGATATCCTGGATATCATTTTTCCAATTAAGATCAGTATAACTGTGCAATGATATAGAAAACCAGGAAAACTATATCTGCTGATCTTTACAATTATCACTTAAGAAGACAGTTTATTAGTGGAGAATTCCCTAGATTTAACTGTTCATTGACAACTTCATATTGTGGGTTTCTTAAATGTCTTCTAATTTCCAGTTCTTCAAGGAAATCCAGTTCTTGTTTCTTTTCACAAATATGCAGCACTTCTAGTTCTGTGTTAGGTGTCAATGAATGATTGGTGTCAAGTAGATGTTTTACGTAGTGGGATTTATCTGGTTGTTTTAATCTGTAAGCTCGTAAGTGCTCACTGTATCGTATTTCAAAATTCCTAAGGGTCTGACCCAAATAGACAGCATTACATTCTGGACATTTGAGTTTATATATACCTGACTTCTTTAATAGGTATATATAAACTCAAATGTCCAGAATGTAATGCTGTCTATTTGGGTCAGACCCTTAGGAATTTTGAAATACGATACAGTGAGCACTTACGAGCTTACAGATTGAAACAACCAGATAAATCCCACTACGCAAAACATCTACTTGACACCAATCATTCATTGACACCTAACACAGAACTAGAAGTGCTGCATATTTGTGAAAAGAAACAAGAACTGGATTTCCTTGAAGAACTGGAAATTAGAAGACATTTAAGAAACCCACAATATGAAGTTGTCAATGAACAGTTAAATCTAGGGAATTCTCCACTAATAAACTGTCTTCTTAAGTGATAATTGTAAAGATCAGCAGATATAGTTTTCCTGGTTTTCTATATCATTGCACAGTTATACTGATCTTAATTGGAAAAATGATATCCAGGATATCACCATAGGGCTAATAATATCTAAGCTTCAATATTTGTAATATCACATCTTCTTCTTTTTCTATAAACATATATTAAGCCAATCACAAGTTAGGTTACTTCTTGGTCTAGCCAAAAATATAACTACTAAACATCAGGTAGGCACAAAATGAAATGTAACTTCTGTCATTCTGACGATGATATTGATTTATCGAAACAATTGTCAATTTTTTAGAATTTTCAATAACTTGTATTATATTGTGGAATTAACTAGAGACCTTGAGTTTCATTTAAAAACACTAATATGAGCATATTCCACGAAGTAAGGGTCGAGATAGTCAATTTAATTCATGTTCAAACCCAAAAATATAACAGCAAAATAATTGCACAAACAACTTAAACTATTGACGTGACCAGAAAACAGTTAAATTGGGCATATAAAAATAGCTTTTGCAAACAAATTCGACAGCCTAATCTGTTTCGAATTCCTCGGTACAAGTTTAGACAACGAATAAATAAAATGCATAGGTACACGTACAGTTGGCCAAGCGCCATTTTGGTTTTTAAATATAGCATTCAATCTACTTGGTAAGTACATGAATATTTCAATAACAGTTTCAACTTTAATCATGTTATCCATAATGCAAATTAATTTGTTTTTGTTCGATGGAGTTGAATGGAATTTAAAAAAAAAATTATGATCTGCAACAAACATGAATGTGTTAAAATGGTTGGTAGATAATCGACAATTGCCGTTTTGTGAATCTGCGTAACATATTTAAATCTCCAAATTCATTATGTGTAGTACCAACAGAAAGCGGAATACGCAAAATGGGCAAAGGTATTATATTCAATCAGTTCGAAATGGCATTGGATATTTCGTATGAAATATTTATTGAGAAAAACTGGAGACTAAGTATATCTTTATCAATTCTGCAATTTTGAAGCGCATTATAGATAAGTCACATTGTGCCTATTTTTGTGAACCCAACGTGACAGTTGCTTCTTATTGCTATTGAAATATGAATGTTTTTTACTAATTCTCCAAATTCCCAATCTACTGTAAGGAACAGCTAGATTTATAATACCTTCAGGTTTAAATCACTTTCAGCCGGCAGCTTTACATCTACTATATTACCTAATGTCACCTACTACTATAGTAATTAAATTGTGTCACAAAAGAATTAATAATTTTGAATTGTTTAAGTGATACATTTTTATACGAGTGTAGAAATAATGAAACTTCACTTCACTCAACTCGTTGTAAAATATTGATAATAAGTACTGTTTTAATATATTTGTTTGGGTTGCATGTATATTATCTCATTATTATTAATTTTATCTTACAGATTTCAGTTACACTGCAGGTAGACGTTGAGCACAAATTAACACTGCATAATCCACTATAAGAATCACTACACGATAATCCACAGGAAAATGCTTATAAAATAATAAAATAAGAGCAATACCTGGTCTCAACGATGGAATAAGTGAGCAGTCAACAAGGACTCTCTGCTGACTGTTGCAAAATTTTCTGTGTGAGATTGAGACTCTCCTACCCCGCTTACCCCTTCCCGCTTGTCGGAGTTTTGGATCCTACTTTTTCCACAGTCTATTTTTGACAATGCCTGACGCCAAAATTAGAATTTTCAGAAACTCGATATCCAGTTAGTAACGATCGAACTTTGTAGGTAGACGTGTAGATTAGGAGAAATGGATATAATTCAATGTTTTGTACAGACGATTATTCTTTCAGCTATTAAATACTTTTAAAAAAATAAAAATTATTTTTGTATACATTTTATTTTTAAAATAACTATATTTGTAAACATGTAACTGCTAGCTGGAATAATCTTAATGAGGGTAATTTATTTATAGGGTTCGGGCTGAATCAACCAATCCGTTATTCCCGTTTTTGCAAAAATTATTCTTATTATTATAACATTATTAGTTAGGGCAGGGAGACATACCATACATTGCGGGGTATCGAAAAAAGCGAGTTTTTTATGATGCTTTTGGGGTAGAGCGGTAAAGTTGACTCTTTACATAAGTAACTTCCGTGCAAAATTTCACCACCGTAGGATAATGTTTTCTGTTCTGGCAAGAGACGTGAAATTGAAATTTTTTTGTAAAATCGGCAACGTTTTTTTTGAAATCATTTTCAAATGTCACATCACTTTGCGGTAGTGTGCAAAAGTTGCACATATGTATGGTTAATTACTTTGCAAAATTTTACGCCCCATGGAAAATATGTTTTGAGTGGCAATTGTCAAGCTGTGTGCACGTTCCAATGTAATGTGAGGAATGACTGGGTTGCTGGTAATGAGAGAATAAGGGGCTGAATGTTCGATGAAAAAAAATGTTTATGGATATTTAACTGAGTTTTCAATTTTCTAATAAAATTATTGAATGAATTTGATGATAAAAGTTTGAAATTATGTTCAGAAAGGAAATTCTCCACTTTATCAATGAAATCTGACTTGTTTAAAATAACTAAACAATTATCCTTGTCTGCTTTTGAAAATATGAGGTTATGGTCTTTGATCTTGATTTCGATTTCCTTTAGAATTAAATGAAAATGTTTGTGAGGATGAATCTGAAAGTGTTGTTTACTACGTTTAATTTTATATAAAAAGTTATGAGTATCATTACGAATGATCTTTTTAATATTATAATCTCTAGAGAGCTGTTTAATAACAACATCAATTTAAATTTTATCATATTTAGAAAAACCACACAAACCGATCACGTTATACCCAGCTTATTCAATCATCCTCATCAGCACAAAATGGCAGCCTTCGATTGTTACATTCATAGACTTTTGAATGTGCTCCTTTCTGCAGTTGATTATCAGAATAAATTGAATATCATTAAACAAATAGCTTCAAATAATAATTATAACCCGAATATTATTAATAGTTTGACCCAAAAAATCAAAAACAAAAAAGAACGTAATGCAGCCTACCCTAAAGTAGATTCAATAGCACAATTTGTTTCACTTCTTTTCTTAAATGACAATTTTTCTAATAAAATAGCTGGTTGCATTAAAAGTAACATAGATAACATTGAAATATCTTTTAAAACCAACCACAGCCTCAACAGATACCTGGTCAACACAAAAGATAGAAATGATAAACTTTCAAAGGGTGGCGTATACCTTTGAAGGTCCGTATAACCGAACATTTGAATCCCAACAAAATTTCAGCTTTTGGTGTCAACATTTAAGGTTTAACAACCACAAGTTTTGTCCAAATAGGAATTCAAAAATTTTACAGGAGGTGAGTTCCAAAAATTACAATAGATTAGATTTTCTTGAGGATTTACATATTAACAGTGAATTACTGAATAATGACCTTTGTCTCAACACTCAAGTTAATTTAAACAGAGCGTACATTCCCCTTCATAGACGTTTAAAATAGAAAGATCAATTTGACTAATTGGTTTATTATCAATTTTCAAAACACAGATCATTATTTTTATATGTCATGTTCTATGCAAAACTTCATTGTCAGCTTTTGACACAATGTCAATTTTCATTTTTTTATTTAGTTATAGAGTGGACTAAGTTTCAGCAGACATGTGTTGCGCCTTTTAACACTTTTATCCAGGTTGATCCTGGAATAAGGATATTTTAAAATGTTGTTCATATGATGTCCCGTTTTTAAATATTTACATGTTCCTCTGGACACATAGTATTTGTATGGTCTGGCTCTTGTACACCTGATGAGTAAGTAATTTTTTCAATTTTCAAAGTTCTCATTATCAAAATTTCTTTAATTCAATGTTACTTACTTACAGGTACGCACTGAGGATGACTTTATAGTCGGAAGCGCTTTGCTACGATTTTATAAATGAAAATTCTGCATGAAATACATACCCTTTCTTCATCCAATATGTTTTGTTCTGGCAAGGAGCCTGAAATTTCTCAAAAATCGACAAATACTCTGTTTTTTCATTATTTAACTAACATTTATTAAGCATAAACCAGAATTGTCGTACACTCGCATACTATTAGATATAATAATTTAAGTATTCAAAATTAAAAGTACAAAAATGTGTGTTTTGTTTGGCCTTTAGATTTTGTACTGTCTGTTGCACCTAAATTCAGGCATGGCCTTTCTTGATTTCAGAGTGGAGCGAATAAATCCATCCAGTTTCTTATGACCACATACTTTCTTTGAGGGCTCCGTAACCAATTTTACTGTTATTTCCACAGCTTGTATGTGGCATGGGAACTTTGTAAAAGTCCAGTCAATTGGTATTGGTTCTTTCAGCATACTTCTCAAATCTTCTGTATCAGTATTGGTGGTGGAGTTATTTCGCAGGACGACCAATAAATTAGGTCGATGTAGTTGTTTGCTTCAAATTTTATTTTTGGAATATCGAACTTTCCAGTCCCAACGTGTCCCAACGTCTCACATGATTCTCGTGCTTTTATGACTTTTCTAATACCAAGGGCTCTGATATGTGCTCTCTTATCAGTTAGCATCGCGAACACAATGTTTTCTGAAGATGCGAAGTAAGCATTCCGAGAAATCACTGGATCGATGACGTTGCGGTTAACTTCATCCAAGTATCTGGATGACTGAATGAAATGGTAAAGATGCCGAGCGCCATCCTTAATTGAATGATGGATTTTGATGCGAAACCAAGATGGTACATACACCCTGATAACGAACTCTACTATGGTACGTAAGTTGTCTGATGGTTCCGTGGTTCCGTGGAGGAAACATACAGTTTTAATATTCTGTTTGGTGTTGTCAATGAGCGGGACATGTTTAGGGGACCTGGATCGCGCTTAGCAAGACCTGGAGGACACATGCCTGAGCTAGCGGCGGGAGCAATGTCCCTCAGATACTTCTGGTCCTTATTCAAAGTGGATATATCATCTCATGGCAAAGTGCAGTTAACTGGCTCAAATGTTACCCCTGGAAGCAGCTCACACCCCTTCAAAGATTTTCCAATGCAACCAGTGTAGGAATTGGGTCCGGAGGTAGGACCATTGAGGGACTCGAACAAAAGGCGGAGAGGCAATTCGTTGAAATGTAGTTGACAAACATCCCATTGCATAGGTCTCCCAATCTTCGGTTCAAGACGACGCAGTACCCGATTGTGAACTCCAGTATTTACGACCGTTCCATCACACCCTAGAACAAGAATGTGGTTTAAACCTCCGGGCACTTCTGCTGTGATATACTCGTAAATACTTTCAGCAATGGCCAGATTTGATCCTGAAGCTGGAGTAACATGACCCAACGTAGCTAGATCCTGGTTCTTTCATCAAGGAATAGTGTTCCTCTACAATTGTTCTTTGATAGTATTTATCATCTTCCTTTTCTGTTGACAATGTTTTGTAGCGTCGGTCGTCGAAGTAAAGACCTATTAAATGATCATTGACAATGTCCGAACTCTCACATTTAAGCGTGGTTCGATACCTTTCTCTAGCAATTTTGTTCTTATTGATCACTCAAGATGTATCCGATTTAGAGACTAGGTCTACGTCGTGCAGAACGCTAGAAGCTATGGCAGCCGTAGCTTGAAGCGATATCCCAAATCTTTGGCTTATTGCGAAGAGGATGAAGTCGACGTTCGGGGATTGTAGTCGTAGTTATCATGTTCAGGCTCCTTATCCTCATCCATTGTCTCATTATCTTCTAATAACGTTGATGTTGATGAGGTCTCATTACCATCAGACTGCGATGAGCAGGACGCAGTAGATTGAGAACTACGAAGGAATTTTTTTGTATTCCTTCCAGCACGTGCTTGGAGCTTTTTGGATTCTTGCAAATCGACCGATCCATTGCACATTAGGCGCTTTATTCTTTGATAAGCAAGGAATGTCTGTTCCTTGAAGGCGACCTTTGGAATCCTTCGGGCAATTGCATTCTATAATCGTGGAGCACTTACAAGCTGCTATATCAAAAAGAAAGCATGATACTTATTTAAACTTCTCCACTCTTGCTTTAGTTTCTCTATTCTTCTATAAACAGCCTTGATATCGATATATTTCTTGTAATATGCACGAATCATATCAAAGACAGGTTTCTTTGGAACTGCCGGAATAGAAGCATCAGAATACAGCTTTACACAAACTTGCTCTGCGATGTAGGAAAAGGCGGGTTCCTTCTTACCAGTTGTTTCAGATCCAAGATGCCACCTTTCATAAATTTAGCATTTAATATCATCCTCTTTTATTGGAAGCATCCTACTAAAATCTAATCTCTTCGTTTTGAAAATTTTGAATATTTTGGCATGTTTTGTTGCTCACTGGTAGCTCAGTTCACGAACAAAGAAAGGTTAGTAATTAATAATCATTAATTAATGGTAAATAGTTAGCGGTAAGTGATAATCTGGAAAATCTGTTGCTAAAATAATTGTTGATAAATCATATTTATATCTAAAAGTATAATGAAAAAACAGTGTATTCGTCGATTTTTGGGTAATTTCAGGCTTTTTGAAAGAACAGAACATATTGTCCGTGGGGCGTAAAATTTTGCACAGTAATTACCCATACATAGGTGCAACTTTTGCACACTACCGCAAAGTGCTGTGATATTTGCAAAGAATTTCAAAAAAATTGCAGATTTTACTGAATTTTTGAAATTTCACGTCCTTAACCAGAGCAGAAGACATTATCCTACGAGGGTGAAATTTTGCACAGAAGTTACTTATGTATAGAGGCAACTTTTCCATTCCACCCCAAAAGCATAAAAAAATCGCTTTTTTCGATACCCCCTAACATACATGTCCCTATTATGCCAAAAAAAGAATATAAAAGCACCATTAGTAGGTTGTCCTACTCGTAATTATTATCAGGTGCAAAAAAATACATAACAAATACTATAATTATACAAAAACAACAGAAGATAATTAGTTTAAGATCGTGCGGTCAAGTCTATTTTAGTATACAAATTGCAAAACCATCGAAACGAAACTTTTGAAAAGAACCTCCGCATAAGGTGGAATCTATTCAGAGAAATAAGAAAATGACTAATCGAAATCCTGATAGGAAAGACTAGAGCTAGCTGTAAAATTGGAATATGGTCGAACAGATCCGTACTTTGCTCAAAATTGTATCATGGTTTTGTAATGAAAATTAGTGAGACATTAAATAACATTTTATTTATGTGTAAATGTGAGTTTTTGCATAATTATGACGGAATAATTCCTTTTGGAGTTTCAGACTTAGTGTTTCGTTGGTTCGTTTGATGCAAGATACCATCAATTCCCAATTCCCAATTTCCAAAATGTGAATTTGAAGTTTATTATTGAATAAGCATCCCAAATAGATATGCTTACAAATTAAGTATAACGAAAATAATACTCAAAATTGCTTTTTGATGTAATCTTCGTGAAAATTGATGTCATTATAATACATGTAGTTTTGAATTGTTTCTTTTGTGTCATTTTTTGGGGGATATCAATGCCTCTAATAAAACCTTGTGTTCAACTTCAAGATTTTGTAGGTAGAAGTGTCCAGTTACGCCTATAAATAGTAACAAAATTGATAGTTCATTTGGATTGTGCTTATTTAACTATGGAATGTTCAGTAATTCGGAGAAATATACATTTACAATTTTTGTTTTATTTTAATAGGTTTCTCTTGACAATATTATAGCTACATGCAAATTTATGTCATTGCCTTGTAATACATAACACGTAAGGGATCATTTTCAAGATAACATTTTAAATAATAAAATTTTTCTGCATCTGATTTTAATTGTGAATTTTCGAGGACATTAGTTTTGAACAGATTATAAAAACTTTCCTATTCAATGTGATTCGCGGAGAACTTCTTTATTTTTATTTCAGATAATCTACTACCTTCGAGGAGACACTCCGCGCTTTGATGCAAGAGGCCCTCAATATCATAGAACAATGGTGCAAGATACCAAACTTAAATTTTCTTCGGAGGTAAAATACTTAAGGGTCACCTTCGACAGAAAGTTAACGTAGAACTCTCATTTAGAAAGCAGAATTATAAAAGCATGTATTTCTTATGAACAGTGTCGTAGAACCATCGGGCGTACCTGAGGAATGTCACCGAGAACCACTGCCTAGGATCTACACTGCCATTACCAGACTTATGCTGACGTACGGCGTAATTGCCTGGGGAGCTAAAGTAAACCAACTGACAGTCGTCGGAAAACTAAATCAAATCCAAAGAACAGAATGCCTCAACACAACAGGAGGTATGAAAACCACATCCACAAGAGCTATGGAGGAAATCCTTGGCCTCACTCCCCTTGACATATACATCAAGGAGGTTGTATTGAAGACTATGTCACGTCTACGCTCTAGCGGTATACAACCTGATGTAGGATCCAGTAAACTGAGACGTAACTTGTGGCATGAGGCCCTCAGAGATGTCCCACTGCTGCATGCCAATATGGACTCGACTCCACTGCGATATGCCTTCCACAGGCCCTACAAGGTAATATTTAAAAATAACGCACAAGACCCATTGGAAGAAGGCGCGATCCACATCTTCACAGATGGGCCTAAAACCAATGTAGGCTCAGGATGTGGAATTTTCCCAGACCACTGAATCAAAACATAAAATGGGCAATGGGCTGCAATGCGTTGCTCAAACAGAGCTCACTGCTATCTGCATCGCTGCAAAAGAGATTACCAAAAGGAACACCACAGTTAATAATATATACATCCTAACCGATAGAAGACGAACACTACTAGCTCTTAACAGACCACGCATTACATAAGGCCTAGTACTAGAAGGCACATGTCCTTAATCGAAGCCTGTAACAACAACACGGTCACTTTAGGCTGGATCAAAGGCCATGAGAAATCGAAAGGAAACCTTATTGCACACTCCTTTAATAATTTGGAGGGTAGATGGGACGACACAAAAGGATCACCAAGGAATTGCTACAGTTTGCCGGCAGCACAGTAGCCAAAAAATACGTGACTATGAACAGGCAGAACCTACGAACAGCCACGGGTATTCTGGTCACTGCTACCTACGAAAGACTAGGTCTGTCTGACACCCCACTTTGTAGAGGATGTGAACAAGAAGATGAGACTATCGAACACGTTCTTTGCGAATATCAGACACTCTCTCATTTTAGGTTTCATGTATTCGGCAAGCAAGGCTAACATACGCCAGTATGAGGGAACTTAATTCAGGCGACGTTATCGCCTACTCCAATCAAGTAGGCTGGATGACCAGCTAGAAGGGAGTTTTGAACCTCAGAAGGATGCATAATGAGGATCTAGTACCTGAGTTATAGTTTGAGTCTACTCTTGTTTCCCTAACTGACTCATTACGGTTACTTTCAGATATAGTTAATTTTTTAATCACTGGGTGCCGTCAATTTTTGTTTATTCAAAACTATGTACAGATGTGCTACAAATATTATATTACTCTAGTGGAATTCGTCTATAATATTTACAACTTTATAACACCTATTCACATTTTTATATTTGTTGCGTTTAATGTATTCAGTCATACCACCTACAAACAAACACTATAATGAAAAATATGTAGATGTACAAGGATCATCAACAGTAAAATAATGATGTGCATTTACAAATGATTCTTCAAAATTACTTTCTATATCAACTTCATCATCCTCGCTATCTCCGTCTTCGGCCAAATTGATAATAATATTATCTACAACAGTACCTATCTAAAAGTGGATAATTGTTCATAAATTCATCTTCTTTTTAACAGTGTCACATATGACTTTCCAATCATTTGCAGAAAATGTGTCAAAAAATTCATTACAGAATTCTCTAACCTTTGTAAAATTGAAGGTAACATTTCGTTTGGCCACATTTTCTTTAAGTGCCGCCACTTTTGATTGGATTTAAGTTCGGATGATAAGGGGGCAGCCTGAAAACTTGCAATCCATGTCAAATAAACAATTCATCAATTTTATTTATGTTTTACATTGCGGTTTGTACATTTTTGCAACGTTATAAAGATCCGGTTTTAACATTTGTTCACTGTAATATATGTTTCTTTCAGAAAGCCAGTTTTTTAATTTTTGTTTAGTCCAAGCAGTCGTAGGTAATTTTTCATTTAGAACATTACGATATGGGGCGTTATCGATTACCACGACAGCGTTTTTTGGTAGGTTTCGAATAAGTTTTTCTTGTACCCACTTCTCATCATTTTCGCACGCTATTTCATTATGATAATCTTCTTGTTTTGACTGGGAGTTTCACATAATACCAGCATTAGGTACAAAATCATTTTCACTTCCTGCATGCACAATGAAGAGCCTATTACCTTTTGAAACGGGTTTCCTTAATCCTTCGTTACTCTTGTTCCTCCATTCTTTAAGGTGCGTGTGACATGGATGAATGTATGTTTCATCCATATAAATTATATGCTTGTTCTGTTCTCTGCACTTTTTCATGTTTCTTAAATATAGTAGGCGTGAATGTCTGATTTCGTGACGTTTCATTAACAAACTTCTGTTGTTTTTTATGTTGGTCCAACGAAATCCCGAAGAATGTATTTGTTTCCGCAGAGATTCGCGACTTCCTGCGAAGCAATAACTATCTGCAAAGGTTTGGTGTACATTTCTTAACGTGGGTACTTTTTTCTCGGATATGTCATAATTTATTATGCACCTTCTAAGCACATCCATACGGATACTGGACGTTCTTTGTTTTTTAGTAGGCACATCAGTGTCAGCACTACTTCCTGCCAGAGCTTCTTTTTTAATACGGAAAAGCGTTCTCTGGCCAACTTTCGTAGCAACAGAAACTCGTTCAATAACCTGACAATAAAATAAGTCGATATAAATGTTGTATTTAAAGTTTTACTCATGTGGATTTTTATACAAATAAAATGAGGAAGTATTAAATTTGTTTTCAGTGACCGTTCTTTGAAATAAAAATTATTGTCGTGGTTTTCGACCATTTAAAAGAAGTATTAAATTCAAAAATACCATATTACGTTTCAGTTCATTAGTTATTTCAAACGATCTTAGTTATTTCAAACGATCTTTAGATTTTAGTTCAAACATTTTTTAATATGACCAAACCGCAATTTTAACTGAAATCGGAAGATGGTTCAAAACAAATAATAAAACCGAAACGTAATAGAGATAGGTAGGAAATGAGTATAATAATTATAATTATGAGCTAGAAAACCTATTACATTTAAATAGGTATCTTACACAAAATAAACATGTGCCCTTTTATATACTCCTGTAGACAGAAACAGAATAGTTATTTTTCTACTACCGTGCGTAAAGTACGTACTTTAGACACACTTTCAAGTGCGTAAAATATTACTTTACGCACTAGTGAGTGAAGAAATTTTTTTACGCACTAGTGCGTAAAGAAAAACGTTCAATTTGTATGTATTTTTATCCAGTCTTATAAAAATATAGGTAGTTATAATAAACGGATATTAAATCTTAAGTTTTTTTTAAATCAGAGATTGAAACATAGAATTCAGTAAAGTACATACGTAATAATTAATGGGTACTGGAAAATAATAGATAGATTTAATTATTGAACATTTTTAGGAAACTATGATGTTTTTCAGAAAACGAAGTAGGCAGGTACATATAATTATAAAGATAGATTCCTCTGATGATCTCTCAGGAGATTATTTTGAAAATACACCATCAAACATATTACACGTAGCACAGAATGCTTCTAATGATATATTGCCCCAAAAATCTGTGAATATTTACGAAACAAAATACAAAGTCGTACTTTTCATCCCTAGGGAGGAAAAGAAAAAGTGACGTCATAATACGTTATCAATGAAATACTTTTTGCAATTCCGAGACTAAAGTGGTCACTTTAGTCTCACATGTTAGAAACTATGTTAGACCCAAGGGATATAAATGTACAGTTGAAATCCCAAGGGATTTGAAGTATAAATAAAAACGTAGGTATATGAAATTTTGTAGTACTCGCTATGCTCGTACTACAAAATTTCATATGCCTACTCGTGGGAAATGTATGTCATTTCATGCTCATTGTACAATATACTATTGTCTCACCCTAATGTCACTTTTTTAAATCGTTTAACAAATAAATATTTTATGTACGAAAATCGATTTAAAAAATTTACTATCGAGTGTAAATTTGTTAAATAATTACTTTGGTTTAAAAATTTTATTGCAATGATTAAAACTTACCTTTGTTAATGGAATTGTCGACTTGCCATTGTTTGCCTCTTCGGTCATGAAATTTAAAACGTTCATAATTATTTCACGACACTGCTCACTCAATTTATTATGAACAACTTTACTTTCTGGAGTCCCCATAACAAGTTAGTATTGTACAGCCCCGGTAATCAAACTTTTCTCTGAACTGTACTGTCGAAACGTAGCTTACGAATTCTGCCAGCGAAGTGAGCTCTTGCAATCGGCATACGTCTTTGCTACGGCGCATCGGAAGTTGCCAAACTTCCGACTGCCAAAATTAATTTGCCAACCTGTACCTCGTTTATACGTCCTTTTTTCTATTCATATAGGCGAGGGAGAAAGTTTGTTTCTGTGATATACTCTGCCCTTCAAATTTCGACATACACTGCTCACTAAATCACTACAGTAACATTTCAAAAAATATTTTATTTTGGTATTGATATGTTTTTATAAGCAGTGAACGACAACTAGTTGTATTTTTCAACCATATTAATAGTTTACACCCAAAAATTAAAGTTACACTAGATGTTGTAGAAAATTACTCAATTAATTTTCTTGATTTAAAACTTCAAAGAGTTGATAATGTACTTGATTATTCAATTTACAGAAAACCAACATACACTGATGTGGCTATTCCATATAATTCCAATCTTCTCATTTCACATAAATTAGCAGCATATAATTCTATGATACATAAAGCATTTTCAGTTTCTATGAACAAATATAATTTTGAAAGAAAATTAATACAATTAAACAAATAGCAACATCCAACGGTTATTCATTACATATAATAAATAAATTACATTTAAGTTTATATATACCAGACTTCTTCAATGGGGATATTTTTGTTTTTACATTTAACAATTAAAGAAGTTTGGTATATATATATAAACTCAAATGTCCAGATTGTAATGCTGTCTATTTAGGTCAAACCCTTAGAAATTTTGGAATCAGGTACAGTGAACACTTACGAGCATACATATTGAAACAACCAGATAAATCACACTACGCAAAACATCTACTTGACACCAAACATTCATTGACACCTAACACATAACTAGAAGTATTACATATTTATAATAAGAAGCAAGAACTAGATTTCATAAAGAGTTAGAAATTAGAAGACACTAAAGAGACCCAAAATATGAAGTCATCAATTAACAGATAAATCTAGGGAGTTGTAATTGTAGAGATCAGCAGATATATAGCTTCCCTGGTTTTCTATATCGTTGCACAGTTATACTGATTTTAAATGGGAAAAAGATATCCAGGCTAACCCCATATGGCTAATAATATCTAACCTTCAATATTTATAATATCATATCTTAATCTTTTTTCTATTCCTATATATTAAGTCAATCACAAGGTAGGCATCACATGAAATGTAACTTCTGTTATTCTGACGATTATAATGATATCAAAACAAATGTCAATTTTTTAGAATGTTTACCATTTTTTCAATATATTGTGGAATTATTTAACAACAGTTAATTTCATTTAAAAAAGTAAAATGAGTTGATTCCACAGAGTAAGGGTGGAAACAATAAATTTCATACCTCCAATAATTTTAATAACTATTAAAATTATGTGTCATTCGTAGTTTCTTAACGATGCAACTGCTCATGAACAAAGTATATTTTTTATCATTACAATTAAAAATAAGGATAATACGGTGCCAATTAATGTTTTTATATCTGACATGAGAAGTATTGTTTAACAATAAAATGTTTCTTCAGAAATAACTTTGATAAATATGGAGTCCGTTCGCTTACCAAATATTTCGCCAGAAATAAGTGCTAATGTATTTTCAAAATTATTTTTTTGGTAAGTTAATCCACATGTTTATTATAAAAAATTATGAATTATAGAACAGTTTATATTCCAATTGCAATTTAGTATGTGAAATAAGTTATTTGGGTACCCAAAATTTTAAATTCCAGAACAGGTGCAGGTCGTTGTTTCGTAAATTTACTAGTTGATACCAGAATAGAGTGTTACTTTTTTCTAATTTTAGTTGACGGTCGTTCACACAGATACGAAATTTGTAATCAAAGAGTATTCCAGTATCCTACATAAATGGATCTCCTGTTAGTAACTGATCCGTAACAAAAATATTGTAATGTTTTTCTTATTTATTTAAACAATAAACGGGTGGCATAAATTTTAAACACATGGTATGGCTACTTACTAATTTATTTAAACACTAAACTAATCACTTAATTTATATATACTCAACTAACCACTTAAATTTAATTTATATGCACACAAACTTAATTATTAATTTATATTAACACTTTTATATTCACTTATTTACTGTTTATTTGTCAAGATCACTTTATCAACTGTCCTGGTCCGCTGATCGGTCCTTTTTTTATACTAGTGCCTTTTTTACTAGAGAATTCTGGACTGCAGCTTACACAAAACAAATGCCTTTCACGATATTTCTCGATTGCCGGCTCAATCCTTAAAAGACCTTCCGAGAACATGTCTATAAAAACTGTCACAATAAATCTCAATATACCTTCTCAGAATTCGGCGCGATCGCCATTTTTTTAACTCCGTTAACATAAAATAACGCGTAGCTCATCCTCATTGATCGTTTTCCTAGGACTCCCATTTCTCGTCTTTCATGCCAAAGACGAATAGGTGTCCTTTGGGATTGACCTTCGCTTCATGGTGGAAGGAAAACCATGCATCCACCTGAAGGTCTGGTTTTTGTTTGACCAATCGGCGCAGCACATCCTCTTTGTCGCCCAGGTCAGCGTGAGCTTCGCTAGGGACCCAGAGGGTGGCTCATGTCAGCTGGAGGAGGTTGTCGACGTGTACCACGTCGAGCTTAACCTCCTTCCACGGTTTCAGTTTTGAAACTGTGTTCCTTAGCCACTCTATCGTTTCATCATTATCGCAGGTGACTTTGATTATTTCGCCAGAGTGCGACCGTGATGTAAAAGTAGGTGGCTTTTTCTGACTGTCGGAGGCGGACATAAGAGTTTCGTCCAAAGCCTCCATTGGTTGTCCTTTGACAAGGTCTCCATTATCGGTAATTATTTTACCGTATGGATCGGTCTTGTCTATAATAGCTAACCGTAAACGGCTGGTAGCTGCTTCGCTGTAGCTCTTTGCTTTAGCATCCATCCGTATCTTCTTTCCCCTGGAAGAGTTTTCCTTCGAAGTGTTGGAGCGTATGTGCTTCTCTTATTGGGGGGCGACGCATTCCGGGCCTCTTTTGGAGGATGAGCTGCTATTGTCACTCTTGCATTTTTGGCCGCTGGTGCCAGATTAACATAGGGGCGAGTGGCGCTGGTGGTGTCTGTAGAGACGCCAGTCTGCTGCCTCTCTTTCCTCCTCCTCTTTGCCTCAGCACCGTAGATTCTTTTACCTCGACGGTGCTTTGGTGTTGGAGGTGTGCGTCTCGCTCATCCCCCGGTTTTTTCTCAGTTGATCCATTCTGATCCCACGAGTTGCTAGGGAAATGTTCGTCATCTCTGGCAGAGCACCGCATGCCATGGAAAGGCTGTTTCCAAGGGGGTGTCGCCTAATACCCCCAGGGAGACGTTCGCAGTCGCATTCCCTGCGGCCATTCAGCCATCGGCATGTTCCTCACACCTTAGCTTGGGTTGTTGTAGTGTCATTTGGTTGGTCAACACTGCTGTCACTGATGATCAACAGCGTTAACGTATCCAGCGGTGCCACGAGGAGGCAGACACTCGATGGTTGCATTTCTCCATTGGACTGCAGAAAGCTACCTACAAGCAAGCGCAAGCAAGCAAATAAGCAAACCAACTACAAAGCAATGGCTAGCTTACCTCCACCCCCGCCTCAGAGTATTGTTATTTTTGAACCAGGAAGTTGCTAAATTAAACTTCAACTGATCTCAGATAGTACCATAATTATACCTTAAACCTAAAAAATCCAAAGCCTTCCACATAATGCATTTGGAGCAGAAGTCAGATTTTTGGGTTCTTTCCATTATTCCAATTCTAGTAACTTAAATTAATTTTGGAGTTTTCTCATCGTGAAATTTTTCTGCATTCTGTACATTCTGCTATGTTGTTTGATTTGAAATTTTGGGATAAGGATTTTTGTTTCAATTCCCTTTAGCGTTGAATGTATGTTAATTGTTCATTTACGTACTAGAGATTAATTCAATAGCTTTATGTTAGATCATTGGTTTGGTACTGAAGATATAAAATTAATACTGGTTTTTATTCCAAATCTCATTTGAAAATGCTGCACTACTTATTGTCAAATTATTCATTACGACAACCTAATCTTACGTAAAATTAGAATTGGGATAGATGATTTGGGGAAAATGGTTATCAGCATTTTATATTTTTCATTTCTTATATTAATTCTTCTACTTTAGAATTTTCAAGAAAATTTTTGTATGCGTAGAGTGAGCAATCAATTACAAAAACTAAAAATTAATTTGCTAGATTTTTCTTATTCCGATATTTCAGGTGGGTATTTCCTTTTATACGGTATGCATCAAGTCATACTTTACAAATCCGCGATGTATATGATACAGCTGAGAAAGATTCAGCAGCACAGGTAACTGAAGAATTCGAAAGGTAAGTAACATACTTGCTACAATATATCATACTCTAAGAGCCGTTGAGGTAATTTTCTACCAAGTCAGTCAATCATACTGAATTTCATCAAATGTATTAGAAATTACATGATCTGACATGAGGCGGCGAAAGCCAAATTAGTATCATAATGAGAAATGAAGTGTTTTATTAGAATCATTACAAAGAATTAAAAAAATGGTTTCAACTAGTTATTAGTAAATTTAACTTCTCATATAACTTAGGTTTGAAAATGTTTCTATGAGAGTGAATATGGAGGAGTTAAGTTGACGTACACTAGTTTGCCTGTAAAAGACCTTACCTGGACCTTACCTGTTTCATTTCGGTAGATATGGAGCGAACTGAACTGAACATTTCTAGGAACATTTATGTACTTTACTTATGGATAAAAAATCAAATACTATGGTTACAGACTATTATTAGAAAATCTTGCATTCTTAAGGAATTAATCTATATTTTCTTCATCATCAGCAACATCTCCGGGCTCTATTTCGACCTCCAATAGTGTTCCAACTTCATGGGTTTTTTGCTTCTGCGGTAATTATACTCTTAAAATACGAGTAATGGATAGGTGGGATGTAAGGAACTAAATCGCACATGTCCTGCTTTTTCATAGTCGTCGCTGGTCGAGGTCCTTTATAAAAACAATCTTGAACTACATTCTTTAGTTCAATGGGTATTCCGAGTCTTGCTTTTCTCACATTGACTGTAGAGAAAGGCAAGTCTTCATTGAGAGTAGTTTTCTACTGGACGGATAGGGGCTAACTTTTTTCACAGCGATTCCACTGAATATTTAATCATGAGAATTGTTCGTTTTTTGTATAATTTTTCCTTTTTTCTCAATAGCTTTCTAAAGATTTTATGAACTCATAAGGTCTTCTCGAGTCAGCTTTGTGAGCTGAAATGACTTCTTCTTTCTCGATTGTACTATTGCTGGGGAAAATAAACGCCCAAATTCGGAATTTTCAAGTTTTGTACTTTGCACCATCAAGCTCTTGTAGTGAACCATGATGCTCCAACGAAAAAATCCTTTGCACCTCTCTCTACAGTTAGTAGTATCGCATTATTCAGAGTAAAATTGCCCGGTATCCACTTTTAATGCACTATTTTGCTCTACCAACAAAAACAGAATCACCCCTCCACCTAGTTAGTTAAACTTCATTATATAAAGTCTTAACCCTACGTTAGGCGCGTTGATTTCAGTGACACTATTGCGCGTACGGGCTACGATCGTAGCCCAAAAAAGATTTTTTTTTCCGTTAACTTATTTCTCCAATCTTAAGTAAATGCCTAAAGTATGCGAAGCTTGACATCTAAGGAAGTCAGTAAATTAGAAATTTCTGCTAAAAATACTTAAAGTTTGATTATAATAAAATAAATTATTTTGTTGGGAAAAATAAACAAAATTTTGCAGTCGATTTTTGAAAGTTTTATAAGTAAAATATCGAATTATTTTATAACGATTTCTATTGTATAATAATGAAAAGAAAAGATACAAAAAATGTGGCAAAAATTGACTCAAAATTCAATGTAAATGTCAACCAGGTGATCTTTACATGCAAAACTGTGTCATTTTTCACAATTATTTCGTGGTGATCTATCTCGTTTCCTATCACAAAATGAACAACCTCTTACAGTATTTGGTGTTGGAGGGGGTTTACGTGTAACCACTAGCGGAATTCCTAGCAGATAGCAGAAGTCGAGCGCGTCGTATTAGCGTTGATTGAGAAGTACTTCTCAATCAACGGTATTAGGGTAAAAACATAGTGGAACAGCTCATCATAGAGAAATAAACATATTAAGAGAGTGTTCGTTCCCATATAAACAGCTGGCATCGCGTCGATCTCAGCGCACCCCTTGCGGGGAACAGAACTAATTCTTATAGGCGGGATATTTAAGTTTGGTAGTTTGGATTATGGGTAGGTAAATTTTACAGTTTGTCTTAAAATTGTTTATTATATAATTATTTCATTCCAAAAAATTATATTTCATTTTTGTAATGAAATAATAATAATAAACAATTTTGAGACAAATAATTTAGGTAATAAATAATAAAACAGCAGACATTTAAAATTTTTATTAACCTGCGTATAATATAAGAACAAATTAATGAAATATGTGTTTACTATACATAGGTCTGTTATTTATACATGTTATTACATTGATAATTTTAAAATTCTTATTCTAATAGTTAACGATAATATTAAAGTACGAAAAAATCTGATTAAATTATCAGTTACAATAATCAAAAAATTTAAATTTTCAATAATATCTCCTATTAGTAAAACAATTATTCTAATATCACTTAACAGTGTTTCCACACAATTTTATTTTCAAAGTTAATTTTCCTACCACACGCACTATAAATACGCATTTATATGGCTGTACATTTTTCTAAAAAATTCTATTGCTCACCTTTTTTTAACTTTTTTATTTCAGAAAACAAGAAACTTCACATTTACTTTCTTTAAATTAATTAAAAAGACAAAACATGTAAATCAGAGGAAACCTACAGTTGTATAAATACACAACATATACTTAGCGAAAACTAAAAATGGCAAACTAGCTTGAATATTAAATAATGTTCAAAATTGGTAACACAAAACATGAAAAAACTATTATTATCTATATCATTAATTTACCATACAGTTACATATTATTATTATTAATCACAAAATTACATATTTCTACTCAAATTACAGCATTATACTTAAGAAAGTTTATCCAATATTACATCAAACATTTTAATAAAAAGCATTTAAAAAGTAGATTCTCTTTTACATGAAGACGGGAACAGGTATGAAACAAAAAAAAATTAAGCGCAGTACTTTGTTACCAAAAAATAATGATTATTTTTGTTTGTTAGTCCTCTTACCATCATTATAATATTTTTTATTTAATTTAATTAATAACTTTTATGAGTTGAGAAAATACGTCTGATTTATGTTCTCGACAAGTGAACCAATCAAAATTTATATGACTTTTTGCAAAGAGTCGTTTGTCATTAGCAACATCCAAAGTCAATTGTTCTTTTAAAGCTATTTCATCAAATAAGAGGACGCAATTTTTATCTATCTGCTTCATTTTGACAACCCTTTCTTTAAGCATATCAAAAATTGCTTTATTAATTCCAGTTTCAAATGGCACTGATCTTAGAAGTGACTGTAAAGTAGATTTACTGGGCAAAGCTATAAAATGTTTAAAAAAATTATATGCTCGTAGTCCCTTCTTATAAATGGCTAATGAAAGGGCCTTATTCGTTATTGACCATGAAGGTTTATGTTTCTTAGAGTTAGCAGTACTACTTTTTAAAAACTCCATGCCTGCTGGATCTAATTTTGAATTAAAATTCTGAAATAACTTTGATTCTGACAATTTAACTACTTTTTTAATTTTGTTATTACTACTGATAAGTGCTTTTTTTAATTTACAAATTCTATTTCTCTGATCTTTATTAATGTAATACATTTTCTTCTTCTTGGGAGATAAATTACTGACCCTAGTTTCGTTTATTTTACTTAAAATACTAGATTCCAAACATTGTTTTTTAGGCAAAGGTTCAAATTCAGTTTCTTTAAGACTATCATTATTGTTACAAAAAATAAGCTTTATTTTTCCGGGCAATACTGTATTTTCAGAAGCTTGAGTTTTATTATTATTATCTTCAATTACTTTTGGTGGTGTATGGTGGAAGGGTTGCAAAGGAAAAGCAAATTTACTAAGTCTTTTGCGTAATGAATTTGTAAATGCCTCATCATCAAAATGATCTTCACACAACTTTTCATCTCTGGATGTATAAGGAATTTCTAAAATTTTGTACCACTGTTTCCTTTGACTAATGTCAGATGGAAATTTGGAAAATGTTTTTTTATTAAACTCCAAATTGCGAAGCAGCCAAAAATATGTATTATTACAATTTTTTGCTATACAACTACGACGAAGTTTACCTGGTGGTGACATTTTAAAGGTTCATTTACTTTTATTTACTTTATTAAAACTAAATCCTAAATAAATTAAAAAATACTCACTCTTGTATTGTCTTCTTTTTCGGAATTGTTAATTTTGACACTGTCACTTCCATTTGACAAACAGAAACCATATTCACACCAACCAATGTAAGATTGGTTTTGTATATTTTTATTTTTAATGACGTAAAAGTTAATATACTAGGATATTTTATAATATTTATCCACATTAAAGGCGATGTTTTGAAATGTATTGAAATTTATGATATTTTGTTCTATTTGGTTTATGTAAAACAGTCTTGTAGTTCGCGACAGTTGAGACTCCATGCGCGGGGAACTTGCTCAGAAACGTTTTGCCACATACCGCCTATGCATCAAACTGTCTTTTATATTATTATTTGTCTATGCAGCTCATCTCGTCGTGCACCTCGCCGTTCACCTCGCCGCACAGGGATGGTGAATTAATATTGCAGAATTTCAGTGTAAACATACCGGTGTTGTTCACTAAGCCACGCATCTTGCCGCGCACCTCGCCGTTACTTGAAGAACAAAATAATTTGTTTTTTAGCAGACAGCTGTCTGAAATTTGCTTCGTGATTCGCTCTCTCAAGATCGCACTCCCTCCACAGTAGCCCATGGTCGCTACACTTACCGTGTAAAATCAGCAGTTCTCATTGAATCTAGCGTGTATAAATTACAATAAAGATATTCTTATTAGTGAAGTATTCCGAAAGTCACAAATTTGGGATCAACGACACAAATCTCATCATAACAGATACGTGTTGGATAAGTGCTGGGCCGAAGTGGCCAGTAAATATGGGGTTACAGGTAAGTCATTGTTAATATTATGTAGTGCGTGAAGGTTATATGTCATACGCCGGATTTATGGAATCACAGACCTCAACTAAATAACTGAAATTTAATTCGTTGTTTTAGTTATTATAATTATGACATTATGAGGTACACATATATTCAGTTCTTATCTTTATTGAAAAAATATTCCTTAAATACATTTCTCACTGAAATAGCTTCTGCCGTGGTACGATTTTTTCTTCTACATACTTGAAGGTCTGGAAGCACAGTAGGTGTTGCTGTATCACACTCTATGTCATTTATTATGTGTTCTCTATCAATTATGGTGTTATGAAGAATGTAGACAGCTTTAGTAATAGCGTCATTTGTGTCGGTATGTGTTTCAATGACCTTGCATAAAACTCCCCACTTCATTGTCAGAATTCCAAAACTGCATTCAATAGTTTTACGTGCTCGAGACAGTCGCGTATTAAATAGCTCATTGGCCTCATTTAGATTGTTTCTAGCGTATGGCTTCATCAAGTTTTTCAATAGAGGGTACGCTTCATCTCCTATGAAAACAAAAGGAGACTAAATATTGGAATTTAAAAGAAATTGCTCATCCGGGATATTCAGTTTCTTCTTTTCCATTAATCTGTACAATTGCCAATTTCGAAACGTGACTATATCACTCTGTTTTCCATAAGCTCCTACTTCAATAAAGATAAATTTACAAT
Organism: Galeruca laticollis; assembly: GCA_963921935.1. Taxonomy (NCBI): domain Eukaryota; kingdom Metazoa; phylum Arthropoda; class Insecta; order Coleoptera; family Chrysomelidae; genus Galeruca; species Galeruca laticollis. The sequence goes on from OY998183.1 coordinate 64,817,689, forward strand.
TGGCATCGCTCACTGCTTGTAGCGCAATTCAAAAATAGTGCTTATAATTGAAGAACATTGTTCCCGATCTTGTTGGACATTTTATTCGAATGTGCTTTCCATCAATTGCACCGATGCAGTGCGGAAATTGGCATTTTTCATGAAAACGTGTTTCCAATTAACTGAAATGTGTCCTCCGTGGGTGGCTTCATATGCAAAGGTTGCAAACAGTTCCATAATAAAGAGGTAATTTCCTTCACGATGTTTGCTACAGTAGTAGCCCCTAACCGAAATGGAAATGGTAGGCTTCTAAATGAGTTCCCAGTTGCTAAAATCATAAGAAAATAGTATAATATTAGGTGATTATGATGATACTACATATGTATTATATTTGTGTCTTTATTTTCTAGTGGAAGCAGTTGAGAAAACTTGGAATGTATCAAGACAGCAGTTCAAAGTACATTTTGATAAACTTCCTGTTTTTCCTTCTGGATCGGAAGCAAGCGATAGTATCGATGTGGAAAGGCCATATTTCAAAAGCTTGATGTTCTTAAAAGACATTTTTGAAAAAAGATCGGCTACTGGAAATTTACACGAACCTGAAAATACTGAAGTTGGGATTTCTAATAACGCAGTTGGTATTTCCAACAGCGACGATGAAGAAGACGTAGAAATTAATAGCGATGGCGTATCATCCCCTCATACGCCCTCTTATCCGGCGTCAAGTAGTGTTGAACAATCAACAAGTCGTTCCTCTTCAGCATCTATCCGAAAGTATTCTCAAAAGAATGACAACCTGGGATACAGAATACGACCTAATTAAGTAGAATTGATAGGGAAGAGCTTGTTGAACTTGGAACAAGAAAAATTGCAAATGAGGAAGGCGAAAGGAGCAACGAATATCGATAAAAATGATGAAGATGTAGCATTTTTTACGTCTCTCCTGTAAAACAACTACAGCTTGAAGAAAAGCTGACGTTTAGAATACAAGTTGCTCATGGAAAAGGTTTATGATAAAAAATCAGGAAGTAACGGAATGCCAAATTCAGTTCAAGCAACGCCACCCTCGTTTGCACCTCAACAAGAAGTTACTTTTGACGGTGAAAACTCTTACGCGGATTTACGCTCTAATACGTATGATTTTAACTGTTAGATCAACATTTGTAAAAATATTTTCATGTCAAAATAAATGGTTTATTATTTCTTACCTTAGTGTTACTACTAAGCGTTCTTCGCAACTGACAGGCTGCTTGTGTAAGTTGGTGTAGTGTTTCTCGATTTGCGGTTCTATAAGCTGCAAGTTCTAATTGAACGTTGAATCAGTCATGCGTAGGTATTCGTAATATCGATCAGGGTATTTCTTAAGTTGCTGGTACAAATGGTAGAATTTACCCAGCCTAGTCCGCTTCTGATTTACTGGATGCACATTCCATCTCCGGTTTGCCTTTTTAGGCATTAATAATCACCAGTTCAAATCGGTTGAATTGTCACTGTCACTATCTGAATCTGTGAACATTTGTACTACCACAATGAAATCAAACGACTGAAAACTAATGCACGGCTACGTGCACTTCTCCGTTAAGTTTGTCTACGGCAAGTGTCGATGCGCGGCGAGATGCTCGGCGAGGTGCACGGCGAGGTGCACTGCTTCACTATGTTCTTACCCTTCTGCATAATTGTGGACCTGAATTCTACTTGCGGCTTTATCATTTCCCAAGCAAATTGTTCAATAAAATCTGCTCTTTTTACGGTTTTATCGACATTGTTTGCTTTATAAATACACAGAGAATTAATTGCACAAATATTCAAACGGTCATAAAAGATTACCATTGGGCACCGACGTGTGTTTCTTGCCACGTTATATTTTTGACATAATTGATCTAATAAATTCACCCCAATTTTGGTTTTATTGCACATCTTGATTATTTCTGGTTTCTTGGCCTCTTGGTCTTGGTCAATAGTGTCGTCATGATGCATAATGGAGATTAGTAGGACCGATTTATTTCTCTTTGGGCAATAAGATATAAGTGTGTAGTCTTCCTGGAATCCAAAAATAGAATATGCTACTTTGTTATTTTTCTTAGGTATTTCGCTTTTGTTTTTTTAATTGTCCCGACATAAGTAAGCTTTTTTTCCTTTGATAACTTTTTGAATAGAGGTACACTAGTGAACCATTTATCACCAGTTATGTTTCTGTTTGTATTTGAAACTGGTTTTACTAGTCTTAAAAAATACTATTCGCAGAATTATCGAATTTGAATGGCCCTTCGGATTATGTACGTACATAAGTTTTAAAGTTCAATGTATATCTAGTTTTTACATCTACCAAGGCAAACATTTTTATACCATACCGAGCTGGCTGGCTCGGAATATATTGCTTGAACGAGCAACGTCCACGAAATGCCAAAGGTTGCTCGTCAATTGTCAAATATTCACTCGCTATGAAATATTTTGGAAAAATTTGCCAAAAACATTTCAAACACCTTTCTGATAGGAGCCCTTTTATCGAGTTCCCTTCTGTGGATTCTATCTCTAATATCGTCAAAACGTACACATCTCAACAAGAATCTAAAACGTTTTTCGCTCATCGCAAGGTAACAAAAATCAACGCTACTGCCTTTGGAGTTGTCCAAAATTTTGTGAAGGTTTTCCCGAGAAGATCTCAATAAACCTATGATATTCAGAATTCCTATAAACGCCCTTATCTCTCTTTCATTTATTTGTCGTGCATCTCTCTGATGTGCAAATTGGTGATTAATGTTTTGAATCTGAATATTTGTGCAAGTAGTAATAGTTGTGTCCAAAAAAGTTCATACACTCCATCCCCGTTTTGGCTTCTCTAGCAATTCCCGTTGACCCCAGTAAATGGTAGACGAGATTCTGAGCTCGAGTTCCTGACATTTACATTAGGTGTGTCTTTTTTCCATTTTGTCTTCTTGTCTTTTCCTAAAAAATAAGTTTTGTTTCTTGTTTCTGATTCATTCATATCTCCAATGTTTCCATCAGCACTATTTTCGCTTGCTAATTATGTAAACTTCAAATTACATTTTCTTCGGGATCATACATTTCATCTTCATCACTTTTATCTTCGGCATCACTTTAATCATTTGACAATTCATTAAACCATTGCAGCCATACATTTGGATATTTTGAATGAAGCCGTCTCCTTTTTTCCTGACACATTTTTCTGTAATTTTTGTAACAATTCCGTCCAATTTGGTACAAGTCAATAGAAAAGATAAACTTACGTGTTTAGGTCTACGATCGTTCCCCAGACACACTTGTTTACAAATAACTATCATGTACACGCGTTTTAACTGCAGGAGGTAGACTGGTAATTTTCTTCGTTCCAGATAGAGTCAATCGAAATGGTGTGGGGTACAACTGTAGCCCACGCGCCTAACGAAGGGTTAATGACAATTTCCGAAAAAAAATATAGGGTAGTGAAGTCCACTTCTAATGCACTCTTATGCACAACCAACAAATGAAAAATATTCCCTTCCCCAAAAATAAAAACGAGATTCCTTCCCCTAATCCAATTAAATTGGAAAATTGCCAATATAAATGCAAAGAAAATAAACGGTTTTAAAGATTTAAACTAACTTTTCCGCATCTGTGAAATTCCCTGATTGATATTCTATCATAAAATTGTCACTTGTATGCACTTCGGGGTATGTATCGTGTTAACAAACCGAAATTTCTCCAAAAGTAGCCAAAAACGCAGTATATCAGGATTTATAGGCACCGATGAACTCGCTATAGACAGCTGGAAATCAATAGGGTACATCTGTGAGACACTTTGAAAAATATCCAATAATAAAATTGGCCACTTGTATAGACTCCAGAGGCTGTATCGTACTAAACCCTAAATTTCTCCAAAAGGGACAAAAATGTGGCACTTCAGGTACCATAGCACCCGTTGTACTAGCTCTGGTGAGCTAAGAATCAATAACTTTCATCTATAAGACGCCCTGAACAATATTCAATCATAAAATGGGTTACTTGTACACATACTGGAGGCTGTATAGTGCTCACAAACTGAAAATTCTTCAAAAATGACAAAAATTTGGTACCTCAAGTACCATAGCACTCGTTGTACTGGCTTTAGTGAACTGAATCTCAATACGGTTCATCTTTGAGACGCCCTGAATAATATCCAATCATGAAATTGGTCACTTGCATATACTGCGGAGGAAGTATCATGCTAACAAACTGAAATTTCTCCAAAAATGATAAAGATGTCGTACTTAAAGTACTATAGCACCTGTTGTACTGGCTGTGTTGAGCTGAAAATCAGAAGAGTACATCTGTGAGATGCTCTGAATGATATTCAATCATAAAATTGGTGGATTTTTGCACTCCGGAGGGCTGTATCGTGCTCACAAACTGAAGTTTCTCCATAAATCACAAAAGTGTCGTACTTAAAGTACTATAGCACCTGTTGTTCTAGCTCTCGTGAGCTGTAAATCAATAGGGTTCATCCGTGAGATATTCTGGATAATATTAAATCATAAAATTGGTGATTTGTTGGACTCCGGAGACTGTATCGTGCTAACAAACTGAAATTTCTCAAAAAATGACAAAAATTTCGTACATCTTTGAGACACCTTGAATGAGACACTCTGAAAAATATCCAATTATAAAATTGGCCACTTGTATACACTCTGGAGGCTGTATCGTACTAATAACCCAAAATTTATCCAAAAAAGACAAAAAATGTGGCTTTTCAGGTACCATAACACCCGTTGTACTATCTCTGATGAGCTAAAATTCAATAAGATCTATCTATAAGTTGCCCTAAACAATATTCAATCATAAAATGGGTCACTTGTATAGACGCTGGAAGCTGTATCATGCTAACAAACTGAAAATTCTCCAAAAATGACAAAAATTTGGTACCTCAAGTACCACTGCACTCGTGGTTCAAAATATTAATAGGGTTCATTTTTGAGAGTCCCTGAATAATATCCAATCATAAAAGTGATCAATTGTATATAATCTGGAGGCTGCTAACAAACTTAAATTTCCCAAAAATTGACAAAAATGTCGTACTTAAAGTACAATATCACCTGTTATACTGGCTGTGGTGATCTGAAAATCAATAGGGCTCATCTGTGAGATGTCCTGAACAATATTCAATCATAAAATTAGTGACTTGCTGCACTCCGAAGGCTGTATCGTGCTAACAAGACATGTAACGAAAAGTGGCCGACGACAACGACGACGATGACGACGACATACACACAGGATTTTTTTTCTAAAAACGATTTTTTCGTGTTGTTCTTGATGGAAAACGTGAAAATAACTCAAAAAATGTTTTCTACTTTTTTGTGGGTGAACCAATACTTTTCTCGCATATTAGATAGGTTGGGCAGAAAAGTAAAAAGCCCGTAAAGTTATCGAGAGAAAGTGTCTGTACATCAGTCGTTTGAAAAAAACCCTTTTCCGCCCAACCTATCTAATATGCGAGAAAAGTATTGGTTTACCCACAAAAAAGTTGGAATATTGAAAAAAGATTTTGAGTTATTTTCACGTTTTTTATCAAGAACAACACGAAAAAACGGTTTTTAGAAAAAAATCCTGTGTGTATGTCGTCGTCGTTGTCGTCGGCCACTTTTCGTAACATGTCTTGTTAGCACGATACAGCCTCCGGAGTGCAACAAGTCACCAATTTCATGATTGAATATAGTTCAGGACATCTCACAGATGAACCCTATCGATTTTCAGCTCACAATAGCTAGTACAACGGGTGCTATGGTACTTGAAGTACGACATTTTTGTAATTTTTTGAGAATATTCAGTTTGTTAGCACGATACAACCTCCGGAGTGCAAAAAGTCACCAATTTTATGATCGAATATTAGTCACATCTGACAGATGAACCATATTGATGTTCAGCTCTCCACAGCCAGTACAACAGGTGCTATAGTACTCTAAGTACGACATTTTTGTAATTTTTGGAGAAATTCCAGTTTATTAGCACGATACAGCCTCCAACGTGTATACAAATGACCCATTTTATGATTGAATATGTAACCTATTGATTTTCAGATGACTATAGCGAGTACAGCGGGTCCTATAAATCCAGATATACTGCATTTTCGGTTACTTTTGGAGAAATTTAGGGTTGTTAGCACCATACGTCCCCCGAAGTGTATAAGTGACAATTTTATGATAGAATATTATTCAGGGCATCTCACAGATGCGGAAAAGTTAGTTTTAGTCTTTAAAACCGTTTATATTTGTTTAGTGAGCAGTTTTCGTATGCTAGCAGGAAAAATGTTTTGAAACTACTATGCGCGTAACGTAACCTTTCGCACTGCTCTGGTGAAGTACTATCAAGTGTCAAGAGTCATAATTTGGGTTAATAAACAACGCCTAAGTATAATATTGAAAAGCACATTGGTGCCTAGGGGTTTCATCTCTCTTAAAGTTACTGAATTGATCTTTCTACAAAATATCCAAAAATATTTTAAATCGTATGGTGGGGAGAATCTCATGTTGTACGTGTTTGTATATGTATATTGTTCTCGCAGTTCTCAATGACGCCGTACCTGAAGTTGAGAAGAACAACTTGGTATATAGAAGAAATAGTTGTAACCTTTTTATTAAAATAAATACTCCAAACATTAGTAACATATTGAAAAAATATAATGTATTTAGACTCAAAGTATTCACAACAGGTTATTTATCAGTCGTAGGGTGAATCGCTGATCCGATAGATCAAAAATTATTTAGCGAATACATTAAATGTTGCGGTCCGTGAAGTCAACAGTTGATATGTAAAATTTTTTAATTTTAGAGAGCTTCACGTTCCGTTAAAAAAAGGTGATAATTTATAAAAAGCAATAAAGTAGACACAATGAGGAGCAGTAAAAAGCACTACCGAAATACTAAAGATCTTGACCTTGACGATCAATTTTCTTTGAAACCTTCAAAACATTATTTTATAATTGAGTCGTCTAATATCAAAGATGGAAACTTTCCACAGTGAGGGATAATTAGTATATTTTACTTATCACTGACTTCTATTAGAAGTCTCTTGATGGATCACATATTTGGGTTCACTTCAACAAACTTCGTTAGTTATATTACTGTAGAGTTAAAATTAAAGCCAAAATTACTAAAAATAATATGGAGATTGCCGAGTTTGATACTCAAATTTGGAGTATGAAACCAAACGAAATGGAGATTACTGTTTTTGATGCTAAGTTACATTGTAAGTTTGGTTCATAACAGATTTCAAAAGTATCACTACATTGTTAAAAAAATTAATATTTTTAAAGATATAATGTACCTAGTTTGTGAAGAAACAAAATATAAATAAAATTCAATAAACTGAAACAAAATGATTCATTCTCTATAACTTATATACAAAGTTCTTCATTATTGTCCACGGTATAGATCTGATCATCAGGAGTCTCCCTCTCAGAATTTTGAGCATTTAGTGGGTTTATGATATTACCAAAATAGCATAATCTTTCATCTTATTTCCAGTTTTCACCGTAATGTTTTTTTTGTAAATTATTAACATCCTTCAGTTTCAACGAGTTTAGGGCCACTAGTCGAGGTTGTATTATTGTCGGTTTAATACTAGCAGTTGTGACTCTTTTTTTACACTCCCTTAGACATCCCGAGTTCTACTCTGTAATTTCCGTCTCCTTGTACTAATATGTTTCCTCGTTGAGATTTCGTAAATATGAATCGTTTTGCTGGGTTAAATTGGAAGAGCCATGCACTAGGACGTTTAGTGTATAAGTTTCCAGTCGTAAACGGTTACATATTTTTTAAAGTCAATTAAAGTTGCATATTGTTGAAAAATATTAATATATTTCTTGGGTGAAATTATAACATTTCTTTTCTTATCTCTCAATCAGACTTCCTACCCTATCCGGAGGCATTAAAGAGTGACCAATTACAGGAAATATTAATTCCACCTTCTCAATGGATGTTCTTGTCTTATGGAACCATTTATGAATCACGGTAATTACTATGGCCGCCCGCTATCAATCTTAATATTTTTGTCTCGCCAAAATTTGTCGCATCAAGTCTATGATAAACTGCCGAACTTACTTCATTGTATCCTTTGCTTTACACATCCTCCGTCCAATATTAAGAAAATACATTTTGGCGACTTAGTTGGTCTTTGGACAATCCTTGAACCATTATAAAATTATAGATATAAAGTTGTCTGCTGTAATATGCTGACTGATCAGCTACTTTTGGAAGCACCAAGTTTTTTTTGGAAATCAAAGCTGAAAATAATAACATTCGTGTTTTTATCTTGAAGATATTTATAAAAAGCTTGAGCATTTAATGAATGAATTCGTTTCTCAGTAATGAGTTCTTGTTTTCTAGCACCGTCACTGTTTAATCTTTTAATTCTTGTTTAATTTTTTCGGTAAAGCTTGTGCAGTCATTTTTTTGTGGTGTTCTAAACCCAATATTGAAATTGGTGTTGAATATTTTTCTGAAATAAGAGATCTTCACGTGTAAATCAACATTTTCAGCCACTGACTCTTGGTACATTTTATGTAGTTTTTTACATTTAATTCACTTGGAAAATATTGCCTTTCTTGAGTTTTACTTCTACAGTAATGTGAATCTATGCAGTTAAGACACAAAATAAAATTCATGACTGAATCTTTTTGAAAATGAAATAATTTAGAGTGTCTGTCGCCCCCTCTGTTCTCGCGAGGAGTTCCTCCAGTCTTGGCAAACGTATTCATAACGTACGATAATCTGTGTTTGGTAATTCCCAAAACCTCAAGTAACGCTTTTTGACATACTCGTATTAAATTATTAGAATCGCGGCGTATGTAACATTTGATAGTATGTTGTTTTTCAGTATTATTTTGATTTTTCGGTCTACGTCTACGTACACTTTTAATTGAACAATATTTTATAATCAGAGCGAATTACATCCTGTATATTGCCGATGCACCCTCTGGTTGCCGGTACTGCAACGACCGTTGGTGCAACCTCCGCACATTCAACGTAAAAATACGATTGTAAATATATTTCATTCAGTATGCATATTATTTTTTATCTACATATCTTGTTCGTACAATTTATATATTTTTCTGTATTTTTGAAAGTCGATATTTTGTATTTTAAGTGTAATTAAAGTTTTTAAAAACAAACTTCGTGTAACGATACATATATTTGGCGCAGTCAGTAGGATTATCACGAAATGCATCCAACGCGGAAAACTTTTAACTATTTCAATAGTGAAGTGACAATCAAACCAAGAAAAATATCCAGTTCCATCCTAAGAAGTCCAGGAACAAGGGCAAATAACGACCGTACTGTAAGTCGATTTAGTTTCATTCATTGTATATGTCAGACTCCTCTAGTGCTTCCTCTTCCTTCAGTGATAGCGAGAACGACCTAGAGTTAAATTTCATGCAAGAGAAGTCATTAATATTAGTGGGTGTACCACAATAAATCAAATAAAATAAGAATTAATCAGAAATTTTAGTAATCCTAGAGATGAAACATGATTATCTCTTGATTTGAATAACATATGGCAAGGGCATAACGAATCCCCGTACCAATTTTATGATAATGTTAGAAAAATATTGCATACTATTTCGAACTATTTAGCTTTACATGAAAACGATAGAAACACACGTGCATTTAAGCAAAACATGTATAACAATCAAGCTCTACAAATATTTTTAGCAGGTTTAAGAAATCCGTATGGTATCATTAAACTATGTTAGACGCCATGAGTCTTATAAAAAAGGAAGATAATATTAAATATCTCCAAAATAATTTTAATTTTCAACCGAACTCTAAAAACTTTATAATCAAACTAAGCCAAAATTGAATCGTGCAACAAAATTCACAAATCTCAAGTGACTCTCGTTTAATAGAAATTCCAATTTTAATTCTAATCAAAGAATGCCTCAACAACAATCTAGTTTTCAAAATAATAATCCTCAACCTAATAATAAATTCCCACGAGATCCAATTCCTCGTATAGATACAATTCTGGACAAACTAGGTAAATGTAATTATTTTTCAACATTAGACTTAGCATCGGGTTTTCGCCAAATCGAGATGCATCCGGACGACATACAAAAAACAGCGTTTACTGTAGAAAATGGGCATTACGAGTATTTTAGGATGAGTTATGGCTTAAGAAATGCTCCAGCTACCTTTCAAAGCGTAATGGACAACATCCACAGAGTCCTACTAGGAGAAATTTGCTTAGTATATCTCGACGATATAATAATTCATTCGACATCACTACAAAAACACATGGTTAATTTGAAAAAGGTATTCCAACGACTTCGGGAGAGAAATTTCAAAATTCAGTTAGACAAATGTGAATTTTTAAAAAAGGAAACCGCTTATTTAGGGCACATTATTACAAAAGATGGTGTTAAACCAAACCTAAATAAAATTAAAGCTATTAAATTATTTCCAATTCCAAAAACGCCTAAAGAAATAAAACAATTTTTAGGTCTATTAGGTTATTACAGAAAATTCATACCTAACTTTGCACAAATTACTAAACCTTTGACTTCATGGTTAAAAAAGGATTCAAAGATAGAATCCACACCTGAATATGTACTATTTTTCGAAACATGCAAATAACTGTTAAGTAACGATCCTATTTTAATATATCCTGACTTTACACAGGAATTTATCTTAACAACTGACGCTAGGGGATTTGCGATAGGCGCTGAACTATCACAAGGTCCTGTAGGCCAAGACCGACCTGTGGCTTATACCTCAAGGACGTTAAACCAAGCAGAACAAAATTATAGTAAAATCGAAAGAGAGTTACTCGCGATTGTATGGGCTACGAAGTATTTTCGGCCTTATTTATACGGTCGAAAATTAACAATATATTGTGATCATAAACCTTTACATTGGCTTTTCTTAATAAAAGAACCCAATGCTCGTCTCTCGAGATGGAGATTGAAATTAGAAGAATTCGATTATCAAATTGTTTATAGAAACGGAACCTTGATTAAAAATGTAGACGCTCTTTCTCGAATTAAAATCAACGAAATTAATGCAAATGACATTTTTGAATACATTAACGATTTTAACAAAAATATTTCTATTGACAGTAATAATGAACAAAATGATCAACAAGATACATTTCTCGATAATGAATCAATTGTAGGAAATATTGACGAAATCCCTCAGGTAACAGACACTGACATAGAAAATATAATTAATTAATTATGTCCAGACAAAGACGACGACACCATACACACTAGTCACGAAAATCCAATATTAGAAATTCCCATATCAGAAACGCCTATTAATCATTTTCAAAATCAAATATTTCTTAAAACAGTATTTCATTCACTAGAAGCTCCAAAAATTACTAAACTTTATGACTAAACTAAAACCACCATACACATTTCAGAAACAAACTTCGAACCTGAAATTATTAAAATATTTAAAGAATTTACCTCTACTAAGAAGTTATTTGCTATAAATATTGATGGATTAGATTTAATTCCAAAAGTATGTACAACATTGCAAGAAATTTTTAGAAACTCTGCATTCAAATCTATTATTTGTAACAATGTTTTAGAAGATGTAATTGACCACAATTCGCAGATAGAAATAGTACAATTGCATCATGAACGTAAGAACAATCACAGAGAAATTAATGAAACTGAACTAGAAATTACACGTAAATATTATTGGTCAAATATCAGAAGTACTGTAACTAAATATATAAATAATTGCGAGCTATGTCAAAAGATGAAGTATGACAGAAATTTCCCAAAACAAAAATTCGAATTAACACCAACACCTAATAAACCTATTGAAATAGTTCACGCAGATGTTTTCACGATTAAAGGACAAAAATGCTTGACAGTTATTGATAGATTTAGTAAATATGCACAAGCATATTATTTAGTAGGAGTAACTGCGATACATATAGATAAAGCTTTCACTCGTTATGGTGCACCTAAAATGTTATTAATTGATAGAGGTACCGAATTAAAAAATCATGTTATTGAAGACTTTGCAAAATTAAACAAAATTGAACTATTGAATTATACTACGGCATTGAATCCAAATTCTAAAAGCATAATTGAACGTTTTCACTCAACTTAATTGCATATTAGAATTATACAAGAAACTGCTAAAAATCTCAATATCTTAGACCAAATGCCTTATGCAATTTCAGGATACAATAACTCCATTCATAGTGCAACAATGTTACGTCCAATGGAAAGTATTTCAGGACATTTAGATACAAACAACTCTCTTAATATTGACATTAATCAAAAATTGTATTCTAATTACATAAATAAACATAAAGAAACTACCGCTGAAATTCATAAAACGTTAAATGAACACATGGCAAATCAAAAATCAGAAAGGTTGGGAAAGACTAACGAAAATAGACATGAAGCATTAACTTATGACCCAGGTGCATTAGCATATCATAAAACTAATGCTCGTAATAAAATTAGTCCTAGATTTAAAGCCAAACCAATAAAAAAAATGAAAAAATCAAAGTTAAAACTTACAAAACAATCTCTCCTCGTAATGGCAGACAAAAATTAGTTACCACCACCTATCATAAAAATAACTTAAAAAAGCGACTTGCTAATCAAAAAATTCTACCATTTCAGATTCCACCTCTCGCTGGTAGTAGCAAGGCAGGCACAGGAAATTAAAATTGTTAGTTTGGAGTCTAATCCAGGCATACTCCCGTATAAATTAGGAGATGCTAGATTACAATCTACCCATCATTCTTTTATCCATTACTTTGATCTAAACTCTATAGAAACCGAATTACTTCATATAACAAGTTAGTTCGAAAATGTTTTGCAGGTAATTAATATCAAAAATCAAGTTTTTGCAAATGAACTTAAATTCTTGATTAATTTAATAAAATATCAAATGAAACAATGCAAAGAAAATTAAATTTTGTACACGGCAGTAAAAGAGTTAAGAGAGGAATTTTAAATGGTTTAAGAACAATATTCAAGAGCATATCTGGTAACTTAGATGCAGAAGATGGCAAACGTTACGATGATGCCATTGTTTTATTAAGTTCAAATCAAAAAGATATAGCAAATACTTTGAACAAACAAATATCATTAATCAGTCAAATTATAGACGTTTATAACAGTAGTATCTCACTAATAAAACAAAATAAAGAATATATAACAGGAAAACTAAATGAGCTAAGTTCTGAACTTGAAAAAATTCTTAATGATTTTTCCTCTTATTTCCTATCAAAAAATACTCTTGATCAAATACAAGCAGCACTTAAAATCTTAATAGAAATACTAGATAATATTGAAAATTAGATTGCATTTGCAAAATTAAAAACGTTGCATTATATTGTTCTAAAGTTTGAACATCTAGAATTTATAGTTAAAACATTACTCAAATATTATCCAATTAATACCCTAAGCTTTGGCAGTGATTCTCAAAATTTATTTAAATACTATAACATTTTAACCGTTGATTCTTATTACTCTAAAGACAGATTTGTTTTCGTTATTCACTTTCCCTTTGTTAAACCCGAAACTTATTACTTATTTTCACCTGTATTCTATTCCCACAAAAAATAACACGGTCCTTATCCCACGTAAGCCTTTTCTGGCAATGCAAGGCAATCAGTACGAGTACGAAGATTAAGAATGTGAAAATTCCACCAACTGTATTTTTGCCCCAACGAAAAACCTATGGTAGGCGCCCAATCCGACGAATGCATCCACCAATTATTGCAACTAAGAACTGAAGATCAACCGAAATGTGTACCAGTGCCAATTATCGTAGAAAACGAAATTATCGAAAGTATAAATTCAGCGCATTACATCGCAGTGCTCTCAGAAGAAACGAAAATCAAAACCACTTGTACAAAAACCGATTTCATATCCCTAAAGGGCACCTATTTTATAGAACTACCACCGAGCTGTAGCTTCCAAACTCCAAGACACGTATTCATCAACCACGAAGATGTCATCCCAGGTCAACATTCACTAGTTCCTGAAATAAAGATCGAAAACGAAGGAAGAATTCACTCTGGAAAAATCAAAATTGTAGACATTTCCTTAGACAAAGTTCACCAACTAATAAAAGAATAGAATCGAATGGAAGAAGTTAGTTTGAGAAACATTTCACACAACAACGCATATGCTTGATCTACACCCCTCTACATCGTAATAGCGATCGCACTTCTTGTTGGTGTTTTCAAATGGAAGTCGAGATGTAAACGCCAACCCACAACAAAAATGGTCAATGAAGTCCCAACTGATCCAAAACCAAAACCGAGAATTTTCCATGAAGAAGAAGATGAGTAAACAGTCCACACCCTGTATGGATCTTTCTGAGGATGGAGGAATTACATCCTGTATATTGCCGACATACCCTCTGGTTTCCGGTACTGCAACGACCGTTGGTGCAACCTCAGCACATTCAACGTATAAATACGATTGTAAATATATTTCATTCAGTCTGCATATTATTTTTTATCTACATATCCTGTTTGTACAATTTATATATTTTTCTGTATTTTTGAAAGTCGATATTTTGTATTTTGAGTGTAATAAAAGTTTTTAAATCAAAGTTCGTGTAACGACACATATATTTAGCGTCTTGGTTAAGTTTGTCTTTAACTGTACAAAATGCCTGATGAAATGTCTGAAGATCTTTCATAGATAATGTTGAACATTGGAAGATATTATTGTTATGACATTTTGGAAAGGCTGGTAGATTTTTGGGTGAGTATCTAAAAAATGTAGAATTATTTCACAAAACTCAGAGAACGATGCGACTAACATTACCTTATTTTTCTTTGTATATTTCTTTTCCATTTTTCAGGATCTCTACCACGTTTTCTGCACTTATTGGGTGGCAGTTTAACAACTTGATTTTCCATAATTTATGTTCATTGTATTACTTAACTATTTAACTTACATTTGGACAATGATTATAAATATTTTCCATAAACACACAACTCAAGTCTTTTGATTACTATAACTAACTAAAAAGTGTGGTTATAAAATGAAATCACGCGTGACATAACAAGTCATATGATTGGCTGAAAGGGAGATTTCCGTATTTGAAAGTAATATTCAAATATTATGTCTATTTTTGAAACTAACTCATATTTTGTTCGTGTAGTTACATGTGTTTTTAGTCGACTATGATAGAAACCGAAGTATTTATCTGGAAGGCAATAAGTTAATCTATACATTCCGTAATTCAATTCAGTTTGATAGAAAACTGGAGATTGCCGTCTCTGATATTAGACAACTCAATTCACGTATACAATTTGTTACATCAAAAATAGTTTGACAAAATAACCATTTCAGCATCGTTTTTGGTAAATTTGGACACAGTTGGATGCACTGTTTTACTTATGGCTGACAGACTGACATTTATAGCACGACTTGAACCCGTTCTATGTAATTTCCCTACATTGCGATTCTAATGATTACTTTATGAAACCCCGTTGAATTTGAAAAGAGTGAACTTTTCGAAATTCAATATTTTATTTATCAATGTTGGTAATACTAACAACGAAACGTCAACGTTCGTCGTCTTAAAAAGAAAGCAAACAAATAACATAATCCAACTTTAATCTAAAGAACACTTTAATCGTAACATAGTGCATCATTGAACAATAAATACTACAACAAACAACACCTTCCATAAATTTCCATTATTTTTCACGGAGGTAGATAGTTGAGCAAAGTATAAATGATAATAGTGTTTTTAAATGAAACTCACGGTCTCTAGTTAATTCCACAAAATAATACAAGTTATTGAAAATTCTAAAAAATTGACAATTGTTTCGATAAATCAATATCATCGTCAGAATGACAGAAGTTACATTTCATTTTATGCCTACCTGATGTTTAGTAGTTATTTTTGGCTAGACCAAGAAGTAACCTAACTTGTGATTGGCTTAATATATGTTTATAGAAAAAAGAAGAAGATGTGATATTACAAATATTGAAGCTTAGATATTATTAGCCCTATGGTGATATCCTGGATATCATTTTTCCAATTAAGATCAGTATAACTGTGCAATGATATAGAAAACTAGGAAAACTATATCTGCTGATTTGTACAAAATTGTTAAATGTAAAAACAAAAATACCACTATTAAAGAAGTCAGGTATATATAAACTCAAATATCCAGAATGTAATGCTGTCTATTTGGGTCAGACCCTTAGGAATTTTGAAATACGATACAGTGAGCACTTACGAGCATACAGATTAAAACAACCAGATAAATCCCACTACGCAAAACATCTACTTGACACCAATCATTCATTGACACCTAACACAGAACTAGAAGTGCTGCATATTTGTGAAAAGAAACAAGAACTGGATTTCCTTGAAGAACTGGAAATTAGAAGACATTTGAGAAACCCACAATATGAAGTTGTCAATGAACAGTTAAATCTAGGGAATTCTCCACTAATAAACTGTCTTCTTAAGTGATAATTGTAAAGATCAGCAGATATAGTTTTCCTGGTTTTCTATATCATTGCACAGTTATACTGATCTTAATTGGAAAAATGATATCCAGGATATCACCATAGGGCTAATAGTATCTAAGCTTCAATATTTGTAATATCACATCTTCTTCTTTTCTCTATAAACATATATTAAGCCAATCACAAGTTAGGTTACTTCTTGGTCTAGCCAAAAATAACTACTAAACATCAGGTAGGCATAAAATGAAATGTAACTTTTGTCATTCTGACGATGATATTGATTTATCGAAACAATTGTGAATTTTTTAGAATTTTCAATAACTTGTACTATATTGTGGAATCAACTAGAGACCGTGAGTTTCATTTAAAAACACTAATATGAGCGTATTCCACGAAGTAAGGGTCGAGACAGTCAATTTTTATAAACGATAAACTTATTGTAAATTGACACAATTATTCGATTTTCAAATGTTTCAAGCTGACGCCAATCTCACCGTTACCAATCGCTACGTCATGAAAATAAAAATCCCTGAATCGATTAAATTGTCCTATTTTTCAAGTTTTGTTAATCTCTGGACAAAAAAACGCGAAGTAGGAAAAATAGTACAAAAACCTTGTTTCATAAGGCCTTCCATCGCACGCGTCCAAATGGATAAACGATGCTTTATGAAAATTGTTCTTTTCCATACCTATACCATTTTAAAAACCGTTCATATTCCTTCCCATATTTTTGTTTAGATTTTTCAGGTAGTAAATCATCAATTGTCTTATCAGTAATATTGTAAAGTTCTAGTGGAGTGCATGTTTAGTTCCATATTCATAAATTCTGAACTATGTATTATACTCTGTTTTTAAACTATATAGTAACTTTGAGCAGTCTAATTTGAAATTTAAAAACTCTGTCAACTGTCATTGTAATTTCATTAAACAATGTTATAATGAAGTCTCTTTTATACGCGAATTATAAAAAATAAATTATATTAAAAAATTATTCATCAAATACCACTTATCTGATTGGAATAAAAAATAGAGAGCAGCTTATTTGTTTTAAAATATTTTTAAATCATTTTTATATTATTTTAAAGTTAGAAGATATATTTTATTTTTGTCAATAAATTTCAATATCTTTATTGTTAATACGGACTAAAGTTTCATGTTAAACTTAAAATATCTCGAAAAACATTGACTTTATCGTTATGAGGAACGAGTACATTATTTATAGTCTGGTTCACAAGTCTCATTTTCCTCAGAACCTATACCGGACCACCGAAAATTATGATTTTGGCCTCATTCGATTCGGAATGGCATCTAGAACATTCTATCAAAGTTGCAAGAGGGGCTGAAAAAAATGCAAAAATGATAAACAATAAAGTAAAATAAAAAATAAGGGTTCCGTTTTTTTGAAATATTTCAAAAACTATTTGAGATAATGGAAATTTGAAGAGATCCTTGAAGAACAGGAAATTTCCTAAAAAAAAGTCGTGCCTCCCGGAACAGTACCGACAATAACGGTAAAAACGCGTGGTTCGGCTGCCGCGCGCATCGCTCCAATCTGACACATGAACTAAAAAAATCATTTTAACTGATTAAATATTAATATTAAGGAATATAAAAATTTGGGTACTAAGTAGACATATGAATAAACAATAATCCGTAAAAAATTTTTATCGCAATTTTTTTATTAGTTATGCTTTTGTTAATTAGTTAATATTCACCATTTTAATGTTAACATAAAAACGCTGATTATTTCAAAACAAGAAATCTAGAATTTTTTTAGTTTTTTTTGAGCTTATCTTAATAGGGTTTAGAAGAGATCCTCGTTGGAAAATTTTTTTATTAACAATGAAGGGCATTGAAAAATTAATTATATAAATAAAGCCATCAGGAATTTTTTTTTCAATTATTGTTAATATTTTGTTCTTTTATTGATGAAAGCCATATGACAATATTTTTTTTTATTTTTATCTAACATTATTTAAATAATTGTTATACACAAATGCATTGTTTATAAGATTTTTGAAAACGTTTTTTTTTTGAAATAACACAAATAGTTTTTAAATTTGTAAACAAAACGCCCTGTAACTCAGTAACCAGCTACAATTTATTTAAGTGTTTTGGGTTAAATCTTCGCAATTTGAAGTCGGGATTCTACTGTTAAATTATTTCCAGTTGGTAATGAATCATTTTGTATAATTTATCATGTGGTTTTGCCTATCGAGAAAAATGTGTACTATTGAAGTCTGTCAATAAAATTACTGAAAATAAATTTTTAGGAACTGGTATCACGAACTTAAATCTGCGAGAATTAAGCACAGAACTCCTAGTGTGACTAAGGCGTTATTATTTACACATGGACAATTGTTTTCATTATATGGATTATGTTTGTTGATACAGAGCGTTGTTATAAGGTATTTACTAAAAATAATTCAGTACTTGTTGGATCAAACCTCATCAAAATTTATGGACTTTATAGGAGGCAAACTAGATATCAGTTGTTTCCGTCATTACGTAGTTCAAACTTCTTCTCGAGGACGCTTAGGGTCGGTTTTCGTAAGGACACAACTTGTATGTGCCAACGTTAACGAAATGTAGGTAGGTCAGTGCAGTAGGGCGACAAGTCGGAGTCGGCAGCAAAATTTATCCTAACATGCTGAGTCGGACTTCGTTTGTAGCTACGTAAACAGCCGACTTGTTTATTTCTGTCAATTCAGTTTGAACAAAGTAATGTTGAAAGCATGGCACCTTCCAATCGCATGACTTTTTGCCAACACTACGAAAGCTGATATTACTTGTATTACTTAAATAATAATATAACATAAATAATTTGACATGGCTGCTACAAACAAGTGGCAACATGGATGTCTACATTTTTTGTTCGTATCAGTCAGCAGATATGTCAGACAAACAAGTGACTGACACTTGTCTTTACGAAAGCCGACTTTCATTTTTATTCAATTCCATAATATTTATTCCAATTAAAGAATGTTTGATCCATATTGTGAGTTTTTTTAGAATACTTTATCCAATAGTGTTGGCCGAATATATAAAATATTTTGAAGTAGAAACAGATCAGGCACTTGGTTGGTATTTAGGTGTTTCTATAGTTATTTTAGCTATAATTAACAATTTTATTCACCATCACACATTTGTCGGATGCTCAATAATTGGAATGAAAGTAAGAATATCGCTCTCTTCAATAATCCAAAGGAAGGTAAGTATATTCTCTATCCCATCCTTTTACTAGAACATTCTATGCAATTTTAGTAATGGACTGAGTCCAGCATTTCTCAACTTGTGAGGAGCGCTCCCCTAGGGGAGCGCTATAACTCTACGTGGGGGCGCCAGCACATCAAAATGAAAAAAAAATTACTATTGAAAAAAAATAATTCACAGAAAGGAAAGCGATATGATAATCATTCTGATATTACAAAACATTAAGTAAGAACAATACATTTTAAACTAATATACTACTTAATTATTATAAATCATACGATTACAGTTTGTTAACACCTGTATTATGTGCGATCCGTTTAAAAGTAGTTTATTGTCAAAACTAAGGCTGATTTCATTTTGAAACTTAGCATCTGAGTTGATAAAAAATGTAATGTTTTTCTTATTTATTTAAACGTTTTTATACGACAGGTGGAATAAATTCATACACGCGGTATGTCTACACACTTAATTTATTTATTCACTAAATTATTCACTAATTTATATTAACTACACAGTATATTCACTCACACTAATTTATATAAACACTTCACTACTGTTTATTTACTCACACTATTTACTTGTTCACTGTTTATCTCACGAGATCAAATTATAAACTGACCCCATTGGTAGGTAGCATCTCTTATATATTAAGTGCCTTTTTTTCTGGATCCTTCTAGATTGCGGCTCACAAAAACAATGGACCTTACTGGAAATGTCTAGATAAGAATAGCCATAAAAAATGGTGAACAATTCGGAAATGTCTCTGTACATTCGCCAAAATTCTTCTTTCCTACCCATGATTTCTGTAATTTTGGAGAAAATCCATTTCTCCTTATCGGGTTGTGTAACCATACTTTGTCCGCTTCGTTGAAACTGCCTTCTGTGGCCTGCGCATCGTACCTTTCTTTCATTCTGTGACTGGCAAGTTGAAGATTCGTTCTAACCAATTCCTGCACATCGTCCATCCTTCTTCTCAATTGGATCAAGTAATCTTCTCCTGCTAGATCTTCGTCAGGCCGATAGCCAAAATTCAGGTCACAAGGAAGCCTCATTTCACGTCCAAATAGAATTTTTGCAGGTTTTTCACCCGTGGACTAATTTATGGCCGATCGATGAGCCAACGCAAATAGGGAAAGGTACCGGTCCCAATCTATCTGGTGGTTGAAAACTACTTTGGACAGGTATTTTCTAATGGTCATGTTCATTCTTTCGACCATTCTATCCGGCTCTGGATGCAACGCTGTTGTTCTGGACTCCTTCATTCCCAGCTTATCACAAATTTCCTGGAATACCTGGCTCCCAAAATTTCTTCCTTGATCGCTATGCACTTCCAATGGCACACCATATCGGCTGATAAATTCTTTCACCAGTACATCCGCGACAGTTGAGGTCTCTTGATGTGGGTTCGCGTAAATTTCCACCCACTTTGTAAAATAATCCATTACTACCAGGATGTATTTACCACCATTTTCTGTCGTCGGAAATGGTCCAGCGGTAACTAAAGGAATCCTTTCGAAAGGGTTTCCAACATTATATTGTTTCATAGGTCCTTTCGAAAGGGTTTCCAACATTATATTGTTTCATAGGTCTCTTTCTCTTGTGATGTGGTCCATTACTCGTCGTACATTTCTTACACCAGTCCTTCACATCGTCGGAGTTGTTCATCCAATAAAACTTTTCACGGACTCGCTAAAGAGTTTTCTTCACTTCCAGATTACCACCCGATGGACTGTCGTGTTACTTCTTCAGTACCTCAGCTACTAACGTTCTCGAGATAAAAAGCTGTCTCCTCATCTCGGAATTATAATCGTTCAGGGACTGTTATCAACAGCCCTTCTTCCAGGACGAGGGAGTCTCACTGAGCTCAATATCCCTTGAGTGTCGGTGAAAATCTTGACACTTCTTTCCAGGTAGGTCGCCGATTTTCTTTCTTCCATCGGCGAATCTTATTTAACCTTCATAGGACTGGCCGGGGTCCGTTTGTACCCCATGACGTATGTTTTTGCTGTATCTTTGCAAACGTAAATTTTTAAACATTGATCTTTCATCTAGCTGCAGTTTATGAATTATTTTGATAAAATATGATGTATTTAGTAGTTTTTATTGGCTGGTATAAACAAAAAGTAGTTTTATATTCCAGGGGTCTCTTCAGACCCCGGTCAGCCTTTTACGTCCGATAAAATAATCCCGGTAACTGTTAGTAAAATCGGGGAATCCCATACATTTAACGTTTGTTTACTCACAGGGAATTTACCCATATGGGGATTCCCCGCACTGCGATATAATTTTTAGACTTGAATATTCGGGTTAGTCTCTTGTGATATTGCGAGTAGGGTACATCGTTTTGAGAATTAGTCAGTTTTTATTTACAAACAGTCGCAAGGGGCTTACTAACGATGAGATGTTACGTATACTTGAAAGTGATGATCCAGAGTTTGATAGTGTTATCAATGAGGAAACATCGAGTGACTTAGAAGATGAAGACATTGTCATAGAAGTAGAGGAAGAAAATGATGTAATAGTTGTTGATCAAAGTATAGAGAAAACGAACCCAGAGGAACCAACAGTTAGTAACAGCCAGGGCATTTCAGTATATAAATCTAAAGATGGAACTGAGTGGTCAAAAATTCCAGGAAACACAAAAGTTAGACGTTCAAAAGCTAATATTCGGAGACATGCTCTAGGCCTTACAAACTACAGTGTGGTGGTTACTTAGTAAGTGTCCCTCGTATACTCGACGTTTACCGTAAAGGCATATTATCATTGAGGAAACCACTTACCTAGCAACCTGTATTAGGGAATAGAATAAAAAACATCACATTTATAAAATCACTGGATCGAGTTTTAATACGTTAAAATACACAATTATAAATATCAATCGTCAATCAGTCAAAGTATTAATAACAATTCCAATTCCTTGGTTCGTTCACTCTCATTTTATAGGAAGTGTAGCTATGTTTCACTACATGCCTGACCTCCGTCTATAAGTTGTACGTGTTTGTTTATACATTAACAAGAACGTGACTGACATTGCCCGTCTCAGATCAATGCTCGCTAAATACTATAATTAATATTAACCTAAATTTAAATCTTATTTCTAAGCTAATGTCATTTTGCCGTTACTGTCCTTTAGGGATCACTACAACAGTTCTGATATCTCAAGTATAAAAGACGCTTTTCGTCTTTTCCTATCTCCGGATATTCTGAACATAATAGTAACCGAAACAAACAGAAAGGCACAAACATATTATGATAAATGGAATATAGAAAATCCGAATAAAATCAAAGTTTTTGTACCTATTGATTCTACAGAGATTGAAGATTATATTCGACTGTTGCTTATTCTTGGCGGACTTCACGGATCGAAAGAGGCTATCGATATGCTCTGGTGTCAAGATATTTCTCACTGTCGTCCTATAATTCCTGCTGCAATGTCTAGAGACAGATTCAAACAAATTACTTCATTTTTACGCTTTGATAATTTTCAAACAAGACAAGAACGAAAATTAGTAGATAAGCTAGCTCCGATAAGAGATATATTCGACATTTTCACTTCTAATTGTAAAAAATCACTTAATCCTAGCGACCATCTATGTGTAGATGAGAAGCTCGTACCATTTAGGGGTAAGGCACCATTCCGAGTCTATATGAAGAGTAAACCTGATAAGTATGGAATCAAAATATGGGCTCTTGTGGACTGCACCACTTCTTATATTGCAAACATGCAAGTTTATTTGGGTAAGTTATTTGAAAAGCAATATAGGCAAACTTTATATTCCTATGTATCTATCAATTTTTAGGAAAACAAGGTAACAAAGCGGATAAGGGCCAAGGTCAAAGGGTTGTACTAGATTTGACAGACCATTTGGAAGGCGGATTTGGAATAAGGACTGATAACTTTTTTACAAGTTTAGAACTTGCTGAAAGTTGTGGAAAAAAAAATATTACTTTATGTGGAACCCTCCGGAAAAATAAAACTTTTATTCCCAAGGAACTTCTACCGGCATCGTACAAGAAAGAGTTTTCAAGTATGTTTGCTTTTAGAAATCAAAGAACGCTAGTATCCTATGTTCCAAAAAAAAACATGCTGTCATCTTACTTTCAAGTGACCATACTAATAGTAAAGTAGCTGGAGAAGAACAGCACTATAAACCAGAAATTATTCTTCATTACAACAAAACAAAAGGTGCTATCGACACTTCAGAGAAGTTGGCCAAAGAATATACAGTGCAGAGAAAGTCAAACCGCTGGCCAATGGCAATATTTTCGCATCTTATAGATATCGCAGGAATAAATGCTTATAAATTGTGGTTACTGCAAAACCCGGATTGGCGAAAAAACAGTTTGGATAAACGTAAAATGTATATTTTGGGACTAGGAAAAGAACGTTTTTCGGCGATATAATAATAAATACATTCAGACGAATATAAAACGGCATATGACAGACGTTTTTCCCGAACTACTGGATACAACACAACATAGAGTTGAACAACAAAATATTACCAGGGGGCGCTGCCATATGTGTCAAAGAGGAAAAGACAGAAAATCCAGAGAATATGTATTAGGTGTAATAACTTTGTGTGCCTAGAACATTCAAAATCGGATATAGTTCGTAAAAAATGTTAAAATGATATGTAGCTAGTAGTATTAGTGATTAGGGTATTTTGTATTTTTTCGTGATGATTTTTGACTGATAAATGGTTAATAGTAACTTTAATAAAACTTCTTTTCTATCTATTTAATTTAAAGAAAAATACAGCATTCCTGCAATTTTACGCATGGGGTCTTCTCGGACCCCAGTTAGTCCTTTTCGTAAAATTTTGATGTCCGTCCCATGAAGGTTAAATGAGGATCATTCTCCTGATCTTCTCTGATCCTGGTGGGTGACCATTCTTCGTTGACTACTGTAGTTCTTGAAACTGCAGCTTTCTTAGATTTCGACATGTTACAGTCGGCGTTTCGGTGATTCACATCAGCTCGATATTCGCCCCTGTCTAATTTCCCCTGTGACTGGAGTTCTTGGGTTGCAGGAGTCCTGGTGCGCTTAGACGGGCTGCGTACGTGCTCTAGCTCGCCACACTTTCGGCATATGATCTTCTTCGGTTTCTTATCTACCATACCTTTCAACAAGTTTACGATCTGGTCAAGTCTGTTATCGTCACCTTCTTCCTATATGGTCCTACCTTTGTTGTATCCGGAAGCCATCGTGGCTGCTTCATATTCATTCATGAGCAGCAGTCACTGCATCGACCAGTGTTTTGGGATGGGCTAAACGAAGCGTTCTCTGCATATCGGAATCACGTAAGCCATCAATAAAGGCCTGCATGTCCAGGTATTTCATCATGTTATCTGGTGCTGATGGATAAGCACGTCGAACTAGTCGGGCAATATCCACTTCGTATTCTTGAAGCGTTTCATCATGATTCTGCCTTCAATTCCTCAGCTAGGATTGGTACAAATGTTCTAAATGTTCATTACCGTATCGCATGTCAAACCTCTTCTTCAGCTGTTCAGTCATCCGTTTCTTCCAGAGGTATCGTCTGAAGTACATCTTCTACCAAAAAACTTACACTTTGTTACCTGTTGTTTGGTTACCATTTCTTTTTAAATTTTTGCTGACCACGAAGATAAGTAGGTTTTTTTGTAGCGGCTACTAAGTCTTAGAGCATCTCAGACAGAATTCTTTTACCAGGTAAATAATAATCTAGGAGTAGGTCTTACCCGTTCGCGGGTAATACTACTTTATTTTATTATAAATGACAAATCTTTGCTTATAAAAGAAAAGAGATATTTTGTAGAGAAAGAAAAAAAATAAGTTAAAATAAGATACGATAAGTGGGCGCCACCTAGAATAATATCAGCTTTGTAGTTGGTACACATCCACATCAATAAACCTCGTGAAGAGGTTGGAAGGAATATGAATATGAACCACGTTGTTAAATTTACAAATGTGATTTAATAAATGTAAAAATAATACGTTTAACAAACAACAAGTTTCAATAAGAACATGAATTTATAAAAAATAATCAAAGATAAAAAAGTTATAAAGAAAATAATCAGAGTTGAAATGAAAAGTTAACAATAATAAATTTTACAAAAAAAAATGATCAACGTTGATAAAAAAATATAAAAAATAGTCAAAGTTGAAATGTAAAAAAAATTAATAATAGTTGAAATAAAATTTACGAAATTTGCAAATACAAATATAACCTAATTGAACATTAAACAGCGATTAATAAAAAAAAAGGAAAAGCAATTTAACTATTCTATAGTTGATAACTTTTACTTCCCTTAACTTTTTTTTGATGTTCACAGCTGCTTGGGGACATGATATCAACCAATACCACTACAGCAACGGTATAGCTCGTCTGGCAATTAAAGTTAATCATCTACCATGTAGGTACTTCGTACGTAAATTGAAACGGCAAATTTGAACATTTCCAAAGTGCATTCAGTTGAATGCACTTTTAAAATTAAAACAAGTAGAACTAAATTGATATATAGATAGATAAATATATTTATGTATTTAGATAGTAAGATAATGGTAGTTCGATGAGAATAGAACCTTTTTTTCGTGAGAGATTAAAAACATTTAATATCCAAAACAGATGCATAAAAATTGGAAATATGGCTTTTATTTTCTGAATATTTGAAAATAATATTGTCTTTGGCGAAGAAAACTAAAATCTTCCAAAGGAGTTTGTAACAGTTCTGGAGCAAAATTTAAAAATGGCTATATAATATGTGATGGGTTTTCTGAAATATTATTAGAGGAGGTTCTGGTTTCATAAAATTATTATTTCTTGTCTGTATTGAGCGATTTTGAAAATTTTGTGGCGCTCGTGGGTTAAAGTTTGAATTAAATGAAATGGGAGGAAATTGTTGAGAGTTTGCATTTGCAATATTAGGTCTTGGATTTTGAAAGTTAGGTGTTGGATTAGAGTAATTTTGAAAATTTGGTCTCGGATTATAAAAATTTTGATTATATTGAAAATTCCCGCATGCTTTAATAAATCAACTAAGTTGTTTCGGGATTCCATCAAAGTTTGGAATATAATCTGCTTGGCATTTAATTGATTGATAGTTTGATTGAGCCATTTCGTTTAATTTTAAATTTGTAATTCTTGAATTGAATAGATGAGGCTTTTACTCGATGAAGATATATACTGAACGATGACCTTACTATTTCAAATATGAATAATAAACATGATTTTTATATATTTCATAAGCCTCCGCATACAGATATTCATAATAGTTCGGTCCACTCATTCAGGCTTGACTAAGAGCTTTCAACAGTATGATACACAGACTCTTAACAGTCCCATTAAATACTAATAATTATAGAAAAAAAATTAAATATCATAAAACAAATAGCAGTTAATAATAATTACGATCCAAATTTAATTGACAATATCATAAATAAAAATATAAAAAACAAAAAACAGACTTTAGAATAAGTATTCCCTTCTGATAAAAATAATAATAAACAATTTGAAACCTTAATATACTTTGGAACACCGTCCTTAAAAATTAAATCATTTTTAGAAACTTTAGACATGAATATTTGCTTTAAAAGTGATTACAATTTATCCAAACTCATTAAAAATAACAAATCTAAATCTTCAAAATTTAACAAATCAGAAGTTTATAAATTAAAATATGGTCATGACAACTGTGATAAAATTTATATCGGTAGAACTTTTAGAAATTTTAAAACTAGAATTTCGGAACACATTCGTAGCTATGACAACAAAAAATTAGATTCTAACTATTCAAATCTAGAAAACTAAAATCTTCCAAAGGAGTTTCTAACAGCTCTGGAGCAAAATTTAAAAATGTCGATATAATATGTGATGGGTTTTCTGAAATTATTGCAGGATCACACTTTTTAAAATTTAGTTCTAAAACGATTTTTTCACTGTACTTGACCATCGTTTTAAAATCCTCTAAAACAATTTTTGGATCTCCCGCAATTAGTCCATCATCAAGTTACCAAAAATGTATTTCGGATTTCATAACCTTCACTATCGGTTAAATGGCTAGATAGAAAAGGGAGGCCCAAGAGGACCCCCTTGCTGAACTCCTTTTTGTCACAAAATTTCTTGGTTACCGAAAGAAAGTGTTGAGTTATATATGTAGCATTGTGATATATAAGTAAAATATTATGGGATGTATTCTTTAACACTTGATAATAGTACACTTCTACAAACCATATTAAATGCATTTTTATAGTCGATTTTTAAAATGGCTTTGTCGTTTTTATGAGAAAAATTGAGAAAACGTCTCATTGAATGGGTAACTACCCCCGCATAGTGAATCGGAAATTTTTTTCAAACTATTTTGGCAGTTAGACGGCGAAGACACAGACCCATAACAATAGGACGTATTCCACCATCCATTTTGTTGGAGGCATAGAAATTTGCTCCATATAAAATTACCCACGAGATCTTTTTAACTTTTAAACGCTGCGGTCTGTGCGAGTCTACACCCCCTGAAGAGCCAGGATTGAAAGAAAAAATTGTATTTTTTTTATTGATGCCGCATATTACCTTTTTAAAGCACGCGTCAGCGTGTTTAAATCGAACTTTCAAACACGGGCGTTTTTTAAAGTCCCCATGGTAACAACAGCAGCTTGAGAAACGTAAGTATCAATGACAACTTTTTTTATTAGTTTTTAAATTGTATATTATCATTGGGAATCAATGTCTTATTTGGTTTTTTCTGCAAAATGTATTTATATATTCATATATACGAGTACATTGTTTCCCTTTAAATATAAATAAAGAAACTTTTTGATTATTGATCTGACTAAAAATCAATCAATCAACTAAAAATAAATACTATTTGACGTTCACGAAACTTGGCTGGGCATCGAGGATGGACTTCCATTTTTTTGTAGTAATAATATAATAATAATATTTTATGATTCCAAAGTGCACCAATAAAAAAAGTAGCGTAAAGTATTCGTGGATAACTGGTCTTTCAAACACTTGCTCTATTTCGAGCACTCCGGCTGCGCCGACGTGCTCGGAAAATCGCGCGTGTTTGAAAGACCTTTTTATCCACTTATACTTTAATATACTCGTACTATCCTATTTCATCTGTAGAAACATTGTTGTTACATTCTGATTCAAACTCATTTTGGTCTTGAAAATTTACATCTTGTTCTGGTTCTGAATGTTTTGATTTTAAAATTTGTAGTATTTCTTCATTTCTTTGTACAAGTGTGTCATTTGATGTTAAAATCCTTATAGCATTTTTAACATCTTGGGATATTTTTGTTCATACCTTTTGTTGAGAATTTCATACTTCGTCTTTCTGTTTTGACATTTTACTTGAATTTTGTTATTTTGTTGGTGTATATTAGGATGCAAGATCCAACGTAGGTAGATGTTTATTTTTTTGCCATGAAATTATGTTATATCTTACTAAAGTTGTTAAAGTGACTTCACGATTTTTCTTTGAGTTACGTGTCATTACGTACAAACAGCATACGGAAAGAGAGACAAACACATGAATGATAATCAATTTTTGTAACACATTTGTCAAGCATTGACGGAAGTTCTGCAATGTATTCCTAATTCCTTTTGCAATTATTTTGAGTATTGTAATCGAACATTTTAGAGTTGAAATAGTTAGCCAAGCTGGAAATTTCATAGTTGGGATTAATTTCTAATGTATTTAAAAGCGAATTATTGTCTTCATTAAAATATTTTTCTAAATGCAATTATTTGTGTTTTATTTTCTTATGTTGCTTGAGGCCTCGTGTTCCTGTATAGGATTTTTTACAAATATTACAGCAAATGTTTTCATTCAAACTTACAGGATCTGGTTGCGATGAATTTGGAAACACAGTATTGGATTCATCAATTGAAGACAGACATAGGGAATCTTGGACACTGTTAATATGGGTTTTTGAAGTATGGATTTTAAGTCCTTTTGAGGACGAGAATTTCTTATAACAAATTTCACAGCAATTTTCATCATTCGCACTTTCATTAAATTCTTTGTTAAAGCATAGTAAGTGAAAATGACCTGAGCTTGGATTGCCATAAAACAGGATTTGAATAGGAGGATAATTATTATTATTCTGTTTAGCAATTACAGTTAGAAAATCTTTAATTTCTTGTGTGTTGTTAAAGGTTGTCAAATAAAAAATTTCAAATCTTAATGTATATAAGCATTCTGCATAAATACCATTTCTCGACATCAAGTTATAGTACTCATCTTTGTTGAGGGAATTATTAGGGGGACGTATAAAGTTTTTAATGTGGTGATGATCCCAACCTGCGTTTGTAATATTCAATGTAAACAGTTGATATTAAACTCAGTTATTCAAACAAAACAAAGCATGTGAAGTCATTAGTGTTGTTTACGATTAAAACTGAAATTCCTCAGATATCGTCAACATAGCGCAGTAGTTACTGACTTAAGCCTAGTTCGCACTAGGCTAGTAATTTAGTAGAGTAGCGAGTAATTTAGTGGCTAAACTACTCGCTACTGCACAGAAATCGTTCGCATTACGGCCCAGTACAATACACAAGTGAGTGGTGTTTTTCAAGATGAACGGGCTGCAACGTCATAGAGTGAATAAACTGATTAAGCTAATCGTAATGGCTATTTTAGAAGAGGTGGATGAGGAAATTTGTGTAATTAAGAAAAAGAAGTTATGGGTACGAAAATGAATCGATAGACGAGAAAAACTAGGAGCTACTAATTGTCTTCTGAAGGAATTAGTATTGGAGGATCCCAAAGAATACTTCGATAGTTTGAGAATGATCGAAAGTTGTGTGAATTTTCTGTTAACGAAAATACACTCTCAAATTCAGCGTAAAGATACCCTTTTGAGAAGTGCGATTCCTGCAATTACAAAATTACAAGCAGTTATATACTTTCTTGCTACTGGGTGTAGTTTAAGGACACTCACACATATATTTAGAGTCGGAAAATCAACTATTCCGAATTCATCATCGAAGTATGTGAAGCAATCTATGAATCATTAATGGAATTTATCAAGGTAAGATCAAGTAACTGTAACAGATTTATTATGAAATATTTATTTATTAAGAGAATCATTTTTAACAATGTTAGGTATAACTTTCATTATAGGAGTAGGTATTTTGTTTGCTCCCGTCACTTTTGATTATCAACATTAGCGTTCTGCATTGCTGTGAAAATTAAGTTATCTTATATAATTGTAACATTACTCTGCGTTTCATTTTTGTTTATATGGCCAGATGGAAACATATTTGAGGAAAGCTGATAATCCTCAACGTGTTCAGAATGATGTGTAGGTGAAATGGACGAGGACATTCAGTTGCTTGCTCTTCCAAATTATAGTTACTGGTGTCATTATCATATATTGAAGAATTGCTATATGGTCATTCAGTAGTATACGACGACTGTGGCGTTCTGGTGATTCTGTTTAGTACAGACGCGTTTTAAATGTGCTGACGTCGAATTCTATTTATGTAAAGTTGAATGTGCTCTTGTGCTTCTAATGCCAATAGTAAGGGCAAAGATTTCGGTTGAAGACCGACGTGTTTACCGAAGACCTCAAACTCATTTTCTTCGACTGTCAAGTTAGTACCGTCAGCTATTTCTTTTAATTGGCCAACCATGCTCGAGAGCTGGGCGATTTTTCTATTTTTTGTCGGAGGTGGAGGAGGTGTAGGTTCACGAAAAGTATCCACTAAAGTACTATTTTGCTCAGTATCTGTATCATCAGTGTGTGAACTATTGGAAGCCTGAAACAAATGAAATGTTATTCGTATCAAAGAGTACCTATTCATGAACTTAACTTTTTTTTTTCAGATTCCTACTATTGCAGACTGGAAAATAATTGAAAATGGTTTTCGAGAACAGTGGAACTTTCCAGGTTGCTGTGGAGCAATCGACTGCATTAAGGCACCCCCTGAATCAGGAAGCTTATACTATAATTACAAAGATACAAACAGCATTGTCTTAATGGCTGTTGTAGATCATAAATATTGCTTTAGTTATATAGACGTTGGGTGTAATGGAAGGGTTTCTGATGGAGGCGTATTTCGTAACTGTAGGTTGTACCAAGAATTAGAAAACGGTGTTCTACCAGAGGATCATGTCCTAGTAGGCGACAATGCGTTTCCCTTGAAAGAATATTTATTGAAACCTTTTCCAGGAAATCGATTAACGCTACAACAAAAAATTTTTAACTATCGTTTATCTCGGGCTAGAAGAATAGTTGAAAATTCCTTCGGTATACTAGCTGCCAGATTCAGAGTGTTTGAGAAACCGATGCCCTATAGTCCTGAGAAAGTTGTTCAGATAGTAAAGACCTGTTGCGCTTTACATAATTGGCTCCGACAAACAAAACTACAGAACAGACAGTATGAATACACTGTAGACTCAGAACATGTTGAAGCAGGAACTATCGTTCCTGGTAATTGGAGAAATGAGCCACAGTCTCTCGGAATGCAACCGCTACCTATTTCTTTAAGTCACCGTTCATCCCAAAGGTCTACAGATCGTCGGCAGAGATATGCAAACTATCTTGTCGGATGCGGATCTGTCCCATGGCAGACAAGAATGATACATTGAAAACAACCGGTCCACCAACACTACAGTATCTATAATCATATCTAATCTAATCTATCTATCTAATCTAATCTAATACCTTTAAACGAGCTCTTATACCTTTAAACGAGCAACCCTTTATACTTGTTAAAACTTTGGTTATTGTGTACCTTCAGTTTAATTGTGTTAACATAATTTATTCATTATGTTAAATTGTTTTTTTGCCTCATTGTATCCTTTTATTTTTAAAACGTATGTACAATAAAAAGACACTAATTGTGTCTTACGTGTATACTCAACAATTTGTGCTGCAACGATTTTCATGAAATTTTGTATGCAGGAGGTTCCAAGGGCGATAAATCGATCTAGCTAGGTTTCATTAAAAAAAATATACCGAGATTAAAAAAAATCTTCCAGGTACTAAATATTGTATTGTAACAATGTGTATAAATAGATAGGTAGGTACTTACCAAATTACTTTCACTTTGTGTCAGTATTGAGGTTAAATCTCGCAGGGATGCATCCAATAAACTGAACCATTTTACTGAAGGTATATAAATCGTGTCAGTCCCACCGCCTGAACTTTTGGAGTCCTTTATTTTTTTTAACTCCTGCGAGTAGATCGATCTAAAAAGGAATGGATCTCGTAAGGTAAAACTACTTTTAAAAACAATAGGTTGTAATAAATATGCTTTAGAAATACTTAAATTAATAAAAGTATGCACTAACCTGATGTTTTTTATTTTCAATTTAATTTCCTTTTCACCAAATCCGTCTATATTCATTATATTTTCTAAATCCAAGTATGCGGATTGTTTCATTTGTTTGTTTTTATAATGCGGGGACTTAATATTCCACAAGCATTCATGTTGTACATATTTGGAAACAAATTTAAAGTTGTTTCTTCGCTCAGCGAAACGACATTTTTGCGGCCACTAATGAAATGTTTAGCCGGTGAACCAGTGAGCACGGACGCGTGGTGGGAGGCGCTACTCGCCCGAAAAAATACAGTAAAATGGATTGACTCGACTAAATCATTTGCTAAACTACTTGACTAATTTTTTGTGGTTCGCACACATTTAGCCACTAAATTACTTGCTACTCTACTAAATTACTAGCCTAGTGCGAACTAGGCTTTATCATGCGTTGCACATGCGCATGCGCATTGAGGTGAAGAAGAAAACTAACCATGTCGTAAACAAAGCAGTCACTTTGTGTTCTTGTTTTTTCTTTCTCGGACGCTCAGTATAAAAAATATTCAACTTTAGTTGCATGTTTTTGTTCAGCATATTATGTCATGCAGATTCAGAGATAGCGTTGAACTTTGTGTATATTGTGTGTAACGTAGTATTTACAAACCTATGTAGACGTACATCGACTAAATAACAATACGATGACAGTCTGAGATGCTCGCGGCTGAACTCTAGTGGAGACGGTCGTGCGGTCCACAAATATAAAAGATCTCAAATGGGCGCCAGATAAATTGTCCCAAGCATCCCCAAGTTCTCCATATAAACCCCCAACTTACCAAAAGGTTTATTACGATATTATAGAAGTCTTATTGTACATAAAAAAGTAAACTACTCATAGGTCGAATTCAACTATTTAATAATGACAGTATTATCAATATAAAATGGCAAACGAGAATAATATTCTAGACTGAAATTTAATTATCATATGTTCCTACCGTGGCACTTGCCAATATGTAGATAAATACACCTACAGTTCTGTGGATGGTAGACACTACCTAGATTTCATTAATTTACTGACCGCTAAGGTGAGGAAAGCGTAGTTTAGTCGCTGTAGGTAGAATAATCCAATAAAAAAAAAGACACACCGCTTGAGCTCAGGCGCATGCGCGAACAATCCAATTATCTATTGATCTCAACCCAAACCTTAGACGCAGTTTACAAATAATACATTTACCACACTACATAAAATATCCGCACAAGTAAGAAAAGTAGGCTTAACGACAACGGTAGAATTACTACTAACTTAATTACTATGTCTCATCAACAAAAAAATGAATCTTACGTAAAACAAGTGATAAGCAAACTAAAATTAAAATAAGGTGTTACTAAATTCAAAGAAGCGAAACGTTGCACTGGGACGCTTAAGTCTACGAACACAAGTTCATGTCCAGACTCAATAGTACACCTATCTAAAGTATAAGTAAGTATAAGTCGCTGCGTTTATTAAAAATATTAAATCCAGCAAGTAGGTATATCAAGGATTATCACTAGCCTAAACAAACTTGCGTGACTCCTTAGAATTAGAACCCTAAAAAAAATAAGCAATGATTACCAATCCCATTATGCCTTGGATTTGCTTTTATGCAAGCAAACTATCGAATAAATCATCAATTATCTATTTACAATTTGTTGATTACATTAAGATAACCTCTAACCTATTAAACGGGTTCTAGTACTCAACAGTTAATGTTTATTTCTTATATCCCTTTATATTTCTCATACACATCGAAATGAATAAATTTTTAAGACCAAACTCAATAAATTTTTCAAATGCTTAATTACCATTAATTTTAATAAGAACGATTTAATATAAAAGCCACTAATTGAAACTCATTAATCATAATTTTTAAACCGGAATAGTTGTTTTGTTTTCGAAAGTAATTACGGCAAAAAAAACGAACAATATGAAATAAGTTATCGAAAGAATTTACGACGAGCGAACGGTATAGAGATGGACTATGTACCATCACCAAAACTCTAAAGTTATCTTTGTTAAAATAGACAATTACCAATTAAATAGTATAAGTCTTACCCTGGCCAAGGGGTTCCTTGGGTTATCTTTCAGTGATGAGGTAAGTCACGTAAGACTGGCGAAATCTTCAACAAATATGGTGATTAAGGCCTCAATATTCTTCCTAAGGGTAGAATAATAAAAATTAATTATTTCGTTAAACTAAGCTACATGAACTATTTAGCTGTCTCTCACTACATATACACAAATAAGAGAAGCAAAAAAAAAGAAACGACATACCTGGTTTTTGTATTTGAAGCAGGAACTACGCGGTAAGCGGCACGAATCCTTCAATGAAGAGGTTACAAGAGAATTTTCGAGCAATCCAAACAAACAATTCAATCCACTCAAAATCTTTGTAATAATTTCTTGCTAGAGTAACAAATCCCCCAACAGGTTAGCGACCTAGGCTATTAATATTTCATTTCTAGCAAGATGCACACTTCAAAAACCACGAGGTACCATTTTCCAGTCACACCGGAAATCAAAAACTGTCGGTGTTGATAACTGTTCGATGGTTATCAGACTAAAAATTCGAATTCTACCTTCAAAACGAACGGTAACTAATGAGAATATAATTAATATATACATTTATCGATAACACTAATAGACAACTCGAAATACGGGCTAGGAAATTTTAACAATTTTGAAATACCTAGAGGTGGAATACTTAACGTTAATTCTTAACGTTACATGTGATTGTCTTCGGAGTGGTTCTCTTCGTTCAGACTATGTAGGTATATATAATGACTGGTGTTGTTCACCTGCCCCTGCTGTATAAACTAACAGTGTATTTTTTAGATTTAACTCCAATATTAGAAGAATTAACTGAAGAAATAAAATATCACTACCTAGAATTGATAATTTCATGAACGGTAATGACAATAAAAAAATGTATCTAATGTTCATACCAATAACAATGTCAATCCGACTTACTGCACAAGAAATTGAATGTTGAATGTTAATTTCTTCGCGTAATAATAATTATTAGCAAAGTGTTTTATTTTTTAAGAAAATGGTTTTGCAGGATTCCGAAGAATTTTAACATTGTCAATCATGTACCTAAGAATTAAAATGTTTATATAATATTTATAACAAATATTTAATTATTATTTACAAATGATATTTGTTTAATATGTATAAAGAATATTTAATTAATATTAAAGCATGTATTTGTTTGATATTTAAAAATCTGTCGTTACAAATATTTTCTAAAGGTATTTAAAAAATATTTTTTGCTATCTGGGATACCAACGGATGAGGGGATTAGGGGCAAAATGTTCAAAGTATAATATGGTTTGTATTTTATTATTATATGAAAAAGATAGGTACGGGAGCGATATAAAAATTGATGAAAATTGGGCATCGAATACTGGGTGGTTGAGAAACGCTGACTCAGTCCCATCAGATGGCTATTCAAATTTCCATGCACATTCACATACTTTGTCTGATAGGGAAATATATAATTCATATGAATATTCATAATTACTACAGACACAGTCGAAAAAAATTGTGATAAATGAGTTGCTTCAAGGAAATGATCAGGCCGCAGTGGTAATAGAGTAATAGGAGGGTTACTATTTATGATATTGCAGGTTAAATCAGTCTAAAATAATTTTATTCTACATATTTGTCAACAATCTACAGACATATATTTTGTTTTTTTCACAAACGCTATAATATTCTTTCCCTCATATATTGCAAACATTTTATATTTTCAGGTTATGCGGTTAAGTCAATGCTCATTGAACAGAATATCTCCACCAAGATTAGCAAAACTTTTAACAGAAGATGTCAAACGAATTGAGACTGTTGTTCCTTATTTGCACTATTTATATATAACACCAATTCATTTTATAAGCTCGACGTATATCTTGGTTAATACAATTGGAGTAGCAGCTTCCACAGGACTGATATTTATAGTTTTTGTATCATTATCGCAAGGTACAGTGGTTGTACTAGGGTGGGCCGAAAAATCCAAAAATTGAATTTCAATTTGCAATTTTGTTCAAAAGCTGCATTTTTATGTATTAATAACTGTGATTTTTTTCAGATTTTTAAAGTGCTTACTGTATTAATTGAGTGCATTTCAAACACTTTTCAAATTTAAACTAGAATTGAATTTAGGGGGGGGGGTCTCGGGGGTTTACGTAGAAGTAATTTCACTCCTGATGGGAG
This sequence comes from Galeruca laticollis, assembly GCA_963921935.1. Classification (NCBI taxonomy): domain Eukaryota; kingdom Metazoa; phylum Arthropoda; class Insecta; order Coleoptera; family Chrysomelidae; genus Galeruca; species Galeruca laticollis. Next base: position 64,854,827 of record OY998183.1, read on the forward strand.
TGAAAGCGAAGTGAGCACGCCTGTCTATGTTTGTGATAGAACAGTGGTGTCGATAGATGGACGGAATTTAGTGACGAAGAGTGTCGGCTATGATGTCCCTCGAGTTGGGGATGGCGTTCATTAGGGTGACAGGATTTTTATAATGATTTTGGAGTATGTAGAGAGTTCGAAGCGAACTGGTGGCTTTTCGAGTGTAACTTTGGTGGTTTTTTGGGGGGTATTTGGTGTGGTTAGCCTATGGGGGCAGCGAGGGTGGAGAGCGGCGTGAGGTCCGCCGCAATTGGTGCAAGTAGGAGTACCGGACTTGGGACATTTTTCGGTGCGGTAGCCAGTTTGGTCACAAGAGGGGCATATCGGTGGATACCGACAAGAATCGGAAGAATGTCCGGATTTGGTGCAGCGATTGTAGTATTTTGGGACGGGAGGTAGAGGGTTGGCGTTGGATGGTACACACCGGTGTGGGAGGCGAAAAAAGAGATGCCGGAAGTGAGGGCTTGGTGATAGTGAATCTCGGAATGGGTGATGATGCGAAACATCGAAGTGGGTTTGTTCGTGGCCTTGGCGATAATTCGCCAAGTTTTGGCGAACGGGAATTCTGAATCGTGAAGAATTTCTTCAAATTCTCCGAGAGGGATCGTTGGATCTACATTCCTGCAGACAACTGAGAAAGAGGGTATTAGGGTTTTGACTGGTTGGGGTGGACGTTGAGTGGAGTTTAGAATGTGAGTAGTGACGTTGGGGTCACCAGTGGAGTTTTGGATTTTTCTAAGGATTGTGTTTACAGACAACGTGGAAGAGGTTTTGAGGAGGGCTGTTCTATTGAAGTTTGCTTTGAGATATAGTATGTGTCCGTTGAGAAGTTCGAGGGTGTTTAAAAGGGTGAAAAGAGATTTTTGGGTTGAATATTGGGGTGGGAGGTTTCTGAGGTTCCAAGTTTGGGTGTATATTGTGTTGTTGGCGGATTTGTTGGCGGGGGTTGGTGTGGGGTTGTTGAGGGAGATAGGAGCTGGGGTTGATCGGGGTTTTGTTTTCCCGACGAGGGTAAACTCATCCTTGGCGGGGATAGATGGTTGTCGGACAATTGAGGGAGTGTGGGTTGGGGAACTTACAGAGGAGGCGTAAGTCCTGGAAGTGTGTTTCGGGGTTGACGTGGAGGGGTTTTGAGGGTTTGGGGTTGGAGTGGAAAAGTTTTGAGAGTTTGGGGAGGATGAATTAGTAGATTCTTATCTTGAGAGGTGGTTCATTTAGTCTGTTTGTCTTTGTAAGGTTTGAGAGTTTGGGGTTGTCGTGGAGGGGTTTGGAGGGCTTGGGGTTGATGTGGAGGAGTTTTGAGGGTTTGGGGAAGATGGATTGGAGGCTTGAAGCTTGGATGTATTGAGTCTAATTGTATTTCCGATATCGTCAAGTTCTCGGCGTAAGAATAGGGCTGGTGTGGGGTCAGCTGTGAATCCAGGTGATTAACTTTTTTTTCGAGTTAGTCAAAAATTCGGGTAATGTCGGCGATTTGGGGAGTGGTGCTTTGGGATGTGGTCTTTTGTGATCTGCGGGTGCGTCTGGGGGACATTTTGGGTGTTTTTGTGTTATGAATAGGTGTGGATGGCTGTGAAAGCTAATACCAACAGCGGACTCACTGCTGGAGGGAGTTGCCTCCCCAGTTAAGGGTGTCCTGACTTATTAACTTTCGTGGGTGTTTTATATTTACCTGGGTTAATATCCTTCCTACATCTGGTGTGGATTCTTTATGTTGTGGTAGTTGCGGGTTTCTTCAGAGGTTCATAAATAAAAATTTGTTTCTAAAGAAACAGTTGTGACACTTCCAAGTATTACAAGAACTGTCAAACTGAAAAGTTCGACAGAACTCGTAGGTTCGTAAATTTTTGGTGGAGGCGTCCAAGTTGCCGGTGAGGTCGACTACGAGTTGGTTTGGATCAGTGACCCACTCTGCTATTACACCTCCCTTTAACGATGGACTGGAACAAGTGAAAAAGAAGATTTTTTTTTAATATTTTTTAATATTTTGGTTTTCTTGGCACTTCCATATATTGATAAAGTACCGACGAGTCCCGACGCTACCGACGGTCGGCGTCGTTTTTCTAAAAGTGTCTACTTCCGGTATAATTTGGTTCTTGGGACACTTTTATATAGTTTTAACGTACATACGCCTGGCGTAGCTTTTCTGAAAGTGACAAATTTTGTTATAAATTTGTTTTATTGTTACTTGTATTTGGTCGGATAAAATTCAAATTAATTTTATAGTCTGGGTGATTTGAATTATTTTGATTGATATTGTAGTATTGAAAATGAGTTCATCAAAGTTAAAATTAAATGTCAATCGTCTCACAAGAATTAGTACATGAAATAAAGGTGCGAGATCTTGGTGATGGTACAGACCTAACTGTAGCCGAACTTACGGTAGCTTTACGGAAGGCTTTATCGTTGGAAAAAACTTCCACTTGAAATAAAAAATTCAGCATATCCATATAAATTTGTTGATCACCGTAGCAAAATACAGTAAAACGCAAATTTTTATGCGTATTGCAACTTTCTTTTAACTGTTTCTCCAAATATTGCCTTTTTCCCGCCCACCCTATTGTTATTTTGGTACTATTTCCGTATATAAAAATCATAATTAAGCAGCCACTTTTCATTATATCAATAATCCATTGGCACAGTAATATCAGTAACCTTTCTTGGAAAGGTAAAGGAATGATTATTGTCAATCGAAGATGCAGATCTAATTATTTTGAAATAATTATTGAAATTTAATCACTTCTGTATCCCATGATAGTGTGCTATGATGACAAATAACCAATATTATTGAGCATGACAGGGATGGTTGTTAAATACATTTATCCAATGAGAAAGGAACTTTTGGTTACATTTCAACGTTTCTACATAGTTCATTGGAAATTATCTCCAATTAGTATCAGTTTTTTATCTCTGGGAATGTCTTCATAGACATCATGGTCTATACAATTTCCAATCAATTTTCGACAGAATTCCAAATTATTCACCACTTAACGTTATTTATTACCCGATGTTAGAAGCCTTTTTGAACCTCGTTCCAACATGTTTTCTCTATTCAATCTTCCTTTTCATCATCATTTTCAGTCATCCGTATCTTTTACCGCATATGAGGAGCTGAAGAATTTTTGTTATATCGTCGTCACAGTTGACACGCTTAAAAACAATTCACTGGCGCCAAAAATAAAATCTATTCGTCAAAATATTTAGGTTATTTCATGAGTTTTCTTGACTTTATGATCAGAAATTACTTTACAATGATAGCCTTGTTAGGTGATAGTGCTTCAAGCGACGATCTACATTTTCCATTTCCGATGTTAAGTTCAGTTGAAGACATTGGTAGGCCATCTAGAAGGAAGCAATTCTGAATGAATGCACTACATATATCACTAATACGTATAAGTTTTGTTGAACTTGATTCGTTCTAACATTTTCAGCGCGCCCATGTACGAATTTCTATCACTATGCAAAATTCTTCATTGATCCGAAAAACATTAAGATGAACTGGAATAATGGAGCACTAACAAACTAATTGAGTATTAGAGTATACTTCTGCTACCTTAGCGACAAAAATAGTAATAATACTTTTGAGCGGGCTTTTCAAGTGCAGATTTTGTTAGTTTTTTGACCGTATGTAGGGAAATACAAATATGAATTCATTCATTTTAATCGCTCAATATGTACTTTTTATCCTAAATGCAGGTTTTATATATTTATATTTCTGTACATCACTTCGTTCTGTTTCACCAATTCATCGTTATATTTGACGGCTTTATTGGAATCCAGGACAATTTCACATATCGTTTTGGTTTTATCCTAAGGTTGTTTTGATTCAAACTTTAGAATTTATGACTGTTCTGTCATATGTTACATTTATGGCAGTTGTTTTGGTTTACAGGTTACGTTTCGACTCTTCAAAAAGATATAAAAAATCAGTTGTCATTGATATCAGGAGGAAGACTAAAAAATATGGCAGAAATTTTATATGGAATTCGAATGATCAAAATGTATGGTTGGGAAATGCCATTTGAAAAAATGATAAATAAAATAAGGGAGTAAGTATATTTTCAAGGCTGACGTACATTTTTACATAAATAAGTTGGGCAGAAAATGTCTTTATTCGTGACGAAACCATGGTAGAGCGACAGTGAAAAACTTTTGCAGATGATCTTTATCATTTTAATCAAATATTAGATTTTGCTGCGATGTTAAAAAGAGATGAGAGGAAGAAATATTTGGATGAAAAACTTGTTGCGATTTGGCGAGCAGTATATATCACTGAAACAAATTGACGAAAACTTTCTCCCTCAATCTTAAAATTATCGGACATGTATGTGGAACCAAAAGAGAAATCCTCTCTATGCGAATAAGGCACTTAAAAATTCAACTCATTCTAAAAATCTATTCATAATTTACCTCACACCAAGACTATTTATAGCTTGGGACAAGAATAGAATCTTTCAATTTTGGATAAAGTTACATCCCCCATTCTGTCACAACGACAAAACTTATCTCTATTGTCAATTGGCAATTTACCCAACGTCAAGATTTAAAAAGAAGAAAGTTATATTTTACCACATCGAGATTAAAATTCTTTGCCATGTAATAAAAAGACGAATTCTCGAGCAAAACAGCAATTGGAGAATATGTAAAAGGGTTGTTTGATGGAATTGAATGGGGACTATTCTTATCTAAACGACCACGACCATTTTGAAAACCGAACGACAGAATAAATATTTGATTTGACTATGATCTACTCAACATTAAACAAAGTATTCTTGTTTTGTTTCTTATTTACCTACTTTATGAAATATCAATTTAGGATCATTTGTTGAGTAATGTTGAATTTTGATCACTTTAATTTCCATAGTTGGAAGCTGATCTTTATTACCTATCCAAAAACATATACATATGAAGAATGCGTATAAATAATAAATATCACAGTAGCAAATAATGAAGTTTAGTATACGTCGAATCTCACTTGGTTGACTATTTTTTCATCCCCGTTAGATATTGCCAAGATTATAATTTATTAGATGATATACCATTTGTTTTCAGTTACGAATTAAAAATACTTTCCAAATTAGCGTATCTACGATGCTTTTCAATATCAACAGTATTCTGCATTGAAGTAATAGCTGTTTTACTGACTCTAACAACCAACGTTCTATTAGGAAATCCAATGGAAAGTCATGTGGTATTTGTTGTAGTTTTGATATTTTTTGGTGTACAACAATATACATGTTACTTTTTACCGGAAGCCATTGAAAGGTAGGTACCAATTGGTTCATATTTCTTTAATTCAAAAAAAACATCACAGAGTTCACATAAATCTACTCATTAGAGCAATACGTATTCTATTCCAAGACATATAAAGATAGGGAATCCTTTTAAAAAATAGTAGTATTGATTTGGATTGAAAAAAAAAACATGTGAAAGAAGGATTGTATGACAGATAATTGGAGCACTCTCATTGGAAGAGCACTGCTGGTCTGAAAGATTTCATAAGCTGTTCAACAAAGATTTCGTGGGTTTAACATAATTATGTGAATTTTATAATAAAAACTGAAAATATGATAATAAAGCAATGTAAATAGAAGAGTTTTTACATTATGAATACGAATTAAACTTTTGTATGAGCCTCTAACAGTCATAAGACATCTAAAGTACAACTGATAGTGACAGATAATGTACTACTTTCTCTTTTTAATGTTGTTCTAGATATATCCATTTTAAATCATCTATTAAAAGAATAGAAACTTTTCTAACTTTGGAAGAGAAAGAAGAACAATTGAAGATAATTAGTCACATCAAAGGAAGTAGAAAACCTGGAACTATAAATATTAAAGACGTTAGTGCCAAATGGGCCAATCAAACTGTTTTGCAAGTAAGTTTTTTCACAAATTGAATTATCTTTTAGGTTTCTACAAATACTTCTTAATAGCTTATAGATTTGTCACAGTGTGTCTTCCAAATCAATAACTACTTCAATTCAATTATATATATTGTTCGCGCCACCCCCTTAGTTTCGATAAAACACGGCGCGCCGCTTATATATTATTTTCATTAAATTTCAAAACTGAGTTCTTGTACATTTTGATAAAGGACTAGTTTTTAATTCTGGTCATTAACGTTAACGGTCTCGTTTAGGAACAGTTCGTTTCAATTTTACTTAAAACCAATTCTCTCATTGTAAAACCGCAAATTAATTAAAACCGCGACGTGTGTCAAGTTCTTTTATTTTGTTCTACTATTATTCGCAAATATAGACACTGGAATAAACTTTAGTTAGTGTCACAAAGTCCAGGACTTCCACTATCATTCAAACGATGAATGTAAAATGATAAGTTCAACGAGATTGGATACTGAATGAATACTACAGGCAGTTAGAATCAAAATTATATATTATACTATCAGATACGCGAATTCAACAAAATTATTATTCCCAAAAAATACCACAAAAGAACACCAGTCATAATCTCTACAAAAACTTAAAATTAGAATACAACTATGCTAGAATTTAACCTAATTAATTATTATTATCAAAACGTTCAACTTGTGTAATTTACACTTGACGTGTATTAATGTCAAATAACGAAAGTTCTGGTCAAATTGTCTATTCACTTGATGTTGAAACTGATATATGTATCGATAATTTTGGTATATTTCAAAATTTCTTATATAGTTGCATCTAAATTTTCAACTGTATTTTAAAAAAAATGGCTTGATATTTCTCGAGAAATAAATTTAAAAACTGGATTGGACTCACCAAATGGATAAGGAAAACTCGTTCTTATTCTAAACGTATTTAGAATTCTGCAAACTTTCTAAATATATACTATTTAGAAAAACTGGAACCACATACACTTTTTACGATGCAATTCTTTTCCGAATTGTACACGCACTGGCTTTATCATATGGGTTATTTATCTGATTGTATGATATACAATTTATACAATCTACCAAAAAATTGGGACAACTCTAATTCTGATGTTGTCTCTTCAAAGGATAAAAAACTACTGACTAAATTTTTATAATATAAATAATTCTCCTTTCCGTTGGTTACCGATTTTTCTTGTTTTTTGAAAAAATTACTAATCTATAATTTTCAATAACCAAGTGAGATTTTGAAATTCTTTTATTACATTTTTAATGTTGCTAGCAGAGACCTCTATATTTTGCAATTTCAAATATTTTCTCCAAATCCTATTATGTTCTATCTATCATTAGATATATTCTACACAAATGTCATCGAAATTATGGAATGTCATATTTGATATTTCTACTGAATCTTTCAAAATTTAAATTATTTACATATAGTACAGTGTGTATCGAAAGTATGGCAGCCAAAATGAAATAAATTTCCTTATGTTTTACTTATTCTTTAAATTTCAAATAAAGGATATGTATTAATACATATATATATATATATATATATATATATATATATATATATAAATGAATAATTAATTTTTCAAATTCTTGTGTATTAGGTTGTATAAGTAATTAAAACATTTTTCCGCCTACCACTATCCAAAGTATACATTTCCTGGCCCCTTTGTAGGGAGCAAAGTCGTACTTTTCCTCCCTAGTTGACAAGAATAACTGGCTGTCATAGGATCTAGCAATTTAAATATTATAATAGGCTATCATTAGCTATCGGGTATAATGGAATTTGTGAAGGTTTTGGCAAAATAGTAATTTTGTATTTTCATTTGTTTAAATATTTAGTTAGACACTTTTTCAAAAAAAATCATGGTTAGTGAATTTCATATTTAATTATCAACTTTAAATACAAGGAAACTTAAAACTTTCATTCAAAATTTTAAACTAAAATGGATTCTGCTGTGAGATCAGGTTATCAAGAGACATTGGAAAAGAACTTTTTTCCCTATCCTCTTCCTCTTCGTTTACAGCAGGTTCCGAAACCAACTCTGTACTTCTCTTGAATGTATTGGACCAATACATTGACATTTTGTAACTTTTTCGGATTAATTGACAATGGGCCGTTATAAGCAGGAGGGGAAATAGCAGGAAAGGATCCTTTTTTTGATTCAAACTTTATATATGGCAAAGTCGTCAAATTCACCAGTCATCGTACTTCGCATTTGAGGTTTTTGTCCTTGAGCAAACTTTGCAGATCTACATTTGGATATGCCGGTAATTCTTTTAATCTTCTCTGCATAAAGAGTTTTATAGTCTAAGATTTTAATCACCTTTTCTGAATCGGTATTATTATCGCTTAAAGCTTTTTGTATAAAAACCAACTGAAAGGGATTTCTTGCTCTACAGCTCTTTACCAAGTCAAAATAATACTGAGGGCTATGAAGTTTTTCAGTTTTTAGTCTTTGCTTCCTTATTGATGCGTAACATCTATCTATTGGCATCATTGAATGCCCTGGGATGGGATACAAAATTTGGACATATTCAAACACCTTTATAACACCCAACTGATCTAAAAACGTAAACAGAGTCTTATTCTTGTTTTGTGAAAAACATAATAGGTAAAGTTTCGTTTGAGATTCCTTCTTATTAATCGTAATATAGTCATTCATTGCCGTGATCACGTCATTGGGCTTCTTTTCACCATAATTTTCCGTATACATATACATGGTGGCTGTGTTATCATGCAAGTTGTTTATTCCAAATACATGTAACCACAACTGCCTATAATAATACGCTATGGAAACATTTGTGACGGCCAAAGTAGCACAATAACAACATTGTGGATTCAATTGAGTTTTAAAACAGTTTTATTATGGTAAATAAAAATATGTGGTTTCAAGGTTACCTTGTAAATATACTACCGGCTCTTAAAAACTGTTTATCATTGATTACTGGTTTTGATGTGTCTTTTAAGAATATATAATAATATTACTTAATTTTCAAATAGTATTTGCCTTATTGTGATTTTAAAATCGCTTGGTTTGCTGCAACTTTAAAACTAGTTAGTTTTATTAACGACTTGCAGATTGATTGGTTTTATTACGCTCTACACCATGACGTTATAGTTTTAAAGTGGCATTTAAATATGCCCCTAAAAAAACTATTAAAACCTGTGTTTAAATCTGTTGTACTTTCAGATTGTTTCGTCAGTAAATTGAACACATTTAAACAATCTCATTAATCTGTCTTTCTCAAATGCCGTGATAAAGCTATATATTAATACTCAACAGTCTAGATTAAATAATTTTGGTTTTCGCTAAGACTAACTGCACTTACTTCGTGTTGTCAACAATAAAACTAAAAGCATACCCTGTTCTTGTGTGTCTCGAATAAGCCACGCCATTTTGTTTAATGACCAAATAGTAATGTACCAAGAGTTTATTTAATTAAAACCGAATGTTAAACAGTTTTAATCAAATCGCACTTTGCCATGGTACTTAATATGTGCTCTTGATACGGTATAAAATGCAAATACATTCAAACCTTTGATTTTATCGTTGCTTAATGAACGACTAAATAGCTTTATTTAATTTCCGGCCATTTTATTTTCTCCAAACAGTGGAAGCCATGACCAATAGAAATATTTAGGCCTCCGTAAAAAGACAAATCAATTCATTAAGTGGGTAATTTCGATATATATATATATATATATATATATATATATATATATAAATTATTTGATTTTCTTTAACCTTTATATATAAATTTTTTTTCCATTTTTCGTGGGCATCAGGTTAATAGTAAACACAGTATCAGTTTATGTTTTAATTTGACGTTTCGCTCCCTCAATTTGGAGCATTTTCAAAAACTTCACATATCGATGTTTTACAATAAAATGAACAAGTTTAAACGATTAAAATTGAATGTAGACATACAGGTGATAAAAACTGGTAGTTAATAAAATAATTTCATAAACAAATAAAATCGAAAGTACATGCTTCAGAAACAATTCATTTACAGTATACAAGGGACAGTTAAATAGTTGATGTTATTATTATAATAAATTATAATATATCTGGCTTAGATTTTTGATATCTTGTTTATCGTTTACTACATTGTTCTCTTTTTTTATATGTATCATTTCTTTTATTGTTAGTTTTTTGTAATTAGAGTCTTGGTTTATTATTTTAGTATTATTAAAGTCGAATTTATGTTTTTCATTTTTCTCATGTTTATGAAGTGCAGTGGAGGCGTTTTTTGTATATTTATGGCCATTGAGTCTATTTTCAAGGTGTTGGGTTGTCATACCTATATATTTTTTAGGACAGTCTAAACATGGTATTGAGTATATGACGTTAGATTTTTTTGACGTATTTATTTGACTTTTTAATTTTGAGAACAATGGTGATAGAGTGTTTTGCGCCCTATGACAAACTTTTATGTTGTGTTTAGATAATATATAATTTAGTCTTTCCGATAGTTGATTTGTATATGGCATTGCGATGTATGTATGAGGGGGTAGTGTATTGGTTTGTGTTGAATGGGATTGATTATTGTAATATTTATGTGTACGTTGTTTAATAATTCTGTCAATATGTTTGGATGGATAGTGATTGTTTTGTAATATAGTTTTGGTTTGATATAGAATCTCTGGACGATATTCAGGTGATGTAAGTGTGATTGCTCTATCTACTAATCCTATGATTACGCTGTTTTTTTGGGAATTAGGATGGTGGGAGTGGTAATTCAAGTAGCGACCGGATGATGTTTCTTTAAAAAAATGTTTTGTTGTAATTTTATTATCTCTGGTCTTAATAAGTGTCATGTCCAGAAAATTTATGGTATTGTTTTGTTCTGTTTCTATTGTGAATTGAAGCTTAGGATTAAAACCATTGAAAGCAGCCAATATATGATTTATTTCATCGGATGGAACGGCAGCTAAGCAATCATCAACGTATCTTTTAAAAAATAATATATTGCAATTTATTTGGTTTAGGACATTTTCTTCTAGATATTCCATTACAATTTGTGCGAGGGTTGATGAAATTGGTGAACCCATAGTGCACCCGTTGAGTTGTATAAAAAAATCTTTTTTATATTGAAAAAAATTATTGTTTTGGATTAGCATTATTCCTTCTATGAATTCTTCATATGTGAGAGTTGTGTGTTCTTTTAATAATCTCCATTTATGTTTTAATATATGGGTTATTAATTCGTTAGGAATGTTGGTATACATTGAGACTACGTCTAGAGAAATAATGCTATAATTGTTTGGTATTTCAACAGTGTCTAAAAAATGTTTAAGTGTAAACGAATCTTTTACGTAGAATTCATTCTTGTTGATTATTTGTGTGAGACAGTTTGACAAATATTTAGACAGTTTGTAAAAGGGGGATTGCACGTAAGAAACTATTGGCCGTAATGGTATGTTAGGTTTATGTAATTTAGGTAAACCGTAAATTCTTGGTGGTATGGCGTTATGTGTTTGTAATTGCTTAGCTTCCGTTGCACCAATTGAATGATTATCCAAAAGTTTTTTAACAAATTTATTATTTTTTTCTTGAAACGACTTTGTTTGATCAGATTTTATTTTTTTATATACATTTGTATTATTTAATATTTCATTTATTTTTGTGTCATAATCTGTAGTGTTCATTATGACAGTTTTATTACTTTTGTCAGGTTGTAGTACCGTGATTTGAGGGTTATTTTTAATAAAATGTTTGGTTTTTTTTATTTTTTTTTGTAAATCTTTCTGTATTTTATTGTTGGTTTTACCTTTGTAATGACGGAGTTTAGTTTTGTGGTTAGTGATAGCATTAACAGCTTCGGCTCTGATAATATTTTGTGTGTGTTCAGGTTGATTTGTAATCGCGGTTTCAATGCATGCAATATATTCTGTGCAAGGTAGCTCATTTTCGGTGTTGTAAGGAATCGCAAAATTTTTACCTAATGCTAACACATCTGCTATGTCGGCGGGTATATCTGTATTTGATAGATTTTCAATCCATTTTGTTGTGTTAATTTCAAAATCATTGCGTGTGGTTTGTGCAATTAACTTATTAAGTTTGTTTTTATTTTTTTCTTTAATTTTATTAAATTGTTTTTCATATTTATCTCTCTCCAAATTCAAAAATCGTTCAAGAATATTCTCAGGAATAATATTAGTTATTTTATTAATTTCGTTTGTGATTAACGAATTCAATAGTTTTATGTTTTGTATTGTATCAGAAATACTTAAATTTATAATTTTTAATTTAGTATTATTTATAATATTGTTGAATTTGTTTCTGAGGCACGTACCTGTTACATTTATGTGAGACACGTTAAAATTTAAAAACTTCGGTTGAATGTTGTTGTCCTTGCATCGCAACAAGAATATCCTCCGATTTCGTTGGCAAGCGAGCTTCCGATATGATTTCGCTATTGTTTTCATTGCTGCTACAACTGTTCTGCCATATTGTTGCTGAATATCTTCGTAAAATGACATGATGGATAGTTTTTGCAATTAAGCCCTTGCAAATTATAAATTATTTGATTTTCTTTAACCTTTATATATAAATTTTTTTTCCATTTTTCGTGGGCATCAGGTTAATAGTAAACACAGTATCAGTTTATGTTTTAATTTGACGTTTCGCTCCCTCAATTTGGAGCATTTTCAAAAACTTCACATATCGATGTTTTACAATAAAATGAACAAGTTTAAACGATTAAAATTGAATGTAGACATACAGGTGATAAAAACTGGTAGTTAATAAAATAATTTCATAAACAAATAAAATCGAAAGTACATGCTTCAGAAACAATTCATTTACAGTATACAAGGGACAGTTAAATAGTTGATGTTATTATTATAATAAATTATAATATATCTGGCTTAGATTTTTGATATCTTGTTTATCGTTTACTACATTGTTCTCTTTTTTTATATGTATCATTTCTTTTATTGTTAGTTTTTTGTAATTAGAGTCTTGGTTTATTATTTTAGTATTATTAAAGTCGAATTTATGTTTTTCATTTTTCTCATGTTTATGAAGTGCAGTGGAGGCGTTTTTTGTATATTTATGGCCATTGAGTCTATTTTCAAGGTGTTGGGTTGTCATACCTATATATTTTTTAGGACAGTCTAAACATGGTATTGAGTATATGACGTTAGATTTTTTTGACGTATTTATTTGACTTTTTAATTTTGAGAACAATGGTGATAGAGTGTTTTGCGCCCTATGACAAACTTTTATGTTGTGTTTAGATAATATATAATTTAGTCTTTCCGATAGTTGATTTGTATATGGCATTGCGATGTATGTATGAGGGGGTAGTGTATTGGTTTGTGTTGAATGGGATTGATTATTGTAATATTTATGTGTACGTTGTTTAATAATTCTGTCAATATGTTTGGATGGATAGTGATTGTTTTGTAATATAGTTTTGGTTTGATATAGAATCTCTGGACGATATTCAGGTGATGTAAGTGTGATTGCTCTATCTACTAATCCTATGATTACGCTGTTTTTTTGGGAATTAGGATGGTGGGAGTGGTAATTCAAGTAGCGACCGGATGATGTTTCTTTAAAAAAATGTTTTGTTGTAATTTTATTATCTCTGGTCTTAATAAGTGTCATGTCCAGAAAATTTATGGTATTGTTTTGTTCTGTTTCTATTGTGAATTGAAGCTTAGGATTAAAACCATTGAAAGCAGCCAATATATGATTTATTTCATCGGATGGAACGGCAGCTAAGCAATCATCAACGTATCTTTTAAAAAATAATATATTGCAATTTATTTGGTTTAGGACATTTTCTTCTAGATATTCCATTACAATTTGTGCGAGGGTTGATGAAATTGGTGAACCCATAGTGCACCCGTTGAGTTGTATAAAAAATCTTTTTTATATTGAAAAAAATTATTGTTTTGGATTAGCATTATTCCTTCTATGAATTCTTCATATGTGAGAGTTGTGTGTTCTTTTAATAATCTCCATTTATGTTTTAATATATGGGTTATTAATTCGTTAGGAATGTTGGTATACATTGAGACTACGTCTAGAGAAATAATGCTATAATTGTTTGGTATTTCAACAGTGTCTAAAAAATGTTTAAGTGTAAACGAATCTTTTACGTAGAATTCATTCTTGTTGATTATTTGTGTGAGACAGTTTGACAAATATTTAGACAGTTTGTAAAAGGGGGATTGCACGTAAGAAACTATTGGCCGTAATGGTATGTTAGGTTTATGTAATTTAGGTAAACCGTAAATTCTTGGTGGTATGGCGTTATGTGTTTGTAATTGCTTAGCTTCCGTTGCACCAATTGAATGATTATCCAAAAGTTTTTTAACAAATTTATTATTTTTTTCTTGAAACGACTTTGTTTGATCAGATTTTATTTTTTTATATACATTTGTATTATTTAATATTTCATTTATTTTTGTGTCATAATCTGTAGTGTTCATTATGACAGTTTTATTACTTTTGTCAGGTTGTAGTACCGTGATTTGAGGGTAATTTTTAATAAAATGTTTGGTTTTTTTTATTTTTTTTTGTAAATCTTTCTGTATTTTATTGTTGGTTTTACCTTTGTAATGACGGAGTTTAGTTTTGTGGTTAGTGATAGCATTAACAGCTTCGGCTCTGATAATATTTTGTGTGTGTTCAGGTTGATTTGTAATCGCGGTTTCAATGCATGCAATATATTCTGTGCAAGGTAGCTCATTTTCGGTGTTGTAAGGAATCGCAAAATTTTTACCTAATGCTAACACATCTGCTATGTCGGCGGGTATATCTGTATTTGATAGATTTTCAATCCATTTTGTTGTGTTAATTTCAAAATCATTGCGTGTGGTTTGTGCAATTAACTTATTAAGTTTGTTTTTATTTTTTTCTTTAATTTTATTAAATTGTTTTTCATATTTATCTCTCTCCAAATTCAAAAATCGTTCAAGAATATTCTCAGGAATAATATTAGTTATTTTATTAATTTCGTTTGTGATTAACGAATTCAATAGTTTTATGTTTTGTATTGTATCAGAAATACTTAAATTTATAATTTTTAATTTAGTATTATTTATAATATTGTTGAATTTGTTTCTGAGGCACGTACCTGTTACATTTATGTGAGACACGTTAAAATTTAAAAACTTCGGTTGAATGTTGTTGTCCTTGCATCGCAACAAGAATATCCTCCGATTTCGTTGGCAAGCGAGCTTCCGATATGATTTCGCTATTGTTTTCATTGCTGCTACAACTGTTCTGCCATATTGTTGCTGAATATCTTCGTAAAATGACATGATGGATAGTTTTTGCAATTAAGCCCTTGCAAATTATAAATTATTTGATTTTCTTTAACCTTTATATATAAATTTTTTTTCCATTTTTCGTGGGCATCAGGTTAATAGTAAACACAGTATCAGTTTATGTTTTAATTTGACGTTTCGCTCCCTCAATTTGGAGCATTTTCAAAAACTTCACATATCGATGTTTTACAATAAAATGAACAAGTTTAAACGATTAAAATTGAATGTAGACATACAGGTGATAAAAACTGGTAGTTAATAAAATAATTTCATAAACAAATAAAATCGAAAGTACATGCTTCAGAAACAATTCATTTACAGTATACAAGGGACAGTTAAATAGTTGATGTTATTATTATAATAAATTATAATATATCTGGCTTAGATTTTTGATATCTTGTTTATCGTTTACTACATTGTTCTCTTTTTTTATATGTATCATTTCTTTTATTGTTAGTTTTTTGTAATTAGGTTAAAGAAAATCAAATAATTTATAATTTGCAAGGGCTTAATTGCAAAAACTATCCATCATGTCATTTTACGAAGATATTCAGCAACAATATGGCAGAACAGTTGTAGCAGCAATGAAAACAATAGCGAAATCATATCGGAAGCTCGCTTGCCAACGAAATCGGAGGATATTCTTGTTGCGATGCAAGGACAACAACATTCAACCGAAGTTTTTAAATTTTAACGTGTCTCACATAAATGTAACAGGTACGTGCCTCAGAAACAAATTCAACAATATTATAAATAATACTAAATTAAAAATTATAAATTTAAGTATTTCTGATACAATACAAAACATAAAACTATTGAATTCGTTAATCACAAACGAAATTAATAAAATAACTAATATTATTCCTGAGAATATTCTTGAACGATTTTTGAATTTGGAGAGAGATAAATATGAAAAACAATTTAATAAAATTAAAGAAAAAAATAAAAACAAACTTAATAAGTTAATTGCACAAACCACACGCAATGATTTTGAAATTAACACAACAAAATGGATTGAAAATCTATCAAATACAGATATACCCGCCGACATAGCAGATGTGTTAGCATTAGGTAAAAATTTTGCGATTCCTTACAACACCGAAAATGAGCTACCTTGCACAGAATATATTGCATGCATTGAAACCGCGATTACAAATCAACCTGAACACACACAAAATATTATCAGAGCCGAAGCTGTTAATGCTATCACTAACCACAAAACTAAACTCCGTCATTACAAAGGTAAAACCAACAATAAAATACAGAAAGATTTACAAAAAAAAATAAAAAAAACCAAACATTTTATTAAAAATAACCCTCAAATCACGGTACTACAACCTGACAAAAGTAATAAAACTGTCATAATGAACACTACAGATTATGACACAAAAATAAATGAAATATTTAATAATACAAATGTATATAAAAAAATAAAATCTGATCAAACAAAGTCGTTTCAAGAAAAAAATAATAAATTTGTTAAAAAACTTTTGGATAATCATTCAATTGGTGCAACGGAAGCTAAGCAATTACAAACACATAACGCCATACCACCAAGAATTTACGGTTTACCTAAATTACATAAACCTAACATACCATTACGGCCAATAGTTTCTTACGTGCAATCCCCCTTTTACAAACTGTCTAAATATTTGTCAAACTGTCTCACACAAATAATCAACAAGAATGAATTCTACGTAAAAGATTCGTTTACACTTAAACATTTTTTAGACACTGTTGAAATACCAAACAATTATGGCATTATTTCTCTAGACGTAGTCTCAATGTATACCAACATTCCTAACGAATTAATAACCCATATATTAAAACATAAATGGAGATTATTAAAAGAACACACAACTCTCACATATGAAGAATTCATAGAAGGAATAATGCTAATCCAAAACAATAATTTTTTTCAATATAAAAAAGATTTTTTTATACAACTCAACGGGTGCACTATGGGTTCACCAATTTCATCAACCCTCGCACAAATTGTAATGGAATATCTAGAAGAAAATGTCCTAAACCAAATAAATTGCAATATATTATTTTTTAAAAGATACGTTGATGATTGCTTAGCTGCCGTTCCATCCGATGAAATAAATCATATATTGGCTGCTTTCAATGGTTTTAATCCTAAGCTTCAATTCACAATAGAAACAGAACAAAACAATACCATAAATTTTCTGGACATGACACTTATTAAGACCAGAGATAATAAAATTACAACAAAACATTTTTTTAAAGAAACATCATCCGGTCGCTACTTGAATTACCACTCCCACCATCCTAATTCCCAAAAAAACAGCGTAATCATAGGATTAGTAGATAGAGCAATCACACTTACATCACCTGAATATCGTCCAGAGATTCTATATCAAACCAAAACTATATTACAAAACAATCACTATCCATCCAAACATATTGACAGAATTATTAAACAACGTACACATAAATATTACAATAATCAATCCCATTCAACACAAACCAATACACTACCCCCTCATACATACATCGCAATGCCATATACAAATCAACTATCGGAAAGACTAAATTATATATTATCTAAACACAACATAAAAGTTTGTCATAGGGCGCAAAACACTCTATCACCATTGTTCTCAAAATTAAAAAGTCAAATAAATACGTCAAAAAAATCTAACGTCATATACTCAATACCATGTTTAGACTGTCCTAAAAAATATATAGGTATGACAACCCAACACCTTGAAAATAGACTCAATGGCCATAAATATACAAAAAACGCCTCCACTGCACTTCATAAACATGAGAAAAATGAAAAACATAAATTCGACTTTAATAATACTAAAATAATAAACCAAGACTCTAATTACAAAAAACTAACAATAAAAGAAATGATACATATAAAAAAAGAGAACAATGTAGTAAACGATAAACAAGATATCAAAAATCTAAGCCAGATATATTATAATTTATTATAATAATAACATCAACTATTTAACTGTCCCTTGTATACTGTAAATGAATTGTTTCTGAAGCATGTACTTTCGATTTTATTTGTTTATGAAATTATTTTATTAACTACCAGTTTTTATCACCTGTATGTCTCCATTCAATTTTAATCGTTTAAACTTGTTCATTTTATTGTAAAACATCGATATGTGAAGTTTTTGAAAATGCTCCAAATTGAGGGAGCGAAACGTCAAATTAAAACATAAACTGATACTGTGTTTACTATTAACCTGATGCCCACGAAAAATGGAAAAAAAAATTTATATATAAAGGTTAAAGAAAATCAAATAATTTATAATTTGCAAGGGCTTAATTGCAAAAACTATCCATCATGTCATTTTACGAAGATATTCAGCAACAATATGGCAGAACAGTTGTAGCAGCAATGAAAACAATAGCGAAATCATATCGGAAGCTCGCTTGCCAACGAAATCGGAGGATATTCTTGTTGCGATGCAAGGACAACATTCAACCGAAGTTTTTAAATTTTAACGTGTCTCACATAAATGTAACAGGTACGTGCCTCAGAAACAAATTCAACAATATTATAAATAATACTAAATTAAAAATTATAAATTTAAGTATTTCTGATACAATACAAAACATAAAACTATTGAATTCGTTAATCACAAACGAAATTAATAAAATAACTAATATTATTCCTGAGAATATTCTTGAACGATTTTTGAATTTGGAGAGAGATAAATATGAAAAACAATTTAATAAAATTAAAGAAAAAAATAAAAACAAACTTAATAAGTTAATTGCACAAACCACACGCAATGATTTTGAAATTAACACAACAAAATGGATTGAAAATCTATCAAATACAGATATACCCGCCGACATAGCAGATGTGTTAGCATTAGGTAAAAATTTTGCGATTCCTTACAACACCGAAAATGAGCTACCTTGCACAGAATATATTGCATGCATTGAAACCGCGATTACAAATCAACCTGAACACACACAAAATATTATCAGAGCCGAAGCTGTTAATGCTATCACTAACCACAAAACTAAACTCCGTCATTACAAAGGTAAAACCAACAATAAAATACAGAAAGATTTACAAAAAAAAATAAAAAAAACCAAACATTTTATTAAAAATAACCCTCAAATCACGGTACTACAACCTGACAAAAGTAATAAAACTGTCATAATGAACACTACAGATTATGACACAAAAATAAATGAAATATTAAATAATACAAATGTATATAAAAAAATAAAATCTGATCAAACAAAGTCGTTTCAAGAAAAAAATAATAAATTTGTTAAAAAACTTTTGGATAATCATTCAATTGGTGCAACGGAAGCTAAGCAATTACAAACACATAACGCCATACCACCAAGAATTTACGGTTTACCTAAATTACATAAACCTAACATACCATTACGGCCAATAGTTTCTTACGTGCAATCCCCCTTTTACAAACTGTCTAAATATTTGTCAAACTGTGTCACACAAATAATCAACAAGAATGAATTCTACGTAAAAGATTCGTTTACACTTAAACATTTTTTAGACACTGTTGAAATACCAAACAATTATAGCATTATTTCTCTAGACGTAGTCTCAATGTATACCAACATTCCTAACGAATTAATAACCCATATATTAAAACATAAATGGAGATTATTAAAAGAACACACAACTCTCACATATGAAGAATTCATAGAAGGAATAATGCTAATCCAAAACAATAATTTTTTTCAATATAAAAAAGATTTTTTTATACAACTCAACGGGTGCACTATGGGTTCACCAATTTCATCAACCCTCGCACAAATTGTAATGGAATATCTAGAAGAAAATGTCCTAAACCAAATAAATTGCAATATATTATTTTTTAAAAGATACGTTGATGATTGCTTAGCTGCCGTTCCATCCGATGAAATAAATCATATATTGGCTGCTTTCAATGGTTTTAATCCTAAGCTTCAATTCACAATAGAAACAGAACAAAACAATACCATAAATTTTCTGGACATGACACTTATTAAGACCAGAGATAATAAAATTACAACAAAACATTTTTTTAAAGAAACATCATCCGGTCGCTACTTGAATTACCACTCCCACCATCCTAATTCCCAAAAAAACAGCGTAATCATAGGATTAGTAGATAGAGCAATCACACTTACATCACCTGAATATCGTCCAGAGATTCTATATCAAACCAAAACTATATTACAAAACAATCACTATCCATCCAAACATATTGACAGAATTATTAAACAACGTACACATAAATATTACAATAATCAATCCCATTCAACACAAACCAATACACTACCCCCTCATACATACATCGCAATGCCATATACAAATCAACTATCGGAAAGACTAAATTATATATTATCTAAACACAACATAAAAGTTTGTCATAGGGCGCAAAACACTCTATCACCATTGTTCTCAAAATTAAAAAGTCAAATAAATACGTCAAAAAAATCTAACGTCATATACTCAATACCATGTTTAGACTGTCCTAAAAAATATATAGGTATGACAACCCAACACCTTGAAAATAGACTCAATGGCCATAAATATACAAAAAACGCCTCCACTGCACTTCATAAACATGAGAAAAATGAAAAACATAAATTCGATTTTAATAATACTAAAATAATAAACCAAGACTCTAATTACAAAAAACTAACAATAAAAGAAATGATACATATAAAAAAAGAGAACAATGTAGTAAACGATAAACAAGATATCAAAAATCTAAGCCAGATATATTATAATTTATTATAATAATAACATCAACTGTCCCTTGTATACTGTAAATGAATTGTTTCTGAAGCATGTACTTTCGATTTTATTTGTTTATGAAATTATTTTATTAACTACCAGTTTTTATCACCTGTATGTCTACATTCAATTTTAATCGTTTAAACTTGTTCATTTTATTGTAAAACATCGATATGTGAAGTTTTTGAAAATGCTCCAAATTGAGGGAGCGAAACGTCAAATTAAAACATAAACTGATACTGTGTTTACTATTAACCTGATGCCCACGAAAAATGGAAAAAAAAAAATATATATATATATATATATATATATATATATATATATATATAGGAAAAGATATACTCTTAGCGGAAAATGTCCAAGCTTTCGAGGATGTTTGTCCTCATCATCAGGGAAACTAGAATGAAAAAACAACAGTTAAATACTGTGGTCAAAGAGAATAATTAAAAATGAAATTTACAACCACGTGTGTACTTACCTCCGAAGTGAGGTTAGATTCCATAAAGATGTAAAATCGTAAACTACAAGTCGTAAATTGTGGAATATTTAAGTAGGAATTGAACCAACGGCCTAATCAATCGTGTCATAGCAACAATTGTAATTGTCGTAGCATTTTATAAAATAAAACCATTGATTTAATCTTCATGTGTCACCACACTAAACGCCGGCGAGGAAATGATATATTTTGCCTCCAAAAGGGAAGTGGCAAGAGACAAACAGTGTTACCAACGTCAACAATGAGCTGTGGGACAATGCCACTATTTTCGTAATGGCAGCTGTAGGGCAAACAATTGGTGTAATGAGAAGATGTAATATTGTTGAAAAGAGGAAGAGAGAAAGAAATTGTGAGACAGAGCTAGGAGAACGCTCTCATTTTTATTATGTTCAGAGTGCGTAGAGAACATCACTTCGTTTGGACTAACACAAAGGAAGAAAAGAGAAGACAACAGAAAAGAATATTAATATGTAATAACAAATATAGTAATTAAGTAATATAATAGTTCTCCAATCTGAGTGTATCTACCAACAACAATACACTCAAAATTAGGTTTAATTAATTATTTGTTTACTTGAATGTATCTACCAACACCAATACATTCAAAGTAAGTTTATTATTATTATTATTGAATTAAGGTAATAAGGGTGGTGTTGTCAGGAGCAACATAGTTATTTCCCACCACTTGATGTGCAAAATTAGTATCTAAGGACAACAAAAATGAGTAAATCTCACTTAAGTGATCAATATCAGTTTTCCTGTTAATTACATTATTGTTTTGTGAAATGAAAGCCATTTCCAAGAATGATCTTTTCGTTTTGTTAGACTCAGTCGCTAACACCTTCACAGCCTCATAATTCATCTGATGATCAAGAGAATTTACATGGAAAGCTAACGCGCACCTCTCTGGGTGTAATCTAGCATCACTCTTATGTGAAACTATACGGCTAGATAGAGATCTTAAAGTCTGTCCGATATATTGTTTATCACAATCTCTGCAAGGAATACTGTACACCACGTTAGTAAGTGAAGTCAAGGGGTCTTTATCTTTAACTCTAGAGTTAATCGATCTGATTGAAAGAACAGTTTTATTAGCAATTTTAAAATCACCACATGAACGGAGCAATCTGGCAAGTCTCGGAGTTATGTCACTTATATATGGCAAAGTAGCGAAAACCGGTCGAGAAGGGGACACATCAGTTCCAACATCCGTCTGGGCTAAGTTAGGATGGCTATCTTCATGCAACAAATCCACAGCATTAGATGTGCTGAATAATATCTTATTCAATAAAGGTCTTGGATAAGAGTTATCCAAGAAAAGGTTAAGTAAAATATTAAGATTTTTATTATGAAAAACATTATTTGAAATTCTGAGTACTCTCTGCTTCATTTGTTTAACCAAATTCACTTTCATGGAATGTTTGTGGTAGGAGTGATAATTAAGATATCTACCAGAGCTGCATGGCTTCCTGTACCAATCTATAATAATTTTATTGTTGTTACGAATAAATTTTGTATCTAAGAAAGGTACGGAATTCTCGAAGTCTTCCATTTCGATTGTGAATTGGATATTAGGATCAAAGCTATTAAATGTATCCAGAAGTTCATCAAGGCCTTCTCGAGGAAGTGCCAAAATAATGTCATCAACATACTTTTTTATAAAAAAAGGAGTAAAAGAAAGAACAGGTATGACTGTATCCAGAACATCGTCCATGACATATGCTGCTAAGATAGGAGAAATTGACGCTCCCATTGGAGTACCAAAAGTTTGTTTGTAAATTTTGTTATTAAAGGAAAAATAAGTATTATCAAAAAGAAAAACTATTAATTCAAGAAAAGCTTCCTTCGGGATGGAGCAATGGACACTGATACGATCCCAACCCTTATCGATAGCTCTCAAACAAGCATCAAGATAAACATTACTGAACAACGAGACCACATCCAAACTGGCCAGAACATAATTTTCTGGAATTTCTAAGTTATTAAACTTTTCAGAGACTTCAAAAGAGTCTTTGATAAAATACAAATTATCATAATCATACGCTTTCGTCAGTATTACTACTACTTAAATATTCCACAATTTACGACTTGTAGTTTACGATTTTACATCTTTATGGAATCTAACCTCACTTCGGAGGTAAGTACACACGTGGTTGTAAATTTCATTTTTAATTATTCTCTTTGACCACAGTATTTAACTGTTGTTTTTTCATTCTAGTTTCCCTGATGATGAGGACAAACATCCTCGAAAGCTTGGACATTTTCCGCTAAGAGTATATCTTTTCCAATTTTTTGCTGCAATCCTCAATATTCACTAGTTTTATTCCTAACTAGTCAGCAAAGACTATCTTTCTTCTACTTACAGACATGGGGTTTTATCGTAACATCTACATAAACTACGGAGAAACAGCTGTTCAAAAATATAAAGCATGGTCTAAAACCAAAATGAAACTTGCCCGTGAATACAACAGGAAACAATTTTTATTGAAATGTAGGAAATCAGGGATTTTACCCAATCATATAACTGCGGCTATTAGACCAATTGACGACCTCCTGATGAGACAGGACATTCACAAGAAAACAGGGATTGATTACAGGTTAGGGATAAAGCTTCTTAATATTGAAATTTCTAATAACCATTCACTGATTAGTAGATTAGAATCAACTTTGTCATCTTTGAAAAGGACAATAGTTTCTTTATCTAGTGAATTTCACTTTCAAAACTTTGCAAGTAAACAGCAGGTTACTTATAATAAACTTTTTCATAATATTAAATATAATAATATACATAAACTTAATAAATTACAAGGTGATCAATTTAAATTATTGTTAAAATCAAGAGAGGGTTGGTTGAGAAATATTTCTAATACCACTATACCTGATGATATTTCACAGTTTTTAGCTTTGGGCCCAAAGTTTAGTGTAGAACCAGTCATTTTGAAGGATATTTCAATTAAATCAATTTTATCAGATGTAGACTATCTCACTTCCACAATCACAGACTCGAAAATGAGAAACATCACGGTAGCTAGAGCCACTAATATTATTACTAATTACATAAAACAACCACATAATAATTCTTTTTTTCATAACCTTTTACTTAAATCTAAAGCCTTCTTAAAGGCGAACCCTCATTTGATTCTTACTCAATCCGATAAGGGCAATGTTACTGTCATTATGGACAGACATCAATATATTGAATTGTCTAATGATATTGTTTTAAATAACAGTTCTTATGTAGAACTGTCTAGTGACCCTACTTCCTCTATTCAAAGAAAGGGTAACAACCTAATTAAATCTTTATGTAATAAACATTACATTGACATAACAGTTAAGAAAAAACTCATGAGCTACCATGGTGTCCCTCCTAAATTTTACTCTCTTCCGAAAATTCATAAACCAGTTCTCTCTGTAAGACCGATAGTGGCTTCCATAGGAGCCCCCACAGAAAATATTGCACAGTTCTGCACAGAAATACTGACGAAAGCGTATGATTATGATAATTTGTATTTTATCAAAGACTCTTTTGAAGTCTCTGAAAAGTTTAATAACTTAGAAATTCCAGAAAATTATGTTCTGGCCAGTTTGGATGTGGTCTCGTTGTTCAGTAATGTTTATCTTGATGCTTGTTTGAGAGCTATCGATAAGGGTTGGGATCGTATCAGTGTCCATTGCTCCATCCCGAAGGAAGCTTTTCTTGAATTAATAGTTTTTCTTTTTGATAATACTTATTTTTCCTTTAATAACAAAATTTACAAACAAACTTTTGGTACTCCAATGGGAGCGTCAATTTCTCCTATCTTAGCAGCATATGTCATGGACGATGTTCTGGATACAGTCATACCTGTTCTTTCTTTTACTCCTTTTTTTATAAAAAAGTATGTTGATGACATTATTTTGGCACTTCCTCGAGAAGGCCTTGATGAACTTCTGGATACATTTAATAGCTTTGATCCTAATATCCAATTCACAATCGAAATGGAAGACTTCGAGAATTCCGTACCTTTCTTAGATACAAAATTTATTCGTAACAACAATAAAATTATTATAGATTGGTACAGGAAGCCATGCAGCTCTGGTAGATATCTTAATTATCACTCCTACCACAAACATTCCATGAAAGTGAATTTGGTTAAACAAATGAAGCAGAGAGTACTCAGAATTTCAAATAATGTTTTTCATAATAAAAATCTTAATATTTTACTTAACCTTTTCTTGGATAACTCTTATCCAAGACCTTTATTGAATAAGATATTATTCAGCACATCTAATGCTGTGGATTTGTTGCATGAAGATAGCCATCCTAACTTAGCCCAGACGGATGTTGGAACTGATGTGTCCCCTTCTCGACCGGTTTTCGCTACTTTGCCATATATAAGTGACATAACTCCGAGACTTGCCAGATTGCTCCGTTCATGTGGTGATTTTAAAATTGCTAATAAAACTGTTCTTTCAATCAGATCGATTTACTCTAGAGTTAAAGATAAAGACCCCTTGACTTCACTTACTAACGTGGTGTACAGTATTCCTTGCAGAGATTGTGATAAACAATATATCGGACAGACTTTAAGATCTCTATCTAGCCGTATAGTTTCACATAAGAGTGATGCTAGATTACACCCAGAGAGGTGCGCGTTAGCTTTCCATGTAAATTCTCTTGATCATCAGATGAATTATGAGGCTGTGAAGGTGTTAGCGACTGAGTCTAACAAAACGAAAAGATCATTCTTGGAAATGGCTTTCATTTCACAAAACAATAATGTAATTAACAGGAAAACTGATATTGATCACTTAAGTGAGATTTACTCATTTTTGTTGTCCTTAGATACTAATTTTGCACATCAAGTGGTGGGAAATAACTATGTTGCTCCTGACAACACCACCCTTATTACCTTAATTCAATAATAATAATAATAAACTTACTTTGAATGTATTGGTGTTGGTAGATACATTCAAGTAAACAAATAATTAATTAAACCTAATTTTGAGTGTATTGGTGTTGGTAGATACACTCAGATTGGAGAACTATTATATTACTTAATTACTATATTTGTTATTACATATTAATATTCTTTTCTGTTGTCTTCTCTTTTCTTCCTTTGTGTTAGTCCAAACGAAGTGATGTTCTCTACGCACTCTGAACATAATAAAAATGAGAGCGTTCTCCTAGCTCTGTCTCACAATTTCTTTCTCTCTTCCTCTTTTCAACAATATTACATCTTCTCATTACACCAATTGTTTGCCCTACAGCTGCCATTACGAAAATAGTGGCATTGTCCCACAGCTCATTGTTGACGTTGGTAACACTGTTTGTCTCTTGCCACTTCCCTTTTGGAGGCAAAATATATCATTTCCTCGCCGGCGTTTAGTGTGGTGACACATGAAGATTAAATCAATGGTTTTATTTTATAAAATGCTGCGACAATTACAATTGTTGCTATGACACGATTGATTAGGCCGTTGGTTCAATTCCTACTTAAATATTCCACAATTTACGACTTGTAGTTTACGATTTTACATCTTTATGGAATCTAACCTCACTTCGGAGGTAAGTACACACGTGGTTGTAAATTTCATTTTTAATTATTCTCTTTGACCACAGTATTTAACTGTTGTTTTTTCATTCTAGTTTCCCTGATGATGAGGACAAACATCCTCGAAAGCTTGGACATTTTCCGCTAAGAGTATATCTTTTCCAATTTTTTGCTGCAATCCCCAATATTCACTAGTTTTATTCCTAACTAGTCAGCAAAGACTATCTTTCTTCTATATATATATATATATATATATATATATATATATATATATATTACTAAAAAAATTTATAATATAATATGTAAAATCATTTTTCTTCGATATTTAAATTTTTTAAGCTTCCAAAAATTTTTGGTATTATTTTTTAAATTATAAATCTTCAGAAATTTGAAGGCGGTCGTGATTTTTAAGACTATTTCATTAACATTTATCGATAAAGTGATGAGTATAGAGAGAGAAGACTGTACGTATCGATTGAGTTTATTGTCACTTCGAGAGTAATGTGTCTTTCTTGCTGGCAATTCCTGGTAAGCGATGAAGTCGATTTTCATGCCGACCTCTAAGATCAGTAGCAGTGTGTTGAAGCTTCTGGATTTTTCTTCTCAGTTTTTCCCGTTTAATTCCATGCATGGCTAAAAATGCAGCCTGGCACACCTTGATGTGTTGACTATCCGCCGAGACAGAATATTCGAAATTTCCGCGTTTTCTTGCATGTTCTACCCTATTCCTCTTACGGGCAATATCTTTAACCTGTAAATATCTTCGTATGTATGCATTTTGTTCTGTGATTGTTTTCAAATCAACATATTGGGACAAAATCTTCTGCTGACGATCAACGCTACCTTTGTCCTTGCATTTACATCGATAATCTGGCACAGAAAATAGAAGAGGTGAAGATGGAAGGATTGAAGGAAATTAAGAAACTTAGGGAGGAAAATGAAGAATTTAGGAAGCAGATAGATAAGGTGAAGGAAGATACGTTTGAACAAAATAAACATTTGCGTATAGAAATACAAGAAAATGAGATCCGAATTAGAGAAGGGATAAAAAAACATATGGTGGAAGAAATTCATGAATTAGGAAAATGTATAAATGAAAATTTACCGGGAACTATTCAGGCTGAAGTTGCAAAACAAAATGAAAATATAACGAAAGAATTGGAATACATTAAATTTCAAGGACAAACAATAGAGGAAGTAATGCAAAGCTACCAAGAAAAAGTAAAAAAAAATTCAATGACTTAGAAGATCTAGTAGAAGAAAAAACAGGTACATGCGTTAAACGAAATGAAACAATGGGTAAACAGTTTAATAAGGAACTGGAGGAGATGAATAGGAAACTGAAGGATACTATGGAAGAAATAGAACAAACCACAAAACAAAATGCCGGACGGTTAATTTATACAGAAAGTATCGAAATAAGAGTGAAATTTGATAGAAATATGAAAATAATTGATCCTAGAGTTTTTATTAATATAATTGGAAATGAAATAATAGGAATTGAGATTAGGGAGAAGAAGAAAATAATAAAAAATCAGTTCAATGATACGGAAGAATTTGAGATGCAAATTGTAATGCATTTCTGGGAAGAAATTACAGAAACAGGAATATATGATGAAGATAATGAGATATGGGGCAATGAATTTAAAAGGAACATAGTGGAAAATTTAAAGAAATCTAGGAAACGAATATGGCACAATGATTTTAAAAAGGATATAGTGGAAAATTTAATCGAATTTATGAAACCGATAGAGAGTCAAACAATAAGAGAAGAGAATAAGACGAAGTTTAGGAAAAGAAAATAAAATTGAATTATATGACAGGATTATAGGAACGAAATCTAGAAACGAAAAGGAATTCTACATGGTAAGGAAGGGATATAAAAACGATGTGTAAATAAAAGGTTTATGATTAACAAGTAATATTTAAAAATATATTTAAATAGAAATTATATAAACATGGATTGATAATAGAAGAAATGATAGACATGTTGATATGAATTATGGAAATGAAAATAGAAGTTACAGAAATGAAAAACGAATATATGGAAATGGAGATAAAATTTATGACAACAAGTATTGTGAGAATAGAAGAGATTTTAGAAACTTTGATAGAAGAAATGATAAAGAAAATAGAAATGAAATTAAGCAACAAAATAGATGTACAGGATGAAATAATTACATTTATAGGAACAAACGGACGGAAGTTATATGAACTAAGCAAATATATGATACAAAAGATTGAATTAGAGGATGAAACAGAAGTTGATATGTAAGCATAGTCGATGAAGAAGTTAGAAACAGACATAGTTATTGATGTATTGATGAAATATAAGGAAATAATTGATTTTGAATAGATAGATAGAATTAAATGGTAAAATAATTGAATTTAAGGAGGTAAATATGGAAGTATTGGCAATTGAAGAGGATAATAGGAAGTTATGGAATATAAAGAGGAATGGAATTATGGAAGAATTGGAGTTAATGAGTGGAAATAAGGAATATGAAGAGAAAGTGAAGAGTTTGATGATGAAATATGAAGGATTGTATGAAAAAGAAATTAGAATGGTGAATAATTATGTGCGTGAGATAGAATAAATAGAAGATGTGAAAAGTAATGGTAATTGGTCAGATTGTGAAGAAGAACATTATGAATTTATAAATGAATTGTTAGAGATGTATACAAAAAGAATTTCGAAGTAACTAAGGGTTGCTTAATTAAAATATGGATATAATAAAGGAGAAGAATACTGAGAAAGCTTAAAGTAAAATCATATCCAGTTCCATGTAAGTTGTTTAGGCGGAGTAGAATAAAAAAAGAGTTGGAAATATGGCAGATTATAGAAGAATTCGGGAAACCTGAATACTAGATCATGCGACGTACTTTGAAAGTGACAAATTTGGAAGGACATGCCGAGAGATTCAAATAAAATTAAATTTTATTAGTGTACGAAAGCCATCAACAAATCCTGCGGAACGATATATTAAAGAAATAATAAAATATCTAAGAATATTATGTCATCAGCAACATGATCAGTGGGAAAATAATTTGAAACAAGTGGATAAATTCCTTAATCACACACCTCATGGTATTATAGGAGAATGTCCTATCTTTTTAATGACAGGTCAGATACCAGAGAGAAAATGGATAGTGAGCCGAGACATGCATATGTTGGAAATTCTTGACAAAGTGAATAACAAATTACAAAAACAAGCAGAACGATACATTAAAAGAGCAAACAAGAAGGAAAAAGAAAAATGGTTTTCCAGAAAGGAGATTTAGTTTTAATTAAATCATTACAAGTTGCAAAAAGGAAAGATAATATGTGTGCTAAGTTATTATTACCATTGGAAGGGCCATACGTAGTGGTAAATGAAAATGCTCAAAATAGCTATAAGCTGGCACATCCAGATACTGGGTTAATAAGGGGGATATTTAATATTGAGAGTGTATTCCAGTATCATCAGCAGTCAAATTAAATAGGTTAGATGTATATACGTTTTGGAGTTTAAATTGGATAGGGGGGAGAAATTGATGATATTATGAATCAAAATTTATGTAAATATTTAGATTAAGATATTTCATTCAAATGAGAAAGAAACATATTTATTGAATTGAGGTTATTAAAAAATTAAAGGATTTAAATTTTAATATAATCAAATAAGTTTGAATATATTAAAATATAAATGGGGGGAGTTGAAGCACTTTCATTTGGTTGTATTCAATTTAATAAGGATTAATAGTATAACTAATAAGTCATATTGATTTTTTTCAATCTTGTACTGTATTAGCCATCATTTTAACGAATATTTATAAATTGTAGAAAAAAAACATGTCTAAATTAATTATAGATGATGATAGTAAAAACAGTGAACAAAATCCTCATTATAATACTGAAGAAAATCTGACCAAAGATATTGAAACAGACGATATACTCTTTGAACCATCAGAATCGAAAATATTGAAATCTGATTCAGATACAATAGAGATTAAAATTAATAATGCAGTACATGATGTAATTTCAAAAGCATCCGTTGAAATTAGAATGAAATTCAAAATAATTTAAAAGAAACGCGTCAAATTTTCATATAGTTAGTAATTAGGTTATTTTATGCAAGGGATTTCAGGAATTTTAATAAATAGTAAATAAGTTATGTTAATATTTATATGTATAAAAATCTTTATCTCCATATGCTAATTTCTAATACAAAAATGTCATTTTCATGTTTCATATACGGCTTAAAATTTCATGGTAATATAAACAGTTATTCGTCGTTAATCACACAATATCTATACAATTCATACGATATAGAGAAGTTTCGATAGCAACCCGCAACGTGAGAGATTATGATGGAAATCTAAAAAGTCAGTTGGTTTTTAAAATGTCAAAGTGAAAAGTGGTATTATAATTGATCTCGTCAAGAAGAACGTGCTAATTTACGCAAACTTTTCGGATTATTGTAGAGAAACAACCTCGTTCGAATTACAAGGAAGCATACAGTATATATCATCTGACAGAAACAGTAATAGTTTATGTAATTGGGTAATACCTTCACCAGAAAATACAATAACTACATTAAGAATATCAAAATTGAACTTCTCAAGAAATTCCACGTGCTTGTCAAGTAGAAACTTCGACAATATTCAATTGAACGTGTGCAGTAACGACATATTACCCAAACCTGTTGTACTAACTTCAAGAAACAAACTCTCCGTAACTTTAAAATATAATAACCCAGTGTTTTTATGTGTTTGGATTGATCTGGTTGTTACAATTCCACAAATATTTGTAGAACAGCAGATTCCGTTTGTACAGACCATTCTGATTTCACGGGGTGTGCTATTTGTAATTCATCAACTACCCCTTGCAGTGATATTTCTATAGATAGATGTTTCGACCCGTATAAAGACAAATGTGACGGAATCATCAATTGTCCAAAAGGCGAAGACGAAATAAACTGTTCAGAACTTTGTCCTCAGCTTATCAAATGTCCAAATGAAGATTAGTTTGAAGTGGATACAAACCTAGTAAATAAAAGGTACCATTTTAAAATATTATATTAGAGATCTCTAAATTAAAAAAAGGCCTTTATTTAAAAAACATTTTAATTGTTCAATAGTAATAGTAGTTTTATTTTTTTGTAGTATTTCTGTACACATTTTCTGTTTGTAAATTTCTATGTTTTAAAAAAATTCCTGAAATCATAATTTTGTTCATTTTAATTTCACAAACCAATAATTAGAGTAAATTTGAATGGCGCACTTGAACCCTACCCTTTGAAAGAGTTGGTATACATGTTTAATTATTTTTCAAATAATAAATAATAAATAATTATTGAATCCTATACAATATATATATATATATATATATATATATATATATATATATACATATAATCAATGAAAAGATTAAAGAATAACGCGTGGAATATAAAACAAAAACAGAATTAACGGGCATATCACGCAAAAGAGGTTACAGAGAATGAGTGGCTAATTCTGTTTTTGTTATATACATATATATATATGAATATATATATATATATATATATATATATATATATATATATATATATATATATTATTTATGTGTGCTACTTTTTTTTATAACGCCCACGTTGGGGAGCAAGTTAATTATGTGATTAACTATGATTATTTTATGTTATTTATGTGTGAATGTTTAATATATTTATAATATGATGTTTTGAATATGAATTTATAATGTATATTTTATTTTGTTACAATAAAAAAAGCTTATACTCTTGGGCTTGCTAACTTATATATATTTTACCTGTAATTCCTCCTATTTATCTCCTATTTATTATGCTATTTAGTAGCATGTAGTTTATTTGATTCCTAAAACTTTTATTACCTCGGCTGCTCTTATTCATTCACTACTCCTTAACTCAGTAGGGTTCTGGGCACATTATAATAAAATCAACTTTACTTATCAATGGAATTTATTTTTGTTACTTATTAAAAGATAGAAAAAATTTTAAAACATTGAAAAAACATTACTCATATGTAAAATATTATTGACGCTTTGTTTTTTTGTTGGATTCATATACCTCTTATGTGTAATAATAAATGATTATCCTTTATTAATTCTTAAAATTCTTATATTATAAATCAAATAATGGTTTTTCTATATATATCCAAATTTCCACATTAAACAAACTTTCTATATATTATAAAAAAAAATCATTCTCTTTGAAAGACGACTTTTGCAGGCTCATTTGCAGAACTTGGGTGAACCGTTTGTGAACGTTAGATTTCTTAGAAAAATTATACGCCCACCTGCGTTTTAAAATTGTTTAACTATTGTAAACTTTTTTCTGCTTGTTTTCTAAATAGGATTATTTGAAATATTTTAAAATACTATTTTAGTTTTATTCGGTACGTGAAATTGAAAGCATATCTGAAATATTTATCTACTCAAATTTGATCTTTTTAAAACATTATTTAACATATTATAACAATTGTGTAGGTATTAAAAAGAAACTGAAATTAGTTGTGGTTTGTTGTTAAGTGGAAATTTTTATATATATGATTGGAGAAAATTCAACATGACAGAAATTATACATCTATCTACAAATTATATAATGGTAAGTTTTTATTATTACGTTTCCTGATATATTATGATCATTTCACAGAACTTCGTCCTTGCACTTGATTTTAATTACTAGTTAATTTCTATAGTTTAATTTATACCTATGTACACTTATTACTTAAATTTTTATTACAAAGTAACTGGATCACTTTAACATTGCTTCTTGCTTATCCAACAAATGACGCCTAACTAACTTATTCCGCGGTCTTTTTCCTCTGCCCAACCCTTTCTATTGTTTATAACCGGAAGCTGGAAATGTTCTAGAAAATTCTTTGATTATAGTTCACCTGTCACTTTGTTTATTATTGTTTTTTATTGTTTTTCTGACTTAAACTTATTGTAAACTATTGTTTTTATTCATTATAAACTTATTGTTCTTGATTAATTCACTAACATCTTATTATTATTGTCTTTTTTCATGTTATTGTTTATTTGAGATGTTCCGATTGGTCAATGCAATTATTTTATCTTTATATTTCCTACAGTCTAAATATTTACACAATATACATGGATACAATTCATATCTTATTATGTTTGATATTATTACATTTATACATATAAATTAGGTCGGTAATCATTTATTTTTATTCTCGTATTCCATATTCAAATACATTTTATGATGGTATACTTGTCTCAACTGTTATATTTCGTGTAGGTCTTTGACATTTCCTGTAATTACAGTTTCCTACTTATTATTATATTTCCTATATACTTTTATGATTAAATATTTATATATTTTACTAATTCTAAATGTCATTTATTGTTCAATGATTGTAGCATTGTTGATTTTATTATTCCATCCTATTTATTCTTTAAATATAAACAGATGCTCTGGGTGTCTAAAATTCCGTGCAGCGTTACGTTAATTTATTGATCTTCGTTTACTTGTTAGGTTCTGTCTAAGGTTTTTTTTCTTAAATTACAGAATTATATTAAAACTGTTTTACTAATAATTGTTTATGACTTCTTTTCATATTTATTTACTTTCTTTATGATTAAGTCTATTGATTGTACTTGATTATATTGTTATATGGATATTTTATTAATTTTGATACTTTATTCTAGAAATTATTTTTTTATTGATAAATATTATTTCTTTATGCTTTATCGGGATTCTATAAATGTTATGTGCTCGTTCTATCTACAACAACATTCCCAAAATTTGTTTTCTTGATTTATTTTATATATAAAAGAAATAAGAAAACCAAATTTTTCCCATTTAATTACGTTATCATAGTATGTCCTTATTTATTATTCTTATTTTAATTATTAAGTCTGTTATCAACAATTTTTTTGTATTACTTTGTCAAATATCTTTCAAATTGTCATTTAATGTCGGGTAGTATATCTATAATTTAATTACAAAATCTATATAAATTTCCTCATTTATGGAGAAAGCTGTATAATCTCTACTTTCCTCCTGCAATGGAATTAACCAAAAACTATGTTTTAAATCTAATCTTGAAAACATTGATGTTTTTGTTATCCGTCCTAAAATAGATTCAACCGACATAGGTGCTTCATATTGGGGTTTTGAAAATTTATTTATATTTCTAGCGTCTAAGCAAAGTCTCAATTCTCCTTTCTTCTTAACTACTACAACAATAGGATTTATGTATTGTGAATTACTTCTTTCTATTATTTTGTTTTCTAAATGTTCTTTTATACATTTTCTCACTTGATCTTTATGTTTATACGGGATGGGATATGTTTTTACTTTGAAATTTTCAATCTCTTCATTCACTTCCATTTTATTCACATAATCTTTCGCAATTCTATTCTCCTTCGAAAATAAATTATTATATTTATTCATTAAATTTATTATTTCTTCTTTCCTATCATCAGGACAATCAATTCTAATTTCATTTTCTTCTTCATATTCATAACCATTATCTACTTCTTCCTTGTACATATTGCTAACTCTTCTTACTTCTTCTTTTAATACTATTATTTCAAAGTTAATCCATGTTCCATCCATTCTTAATTTTCTTTCTTCTAAATTTATTATAGTTTTATGTTTTTCTAATTCATCACATCCTATTATTATTTCAGTTTCAATATTTGGAGCTATTAATACTTGTAAATTGAATTCTTTTCCCCCAATATTTACATTTATTTTCATTGATTATTGATTTCACATAATTTTTTTCAATTAGCATCAATTAAATTAATTTTTGGAATTTTAATAATAATATTCATATGAATATTGAATCTATCAACAAACTTTTGATTGATTATTGATGCTTCTGATCCAGTATCAATAATTATTTTAGCTTCTAAATTGTTAATTAATCCATTTATTATTATTAAACCATTATTCCCATCTGTGTTTATATTTTAATTTAAATTTATAAATTCATTAGGATTTTCATAGGTACAGATATATAGATTTTGCTTATTTGATGTGTGCATATTTAAAAATTTTGATTGTCGTTTATGTCTGTTGTTCATCCTGTATCTTGTCTATATGTTGGTGTCGTCTCTGTTCTTATATTATTTTCATTGGTAATTCTTTCCCCTCTTTCTTCTGATCTACTTCTTCTATTCTGATCAATTCTCTGATAATTAATTCTTCTTGTTTCGTAGTCTGCATTTCTTCTTTCTCCATCTCCTTCTGAGTTTCTTCTATATGGTCTATTGTTTCTGTCATTATAGTTGTTTTGTCTGTATGAGTCATTATTGTTAAAGTTGTTATTTCTGTTATTACTATAATAATTATTGTTTCTATAATTTATATTTCTGTTATTGTTGTAATTATTGTTATTATTATATTGTCTATTGTTATCATTATTTCTATTATAATTAAATCTATTATTGTTCCAATTGTTGTTTTGATTATTGGTATTACTATTTGTATTTCTTGGATTATTTTCATTATTTGTATTATTTATTCTTCGATTCTGCTGAGAAGTATCCTGTCTCGTTAAATTCCTTTCTACTCTTTGTAGATACATCGATAATAGGTCAAGTTTTCTGATGTTCTACACCGCAATGGTTTCAGCTAGTTCTGCCTTAAAATGTCTTGCTATGAACATGACAATTTCTTCTTCAGGGATTGGTGGTTCCAAATACTGTGTCATTGCATGCATATGAATTGCATAGTTATTCAAACTATGGCTTCTGTTTTCAGAAAATTTGCCAAAATATAATTGTTCCCTAACAGCTGATTGTGCATTTTCGCCCCAAAAGTATTGTAACAATGCTGTCTCAAATTCATTAAATTCTGTTATGTCCTTTTCCCTGGCAGCAAACCATATTAGAGCGTGATTTTCCAAATGATATCTGATCACCTCCTTTATGTCTTCAATACTATTCATTCCTCTTACTTCATTTTTCAAAACTCTTATAAATATTTTTGGGTGTAATTTCCTAATATTTCCATCAAATTTTTGATTGGCTGATCCATAAATTGTTCTTATTCCCCCTATATATTCCATATTTCCTCCTTTTATTTCTATTTGTTCCATTTTTCCTTGAATATTTTTCATCCCCATTGTTAATTCCCTTTTTATTTTGTTGTTTTCTACCTCTGCTATCTTAAAATTCATCTGTATTTCTTTAGTTATATCATCCTCTATGCTTTGTATATTTTCATTTGTCTTCATAATTTCTCTGTCTAATTTGGTTATTCTCTCAGTGTTTATTTTCTTGGTGTTTTCTCCAATTTCTATTTTTAAATCATTTTCATTCTTCTTTAAATTTCGTATTTTCGTCGATTGCACTTCTTCTAATTCCATTATTCTTCCTATCATTTCATCTCTAATTTCTTGTTTTGTTGCTTGAATTCTTTCTTCTGTATATTTTTTTGATTCATCTAATTGTTTTCTTATATCTTCTATTTTCTCTTCTATTCACTGATTACTTGTTTTTATTTCTTCTCTCATGCTTTGACTATTTTTTTCCATTTTCTCTTCCATTCTTTGATTGCTTGTTTTTATTTCTTCTTTGATGCTTTGATTGCTTGTTTCCATTCTTTTCATAGTTTGTAAAATTTCCATCATTATATTTTGTTCATCATTATTTCTAGCTCCTTTTCCTTGATTTTGTCCTAGTATCTCTTCCCTCATTTTCATTGTTTCAATTTCTTCAATTGATTCCATTCTTTCACTTCCATCTGTCTCTTCCTCATTCTCTTGATTATTTCTTCCTTGTACCAAGTAATGTACTTGGAAATCACCCATTCCAAGTTCTCTTCCTTCTGTCTCCTGATCAGATCCATCTTCTATTCCAACTTGTTTACCATCTCTTAACGTCATTTTCTTCTCCATTTTGATTGTATATTATTTTATTAATTTATTGAATATTATTTTCTCTTATTAATTCCCTTAATGTCTTAATGCTCTAATGCCCCCAATTGTAATTGCTCTAATTGCCCCACGTTGGGCGCCAGTTATTTATGTGTGCTACTTTTTTTTATAACGCCCACGTTGGGGAGCAAGTTAATTATGTGATTAACTATGATTATTTTATGTTATTTATGTGTGAATGTTTAATATATTTATAATATGATGTTTTGAATATGAATTTATAATGTATATTTTATTTTGTTACAATAAAAAAAACTTATACTCTTGGGCTTGCTAACTTATATATATTTTACCTGTAATTCCTCCTATTTATCTCCTATTTATTATGCTATTTAGTAGCATGTAGTTTATTTGATTCCTAAAACTTTTATTACCTCGGCTGCTCTTATTCATTCACTACTCCATAACTCAGTAGGGTTGTGGGCACATTATAATAAAATCAACCTTACTTATCAATAGAATTTATTTTTGTTACTTATTAAAAGATAGAAAAAATTTTAAAACATTGAAAACATTACTCATATGTAAAATATTATTGACGCTTTGTTTTTCTGTTGGATTCATATACCTTATGTGTAAAAATAAATGATTATCCTTTATTAATTCTTAAAGTTCTTATATTATAGATAAAATAATGGTTTTTCTATATATATCCAAATTTCCACATTAAACAAACTTTCTGTATATTATAAAAAAAATTCATTCTCTTTGAAAGACGACTTTTGCAGGCTCATTTGCATAACTTGGGTGAACCGTTTGTAAACGTTAGATTTCTTAGAAAAATTATACGACCACCTGCGTTTTAAAATTGTTTACTTATTGTAAACTTTTTTCTGCTTGTTTTCTAAATAGGATTATTTGAAATATTTTAAAATACTATTTTAGTTTTATTCGGTACGTGAAATTGAAAGCATATCTGAAATATTTATCTACTCAAATTTGATCTTTTTAAAACATTATTAAACGTATTATAACAATTGTGTAGGTATTAAAAAGAAACTGAAATTAGTTGTGGTTTGTTGTTTAGTGGAAATTTTTGTATATATGATTGGAGAAAATTCAACATGACAGAAATTATACATCTATCTACAAATTTTATAATGGTAAGTTTTTATTATTACGTTTCCTGATATATAATGATCATTTTAAAGAAAAAACTTTTACTACCAGGTATTTATGATTTTGAACTTCACTTTATTATTTGGTACCAAATATTTAATTAAAAACACACCACAGACCTTGTTCTTTTTGCTGAAATGATGCCTTCAGTTGGATTCATCCATGACGTTTTCCCGCCTTAGGGGGTAATTTTTCTCCGTGTAATTATCTGATGATAATTATTATTCTGCTTTATGTAGTTTCACAGAACTTCGTCCTTGCACTTGATTTTAATGATTAGTTAATTTCTTTAGTTTAATTTATACCTATGTACACTTATTACTTAAATTTTTATTACAAAGTAACTGGATCACTTTAACATTGCTTCTTGCTTATTCAACAAATGACGCCCAACTAACTTATTCCGCGGTCTTTTTCCTCTGCCAAACCCTTTCTATTGTTTATAACCGGAAGCTGGCAATGTTCTAGAAAATTCTTTGATTATAGTTCACCTGTCACTTTGTTTATTATTGTTTTTTATTGTTTTTCTGACATGAACTTATTGTAAACTATTGTTTTTATTCATTATAAACGTATTGTTCTTGATTAATTCACTAACATCTTATTATTATTGTCTTTTTTCATGTTATTGTTTATTTGAGATGTTCCGATTGGTCAATGGAATTATTTTATTTTTATATTTCCTACAGTCTAAATATTTACACAATATACATGGATACACTTCATATCTTATTATGTTTGATATTATTACATTTATACATATAAATTAGGTCGGTAATCATTTATTCATATTCTTGTATTCCATATTCAAATACATTTTATGATGGTATACTTGTCTCAACTGTTATATTTCGTGTAGGTCTTTCACATTTCCTGTAATTACAGTTTCCTACTTATTATTATATTTCCTATATACTTTTATGATTAAATATTAACTAACATATCTTATTTATATATTTTACTAATTCTAAATGTCATTTATTGTTCAATGATTGTCGCATTGTTGATTTTATTATTCCATCCTATTTATTCTTTAAATATAAACAGATGCTCTGGGTGTCTAAAATTCCGTGCAGCGTTACGTTAATTTATTGATCTGCGTTTACTTGTTAGGTTCTGTCTAAGGTTGTTTTTTTTTTAAATTACAGAATTATATTGAAACTGTTTTACTAATAATTGTTTATGACTTCTTTTTATATTTATTTACTTTCATTATGATTATGTCTATTGATTGTACTTGATTATATTGTTATATGGATATTTTATTAATTGTGATACTTTATTTTAGAAATTATTTTTTTATTGATAAATAATATTTCTTTATGCTTTATCGGGATTCTATAAATGTTATGTGCTCGTTCTATCTACAACAATATATATATGAGGGTGAGAGGGTGTGTGTGTGTATGTGTATAGAAAGCTTAGAATAATTCAGGGCAATTTGGAAATTAGTAGTAGTTATTATTGTTTTGGAAAACATTCATAATATTATTGCAGACGAATAACCTATGATTATGTTTTTTATTTTGTGACTTTGAAACGTGAGTTCTTCTTGAAAAATACAGCTAAAAAATTAAATCTTTGTTATTGTGAAATTATGAACCTCATAATATTTATTAATAAATATTGGTGACATTGAATTTTGGTGGTATTGAATATTAAATTATGTTAATGAATACGGTTTAGCTGCAAATGCTTAGATTTGAATTCAAATGTGCTGTTGTTCGAATATAGATTTTCAATATTATTCCCTCGAGGTTCTCAAGTTAGTTATTTTCTTGATGTCAAGTATTATCAACACGTGATTATCAACACAAATTTGGATTGTTATTGTTAAAATTAATAATTATCGTTAAAGTTTATCAGTATCACCAGAATTAATGAAGTTGTTTTATAGGATCTTAATTTGAAGATCACTTCAGGAAGTCTCTGTTGCATTTTTGGACCACCAGGTTCTGGAAAAACTTCTTTTTTGTCTCTAATTTTGAAAGAAATATCACCACAATCCGGGAGAGTTGAAGTTGTTGGAACCCTTTCATATGCAAGTCAAAAGCCGTGGTTACTTCAATCTACCGTCAAAAGCAACATACTCTTTGGTCTTCCATATAACAGGCACAAGTAAGTAAACATCTAGTTTCATCAAGATTATTTCAATAACACCTGTGTTAAATTTTTCTGTTAAAAACTTTATAGTTAACTGCCTTATGCTATAGCCAGAAAATTATCTAGAAATTCCATTTATTGTGTCTTCGACGTACACTAATTGTGCACAATGGAAACTATGAAATTATTTCCTCTTAAATATTTTGCAGATATCGTGAAGTTATTCGGGTTTGTGGTTTGGAAACTGAATATCAGAAATTGCCCGAAGGAGATAGAACCTCAACAACCGAGAAAAGAGTTTCCGAAAATTGTACTCTCAAAGAAAAAATTAATATAGCAAGAACAATTTATAGAGATGCTGATATCTATATTTTTGATGATTGCTTCGTTTCAATAGATTCAGAAACTGAGAATTTTATATTTTTCGAGTGTTTCAACAAATATTTGAGAAATAAAACCAGAATATTTGTTACCAGAAAATTAGATTTTGCAAAAGAAGCAAGCCTTATTGTTGTTTTTGATAATGTGAGTACGGAAAAATAGTTTTAGCATAGATCAAGTATTTTATAATCGTTTAGTCAATTTTAGGGCACTATATGCAAGAAAATAGATGGGGATGATTTAACGGAAGAAAATTTTAAAGGTTTGAATTCAAAAGTAAACATAGAGGAGAACAATTTCACTTCTCCAGGTTTGAGACAATTTCTAGAAGAAACTGAGGCAAGTTAACTTTCATATTAATAAGAGGAACGTACCTTTCCGCTTAAATATTGTTCATAAAACTTTCTGTTCATGAAGGCACACGCTATAATTAAACATGAATGAGTTCAAAAGTAATGTTTCCAAATCTCAGACGTATCATTCTATGCAGCCAGTTTGCATAAATTTTTTGTTTATTCCTATAAATATTTTGAAAAATACAACTTGGTATAGTTCGTTGCAAGATATTTCGTCTTGACTCCAATAAACCTCGGGTACTTACCTGCAATAAACTCTGAGTAGGTATAGTTGGTAACCTCAAACAACTAGTACAGGTATGTAGTTAGGTCGCCCTAAAATACTTAAATACTTCCATTAAAATAATATTTACATTGAAATTGTTAATTCAAAATAAAAATACCAGTAGCTAATCATGTAATTATACATTTTTTTTTCTTGAAGAACCTTCTTTTGTAAAAGTCGTTAATTCGATACTATTACTGTATGTATTTAATGCCAGTATTTAATCAGGTTATTATGAAAAATTTTTCACGGACAAACCTTCTTTTGTATAAGTCGTTAACCCTCCACAGGTAACGTGGTGAAAAATCACGTGTTCGGTGGGGGCATGGTAAATTCGGTCCCAGCAGGTAGCAGATTAAATTAAAAATTTTATACCCTTT
The DNA here is from genome assembly GCA_963921935.1 of Galeruca laticollis. Lineage (NCBI taxonomy): Eukaryota > Metazoa > Arthropoda > Insecta > Coleoptera > Chrysomelidae > Galeruca > Galeruca laticollis. Next base: position 64,897,335 of record OY998183.1, read on the forward strand.
TATCGGTAGGTTAATTCCCTCCCAACCAGAGTTTTACGATACTGACGAGCTTAATCTCTTTCGTAGAATGAAGTAATTATGGTAAGTATGGGCTTTTCCGATAATAGTAGGTAGTAGTGGGTAAATGAATAATATAAATACATGAAATGGATTGAAATATGTACCATTTAGTTGCGTATGTTTCCCCAGTTTACATATTAGTCGATTCAAGTATTCTTTGTAGTCTGGCACCTTGGATCTTAATATTATTTTGAGTGAAAAAGGAGAGCGTATAGTAGTATAAATAACTATAAGTATAGTTTTCAAAAAAATTTAAAAAATGGCGAAAAGCGGTGGACGTGTATAAATAAAAAGTGTAGACCTTATTTGCTTAGTATGGGTGAAGTGAACAATGAAACGGTTACAAAGCATGTAAAGGATCATTGCCAAATGTAGAACAGTTGAACCGCCAAATTGTAAGCACTTCTTGTAAAAGAAAGGCTATTGATGATTTATCGGGAAGCCTGCAAAAATCATACGCCGGGAGCCTCAAGAAAATCTGCTTTCAACGATCAATACGTCAGACGTTGCGTTAATAAGGAAGAATTTGTACAATGCTCGTCGAAAACCGCTTCCACAATTGCCAACAAGTATTCAACAAACTTTCGACACTCTGGCGAAGATCAACATTGAAACATCCAGAGGTGAATATTTTTCACTTTTTAATGATGCAGCTGATCAAATCGCCGTCTTTTCTTGTAAATCAAATAATCAATTTATCGGAAAAATCAGACGAATATATTTAGATGGAACATTTAATTACTGCCCACAATTTTTTTGCCAGTTTTTTACGATACACGGATATTATAACGGCCACTATATTCCTCTGATTTTTTCTCTATTACCCAACAAACGGAGTGAAACGTACCAAAAATTATTTTATATTGTAACCGAGATCTGCATAAAAAATAGTGTTAGATTAGATATTTCTGAAATTGTAATCGATTTTGAAAAATGTATCCATAAGGCTGTAGAACAAGTTTGGTCATTAGCTCAAATAATCGGATGTCGATTTCATCTTTTGCAGGTATGGTATAGAAAAATTCAGCAAATTGGTTTAATATCTGCCTACAAAGATGAATGTTCCGATGCGGGGCGATGGCTAAAAATGACTTTTGCCCTAACTTTCTTAAATATTGTAGAAATCAGCGATTGTTTTGTATTCGATCTGCTCTCAATAGCACCAGACGATGAAAAGATTCAAATGTATTCCGAATACATGCGAATCTTTCCATAGACAATTTAACGATTTGTTTTACAAGTCTCATCCAAACATTTTTGTTTTTATTAATAAACTTAAAGAGTTTCAAATCGAAACTTATGTAAAATTACAAAATGTACATTTGAATACTAAAATTATCGATAGTAAAGTTAAAAACCGTCACAAATTTATTACAAAAATGATTGAATCATATATGAAAAACGAAATAAGTCGTTTGCATTTAATTAAATGTGTCTCATTTCACTGTGGCGTTTAATTATTAGGTATACAATATTATGTACCTGTGTCTTGTAGCCTTTCTCGTAATTTTCGAGAATTTGGTTTCTTAATATTATTAAATATATAATTGTATGTAATATGTTATATTTTTATAGGTATAAACAATATATAGACATATCAATTCCGTTTATGTAAACTTTGTCAACAATGTAAATATTTTTATTTAATTAATAAAACTAAAATTATTCAATATTACAGTTTTATTTCACTGGTCCAATCTTAAAATATTTTACCTGTGACCGTATTTACCTATACAGTTTCAGGTTAAAACAAAATTACGGACCGAATTTACCCGTTATTTTTGACCCCTTTTTTCTTGGGAGGGAAATTTGCCTATCCCCGTTCGGTGATGTCGGACTTTGTCGGACTTTGGAGTTTTAATCATCTGTGATAGTGAGAAAAATTGAAAAATAGCAGGTGTATTAACGTTTATTGACCATAAACCATCAACTAAACTAAACATTAGTCAATAGATATGCATTATATGTATAGAAAAATTTTGTTAGAAAATGCCTCCTTAGTATTTTATCAACGGTAATAACACAAAAGCTTTTTTATTTCGGATAAATTTCTTATTGTATCGAAACATTTTGCCAATCATTAAAATTACGAAAAAAACTGACATGGGGCCGTTCATAAAATACGTCACACTAAAATTAACTTTTTTTGACCCCCTCCCCCCCGGTTGTCACACTGTGTCACACTTTCTGTGACCCCCCCTGGAAATATTTCGTCACAAAAACTAAGACCCCTCCCCCCCTAAACATGATAAATTTTGATTGATAATACACAAATTTTGATATTAGAAAATATTTTTTTTTATTTTTATAATAAAATTTAAATAAATTAATAAATATCTTAAATTTGATTGTATAAAATAGCGACTTATACAAGCTCGTTTACACTATAATTTTACACCGAAATTGTTTAATTTACTAATCTTATGATCTCAATTATTAATACAACAAAATCATGCATTTATAAAAAGTTTTCGAAATAGTAATGATAATATAAACCGTGAGTAGTATTGGTGTGAACCAGATAATAGTAAATATAAACCAGATTCAAAAAGAACTTAACTTACCTTAATACTTGTAAAAAACGTTAAATTCCTTGCTTTATTCTGAGTTATCTTTTGATTTAAAGATTCGATATAATTTTGAATATTTGTTTCGAACTGCTTGCCATCACTTTTGTGCTCGTGCTTGAGATCGTTCCAAATCTTGTTGACATTTTCTTGCACGATGATTGATTTTTTATCCGGATAACACTTTTTATACGTGTTGAATAATTTTTGATAAAGTTCACCTCTTATCGATGACATTTTCTTGCAATATATATCTCAATCCAAGAGTTATAAATTTCGACTAAATACCTCACTTTATAATGAAAAGCATTAAATTGAGAAGAGAGTTAAAAGCGTCTGCATTAGTTCACTGCTAAATGACGAATGAAAGAAAAATACGCGCAGAGTGCTTAGAAACGTTACTCTCTCATGTATTGGGAAAACAAAGAAATCGATTGTGATGGATCGCAACGCCACTAGAGCCAAGTCAAAACGCTACAGCGACACAGAGTGCCACAGAGCTAGCGCTCATGTTGAAAAAAATAAATATATCAAGTTACAATTTATTGTAATAAATATATATACATTTAAATATCTGTATATTAACTAATACGAAATAAATGACTTCTATCATTACAAAATTGAAAAAAAAAATCGAGAGAACGAATACTTAGTAAAATTTTTTAATGAACGGCGAACGTCACGCTGCCGTAGACCCCCTGTCCCCCCTTGTCACATCTTGTCACACTCGCCAAACCCCCCCCCCCTTGTATGCGAACGTATTTTATGAACGGCCCCCATGATAAAATCGCGAGACCGAAGGTCGTTCGATTTTATCATATGTCAATTTTAAGAGTTATATTACTGATGGAAAGATGTTGAGATAAAAAGACAAATTTATCCAATAAAGAAAAATTCGCCTGTTTTGTGATAAGATAAATTAACGGCAGAACATAAGCATAAAAAACAAAAAACTTTATTTTTATTGAGCAATTATAATAATTGACGAAACAAATTAATTTTAAGAACAGTTATTGAAAACACTATTATTATAAATTGGTTGCATTGGACTACTTATTTCATTATTTTTTTGTTGGGTTTGTATATACGTCGCATATTCAACTGATAGGTCTCTTAAGTTACTAACAAGATTTCCGTGATGTTCAGGATCTATTTGGAGGTATTTTTTAATTGATTCTGAAGATGAGTGCCCTGTTATTTTTATTAGTTGTTGGTCGCTTACTCCTTCTTTGGCTAGCTGGGAAACTTGACTAGCACGGTGAGAGTGATTTGTAATTTTATTATGTCTAGTCCAATTTTTGCAGCCGAATTTTTGGTCCAAGATGATATTGTATTAATTCCCATATGAACGATTTTTTACCAACCTTTTGAATGATTAGTTTTCCAAAAAGGATTTGGAGTTAAACATAAACGATTTGTAGTTATATTTTCTGTCCGTTAATTTTTTTGAACCACCCTGTGCCGTTTTTGGAAATATGGCATTGTATTTGATTCTACTTGTTGGAGTTCCATCTTGGTCTTTTTCTTCATTGAAACTATAAATTTTAGAATTTATAGCTTCCCCTCCCCTACAAGCCAATTCTTAGGAAGCTATGTGAAAGAATCTTTTTTGCAATCCTTCAGGTTCGTCTATATTCCATTATTGTGCCATTTTTGTTATATTTTTTCCGTCTAATGCTACAGAACATAGCTCTCTTTTTTCAGGAATAACTTGCAATTCTTATCTCTTACTATTTCTAGCATCAGGAGTTTCCTTAAATATTATGTCCGCAAAAGGATCAAATTTAATATTTTTCTTGCATTATTTTTTGAGTTGAATTCAGTATCTTTTTAACAGCATTGTATGAATCTGATTATATCTGTGTGTAAAACAGATATCCTTTGATAACACAGGTGGCCTCTGATTCCAATCGATGTAAGGAAAGGTGCTTCAATAAATACCACTTTGTGATAAAAATAACGAATATATTTCTTATTTTAAAATTGCGAAGGACCGGAGACTCAATGGTTTACACACTGAGCAACAAATAGTTTGTGGTGGTGTTGTAATTATATTTTTGTCCATTAATTATACGATAAAGATAAATGTTACCTTAAATTCCTTCAGAAGAATGCACAAAAACACTGCAATACGTATTACTTAATCACTTTCTATTCACTACAATTGCTATTATGTCTTTCTGATGGAAATATGGATATATGTACTACAGGATACGAAGTTTTAACCACCTCGTGGTTTGGAAAAATATATTAACAGCCCTTACAGAATAAAGCAGAACACGTGAGGAAAAAGGACTTGTTAATTCATCACTCTAGGAAGGGTACGGTACTTTTCTCCTTGCGTGCGGCATTTTTTCTCCCAATACGGGTGCTTGCATGCGCAGTCGTTAACTCGGGATAAGCCGGCCAGGTAGAAGGTTCTTTAAGACTTTAAAATAAGTGGCGTGCTTGCATAATCAAAAAAAGAGGGTTTGAATTACAACAAGCATATTCCATGTAATCTCCCCATTTTTTTTTCATATTGAAAGCCCAATCTTTTAATATATCCGATAATTGTTGTAATGGAGTATTTTCTGATAGTTCATATGGGATGCACCTTTTTTATCGATGTCAAACTGACAATAGCTATTTGTGTATTAAGAGCGGAAAGTGATACTTTGCCGCTTGAGGCAGAGAGTTGCCCACAATCTGCCGAAAACGGCAACGCACTTTCTGCTCGAATTGCACACAAGATTTTTTCTACGATCACCTTATTTTTAAACAAATAATTAAAAAAAACACGAAGAATCCTTTTACTGCGTCCCAAAGCTCTTCGTGTTCTAAATAAATCTGTACCGCGCATTTTCACGTACCATAGTTATCGTGCCCTTTTAGATGCTCGATCAGCGGAAGCTGGCTCATGATATCACTTATTAACAGAAAAATTCAACAAATTACAAACTCCAGAAGCTTCAATGGAGTCTCACGCGTGTCCTGTGTCCATAACCTCTTGCAATTTGATGTTGTGAGTCAAGGTTTCGAGAAGAAAATTAACCTAATCTATCAAAAACGGCGTAAAAGCAACTAATGACAATTTAAAACTTACAAAAGTCGTAAACGACATTAAGATGACATTTACAAGGTTAAACAAATTGAGGTTCGAAAAATATTGGAAGTAATTAGTTATACACTTTGAATATTTTTAAATATTAACTACAACTATAAACATAGGTGTTTTGGATGGTTTATAAGATAGAAAATAATAATTGAAGTGACGTCTGAATAGGTCTAATCTGTAAGGTCTTATAACACTGCGCCGTCGCGCTCGAAAAATCGCGTGTGTTTGAAAGACCAGTTATCCACGAATACTTTACGCTACTTTTTTATTGGCGCACTTTGACTTACTACAAAAAAATTGAAGTCCGTCCTCGACAGCCAAGCTTCATTTCATAAAAGTCCGTCCTCGATGCCCAGCCATGTTTCATTTCATAAAAGTGCATTCTCGATGCCCAGCCATCCTAAGTACTATTCATTTTTATTAAAAATGTATATGGATTGATTCCGTCGGGGATTAAATGGGTCCCATCCGCGGGATTAAATGGGTGACTTTAGTCGCTTAGTGTATAATGTACTATTAATATACCTATTATTTACTAACTTTCTTTAGTTTATTGTAAATGAAAACATGCGAGCGGAAAAGTACGCTCTAGAGCGGAAATAATGTCAAATTATGACATATCACGGAAAACATCAACTTTGCGGTTAGATTTGAGTGTGCAAAAGCCTACTTTGGGTAGTGATCGTAGGAAAAAACATTTTCAGGTATATGACGTTTTAACTTTGTAGTTAATTTATCACTTATAATTAATTACACGAGAGCTTTTTTTTGTCGAAGTAAGCTTGACATGTATCAATAAGAATTTTGTTGCCTGGCAATTTAACGAAAAAAACTGCCTCTGAAAAAATTTACGAGTCCGTAGGACGAGTAATTTTTTCTGGCAGTTTTTTTAGTTGAGATACCCAATGGCAACAAAATTCGAATTGTTAATGTCAAATTTACTTCGACTCATAAAAAAAGCTAGAGTGTAATTCGGTCAGATAATTTAATGAATATGTAAATCAATAAATTAAAAAATGAGATGTGAATTAGTTTATTTAATTTAACGGAAAAGTACAATTGTTAAAAATACAATTATTAAAAATATATTGATTTTCAGAACTTTTGTGTCTTGTTAATATTTTACTGCATGCTAGTTTCCTGGATGATAGAGTACGAATGGAACCAATGATTTCTCTATGATGTTCTTCATCTAACTGAAGGTACGGTTTTGATGACGATGGGTTACTATGTCCCGTAATTTTCACAAGTTTTTGTTCACCTATACCACTCCTGGACAATTCAGTTACAGCGGCAGTTCGATTAGTATGGTTCGTAATTTTCACCTGCTTGATATCAAGTCCAATATTTTTCGCCGAAGATTTGGTCCAATTAGATATTTCGTTGATCCCAATAGGAGAATTCTTATACCATCCTTTCGGATTTTTTTTTCCAGAAAGGATTTGGAGTTAAAAAAACTTTTCACATGTGATATAGTTTCCCCGTCTTCCTAAAATTTGTTTATACAATCTTACTGGACATACACAATCTTCTGCAGTGCTTGCTACCAACCATTTACTGTCGGCCAACTTCTGATTTCCTCCTTGTGCTGTCTTCGTAAACACTGGGTTATATTCAACTCTTCCGGTCTCTCTTCCACGGCTGTCTGTCTCGATTTTGAAATAGAATACCTTACAATTTTCTGCTTCTCCACCTCTCCAAACCAATTCATACACAGCAATGTGATAAAATCTTCTTTGGAGGCCTACAGGTTCTTCTTCACTCCAGGACAGTGCCATTTCAAAAATTTCTCGTTTTGTGAGAGCATTAGAACTCACCTTCCTTTTTCTGGGATTGCTCGTAATATTTTGCGTTTTGTGTCGCGTGCGTTTCTCGCTTTCTTAAACTGTATGTCCGTGAACGGATTAAAAATACTTTTATAATCTTTAAAGTACTTCTCATGTGAAATGTTTGCCAAAGTGTTCCAAATCGTCCAGACTCTTTATAATCTTCTCCATTGTTCTTCTTCATGTTGAATGCCCAGTCACATAAAATAGAAGGTAACTCTTCAGTGGAAGTTTCGGCAATGATTTCATATTTTTTTCCAAACAAAACATCACAAATTGTCGCCAAATTGTTGTAGTTGAATTCACAGTATTTCGAGGCATATTATCATTGATGACTTTTTCAATTTCTCCACTCGAAGACTCTCCAAATCGCGACATTTCCACAAATGAAAACTTTTCTGACAAAGAGAAAAATTGACATAACGTCATCAAAAATTTGTTTACAATGCTGGTTGTCATTCTTTCAAAAGTAAGGTTCCGTTATTGTCGTTGGAAAAGTTAGGGCAAATTTTTTTGGCTGTCATAATGACAAAATCACGCGGCTTATGGAATTTTTTATACATGAATTAAATTGGCAGATAATTTTTTTGATTGCAACTATATATGACATATGCATTTATTCCGCTGGTGTAAAGCATCAAATATAGCTTGCGGCCATCTTCTTGTATTACGCGCTACGTTATAGTTTGCTGATAGCGGGTCCACCATGTCCACTCCAATTTTTATATGATTTTTTCTCAATATTATTACAGGTTTTCCACTGTCTTCATTGACTTCGTCACAATCATGCATTGAGGATAATGGCAGTACATTCTTTTAGGTTTTGGAACGTAGGACACAATACTAAAATTTTCTTTGAATGTAAAATCATTCACAAATTGTGTTAACAACTGTCTATTATTTTTCCTTATCAACCCCATCAATAGTAACTTGTGCTCCTCCAGTAATCTAGTACAAAACTCCATGCTCGTAAGCCAGTTATCTGTGGTAACGTTTCTACGTGTTCACTAAATGGCTCAACAATTCAACTAACGACATCGATAAGGGAGTTGCTTATCTCAATTGGAAAGCCCAGCGGCTGCTGGATTCTTTTATGAATTAGTAGTATTCAAATTTCGAATAGAACTTTTTTATTGTTTTCGTTAGAAAATACTTTGGCAAGTAGGTGGCCCATAAAGGATAATGACATGAATTTTTGCACGGGATATACACTTTACTCTTTTTTTATACATCGCATGGTTTCCATCTATGCATTTTTTTTTCATTTCTGTCCAGCTACTGCTAAGGTTTTTAATATTAATGTACGCAATAGATCTGAGTCTACATAACATAGTTTCCTTTCTGTGAAACATGAGTTTAGTTTTTTGTATTTATGTGGATAATATATTTATTATTAGTAATATAATTACTATCATTCGATCAATTTTTTAACAATTAAGAAATATTGCATTGATTTTCAACCTTTATTTGAATGAAGAAGCTTACTTTGCAGTTGAAAATTGACGACAATGGACACGATGTAGCGAATATTGGAAATAAACGAAGATGTTGTAAAACCCTCCTACAATTTTTGAAAGCATCAGGGAAAGAGTCTATGGTTAAAATTGTGATTGTTTTCATTGTAATAACACAAATAACTGCGAATATCTCTGATATATGGCTTTTAGAATGGTAAGTGTAAAATATGCAGATCAATATAAAGAGACTAACGTTTTTCCATTCCCAATGTGCCTCAGTTGTCTAGCTTCCGAAAAATTGTATTACAGTATTGTCTACAACATCCATTTTGAAAGTGTTCAAATATGCCACACAAGTGTGTTATTCTCTTAGACAGGAAGGGAGAAAGGCATATTTATAACAGCAATGAATTAAAATCTTATATTAGCGATCAGCTAAGAAAGAAGAGTCCGTCGGTGATGCAATTTTTATGACACTTTTTCAAATATGCCATAATATAAACCATGTTTATACACTTTCTTTGAAGTTCCGCGTTTTTTCTGGAAACTTTGGAAATATGTTATAATCTAACGAATTATCAATGATACAAATGATTCAGAAATTGAACATAAGCAAAAAATGGATTCTTCGAACTGCAATTTTTTGTAATCATCCATCATTTTAGAATAATTATTTACTATACTCGATAGTCGAAATTGTGTAAAGTGAGTCAGAGCTATCTAATCAACACTTTGGTTGAAGCGCAGTTGCCATATGTATTCTAGAGAGAAATGCTGTATTTTATAAATACACTTCAAATCCATTGTGTCAATATTTCAGGTACAAAAGATGCAATGTAATTAAGTCAATACCAATTTAATATATTTATTTCAAATTTCAAGCAGACTAATAATAATTAGTTTACTTGAAATGTGAAATAAAGTGTTTATGTATATTTCTTGAACGCAAAGTTTGTTGTGAAAAACTCGCCGATTTGACAATGTTGGAGAGTCGCTTCAATGTTCCGGCTTTGAGAACGAGATAGATAGATCGAGCTACGCGAATGAGACAGTGATAGTAAACAGTTATGTGAGGTGTTTATTCTCTTCATGAACGTAACATCAGTATTTGTGTTGTGGTTTTGTGTGATAAATCGGTTATTATTGGTATTTATTGTAATATTTATATCGGTATATTTAGTGACAATAATGGCGGAGTGTAGCGGTGTTGGCGATAAAAAACGGCGTCGTAACAATTTAATTCGGGAAGAAAAAGTCCTCATATTAAATGTGTACGAAGGACTGCGTGCCATGGACAAACAGTTGGGTGTTAGTGACGCTGTGATTAAGTGCAGTTATTTAACTAAAGTTTCTGAGAGTACTATATACAATATTCTAAAGAAATCGCGGGACGGATCTTTGACAAGAGAACGAGGTGAAAACTGTAAACCGGAAAGTAGGGGAAGAAAGAAAATTGTTTTGGACGACCAAACACGGAATGCTATACGTAGGGAAATACATTCTTTTTATTTTAGGAATGAAATCCCCTCGGTAGCTAAATTGAGCAAGGTAATAGAAGCTGATGATACTTTACCAAACATCAGTGATAAAGTTTTGAGACGAACTTTAAAATTAATGAATTTTCGTTACCAAACAAGAAGTAGAAACAGTGCCTTAATTGAACGAAATGACATTGTGGAATGGAGGAGAAATTATTTAAAACAGATACGACAGTTTCGTAACGAAGGACGGCACATATATTATCTTGACGAAACATGGTTAAATGAAGGCCACACTGTGTCAAAAGTGTGGCAAGACATGAATATACGAAGCAATCGTCAAGCCTTTATGGAGGGTTTCTCTTCCGGTTTAAAAGCTCCCTCTGGGAAAGGACGTCGACTGATTATCACTCACATTGGCAGCGAGGAAGGATTTGTAGAAGGTGGATTACTAAGTTTTCAGTCCAAAAAAACTGTCGATTACCATGAAGAGATGGATGGTAACCGGTTTAAAACATGGTTTAGATCAATTTTAACAAAGGTAACTCCTGGTTCAGTGATAGTTATGGATAATGCTTCATACCACTCTCGTCGACTGGAGCAAATACCTACTTCAGCTAGCCGCAAGAGGGTTATAATTGATTGGTTAGAGAGTAAAAGCATTCCGCACAACGAGGCAATGCTAAAAGTTGAATTATTATCTCTCGTACGGAAACATAAAAGCAGTTATATTAAGTACGTTGTCGATGAAATGGCGAAAGATTTCAACGTCTCAGTTGTTAGACTTCCTCCCTACCACTGTGAGTTAAACCCCATCGAGCTGGTTTGGGCCCAAGTGAAAAATTATGTTGCGAGAAAAAACAGTACATTCAAAATGGCTGACGTTGAGAAACTGTTTGACGAGGCGCTGCATACCGTTACTGCTGAGAGTTGGCGTAAATGTATTCAACACGTATTAAAAGAAGAAATAAAGTTTTGGGATTTAGACATACGTGTAGAAGTAATGACGGAACCACTCATTATCGATATAGGAGGAGAAAGCGATGATTCTGAGGAGTCGTCAGGGAGTGATACCGCTTCCAGTTAGTCAGACATTTTACAAGTGACCTCGCAACATACCTATACTTATTGGTAATTTATTTTGGTCTTGACAAACAACTTTTTTTTAGTTTTAGTAGTAGTAAGTTGGAATTGACTTTTAAACATTTTTTTATTTTGTTTTAACTTACTTATGAACAACTTGTGATAAGTTATTATTTCAAATGTTAAAAATTTAAATTCCAGATATTTCAGTATTCGCACCCTTAAACTATGATACGCTCATGGAGTTCACTTTAAATCGGTAGATAACCGATGACGTCACTTTACAGAATTTCGACTATCGACTATAGTACGCAAATAGTAGGACGTAGAGTGAGTAGGTATGCACGATTCCCATCAAAATTCATACTTTGCTCCCTTCACATTACTTTCGATTGCCTCCATGGGTCTAATATTGGTCAAATATTGTAGAGAATTATGTCAACATATTCCATTACATTCACAGTTCTAATCCTTCATAAAATCAGTGTATTATATGAATCCTTATCAAAATGCATTCGCTGAAAATTTCCGATACAGTTTTACCTCAATTTCTATTAATTATCTTCTTGTAATTTATTAAAAAGTGATTTCCAGATCTTCCATGTAAACGAAATGTAATCGTCTTTTCTTATTTGTAGGATAAATCAATCGAATAATGGATCATATTCACACCAGGCCGAAAACAATTATATTCAGTTAAATACTTCAACAATAAGCATGATATATAATAAACTTGTTCATGATATATTTCATGGAATTTCATCGAACCAACAAAAATATGGTGTGGATCTTGAAGTACCAGCCTTGGGAAGCAACCGTGAAGATTTCTATATTTGCTTTTATGCAGGGTTCATTTCTATTTGCATCATTTTCACTGCTGTAAAGACTCTTTTGTTTCATACACTCTGTATGAAGGCATCAAGAGGATTGCACAGTAAAATGTTTGAAAACGTTTTGTTTTCTCCTATGAAGTTTTTCGAAAATTTTCCACCAGGTAATTACCTTATTAACATTTGTCTTCTTCAATATAAGTATGGCAAGTAATGAGGGGTTGTAATTTGACAACCAACACTAATGTGGATTCTGTAATAGATTAAATTTTGACAATTCCGGAAACGAAAAAAAACAAAATGGGTAACTAAATATTTTCTATAAATTGTGCACGTAAATAGCTACACAAACAAAACATAATAGGCTCTTCATGGGACAACACTTTGAGCAACAAAATTGGTGTTATCTTTAATATGTTTCATATGCAATCAGCTAAAATCAATTATTATATGGGTAAAGCTTTATTAGAACAGAATGACTTAGGAAACTCCACAACACCTACCCTTTTAATTAGAAACATTGGCCAAAATAATGGTTGTAGTAGTTCTTGGGAAGCTGAGAGTCGGAATTCGGCAATACAATAGCTCAGTTACATCCAAGTTTTGAGTAATCCTCAATAAAAGTGCAGAAAACGTACATTGTGAATATTTTTTTGAAATAAGATTTATGATAGAATAGTCTTCAGATGCGGAAAAGTTAGTTTTAATCTTTAACGCCGTTTATTACTTTTCCGCCCAACCTATCTATATGCGAGAAAAGTATTGGTTCACCCCAAAAAAAGTTGGAATTTTTAATTTGTTTTCAGTTATTTTTACGTTTTCCATCAACAACAACACGAAAAAACGGTTTTTAGAAAAAAAATCCTGTGTGTATGTCGTCGTCGTTTGACTTGTCGTCGGCCACTTTTCGTTATATGTCTTGTTAGCACGATACAGCCTCCGGAGTACAATAAGTCACCAATTTTATGATTGAATATTGTTAAGGACATGTCATAAATGAACCCTATTGATTTTCTACTGACCAGAGCCAGTACAACGGGTGATATGGTACTTGAAGTACGACATTTTGTCATTTTTCGATAAATTTCAATTTGTTAGCACGATACAGCCTCTGGAGTTCAAGAAATCACCAGTTTTATGATTGAATATTAATCAGTACATCTCACTGATTAACCCTATTGATTTTCAGCTCACCAGAGCCAATACAACAGGTGCCACAGTAGTTTAAGTACGATATTTTTGTCATTTTTGGAGAATTTTCAGTTTGTTAGCACGATACAGCCTCCGGCGTATATAAAGTGACCGATTTTATGATTGGATATTATTCAAAACGTCTCATAGGTGAACTCTATTGTTATTCAGCTCACTAAAGCCAGTACAACGGATGCTATGATACTTGAAGTACCAAATTTTTGTTATTTTTGGAGAATTTTCAGATTGTTAGCACGATACAGCCTCCAGAGAGTAAACGATTGATAAATTTTATGATCGAATATTGTTCAAGGTGTCTCACAAATGTACCCCATTGATTTTCAGTTAACTAGAGCGAGTACAGCGGATCCTATAAATCCAGATATACAAATTTTTTGGTTATTTTTGGAGAAAACAAGTAACAATTTTATGATAGAATATTGTTCAGAGCCACAGAAGCAGAAAAGTTAGTTTTAATCTTTAAAAACATTTATTTTATACTGCTTCCATATGTCAGTGGATTATTGTAAAAAATCGCAATCATGACACAAAGCTTCGCAATCATGACACAAAGCTATCACTAAATAAACGGGTTTGAAGATTAAAACTAACTTTTTCGCATCTGTGAGATGCCCTGAACAATATTCTATCATGGAATTGTCACTTGTATACACTTCGGAGGATGTATCGTGCTAATAAACTGAAATTTCTCAAAAAATGACAAAAATGTCGTACTTCAAGTACCATAGCACTCGTTGTACTGGCTTTAGTGAGCTGAAAATCAATAGGTTCAATCAATCAGATGTCTTGAACAATATTCAATGATAAAATTGGTGACTTGTAGCACTCCGGAGGCTGTATTGTACTAACAAGGGATGAAACAAAAAGTGGCCGACGACAACGACGACGTATACACAGGATTATTTTCTTAAAGCCATTTCATCTTGTTGTTCTTGATGAAAAACGTAAAAATAACTCATTTTTTTTTTAAATTCCAACATTTTTTGGGGTAAACCAAAACTTTTCTCTTTAGATAGGTTGGGCGGCAAAGTAAAAGTTGGTCTCCATTTGTGGGCTGTTTTTACCCACGTAAGGAATTGTCTATATCAAATCGGTTTTGCTAGAAGCCATCAACTTTAAAAAATATTATTGAAATATCTCTAGGAAATTTTCTATAAAAATAAGTAGGTGAGAAAATAAATTGGTACCGCAACATATGAATTTTGAGATAATTACCTATATGTTCTTATTATTAAGTTATTTTGTATTAATAATCATACCGGGATGAAACTTTTTTGCATGTTTCCTTAAATTGAAAAAAAAAATTTTGACATTGGGAACATATGACGGTATCCATTTCTTAAATATCTTTAACACACAAAACACAATAAAATATTACATACAATACGCCACAACATGATACCTAACCTTTGAAAATATACAGATGCTGGGACAATTACCATTAAGGAGGCAATCTACAAATTGAAAACAAAACCATTACTTTCTCGCCCATACTTTTGGCGGAATTTGCAAATCGTTCGTGGTTGGGAATAGTTTTCGAATGCTCTCCGGCTCTCTGCATCCGCTAGTGTACTAGTAAGTTCAATGATATATGATAAAAGTGAATGAAATGTTAGTTTTCAACCAACAACCAACTGTTGTTAGCAACGTTGAAAATATCTCTTTAAAACGCATTTTATCAACGCTGAAGAACACAGCCAATTTTTAACGTTGAACTTTGAAGATAGGAAATAACATATTGAAAACGTTTTTGGTAAACGTGAATCAAACGGCAGTTTTTAACCAATTGTTTATTAGCAAAGTTTAATATAATTGTTTCAAACGTTGTTTTTCAACGTTGTTAAAAACAATCAAATTTCAACGTTGAACTTTTTAACCAAAAACGTTTATTCAACCAATGCTACGTTTGATAAACTCACGTGTGCTCATTGGGTTGGAAATAAATACATAAACATGAAATAAAATGTCTGAGATTAAATCATAATCGGAGGATTTTGTTTGATGACAAATATTTATTTTCGTGATGAATAAATTTGTTCTCATAATTTTTTACTTTAACTTCACCACAAATGTTGAATAAAATACGTTAAGACACGTTACCCCACGTAGTCTCGTTATCTTGATGCGCATTATCAACAAGAACACGAAAATAACTGAATTTTCTAGTAGCCAATATATGTAGGTACAAGTATAGAATATTTCACTGGTAGCTACAATTGCCCACATAGCACAGGAAGTCCATCGGACGTCCATTTCGGATCCAAATAAAGTCCAAATGTCTATGGACCTTCTATGGATGTACACTGGAATTCGACATCTGGACATATCCTGTATGTTACATGATTGGACGTCACATGGATGCCCATCGGACTCATGGTATTGGATGTTCACCATAACGTCCATATTGGATCGTTATTGGAAGTCCTTGGTATGTCCAAAACTGGAGTTAATTCTTAAATCCAAAATTGTACGTTTATGTATGACCATAGGATGCACAATGTTGGAATAACTTGGAACATCCATAATTGTACATTTACGAACGGCCACGAAATGTACAGAGCTGGACCGAACTTGTACGTCTTTGAGATGTACAGAAATGGGTATAATGTACATCCAGAATTGTACGTTTATGAATGTCCAAGATTTCAATTTTGTTGTATCTATATTATGTAAGCAAAATATTTTTTCCAGCATATCCTGCATTCTGATTATGCGTAGTTTTATAAAATCGGGTATCGGCAGATACAAATTCTCATATATCACAAAAATCTTGCGTTCCAGCCTCTTAACGTGTTGGTAGTACTGCGCATTCTTCACGTTTTGCATATGAGGTTAGGTAACGTTTAGGAAACGTTTAATTTAAGTGCTGTTATAAGTAATCATAATTAAGATATTATTAAATTGTGATAAAATCGTGACTGTGATTGTAGCAAGTAGAAAAGAGGTGAGTAGAAATTTGAGATTCATGCTTTTATAACTACTTACTTTTATAATTCTGCATCACATAATTCGCATATTATATTTACTAAAAGTGGTTCACCTAATATATCACTCTAAAAACGCAACTAGCCGACGTGGGATCACAACAATAGGTATATTTTTGTAAAGCCATATTAATTATTCATATAATGGGATAGTCTTAAAAATGTTTTAGACGTGCCACTTCAATGCTCAGTCGCTTGAATCCATGGTTGGTTGTTTCATTGTAGGTATCCCTTTGAATTTAATTGCTTGGAAGTAGGTCCTGAATTGAAAGCATGAAAAGGCAATACCAAAAAACAACTCGGAATGCTATGTTCAACAAATATTATAAAATAACTGCTTTTGAGACACCAGAATGAGAACTGTGACATAGATGTCATAAAATGATGGGGTGTATTTTTTAAAGTAGCTTCCTAAAAATTATATGACCTTTGCATGCTTGCGATTTCGTTAATTCTCATATAAGAAAATTGAGACACTCCGTATGTACATTGATAATGGTCTTCAATTTTCAGATACCTATGTAGAAGCAAGGAGAAAATTAAATGTGGCGGAATATATGAGTGATTTGAATCAAGAAGATGAACCCCAAACACGTAATGTACGAAAAGACATATTGATTCTTCTTCAGATGACGAGACTGCTTCTCAAAAAGAATAATCATTGCCCAAGCCTCCCAGTAAGCCTCATAATTCATCATCTGTAGAGGACAATAATTGTGTAGCAGTGTACAGTATGTATAAAATATTCAGTGTGTTACATTAGGGAGTATAAGATTTATGGTCAAATAGAACGCTCAGAGTCGGTGAAAATATTCAGAACAAATAGATAATTTACTTTTTTCCATATAATTGCATTACAATACATACGCAGTTAAATATATGTTCCCTACATTCTCACTGATTTTACATGAGTGAATTTACTTTTTCGTAGGCAATGCTGCTGCTACTACGTGTCTGTTGAAAATTGTTGCTGCGGTCCAATCCATTAAAGAATAGTGAAAATATCAGGAAGATATATTAAAATTCAAGTTTTCGATACATTTCAATTGTTGCAAACGTTTTAGTTGATGAAATCAAAAACATAAAAAAACAGTATGTGTTTTTGACCAATATTTTAGCTGATATGAAAACTGAAATCTCTGACATAAAATCGATGTTATCAGCTAAAGAGCAACCCTACAAAGGACGAATATTTTTTTCAAAATTCCCATTTTCCATCAACGACGAAATCATACTTGAGGCAGTGGAAAATTATTTAAGCACAAGCGATAATTTTGAAAAAACAGTGAGTAATATTTTTAATTTATTGAACAATATTTCAAAAACAGATTTTTTTGTAGGTACCTGAACTTGCAAATCTAGGCGGCAATTCAGTTTATGACTTTGTCAAAAGTGTAATGACAGTATTATTGACTAATAAATTTGCTGCCAAATAGTTCTAAGTAAGTATTCACAGTAGAGTATTATTATAGTTTTTGAAAAATTCATATTTCATATTTTTTTGATTTAATCTTCACAAAATCATGTCTCCTTAAATGTGCTGAAAACTGAATTTTGAGCAAATGAAGAGTTTCAATATTTGCATTTATTCGACCTAAAAAAGGAGAGAAGAGATCTTTGTACAAAACATGTTATTTAGTATGGTTATTTTGTTTGTTTGAGGAAGAACTATATACTGTACTGACTTTTCAGGAGCTGTTGAATATTCCAAAAAAGGAGATCAAGAGGAAGGCGCAGATGCAAATTCAAAATGGCTGCGAAGAGCCAATGAACGTAAATAAGTGCAGTGAGATAGATTATAGAGACTTTATTTTTTCAATTTAGTATGGGAATATGAATATGTTGAGTTTTTTTCTTCAGAGTACTATTTTATGTTGTGTCCATATTTTGATTCATTAAATAATGAATTTTTGTTCTAGATTTTTCTTAAGAAATTCTTTTATATTTTGTCTGTATAATTTATTTTGTGTTTTGTGAGTATGTTATATACTAGAATATATATTTTCTTTAAGCTTTGTGTTGTAAAAATCCATTCTCAATTTGAAATACCACCTTATGTTATATTATATTAGTGGGTATCAATTATAAACTCGATGTTTTATATTTATATTTCGCTTGCAGTGTATATCCTGTTTTCATGTTCAATGGATGTCCTAATTATACATCCAGTGGATATCCTGATTGTGCGTTCAATGGATATCCTGGTTGTACGCCCATTGGATATCCTGATTGTTTGTCCAGTGGATATCCTGATTGTACGTTCAATGTATATCCTGGTTGTACGCCCAGTAGATATCCTGATTGTTCGTCCATAATACATTCTCAATTTATGTCCAGAGGATGTTCCAATGTACATGACTGGATGTTCAATGAACGTCTATAATATTGATTTATCGAAACAATTGTCAATTTTTTAGAATTTTCAACAATTTTTATTATATTGTGGTATTAACTAGAAACCGTGAGTTTTATTTAAAACACTAGTCTATAATATCTATTACATACATCCAAGATTCTTTAAATGCACATTCATCAAATCTTCAGATGTCCATCATACACTCTTCATGTATATCTATTGAATGTCTTCAATGTACGTCCACTGGATATCTTGATTGTATATCCATAAGATATCCTCAATGTACATCAATAGGATGTTAAATCCAGTGAGGTCTGGACGTTTTTTGGACGTTTCAATGTACATGAGTGGACGTCCATTGTACCATCAAAATATCCAGTCCGTACATCCATTGGATATTCAATGGACGTGAATGTGCTATGTGGGTGTATGAAATATCTTGTGTTACAGGAAATCGGGGTACTTGCAGTACAAGCGAATTACTGATAACTTGTAAATTTTTTACAGTTGCAAGCATTGTGTCATAGGCCCCAGGCAACTATAAGAGCAACAAACTGTAAGAAATTTGTTAGAAATATTATTATACAAGTATTGAAATTTCAATCATACCTTTTTAAAATAGGTCTAGCAAACCATGATACGTGCTCCAGTAACATTCAACTAATGGCAAAATTGAATATTATTTTATATGCTATATAATTCTATCAAGTCTTCTAAAATTCTAGCTCCAATACATAATTCTCCAAAGGAGGAAGATAACCACCAACCCCAACAAAACAACACCTTTGACGGCGTTGTTCTATCTTAACGAGGGATGAGTTATGTGAAGTCAATTTACATATTATATAATAATATCGTATCGTAGATCATATTGTCAGCATTAAATTATTAACAAAATTTGTATTTTTCTCACATTTTGAATTCATTCTGTTTGTAACTCTGAAGCAATAAAGTTGTATTTTCTTAATTAAAATTAATCTTTATAAAAAGATATTTCGAGAACCAAATATCTTAACTAACATTACCCAACAGTTAGATAATTTTATACTCAAATTTAGAGAAATGTAGATTTCGTTGTTTCCGACCTTTCAAATAATATGTTGTAGGTAAAATTTTGCAGAGATTCTCCAAGGACATGGATATTATAAATGATTTATCATCCAAAGTTTTTATTACTATACAAATGTGTGCAGCAGTATTTGGTGTCCTCCTCCTAATAATATATACTATACCATTCATGATTTTACCAATGGCATTTATTACGGTATTGGTTTATTTTTTGGCTTCATGTTTTGTGATGAGAACTCGAGGTCTTCAGAGGCTTGAGAAAAACAGTAAGTATATTAAGTCCATGCTTTTTTTTGTACTGAAAATCCAATTAAGATTTTTTTGGTATTTTTCAATGGAGCTTCGATCAAAATATACCTCATAGAAAAACTCCTTTAATTGAAAATAAAATGGATTTTTCCACTAGTGACTTATAGAGAACAAAGGTCCTTGATAATTCTGAGTATGTTATTCCTTCAAAATGGCATTTTACGAAACTTCAATAAATAATTGAGACCACAGAATTTTTGTTTTCAGCACAAGCGCCCATTAATACTTTTTTGGTTACATCCTTCTATGGTGTTTCTAATATTCGCAGTGCTGGAGCAGAACAACTGATTACAGAAGTTTTTGACAGTATGCTTGACCAACACACCAGCGTTTGGTCTTTGATTCTAATGACGAATGAATATATTTGTTTTTATTTGGACTTACTAATCATATTGTTCTTAGCAGTTGTTACATTTTTTAATATTTCAGTCAAGACAGGTAAGCGAAACTTAATTTTATATTTATTTCCACATGAAAATATGGTTTTTAAATTAATCACAAAGTCATGATGGGAGAAAATTCTGACTTATTTTATGTTCCTAGTAAGAAAGAGATAAGAATTTTTACTAAAAATTAGCTATGAATCTTGGAGAATGGAAAAAGTAACAAAAGAATGGGGGATATTATTATTGAGCCAATACAATAGATAGAAGTAAAACTATCGAGATATATGTCTCTCATTAACATTTTTCAGAAGCAATTGATGCAAGAAATAGGAAATAGAAGAATATAACAAACAGTTCATATATCAGAAAAGCAAACAAAAAATTTAAATCTTATGAGAAAGATCCTAAAACGAGAAATAGATGATAAAGTACATTTCACGAGAAATGTATACAGTGTACATGAAGTATTGATACGTGAAGTAAAAAGAATGGGATGGGCCCAAACCAAAATATTTTACATTGAATGACGAGTCTAATAAGGAGATACTCACAGTGCAGTCCTCTTCATAGTATTGATAAATAAGCAAGTTCAGCGCAAAATAAAAACTACTTAGAAAACCAATAAAAACAAAGAACTTTCACAATGTTTTCTGAATGTATCATTTGCTAACCTGAAAATGAGTTCTTCAATTATTTGAAAAGTAACAATATCAATGGAATTTGACTTTATAGAAAGTCAGCGCTTTAGCGATGACCAATATATAGACCTAGAGTATATTTCAGCTCCATATTACCTATTTTTGTCCGGTAAAATATTAATTTAATGACGACATAAACAAAATCAAAGTTTTCAAAGTATTTTCAACGGAGTGAACGATTGCCAGTTAAGTCTGACAGAATAAATAAGAGTTTTTGACACGAATACCTACATTAGTTTAATGGTTCACCTACTTCTTAAATTAAAATAATTATGCAAGTTCTGGTATACATGTGATATTGACTTGTAATTTCATCAGATTTTCATATAGGATGTTTTTGACAAAAATGTGCAATCGCCACAAAAAATCTTTTGAAACTTGAAAGTAAATGTTGTGGTTTCGTCCAGAAATTGATTGCTGAATTAAGAGTTTAAGTTGAAGATGTACCTGCATTTTATAAAAAAAATATGTTTTTCTACAACTGCTATGAAAAGTAGCGTATTTCTCATGGCTTACGTAATTTCAAAACCATATATTGCTCATACTGTGTGTTCGTGATTGAATCCCGTTATGCGTTATATATTTTAAATTCAACCGCGCAACGTTGACATTTTCACCTCGTCAAAGTTTTGTACCGAGCGTGTGTAAATTATCGTAGCAGTAAGACATTCACCGCGCGCGAGAGTACAACGGTGTGTGATTGAAGCGACATCGCTATACAACGCCGGCCGGTTAATTCTCCGAGAGGAATGAGAACAAGGTAAAATGTTAGCCGTTAATCAATTACTATTTATGAAAATTACAGTTCACTTCAATTGAAAATTTAAAACGAAAGAGAAATTGCTATCGTCCCGAATACTGTGAGAAATATCATTTTCAGGCGACCACTTTAGCATATGGCGCATTTCAAACAGTTTTATCTAAGTGAAAATTTAAAATTGCAAACAATTTCAACACGAAGACTAACGAAGGGCATACCCGTGTGAAATTAAAAAGTTGAGAAATCTGATTGGCCGACAGCTGTGTGTTTTTATTTCGCACACAGGTCGATGATTACTGATGTATACCTTCTCGCACAACGGCATAATTATTTTGTCCGCAGTTAGAGTGCTTTGCCGATTGGCATTTTAAGTTTGACTTTTGAACTGTTAGCAAGTGAAAGAGCGAATTGGAGAGACTTATTGAATTTTCTGTAATTGCGAGTCTGATACGCATAAAATTCAAAACTTCGTATCAACTAAAGAACATAAAATGATCAACAACAGTCTCCAAGCACCAGTTTATTTTTAAAATTGTAGTAACCGTACCATAAACTTTAATTAAAGGAAATAAATACTAAATCTGCGCTGTTGTGTGGTTCTCGGGGAAATATAGTGTGCCATATGTGTTGAAAATTCGATTTCGCACTCGTTTGCTTAAGCCACTTGCCTACAGCTCGTGTAAGATCTTTCATTTTCAACCCTTTTGTTATTCAATATACTATTCTTGCAGCACTTTGCCCACCCCACATACATTTATATGGAGAATCCAGTAAGGGGATCTTCGATCCTAGACTTTCTCTACACAACTATCTAATTGTATTCTCTAAATTTCTGCCGTTGTTTGAAAAGCATAGTGAGCAACATGTGCGATAATTACTTTTCTCACTCGTGTGTTTGCGGCACTCGCCTTTCATGCCCGTGCCACACTCGTGAGAAAAGTTGAACTTTCCCCATTTGTTGCACAAAATACTGTTTTCAATATTCTAGAAAATCTACCTACCTTAATATAATTTAGAAATTATTTTTCCAGATTACTCTAACAGTGCTTATGTAGGATTAGCAGTAACGCAGGCAATAATATTAACAGAGTTACTACATACAGGAATTAGAGAAACTATTGACATATTGGGTAAACTTCCCACAATAGAAAGAAGTCTAATGTATACAAGATTGATAACAGAAAAAGTTAACGAAGCTACGTTAATTCCTAAGAGTTGGCCTTATTGTGGAAAAGTCGTTTGTAAAAATGTTCATATTAAAGAAAATGATGGCCGTGGTTCTTACCTCAAGAACCTGAATATTGTAATTAACCCCGCAGAAAAAGTAAGTTGTTTTATTTTTCGTCAACTTCGACTTTCTTCATTCATACGTTTCTGTTTTTCTCAATGCACAGCATTCATTTACATTGAGTATTAAACCTCTTTACACCTAAGAATAGTAGGCCATACTAGTAGGAATCCTGGCGTCTTTATACATGAACTTTATACATGACACTTCCTTAACCTTCTATTGTATACTGTTGCCTGTAATACACGAACCTTATTTAATTATTATATTATATTTATATATATATATATATATATATATATATTATTATTATTATATTATATATATTAATATATTCTTGCTTCATTCCCGTCTTGCATATTGTGAACGACAAGCGACAGTACATTTGACCAGTCGTTGCAACTTTGAACATAACGTGGTTGTACACAGACACATACTTTTCCCTCCAATTTTGAAGCTTGGGAGTCGTATAAGCGGGTAACGGGTGTTTTGCATATGAATATTTTGTTGTTTGTGACGTTGGAAAGAAGTAGAGAATTTTTGGAACGTACAGTGGTAAGTATACTTTGATTTTAGAATCGTTTGGTTTGTTATAAGTAAAGCTTGGAAAATATGCAAAATGCATGTTAAGTGCATATGTGCATATTTCGCCATTTTTTGAATAATGCATATGCAAAATAAAATAATGCATATTTTACCGTATTTTTGCAAAAATTTAATTTTTTAGTGCATTTTTAGAACAAGGCACAGTGCGACGGCTTGTCAGGTAGCCGCAATTCATCTTTGTATCGGGATTAGGACCCACTAATTACTATTTTACTGCCGTTCTTGTGTTAAACGACAGATGGTCTCATAAAATGGGATTATTTTTACATTTCTTTCAAATACTAATTCTTCACGTCCGGCTTAAATATTTCGGTGGTTGTAAAAACCATGGGTCGTAATAAAATAACCTTGCTATACTCGATAGTCGAAATTGTGTAAAGTGAGTCAGAGCTATCTAATCAACACTTTGGTTAAAGCGCAGTTGCCATATGTATTCTAGAGAGAAATGCTGTATTTTATAAATACACTTCAAATCCATTGTGTCAATATTTCAGGTACAAAAGATGCAATGTAATTAAGTCAATACCAATTTAATATATTTATTTCAAATTTCAAGCAGACTAATAATAATTAGTTTACTTGAAATGTGAAATAAAGTGTTTATGTATATTTCTTGAACGCAAAGTTTGTTGTGAAAAACTCGCCGATTTGACAATGTTGGAGAGTCGCTTCAATGTTCCGGCTTTGAGAACGAGATAGATAGATCGAGCTACGCGAATGAGACAGTGATAGTAAACAGTTATGTGAGGTGTTTATTCTCTTCATGAGCGTAACATCAGTATTTGTGTTGTGGTTTTGTGTGATAAATCGGTTATTATTGGTATTTATTGTAATATTTATATCGGTATATTTAGTGACAATAATGGCGGAGTGTAGCGGTGTTGGCGATAAAAAACGGCGTCGTAACAATTTAATTCGGGAAGAAAAAGTCCTCATATTAAATGTGTACGAAGGACTGCGTGCCATGGACAAACAGTTGGGTGTTAGTGACGCTGTGATTAAGTGCAGTTATTTAACTAAAGTTTCTGAGAGTACTATATACAATATTTTAAAGAAATCGCGGGACGGATCTTTGACAAGAGAACGAGGTGAAAACTGTAAACCGGAAAGTAGGGGAAGAAAGAAAATTGTTTTGGACGACCAAACACGGAATGCTATACGTAGGGAAATACATTCTTTTTATTTTAGGAATGAAATCCCCTCGGTAGCTAAATTGAGCAAGGTAATAGAAGCTGATGATACTTTATCAAACATCAGTGATAAAGTTTTGAGACGAACTTTAAAATTAATGAATTTTCGTTACCAAACAAGAAGTAGAAACAGTGCCTTAATTGAACGAAATGACATTGTGGAATGGAGGAGAAATTATTTAAAACAGATACGACAGTTTCGTAACGAAGGACGGCACATATATTATCTTGACGAAACATGGTTAAATGAAGGCCACACTGTGTCAAAAGTGTGGCAAGACATGAATATACGAAGCAATCGACAAGCCTTTATGGAGGGTTTCTCTTCCGGTTTAAAAGCTCCCTCTGGGAAAGGACGTCGACTGATTATCACTCACATTGGCAGCGAGGAAGGATTTGTAGAAGGTGGATTACTAAGTTTTCAGTCCAAAAAAACTGTCGATTACCATGAAGAGATGGATGGTAACCGGTTTGAAACATGGTTTAGATCAATTTTAACAAAGGTAACTCCTGGTTCAGTGATAGTTATGGATAATGCTTCATACCACTCTCGTCGACTGGAGCAAATACCTACTTCAGCTAGCCGCAAGAGGGTTATAATTGATTGGTTAGAGAGTAAAAGCATTCCGCACAACGAGGCAATGCTAAAAGTTGAATTATTATCTCTCGTACGGAAACATAAAAGCAGTTATATTAAGTACGTTGTCGATGAAATGGCGAAAGATTTCAACGTCTCAGTTGTTAGACTTCCTCCCTACCACTGTGAGTTAAACCCCATCGAGCTGGTTTGGGCCCAAGTGAAAAATTATGTTGCGAGAAAAAACAGTACATTCAAAATGGCTGACGTTGAGAAACTGTTTGACGAGGCGCTGCATACCGTTACTGCTGAGAGTTGGCGTAAATGTATTCAACACGTATTAAAAGAAGAAATAAAGTTTTGGGATTTAGACATACGTATAGAAGTAATGACGGAACCACTCATTATCGATATAGGAGGAGAAAGCGATGATTCTGAGGAGTCGTTAGGGAGTGATACCGCTTCCAGTTAGTCAGACATTTTACAAGTGACCTCGCAACATACCTATACTTATTGGTAATTTATTTTGGTCTTGACAAACAACTTTTTTTAGTTTTAGTAGTAGTAAGTTGGAATTGACTTTTAAACATTTTTTTATTTTGTTTTAACTTACTTATGAACAACTTGTGATAAGTTATTATTTCAAATGTTAAAAATTGAAATTCCAGATATTTCAGTATTCGCACCCTTAAACTATGATACGCTCATGGAGTTCACTTTAAATCGGTAGATAACCGATGACGTCACTTTACAGAATTTCGACTATCGACTTTTTTATATATATCTTATTATAGCTCATCCTTAAAAATGTGTAACATTCTTGGTAACACCCTGTATATACATAATGATACCTACCATAATAATTTCGTATTTCTGTTCTCTCAAATTTAAACGCCAGAGCGTACAAGAACATTTTCTATTTATTTTTTATTTAGGACTATTAAGAACCCTTCAAAAATGATGCGCTCATGAAGTTCGCTTCTGCAACTGATTTTATGGACAGTAAGAGCGATGAGTCACTTTACAGAATTTCGACTATCGAGTATAGCTCGTAAATGATATTCTTTATTCATTCCCGCTACCAGTTTTCAAACTATTAAATATGCTTTTGGGGAAGGGATTTCTTTTCCTTTGCTTGTCTTTAGAAAACATTAGTTAAAATTGATTTGGTAGTCCTTCTGTCAACAAGAGAATAATTTTGTGAATTGTGGAGTTTAAAGTTTTATCAAAGTGGCCAAAATGCCAAAGCAACCAACCGAAAAAAATATTCTGCTAAAAAAGTGGATCAACAATAGAAAGGATTTAAAGATAGTGGATTCTACATCCGTTTTCTGCACAATTTGCGCTAAAACGGTAAGCTTAACAACTATATTATTGAAGTTTAATAATATAAATAAATAAGTATAGTGTTTTTTCACTCTGTTTTTTGTTTACCTTAAAAATGATGTTTAGGTAATATCTATATAAAGGAGAAAAGTGCATATTTAAGAGCACAAGTGCATATTTAACTGCATATTTTGACCTATTTTTAGAGCATATTTGCATGCATATTTTGGTATTTTTTAGTGCATATTTTCCAAGCCTTAGTTATAAGTATATAATATCCCGATTGTGCACTGAAAGCAACTGCAGGCAATACTGTCTGGTTGTCTCAATGGATTATGAGCGACAATAGGCAACTTCGTTGATTTTTATTTGGTCTACAGAATATTCAACAAATTGTTTAATAATTATGTATTTTCATCAAAAAATATTCGTTTTTCAGACCTTTATCACGGATCCTCGAATATTTTACCGAAAGACAGGTGTTTCACCGAGGCTTGCACTACATGAAAGTGAAGACGAATGTTTAGAAGCTAGTGGTGATGAAGAATACGTTCCAGATGAACCGATTCCATCGGGTAAAGCTTTAAAATAATTACCAAAAAAATACATATATATTGTAGGTAGCACCTCCGATAAAAGTGAAAAAAAAACAAGAAACTACCTCCTCTGTTGTGTAAACCTTAGAAAACTATTTTTACTGTACCCAAATGGTCTGGAAAACTACCCGATGGTAATACAGAATTCGAATAACCCATTTTCTATTTCAAGAAACTTATAGATCAAGCAGTGTTTGAGTATTTTGCTCAACAGTCCAATTTTTATTCAACGCAATGTGATCCAAATGAACCAGCTAACATTTCGGTGGATGAGATTGAACGGTTTTTCGGTATTGTAAGTTACGTGTCTGTGTTTGGACTTCCAAGATCCAGAATGTATTGGAATCAGACTTGTCGAATAGATGTAGTAGCTTCCACAATGTCAATCAACAGATGGGAACAAATCAAACGATTTCACTGCAATGTCAACGATAAGCGCGTTCCCGCTGGCCAAGCAGGTCATAATAAGTTGCACAAAATCCGACCATTTAAAACATCTTCACAAGAGAAGCTAAATAAAATACCAATGGATGAAAATTATTATTTTCAATGGACGTAGCATGCTGAAACAATATAACCTAAAAAATTTAAAAGAAATGGGCTATAGTTTTCTGCTTATGTGATAAAAAAGGAATAATCTATATTTTGAAAATTTATACAGGAGCAATTCCCGCTGCACCTGTAATGCCCAATATTGGCTCCAGTGGAACTTCTGTGCTGCGAGTAGGTTTAGTTATTCCAAAACATCAACATTTCAAATTATATTATGATAATTGGTTCTGTGGATTGGCTTTACAAGTTCAGTTAGAAAAAATGGGAATACATAGCGTAGCAACCGTAAGGGCTCATCGAATACGTGGTTGCTCATTTTCCCAATATAGTGCAACGAAGAAAAAATTAAGAGGAACTTTTTAAGAAAATGAACTTTCTGTAAACGGTGTGCGATTGAAGGCGATCAAGGGGTACGATAATAAAGCAATAACCTTACTTAGTACCTTAGTTCAGCTCAACCAGCTTCAAATGGAAAGCGTCCCACACAGCACATGTACATCCTATGTACGTCCAATGAACGTTCCTTTCAGATATTCAAATCATCCATTGGATGTCCCTCACGGTACGTAAAAGGTCCAATGGACGTCCAGTGGAGGCCCATATGGCACCACTTTGGACATTCAATGGGCGTCCTTTGAGAACGTCCATTGGACGTACTTGTACATTCGTTGGAATTACTTTGGACAACCAATGTACGTCCATGTTGTCTCCAAAAAAGGAACGGTGGACGTACATTGGACGTCATTCACTGGTTCAAAAAGCGCCCATTGAACATCCAATGGCCGTCCCACTTGGACACAAAATAGACCTTCATCGAATATATATTGGACCTACATTGCACATCCATAGCAGATGTTTTAGTATTCAATGTATCCTTCGTACGTGGATATTCTGGGTATCGAATATACATTGCATACCTATACTGGATGAGACAAGATGATGGCACACCCCCATTTCCTCCTTCAGTTTCAAAGTTGACTGAAATTTGGGACATCCAATATACAATGACATTTCAGTAAGAATATATTATGTCCCAAATTTCGATTAATCATCTTTAAAACTAAACTAGAAAAGGGGGGTGTACCATATGATCCGGTGTCATCAATGAACCAATAAACATTGAAAAAAACTACATCCATTTCGAGTCTAACAAATAGATATCTCAAGATACGAATGATTTAATAACAAAATTCATGTATATAATATATCAGCAACAATAAAATAAATATAAAATTCTGATAACGGATAAAAAATAAAAATGGAATGAAAATATTAGCAACTTAAACTAAATTAAGGCATCTTGAAATTTCTTGTAGGCACTTATTTCCTTTCACTGGCTCTCCTCAGCCATTTCATTATGCGTCCTCTATTTCCTTTTATGTATTATTCTGATATGCCTTCTCTGCAGCACCTGTGAAATAAAATGCATTAATCAGCAATTGGACTAAAATTACTTAAATTTTAATAAAGGGTGAAACAGAGATAATATTGTACATTGGGCAGTTGTCAATATATGTACTCTTATGCTGGAGAATGCATATATAGTTTTCAGATCAGAACGAAGTGTCAAATTATGGGTTTGAGGAAAACATGTCCTTTTGTCTAGATATATACCCTCAATTTCACATTTAGAACATGGAAAGTAGCCTGTGTGCCCTGTGGTATATTTTAATAAAGCTTTTGCAGGAACATCACATATAAACATTTTTATTAACTTGATATATTTTATCATAGTAAATAAATCCATTTGCTATTATATTTTTGGCATCATCAACGAATGCTTGTAAAAAATCATTAGCAGAGGTAGGTTTCTCATTACCATGATATATTCCTGTTGTTTCAACATTATTTTTATTTGTGAATAAACTGCAAAGTATGGGGTATAACTGACCTCCTGAACTTTTAGAAATGGACAAGCCATCAATATTAATGCATACTTCTAATGTGGAATTATATTGTAAAATATTTTTTGTAGAACAAATCATGAGAATTTCTAAGCAGTTTTTAAATCCAATATGATAATACATTCCAGGAGCAATTACAGTTGGAAATACTTTACGAGGAGTTTTCAATAATGTTCTAGCATCTTTTGATAATTCAGAAAAATGTGGTTGTAAAAGTCTTAATAAATCGTTGACAGCATTATGAGGAACATTATTTTCCAATTCCCACATTGTCAGTTGGGAAGTAAGCAAGTGTTCATCCACTTTTTCATGTTTAGAAGGATCTGAGCTTAGATTTAAAAGTAATGCTTGATCATAATCATCAGATTTTTTTCAGTTCCTCCTCAGAACTGCTGATGCATTCAAGCAAGGAAATGTTAGATTCCTGTGAGTCAGAATTAGCAGTTGCAATACACTCTTTGTTCGTGGAAACACACATTTCTAAAGCATTATGAAATGAATTAAATCCACTGGTAGACATTCAATTGCATTCGCGATGCTCTCTTATAATATTTGTTCAAAAAAGTTTCTTAGAGCTCATGCTCTTCCTTTTATTATGATTATTATTCATTTTAAACAGATAGATAATAGAAGAAGGTAAAGTATACTTATTTATTTTTGTTTCTTCGTTGAAAAATACTGCAATCACCAAAACAGAAACACTAAAGTATTACCACAGTATATAAATAGTTTTATCCCCTACTACAAGATCATACTCAAGAGCACCAAGAGTTTTAACTAATATTCACAATTATTTATTAAACACAGACAAAAACAAAAGGCAGAAGCAGAATGGCGAAAATATTCGACCGCGAAAAGAAAACTGACGCTGGTCGGTAAATAAACACCTAACCTCAGATATTATTCTCTTCTTCTTACGTGTGTGTCTCTTGAGTATTCTTTGACCATCCCCAAACGGTATTTTGCCCGCCGAGTTAAAAAATGTGTAATATATAATTATAGTACTATAAGTGAATTTGCGTATCATTATATTATCAATATTCGAAATCAATAATAAATACATGAGCATGAATTGAACGTCCACTGGACGTTTACTATTGGACGTACAGGTAATGTCCAGATATGTGTATCAATTGGATGATCATAATGCAATACATCGGTTCAGTTTGTGATCTAATGTTTTGCTAATAGAAATATATTTCTAATTCTGGGATGAAATTGAAATAATACGAATCAGATATTTCATCATAATATATCAGTACTCAAGTATGTTTGTACGTTATATGTATGTACAATGGGTGTACAGAACTGGAATATCCATTATACGTCTATGTCCTATACGTACAGTGGATATCCATTCAACATCCATGGACGTTTGGACTTGAGCCGGACATAAAACGGACATCCATTGGATGTCATGTGCTGTGTGGGGTTGGAGGCTCCAAACCTATGTAGAGATTCTCTGATCAGCCATTGTTGCTATATACAACATGGCATGGCAGAAGTTAATTTGATAGCGTCGGTCTAAGATGCAAATGGCCTAAGTCCACTTTTGGGTCAAATTCTGTTTTTGGTGACATCTGACGACCGGTAGTCAAACCTACCACCTGTTAGTTTCCTAAGTCCATATAAAAATTTTTCGCGCCATAAATGCTTTAAACGCAATTTGCTGAAGTCCAACGTGTCTAAAACAAAGAACGAATTTTGCCGAAGTCCCAGTTACAGTGTATAATTTACTGGTAAACAGTGTAGTAAAAAAACGTGGCGTTATATTTTGTGCTTTTTTGAGGAATTTGGGAACAAGAACGTAAGTAAATACTTTCTATATATTAATTGAAATGTTGTTGAGTAAACGGTACATGAATTTTATTAATTTGTGAAAAAATATAAACAGAATAAAGCTATTTTGAATAGGTATGGAGTTGGGCCAATTTCTCATTCAAATTACTGCTGCTAGGTTAATGTCTTAGGCAATTTTCTTAGAATAGTGTAGTGATGTATTTTAATTTTCTTAGTAAAGCATATAATTTTAACACTAAAAATGAACTTTTTATGGATTGATTTCGACTTTCTCGACGCAAGGAAAAGTATTGTAAATGCAGTAACATGGCAACATTTTTTTTATATTAGGCCGGGAAAGTTTTGGGTGACACATACGATTTTTTAGGTTTTGGCTTTTAACTGTTTACTTTATTTTTTTTCAGAATGAATTATAGTGGGCGAATCTCGAAAATAATAAGCTTGCTAAATTCTAAGAAACAAGAAGTTAATACTTCGTCAGTACCTTCAGTTGATGATCAGGATCAAGAAGGTTCGCTTCCTAGGGAGATGGATTTCGAAACTATACCAAATAGTGATGAGCAATTACTTGAAATGGCCGACAGAACACTTTTGGAAGTACAGAAAAATTTGGAGAAAGTTGATCCATTCGAGGATCCATTACCAAGTTGCAGTAAAGGAGTGCCAAACAAAACTAGAGATGTCTCAGAGGATGTCTCCTTTTGCCTCACTGAAAGTAATTTTTCTACAACAGAGTTACATTTTAAAAATGACTACGAAAAATTTGGGAGTGAAGACAAAGGAGACAATTCTAAAGATCAGACATACATTCAAGATGAAAATGAAACCGATTCATCTAGTGATGATGCGATTGAAAATGTCCTGCCACAGGAAGCTCCATTACAGAATCCTAATCTTGGCGAGAATGAAATACCCGAACTTGTAAGTAGGAGCCGAAAAAAAAGACGGCACATGAATCAAAGTGAATGGATAAAAAATTCTGGAAAATTGAAGAGGCAATCTGGACAGCAGTACTTTGGAAAGCGTAAATTAGAAGGTGAATGGAATTATCATATTATAAAGAAACCCAAAACTATGAAAGCCAGCTGCAAATGTAATAATAAAAAAACTGGACCAAAGTGCGAAGATGTCTTGGAAGAAG
Organism: Galeruca laticollis; assembly: GCA_963921935.1. NCBI lineage: Eukaryota > Metazoa > Arthropoda > Insecta > Coleoptera > Chrysomelidae > Galeruca > Galeruca laticollis. Next base: position 64,930,486 of record OY998183.1, read on the forward strand.
AAAGAACTAAACTGTTTGAAAAGTTTTGGAAGCTTTCATGGACTGAAAAGCAACGTCAGAACTTTGGTTGAAAAGAATCCAGTTAAAAGGATTAGAAACAGAAAAGTAGAAAATCAGTCAAGGGGAGAACTTTCATATTCTTATTACCTAGATACATCAAAATGCAGGATAAGAGTTTGTGAGACGATGTTCTGTCATATTTTTAGCATTTCCGAAAGAACTATTGGAAACTGGCTTCATGAGAAATGTAAGAATCTTGTATTGACTAATGACGACAGGAGAAATATTGTGAACCTGAGACAAGCAAAAATAAACCAAGATAAGGAAAACTTAAAGATGTTCTTTGAAAGTTTACCAAAAGTAGAGTCCCACTACTGTCGCAAATCGACAAGCAAACTTTATTTAGAACCTGTCTGGAGCTCAAAATTGGAACTGTACAGGCTTTACAAAGATGAATGGTGCACTAGAAATAATTTACGGCCCATGTCTAGTGCTTCATTTGCAAATATGATGGACGATCAGAACATAGCGCTATTTGCTCCAAAAAAAGACGAATGTGATAAATGTGTTGCCCATAAAACCGGAAATCTAAGCGATCAAGATTATCAACAACACCAGTTAAAAAAAGAAGAAGCTCGCCAAGAAAAAGATTCCGATAAAAATAGCCCAGATAATTGTGATGTTTATACAATGGATATGCAGTCTGTGTTGTTGTGTCCAAAATCAAACGTTTCTCTCCTTTACTATAAAACAAAGTTGATAGTCCACAATTTTACAATTTTCAACCTAAAGACAAAAGATGGGTATTGTTATCTATGGCATGAAGGCAACGCTGGCCTTACAGCCAATACATTTGCTTCAATACTGAACAGTTTTTTCAGAAACCATGTAAATGAAGGGGTAAATAAGGTCATTCTGTATAGTGACTGCTCAAAACCGAAATGCATTACTCTCAAGTGTCCTTTCAAAATTATCTGAAGTAATGCAAATCACCATCGAGCAAAAATATCTGGAGAAAGGGCACACACAAATGGAATGCGATTCAATGCATTCCGCAATTGAGAGAAAATTAAGGAAAAAAATTATTAATGTCCCAGCGGACTATGTTGACGTGTGTGAGTCAGCACGTTTACATCCAAAGCCATATTTAGTAGAATATCTCTGGATCATAGTTTTTTTCTAAATTTTGAACCCATGCAAGTCATTAATTCAATAAGGCCTGGTAGAACTTCAAATGACCCGACTGTAACTGACATCAGGGGTCTTAGATACAACACCGATGGGTCAATAATGTTTAAACTTCGTCATCCCGAGGAATGGTCGCCACTACCATGTCGCCTTAATAAAAAGGTTGCAATTCCTTTCGATAAACTGCCTAAACTTTACAAAAGTCCTATACCAATCAAGAAGGATAAATATCAGCACCTGATGGATACAAAAATGTCTTTAAAGCAAGACTATCATGGCTTTTATGATAGCTTGGTGCATTTATAACAAGGATGGGTATTCTTTTATACATATTTGAATATCTACCTGATTCTACCTATATTTCGTTGTCATTATTTTTGTAATCAATTTTCAGTTTCTAACAAATTGTAGTTTCAATTTCTCGGTAACAGAAATTTGCCGAAGTCCATAATTATAAGAATGGGAGCATCGCAAATAGCCTATGTCCGTTTTTTTCGAGAAAAAAGAAAAAATTACTAGAAACTATTAAATATTTACAGTTTACCATAAAATAAAATCATAAATGCGAAAAAAATATATATTTTTTTATTTATTATTGATCAGCTACATTTTTTGCCTCTCCTGTGAAATTTTCATTTTGTGAGTTAGGCCATTTGCATCTTAGACCGACGAATAGATTCCTTACTGGCACTATATAGAACGAAGACCCGATCCAAAAATTGAGCCTGCAATTTGGCAGCACCCAATTCGTGTTACTATATCGGAGAGATTGCGATAAGATGAATATACTCGTATGTTTGTTGAAAGTTGAAATTACTTCAGTTGAAGACAACGATTGCCGATTGTCTCGGTAGAGCAGGAAAGTCTCATAAAAAATACTTGGTAGACCAAGCCATAGCTTAGAAATGCTGCAACAAGTGAAAATGAAGCGAGGTTCGACTCATTTACTTCCTTCTGTTGCCATTAGGCATGATAATATTGAGTACTGGCCACATTTTCATGAGAAAATGGGACGTTGCAGAGTGCCAAACTGCTCTGGATTGCCGAAACTGATCTGATCAAAATGAAGCCAAAATAATCATCAGGTTTTTCTGTGTTTTACGTCGGCAAAAAACTCCTTTTTCAATTTTCATTCACAATGAATAGATTTTTTATAATTACATGTTGTTGCCTATAGGCTACAAAAAACCAGTTTACAACCCTGTAGGGATTATTTAATATACGGTGTATATTTCTACTATTTACCTGTTAATAAAGTGAAATTTAGCCAAAGAAATGTTTTTTTAATAATTCATGCAATTTGCGTAGGGTTAACTGGAGTTCATACTATTTAACACAACGAATAAGAACAAGTTTTCGAACATTTTTGTGTCTTTGCAGAAGGTATTGTGAACTACAAACCAACCTCACAATATTTGATTCCATTTTTTTTGATATGGCGAAGCGAAAAATATTGAAGTGCTGAAAATTACGAGATACAAAACTGAGAAAAATGAGAAAAGGTTAACTACCTATAATTAGGAATAATGGAGATCAAATGAAAATCAAGTTCGACGCTGTATATTTTGGAAAATTATTAGGTTAGAGATGTGCATTTTTGTACTGTTTAGTCTATGTTTATAGAGTACGCTGTGTTAAGCGAAATAAAGAAATCACTGTTTCCGGTTACATCAAATTTCTTCAATTTTTTGTACGAAAAATTAAGAATCATTCTTTTATCAACTTTTTCGTCAAATGTTTCCAACATAAACCAATATAATAAATAGCATTGAGAAATTTTCAAAATAAACAATTAGGGTGAACAACATAGTCATTGGACATTTAAGCGAACCGATATTAGAAAACCGTTATTATTTCCACAATTCTTTTGTATTAGATGATCTAACCCCATTAGTCAGTAGATGAAATCTGACTTTATTAGTCTGTATGTTAATTTTTAAGGAATGAAGATAAACAAAATTTTAAAAAATATTTTATTGAACCTCTCGAAAATAAGACAATAATTGGACCCTTTTCATAATTATTGGACATACTTCAGATAGTTATTGGACAAATCATAACACTCAATTATCTGTTGATATTGAGAATGGAGTGTCAGCTTCTTCTGGATCATCACCATTACAATCCACATCTTCATCTTTTGAAGCACTATATTGGTGGTAACAACTGTGGCATACAAATAAATCATTATCTACATTCTCCGGAATATAAATCTGGTTATGACTGGGCATGACTTATGATATATTTTAGAACAGTCATCACAAACTAGGCGCTTTTGGGGAGTAACATACCTTTGACACATTGTACAAGAGTTTGTAGAATTTATGCTTTTTCCGTTGGTGCTGAATAGCGCTCGTGTGGCAGTCTGCACTTTTGTAGGTATACATTTCCTAGACGTTGAGGCACTGTTTAAGTTTTCTTACAGCGCTTGCTTTTGTCTTTCTTTTCCTTAATTGTTTTCGCTCCTTTACCAAGAGCCTTATTTTCTTCGCGTTTCCGTTTCCTTTCAGCCTTCTCTTCTTCAGCTTTCTCTTCTTTTCACTCTTGTCCTTAAGCATATTTTTGTATTTTTCTGAAGAGATTGCAAAAGGAAGACGTTCAGTGTCACGTTTTCTTTTCCGTTCGGGCGTTTTAGGACACACTAAGTAATTTCCAAAACCTGAATGATTGATAATTTTAAAGGCTGGACTAATATCCGAGTTCAGTTTGGAAGAGACTGTGATGGTTTTTCTTCTATTAAAATATTCACCTCAGTTCTCTTTTTCTGTAGATCCTTCATCGGTTAACGGTTTTTGCCTATTCTCTTCACATGACTAAGATAGAGGCGATTGTTGCGAAAAGTTGTCGCTTTGTTTTTTTTTTCATTTGCGGAAATCCCATATTTTAGATTATGCCTTGATTCATACTGTATAATTAATTTTGTTGAAACGTAATATTTGACATTTTGTGACAAGTAGTATGGTTGAATTTGAAGTGACAAGTTGCCCTTTGTAAACGATAATTCATTAAAAGTCAAAGTTTTCTAATATTTTTACTGCATCCTGATCCAAAATATTAATGGTGATTCTGTAACGAATGTGTTAAATTTTAACGGACGTTAAAAAAATAACGTACGGTGAAATGGAAAAGTTATTCTGTACTGTTACTGGTGAATATTAAACTGATGTTATTAACAGTAGTTCGAATAATTCAATATTTCCTATTCCGTAATATTTTTCACGTTAAAAAATACCGGAAAGATGTTAAAATCGTACGTTAGAATGATATTTTTAACACGTACCTACACAGTACCCTTTAAAAATTAAGCAGTCAGTTCAAATAGTTCAATATCGTAGAAAATGGCATTAAATGGATTAACACATCTCTTTATTTAAATGATAATTGGCAAAGCATGCCAGTAATCCTTTTGAAATGCCAGACCGGCTCTTTTTAAAGCTGTTTAGGCTGAATAAAGAAACATGCCTATACCTAATTGATACGTTATCTCGGCAATTTTATTCAGCATCAGCATGCAAGAATTACGAGGATACCTTCACACTTACGATTATTACTAGTCCTCAATATCTTTGGACAAGGAAGTTACCAGACAGTGATTGGTATGGAGTGGTGTTTTGCAGTTAACCAACCAATAGTTAGTAGATGTTTGGAGGAAGTAACAAGCATAATAAATCAACAACTTGCCAATCAGTGGATCAGATTTTCATCGACTTATGCAGAGAAGCGAATAATAAAACAGGACTTTTGAGAACTTGCTGCTTGTTTTGAAAACTGATTAGAATAGTATCACCTCCTGCACACAATCCATTTTTTCCAGGGCCAATATTTTACTGCCGGAAAAACTTTTATGCCCTTTTAATATACAAGTCATCTGTGACCACAATAACAAATTTCTGGCAGTAAATACCCGTTTTCCTGGATCAGTCCATGATTCATAAATTTGGATGATGTCTAGAGTTAGGGAAGATTTGGAAAGAGAATATGTAAACAATGATTCAGAAAACTACTTAATAGGAGACAGTGGATATCCGCTAGATCCATGGTTACTAGTTCTAGTGAATGGTTCTCTTCCGAACTCTTCTTACTCAAGGTTCAAGGTTCAACACCAGAATGTCAAGTTTAAGGGTTAAAATTGAACATTCAATAGGGCAACTAAAAAATATATTTTGCTGCATACATGGACAAAGGGCGTTGTATTACAGCTCTAATAAAGTGACTGAAATTATACACAGTTGTGTCATTTTACACAACATTGCAAGAGCAAGGGCAGTAGAAATGCCTGATGAAGATATATTAGATGAAGATCCAGAAAATGAGAATCCAGGGCTCATTGAAAATAATGAATGGTATATAATCCAGGTGAAGCACGAAGAGAGGAAATAATTCGTAGATATTTTATGTAGGTAACATTTTTGATTTGAACTTTATTTTTAAATTTATTTAGTGTACTCAAAAGGGGTTGCCCGCTGCGAAAACAATAGAGCTTTTCTAATTTCGAATATTTGGTTTTGATTCCTAAGTGCATAATTATATTTATATATTTTAATAATTTTTTACAGGATAGCATTGAAACAAACTTCAATAATATGCTAGGTGTTTTAACGATCTTATCAAAAAATTCGAATTTTTTTCTGATCAAACTATTTAGTTTTTTTATCAAAAACGTTTGTCAAAGTGTAGTTCATTCTGCTTGATCTTTTTATATTTTCCATATTTTTTTATGAAAATAACATACAAACCACAAACATTTACTGTAACTTTACATAAAGTCAACAAAGTGAAAATAAATTCGAAAAATTAACCTCACTTAATCTTCTTTTTTACTAGAGACACGAATTTGAACTAATTTTTAACGTATCTGTTAAAAATAATAAAATTTACCGGTAGCTTATTTGTAAGAATTACAGAATTGCTTTTTAGGCTAAAGGATCGTATACTCGAGCTAGTTCAGATAGTAACGAACGTTTAGTCCAGACTTCATTTCTTTGGGGCTGAACAGAAAATGTGAATGAGTCGATAATTGGATTCCACTGCAAACCTAGGATTTTCAGAGGTGAAGAACAATCATCGGAGGAAAAAGAGAGAGAATTTGGATTAATAAAACTAGGTGGAAATGGGTCCAAAAGAGAGGGGTGATTAGAGCACCACTTACGCAGTTTTAACCCTGCCAGTTTTAATAAAGATATTAAATCATCCCGAAGAGTTTGAGCTTCTTGAAGGGATGGAGCTACCAAAACAAAGTCATCGATATATGAAAACCGCTGAAGAACTTTAACAGCACGAGGAAAGCGATGGCCTTCGTCTTCATTCAACTGCTGTAGACTACGAAGAGATAGAAACGGGCTACAGCTTACTCCATACGTTACCGTATTGAGGCGATACTCTCGAAGTTCATCATTGACAGAAAACCTCCAAAAGATTCTTTGAAAATCTCGTTGATCCTCGGAAATAAGAATCATTCGATAAATTTGTTTTATATCGGCGCACATAACATATTCATGAAGTCGAAAATTAAGTAAAACAGACACAACGTCTTGTAATTTTGGACCGACAATACAATCATTTAATGATTTTTCATTCGATAATTTAGCTGAGGCGTTGAAAACAACACGTAAGCGAGTAGAAACATTTCCAGGCTTTAAGACGCAATGGTGGGGAATATAATATCTACCTCCACCGGAGAGATCAGGATTAACAGGGGACATATGACCTGGATCAAGATAATCCTGCATAAAGTCACAATATTGGGAATAAACAGAAGGTTGCTTAAGTAGGCGGCGTTCTAGTGAGAGAAACCGATTTAAGGTGAGTTCCCTAATTTCCAAAAACACGGGGGATTCAATACGAAAAAGCATTAACACTATATAATTGCCTTCAGGAGTCCGAGCGACAGTTTCTTTATAGTAGTTTTCGCAGGAGATATCATCGGGATTTGAACAGCATACTTCAGAAACATTTTCAAGTTCCCAAAATTTACGTAAAGAATCGCTAAGAGACTCGGAACTACAAAAAAATGTAGAGATTTTTGGCGAAGCGAAATTTAATTGTCCCATTAACACATATCCAAAAATCGTATTTAAAGCGTCAGGTTCACCGGCGTTGTTTAAAATACGCTCGGGCAATATGATTTTGGTGAAAACATCGGCTCCTAATAAAATATCAATAGGTCCAGGATCATAAAAACGTTCATCTGCAAGCGGTAAGTGTCAAATATGAATCCAAGATTGAACATCAATCGGTACCGTAGGTAGTTTGTTAGAGATTGAGTCAATTATTATCGCGTCAAGATATAATATAGGCGATAGTTTATTCCGGGGTTTTATAGACAAAGCAACTTTACCACTGCTCACAGGTGAGCGGGTGGAATTAATTCCCGTAACTTCGATTGAAAAGTCGGTTTTATTTAAGCCTAGGGTAGGGAAGGCTTTGCGAGTAATGAAAGAAAACTGACTTCCCGAGTCAAGTAGACATCTGAGAGGTGAAAAAAAACCTTTCACATTTAAAACATCAATAATCGCGGTTGGTAATAGCACAGATTGTTAAGGGTTGGCAGTTACTGAATGACATGCGGTGGAATTATTGTTGACCAGAGCATTAGATGAACTAGGTTGCGGATTAGGAGTGGAATCATCTGAAATAGGCGGTGAAACATGAGCGGTAGGATTAGCAGTAACAGCAGTGACGCCCGGCGTACTGCCTTTAAAACACAATAAGGTGTGGTGTTTACGTGAAAAGCATTTTTTACATGCAGAAGTAGATCGACATGTATTGAGATTATGAGCCGAGCTCAGACAATTGAAACATAGATGCATATTTTTACACAAATTGTAACGCTCACTAGGCGTTTTACTTGTAGAAGATGCACACGAGTATAAAGAATGATTTGCTTTGCAAAGTGTGCAAGTCATCGAGGGAGATGATTTAGAAGTGAAGAATGAGGAAGTGCGAGATATTTGTGACGAGGATGGTTTAGCGGGACTAGATTTGGCATTCAAAGTCAAAGAGGTATCAGATTTAACGGTTTTTGAGACAGAATTAAAATCAGGCGTATTAGCATTGCTGAGAACGATACACTGATGTTCCAAGAAATTATACAATTTTTTATACGTAGGGATTTCGTTTGATTTATGTTCTACCTGCTCAAATAACGTAATGGTATCCTGGTTAAGGCGTTGCATTAAAAGCATTACTAATATAAAATCCTATTGTTCTACAGGCAAATTCATAGCCTCTAAACAAGCTAGATTCTCTGTAAATATATCTAACAATTTTCTAAGCGAACTTCCGTTAGAATCGGTAATTTTTGTCGTATTCATTATTGCATACCAATGAGCCTTTGCTATGAGGCGTTTGTTTGAATATCTCTTTACAATTGTATCGTACGCGGTGACGTAATTATCATTGGTCATTTTAACATGTCGAATAAGCGAGAGGGCGGCACCGTCTAAAGAAGTTTTGAGATAATTAAACTTTTCAACATTGGTAATAGTCGAATTGTTATATACTAAAGCATCATACAAATCAATAAAAGCGGAAAATTCTTTATAATCCCCAGAAAATTTGGAAATATTAATTTTGGGTAAACGAGGGTTGGGGGTACAGGCACCTCACCGAACGATTGACGCGTTGTGTTACGATCATTACACAATTCTTCGACAGTGGATTTGATACGATAATATTCATCAAGAAAACCTGCGATCGGATTAACCGGATATCGAAATCTAAAATTAAAAATTTTGCGTTACTATTAATTTGCTTGCAAAATAATTAATAAATTTCAATGTGTGTATCTACAAAGTGAAATAAACGTGTTTATAGCTAAAAACCCATAGTGTTCCACAAAAACCAAGCGATAAGATATGTCCACTTCTTTAGTTTGTTTGGATTACTTTTAAAAGTAAAATTTAATTGCAATATCTATGTTAAAAGGATTATTATCATGCAAAACGAAGATATAACAAAGTTTGAAGTAGTTATTGGATAAAGGGACCTTTAAGAGAAAATTTAATTCTAAAATACACTAGTTCATCCGGCTAGAAGGACCAAATGTTAGGAATAGCTCAAAAAAGATATATAAATTGCAAGAACAAATGAACTGTAATTATTTATTGCCTTAAACTTTGCCCTCTAACCAGTAATAAGGTGCGATTCTTCTTGATAACCAGTACTGGGAACACATAGGAACACATGCGGTCTAAGACAACTCGAAGTTGTATCGGAACTAACTTAATTTCCACGAATAATTGACTCCGGCGATATACAGTCGCGCGTAAAAGCAGCAAGCAATAGGCAATAATAAGAAGAATTAAAATGAAATAATTAAATAAATTGTTGACAGATTCGTAACAGACACTTTTTTCTACTTTACATGCTAGTACCTTTCCCGTGTTAGGACATATTTGAAAGGCAGTTTCCTCTGCGTTAAAAACCCTGGCTGCATCATTGATTACATATTCCAGGTTTTTATCTTTTATGTATTGAGAAATTTCTTCAAACCATTTCCGTATACCTTTTTCTGCCACACAAGACCTAGCAGAAGTCACTGCTTCACTACTCCGTTGTACTACAAAAGGGAGACGTCTTAAAAAGGTCTTAAGCTAACCATCCCCAGGTCTGTTGTTTTTAAATGAGTTTGGACGTGGATGGCTATTTAAAAAAGTTTGAACACTTGACTGAAGGTCTTCCTTTTTTCGTGGAAATCCTTTGCTCGCTAAGCCCACAATCCATTTAGCTAATGGATTTTCTTCTTCTCCGGTAAGAATTGGACGAGGGCCGAATGTCACTTTGTGTCCCGGATTTTTTAACTTAAAAGATACATTTGACTTTGGAACACCATCGTTTTTGGCGGTAGCTCTTAATGAACTCCCTTGTTCTCGAATTACAGCTACTGCTGCTTCTAATTCTGTTTCATCATACTGTTCTTCTGACATTTTAGAGCTTGTCTGAAACAATATGTAACTAGTGAAGCTATTTATTTGAAACATTGAAGATTGTATAATTTATTCACGTTTCAAATTGTTTTCGACTACGAAGGTACAAACTCATCATCAGGAGTTTATTGTAAACATTTTTATATTTTCTCCAGATGAGGCAAAGTTTGTACCTTTATGAAACCGTTTGAGTATGTTAAAGCTTCTAAATTGAATAGTAAAACAATTTTATTTTACAAAAGTCAAACAGAGGAGAATTACCTACCTACTTAATTTGTATATCATAACCTCGGAATATGGCATATTTTTTCTCATTTCATTACAGAATGTCCACAGAATTTTTATGTTATTTTATGTATTCAAACATTAATTTATTAATAATTACAATGAGTGGGCAGCTAAATTATAGTTATTGGATACGTGGGCAATAACTGGGTATGTAATATGAATAGTAGAAAAATTAATATTCTCTATATTTGCCAACATTACCTACAACGTTAGAGGTTATAATAGTGTGATTTTTCAAAATGTTCAATACACAGTCATTGGACACCTTGCACAATAACTGTAAAACACACTAGTTTTAAAGACAATCATTGGACAGATATTTAACCTCAAATGATTACAAGCAGACATATAAATAGAACGTAGCCAAGTAAGCTTAATATATTAACAATAACCTAAAACATAAAAATCTCTAGTTTAATAATCGCTTACTTCTTAATACACCAAAATTGGAAGTCAATATTCTCAAAAAACTATTAAAAATTCACTAACGGTGTGCACACATGAATTACAATTCATCATGTTACCGACTGTGGTGTCATCTTACCAAAAACGTTGTTACTTAACGTAAAGTACCAAGAAATTACAATTAACTGTAAAAGAGTCGATAGGCACAGTGTTTCAACTTCCTTATTTTTTACGGATAACGTCCGAATGTCCCGTCACTGTTCAATGACTTTATAGTTTACCCTATGTTTTTCACTTTCATATCTCACATATCTCATACATCGTAACATTTATAAAAATCTGGTTATATTAAATATCTTGCAAAATGGTGTTTTAGATCGCAGTTGTGAGCCGATATCCCGAAGACAAATGGGCTTTGGTGAATTGTCTTTATCGTTTAGTAAAAGTGGAGGGTTTGATAAAACTCGATGATGTTGATATCAGCCAAATCAGTTTGAATAAATTGAGGTCATCACTTACTATAATAACACAAGAACCTATATTATTTTCGTCATCAGTGAGATTCAATTTGGATCCACTAGAATGCGCCAGTGACGACATGTTATGGAGAGTATTAGAAGAAGTATGTTTACTGTCAATAATTAATATCTCCAAATGAAGATAAAATAATAGGAACATTAGTTTTCGTATCATGGAAGACGAAACGAATTTATTAATTTGTCAATAGTAATAATACAAGTGGCGATTTATTTTGAACAATATAAAAAAATAGTTAAATACTGCAATAGGTACAACCAGAAGATATGACAATATTTATTTGCTATAGTATTTGATAACATTGTGATTTTTATTCCAGGTTGGCATGAAAACTAGCATTCAAAGTCTTTCTCAACCAATTGTAGAAGGAGGATTCAATTTTAGTTACGGCCAAAGACAGTTACTTTGCTTAGCGAGAGCTATACTTCGAAATACAAAAGTTATCATAATAGAAACTAGTACAAACAATATTGATCCAAAGTGAGTATATTATTAATCAAGACAGAACTCTTTGACTTCCATTAATAAGAATGCCACATTAATCTGCATTACGTTTTTGCTTTGTGGTCTCAAAACCCGAATCATATTTTCCTAATGTTTTTTATTTACCACTGGCAGATAAACATTGAATGTGAGTTCCGCGATTCAAATACTAGTGGACTGGTCAGCTTTAGAAAAATCGCTGAATGACGAGGGAATATGAGTTCATTTCTGTGCTACAGTACTATTACGAAAAGTTGCCACGTTTGCACTCGGTTTGCAGTTTATTTCAAATAATGTTATTATATTTGTGTTGTAAACTATTTTGTGTATCTAATTCTGTGTACATACAAGATTAAGCTCACTGAAAATGAATAGTTAACTTACGAATCTATAGGAGTCAGAGACAGAGAGAGAGAGAGAGAGAGAGAGAGAGAGAGAGAGAGAGAGAGAGTGAGAGAGAGAGAGAGAGCGAATAAACTGGAGAAATCAGAGAAAACTACATGAGGATTATTTTCTAAACCTACATATTCATTGTACAAAATCTACACAAGAACTATTGATATTGAAATCTGAGTTAACTCAAGCTCTATCGAATCTCATATATAAGACAATCTCAGCTGGAGATAATAATCACGTTAAAGTTCTCAAGCCATTGAATTCAAACCATAATTACAAATTATTCGATCTAAGATACAGATATTTTTTAAATGATGTCTTAAAATCACTAAGACGAATAACTCACAATAGAATTTAGAGGATATGCGAAAAACTGGTGAGGAGAAATGCATATTGGTACCAAAGTTAGTTCAGACAATGGGAAGTCTCTTCTCAGTAATGAAACTACTAATACAAAATCAAAGAAAAGGTATGTACATTTTTTGCTTTATGGACTATCAGAAGGCATTTAATAACGTAACTCACGATTTACTATTTTTGATAAAGATATATTGGCTTAGATGTAGAAGATATTCCTCTTTTACAAAAATATCAAGCAACCAAGCAACTATTTTTTCTTATCAATACTTTTGAATATCAATGTGAAATGTCATATCAGCTGTAGAGGAAGCTAAAAAAGGTATAAAAATAGAGGAAACGACTTCAAATAATCCCTGGAGACTAGTCAAATGAATAATTTTGACTGGAAAAGATCACTGGAAAGATAATAATGATGTCCGCAGAATAATGATAATGGATGTCTTGCGCTCGATAACCAGCAAATTCAGAAACAATTAGATAAAATGAAAACCCTTACAGAAACACTCCAATGGAGTTCAACACTCACCTTTTAGTCAAAAAGTGTACCACTAGATCTAATATAACGGGTAGTTAATTATAATGCTATATTCCGCCCATAGTGACATGCTGTTGCGACTTGATAAGTTGAAACTATATTTAATTACATATAAGCTTTAGCCAATCACTTCAAAAGTTTGTCTTCAAACCGTAATTATGATAATACCTTCCTTGAAAACAGATTAGTGGTGGAAAATTCAGAGCTACTTCAAGACGAAGACGAAAACTCTCGACTAAACTTACCCTTCTCTATGGAGGAACTTGAAAATGCACTTTATAGCATGAAAGATGCTAGTCCTGGACCAGATGATATCCCAGTCACATTTTTAAAACACCTTCCTGAATCTGCGAAAACCCTCCTTCTCCAACTATTCAACTGTGTCTGGGAACATAATAAATTTCCTTCAATATGGTCAACGGCATACGTTCTACCTTTCCTGAAAAACCAAAAGTCAAGTCTGGAACCTGACTCGTATCGACCTATAAGTTTAACCTGTTCAATGTGCAAGTTAATGGAGAAAATGGCTAATTACAGATTAATGTGGACCTTGGAAACATCAAAATGTCTAATATCCGAACAAAATGGTTTTAGACAAAATCGATCCGGCATCGATAATATTCTCGAACTGGAAAGTGATATCCATGAAGCACTGTCAATTAAACAATCATGTATATCTATATTTTTTGATTTGAAAAGAGCATTTAACACATGTTGGAGATTTAATATAATAAAAAAACTCCACTCATGGAATATTCGTGGTAAGTGCCTCAGATTTATTAGTAATTTTCTTAAAGACAGATCATTTCAAGTAAGAGTCCATAATTCTTATTCCGAAAGTCAAATTGAAGAAAACGGAACTCCTCAAGGCTCCGTACTTAGCCCAACACTGTTTCTAATAGCTATAAATAAGATTATCAAAGATATGCCAAAACCTCTCAAGGCTCGCTTATACGCAGATGACCTGGTAGTTTATTGTAAAGGCAAAAATACCACTTTGATGACAAATATATTTCAATCCTTTCTCACACAATTAGAACAATGGTCTCAGCACACCGGCTTCAAATTCTCAGTTTCAAAAACAAACGGAGTACTATTTTCTAAAAGGATTCCAGAATCTTATCCCAAACTCATTCTATACGATGAAGTTATTTCATTCAAGCCATCTGTTAAATTTTTCGGAATGTGGTTGGACCAAAAACTTTCTTGGAAAGAACATATAAAGCAAACCATATTATCATGTCATAAAAGGCTAAACATAATGAAAACATTAAGTAACAAACACTGGGGATCTGATTATAATATGCTGCTAAATATCTACAAAAGTTTAATAAGATCTAAAATAGACTATGAATCAATTGCTTACGCCTCTGCATCTAAAACAACATTAAAATTACTTGATACTGTTCACAATCATGGGCTTAGAATTGCTTTTGGAGCTTTTAGAACAACTTCTGTTGATAGTATTCATAGTGAAACGGGTGAACCTCCTCTACATTATCGAAGAATGTATCTAACACTATCACATGCTACCTCAATTGCATCGAATAAAAACAAGCCCCTTTATAATAACACATTCACCAATAAATATCTACATCACTTCAGCAATAAGCCCCAAACAGCTAAACCTTACTACGAAAGGATAAGAATATTCCTAAATAATTTGGACATTCAATTTCCTCCTGTATTTCCTGTGGACTTGGATCATCCTCCACCCTGGACCATCAAAACCCCTAGCGTTAATACAACACTAAGTATATTTAACAAAAACGAAGTAAACTCAGCAACATTAAGGGATAAATTTAATTTAATTTTGGAACAACAATACAGTGATTGCAATAAAATATACACTGATGCATCAAAATGTGAAACAGTGGTAGGGGCTGCCATTGTAAATTCGGGGAATATTTCCCAATACAGACTTCCTCCCAGCCTCAGTATTTTCTCTGCTGAACTTTTTGCTTTATACAAAGCTCTCCAACTCGCAAACTCGCTGACATTTTCAAACAGCCTCATTCTTAGCGACTCCCTCAGTGCTTTAAAAAGTTTGCAGCAAATATACCAACAAAACCCTATTGGAAAACTAATAAAGGCTGAATTACTGGAATCCGAGTTGAATTCTAGAAGCGTTAAGTTTATATGGATACCATCGCATATTGGAATCGAAGGCAACGACAAAGCAGACGCTAGTGCGCGTGATGCGATCTTTAATATTAATTCGGAAAGTGAGTGTCGAAGCGTTGCTAGTGATTTAAAAGCATTCTTTAAAATGAAAGTGTATAGTGCGTGGGATCGCGAGTGGTCGAATTCCAGTTCAAAACTAAGGGAAGTAAAGAGTAATATATCTCCATGGCAACCTACTACTAAAAATAGGAAAATACAAGTTGTATTAACGCGGCTTCGACTAGGTCACTCAAGATATACTCATTCCTATTTATTCACAAATAGTGAACCCCCGATGTGTACAACGTGTAATGTCGTAGATAGCATAAAACATGTCCTTATTGCATGTCCAAAATACACAGTCGAACGAGCAACAAATAATTTTCCGAAAAGTTTGGAAGTTCTCCTCGGAAAAGACTGTCAATATCATAGGCGAATCATAGACTATTTAGAATCTATAAACTTATTGTATAAGATCTAATGTTATTATATTATTGTATTGTCGCTAATAACCTTTTGGTGGATGCGACATGTTTCAATAAAAAAAAAAGCTTTCAATTTGTGAGCTCTAAGATTCTCAATAAAACATTGCGTGGACTGAGAAAATATAACTGGAAATAATGGAGAATAAGTTCCTTGATGAATATAACATTCATGGCTCAGAAACATTAGGAATTAGTATGGCATCACCAAAATAGGAATAGTATTCGGGAAAGCGAAAGAAGGCACTAGAAATCTACAATATAGTGAGATTCGCCTACAAGCTGCACGGTACCTAAAGAAGAAGAGTGAAATAGTTTATAACGAAAAATCATTGTTTGCAAGTTATAAGCAGAAAACTGAAAAAACGAAACAAACAAATATACGCAAGCCGAATTGGTAAGGTTGAAAACTGGATACATCATGTAGTCTTTACGCCCAAGAAAAATTCTTGTTCAGAAAATATGACTTCGAATCGCCACCCTCCTGTGCAAATTGTAGATTCTATATCAGTTTGTGGTAAAAGCTTTTTTAGTATAAGTGACCAAAGTATGTATTTTTCTGATGCGTCCAGAAATTGGCCGTACACGCGAAGCGAGTACGTCAACTGGACAAGTGAGAAAAAGACATGCTCACGAGTGCTAAACATGATTTTTTCCACAGTCTTGTTTAAAATAAATGAACAAGTCGTATCAAGATACGATTTTACTTTCTACATAATTTGATTTTATCATAATTATATTGTAATAGGATAGGTTCAATGCGGCAGTGAAGCGACTTTCAAATTACTAACTCGAAATACTCTTTTTAAAAACGTTTATTTTAGAGAATGATAGTTCTACAAACTACGACAAACAACATGAAATCTAGTAACTGACTAACTTTATCTACAACAAGTAATTTTATATATATATAATATTTATGCTGATTACGGGGTCTGCATCTTACACCGTGGAACATCAACTCATCGGTTTCCATATGAATCGTTGATATAATTCCCCCCCTCGTAAATTCAACTTACACAGCTAGCGAGGAAGTTGAACGGTTGAGTGATCCACCTGGGATGGTTTCTTTGCAACTTTGCAGTACTTCGATGCCCATTTTTTATATATACAGAATACAAAAATAAAAATTAACAATAAATAAATTAATAAGGTCCATATGTTGGGGGTTTTTGAGACTTGTCCGAATGTTAATTGAGGTTGATTTTCTACAAGTTTACGTTTTAGCGGTTGAAGATCGTCTAGTTCTGCTTCCTCCAAATGAAAGTCCAGGTTTGATGTGGTTGGGCGAAAGGTACTGTTGTCTAGATTTAATAGTAGTATCGGCTGGCTGAAGCTACTATAGAGTTGTTGGTTATTTATGACTGTGTGATGAGCTACTACTTGGCATCTCAAAGGAATTTCTAAGAGATAATTACTCGCTGTAAGATACTTGGTTTCCTCCTAATTTGGACATTTAAAATTTGCTGTATCCTGGAATGGAATGATGTACAACCAGTGGAAATTGTTTAGTTGTTTCAGAAATGGCTTCGATAATTGAAATTTGATTTTCTCGCAAGTGGAAGTGCGTTTCATTTCAAGTAAGTTTATTCCACAAGGCCTTTCTTCTTGATTTTCCTGCAGGTCTATTTTCGGGCAGACATACTGCTAAGGGAGAATCTCTTTGCATGGTTTGCTTGAATAAGCGAAGTTGACACCATTCGTAATTAAAAATTTATTCTGAAGTATTATCACCTTAAACTGACTCCCTTCTAGTATTGGAGCCGAAAATAAATGGTAGTAATCAAAAACTTTGGGATATGTTATAGGAATATTTGAAATATATGTAATTTTATTATTATATGAGTAGCAATCAATTTTAATTAATTTTTCATAGAGTAAAATTTTATCGAATTCAATTTCTAAGGGCAATTAGTTTTTTGTAAATATTTTTTCCAAATTCTTTAATTGTTTAAATAAATCAGAAGTTTTAATTATGCTTGGATGCATCACTTGAAGTTTAGCAAATGTAATCGAATTTTCAATATCGTTTAAAACCGAATTAATCAATTCATACAGATCTATGATTAAGCTAATAGCCATCTTAATATGTGCATAATATTCGTAATTTGTTTGTCTGTTGATTAAATTATGGATAAATTCAATTTTTGTTTCCAAAATTTGTTCGGTATTGGTTATTTGTTCAATGGTTTTGTTAAATTTATCAATGAGTGAGACTGATAATGAATTTTGATTTCTTATACTACTAGCTAAATTATTTTGGTTATTTTGTAATTCTTTAATGAGAGTTTCAAATCTTTCTCCATCGTTAGAATCTAAATTTCCAGTGATAGATTTAAATATTGATCCTATGCCGTTTATAAGACCTCTTTTAGTTCTTGAAGGATGGGGTAATATTTCTGCTAGCTTATCGTAATTCTTGGTTCCTGTGAAGTCAAGCAATTTACAATAATTTGAGAGATCATTAGCGTATTGGTTGTTTTGAACAGCTAAGGCCCTAATTTTTGCGTCTTGAATTTGTAATTTATTTCTAGAATAATTGGGTTCAAATCATAATAGTGTATAAGTCCATAACTGTTCCAGAAAATCTGAAATAAAGCAAAATTCTACATTCTAAATTATTGTCTTAATATTACGTTTGAAAGTTGTGTGAAAGTATCGTACATAAGTTTCTATTTTTCAGGCTTTTTCCGGGGAAGTTTCAAGTTATTCATATGTACTTTATCTCTATTTTCTGTTGAAGCTGTTTTATGTGCAAGGTTAACGGTTTTTAATTTAATTGGTAGAGTGTATTTATTAGCGTGTTTTAGTCGTATGTGTTTTTACACATATACTTTTTGATTAGGTTTGTCTCGATTTGTATTTAGCTTAGAAGTAATTTTTTCTTTTCGATTAATTAAGTCGGAATTAATTTTTGAGTACAATAATTTTGTTTTTTCTTTGTGATTGTTGATGTAATCATTTAAGAGTATTTTATTTATGTCAATGTCATAAATATCATTATTATTAATATGTCCGTTGACTATATCTATCGGTTTCATTTTTGTACTGGAATGAATCGAATGATTGTAAGCAAGTATAGCATAAAACATTTTCATTTTAACTGGGGTTTTTGAGAAACCTTTAGTATTCAGGAGTCGTATATGTTCTATTAGAGTTGAATGGAGTCTTTCTATTTGTCCGTTGGATTGAGGATGATTGGGAGAGGTAAAATGAACTTGAATTTTATGAAGGCTCAGTAGTTCTGTTAATACGAAATTTTTGAATTCTGTGCCATTGTCAACTATGATTTGTTTCGGTATGCCGTGATGAGAGAAGAATTTGATAAGATTGTCTACCACTTCTGTACCAGATGCAGAATTTATGTGATATGCTTTAGCGTATTTAGAAAAGCTAACAATAATAGTTAAAAATTTTGTTTGTTCGATCGTGAAAGAATCTAAATGAATAATTTCGAATGGATTCGAGGCGGTTGGGGTAATATTTAATTGCATTTGTACTGGATTACGTTCATATTTACTTTGATGGCAAATTTGACATTCATTTATAAATGTTTGTATGGATTCTTTTAGGTTAGGCCAATAATATTTTTCTTTTAATCTTAAATAAGTTTCATCTATTCCTCGGTGACTTGTTTTTCCTTCGTGATAGTTTTGTATGATAGTTTTGATCTCTTCTTGATCTGCTACATCTATTAATTTTGTGGTACAACGTTTTAATTGGATTGAGTTTGATCTGAAATATTTTTGTAATATTGTCGAAAATGGTTCGTACAATTCGGGGCTTTCAAAATAAACGTGATATTGAATATTTGTTGAAATACATTCTTCAATAAAATTGATAATGTCTTGTTCTAGGTTGTTTTTTGATATTTGCACAGTTATTTGTTTCTTTTTCTCGAATAATATTCTAACTTTAGGTTTCGCTGGAGAATGAAGAACGGAACTAATTATAATTTGATTTTGTCCGACGTTAACTGCGCATTTTGCGATAGGGATACCTATTACCGGATTTTCTTCAGCATTAGAATGAATCGTAAGAGATTCGTTTTCGTCTTCGTTGATTCTATCGTCGTTGGGTTCATTTTGACGGTCAGGTGTTATCTGCTGTAATGCAGAGTCAGGATTGTTTTCACTTGAGTTTGTTGTTGACAAATTTTCATTGTTTAGGTCAGCGTCGGGATTTACTATCAAGGATATAGTATCTAGGTCAGGGATATCGTCTTGAGTTACTTCTGTTGTTGAAGTTTCTAGTTGATTTTCAACTGTAAATGACGAAGGTGTATTAATACTTCGTTGTGATTGAGACGGAATTGGTTCATTGCTAAAATTTATATCGCGGCTCAAAACATCGTCAACATTTTTCCAAAAAATTTCATCATTAAGAATTTCGTTCGTTTCTTTAGTATTTATTTCTATTCTAGACAATGCATCCGCATTAGTATTAAGGCTTCCGCGTTTATATACAATTTTATAATCAAATTCATCTAATTTAATTCGCCATCTAATGAGTTTAGAATTTGGGTCTTTTAGAGAAAAAAGCCATTGAAGTGGTTTGTGGTCACAAACAATGGTAAATTTTTTGCCATACAAATAAGGTCGGAAATATTTGGTGGCCCATACAATGGCCAAAAGTTCTTTTTCTGTGGTATCGTAATTGCGTTCAGAATCGTTAAGGGTTCGAGATGCGTAAGCGATTGGAAGATCTTTTCCGATAGGACCTTGGGAAAGCACGGCACCGAGTGCTACATTACTGGCGTCTGTGGTCAAGTTGAAAGGTTTCGTGAAGTCGGGATACTGGAGAATTGGGTCATTGGTCAGAATATTTTTGCATGTTTCGAAGCATGATAAGAATTCGTCATTGTGTTCGATTGTCGTGCCCTTTTTTAGGCATTTTGTCATTGGTTTCGTCAAGTGGGCGAAGTTTTTTATAAAACGTCTATAATATCCCATCAGTACCAAAAATCCTTTGCTTTGTTTAGTAGTTTTGGGTATAGGGTAATCTCTAATGGCTTTAATTTCTTCTGGGTTGCATTTCACTCCAGAAGGGGTGACTACATGTCCGAGATAAGCTACTTCTTTTCTCAGGAATTCCGATTTATCCAATTGAATCTTGAAATTAGATTCTACAAGTCGATCAAATACACATTTTAGTCTCTCTATATGCTCCTGTAATGAAGTGGAAAAAACGATTATATCGTCAAGGTATACAAGGCATTTTTCATTTTGTATGCCTCGTAGTATATTATCCATTGCCCGCTGGAAGGTAGCTAAGACATTTTTCAAACTGAATGGCATACGGAGGAACTCCCAGTGTCCGGATTCGGTGCTGAAAGCTGTTTTCTCTATATATTTTTCAGCCATCTCTAGCTGGTGGAAACCTGAAGCTAGATCCAAAGTTGTAAAGTATTGGCATCTACCTAACTTGTCTAATAAGTCCGTTATATTAGGAAGTGGGTACTTGTCATCAATAGTTTTTTCGTTCAGACGTCTATAGTCTATGACTAAACGAAACTTGGTTTTCCCAGAAGCGTCTTGTTTCTTGGATATGACCCAAATTGGCGCATTCCAGGCACTTGAGCTTGGTCGGATAATTTTATGTTCAAGAAATTTCTGAATTTGTTTATCTACTTCTTTTTTGTACACAAAAGGATATCGATAGGTTTTAGCGTAAACAGGAATCTCGTCGGTGGTTCGTATTTCATGTTTAATTTTGTTCGTAAAAGACAGTGGTGTGTTTTCGTTATAAAATATGTCAGAATATTCGGAACAAAGTTTAAGTATTTTGGATTTTTCCTCGTCGTTCAAGTGATCGGTTCTAATATTATTTAAATCTAAAGTTTGTGTAGTAGTGTCTTCTAGGTTATTCTTTTCGAAATTTTTAAAAGCGTTGTTATCAAATTTTTCTACAGGAAGTGGTTCTGAAAAACTCAATTTAACTGGATTTGTTGTGATATTTAAAATTAAAGTAATTGCTTCTCCATTTCTTGCAATTGATAGCGATTCTGGTATATCACAACCGTGAAATTTTTGATGTGGAATGATGATTTCACCCTTTTTTATACTTGTTTTTATTTTGAT
The DNA here is from genome assembly GCA_963921935.1 of Galeruca laticollis. Classification (NCBI taxonomy): domain Eukaryota; kingdom Metazoa; phylum Arthropoda; class Insecta; order Coleoptera; family Chrysomelidae; genus Galeruca; species Galeruca laticollis. The sequence continues at coordinate 64,952,330 of OY998183.1, forward strand.
AACTTTTTCAGTTCTAGGTTCAATAGTAATAGAGTTTATATCTTTTTGAGTTTCATGAAAATTTAATTTAATTTTACTACGTGGAGTTATTAACCATCCACTAGAAAAGTTTATATTGGCTTTAAATAATTTTAAGTTATCTAGGCCAATAAGTCCTTGGAATACACTATGGAATTCGAATACATAGAATTTAAGATTTAAATTATCAGACAAATTGAAAATTTTTGATGAAGGGATTAGTGTGCTATATTTATGGGAAGATTCTTGAAAAACTGATTTCACAGTAAATGGGTCATGAGTTAGGTTATCTGAAAAATATTCAAATGCACTTTCGTGATCTATGAAGGATTTTGATGATCCAGAATCTATTAAAAGTTTGATATTATACTCGGGGAATATTATATAAGGCAATTCACTATTATTACTTGAATTTAATGGAATTGATTCGGGGGTTATGTTTTCTCTATATTCTGAGGCGTTTCGTGAAAATTTGTAAAATCTTGATTTGAGGATTCGAAATAATCATTATTGTTTTGTTCTTCAAATTGATATTGTTCGTTTTCAGAATATGAGATATCGGAATAATAATATTGTTCTGTTTCCTCGTCCTGAATATCAGCATTAAATAATTCCTCGGCTATAAAATTATTTTGTGGTCGAGAATTTTGGAAATGATTTTGATTTGAAGGACCTGGGTATGAGTTTCTAATAGGTGAACTCATTGGGTGATTGTTCACTGTATTTCTTGTGGAAATACTCATGGGTGTGGGTTTTGGTAAATTTAAATTTTGATTTGCTTTGAATGCATTATGGGTCTGTTGAGGTTTGAAAACTTGAGAATTCGTAGGAAAACGTTGGGGTTGTCTTGGAGTTATAGGGCGAACATTTATAGGTTGAGATGGAAATGATCTTTGTGCTCTAAAGAAATTATTAGGTATATGAGTATTAAATTGAGTTGGATTACTGTTAAAATTCTGTCGTTGTACAAAAGGCTTACCAGAGTATTGCGGTTGTTTTATACTTGTTTTATGAGTAAAATTTTGGAAATAATGTACATTGTCTTCTTTTAAAACATATTGTAAAGCTTCGGCTAAATTATTTGGTTTCATGCATCTAATAGTTGTACCTAACGGTTTTATAAGTCCTGATAAAAATATTGTTAAATTTCTTCTTAAAATTTTTGAGTCATTTTCGATTTCATGAACGTCTACGTAACTACACAAAAGATTGAGAATGTTTAAAACTCTATCATAGAATTGCTGTGGTTTTTCATTTGATTGTTGTCTCATCATTACTAAATCCCTATTTAGACAAGTTTCGTCTCTCTGATCTGCAAAATTTCTCGTTAAAACATCTCTTCCCAGTAGATACATTTTGTATATTTACGACTAATTTAGCATTACCAGTTAATTTAGATATTAGATAATTCAATAAATACACATTTTGGAAACAATTTGGTGTGTCTATTCTGTAAAATGAATCAATTAATGATTTACAGACACTTAGATATCTGTTCAAATCATTTGGATTGCTATCGAAATCTGGCACACATTTTATATATTCTGGTCTAAATTCGGCCATGATTAAATTATTATTAATTGAACTTTGATTTAAAATTAGTGAGTCAGTTGAAGGATCTAATTTTAAACTTTGAAGAATGTTTGATAATTGGTCAACTTCAGACATAAAAAATTTATTGTACTTACAGTAATAATAGAAGAAATATTTCAAGCATTCCTATAGAGATATACTCCGGTTCGGCAATTTTTGTCTTCCTCAGATGAATATCTCTGCAAAATTGGACTATTGTCGTTCCAATTCCCGTTGATGGACTTCTTCGTGCTTGGGATCTTCTCGGTGTGTGATACACTGGGTTTCCTGACGTTCTAGGAGCCACTCTAAACTTCCACTTGCACAAAACAACGAAGTCCGTAGATTCCGATACTCAGTCAATCGTTAAAACGAAAATTAACGCGTTCGATACGTATTAATCCCAAATATCCTACTGACTGCGCCACTTTCAAATTACTAACTCGAAATACTCTTTTTAAAAACGTTTATTTTACAAAATGATAGTTCTACAAACTACGACAAACAACATGAAATCTAGTAACTGACTAACTTTATCTACAACAAGTAATTTTATATATATATATATATATATATATATATATATATATATATATATATATATAATATTTATGCTGATTACGGGGTCTGCATCTTACACCGTGGAACAGCAACTCATCGGTTTCCATATGAATCGTTGATATAATTAGCGCAACATATGACACCGTATCCAGCTAGCGTCAAGTAGCCTCTCCTACCCAATTCCGACTCTCACCTCCGCGGGGTAAACCCTGTTAACCTGAGTAACCTTGTGGAAGACTGTGGTAACCAATCCCAGTGGGAAACAGGGTCAGGGCTAACGAGAGCGGGAGAAATGGTCCACCAAAAAGGGAGTTGTGCTATCGACCAGCAATCGATACGCGTAAAAACCTGAAGTTACGAAACAGAAACTATTGCCTCGGAATCGGACGAATACACGGAATAAACGACGTAAGCAACGAAAAAATGATATTCTTTTGGGAACATGGAATGTGCTGAGTTGGTACAGGCCTGGTATAGCAACGAGAGCGGTTAAAGAGCTTCAAAATATAAGATGGATAAACTGCAATACAGGAAGTGAGATGGACAACAATGGGAAATATGGAGATGGAAAACGATATAGTGTTCTGGTTAGGTGGTGAGGACAGATATGAATACGGATGCGGCTTTGTCATAGCAAAGAGGCTAAAACAGCAGTAATAGGCTTTAAGCCAGTCAGCGAGCGAATTTGTTATATCAGACTTAAGGGTAAATGGTTCAATCTCACGATATTTCCGATTTATGCCCCGACAGAGGACGCAGAGGAGGAGAAAAAATATGAATTTTATGAGCTACTGGATCAACAGTATAGGGCGGCTCCAAGGCATGCTATGAGGGTAGTGATGGGAGATTGTAACGTAACGTAAACTGGGAAAAGAGGAGTATCTCAGAGAGGTGGTAGGAAGACATAGCCTACACGACATAACGAATGATAATGAGCACCGATTAGCAGAATTTGCAATATCCAATAATATGGTGGTGAAAGTCACACAGTTTGAAAGAAATGGACATCCCAAGGAAATTGGTGGAGCTAACACAAACGTGTGTGAAAAACTGATATGCATAGGAAGCAGAACAGCAACTCCATTTAGGGTAACATCAGGACTCAAACAAGGAGATCCCCTCTCACCGTTGTAATTCAGTTTGGCCTTGGAGTATACGGTTGGTAAAATAACATCGGAACCAACTAAAGGTTTTTCTAAATATATAGATACGGTAGCTCATTCAATGGGAGATATGAGAGAAGTGTTCTCCCAACTCGAGGAGGAAGCAGGTAACTTGGGTCTACGATTAAATGAAGAATCAACGTAATACATGGTAGTAACCAAGAACCCAAGACCTAGAGTCAGACAGAATATTTCCATTAATGAGTACAACTTTGAAGTGGTTAAGGAGTTTAAGTACCTAGGGGCGATAATTACAGATGATAATCGAGTAGAAAGAGATGTCTCACCAAGAATAATGACGGGAAATAGGGCGCTATATCCTCTTACAACACTCTTGAGATCTATACTGTTAAGAAGATAATCCAAATTAACAATATACAAGTCAATTATTCGCCCTGTGGTTACATATGGCAGTGAAACTTGGACCCTTAATCAACGGGAAATAAATAAGCTTCTTATCTTTGAAACGAAGGTTCTTAGAATGATATATGGACTGCAACAAGATGAGGCAGCAGGACACTGGAGAAGACGCCACAATACTGAGTTGTCAGCGCTGTATGGCAGTGACAACATAGTCAGACACATAAAGGCTAATCGATTAAGATAGGCAGGGCATGTATTGAGATCAGAGGACCACAGATTGTCAAAAACAGTATTCTTTGAGAGACCAGATGGTAGAAGATCCATAGGCCGACCCGGGAAAAGATGGAAAGATGACGTTGCGGCAGATGTGTCTAGAATGGGAGTCCAAGAGTGAGAAATTGGAGCAAAAGATCGAGTAAGATGGAGGGCGATAGTGGATTCGGCCAAGACTCACCCAGAATTGTAGGTCCAGGAAAAGAAAGAATGAAGAAGAAGATAGGTATACCCATGAAAACATTCTGATCAGAGTATGCGTATGCAACCAGTTATACGCTTGTGTATTTTGCTCACTTGTGAAGAAAGTTAATTACTTTGCTCACTTGGGAAGACAATTATTTACTTTGCTCTATTGCGATTTCAATATGCTACTTTGCTCATTATTTTCAGTTGATTTATATCCAATTTGGCTCACGATTGTGAAAAATAGCGATTTTTTGTAAAAGTGAGCAAATAAGTCTTTGTTTTTCTTACACGTTCAGAACATGGCCGTAGGAGGGAAGCGAATGCGCCAACTGGGCAAGTGAGAAAAATACATGCTCTCAAGTGCTAAACAAGATTTTTTCCACAATCTTGTAATACAAATTTGCAAAAATAAATAAAACATCGTGCTTTGTTTATTATTGGGAAACTTGGATGTAGATTATTTTCCAATTTAAACTATTATCAACATAATAAAATGAAATGTAACAACGTAATTGTCGTCTTCACAAAATTTTATACGTTTAAAATACATTTATACGATTTCACTTACTACATATTTTGATTTTATCATAATTATATTTTAGTAGGTAATCTCAGGAAAACATTGTGGTCAGAATATGCAACCAACTATACGCATGTCTATTTTGTTCGCTTGTAAAGAGATTTATTTCCTGTTCCCACTTGTGATTCAATTTGCTACTTCGCTTACAATTTTCAGTTGAATAACAATGAATTTTACTCACGATTGTGGAAAATTAATTTTCCTAGCCTACATCCTCCTTCCACTTTCATAAAATCTAGAGGTTGGAATGATACTGACATTTTTCTGTTTTAAGAATAGTATTCATTGTATATTATGAATAATTTTTGTTTTTTTTTCCAGTACCTACAGCTTGATACAGAAAATTATCAAAGAAAAATTCAGAAATTGCACAGTGATAACCATAGCAAATGAGTTATCATCAGTTATGGATAAAAGTAAAATTTTAGTACTTGAAGAAGGCAATGAAGTAGGATATGCACATGCTCACGAGTTACTTCAAAATCAAGACGGTCATCTGTCCAAGCTTGTTAAAGAAGCTGGGCCAGCAAAGGAACTGACATTAAGAAAACTTGCTAAAGATTATTTTGATCTCAGAGACCTTGGCATAGAATTCCAATTCTCTCCGTAATAAAAACTTAAGCACGGATTAAGATTGTTTTATTTCGTGTTTTAATTTCATTTTAGGTGATTTGGATATGTGCATCATTTTGTTGCTGTATTGAATTCAATAAATGGGGCACATATCCTGGAATGAAATTGTAGCAGACAATTTGGAAAAACATTATAAAAAAACAGAGGAGATGTAACAGGAAGAAGGTGATAGAAATTACTGAAAATTATGATAATGGAAGAGCACCGTCAAAGGATGAATTTAATACGGGTAATACTGATAATTGGAATATGGGAGAAAAAGTGTGCCTAAATATCGGAAAGAGAATCAAATGATAATGACACGTCAAGAGAATATCGGCTTGCTAGAATAATAGAGGAATATAGTTGTAAAATATCAGTGTCGGTTGATGGAAGTTTCCTGACAGTAAACTGTTTGGAATCATAAATGTGTAATGTTTATTTATCTATTTAAGAATATTAATATATTGAACACACAGAGCTTTTCACTTCGAAAAAGGTTATATGATATTGAAAGGGATCATCGTCATCGTAGCGATGAGTAACTTGATGTCTAACAGTGATTATACGGGTGCTGTGATAATAAGGAGGTGCTGAAAAAGTCACGTGAAGCTCACAGTGAATCGGATTCATTAAAAACACATGCATAAAAATTCGCCAAGATGTGGTGGGAGTGTCTCCTCGTTCGGTCATCAACATCTTCAAATGAACTTAACAAATAGTCGTTTAAGATGAAAGATATAAGCTCTAAAGTTTATGTGTTGATATCATTTTAAACGATTGTCTAGGCATCATCTCACAAGGCTATCATTTTAAACAAATGGAATCAGTCACTTCAAAGGCGACTGTTTTCAGACATACAAGATGTAAAAATGAGTTTGTGAGGCATGGGCGTAGCCAGCAAAGGGCAGGGACGGCAACTGCCCCCCCCCCCCCCCCCGGAAGCAAAAATCGATTAAATACTTTTTTCTACTTCCCTTACTAAAACCGTACTTTGAACTCGAGTTTGACTTGCACAAAACGACTCTTTAAATACTAGTGTTTAAAATGCGAAAAGTCACATCTCGTTTATCTTTTGTTTTTAAACGTCAAATCAAGTGTATCTTTTGTATATTAAATTTCCTTTCCTTTCCTTTCCTTTCCTTGATAATTTTGTTATTCTGCGTCATTTGATTTGTGAGTCAGCTGTCAGCCATCGTCCGTCATGTAATTAATATAATTCAAATATAATATAATTTTTTCCTTACCGCGGGCGAAGAAAAAGTATAGTAAGCACCTCGTGTTAAAAACGTCTTTAGTCACTCGTTTCACAAGAAACTCGTTCCGCTTCGCTCCACTCGTGCCCAGTAAAACTCGTGACTAAAGTAACCTTTTTGAGACTTGGTACTTAATATACTATTTAAATTTTAATAAACAAAAAATTAAATCTAAAGTATACATATTTTTCGGTTCTGCATATTTTTTTTTGTTATCTGGTTTATATATTTTGTTTGTTGTTGTGGTCGTTTGGTTGCTTTTATGAACATTTTAAAATTAATTATTAAGTTCTAATGAATAAAATTATTCGCGTGTCTTTTGTCACTAAAATATATTTCATCTGCAAAAAACAAAGCTGTTTGAAAAACTGACATAGTGCTAAATATATACTAATAGCGTTTTCGATCTATGCATTGGTGCACACCAGATTGTCCCACACCAGAATTGGATAAAAAGGAGTCTTCGATTTTTTCTTAGAATACGTCAATTTTTAGTGTTCGATTCAACCACAGTCGGACATTTTTGGGAAAATGGTAAAAAAATTATCACTTTCTTTTTGTTTTCATTTAACCACATTTTTTAATCCTAATTATTAATTAACATAAATTTACTTAATAAGTAGTTTTAGTGTGAAATATTTTGAAATATTCAATACACAATCCTTCATCAGAATCCGAAATAGATACTCTTAAAACTACAATTGGGTTGGTGTGTAAGTGCTTTTGTCTAGCGACAATGTCCCATTTAATTGTGTAACGCAACGCCACTGCTTTTCTTCGAGTTCCAGAAAATCGAGATACAAGTGAGGAATATACGGGGACCGGCGATGTGAATGTTCTGGCAATTTCTAGGCTCAAAAGGGTATATAAAGTTAGTTGCCTATCCGGCGCGAAGACAGTCAGTACATAGTGCAGGATACGAAGTTGCATACGCGAATAGAAAGCGAGGCACGAGAAACAAGGAGAGAACAGAATAAAGAGACAGAAAAGACAACGTGGATATAAGAAGTTGGTTACAAAAAGGTAAGTTAAATAATCTCAGTAGAAAATTAAATTTTTAATCAAAACTTTAGAGTCATTACATTAGAAATGGTCTAAAAATTGGTTGCTCAACCAGCACCAAATAAAACAAAACTATCATGTAATGATAGCTTATAATGTAGATATGTTATATCCGATGTTATATTTTGTCCAAAATTATTTTTTTTAATTGTCGGACATTTTTGTATCGCAACGTTTGGAAAAAAAATCAATTGCAGCCCTTTACCAAATTGCCAATTGCTCTTTACTCTTTGCTTGTTTCTTTGTGAAATAATTTTTATTAGCTTTGACAAAAAAATTTGTGCATTATTATTATATTGTTTTTCCTTCTAATTTAATTATAACAAAAATTACAATAATGCAACGATTTTAACAGCTGCTATCTCAAATGGGACTAAATATAAAAACTTGAAATTTTCACATATTAAAGATCAAACATCATTTTATACGTGCTATTAATTTCATTTTGTGTTTCTAATCTAGAGGAAAAATATTAACATCAAATATATTATATCCACGCCACATTATATGTTATCATTACATGGTAGTTTTGGTTTATACTAATTTTTATACTAGGGACTAAGAACAAGAATGATATTAGGTTATTATTTTTAGGTCAAACATCTGTAAAATGGAAAAAAGTTCATGATGACAGTAGTGGAAGTGGAAACAATGATTGTGATGAAGATGAAAACAAAATGGTTGATACATCAAAATAGGAATCTATTTTTGAAGGAGGCTCAAGTAGTTCTTCAAATCTACATGAAGCTGTCTCTGGTACTGGAACCTCTAAAGAAACTGAAGAACGGGATGGCTACCATGAAAATGACATTGGTCGTTATGTTAGTTATGCCAATAACTTACCTTCTAAAAAAAAAGAAGGAATTGTTGACAAACCCTTGGGTTCCATCATCCAAATATGATTTTTTTTCTGATGCCATTCACTTGAAAAGAAAATTTAACTATCGCTGGTTGGATCAATATACTCCATGGCCGGTGCACTCAAGTCGTTTTAAAGGTGCTCTATATTTGTATTGTGTTTTATTTCCGCCAATAATTGCTACAGTTAAATGAGTTTTGGGGTCATTTATGGTAAGGCCTTTCATGAAGTTTAAGGATGTACATGAAGATTGCAGAAAACACGTTGGCGGCCATTACCTCAAATTATTAACAGCTGCTGCAAAAGCAATTCTTGAAAATGCGGCTGTTGATGTCCAGTTGCAAATAGGGCACTATAATACGATTGAAGAAAATAAACAAATATTGTCAGCAATTATTTCATTCATATTATTTTGTGGAATTCATGGTTTGCCGCTTAGAGGAAAAGAAGGAAATGAGGGAGTTTTCTTTGACCTTTTAAATTTAAGGATTGACTCTGGTGATGAGAAGCTGAAGAGCCACTTGGATAAATGAAAAAATCGCAGTCTATACCTCACCAACAATTCAAAATGAGATCATACAATTATGCGGTGAAGTTATCAAAGAACAAATAATCGATTACTGTAAACGGTCAAAATCTTATGCTGTAATGGCTGATGAAACAGCAGATATCGCTGGAAAAGAGGAGCTAATCAGGGAGGAATTTTTAGGCTACATTGATTCGAAATGTCAAAATGCTTCAACAAACGCTAGCGCAATTCAAAGTTTTTTAGAAGATAATGATTTTTCCGCCGATAATTATGTGGGATTCTGATTTGACGGGTTTTCCACGATGGCCGGCAAAGAAGATGGTGTATAGGCCATTCTTCAAAAAAAAGTACGCTAATTTTTTATTTTTCCATTGCTCCAGCCACAGACTAAATCTTACAAGAAATTAGAAACACAATTGCAACGGTTAAATACACAATAACCTTCTTTCGTGAATCGCCAGCCCGTAGGAAGTCGGTACCAGATCTGTCAAGGCTCTATGAGACCAGATGGTCGGAAAAATATAAATGCATACAATTTTTTCAGGAAGCTTCACTGACATTGTTAAAGCACTAGAACATCTATCTGTCGAAGGAAACTATGCAACAAGAAAATCTACCTACCAATTGCACTGTGCAGTTACTAAACCAATATTCATATTCGGCTTAAACATAATTACAAGATACTCTGCAGTTTTGGAACCCGTTGTAAATGTTTTACAAGGTGAAGAAACATATTGATGATATTCTAGATGCAATCAAAGAAGATCGACAAGATGTCGAAAATGTTTCTTATGATTTATTTAAAAAATCACTTGATATCGCAGAGAAAGTAGGGGTTGGGTTGTCAGTACCACGAGTCACTCAAAAGCAAGTACACAGAAGTAATCCACCATCTGAGTCTGCAATTGAATACTGGAGGCCGGTCAATAATCATCCCCTATCTGGATTCTTTAACTACGTATTTGGATGCTAGATTCTGCAACGAAAATACATCTGCTTTTGCTTCAACTCATCTTCATTCTTCAAGCATGCTCAAAATGGCTTCAAAAGATTTCAAAAATAATGCAGAATCTTTCATGCAGAATAAGATTTGTGGTACAATATGTGGAAGAAAAAGAATTTAGCAGGAAACAAATTAAAGGACATTGAAGTGGCTGCACATTTGGAGGAAGCTGATGTTTTTTTTCCTGCAACAAGGCACGCACTGCTAATATTAATTGCTTTTCCATCCACTACTGCTACCGTGGAAAGATCGTTCGGTACCCTACGAAGGGTAAAAACCTGGCTCAGTAGTACAATGCGTAATGACAGACTCACTGGGTTGTGTTTGATGAGTGTGCATCGAGAAATTTTGAAGGAAAATTAGGACTGCATAGTCGAGAAAGTTTTGGACAAATTTAGTTTAAATCCAAGAAAAATGTTATTAGTTCAATTTAAGTATAATGAAAATCTAAAAGTTTTGTTTTCATTTGACTTTTCTTTTTATCCAAAAATTTCACATTTTGGACGACTATGGACCATGGTTGCCCCCCCCCCCCCCCACTATTATAAATCCTGGCTACGCTCTTGTTGTGAGGAGTACCAAATTTGATTGCTGATGCGCTCAAGGCATATGTTGATTAGTAAATTATTCATTATCGTTAGTGTATTATTCCATTATGGGCCTATTTTGTGGCAATATATAATTTGTATTTGACTAATTTTCGGTACATTTTTTAACAATAATAATATCAGTGGCTATTCCATTTCAAAATGGACTGGAAAAACAATATTGAAATTAATAATAATAGTTCATTTTTTGAGTAGCAAAATAAGATAAATAAGTTTGGGGCATTAAGCTCTACAATTATCTCAATCGATATCACAATCACTTGGAAACATCGGAAACGTGCTCAAAACTATGTTTTTGCCGATTGTCAGACTTCAAGAAATATATGTTATCATTCCGATGCCTATAAAAATGGATATAAGCGAGGAAGTTTCGTCGGATATAACATGGGCCATAAGATGTACATTTTTTTCAGAACTGTCCATTCTTTGAAATAATTGTTCCAAAAATAAAATGATTCAACAGACATACAGTACACGTTATAGGAGTTTATATATCTCCTACCTGTAACTTGAACGAATATAAAAGTTGTTTGGAATTGTGGCAAAGACATGTCAGTAGTGCTACTAATACTTTTATTTTTGGAGATTTTAATCTGCCAGAAATAGGAAATGCAAATTTGATTATTTCCAATCCTAGCTCTGAATTAAGCAGATTAATTGAATTTTTAGATTTCGATGATTATGGTCTATATAAAACTGTGAAAGATTTCCAAGGAAAAACTCTAGATTTAGTAATTACTTAAAAGGAACAAGCTGAAAAATGCAATGTTACAAAAGAACAGTTACCTTTATTGAATGAGGATAGATATCATCCATCTCTACAAATAAGTTTAGTTATTACTAAAGCCAGCTCTAATACAATAATAGTATATCAAGTACCAAGTGTCAAAAAGGTTACTTTAGTTACCAGTTTTATTAGGCACGAGTGAAGCCAAGCGGAGCGAGTGCCTTGTGAAACGAGTGACTAAAGACGTTTTTAACACGAGGTGCTTACTATACTTTTTCTGCGCCCGCAGGAATGAAAAAAGTTCGCGGAATATCTTGCAAGCGTGTATAGAGATGTAAAATCTAAATATAATGAAGAGGAGAGTACCTGTACGTTTAGCATGCATGGCACCTTCAAAAAAAACCTTATGTAACTGTGAAAGACTATATATGACTATAAAAATGTTAAAGCCAAAAAAGGATGCAGGTGTGGATGGAATACCCCCGTATATACTCAAGGGTTATCATGAGTACCTTTAATACATATTTTTAATAAAATCATCATTTCCTCTTCTTATCCGTCCATTTGCAAACTGACTACTGTCACACCTATCCACAAATCGGGTAGTAGGAGTGATATTGAGAATTATAGGGGCATTTCGTTAATGTGTGCTCCTGCTAAACTTTTCGAATAGATATTGCGTTTCTATATTTATATTAATGTAAAAAATATCATAGTTGCCGAACAACACGCATTTATGGTGGGTCGATCAAATAATACCTACTAATCTGTTACTATTTACAGAAGTTGCTAATCAAATTTTTAAAGAACATCAGCAGTTAGATGTCATTTACACGGACTTCCAGAAAGCGTTTGATAAAGTAAACCACGATATATTGTTGAAAAAACTTAATAACTATGGATTCGCTTTTAATTTACTAAAGTTACTTAAAAGTTATGTACAAGATAGGTACTTTATTGTGAAACATATCGGAAATACTGCTGGAAAATATCACGCTAATTCGGGAGTTCCTCAGGGTTCTAACATAGGACCATTATTGTTTGTTTTGTTTGAGAATGATCTGTCGCAATGTGAACGTTTATAAAAAATTATATATATATATATATATATATATATATATATATATACATGTATATATATATATATATATATATATATATATAAGAAGAAGTTGAGTATTAGTCGGCTGACTAAAATAAGGAAATCAAAATTCTTAATCGGGTCTTCAGCCGAAGGAGAAATAAAAAGTGGACTCTTTATTCTGTTCAAGCTTTCGAGACTTTATTGACTCTCCATCAGGAACTCTACAATTAATTATTGAATGTCAATACAAATAACAAGAATTGAAAAATTATTACTCACGAAAGTGAGGTTAAATATGTTTGATGCGAATAAAATGTACATAACACATGTTCAGGAACACGAGGAATTTATTTATTAATAATTTGACAACTGACACAACCAAAGAATTAAAATTCTGTCAACAAGATTCAGTGATGCCAATATGTATTGAAATATAAGTGAAAGAGGAAAAGGTGTAACAACTGAAATTTATTGGGAAATATTAAAGTTAGTGTTTGTAATATGAGACGGAAGACTAAGAAGGTAAGAGTAAATAATGCGGAGTTTATCGATATCAGTTCTGGCATTCATAGCTTTAGGTTCTTTGAAAATGTGAGACATCTCCAAAAATGATCTCTTAGTTAGATTGGACTCGCGATCTAGAACAGTGACACCGTCGTAGTCAGGTATGTGATCCATAGACAAAGTGTGACTTGCTCAGGTGCAAGTTTCCCTGCAATTTCTAATATCACTTTTATGAGAGCAAATACGGTCTTTAAGCCTGCGATTAGTTTGACCGATGTATTTCTTATCACACTGCGAGCATGGAATGTAGTGATGGGAACCATCGAATAAATTGAACCATCGAATAATTACTAAATGAATAAATCTAACCATCGAATGAATTAATTCGAATAAATTAGTAATGAATACATTTGTTCGCATGTTCGCATATTAACAAGCAGTGTCTCCCTCTGTTAGAAAATTATTTAGTAATGTATTGAATATTGATTATTTTAACGTTACGGTAGTCTCGCGTATTTAGGCAACCAAGATATCAAATAATTGTTTTGCTGTTAAATTGACGAGTAAAAGGCGTTTTACAAATGTGAATCCGTGGGATTCATCTGTTTTTATTTATAACATTGTAACTTACGTAGCGTCATTTCGTTTTCGTGTTTGATTGTGAGTTATATGATTGTGTAAAAGTTAGTTTATTAATACTGAATATGCTTAGATCTGTAAGTAAAACGTCAGAAGTGTGGAAATACTTCACAAAACGGTCCGAGAGAGATGTATTTTGTGAATTGTGCAAAAAAAAACTTTGAATTCTCTGGCAACACATCTAACTTACGTGAACATCTAAAAAGGAAACACCCACATACAGGGGACACGGGTAATTTAGATAAAGATCGTCCAGGTCAATGTAATGAAGCATTTTCATCTACTTCAGAAGATGCTAATCAACCATCTACATCTTCATCGTGTTTATCTACTCCTACTTCCTCTGTAGATGAAAATCCAAGCAGGAATATATTACAAACCCTCAAACGAAAAAGACCACATCAGATGGAGCTACTGATCACAAATAAAAAACAGGCATTGTCTGATAGTGAACGCGATATAATCGATAGAAGTTTAATTACAATGATCGCTATTGATTACCAGCCTATCTCTGTTGTAGAGAATGTTGGATTTGTGAACTATTCGAGGCAATTACAACCACTGTATACGCTTCCTAATAGAAAACAAATCTCATTTAAAATGATACCTGCTGCATACAACAGTATTAAACAGCAATTACGTAATATGTTAGAGGATGTTAAGCATGTATCTGTAACAACGGATATATGGACTTCCGATAGTAATAAGGCTTTCCTGACCTTAACGTGCCATTTCATACATAATGATAAGTTATGGAGTAACGTTTTATCAACGAAAGAATTTCCAGAGCGTCATACCGGTGAAAATATTGCCAACGTTTTACAGTCCGTATTTCAGGAATGGAACATTGAGAAAAAAGTTGTAGCGATAGTTAGTGATAACGGTGCTAACATTAAAAGCGCGATAAAAGAACATTTAAAACTACGGCATCACCCTTGTGTCGCGCATACCTTAAACTTGTGTGTAGAAGAAGCGCTTTTTAAGGACGAGACGATTAAAAAATTAGTTACAAAGTGTAGGTCTATAGTGACACATTTTAAACATAGTGTAGTGGCATCAGAACAATTAAAAACTATGCAAAAGCAATTAGGGGTTCCTGAACTTAAAGTGAAACAGGATGTCTCTACGAGATGGAACTCAACCTTAATAATGATGGAACGATTATTAAAGATAAAACAAGCCTTATCAGCTATTATTTTGACACTACCAAAAGCTCCTCCTTTCCTAACTGTCTCAGAATGGGAAATAAATAGTGACTTGGTGTCAATATTAAAGCCAGCAGAGATTATGATGTCTGAGCTATCATGTGATAAATATGTAACAATGTCAACAATCGTTCCCCTTATTAGAGGCATCCAACATGCTGTAAAAGCAAGAAAACCAATAACTCCGTCTGGACAATTTCTCCGAAACTGTCTTTTGGAAGTCATTAGCAAACGACTGGGAATGTTGGAATCAAATATACTGTGCGCTAAGTGTACTTCTCATGATCCCAGATTCAAAAAATCAGGTTTTGGAATCATTTCAAATAGTGAAGATGCCCAAAAACTGGTTACAAATGAGTTAAGGGATGGTCTTACCTTAAAAAAGGATGTAGACAAGGAAAAAGTAGTACCTACAAGTTCTACCAACGAGGACAATGGAAATAAGAAAGAAGAAAATGAAGAAGAGATAAGTATCTGGTCTCAATTTGACCAAAAAATAAAGCAAATGCAAGTTCAAACGACGCCACTTTCTGCAGCTCACGTTTTAATCAAAAATTATGTTGATATGCCCATTGTAAACCGACTGGAAAGTCCACTTGACTTCTGGAAATGTCATAAAAGTGCTTTAGGTGGATTATACGATTTACATTTAAAGTATTCTTCCGTGCCAGCTACGTCCGTCCCATCAGAAAGAATTTTTTCTAAAGCTGGTCAGATAATTAATGACCGTAGAAATAAACTATGTAGTAAAACTTTGGACAGCATAATTTTTTTAAACAGCAATATTCGATGTTTTGAATTTTAAAAATTACAATAGTAAAATTCACTTAGTTGGTTTCTTTACTTAACTACTTACCACTTACCCAATAAAAACTGAATTTGTTTTAAAATACAGACATTTCAAAAATTATTAATTTGCAACGCATTAGTAATTAATTAGTTCATACCAGAATTTGTTCTTAAATCATGAATAATTTGGTATTTATCCATAGTAATACATTTTTGATGACTGCGTTAGTTACTTACTGCTACTACCTAAAACATTCATAGTTAACTGTTTTTGGCACCTACTAATTCATTCATTGGCGAATAATTTATTTTTATTGCATCTACTAATTCATTCACATTCATGAATACTTTTTTGACGTTAGTTACTTACTGCTACTACCAATTCATTCATTCATTCGCGAATAATTTATTTTTATGCTTCTACTAATTCATTCACATTCATTCATAAATGAATACTTTTCTGACTATCGAATAATTCGAATAATCGGCAACCATCGAATTATTCGATAGGTTTTATTCGATGGTTCCCATCACTAATGGAATGCAATAAACCACATTGGATTGATCCAATACGGGATCTTTATCTTTGATTTTTGAAAAAATGTTCTGAATTGTAAGAATGTTTCTACTGGCTAACGTTATAGAAGGAAATTTTGAAAGAATCTTTTCAAATTTGTGATTGATAGTGTGAATGTTTGGTAACGAAAGATACAGTCTAGGTAGGTTTTGATTTAAAAGAGCGGTATTAGAAGGAGGCTCATGGAAGACCTACTGAACAACAAAGAATAAACCAGTCTTCTAGGATAACCACTGTTAATGAAAAATACTGAGAGTTTTCTCAAATTTTGAACACGTAACGAAGTGTGACTAGTCTTGATAACTCCGTTTTTCATGCCAAGAACGAGGTTAATTTTTTGTTTGTGTTGGTGATACGATTCATAATGTAAGAATCTACCTGAGGCTCCAGGTTTGGTATACCAACTAGTAATGATTGTGTTATCCACTCTCCTGATCACTTTAGTATCTAGGAAAGGGACACTGCAATTTTCATCTTCTTCCTCGATTGTAAATTGTAAGGATTCATGATAAGAGTTGAACACAAGTAACACCTGTTCTAAACTGTTTTGTGGGACACTTAATATTATATCATCCACATATTTTTTTAAGAAAGGAACATTGATTGGAAGCTGGCTTAAACAAGAACTAATAAGATCATCCATGACAAATTGAGCAATGATAGGTGAAACTGGACTAATCATCGGCATACCTAAAATTTGTTTGTATATAGTGTTATCAAACGTAAAGACGGTAGTATCGTACAAGAATTCAATCAACTCGAGGAACAATCTTCGAGAAATTGTACTATGCGATGATATTTCACCCCAATGTCTGACAATGCTATCTTTGGCTAACGAAATAGTGACATTATTATACAAAGAAACAACATCTAAGCTGATAATTATGTAATTTTGAGGAAGTTGAAATTCGTTAATGAACGTACTGAATTCGAAAGAAAAAGATTTTTTAATTTCCTTCTATAACGTTAGCCAGTAGAAAAATTATTTCAATTCAGAACATTTTTTCGAAAATCAAAGATAAAGATCCCGTATCGGATCAATCCAATGTGGTTTATTGCATTCCATGCTCGCAGTGTGATAAGAAATACATCGGTCAAACTAAGCGCAGGCTTAAAGACCGTATTTGCTCTCATAAAAGTGATATTAGAAATTGCAGGGAAACTTGCACCTTAGCAAGTCACACTTTGTCTATGGATCATATACCTGACTACGACGGTGTCACTGTTTTAGATCGCGAGTCCAATCTCACTAAGAGATCATTTTTGGAGATGTCTCACATTTTCAAAGAACCTAAAGCTATGAATGCCAGAACTGATATGGATAACCTCAGCATTATTTACTCTTACCTTCTTAGTCTTCCGTCTCATATTACAAACACTAACTTTAATATTTCCCAATAAATTTCAGTTGTTACACCTTTTCCTCTTTCACTTATATTTTAATACATATTGGCATCACTGAATCTTGTTGACAGAATTTTAATTCTGTGGTTGTGTCAGTTGTCAGTTGTCAAATTATTAATAAAGAAATTCCTCGTGTTCCTGAACATGTGATTGAATTAGTTTTATCCTTTCATTTTAATATTAATTTTAATCATTGTACTTGTGCATCAATATAATACATTTATCACGTGTTGTGATGATTTCGTAAAAATAACGTCAGTTATGTACATTTTATTCGCATCAAACATATTTAACCTCACTTTCGTAAGTAATAATTTTTCAATTCTCGTTATTTGTATTGACATTCAATAATTTGTTGTAGAGTTCCTGATGAAGAGTCAATAAAGTCTCGAAAGCTTGAACAGAATAGAGTCCACTTTTTATTTCTCCTTTGGCTGAAGACCCGATTAAGAATTTTGATTTATATATATATATATATATATATATATATATATATATATATATATATTAACATAGAGTAAAACAACACCCTGTATACCGAACATAAAATAAAAAAACTACCAATTTCAAGAAATAAAAATTTTTGAAATTTCATTTTTTTTTAAAAGGTTATCTAAAAAAGGAGACAATCTGTACCATGTACTATTCAATAGAGAAAGCATCTAACTGTATAATTTAAAATAAGATTTAAAAAAACATTTGTGAAATGAATTAACAAAATCTCTATAAACCTACAAGACGAAATATTAGAACGTTGTTACATATACAAATGGAAATGATAATCCTTTATTTTTATTGTCAAGGTAAATAAATAGTGAGATTCTTTTTAAAATGAATATTAGGGTTTGAAGGACATGTAAATAAGATTTTATAAATATTTAAAAACATTTCGATATAAGAAGTAAACTGAAAAACATTAATTCTATGGAATGTGATATTTATTGAACGGTTTGACATTATGAACACATATTTTATAAATTTGGAAATGTCATTTTGTAAACTAAATGAAATATAATTTAAGAGACACAATATGAGTTAAAATCATTAAAGAACCTTAAAACGAAGCGTTTTCAAATGATAGATGGACAATTCACTATTTGAAATGAAATCTATAAAGAAAAGTTTTGATAACCAAATCTGATTGGTGGAATGTATTCAACAAACTTTTAATCTGCGACAAGTAGTTGTTAATAATAAAAAATTGAAGGAGAAAAGTTTGTTGATTATACAGACTATTCACTAGGTAAATTTCTTTTTGGGTGGTAGAAAATTTGAGAAGCAGCAAAATTTTGGGAATTAAGAAAACTTTTCGAAAAATAAGATATTTGGCATCAAAATTCAGAAAAGAGAGATACATTGTATTTATGATATGGTAGATTATATATTTAAACAAGCAGATGTAGAAACTAAGAAACAATTTGGTAATTATGTTTGAATACTAACCGTATAATTGATATATAATACTTGATTAATATTTGTATGGTGGAATGGATATATCCACCATACCTTTTAGAAAGCTTTTGATTATGTAATTGGACTGAAATGTATTGATGTGGACGGGACATAGCATTGATTCCTGATTTTGTGTAAGCTGGACCAGTGATGTGACAATTTCCAGAAGGTAACCTAAAATAAAGTAAAGGATAATTGAAGTGAATTACTATACAGGAATAAGGTATTTAGACTATTTTCATTATACATAAAAAAGGTTGAATAAAACTTACCAATTTAGTGCAAAGAGTTGAACTTTGGTATTAAACAAACATTTACAACCATTGTGATTCGCCATTTTGATATAATAATCGTTTATATAGAAGTTTCAGTATTATAAGATTTGTATTAAATGTTGCCTATTTTAGATTTGTATATAGAGATAATTTTTTCATGTGAGAACGTGATTTTGTTTGAATGAGTGGTCATAATAGATAGTAGGTTTTTTTTTATTAATTTGTGTCTTGTAAAAGAACAATGTATTTGTCTATTCAAAATATTAAATAACGTTCTTTCTAGTTTGAAGAACATTGTAAAATTGTTTTTGATACATTTTATTTCTTTGTGGTGATGGCTCCATCTAGTTTGAACCGTTGGTAGTTTAAACTGACATCTGTGAATAGTAAAAAGGTTCAACTTGAAACACAGGACCGTCTTAAGAATTTATACGTATTATTAAACAAGCAAGTACATTTTTATTAACAAAATTTTTAAGAAGACAGAGATATTTAATCAAATTTAGGCGCTCATATTATAAATTGAATTTTTGTTTCTCTATACCTGAACCCTACTCTGAGGTTAAAGAGTTTCTCATGTTTTAAAGTATAACCATTTTAGTAATAAAATTTTAAATTTTTACAATATACCGGGCAAATCAAAACTAAATATAAACTAAACTAATAATAACGTTAGATAATTCTTTCTCTCCCCGTTCTATCCAGTTTAACATGTCACCGCAACGTGGGGCTAATATAGAAATTTTGTAAATAATAATAAAAAGCATTGAAATAATTTTTTTTGACTGTATTAAAGAAAATTGAAATAAATAAGATGGAAAGAAAAAGGGGAAACGAAGAAAACAAAGAAGAAATGGATGTAATGACCATGTTGAAAATGTTAAATCGAGAAATGAAGAAATTTCATGAAGAAATGATGGGAGAAATGAAGAAATTTCATGAAGAATTCATTAGAAAATTGGACCAAGATAAGGAAGAAATTAAACAAGCAATAAGAGGAGAGGGGATTAAAGAAATAACGGAAATAGACAATTCACAGATTAACAGAATTAACAAAATGGAGGAGAAAGAAAAGGATTTCAAAGGTGAGATTCAAATGGATGTAAAGTTACAAAATGAAAATATAAATGATGATACTATAGAACAAAAATTAAGTAATAAAATGGAAATTGATGAAATAAAAAGACAAATAAATGAGGTGATGATAGATAGAAATTTACAGAATCTAGGAAGTGAGGAAGCTATGAAAATTTATGAAAAAGAGATTTATTGGAAAATAACAGAACCAGATGTTAATATATTGAAACGAATCGTAACATATGGTAAAACAAATAATAATAATAATAAGGGGATACAACTTAATTGGAAATTAGAGGAAATGAATAAGATATTACAAGAAACCAAGGAAGAAATAGAAGAAACCATAAGACAGAATATAGAAACAATAATTTATGCAGAAAATTTTGAAATGAGAGTAAAACTTGGCAGAAAAATAAAGATAATTGATCCAAGAAAATTTAATAGGACAATCAAAAATGAAATGACAGGAAGTAAGAGTATTATGGGAAATGGAATAATAAAAAGAAGAAACAATAGTATGAAGAAATTGGAAACGCAAATTTTGATGAATTTATTGGTAAAAATTGATGAGATAGGGGACAACAAAGTTGAAAAAGACACAGTGGAAAATTTTAAGAAACTTAGGAAGCAGATACATGAGAATCAAACAATAAGAGAAGAGGATAAGACGAAATTTAGGAAAATAAAATAAAATTGAATAATAAGGATGTATTATAGGACCGGAATCTAAAAGACGAATAAGGAATTGTAAAAGGTTAAGAAGGGATATAAAACCACATGTAAATAAAAAGTTTATAATTAACAAATAATGTCAAAAAAAAAAAACATATGTAAATATAATTTTGTACATAGATAGAAATTAGAATATGTAAAGATATAATGATGAGATACAGAAATAATTACATTGACAGATATAATAACAATGAATATTATAACTATAATAAGAACGATAGCAATCAAAACAACTATAACAGAAACTTTAAATATAATAACAACAAAAATAACAATTACAGAGAACAGTATTCAAAGGAGAGAAGAGGGAGTGATTACATATGAACATCCAAGGGAATACATTAAATTTGGGGAAGATTTGGAATTAAAAGAAATAACGGGATTAATAAAAATTAAAGGAAAATTAAATGGGAAACAAGTTAAAATATTAATAGATACAGGTTCGGAAGCGTCCATAATAAAAAACAAAATTGATAGAAGAAAATATAAAAAATTATGAAAACAAGCTAGTCAAGATACCGAAAACTACATTAATAGGAGCAAATGGAAAGAAATTGTGTGAAGTTAGCAGATCTATAATACAAAGCATTGAATTAAAGGATGGGAAAGAAGTTGAGATGCAATTATTGCTAGTGGATAATTTAGAAACAGACATAGTTATAGGAATAGATGAATTAACGAAATATAAAGCAAGAATTGATTTTGAAAAGATGGAGATAGAATTAAATGGTAATAAGATTGAATTTGAAAAAGAAAATATGGAAGAATTAGAAATTGAAGAGGATAATAGGCAGTTATGGAATATAGAAAAGAATGGAAATATGGAATTATTGGCAATTGAAGAGGATAATAGGAAGTTATGGAATATAAAAAGGAGTGGAAATATGGAAAAATTGGAAATTGGAGAGGATAATAGGCAGTTATGGAATATAGAAAGGAATATAATTATGGAGGAATTGGTATTAGTGTGTGGAAATAAAGAATATGAAGAGAAAGTGAAGAATTTGATTATGAAGTATGAAGGATTGATTAAAAAGGAGATGAGAATGGCAAATAATTATGTACATAAGATAGAAGTTAGAGGAATAGAAAATTTTAGAATAAGAACATATCCCATACCTTATAAATATAGAAAAGAAGTTGATTCAGAGATACAAAATATGTTAAAAGACGGTATTATAGAAAGATGTAACACAAGAAATATAAATCAATAAATTGTACCGAGATAAGCGACTCTGAGAAATGTAGAAGTAATAAGACGCATAACGAACATTAAAGAATTTTCAAAAATGGATTTATAACATGATTTTTTTTTAACTAATTCCTTTGGATGAAACTTATAAATGAAACTTGAAACTAAAAATAAACTAAGAATTTGTAGTATTATAAATAGATTAAAAACTAATTGAAGAGGGTACTGCAATACAGGATTCCAGAATCATCATTGTAACAGCGACCTTAAATAAAAAGAAATGTATTATTAGTAAAATTGAAAGACAATGTTTAGAACAAATCATTTGAAGTAAAATTTGCATTCATAAAATTTTTACTTACATAAAAATTTGATAAACACAAAATTTAGGGGATGTTAACATAGAGTAAAACAACACCCTGTATACCGAACATAAAATAAAAAAACTACCTATTTCAAGAAATAAAAATTTTTGAAATTTCATTTTTTTTTAAAAGATTATCTAAAAAAGGAGACAATCTGTACCATGTACTATTCAATAGAGAAAGCATCTAACTGTATAATTTAAAATAAGATTTAAAAAAAACATTTGTGAAATGAATTAACAAAATCTCTATAAACCTACAAGACGAAATATTAGAACGTTGTTACATATACAAATGGAAATGATAATCCTTTATTTTTATTGTCAAGGTAAATAAATAGTGAGATTCTTTTTAAAATGAATATTAGGGTTTGAAGGACATGTAAATAAGATTTTATAAATATTTAAAAACATTTCGATATAAGAAGTAAACTGAAAAACATTAATTCTATGGAATGTGACATTTATTGAACGGTTTGACATTATGAACACATATTTTATAAATTTGGAAATGTCATTTTGTAAACTAAATGAAATATAATTTAAGAGACACAATATGAGTTAAAATCATTAAAGAACCTTAAAACGAAGCGTTTTCAAATGATAGATGGACAATTCACTATTTGAAATGAAATCTATAAAGAAAAGTTTTGATAACCAAATCTGATTGGTGGAATGTATTCAACAAACTTTTAATCTGCGACAAGTAGTTGTTAATAATAAAAAATTGAAGGAGAAAAGTTTGTTGATTATACAGACTATTCACTAGGTAAATTTCTTTTTGGGTGGTAGAAAATTTGAGAAGCAGCAAAATTTTGGGAATTAAGAAAACTTTTCGAAAAATAAGATATTTGGCATCAAAATTCAGAAAAGAGAGATACATTGTATTTATGATATGGTAGATTATATATTTAAACAAGCAGATGTAGAAACTAAGAAACAATTTGGTAATTATGTTTGAATACTAACCGTATAATTGATATATAATACTTGTATTTGTATGGTGGAATGGATATATCCACCATACCTTTTAGAAAGCTTTTGATTATGTAATTGGACTGAAATGTATTGATGTGGACGGGACATAGCATTGATTCCTGATTTTGTGTAAGCTGGACCAGTGATGTGACAATTTCCAGAAGGTAACCTAAAATAAAGTAAAGGATAATTGAAGTGAATTACTATACAGGAATAAGGTATTTAGACTATTTTCATTATACATAAAAAAGGTTGAATAAAACTTACCAATTTAGTGCAAAGAGTTGAACTTTGGTATTAAACAAACATTTACAACCATTGTGTTTCGCCATTTTGATATAATAATCGTTTATATAGAAGTTTCAGTATTATAAGATTTGTATTAAATGTTGCCTATTTTAGATTTGTATATAGAGATAATTTTTTTATGTGAGAACGTGATTTTGTTTGAATGAGTGGTCATAATAGATAGTAGGTTTTTTTTTATTAATTTGTGTCTTGTAAAAGAACAATGTATTTGTCTATTCAAAATATTAAATAACGTTCTTTCTAGTTTGAAGAACATTGTAAAATTGTTTTTGATACATTTTATTTCTTTGTGGTGATAGCTCCATCTAGTTTGAACCGTTGGTAGTTTAAACTGACATCTGTGAATAGTAAAAAGGTTCAACTTGAAACACAGGACCGTCTTAAAAATTTATTACGTATTATTAAACAAGCAAGTACATTTTTATTAACAAAATTTTTAAGAAGACAGAGATATTTAATCAAATTTAGGCGCTCATATTATAAATTGAATTTTTGTTTCTCTATACCTGAACCCTACTCTGAGGTTAAAGAGTTTCTCATGTTTTAAAGTATAACCATTTTAGTAATAAAATTTTAAATTTTTACAATATACCGGGCAAATCAAAACTAAATATAAACTAAACTAATAATAACGTTAGATAATTCTTTCTCTCCCCGTTCTATCCAGTTTAATATATATATATATATATATATATATATATATATATATATAATTAAACTTTAATGTTAGTAAGTTAGTAGTATTATTTTTGATTGCCGTATTGAAAAGGATACTCTATGTAGAAGGCAAAAAATTCAAGTTTTAGGTGTAACGTATAATAATAAACTATAATATGTATCTCACGTTAGATTAGATTAGATAGGATTTTAACGGGGTTACAATGCACTGAAACCTAAGGTTTATTGTCCCCCCCCCCTATCAAAACTGTTCTCGCTACTACTTCAGCTCGCCTCCCATTTTCAGGGTTCTAATGAACTCCGGTATTTGGAACGGCTTCAACGAGTTTATATCCTCACTCTTACAAGTTTCTTGTCCGAAGCATTTCCATTTGGAATACTAGAATCTTCCATCTCCTCCTCACCTATGAATTCTTTGCTGCGACTAGCTAACAATGTAGATCAATTGACGGAAATCAATTTTATAACCATGTTGTCACAATTCAGGAGAGAAATGTATATTTAAAAAGTGCCGGAGTATAATACATTCAGGTTGGTTCTATCAGTTTTGTATTTTGTATTTGTTCGTTTATCTTAAACCAAAAATACCATTATCATTATTAAATTGTTATATGAGCTACTGTCCATCTAATTAGGTTGTAAGGCCTGTTAGGACTTTAATAAATAAATAAATAGCGACAAAGTGTTTTCTTTAACAGGACATCATAAACATATGAAAGTAGAAAATAGCTATTTTTAGTAGGTACAAGTGAGCAAAGTATGTCTTTTTCTCACTAGTTTAGAACTGGAAAAGTGAGAAAAAAGCATGCTCACGTCTGCTAAACATGATTTTTTCCACAATCTTGAAATATATTTTGCCCAAAAAAAATAAATCATTGAACTTTGTTTATTAATGAAAAACTCAAAAATTTGTAACTCTACCAAAATTTATGATTCCTGATGTACACGGATTAATAATCATATTTTTCTTTCTTTCTTGGAGTGCGTTTTGATGGTATATTAGAAATTTCTATTTCATTACCTACATAATTTATTTTAGCCGAATTTTATATTGTAATAGATAATCCCATGAAAGCATTCGTATTGAGAGTATGCAACTAATTATACGCTTGTGTATTTATTTTGCTCACTTGTGGTGTAATGAAAGTTATTATTTAAAGAGGCGTGTGAATTTTACATAGAATAGTTAAAAATAGGCCGTCCAACTCCCATTTCACGTCCTAAACCAAATTAATGCAAACGTTATTAAAATATTTATGGAATTTGTTAATACTTCAAATTAAAATTTATATGATCAAAATAGATATTAAATTCTGATAAACTCTATCTGTTAACTCTGGGTTCCTATCCTAAATCCGAGGCAACATTTTGGGGTTGTGTATTGCTTGGCAATTTCCCCTGAGCGAGAAAAGTCTTAGAAATATTGCATTAAACCGACAACAATTGTAGTCAGGCTGTGATTCTAGGTATTGATTCTAGTTATGTGCTCCGATAAAAGTTGAATTTCTTTCATATTCAACAAAGAAAGTCGTATTCACATGCATCGTTTTCAAAATAAGTATTAGATGGATTAGATATATACCTAACTTCAACTACTTGTAGTGCGAAGTTATAGGAGATCCTGGCTTTCTTGCTTATTTCTTGGACACTCAAGCATTGAATTAATTGAAATATGATTAGAAACATTATTCCATATTTTGGCTGTCTATCTAATGGCTATTTTCAGTTGGACATTTTCATTTGAAGACAAAACGTTTGTAAAGGTTTCGAGAATTACATGGAACTTGTAATGTGATTCATCTTTGCTATAAGGTGTTCATTAAAAGCAAAGACGTAGAAAAAGATGGACCAATTTATTTACATTAAATACTGATGCAGATATTGTAAAAGCAATAACGAGATGAGCAGCTATACTCGTGCAGCACCCTGCGCTATTGTCAAACTGTGATTTCCGAAAACTGCTCGAAAAATATATAACAAACTGAAGTAAAACATGCAAAGCAAATTTATTTGCAAAAAAATTAATAGTCATGAGGCATATGATATTACTGATAGATTACAATTAAGGATATATAGCAAACAAATTTTCTTGCGATTGATTTTGTTGATCTACGTATTTTCAAAAAAAAATATTCTGCTCTACAGGACACCGCTATAGGACTGCATTCATTCGCAAATGGTGGAAGTAATAGACAACAGCAAAAGGTATGTTGTGAATGTGTAACACTGATCAAGTGTATGTTGTGTAACATTGATCAATTGTGTAATATAGTAGTTATATTCACAATTTTTGGAATTTTTCAGTGAATCAGAAAAGAATGCAGTGTAAATGGTACATAAGAATCCTTCTTCATCACTCACACTGACATCTTCGGAAAGTGAAGTGTACCTAAAAAATATTACAAATTCATCATGTAGTACCGTAATTTCGGGTGACTTTGACTCACTTCTGAAGTTGTAATACGGATATTGGTATTTTTAGTAAGTGAAAATACGTTTCTTTTTTTACATGTATTTGAATATTTAGCTATTTTTTACAAACAATATATAAAAATATGAAAAGGCTATTATTTTATTAAAAAATAAATAAAACTAAGGTGTGCAAAGTTACCCTCGAGTTTCGGGTGACTTTGTCCCACGCTGCATTTTACATGTATTCGCTATGTTTATTATTGTCTGAGCTAAAGTATCCCTACAGCATTTTTCAAAAACACGTAATCCACAATAAAAATTGTTTATTAAAACTTTAAACATAAAAAAATCACAATAATCAACATAGCATCCTAAACAACATCGATTTTTAACGAAAAATGAACAACAAAGAATAATAGAACTGTCAACAACGTGATGAAAAAATTTCCTATAGATCTGCAAAGAAATATTGATTCTGGCCAAGTTCCAATGTCTGCGTGCGATCAATATCAGCCAAGTGATAGGATTTTCTTACGACTTCTTCGGGCCATTGCCACATATTTCTTTCACCCAGTACCATCACAAGCACCTAACCATAACAGTTATTACCCCTTAAATAGCCATCGAACTTCCCTGGAGTCTCCTATGGAAAGTTGTTCTGTATCTGAATCATTCTCTATAACTTACGTTAGATGCAGAATTCGACGTATCTGCCATCTCTTCAGAACGTTATATTATTTTTGGACGTCTGGTTTTTTTTACTGTAGCTTAGGCAGTTTACTACAACCAGCTACAGCACCATCTTCCTCCATGATCGTCTTGTGGTGGTTACTTAGCAAGTGCCCCTCGTATGTACTTCTTGAATGATCGAACCATTCTTCTTCGGGAAACACTTACCTCGTGAACCTTTCTTTAGGGTTAAAAAATAACATCGTTTTAAAAACTCACTGGGATAACATATATTTAGAAACTACATATATAAATTACTGATCACAGAATATATACGTCTGTACTATTAACAACAATAATAATACCGAATAATCTTCAAAAGAAATGAACTCTCTATATATAGGAAATTGTTAGACTAACCCAGTCAATGATCCGTTTCTCGACCTTATCAATACTATATTTATAAAACGGACGTGTTTGTTATCTATTTTACTGCACCTTGCCAATAGCCTTCCAGTTCACTGGCCGCTAGCAATATTTGAAATTAATGTCTACTAAAATCTAATAATGTCTTTTTTTAAATAATGTTTACTAAAATCTAATAATGTCTTTTGGGATCATCACAGTCTGTTCACATCCATCGTTACTGTCAGGTACAGCGTCATTATTAGTCATACTTGGTTGTACATTTTCTTTCTCCTTTTCGCAAATCTGATTATCATTGACTTGATTACTAGTTTCAGTTTTCTCTTTTTCCTTTCTTGTCTTTTCATTTTTGATTTTAATAGCTGCAACTTTGGTTTGTGTTTTTGACTTCCTCTCAGTGCCATTATTTTTTAGAGCTGGTTTCTTTTTAGATACTTTTCATGCAGCTGCAGCATTTTGTTGGCTTTTAACTTCTTCAGCACTGACACTTTTTCCTGCTTGAATTTCTATTTTCTCCCTTCTTTCACTAACTCCACCATCCGCGGAATGTACTCCCCTCTTGTCTGCTATGTAATTTCAAACAGCATCACTTACTCTCGAGGATACTTGTGCAGTATCAATTTCTCAATTGGGAATTCTGGTTAATACTTCCTCTGCATTCAGTGGAAAGATGCCACATGTTCTAAAGCCACTTTACAAATTTTTACTGCCCTTTACATCAACTATTTCAACCAGTCTTCTTAATAAGATGGGAAAGGTGCTTTTGAGAGTTGATTTGGTGTTATCATTCTATGTTTTGTATTCTACCAAAATATTTCACCAAGCGATCTTCATCGGTCTGAAATAGGCGACATCCAACGGCTGCGTTAGGTGTGTAGAGTTGAGAGGAAGACAGACAAATTCAATATTTTCGCCTTCACATAACTGCAAAACCTTTAAAGATATATGGGATGACAAATTATCCCAAATTAATACTTTAGTTCCAGGAATACGTTTAAGTGTTGGCAATAGCAGTGAAGTGAACCAGTCTTCGAAACAAGCTGTGTCGGACCATCCGCTTATCGATCTATTGTGGCGTGTGCCAATTGGACCATTTTCTACCCAAGTCGACCACAATTTATCGGACTTGTAAACAACGTATGGAGGTATCATTTGGCCAGCAGCATTTGCACAAAACAATATTGATGTTGCTGATTTACTAGAATTTACCATTCCTTCAGGATATTTCGTCCCACGTTTTGTTAGAATTTTTTTTCTGCCGGGGTCATCACTTAAATTGGTCTCGTCGTAGTTCCAAATGTTGTTGGCAAGGACATTCATAAGTTCATTTTGTAAGTGGTTAAAGTATTCTTTTATAGTGGCTTCACTGATTTCTGCTCTCGACTGAGTTATGTTGCTTGCGAAACGTTGGGTTAAGGTCGGATTTCATTTGAGGAAGGCATTCAACCAGTCTTTTCCTGGCAAGTTGTTTTTAAATTTAGTATCACGGCCCTCGCGATCAAATTGTCTATCCAAAAAAATGTCTTTACTTGATGTAAAATCTTATATGGGCAACGTTAATTTTGGTTTAGTTCAAATTATCATATAGATGCATCTATTTTTGAAATATATTTAAAAAAGCCTGTTAATTCTCGCGAAATAATTTGAAAACTGGACTGGACTCACCAACTAGGAACAGGAAAACTCGTACGTATTCTAAACGTATTTAGAATTCTGCGAACTTTCTAAATATATAATTTAGCAACTGGAACCACTTACACTTTATACAATGCAATTCTTCTACAAATTATGCACGCACTGGCTTGATAATGTATGGCTTTATGATCTGATTGTATAGTTATACAATTTCTACTATATTCTCTAAAAAATTGAGACCACTCTTATTATGATGTTGTCTCGTGGGGATTTCAAATTCAACTAACTAAACTTATTCTAAATAATTAAATCTCTTCTGTGGTTACGAAAAATTATTTAAAAAAAAATACTAATTCATCTTTCCCTATAACAAAGAGAGATTTGAATTATTTTATTACAATTGTAATTCTGCTAGCAGAGACATCTGTATTTTAAAATTTCAAATATATTTTCCAAATCGTAATATGATCTATCTATAATTAGATATATTCTGCATAAATGTCATCAGAAATTAAAATGTCAAATTTGATTTGTATACCGAATCTTTCAAAATTATTGATTCTACATATTATACAGTGTGTATCGGAAGTATTGCATACAAATATAAATAATTTCCCTTATTTTAATGTTTATTTTAAATTTTAAATAGAGGAACTGTATTAAATCCCCCTAATAAAAGAATGACAAATCGATTTTGTATATTATTATAATTTCATCTTTCAAAATTGCCAAATATCATACTAGTATCTTAATAAAACATAGTAATATTTTCCAAATGATTATCAACATATTTCTAAAATCTTATCTTCAATCAAATTAAACTATTGTCCCTATTTCCCACAAAACTTATTAACTCTATTATATCTATTTTCAACATTTTACGTAACACAATATTCTTTGTTATTCTAAAATTTCCTATATACAGGTTGATAATTTCTTCTATGATCTGTAATATTTCCAACTCTGTTCTACTCTGCCTAAACAATTTACATGGAACTGGATATGGTTTTGCTTTAACATTTCTCGATATTCTTCACTTTTATTATATCCATATTTTAATTAAGCACCCTCGGTTTCTTCGACATTCTTCTCTCATACGTCTTTAATAATTCATTTATAAATTTATAATATTCTTCATTACAATCTGTCCAATTACCATTCCTTTCACATCTTCTATTTCTTCTATCTCACGATCATAATTATTAGCCATTCTAATTTCTTTTTCAATCAATCCTGCATATTTCATTATCAAATTCTTCACTTTCTCTTCATATTCCTTATTTCCACTCATTAATTCCAATTCTTCCATAATTCCACTCCTTTTTATATTCCATAACTTCTTATTATCCTCTTCAATTGCCAATACTTCCATATTCACCTCCTCAAATTCAATTCTTCTACCGTTTAATTCTATCTATCTCTTCAAAATCAATTATTTCTTTATATTTAATCAATTCATCAATAACTATGTCTGTTTCTAACTTCTTCATCAACTATGCTCACATATCAACTTCTTTCCCATCCTTTAATTTAATCTTTTGTATTATAGATTTGATTAGTTCATATAACTTCTTTCCATTTGCTCCTATAAATGTAATTATTTCCCCCTGTCCATCTATTTTGTTGCCTAATTTCATTTCTATTTTCATTATCATTTCTTCTATCAAAGTTTCTAAAATCTCTTCTTCTCTTAAAATACTTGTTGTCATCAATTTTATCTCCATTTCCATATATTCGTTTTTCATTTCAGTAACTTCTATTTTCATTTCCATAATTCATATCAACATGTCTATCATTTTTTTTATTATCAAACCCTGTTTATTTAATCTCTATTTACATATGTTTTTAAATATTATTTGTTAATCATAATCTTTTTATTTACGCATCGTTTTTATATCCCTTCCTTACCATGTACAATTCCTTTTTCGTTTTCTAGATTTCGTTCCTATAATCCTGTCATATAATTTAATTTTTATTTTCTTTTCCTAAACATCGTCTTATTCTCTTCTCTTATTGTTTGATTCTCTTTCAGTCTCCTAAATTCGAATTAATTTTCCACTATATACTTTTTAAAATCGTCGTGCCATATTCGTTTCCTAAATTTCTTTAAATTTTCCACTATGTTCTTCCTAAATTCATTGCCCCATATCTCATTCTCTTCATCATATATTCTTGTTTCTGTACTTTCTTCCCAAAAATGGATTAGAATTTGCATCTCAAATTTTTCCGTATCATTGAAATTATTTTTAATTATTTTCTTATCCACCATAATCTCAATTCCTATTATTTCATTTCCAATTATATTAATAAAAACTCTTGGATCAATTATTTTCATATTTCTGTCAAGTTTCACTCTTATTTCGATATTTTCTGTATAAATTATTCGTTCGGCATTTTGTTTTGTGGTTTCTTCTATAGTTTCTTGTAATTTTTTGTTCATTTCCTTTAATTCCCAATTAAATTGTTTACCCCTATTATAATTATTATTTCTGTTACCATATGTCACGATTTGTTTTACTATATTATCATATAATTCTCATATTTTCCAATAAATATTTTTTCATAAAATTTCATAATTTCTTCACTTCCTAGATTCTGTAAATTAATATCTATCATTTCAGTTTCCTTCTCAACTTCTTTAATCTCCATTAAACTTTGTATTTTTATAAATCGTATTTCTTCAGTTATATTCTTATTATGTTTGTTTATTTCTGTTTGAATTTCTCTAGATAAACTTTCTTCTAGGCATCTATCTAATTCTTGTACTTCATCTATCTGTTTTTCTCTAATTACATTTTCTTGGTCTATTGTGTCATCATTTATATTTATATTGTCATTCATATTAACATTCATCTTGTCCTTTTTATCTAACATAATATCCGTCTTATCATCAATGTTTCCCCCTACTCGGTTAAAATCTTCCACCATCATGTCCGATTTCCTATCTTCACTAAATTTATTATCCCATTTCTTCCTATCTTCCCTAATTTCTTTCCTCCAACTGTCTATCTTTTCATTCATACTGTTCATATTCTCATTTTGTTTGTCCATTTTTTTATTTAAATCTCCAAATAATTGTCGCATCATTTCCATCATCTGATGATCTTGATTTTTTCTTCCTTGCGCTTCCTGTCTTCTATCCTCCTGTTCTGCTGCTTCATCTCCCGCTGTCATATCTCCTTCTGATTGTTCCCTTCCTTGTTCCAAGTACTGCACCTGAAAATCACCCATACTATGTCTTCTTTCTTCTCTTTGTTCATCAGATCCAATTTCAACTCCTACCTGTTTACCATCCCTTACCGTCATTCATCTTTTCATCGTAGATATTCAAATTTTTCAAAATAATGTCAATAAATTTCAATATTTTCATGATGATGAGCTAATTTTTTATCGCCCCACGTTGCTGCGTCAAATTATTATGTATCTCATACCTTTTAATTGTAATTGCCCCGCGTTGGGAGCCAATTTATTATATATCTATATCGTTATTTTATAGTTTTTATAGTTTCATTTTAATGGATATAAGATTATAACAATTAGAAATATTATTCATCCACGTCTTCACAATCTGTGATTGTAGCGACACTATTGCAAACACACCTTTAGCAGTGTATGTAACCTAATTTAATTTTGACAGTAGTTGTCAAACAATGCCCGGCTAAGATGAATATTAATTTTTGAATTTTGAAAGATAAATTTATTCACAATCGACCTAATCACTCTTGTCTCAGGGGGGATCAAAATTTTTAAATGACAATAATTCAAATTTTATAATTTTCACGTCTTCTCCAAATTAAATATTACTCTATATTCAGAATCTCGAATAACTGTTTATTCAATATAATAAAAAGCCCTTGAATTATCTTATGACATTTACGATTCTACTCTCACTGGAAATTTAACAAATGTCACTGATTAGATCAACATTTCTATAGAATGCAAAATGTTAAATACAAAGAAAATGAAAACGGAATGAGTACCACAGTGAGTTGGAATCAAAATTATATATTATACGATTAGATAACAAAATTACAAAAACAATTATTGTTTCCCAAAAATATCATAAAAAAACAAAGATAGTATTTCCTACCAACCTTAGTATTATAACAACCTATGTTAGAAATCAACTAATTGAATATTTTAATAGCAGTTCAAATCGTCTAATTTACACTTGACGTGTATCAATGTCAAATAACGCAATTTTCCGTTCAAATTGTCTATTCAAAAAAATGTCTTCACTTGATGTAAAATCTTATATGTGCAACGTTAATTTTGGTTTAGATCAAATTATCATATAGATGCATCTATTTTTGAAATATATTCAAAAAGGCCTGTTAATGCTCGAGAAATAATTTAAAAACTGGACTGGACTCACCAAATAGGAACAGGAAAACTCGTACGTATTCTAAACGTATTTAGAATTCTGCAAACTTTCTAAATATATAATTGTGCAACTGGAAACACTTACACTTTATACGATGCAATTCTTCTACGAATTATGCACGCACTGGCTTTATAATGTATGGCTTTATGATCTGATTTTATAGTTATACAATTTCTACTATATTCCCAAAAAAATTGAGACAACTCTTATTATGTTGTTGTCTCGTGGGGATTTCAAATTCAACTAACTGAACTTTTTCTAAATAAATAAATCTCTTCTCCTGTGGTTACGAAAAATTCTTTCTTTAAAAAAATACTAATTTATGTTTCCCTATAACAAAGAGAGATTTGAATTCTTTTATTGCAATTGTAATTCTGCTAGCGGAAACATCTGTATTTTAAAATTTCAAATATATTTTCCAAATCGTATAATTAGATATATTCTGCATACACCGTTTCTTGGTTATACCGTGCCGATGACGGCTAATGAGATAGAAACATGCATGTCCACGGTTACCACTCATTCTCTGTAACCTATTTTGCGTGATTTACCCATTCAATTCTGTATATGTTTTATACTCCACGCGTTATTCTTTCATCTCTTAATTGGTTATTTAACCATTTCCAGGGTCGGAAGGTTGAGGCAGGAGAGTTATAAACGCCTCCGTGTCTCTGTTGGTTGTTGTCCTGAAAACTCGGGATCTTCCATATGAAGGCACAAATGTGTGTTTGGTTCTCTTGTTGAAATCCGTTGTTTGTGTTTTCTCATGTTTCAATTAACATCCTTGCTCCCAAGTTGTACACCCTTTCTTGGTTATACCGTGCCGATGACGGCTAATGAGCTAGAAACATGCATGTCCACGGTTACTCTCTGTAACCTATTTTGCTTGATTTACCCATTTAATTCTGTATCTGTTTTATACTCAACGCGTTATTCTTTCATCTCTTAATTGGTTATTTGTCCATTTCCAGGGTCGGAAGGCTCAGGCAGGAGAGCTATAAACGCCTCCGTGTCTCTGTTGGTTGTTGTCCTGAAAACTCGGGATCTTCCATTTGAAGGCACAAATGTGTGTTTGGTTATCTTGTTGAAATCCGTTGTTCGTGTTTTCTCATGTTTTAATTAACATCCTTGCTCCCAAGTTGTACACCCTTTTTTGGATATACCGTGCCGATAACGGCTAATGAGCTAAAAACCTGCATGTCCACGGTTACCACTCATTCTCTGTAACCTATTTTGCGTGATTTACCCATTTAATTCTGTATCTGTTTTATACTCCACGCGTTATTCTTTCATCTCTTAATTGGTTATTTAACCATTTCCAGGGTCGGAAGGTTCAGGCAGGAGAGCTATAAACGCCCCCGTGTCTCTGTTGGTTGTTGTTCTGAAAACTCGGGATCTTCCATTTGAAGACACAAATGTGTGTTTGGTTATCTTGTTGAAATCCGTTGTTTGTGTTTTCTCATGTTTCAATTAACATCCTTGCTCCCAAGTTGTACACCCTTTCTTGGTTATACCGTGCCGATGACGGCTAATGAGCTAGAAACATGCATGTCCACAGTTACCACTCATTCTCTGTAACCTATTTTGCGTGATTTACCCATTTAATTCTGTATCTGTTTCATACTCCACGCGTTATTCTTTCATCTCTTAATTGGTTATATGTATATATATATATATATATATATATATATATATATATATATATATAAACTTTAATTTTAATTATATTTTATTATTTTAATTATATAAATATTTAGTAAAATATTTTAATATGTAGAAAATGTTGTTTTGATGTGGCTAGCTCAGTTAATCATTTTTATATTATATTTGTGATGTATTGTTATTTCATGCGGGAGCATGAAACTCTTTCTACTCTTTGAGTCCTGGCATTTAAAAAATGCATTACCTTTATTTAAATAAAAAGAAACACCTTACTTTAAACAACATTTAATTTTAAAATAAAATTTTCAATTTAATAATTATACGTTGAGACGCCAATGGTTACCTCTAAAGAAATTATCAATTCAATATTTTCTACTGTGCGCATGCTCAACATCCAGTCATGCGGACTTCAAACGTAAAATGAACATAGTTTTTACAATGCGAGATGGAGCGTCAGTGATCTTTAGATGCACATCATATTATCAAATAATAAATACTTAAATGGTTCAGAACATAGAAGAATTTATGTGGAGAATATACATAAAAATATTACAAATAAGCTGTGGAAGAAATAGTATTAGAAGATTTATATGTACATGGAAATATCATAAGATTTATATACAGATGGACATATTACATGGAAATAAATTTAAGCATCATTCTTATGATGATAAAATGGCGAACGTACGTATTTTTATTTATTTGAATTAGGCCTTTCTGATAATGTTAATGATTTTTTTTATTAACTAACTAAATAAAGTTCGTTTTCTTTTTTATTTTAGATCGATCATTGCTGTGAATGTTTATCAATTTAACGAAATTAAGCACTTATTTGAGTTTTTTCTCTTATTATTGGCCAATAATATTTGAAAGAACACTGACCTGATGCTCTGGAATTGGGATAATGCTTCTGGACCCCAGGAAGACTCCTCTGAAGTTCCAACACCAAATTTGGAGAAATTTGACTGATTTTTTGCAGAAAAAACTGGATCTGATTATCTGTGAGTATTATTAGGATTGTTTTTAAGAGTATTAAATAAGTTTTATCAATTTATTTCGGGAATTTCATAAAATTTTTGGGAACACTATAACACAACGTCCACATCTCTCGACGCCAGCTTCCAACTACCTACGCTTCCTTCCGATCCTCAACTTTTTTCAACAAACAAATATATTGTTTTTTCCAGGTCACTATTTTCCAAAGTTTGTTTCTTTACTTGTTGATTGAAAATTTGATCTGTCATTTTGTTCATAACCAATCAAATATTGTCCTATGCAATTGAATTATTTAATTTGGTTTACTTAGTAGAAAAGTTCATACATTTACTATTTCACATTATTAATTCACTTGTAGAGAGTCTTTCGAGTTTTTATCATACAAATAAATTAACAATTGGTTATATACATAGATAGATACTTTTTAAATATTTCAATATCTAATATTGTTATTAACAGTCTATTACTGTTACAATTATATTACTTAAATCATAAATCCTTTTATGTAATCTCTGTCTAATCTTTGTATTAAATTATCTATACTAACTCCTTTAATAAATTATTATTTATTGTTTCTATGTTCATTTTACTGACACTATATCATTTCTATTTATGTTTTTAATAGTTTATCTATGAGAAACTATACTCCCTATTCTACTAAATATTTGTATTTATTTTATAATGTAACTGCTTATATTTTTAATTATCATGACTTGACTATTCTAATAATTGTTTGTTTTTAGATGAACAGCTGATTACGTTATAGAAGATATTCATCGTGTTAGGCAACTTTATTTACTCCATTATATTTGTTAGGCAATTTCTAAATTTTGTACTATTATTGAGGTAATTTCTTTATTTAATAAATTGTTATAGGCTAATTATTTAATATATCTTTACTTGATATGCTTTTAATTAAGAAAAGTGTTTCCTTTTAATTGTGTTTTCTTGAATTATATTATTTTCATATGTTTTCATATTAGCAACATATTCCTATAGAAGTGATTCTCTTAATATCTATGATCAGTGGCGGATTTAAACTTTTGCCGCCTAAGGGCTAGCGACAAATCTCCGTCCCCAAGTTAATTTATGGTTTGATTAAATTATCAGTTTGTAACTTGTAACATTTTTTTTTTCAATATATAAATACTATTTTATTTAAGTTGGAGTGGAACTAAATGTTTAATAGTAAAAAAACTAAAAACGTAGTTTGATTTGAGGTAATTAATTGTTATGCAAATTTTATTAAAATAACATATTGAAAGTAATATGTGATCGGTGATTCACCGACGGTGAAAATCTTTTAATAATACTGTTACTGTATGTACAATTGTACAGAATCAGAATACAAGCAAACCCACTTCTTTAATCAAAAACACTTTCTTCGTGAACTTGAATTTGAAAAGGAGTCAATAACATCATCAAAGTCCAATCTCTTTGTTATGTCAGATTCAATGTTCAGTATTGCCACATCCCTCAAACGTGCCTTAGTCATCGTTGATCTTTCGTAGCTTTTGATCCTCTTCAGGACGGAAAATGATCTTTCCGCTGAACATTTCGATGCCGGGATTGTTTAAAACAGTTTTAATGCTATATCGACATAAGGATATAAGTCTTGAAGTGCATTATCGTGTAGAGCTTCGTAGAGTCCAATAATTGTCAGTGGGCGTTCTTTTTCTTTCAGTTCTTTCAAAAAGCCAAAAAAATGTAAACATTCTCTAGCAAAATCTTCCGCCGTAGGGAGATCTTTGTGATACAAAGTGCACAGTTTCTTGCTGCATTCTCCAAGTGTTTTCATATTGGAGGCTTCTTCCCCATCATTATTATTGATAAGAAATCCAAACAACGAGTGAAGCTCATCATAAACAGTTTTTCTTCTTTCCATTTCAGAAATCAATGTGTCCAAAATGACGTTGTATGTATTCACTCTAAACTTGTCCCTACCAATCAACGTTACTTCTCCTTCTCTACTTTCATCGGACTGGAGTTTTCGTATCCGCCTTCGTTTTGTTACGTTTTCGTCTTCATATGTAGTCTCTTCTGATTTTACCAGTGCCCCATTTTCATAAATTTCGAATTCAAGTTCTCTTCTGAGACTACGTATGTACTCGGATAAAGATGCATATAATAGTGCTACTCTTGATAAATCGGTTTCACATGCCTGTAGTTTTTTACTTGTTACATTGAACCTGCATAGCAAATCTCCCCATAGAATTGATAAAAAAGCAGTTTCTAATCTGTGTAACTGACGGAGGTAGGTGGATGCTTCACTCCGTGTGGTTGCTTTTTCTGTTTCGTCATTTGATGTAACTGTAAGGGCTTCTATGATTTCATTCCAGTCTTCATTTAATGCCTTGCAAGCGTCATCCCTTGCTGACCAACGTGTTTTTGACAAAGTTTTAAGGCTTAGGTTGTGTTTTTTATTCAGACAACTTGCAAGTACTTCCCACCTTTTGGTAGAGCACGAAAAGAAATTGTATAGGTTGTTAAGAAGCATGAAAAAGTTACGACTTTCTTCGCAACTACTAGTCGAATGCTCCCCGACTAAATTCAGTGAATGAGCACTGCAAGGAGAATACATTGCTGTTGGTGTTTTTTCTCGAATTCTGGCTTGCAGACCAGTATATTTTCCTGACATATTAGAGGCATTATCATATGCCTGGCCCCTGCAGTTTTCTATATCAATTTCATACTTTTTCAGAACATCCATAACAGCATGGAAGAGCTCCTCTGATTTGTGGCCAACATTTGGTAGAAAGCAGAGAAATCTTTCCACTGGAAGTCCGTTTTCAGGAACGTACCTGATTATTATAGATAACTGGTTCAATACACATAATAAAATTTCCACAATTATGTGTCGACCCAAATTTCTCATAATGCCCTCTCAAAGGTAAACCAGCAGCAGCTAAGGACCTCACAACTGCAACTACTCGTTTCAAAACATTTCTCCAATAACTCTTTTCATCCTCAAGTTGAATCATAATCTGAGAGTCAATTCTTCCGGCCGTTGTCATTCTTCTTTTCATTACTAAGACACAAGATTTGTGGTCTGATGAATTTTCATGGCTTTTTAAGTAGTCGCTTCCGTGTTTCCAGTCATCGAATCCCTCTTTTGCTAGTTTCGAAATTCCTCCAAAAAGTTGACATGGTATACAAAAAAGTTTCCCAGAACTTTCGGAGTACATTAGGTAGGATCTTTTGACTTCCTGTCCATTAATTAAGTTAGTTTTAAGTAGAGTTTGAGTTAGGAAGCGATGTTGGCCGCCGATGAATCTTTTGGAACGACTAAAATCTAAGTTTGAAACATCCTGGTTGATACCAGTGCTTAACACTCTATCTCGAGTGTTATCATTTACTGGCCACAGAGCAGGGTCACATACAAAATCTGTCTCTTGATTATCGTTAAGTCCTGTAATATTTGAACTTGTATGGGGGACTGATTTAAGGATCTGCTTAACATTGTCAGATGTAGAGGTACACTCAATTTCAGAGTATTTGAAACAATTGCTCCGTTCTTCTGTTGTTGGTGATGTTGGTGTTGCAGTTTCATGGCTACTCACTGATTCTTCTGAGTTCAAAGAACTGGTACTCGGGCCTAATTCACTCTCGGGAAATTTTGTTTGTGTAGGCAGGTCTGATTCCACGAAATTTTTGCTTTCAGGCAATCCATTTCCAGATTCGGGTTTTTGGAAGAAAGTAAATATTTTACTGGTCTTATTTATTACTTCCTGTTCTCTTTTATTCTTTTGTAATGTTGCTTTTCTGTAAGCAGCACCGCTTAGACGCTTTCTGCCGTCACTCATGATTTTTTCATTGAAATTCCTGAAAAAACGTAATGAAGAAATGAAAATTCAACATTGTTGTAAAATTAAAATATCATCATGTTGGCAAAACGCTAAGTCTTTCTGTTTGATTTTTCAACTCGAAAACTGTATAGGCTAGGGCTAGGAACTTGAAATTTTGCACATTCATTACTGCAATTATTACTGAACTAAAAATTCCACTTGTATTTCCATCCAGGTAAAATGGTAAAATATTATATTGTTAATGTTTTTACTTTCTTTTTTAATGCTGGAAATGTAACAGGCTTACAAGAAATATCTACTAATACGCCCTACTAAAATTACCAAATTAGACTATGCTAATATATTGTCTTTTGTTTACTCACCGTTATGAAGAAAGACGAAAGAAAGTTTGATACATCAATAGCCTACCATCTCACAATAATGTGCAATTAAATGCAAAACGTACGCAATTTAAATACTGTATGCAACTGTACAACTGAACGATAACTTAAAAGGGCTATAAAACTTCACCTGAGATCACTGACAACATGAACATTCAACAAAACACTGGATACCGTATAATGTTGCTCTGTTGCTCTACAGTAACTCGTGAGTCATCACGCCACTTCGCTGATTCGAACGAGTCCATTGCTGTTTTCGGGGGATGGGAGCTTGGTAGAGACCGTTGAGGGATGATGCGATAGTGCGTATTATTAGTGGAGGTGGAATGTGGAAAGGTTTGATCATTAACAGTACGTGTGACTGAGTAGTTTCTCTTCTGTTTTGTTTTAACCCTCCACTCTCCTAGTTATGAAGTTTATTTATTGATTTTAACTAAATATTTTTTTAAGTTTCAAACTAAAAAAAACATGCTTCTAAAATTCGCCGCCCTTAAATATCTGCCGCCCTGGGCTGCAGCCCCTACAGCCCTCCCCTAAATCCGCCACTGTCTATGATATCTGGTTCAATATATATATATATATATATATATATATATATATATATATATATATATATATATATATATATATATATATATTGAACTATAATTTGCTTATATACTTACTTTTTATTATTGTTGTGGAATTTAGATGATTATCATTTTATATTAAGAATTTTTATTTAGATTTGGCTAGCTCAGTTGGTTATTATTATATTGTTTTGTAATTTATTTTATTTTAATTATTCGGGAGCATGAAACACTTTCTACTCTTCGAGTCCTGGCATTCAAAACATATTACCTTCATTTAAATAAAAGAAACACTTTACTTATAACAACATTTAATTTTAAATTCAATATTTTATATGTGATAATAATTATTTGAGACGCCTATGGTCACCTCTAAAGAAATTATTCATTTTATATTTTTAACGGTGCGCATGCTCAAAATCCAGTCATGCGTAAAATAAACATAATTTTAATAACGTGAGATGGAGCTTCTGTGGCTCATTAGTATGACATAGAATTAACAATCAAGAAACATTTAAATGGTTTAAAACATACCAGAATTTATGTGAAGAATATACATGAAAATGTTATCAATATGCTGTGGAAGAAAAGTATTAAAAGATTTATATAGACATGGAATTATTATACAATTTATAAACAGATAGACAGATTACATGGAAACAAGTTAAGCATCATCTTATGATAAAATGGCGTACGTACTTTTGAATTATTTATTTATTGAAATTAGGCCTTTTTGTTATTATTAAAGATTTAATTTATTAACTAATTAAATAAAGTCCGTTTTCTTTATATTTTAGATCGATCATTGCTGTGAATTTTTATCAAAATACGGAACTAAGCACTTATTTGAGTTTTTTGCTTATTATTGGCCTATAATAATTTAAAAGAACACTGACCTGTTGCTCTGGAATTGGGATAACTCTTCTGGACCCCAGGAATACTTCTCTGTAGTTCCAATACCAATTTCTGGAGAAATTCTGCTGGTTTTTTGCAGAACAACTGTGTCTGATTATCGGTGAGTACTACACAAGATTGTTTTTCATAGTTATGTTACAATTTATTAAGTTATTTAGGGAATTTCATAAAAATTTCGGGAACACTCTAACACACAGTCCGCACCTTTCGACGCCACTTCTCATCATCCACGCTTCCTCTCGATTTTCACTTTTTTTCAACAAACAAAGTCTGTGGGATGACGAAATAAGCAAACAGTCAGTGAACACTCAAACCTCTCACATTCGGTATTCCCCAACTGTCAACCCATTCCAGCATTACTATTATTAAATAAAAAAGCCAAACAAAACCCACCCGCAAATACTAACGATCTCCACTTTCGTCTGATGTTAATTTCCATGAAAATCAGTATTGATAATTTAAAATACTCATAACCATAATAATGTCAGTTAGGAATAGTGATGTAAGATCTGTAACTTTTAACACATGGAAAGGACCTAACCTCTCACGTTAAGGCCCGACTGTTTGGAAATCATTTGCATTCGCAACTGAGCTGTGATAGCCATAATGTATAAAAATTGTTTTGTTTTTGAATGAATTATTAAATAATGTTTGTATTGTCAACACTCGACTGACCTGTCACTTCAGCCAACCATTAACTCAAAACACTAATTTGGGAATCAATCTCCTCGCTACCGGAGTGGACATTATTAAAGTGCAACAAATATGTATAAATCTTACTAAGTGAATCAATGTCAGACCTTCTATTCATTGTTTCCTCAATGTTATTAATATGATACATTTCTAAAAATTTTCTTTTGTTATAGTTTCTTTCTACATCAAGAATCTTTACTTTATCAAAATCTATATGGTGGAACTCATCTATAACATGTTCTGATAATGCACATTTTCGCTTTTTTAACCTAGCATCGCTTTTATGTTGGGCACAACGTGATTTAAAATTCTGAGATGTCATTCCTACATACTTTTTGTTACAATTTTTACAAGAGATACTATATATTACGTTAGTTTTCATCATGGAATCCTCCGGTTGTTTTAACTTAGTAAAAAGAGACTGTAAAGGTTTGGCTGTTCTTTGAGCAATTTTGACATTGGTCCCCTTGAACTCTTTGATGATTTTTTCTGACAGATCTTTAACATAAGGAAATGAACCAAAAGTAACGTGCTGTGAATTATTGAAATTAGCATCCTGTTCATTTTCA
This sequence comes from Galeruca laticollis, assembly GCA_963921935.1. Taxonomy (NCBI): domain Eukaryota; kingdom Metazoa; phylum Arthropoda; class Insecta; order Coleoptera; family Chrysomelidae; genus Galeruca; species Galeruca laticollis. The sequence goes on from OY998183.1 coordinate 64,996,083, forward strand.
TTACTATTAATATGACTGACAGTATGCTCGCCAGGAGTGTTGTAAATCAACCTCTTGAGAAGTTTACTAGGATAACTATTTTTTTGAAGCGTAACAATCAATATTTTAAGGTTTTTATTAAGTAATGTTGGATGTGATATTTTTTTAATTCTGTTCTTCATCCCCAACACTAAATTTACCTTCATTTTGTAGGGGTGATTGGACTTAAAGTTGAGGTATCTACCTGAACTGGTAGGTTTCACGTACCAGTCAAGTATCACCTTGCCTTCATTGGTCCTTATTAACTTTGTGTCCAAAAATGGTACACATCTGTTAATTTCATTTTCAACTGTGAATTGGATGTATTGATTGTAACCATTAAAAATGTTAAGAATGGTTTCGATACCATCTTCAGGAACAGCTGTGATAATATCATCTACATATTTTTTTAAAAAAGGGATATCAAAAGGTTAATTCCCAACACACTCAGCGATCAAATCGTCCATGACATATTGTGCAAAAATGGGTGATACAGAACTACCCATTGGTGTACCAAAAACTTGTTTATAATATTCATCATTAAAAACAAAAACAGAAGTGTTATAAACAAAGTCTACTAATTCCAAAAATTGGTCAATATTTAATTTACAAGAATCCTGAATAGAGTTCCAATGTTTGGTAATACTATTTTTTACTAAATTGATCGGTATATTAGTGAAAAGTGACACAACATCTAAACTAACGATTACATAATTGGTAGGTAACTGATAATTTTGAATGAACGTTGCAAATTCAAAAGAGTCTTTGACAATAAACCTGTTGTTACTATTATAAGATATTGTGAGTTTATCAGTTATGAATTGTGCAATTTTCTCATTAGGTGATTCTATAGATGAGATAATTGGGCGTAAACTCAATGTTTCTTTGTGAATAGATATTCAACAATATCAGTTCGTTTCTTGTGTATGTCTTTTGGTTTTTAAAAAACAGGAAAAAAAATCCTGGCTCTCATTACTATATGTAGGAGAGAAATTATATTTAGTCGACATTTTAATCTTTAGTGGATGAAGGTTTTCCTGCAATTTGTGAAATGTGAGTTTAATTTTAAATCAACACTACAAGTAAGTCGTAATGATTTCAGAAGTTGTTTTCTTTATTAAGTTAACCGATTTTTTCTTTCTGGTTTATTATAGCCTTTGAGAATGAAGACAATGCTCTTCGAAAGCTTAGGTAATGTACTATTTGATTCACTTTATCTCTAACCTGTAAAGTTTTTTTGGCTGCTATCCCCACGATTTTGAGGGTTTTTTAACAAAGACCACTCTTTGAAGTTTTATTTTTTAACTAGTCAGCCGTGACTAACTGCCAACTTTTGGTTTTTGGTTTTATATATATATATATATATATATATATATATATATATATATATATGATTTATAAAAATTCATAGTTATTAATAGTTATCAGAGCCGTACACCACTGGATATTTTATGACACCATTTATGCAGCGTTACAAAAGCAGGAAAATCAATGATTGTCTTTTTCTAGCAAATTGTTAGAACATTTAATGAAGGTCTCATAATAATCCCGATATCATGAATGAGATGCTAGGTCTACTCTTTACGTCATTGATTCAAACTTAGAACTCGAGAAAATACCAACAGGAATATATTATCATCACATCACAATTATTAGAATAAAATTAATAGTAAAATAAATTTTATCTACGCCATAAAAATAACATGGAATACCCATATTATGGGTAAGATTTACTTTCAAATTGATTTAACAAATACTAATAATTATAGCAGCTATTATATTGGATGAAGAAGCTCACTCGAAAAACGGTTATTTTGGATACATGACATGTTAAAAAATTCCAATGGCACAGGACTAATTGGACAGGCTTATTTCAGTAACAGTTTTGCATAAAACCCAAAATAAAAAATTAGGCCAGGGGAAGGTGAGCTCAATCTGAATCTGAAATAATATATAGGGTGTCTCATTTAGAAAAAGGTATGTTTATTTCACACTGGTGATAGGGAACACCCAGTACAAATGAAAATAATTTTGAAATGTGAAGTTTACAGATGTCTACAGTTTTTGTATGTACCCTTATTCAATATCTTCTATAATAACGTATATACTGAACTTTGTCACACTAATGGCGCACCCTGTATATATATATATATATATATATATATATATATATATATATAACCCTTGGAGCGGGGGGTGATTTTGGCATCAGGGAACACAAAAATGAAAAACTGCATTGAAATTTTTCACGTCATGCTACTCTCTACAATAGCCCTATTTCATTCTGAAATAAGCCTAAAAAAAGAAATATTGAAGGCGAATATATAACGTTATATAAAGAACTCCTAGAAGTTTTTTCAATATTTGCGCAGGTCAAAGTACAAGTTTTATGAATTACTGTCCAACATCGAACCTGTAATAAAGAGAAAAAATACCAAATTCAGGGAATCGATATCAGCGAAATATACCTAAACTGTGCGTCTGTTTAAGGTAAGTAGTTTATTTTTTATGAACAAAGTTGAAATATATAACAAACAAACATAAATAGTCTTAAACATGAGAAACTAATTGTTGTCACAACGTGTATCATTGTAGGAATATGTTGCTAGGTATGAAGCAGCTGTGCAAGCTGAAGAAGCAGGAGAGGGAGAAGGCGAACACACATATCTAAGCTGATTAGAAGGAACGTCATTTGGGAGAGCATAATTGCTGTTAATAGGATATTGTTGTTTGGAGTTTTCTTGTGGCCGACCCAGTATTGTGTTTGTAAAAGCTGTTCCAATTCCAGTTCTTGCACTAAAGTAAAGATTCTACTTACAGCGATATTTCGATAATATGGCGTGAATCGCTTAATTTTTTCAGCAATACTTTCACAAAAGAAATCTGTTGGGTCTTTTGCTGCAGAGCGATCAGCTTCTTCTCTTTGTTGTTTCCCAATAAGGTATTTCATTAATTGTGAAGAAGCAGGTTAATCTTTTTTTAGTTTCGATAATTGTTTCATAGTTTCATATTTGAAGAAAATTGCTACTTTTTTAGAGTAGGGGTAAATTCGATTGCAGTAACAGGTAACATTTTCAGTAACAGTGGTATTTTCTTGGGTCTCAGTAATAGCGGTATTCTCATGTGTCTCAAGCTCATCATCCTCAATATTATTAGGGTCGTTAAGATTGCTTATTGTTTCCATTTGGTGCACAAATGGTTCCAAAAAAGACATTTGTTCTTCATATCGCCTTACTGTCTTATTGGCTTGTCCTGATTTTGTTACATGCTTTTTTTATTTTTTCGCCACTGGTTTCTTAGCTAATTCCACCTACTTTTGCATGCTGAACCTGTAATGAAAAAAATATTAAATACAGGGGTATTTGCAAATTCGATAGAAAGCGCCTTATTTAACTGTGGGTAAACATGTTCGTTGGTTGATACAGTTAATGAATAGTTAGGTGCCCCGTTGTAATTTATTAAATAAAGTAACAGTTCTAAAGCAATTTTAACAAAGGTGGAAAATTTATTTGTATAGAATTCAGACCTACAAGAAGCAGGTACAAAAAATCGGCATATATCCTTTTTCTTTTCAGGTTTATGGCAACAGGTGATTTTTTCCGCACAATAGCCTTTAGCTACAGACTGGGTCATTCAACAGTATGTGCTATTGTCAAAGATGTTTGTGATGCAATAATTTAAAAAATGTTGGGAAAGACAATGCCCCCACCCACAGACGGAGACTCGAGAAGAATTGCCAGAGATTTTGAAAAAAATTGGAATTTTTCAAATTGCTTAGGAGCTTTAGACGGGAAACATGTGGTGATAACAGCTTCAGTTAATTCTGGCTCTCAATTTTTTAATTACAAAACAACTTTCTCGATCGTTCTCCTAGCACTTGTAGATGCGCAATATAATTTCATTACTGTTGACGTAGAATCATATGGAAAAAATAGTGATAGCGGTATTTTTTCGCATTAAAATTTGGGAAGAGCTTTAGAAAGAAGTGCCTTAAATATTCCTAATCCAATAGTAGATCCGGGTATCAACCAGAAGGCGCCTTCTGTTATAGTGGGTGATGAGGCTTTTCCCCTAAAGACAAATTTATTAAGACCCTACCCTTCAAATCAACAACGAGACGACATAACAAAAAATATTTTAATCAAAGACTATCACGTGCTCGAAGATGTTCTGAAAATTCTTTCGGTATTCTGTGTCAAAAGTTTCAATTTTATAATCGGAGGTTAAAATCCTCGTCAGAATATGCAGATAAGATTGTCCCCACAACTTGTATATTGCATAATTTTATATCAAAAATTTTACCATTCGTTCGGACAATTTTATCACAGATACAAACTCTGCCTAACCGCAAGAAGGAGGAAATGCTACAGCTACTGTATTTCAAGTTAGAGTACAAAGATTATTGTAGTGAAGTGTTTTATAGAATACCATCAATGTATGATAACAATAAACTAAAAAAAGATTAGCCCAGGAAAGAAAAGCTGCATGGACCAAACCCTTGAGAAGGGAAGATTCGAAGTTAAAAAATAAGTACTTTTTTTCGAGTAATACATTAGGTTCACTAAGGAACTTTTGATACCTAATTTAGGATATAAATTAATTTTTGAGGGAAAACAACCAAACTTAATGACGAGAAAAACTCAGATTGAGTGGCTTCAGTTAATATGGGATATTAATCCACAAATCTTAGTAAAGAAAGTACAGGTGTTAGATATGATAGACTCCTGAAAATGAAAGCGAGAATTATGTTCGACATCACAGGTTTGTGAATTTGTCTCTGTTGACTTTGTTAGTTCCTCATTCAAGTGTTTCTCAGTTTTCTCTCAATTTTTCCAATTATTCATGTACTATATTAAATAAATCTTTATCATACTGTAGTAATTTTTTCAGACTGATTATATAAAATTATCATAATTTTTATTTCACTGTAATTTTTTCTAATGGTCTAATATAAATGTTTCAGATAAAAAGTATTTTGGTGTAGTAACTTCGAAATTAACTCTAAAAAGGTGTTCTATAACATATATATATATATATATATATATATATATATATATATATATATATATATATATTATTTAATTAGCTTCACGTTGGAGTGAGCCAAGTTACAATATAATATAATTTGTTGATAATTGTTTAACTGTAATTAAGTTATTTATTTTAAATTATGGGCGCCAGAATTGGTCCGCTTACCACGAATCTCAATTCAAATAAAGATTTAATCTTGATGAAAAATGTAAATTTATTTTATATTATTATTTCCTTACCTCAGGGATAAATTCGGCACTTAGCACTCGCCAGCAACAGGAAACTATAGGTTGAGATATCAGAAAATCGCAAGAGAACATAGATAAACAATTTTATACGATGGTGAAATGCAGAAAAATAGTCATTAATATTTACAAAGATAAATAATACGTGCGTTGTAATTTAAATATAAATATTTGCGAAAACCTTCTTATAAATTCATTAATTTTTTTGTTATTTATAAGTTTTATTTGAATAAAACTTATCGAGTAAATTACGCTCAATATGTATCTACTATTTGTGTAGAATGATCATTCGTCGCTTGTCAACCCCAACTGTTGAACTCTAAATATAGCCGTCGCGTTGTGTGTGAGTTGTGTGAAAAGTTATTTAGTTTATGAAGATGAGAAAAGGTGTGGCGTATTTAGGATTTTGTTATTGTTAATGAATATGAATTTGGTGAGTAGTTATATGATCAATTAATTAGTGTGTTATGTCCGTAATATTAGTGGAGATTGAACTATTAAATCTACTAATTATATAAGAAATTAATATCAATGATATAATTAACCTAACATCTGAAAATATACGTGTTATTGTTTTTTATAGGCAAGATTAATGTACACAAGAAATATAGAGTTTATCATGGTTTCTTCTCGACTCTAGAGATGATGCATATGAAATGTTCGTGGCTACGATCGAACAAAGCCGGAACTCAAGATGAAATATAACGAATTTTGAGTTATTTCTCCAATAACGTATAACAATCAATGGTTATGTGGATCGACGATTATCAAAATTATACTAATAAGGTAAATTTATACAGTCTTACCAAGTTCTGGTCGATAGCACTAAGTTTGTTCACTATTTGTTTAAAATACGAGTTATGTTTTAGATATTTTTATTTCTATACTTTGTTGAACACTTTGGTTGACTTATTATATATTTTTGTTCGAGTTATCTTTACTTTTTTATTAATTTGGAGAAAGAATAATTAACCATGTCTTTCGTCTTGTAAGACCACGACGCTTCTCTCCCAAGCTTGAAATCAACTTGCAATTGTTTTTTAATATTGTTTCATTGTTCATTGTTGCTAGGTAAAAATAATTGTTTTTCTCAAATCAAAACATCCTTTCCTATGTTCTTGTAGAAATATTCACTGTGTTTATTTACGCACTATATATCACTCAGTATCACTCTATCCGAACTATCGAAGAACGTCAATTTCCGCGTTAAATATTTTGATTTGACGCTTCTATACAATATAATTGAAAAGTTTATGCTATATACAGGGTTTCTTATAAATACATACTAAAATATAATTGACAAATTTACTCGTAGTTATTTTATATTCTTTTTTATTCTTTGAAATATAATTACTAAATTGAATTGAAGTCTTATAAATCATATTATTAAAATGTATATTATGTGTAGGTATTTCTTGACATGTTGAAGCTATGTCTATTTAAATAGCATGTCGTCATGAATTATTTTTATTGAATATTTACTAAAAATTGATATTATTCAAGTGATGCTAATTAGTTTAATTTTCCTTGTAGCTGTTTCACTTAAAGATATATATATATATATATATATATATATATATATATATATAACAAAGAGAATCATGGGTAATTCACGCAAAATAAAGGGTTACTGAAATAGAGTGGTAACCGTGGACATGCATGTTTCTGGCTCATTTTGCCTCTTCAGCACGGCATAACCAAATAAGGATGTGAAATTTGGGAGAAAAGATGTTAATCGAAACATGGGAAAACACAAAATAACGGATTTCAGCAGGGAAACCAAACGCTCATTTGTGTCTTCAATTGGAAGATTCCGAGTTTTCAGGACAACAACCAACATCGACACGGAGGCGCATATAGCTCCCCCGCCATGAACCTTCCGACCCATAGTAAATAACAAAGAAGATGTAGGAATATCGCGTGATATGTTAACAACAACAACAAAGAGAATCATGGGTAATTCACGCAAAATAAAGGGTTACTGAAATAGAGTGGTAACCGTGGACATGCATGTTTCTGGCTCATTTTGCCTCTTCAGCACGGCATAACCAAATAAGGATGTGAAATTTGGGAGAAAAGATGTTAATCGAAACATGGGAAAACACATTTCCCTGCTGAAATCCGTTATTTTGTGTTTTCCCATGTTTCGATTAACATCTTTTCTCCCAAATTTCACATCCTTATTTGGTTATGCCGTGCTGAAGAGGCAAAATGAGCCAGAAACATGCATGTCCACGGTTACCACTCTATTTCAGTAACCCTTTATTTTGCGTGAATTACCCATGATTCTCTTTGTTGTTGTTGTTAACATATCACGCGATATTCCTACATCTTCTTTGTTATTTACTATGGGTCGGAAGGTTCATGGCGGGGGAGCTATATGCGCCTCCGTGTCGATGTTGGTTGTTGTCCTGAAAACTCGGAATCTTCCAATTGAAGACACAAATGAGCGTTTGGTTTCCCTGCTGAAATCCGTTATTTTGTGTTTTCCCATGTTTCGATTAACATCTTTTCTCCCAAATTTCACATCCTTATTTGGTTATGCCGTGCTGAAGAGGCAAAATGAGCCAGAAACATGCATGTCCACGGTTACCACTCTATTTCAGTAACCCTTTATTTTGCGTGAATTACCCATGATTCTCTTTGTTGTTGTTGTTAACATATCACGCGATATTCCTACATCTTCTTTTTTATATATATATATATATATATATATGTACCCAATAAACACTGTGACACTATACCAAATGTAATTTAATAAAAATTATTCTACTTTATATTGAAATAAACATTGAATTAATACCTTTTTTTTTAGTTTTCTTCATTTTTTCCTTTTTACATTTAGTATTTCTTCGTTTAGTATAGAATTATTTTGAGAACGCTAAAACAGAAATAACTAGATGCTCCTATATATACGTTGCCACTTATATGAAAACACACATCTCTTGAAATTGGTGTTATTTCAATAAATAGGTGATTAGGACTTTCATAATCAATACAAAAAGAAATTACTTAAAGTGTGTATAGTCCTAAACCAGCAACAAAACAATCACAGTGAGCACTGGCTACAGTGTGCGACGACTCTGACATATAATTAAAGGATTGAGAGGTTTTCCTTGTGAATGAAGAATCTACAAAATAATAATTATGAGTACCTACTTGAAAATAAATAATGGCATCAACTTTACCTTTTCCAAGACTACTATGTGTTGTCCAATACGTTTTGAATGCAGCTCTCTCACCCTGCCACTTGATGCAGCTTTGTAAGACTCTAAGCCCTTATATGCTTTCAATTGTTCCATACTGTGACCCGTCAGAATAGCCCAGGTCAAAATAGCCCCGACAAAACTGTTTGAGTGTGATTCTCTGAATGATTGTTGAAAGTTTGAGTGTTATGTTGGAAACTTGAATTTTGGGACCGAGAATTGTCAGAGTTGAAATTTGGATTGAAATTGTTATTGTTTGAAGGCCTCTGTCCGTTATTGTCTTTTGTGACAATGGGAGCATTACCTTCGCGATAAACAGGTATCAGCACAGTGTCTAGTGCCTAAACAATTTACACACAGTTTTTTGTTTTTAGCAAATTCATTTCGCTTAGTTAACGGTAATGATGCGAAAGTTTCGCAGGTATATATTTTATGCGCTGTATCTGAACACATAACGCACACGTCAATGTTTTGATTTAGGATATGCGAATTGTCTTTAAGCGTGACCCGTCAGAATAGCCCAGGTCAAAATAGCCCCGACAAAACAGCCCCGTCAAAACAGCTCCGGACAAAATAGCCTCGGAGAAAACAGCCGCGGACAAAACAGCCCCGAACAAAACAGCCCCGGACAAAATAGCCCCGTACAAAATAGCCCCGTACAAAATAGCCCCGACAAAATAGCAAGATTTAGAGTATTTATTTGAGGAATGTCTATGACAGTAGCTCGTCTATTTATATATTATACTTATTTTTGATTCAGAAACTATTTCTTATATTCCTCAGAAAGTTTTTCAAAGCAAAAAATAGTAAATATTGTAGGTATAAGCAACAAAATTAATAGAAATAACAACTTAAAATTATTAGTATAATTCTTAGCTGTAAAAATAATTCGTGTAAAAGTAAATAATCCGGTCCATGCCGTCTGTTATCGTTGGTAAGTTACCGATTTCCAAAGCACCCAAAGGGATAATAGGCATTTAGGTAGAGGGATTTATGGGGTAATTTTCATTTAAGTTGAAACGCACAATACTTAAGTACTGGAAATGTAATTTTTTGGTAACAATAATCTAGAGATACGTTTTCTTTTATTTTCGACTTGTTGGACATTTTCAAATAAAATACCTTTTGAACTGATCTTTTTTTTCTTTGGCTTGCAATTATCAAAACATGTTACAATACACACATTAATTTGTCTGAGGCTAATTTGTCTGGTTTATTTGGTCAGGGGCTATTTTGTCCGGGGCTGTTTTCTCTGAGGCTGTTTTGTCGGGGCTGTCTTGTCGGGGCTATTTTGACGTGGGCTATTTCGACGGGGTACCGTTCCGTACTGAATGCACTTCTTGAAAATACCTAATAATTTATGATATCGGGATATAATACTGGTGGCAGATCGGCGATTCCATTGGAAAAATCACTCTTTTTTTGTCCAAGCTCTTATATTGTTCACTCATCATGATTATTTCAAAAACTCACAAAAACAGCACTTCAAGACATAAGGGTAGACTTCAAACTGTGAACAAAGTTCACAGAACCACAATAGAATTGCGAATAGAATGCGATAGATGTTATATTGGTCAAACCAAGCAAAGGTTAAAAAACAGAATATATGCCCACAAAAACTCATGTGATGAAAAACATAGGGACAAATCAGAAAAAACAGCATTAGCAACCTATGCATTTGAACAAAATCACAAATTTGACTTAGAAACCGTCAACATCCTAGATAAAGAGACTAACTATCACAAACGTCTTTTAAGCGAAATGATATTTATTGAATTGAGTGAGAATATAGTAAACAAAAAATTGGATACTGACAACTTAAATAAAATTTACAAAGACATAATTACCAATTATATAAAATTAAAAAACAATCGATTCTAACTCAATAAATAATATCTATAAAAGATAATTTCTGGTTCTTTAATAATTACTAAGAATTTTTCGAGGACACACTGTATTCAAAAAGCTGTCCCAGTCCAACATAATTAGTAGTTTTTTTTTAAATTTATGTTTTTCGGTTTCAATGAATACGTATAATTTACCGTCAACATCAAAATATTAAGGTACCGTTTGTTTATAGAATCTCAATAAAGAGAAATAAGTTATTGCCTATGTTTGTAGATTGTGCACTACTTTGTTTTTATATGACGTATAAGAACATTCTAAAATGTTTTCATGATTTCTCGTCTATTTTTAATTTGACAAGGAAATAAATCATTTCTGCATACTTGTTAAGAGTGTGACACCTTGGGTAATTTTAAATTGTCAGCAATTTAGATTTTATTTTATTTGATCATGTTTCTTAGAAACAAAAATGTGAGGGATTTTTGAGGTTTCAGTTTTTTGGAATTTTATTGAAATTTTCAAATTTTTACATGCTTTTAGGTTTTTAAGATTTTGAAGTTTTTGAGGTTTTTAAAGTTTTTCAAGTTTTAATGTGTTTATTGATTATTTAATATTCATCATCACCAGATGCATGTATATCCTTGTAGCCTTAATAAAGGATTCAAATAAATCCGAAACGTCGGCATAGTGGAAAATCTGTTTTCTTATTATCCTACAGAATCCATGAATACTCATAAAATAAATAATACATAAGGTAACGTCCACAGAAGTTGCATAGAATTGAATGGCCATTTCTTTTGTTAACCCTCCATCACGAAGGACACGCCCACTTAGTCATGTGCCGCAGATACCTAATTGGTGATATTCATACTGAACACACTATTTACAACCACTACTCGAACACTCACGATTACACTGTGATAAACCTGATATCTTCTTTGTAATCGAGATGTTCCTCAATCGAAACAAATCAATTAATTTCAGAAACCCAGAATATCGTTTCTTTAGACAAGACTGCTCCGCCAACGGTGGCGGTATCGCATTACTAATCAAAAAAGGCATAAAATTCAAACTCCTGCAATGAAATAATACATCAATTGAGCTTATCGCAATCCTTTTTGATAACAAAATTGAAATAGTCGGTGTTTACAACCCATCCAACGTTAAATTAAAAGAAATTGACTCCCACAACATCACAAAAACACATAACAAAGCTTCATTAGTTGGTGACTTGAACTCCAAACATCCGCAGTGGGACCAATACGCTAAAAACCCCAATGCATATGGAAATACTCTCCAGTGATTCTGCGATAATTCGGATTGTAACGTTTACAACACAGATGAACCTGCACACTTACCCTACGCAAATCATCCACCCAGCACAAGTGACATAGCAATAGGCAAAAACATAAAAAACACATCCAAAATGAAAACACTAACCGACACTAGTGGTAATTTTGTAACGAATATGTTAAATTTTAACCTTTGGTGAATTTTCACAATTTTAACCTCAAAAGCAATTCTGTAATTCTTACAAATAAGCTACCGGTAAATTTTAATATTTTCAACAGATACGTTAAAAATTAGATCAAATTCGTGTCTCTAGTAAAAAAGAAGATTAAGTGAGGTTAATTTTTCGAATTTATTTCACTTTGTTAACTTTGTGCAAAGTTACAGTAAATTTTTGTGGTTTCTTTGTTATTTTCATAAAAAAATATGGAAAATATAAAAAGATGAAGCAGAATGAGTAAAAAACGAAGAGAACATTTAATAAGATATTTTTCCTACGACCACATAAGTAACACATATCGCATTCTCTACTCGCATGGAAAGTGACCTTTATTCTCACGCACAAGATGTAAGTATACTATTCGGGATAAACTTCAGATTTGTTTGGGAATCTAATATTAAAAATACATTATCTGAATCGAAAAATATTTCAAGGCATTAAATGAAGTTAAGACTACGGCCAGGAAAAAGGGACGGCTACTTCATATAGAACATACTGGCACTGGCGGAGGTCCCAAAACTGCCAGCTTTACTCTCAAAAACAGAAATAACTGGAATTCCAGCAGTTCAAGAATGGGGATTTGCAAGAAATGAAGATGGTAACAATTTAGAACATGGCCCAGATCAAATATAAATTGTAAGTACATTTACACAACTATATGCAAATACTTTCTTCTTTAATAGTGCTCCTAATTAAATATAGCTGAAAGTTCTCAATTTTTTTTTGTTTGAAGTTAAATACTTACTTATGTTCTCTGAGACTACTTTCATAAAACTGATTGGTGTTGTTTTTAATTTGCCAGTCTACTATGTCTGTTTGATTTTCAATATTTTTCTACCTATATCTTACACTGAATAATAGAATTTTTTAAATAGTCATATTTTCATAGCCATAAATCTATTTTTTCTTCTAGGATGAAAATATTTAATTCATATTGGAAGATGCAGAGGCAGTCCCTTCTACTTCTATAGCGGATTCAATGCCAGTATTGAATGTATTACATACCGAAAATGTAATTGTGAGTAAACGTAAGTATTAACACCTACCTTATTAATGAAATATTTATAGTAACATTCACACTTTTACTTTAACCATGCTGTCGTTTTATATATTTGCGTAAACTTCTTAGTATATTTAACACGTTCGCTACCGACTTAAAAAATTATCACTCCTCTGCACCTCTACCAACACAGTATTTTCAGAAGTACTTGGAGATAAATACAATGGTAAAATTTACTTGGGTGAGATTTAGCATAAGGACAGTCTTACATAAATTGAAATTCAAATTAAAACTATATATTGCTTTTTTTTAGAAAAACAAGAGAGCACCCTCACGTAAAGAGAGAAGAATGGAGGCCCAACTTGGAAAAATAGCAACTAACCATGAAGAATGTCTAAAAAATCTTGCCAAATCAAACAACAGGCTCGCTGAGTCCAACGACAGATTAGCTGATGCTGTGTTGCGCACAAATAAATATAAAATAAAGAGTCCAGTGCTCTCATTAACATTTTAAAATCTTTTTTGTTTGGTTTTCAAAATAAGTTTTGTTTTTTTCAATTTTTCTATTTTTTTTAAAGTGTATATTTTGATTTTCTAAAAATCAATTTTGGTTTTTAGAATGTTTATTTTTGTTTTTAAAATGTTCGTATATTTTGATTTTTAGCACGTTGAACGCTAAGCCCTTTTTTGAAATATTGTCGCCTGGGCCAAGTTGATATTTTATACTGTTAAGCTAGAATATTGGAAAATAAATATCATTTAATTTTTTTCATTGGCGGGAATATTTTTTTTACCGATTTTAAAAAAATTTCTTAGCGGTCTCTAGTGATCGCTGTGACCCTGCGGGATAAGTTGTCGCATACGCCAGAGCGGCCCTCTAGCGTGCCGACAGGTTAGCTCATGTTTCATGTTTTTCAGTATTGCGACGTTTTATTAGGGATCGTGCCACTGCACGGTACGGTATCACTGATATCAGTGCATTTCGGTATGTTTCAGAGGAAACATTGTTTTCTTTTTAATGAAAAATGAAATAATTTCAGTTAGATAATATTTGAGTTCTTTTCCAAATAAAAAAATTCGCATAAGCATTTGTACCATACCAGCCACAGCGAGCCCTCTAGCATATAAAAGTATGCAGTATTGCGGCCCGCTGGCGTACAGAAATATTTTATCAACAGTAAAAACACAAGAGCTTTTTTTTATCGGATAAATTTCTCTTTGCAACGAAACAGTTTTGCCAATCACTAATTTCACGAGAAAAACTGACGCGACACCGAAGGTGGAGCGATTTTATCTAATGTCAGTATTTCGAGCAAATTTAGTGATTGGCAAAAGTTTGAGTTAAGAGGGGGTTAACCTTTACAAACATGTCAGGGTAAATTTGCAGTGTAAAGCGGAAAGTGAAAATCCCGAGTGAAAGGGGCGGAGACCAATGACAAACAAAAAACGCTTAGCGCTGTTTGCGTCTCACTCCAACTCACTGACGCGTAACGTTCGTAGTAAATTTGACCTTGCGGGGTCTGCAGCTGTCGTCGTCGGCCGTTGGAATTCTTAGAATAGGCCTGTATTATAAAAAAAAATTCCATATAAATATTAAAAATAAAATAAGTATTCTTTTTATCGTAATGAATATTTCGCGTATGATGAATATGGATATGGGTAGATAGTTAATAAAAAATAGATACACACAGAAAAAAGAAACGCTGCAAAAATGCTGTTAATGGAAAAACTCTATTGAACATTTTCATACATAACAAAATATTTAGAAATGTTCTTCTTCGATTGGTATGAAGAAATGACATTTTTCAAGGTATTCAATATGCTCACTGAACTTGAAATCTCACTGGATATATTTGAAAACAAAATATATACATAACAATCTAATTGTACAGAAATCCCTTATATCAATCCCTTGCTTCCATATTTCTCTCGTATCTACTGTCAACTATTTCAGGCAGCCAATATTTCATATAAAAAACTACTAATTTAGATTCCATATTATTTTGCCTAAATGTATCATTACGATCAATTTTTATACCTTTATATGTCCATACCGCGAAATAACAAAATTCAAAGCCAGTTACATGCAACTGGCCTTGAACTTGGTAATACCCGTTATGGTTTTCATTGAACTCATTTTTCCTCCAACATTTTATAAGCCCTTTAGCGATGCCTTCGTCTGGTGTCATATCTCGTGCAGAATAAGGACACTTAACTTCTACAATAACTTTATTGGTTCCTTCGATAACGCCATCAGGACTTGCAGCAATAAAGTCGATGTACTGATCGATGAATAAACCGCATTTAGAAATTTGAACTCCCAGGTGTTTCTCTGATTGCTTAATATCATTTTTTTCATTTTCCAAAGATTTGGCAAATTTTTTTTTTAGGATACAGTATTGATTTAATTAAATTATTTCTTGAAGATTCGGGTTTTTTCTTACAAATTTAAGCAAATTTCGAAGCTGTGACTCTTTTTCTTCTTTCATTTTTCCACATTTCCGAATCTAACTGATTTCTCGTTATCTCTTCTATATTTATCTTTTCTGTCACAGTCAACTGTAATCCTTACAAATATTCGGATATTGCCTGCTGTAATTTATAATCTTCGAGATCTGGTTTTTCACAACGCGCTCCATACGACAGTGATGATTTTTCTCTTTGAGAATTGGAATATTCATTCCGTTTCTTAAATAGTCTCATTTTATTTATATTTATTCTTTTGCCAAAGGAATTTTGGTATTGTGGCTTACCACTGATGCGAAACATCGAGACCGGTAAGAACGTCTGAGGACATAGTTAATCCTTTTCCTCTTCAGCGGCTTTAGTCATCTCATCCAAGGCAGATGATTCCCAATAATTGCCCAAACTATCTTGGTATCTAGTATATGCTTTGCCAGACATAACTGGAATATCCAACGATGCTCCAATCTGACTAAGGAGTTCATGTCCAGAGCCAGTACTCATTACACCCAATACTGCATAATTATTCAACTGTTTTTTGTTCTGCACAGTTGATATGAAATGTTGGCTTAGACACATGGAACATTGGAAATGGATGTTGGATGCCATACCCCGTTTGGTTTCTCCAACAATTACAAGATTATCCAAAGTACATTCCAAATAAGGGGCATGATTAGCTGCCCGTTTCAAGGAATCAATTTAATGTTGTATATCTATCAATATCCTTCCCTCGAGTTCATATCCATCCATCATCTGGTATGTGTTATTTTGGAATTTCACAACATTTTCTTCATTCAAGTTGTTGGTTCCATCACCATTGACAAGTTCTTCTTCACCTTCCATCTCGTCTTCCATATTCAAATAACTCAGGTCCGCGTTGTTTGAGCCATCACTTGGGGTAGTTACCGAGCATTCAGTTTCAAAAATATGGATATTGTTGATGTCAAGATCATGCAGATTCTTGAGATAGAATTTTTGATTCGGAATATCTAAATATTGTCCATTTTTCGATTGTACCTTGCCTAATGCTGAAGGAGTTTCTTTCCTGTGGAAATTATTCAAACGAAAAACTCCATACATAATAACATCAGCAAAGTCTAATCCACTATCAAAACAATCAGAAGTGCTTAAAGTTTCATTAATAGATGATTTAGGAGCTGAAAATTCATAATTTTCGCCCAATTAACTTTGTGATAGATTATCCATATCCGCTATATGTTCTTGAGGTTCTCCAGAATTAAATACCGAGTGATGATCATATGAGTCCCGCTCATTTGATGTGAAGGAGTTTACTGAGGCAGGAATAAGCTGAAAATAAATTTGACGTAAAAGATCAATCTTCAATAAGTAGGAATATCGATTCAAATTATTTTTTAGGAAATAATTCCGCAAATTCGAAACACTTATTGTAATAAGTATCTGGTTGTGAGATATTCATCATTATGCAGTCATCAACCTCCCATGAAAAGAACTATACCCAGATAACATCGACCATCGGCCCAGCATTTGTATCGCACATGTCTACCGGCAGTTCATGTTCCGGCCAGGCAAATAATACTTTCCCAGTATCGAGGTGTCAAGGCGGACGCCAGCCGGCCGTGATATACTCTCCCGGCGATTGAAAGTGCATTGGAAGCGCTCTAACGGCAATAGATTTTAGTGCATGATTGATGCAGGTCAACTGCCTCTTATGCGTGTATTTCATTTCATGGTACTCGACCGGCAGCACACATGCATAAAGGCAGTTGATGAAGCGATATTCGGGAGCGCTTGAGAACTACACCTGCACATACTGCCGAAAGCAAATATGGAGGTGTGCTGATTGCACCGCTTCTTAAGCACTCCCGATGCACTATTTTGAAATACTTTAATTTTTCATAGTCGACCGTTATCGGTGTTATATCTGGGTATTCCCTCTTATAAAACACTTCCTAGTAGATTGATATGATATTCATTTATCGGAACAATTGTCAATTTTTTAGAATTTTCAATAACTTTTATTATATTGTGGAATTAACTAGAAACCGTGAGTTTCATTTAAAACACTAATAACTTATTTTATGTTGAACTGTTGAAATATTGGCTTCTTCGATTCTTTTTTCAGCTACAGATATATACCAATACCCATTTAAAAATATTTACTTACCTTATTTAATCTCAAAATCCTTTTTTTTACTGACAACTTCCTAACAGAAACATGACATGAAACAGAACATGTTTATCGCCAGTTCGATAATTTGAGCTCGACATGCTTGATCACATTATCACAAATTCACAAACTAGCAAGTGTCACCGTCTTAATGCAATCGCAAACTAACTAGCTTTCTGTCGTCTGTTATACATGCATATCTGGCCGATTCTTTGTCCATCACCCTCGCCGCCGCCGTTCGCAAAAAATGTTTACATTTTTATCGCCTATTTAATATTATACCTAATCTTATTCGAGAATGCAATGAATCCCTTTCGCAATTACTATTGACATCATCACACGTGCTGAAATTTTTGAAATAGCTTCAGTGCTATTTTTGGTTTTTATGAATGAAATTACGGTTTATTCAATCATTCATAGTATCTATGTAAAAGTGCTTATTTGGTGCGAGGGCGCTCGAATCAGTCATCAAAAATACTCCGTAATTGTGTCTGCAGGGGTTCAGCAAAAATAATTTTTGACCTAGTAGTCATTAATGGATCACGATAATTTTTTTTCAATAAAGACAACTGTGTAATTGAGGCATCTCTCGAAGTACTTTTTCGAAATACGATATATCTTGTGAGATAAAAAATAGTGAATATGGCCGATATTTCCTACTTTTTTTTGTGTTATTTTCAAAAAATTAAAAAAGTACTCCGAGAGATGCCTAGATCCAACATTTCACAAGCAGAAAATGAAAAAAAATCTCGATTTTTTTTATCGATGTCCTAGTGATATGATTTTTGCCATTCCTTGTTTTACAAAGTTTTACTATCAATCCCAAATAAGGTTAACCCCCTAGAGAAATTTATCTAATAAAAGAAAAGCTCGAGTGTTTTTTGGCAAGGTAAATTAACGACAGAATATATGGATGAACAACAACAATAATTATCTTTATTAATACAACAAAGTTAAATAATTACCACACCGATTCAAAATAAAAAAACTATATGTTTAAAATTCAAAAATCTGACAGACTTGCTGTGAAATTATAAGTAACCAAACTTGCGACTCATTGTCATTGTGTAAAAGTGACGTCCGCTTACTAGATATTGAGAAAGGGAAGTTTTTATCCGATAAAAAAGGATGCACCTTTTTTATCGATGTCAAAGTGACAATAACATTTCCAGGTATGTGACATTTTAACAATTTTCCAATGATATTACACGGCGGTGCGTAGGGACCGCCCTGGCGTTCAACATGTTAAAAAACCAATTTTTGTTTTTAGAGTTTTTATTTTTGAAATGTTTTTTATTTTAAAACATTGTTTTGTAAAATAAATAATTATTTTCTCATTTGTCTACTTTTTTATTTGGAATTACTACATATACAATATTACGAATCAAATGTTAAATAATAATTTTTGTTTAATAGCTACGCCTGCTGTGAAAACAATCGAGCACTTTAAATTTTCAACATTTTATTTTAATTCCTAAGAGCACAATTATTACTTAAATATTTTAATATTTTCATACATAATGATATTAAAATGAACTACTCTTTGACAAACGTTTTTGATAAAAAAACTAAATAGTTTGACTAGAAAAAAATTGGAATTTTTTGTTAAGATTGTTAAAACACCTAGCTTTACATTTTTTCCTGTTTTAAATCAATACATTTTTTAAGTGTAAAATTATATATTATTGAAGTTCGTTTCAATCCCATCCTGTAACAAATTATTAAAATATATAAATATAATTGTGCACTTAGCAATCAAAACAAAATGTTCGAAATAAGAAAAGCTTTATTGTTTTAGCAGCGGGCAACCCCTTTTGAGTATACTAAATAAATTTAAAAATAAAGTTCAAATCAAAAATGTTACCTACATAAAATATCTATGAATTATTTCCTCTCTTCGTGCTTCAGCTGCGTTATACCAATCATTATTTTCAATGAGCCCTGGATTTTCATTTTATGGATCTTCATCTAATATATCTTCATCAGGCATTTCTACTGCCCTTGCTCTTGCAATGTTGTGTAAAATGACACAACTGTGTATAATTTCAGTCACTTTATTAGGGTTGTATTACAATGACCTTTGTCCATGTATGCAGCGAAACCTATTTTTTAGTAGCCCTACTGAATGTTCAATTTTAACCCTTAAACTTGACATTCTGGTATTGAACCTTGAGTGAGGAGAGTTCGGAGGAGGAGTATTCACTGGAACTAGTAACCATGGTTCTAGCGGATATCCTCTATCTCCTATTAAGTAGTTTTCTGAATTATTGTTTACATAGTCTCTTTCCAATTCTTCCCTAACTCTAGACATCATCCAAATTGCTGAATCATGGACTGATCCAGGAAAACACGCCTTTATTGCCAGAAATTTGTTATTGTGGTCACAGATGACTTGTATATTAAGGATATAAAAGCTTTTCCGGCAGTAAAATATTGGCCCTGGAAAAACTGGATTGTGTGCAGGAGGTAATACTATTCTAATCAGGCTACTACCTATGACTGCTATACAGTTTTCGAAACAAGCAGCAATTTCTCTAAAGCCCTATTTTATTATTCGCTTTTCTTCATAAGTCGATGGAAATCTGATACCTTGTTTGGCAAGATGTTGATTTATTATTCTTGTTACTTCCTCCAAACATCTACTAACTATTGGTTAGCTAACTGCAAAACACCACCCCATACCAATTCCTGTCTGGTAACTTCCTTGTCCAAATAAATTGAGGACTAGTAATATTCAAAACTGTAGGGGTATCTAGGTAATTCTTGCATGTTGATGCTGAATAAAATATGGAGATAACGTATCATTTAGGTATAGGCATGTTTCTTTATTCAGCCTAAACAGCTTTAAAAAGAGCCGGTCTGGCATTTCAAAAGGATTACTGGCATCGCATAAATCTCTACATATCCAAGTATTGAGGGATCTAAAAAATAGGTTAGGTAACACGTATCTCAAAAGTTTCTATAATAGGCAAAATAATACTTACATTCTTTGCCAATTATCATTTAAATCTTCAATAAAGAGATGTATTAATCCATCTAATGCTATTTTCTACGATATTGAACTATTTAAACTGACTGCTTCATTTTTAAAGGGTACTGTGTAGGTACGTTGTTAAAAATATCATTCTAACGTACGACTAACACTTTTCCGGTATTTTTTAATGTGAAAAATATTACGGAATAGGAAATATAGGATTATTTGAACTACTATTAATACCATCAGTTTAATATTCACCAGTAACAGTACAGAATAACTTTTCTATTTTACCGTACGTTATTTTTTTAACGACCGTTAAAATTTAACATATTCGTTACAGAATCACATCTTACAACTCTCACACAACATACACAATTCAGACAAAATACAAATACACTACTACAGCACTACACATTGGAGCAAATGCAGAAAACACATAAAATAGAAAACATCGAACATTTAGAAAAAAACGATTGAAAATCTACAAAACACGATCATAGCTGCACGAAACCTTTCCACAACATTAAAACCCAAAACGTAAATACACAAGACCCTAGTCGATTATATTATGCAAAAATTCAGGAAAAAAATTGAATACGAGAGACGGGGCAACAAACTAGACACGTCAATGAACATACATTATTAAAAGAGTACCAACGTTCTACTAACCACCTAATTCAAGAACACAAAAACAATGATTGGTCAAGATTCCTACGCACACTTATCCAGGAAACAATTCTCTTTGGAAAATCACTAGACGTTTTAGAAACTAGCAAGAACAACTAAGTAAAATTGTAAATAAAACCATAACTGATATGACCGAAATCGCCAAAAAATTTGGAGGGTACTTTCAACGCTATTTCATAAGTAATACACAAGAAATACGACACCACCAAAATATTACACAATTAACACCTAAACACCTAAACTCAATAAACACTTTCAACACGACAACTTAACAACATGTATAGAAATATTCACAATTCAAACACAAAACATCCCCCGGATCAGACGGGATATACAACACCCTCATCAGAAATCTACCAAAAAAAGCACAGTACAATTAACATACATCACAAATTAGGTCATAACAACTGGACTATACCCCGATATGCGTTTCGATAACCACTTCGATAACTTCTTCAGAGACCGATTGGTTATCGAAACTAGCGTCAGACAGTGAGTATTGGTGTAATGGTGATAAATAGTGTGTTTAGCGTAGGACATTGATACACTGAAAAATTATAACTTTTTTTAGTGTTTTAACCTTCATGGGACGGACATCAAAATTTTACGAAAAGGACTAACTGGGGTCCGAGAAGACCCCATGCGTAAATTGCAGAAATGCTGTATTTTTCTTTAAATTAAATATATAGAAAAGAAGTTTTATTAAAGTTTTACTGTTAACCATTTATTAGTCAAAACCATTTATTAGTCAAAAATCATCACGAAAAAATACAAAATACCCTAATCACTAATACTACTAGCTACATATCATTCTAACATTTTTTACAAACTATCTCCGATTTTGAATGTTCTAGGCACACAAAGTTATTACACCTAATACATATTTTTCTGGATTTTCTGTCTTTTCCTCTTTGACACATATGGCAGCGCCCCCTGGTAATGTTTTGTTGTTCAACTCTATGTTCTATTGTATCCAGTGGTTCGGGAAAAACGTCTGTCATATGCCGTTTTCTATTCGTCTGAATGTATTTATTATTATATCGCCGGAAAACGTTTTTCTTTATGAGTTCTTTTCCTAGTCCCAAAATATACATTTTACGTTTATCCAAACTATTTTTTCGCCAATCCGGGTTTTGTAGTAACCACAATTCATAAGCATTTATTCCTGCTATATCTATAAGATGCGAAAATATTGCCATTGGCTAGCGGTTTGACTTTCTCTGCACTGTATATTCTTTGGCCAACTTATCTGAAATGTCGATAGCACCTTTTGTTTTGTTGTAATGAAGAATAATTTCTGGTTTATAGTGCTGTTCTTCTCCAGCTACTTTACTATCAGTATGCTCACTTGAAAGTAAGATGACAGCAGGTTTTTGTTTCGGAACATAGGATACTAGCGTTCTTTGATTTCTAAAAGCAAACATACTTGAAAACTCTTTCTTGTACGATGCCGGTAGAAGTTCCCTGGGAATAAATGTTTTATTTTTCCGGAGGGTTCCACATAAAGTAATATTTTTTTTCCACAACTTGTCAACAAGTTCTAAACTTGTAAAAAAGTTATCGGTCGTTATTCCAAATCCGCCTTCCAAATGGTCTGTCAAATCTAGAACAACCCTTTGACCTTGACCCTTTTCCGCTTTGTTACCTTGTTTTCCTAAAAATTAATAGTTACATAGAAATATTAAGTTTGCCTATATTGCTTATCAAATAACTCACCCAAATAAACTTGCATGTTTGCAATATAAGAAGTGGTGCAGTCCACAAGAGTCCATATTTTGATTCCATACTTATCAGGTTTACTCTTCAGATAGACTCGGAATGGTACCTTACCCCTAAATGGTACAAGCTGCTCATCTACACATAGATGGTCGCCAGGATTAAGTGATTTTTTACAATTAGAAGTGAAAATATCGAATATATCTCTTATCGGATCTAGCTTATCTACTAATTTTCGTTCTTGTCTTGTTTGAAAATTATCAAAGCGTGAAAATGAAGTGATTTGTTTGAATCTGTATCTTGACATTGCAGCAGGAATTATAGGACGACAGTAAGAAATATCTTGACACCAGAGCATATCGATAGCCTCTTTCGATCCGTGAAGTGCGCCAAGAATAAGCAACAGTCCAATATAAGCTTCAATCTCTGTAGAATCAACAGGTATTTTCTATATTCCATTTATCATAATATGTTTGTGCCTTTCTGTTTGTTTCGGTTACTATCATGTTCAGAATATCCGGAGATAGGAAAAGAAGAAAAGCGTCTTTTATACTTGAGATATATTTGTAAGGCCTAGAGCATGTCTCCGAATATTAGCTTTTGAACGTTTAACTTTTTTGTTTCCTGGAATTTTTGACCACTCAGTTCCATCTTTAGATTTATATACTGGAATGCCCTGGCTGTTACTAACTGTTGGTTCCTCTGGGTTCGTTTTCTCTATACTTTGATCAACAACTATTACATCATTTTCTTCCTCTACTTCTGTGACAATGTTTTCATCTTCTAAGTCACTCAAACTCTGGATCATCACTTTCAAGTATACGTAACATCTCATCGTCAGTAAGCCCCTTGCGATTGTTTGTAAATAAAAACTGACTCATGTTCAAAACGATGTACCCTACTCGCAATATCACAAGAGACTAACCCGAATATTCAAGTCTAAAAATTATATCGCAGGGCGGGGAATCCCCCATTTGAACTGGTAATTTACATTTTCAAATTATATGGGTGAATTCCCTGTGAGTAAACAAACGTTAAATGTATGGGATTCCCCGATTTTACTAACAGTTACCGGGACTATTTTATCGGACGTAAAAGGCTGACCGGAGTCTGAAGAGACCCCTGGAATATAAAACTATTTTTTGTTTATACCAGCCAATAAAAACTACTAAATACATCCTATTTTATCAAAATAATTCATAAACTGCAGCTAGATGAAAGATCAATGTTTAAAAATTCGCGTTTGCAAAGATACAGCAAAAACATACGTCATGGGGTACAAACAGACCCCGTCCAGTCCTATGAAGGTTAAGAAATCATTGTATTTGTAGCTAAAGGTATTATCTTTGAAATATTATTAGAAATATTTCCTGCATATGTAATGGTTTTATAAGTTTTTATTTCTTTAGTTTGTTTAGAAAAAATTAGTTGTAATGCCACTTTTTCCTCTTTTTTACTAATTAGTTTATTTATCATATGTAATGGGTAACCGTTGGATGTTGCTATTTGTTTAACTGTGTAATCGCTCTATCAAAATTACGTTGGTTCATAGGAACTGAGAATGCTCTATGTATCATTGAATTATATGTCGCTAGTTTATGGGAACTTGGATGATTGGAACTGTATGGAATAATCACATGAGTGTGTGTTGGTTTTCTCCGCTTTTCAACTGTTCTCAAGCGATAATTGTAAAGATTAGCAGATATAGTTTTCGTGGTTTTCTATATCATTGTACAGTTATACTGATCTTAATTGGGAAAAATGATATCCATGATATCCCCATAGGGCTAATAATATCTAAGCTTTAATATTTGTGATATAATATCTTCTTTTTTCCATTAACATATATTTAGTCAATCACAAGACTAGCCAAAAATGATTGAACAACAGGTAGGCATCAAATGAAATGTAACTTCTGTCATTCTGACGATGATATTTAGGTAATATCGAAACAATTGTCAATTTTTCAGATTTTTTAACATTTTTCAATAAACTGTGGAGTTAACTAGAAACAGTAAGTTTCATTTGAAACACTAATATGAGTAGCTTCCACAAAGTGAGGATTGAGACAGTGAATTTCATAACTTTTTTAATAAAATAAGTCAGTCAGTCGTATGTGCAATAATTACGTAAAACAACATTGTTTTCTGATCATTACCATTTGAAAATATTTCGAATAGGTGAAATAATTATTAATGAGAGTGTTATTTAGGAGCAGATTTTTACAGAATATGAGTTATTTATATTATTTATAACTCATTAGTTTTGAAACAAGGGATGAATTGCAGATATTTGGGAAGCTCCAAAATACTCAATTGTTTGTTTTGTTATAATTTTGCCATGTCATTTCTCTTATTTGCTAAATCTCTAATCTTTTTAACAATACTGCTCTTATCAGTGACGTGATATATTATGTCTAGGTATATTATAATTTGATGATAAAATTTCCATAATTTGCATGCGCATATGTTGACGTTATAAATTGAGTAAGAAGATGATATAATTTGGAATAAATCAGATAAATCATTAGGTAGAATAAACCTCGTGAGCTCTGTATAGTATGTATACATAGCCCGACAAAGTGTCTTAATAATGATAAAAATATTCTTTATTTAAATTTTTAGCTCCCTGTTCACAATATTCTAAAGAATGACATGTTTACAAATGTGGGCCATTATTCTGGCGTCTACGGTGATGGTATGGCTCCTTGCTTGGTCAGCATCATCCATTCGGTGTGATCGTTTACGGGACTTTGTCACTGGTATGCGTTTGTGACTCCTAGTATCTTTCGGCTGAGTTTTCTCTGAATAGAGCTGAAAAACAGGGTACTCAAAATTGATTGGGGAAATAGTTTTTGAGTAGGCATCAGCGCCGATCCTAGGTTATTGGCCGCCCGCGTGCAAATACCAGATGTGTCGCCCCTCCAGAATTGTTTTTCTTATTTTGACTTATATTTAACGTTGACGTTTTAAACTCCTGTATAACGTCTATTTCACAGTTTCACACACAACGATTTTGGACATACTCAGTGCGAACTCCGGGTACCAGGCGACACCCAGGTTTCAAAGGCCTTCTTCCGATATGCGGGCCTCTGCCGGAAGCGACCAACCATTCCCTAGCTACTCGTGGGACAAAAAATTGACCAACTTAAAAATAATAATAAAAACCCAGAGGATAAAGATAGCCTCACTCATCCAGAGGGAATGGAACTGGATCATGTTCCAGATCAAAAAACCGAGGATGAGCTTCTAAAAAGCACCGAAGTGGACCAAAGGGAGCCTCAACAAAAAACCAAAAAGGTTCGAGCGAACCTTAGCGATGCTGCTGGTAAAAGATTTAAGTGCCTGTTGAAGCACGGCCTCAGCCATGAAGAGGCACGACAACAGGCACTGAAACCTATAATTAAGGAGGAGGCTCCAAAATGGTCCGATCTGAGGAAAGCACCCCTGAACATCCGAGGAAAAAGGGAGTTTCCATCGTAGGTAAAACTACCGATGAGGGAAACAAACCATCCTACGGACAAACGTTATCAGCAATATAAGTAGGAATAATGACCTACAATTATCCAGAGTTATCTCTTTCAGTGGAACAGTTAGCAGCCATAAAAGAGAAAATTTTGGACGAAATCTTACTGCTGGATCCAAAGGCAAATACCAGGCCCATATTCAGCAATTTGCAATTCAGACCTGGCTGGTTGCTGCTGTCTTGTGCTGACGGAGCCACAGTTGAGTGGCTAAAAAGCATAGTTCAGGAGCTGCGGCCACGGGAGGATGTGTCATTGAGACTCGCAGAGGATGGTAACATTCCTCACTCAGAGATCTTTGTGACGTATCTTCCTGATAGTCTGAAACATCAAAACGATCAAATACTTAGATTTTTAGAGGACCAAAATGAAGACCTCAACTCACAAAATTGAAGGATTGTAAGAAGGGCTGAAAAAGGCTCCACAGTAGAACTCATCTTATCAGTGGACCCCATATACGCAGAAAGGGCTATATGGCCAATTATAAATTTGGTCAGGTAAGAATATTACCACAAAAAAGCCATGCTGGGCAACCTAGTGGTCCAGTTGCAGCCTCAACCAGTCGAGGTGGCAAAAATGAACACAAAAAGGGACCCACAAAAGCGGGTCCCCCAAAGGGCAATAAGGGATCTAATAAAGATTCCAAGAGACAGTGAAATGGCTCTCTCCAAATCCGTTAGGTTTCTGCAACTAAACCTCCATCATGCAAAAGCTGCAACTAGCTTGCTTAGCAGGAATTTTAGCAGAAACCTATCTGACATCGGGCTCATTCAAGAACGCTGGGCTCATGAAGGACTTATCAAAGGCCTATCTATCAATTCATGTAAGTTGATATATTCACAAATACATGACAAAACAAGAGCAGCATTACTCATCTCTAAAAAACTTAACTTAATATCTGTTCCAGAGTTTATCACTAGAGACCTTGCAACAGCTGAAGTGGAGTTCCTCACCAAAAGGGGTAAAAGGCACATTATTATTGCCTCTGCTTACTTTTCGGGAGAGGAAGACAAACCTCCACCAGAGGAAGTCAAAAGCCTCATCAGATGGTGCAATAAAAAGAACAGACATCTTATTCTTGGATGTGATGCAAACTCCCACGATATAGTATGGGGCAGCACGGACACGAACAAACGAGGTGAGTATCTCTTAGAGTATTTGGCTAAATCTAATATAGACATAATCCACAGAGGTAACACACCAACTTTTATCACTGTAACTAGAAAAGAGGATCTTGAAATCACCCTAGCTAGTTGCTTTACAACAAATTTAATACAAAACTGGCATGTTTCCTATGAGGTTTCGATGTCGGATCACAGGATGATACGATTCGAAGTCGGGGCTACGCGGGGACAGATTCAGTGTTGTCGAATACCACAACAAACGGACTGGTGTTCATATAAGGACAAATTAAAGTCGTGACCTCTCAATGGTTGAATCGCACGATAATTAATTGCTACGAGAAATCTTGTCCCATCAGAACAAAGGCTGTTAATAGGGATGTGCCTTGACGGAACAAGGAACTCGGCAAACTGAAGGTCTAAGCAGGCAAAGCATTTTACAGAGCCAAGAGGACAGGAAACTGAGAAGACTACCAAAAGCTCTAACTGAATATAACAAAGAACTCAGGAGGTCCAAGAGAAAGATTTGGAGGCAGTTCTGCGAAGGGATTTCTAAAGTAGCCCCAGCAGTGCGCCTTCAAAAAGTCATTGCTAAGGACCACTCTAACGGTATTGGACTCCTTAAAAAGCCAAACGTAGAGTTCACCGAAACCATAGAGGAAAGCATGAGATATTTATTAGACGCTCATTTTCCTGGTGCTGTAATCATTGAAGATAACGCAGAGGCAAATCTTGATGAACCTATCATCAAAACATCTAGATCAGCAAAAAGCCTAGCGGGTAAAATCTTCACCAAGAATAGAATTGAATGGGCAATTAACAGCTTCAAGCCCTACAAATCACCTGGAAAGGATGTCATCTTTCCAGCACTTCTACAACCGGGATCTGATATCCTAATTCCTCACTTATGTAAGATATTCATGATAAACTTTATCTTGGGATACATTCCAAAAGGGTGGAGACAGGTCAGGGTCTGCTTTATTCCTAAGAGTGGCAAACGGCCTCTAGATAAACCAAAGTCATATAGACCTATAAGCCTAACCTCCTTCTTTTTCAAAAGTATGGAAAGAATAATCGACATATACATGAGAAGTGAATATTTATCAAATGCACTGCTTCACGAGGAACAATTTGCCTACCAACCTGGCAAATCTACCTTAGATGCCTTACATTGTCCCGTAAGAGACCTAGAAAAGGCAATAGCTGCAAAAAAAAGTATCGCTATGTGTCTTAGTAGATATAGAGGGAGCTTTTGATAACACCTCATATGAATAAATTAGCGCTGCTGCAACTACAAAGGGTATTCCACCTTCCATAATCGAATGGATTCAGTCCATGCTAAATACTAGGGAAATAATCACCTACCTCGGAGACTAGTCGACTAATATAAAAGCGGTGAAAGGTTGTCCTCAAGGAGGAGTGCTATCACCTCTACTGTGGTCACTAGTGGTTGACGACCTCCTAACAAAGCTAAAAATAGAAGGATTTCGTGCTCTTGGCTATGCCGACGATTTAGTTGTCGTGGTCAGAGGTTAGCACGACGGCATCATTGACGATCGCATGCAATGTGCCTTGAACCTCATAACTACCTGGTGTTCGAAGGAAGGATTTTCATTCAATCCTAATAAAACGACACTTGTTCCATTCACTAACAGGAGGAAGTTAAGTATACAGACTCCAAGCTTGAATTGTACAACCCTGTTTTTTTCGGAAGAGGTTGAGTACCTTGGAGTCATCCTTGATAGGAAGCTTACGTGGAACTCACACCTCGCACATATCACATCAAAAGCAACAAGGGCTCTTTGGACGTGTCGTAGGCTTTTTGGGAAAACTTGGGGTCTTAAACCAAAAATGATCTACTGGTCATATATAACGATTGTCAGACCTATAGTCACCTATGCTGCGCTTGTATGGTGGAAGAAAACGACGCAATAAAGGGCTACAATAGAGTTGCAAAAAGACTCGCATGTTTAGGAATAACGGGTGTTATATTTGGTAACCGCGTATATGGTTCAACACTGTAGATGCTGACAGCGGACTTTATTATTTGTTTATTGTTGAATTATTATTGAACATATTTTTATTGCTGATATAGATAGTTTAGCTAGTTAATAAATTCATTTTACATATTCAGTCTGATGTTAACTGTTAAATAATAAAGATCGTAATAATAAAATAATATTGTGTAATTAGTTTTGAAAGTAGTTGTAATAAAGTAATAAACTTGTTTTTTAAAAATAAGTTCTCGATACAGGGACTTATAAGTGGCGCAGTCAGTAGGATTTTCGTAGAAAATCCATCGTGGACAATCCGTGAGTGTCAACTCTTTGACGAAAATCGAATCCAGACCAGTTCCAGTGGAATCCATCGTGGAAGCCAGGGGCACATCTTGAAGAAACCGTGCTAGATACAGATAACGGATGTGGTAAGAATTTAGTTCATGTCAGACTCCTCTTCATCTATAGAATCCTTAAGTGAAATCGATAGCTCTGAAGAGTTCGATAACTTCGATAATTATTTTCCAAATTCAAACTTTATAGATAATAATATAATTAATAGTTTAAGCAATTTAACAATCAATATGCCGGTGCCAATTTTAGATATTAAAAATTTGTCAATTATTCCAAATTTTGATGGAAATGCAACTAAGTTACATAGATTTATAAGTGTTACCGAATAAATTCTAACTCATTATTTTGATAGAGAAAATTTACATAATTTCCAAAATATTCTTCTACTAAATGGTATTCTTAATAAATTAGAAGGTAGAGCGGAAGAAGTGGTAGCTATAAGTGGTTCAAATAGTAATTGGACAGATATAAAAAACACATTAATTTTAATGTTAGAGATATTGAGAGAAACGTTCAAAAATTCGGCTTATAAGTTGATACATTGTAAGTTAAAATTGACAGATGTAGATGAAAAAGACGAACAACATGAGATTATTCGACACACTCATGAAGGTGAAACTAATCACCGTGGCATAATTGAGACAGAGACAAGAATAAAAAGAACTTATTATTGGCCTAATATGAAAAATGATGTAACAGATTTTATTAACAAATGTGAAATATGTCAAACTAATAAATATGATCGTAATCCTCCTAGACAAAAATTAATGATAACTCCGACGGCATCCAAACCGTTCGAAATTATTTATATTGATTGTTTTTCAGCACAAAATCAAAATTTTTTAACATTAATAGACAGTTTTTCTAAATATGGGCAAGCTTATCCAATTATGTCTTCAACAGGACTTGAAATTATTAAACTGTTAAATAATAAAGATCGTAATAATAAAATAATATTGTGTAATTAGTTTTGAAAGTAGTTGTAATAAAGTAATAAACTTGTTTTTTAAAAATAAGTTCTCGATACAGGGACTTATAAGTGGCGCAGTCAGTAGGATTTTCGTAGAAAATCCATCGTGGACAATCCGTGAGTGTCAACTCTTTGACGAAAATCGAATCCAGACCAGTTCCAGTGGAATCCATCGTGGAAGCCAGGGGCACATCTTGAAGAAACCGTGCTAGATACAGATAACGGATGTGGTAAGAATTTAGTTCATGTCAGACTCCTCTTCATCTATAGAATCCTTAAGTGAAATCGATAGCTCTGAAGAGTTCGATAACTTCGATAATTATTTTCCAAATTCAAACTTTATAGATAATAATATAATTAATAGTTTAAGCAATTTAACAATCAATATGCCGGTGCCAATTTTAGATATTAAAAATTTGTCAATTATTCCAAATTTTGATGGAAATGCAACTAAGTTACATAGATTTATAAGTGTTACCGAATAAATTCTAACTCATTATTTTGATAGAGAAAATTTACATAATTTCCAAAATATTCTTCTACTAAATGGTATTCTTAATAAATTAGAAGGTAGAGCGGAAGAAGTGGTAGCTATAAGTGGTTCAAATAGTAATTGGACAGATATAAAAAACACATTAATTTCCAACTTTGGAGATCAAAGGTATAAAAATTGTTTAAATCAGGAGAGAATTTTGCAGTTACTTAACACTATTTGTAATTATATTGATTTACATAGTCAAGGACTTGAAAGGGACTCAAAAAGATCATTCTTCACTGAACAAAGTTTAAAAACATTTCTCGCAGGTTTAAAGGAACCGCTAGGTCCTATAATTCGAGCTATGAGACCTAATAGTCTAGAACAAGCTATACAATTTATAAGAGAGGAAGATAATATTAATTATATTCAGAAAGGCCAACATTTTTCTAATAACACAAATTCTAATGATAGTGTGAGGAAATCTAATAATAATTCAAGGTATCATAATTCAATGCCTCAAAATTATAGACAAAATTATTGTCAGTATCCTAACCAACCTCCTGTAAGGAACCCATCATATCAACAACCCTCAACGTCCCAACAATTTCCCAGAGGACCCATTCAAATACAACAGCATACAAATCCTACTCATTCTCCTAAATATCCAAATAATAATCAAGTTTTTAGAAACCCTCAGAATGTATGGAAACCAAACCCGCAATACAAACCAAATATCCCTACCCTATGAGTACTTCGACTAGACAAACTTCAAATCATTTCAGAAATCAAAATCAAAATCATAACCGAAACCAAAAACCAAATTATATTGCCGAAGAAATATTTAATAGTAATACTTCAGATAATACTAGGGATGAAAGCGAAATAGCTCATTCTAATCAAAATTACGAATATTATAGTGACGAAGTGGATGAAAATTATTCAGAAAATGGAAATTTTCAATTGGTTCACGAAATGGACGAAATGACATAATTGAATTAAATATTTCTACAAATAAACCAGAATTACCTTTTCTTAAAATTTCAAATCCTCCTCTAAAATTATTATTAGATACTGGTGCTACAAAATCATTTTTACGACCAGAAATTGCGGAAAAATATTATAAAGAAAAAATTTTCTTGGAACCTTTTACTGTTACAGCAGTGTATCAGCCGTCAACTCATCAACACTGTGCTAAAATACCTTTATTTTCAGAGTTTAAACAAAGTGGTAATATAAAATTTCATTTATTTGATTTTCATAAATATTTTGATGGTTTAATAGGGTCAGATGATTTAAAATTGCTTAACGCCAAAGTTGATTTTGAAAAATCAAGTGTAGACACTCCATTTGCTTCTATACCTATAAAGTATTTTTCAAGTAACCGTAAATGTAGCTTTAAGACAAAAATAGAACTATATAGTAGAATTCTAGTTAATATTCCTGTATCGACATATAATGGTGATATTTTAATATCAAAGCAAAATATAAAAAATTGCGAAATTCCTTCGATTCTTACAACTGCAAAAAACGGATATGCAATTGTAGAAATTTTTAATAAAACGAGCGAAGACATTATTTTTAATTTAACAGAACCTATAAAATCAGCTGCTTTTGATAAAAATTGTTATGAGTTATTTCACGCAGATGTTAGAGACAGTGGTTACACTGAGAAACCTGACATTGAAGCACTTTTAAGAACCGATCATTTGAATTCGGAAGAAAGAAATCATATTTTGAAACTTTGCCGTAAATATAATGATATATTTTATAGAGAAGGAGAACCTTTAACTTTCACTAATCAAATTAAACAAAGTATAAAAACTAAAGACGAACTTCCAATTTATTCAAAATCTTATAGATACCATTTTGCACATAAACAAGAAATTCAACGTCAAGTTAAATCTATGTTAGATCGAGGTATTATAAGGCCAAGTACAAGTGCCTGGCCTTCGAATATTTGGATTGTCCCAAAAAAACCAGATGCGTCAGGGAAGAAAAAGTATAGAATTGTAGTAGATTTTCGTAAGTTAAATGAAAAAACTGTAGATAATAGATACCCTATTCTTTTAATAAGTGACGTAATGGATAAACTAGGTAAATGTAATTATTTCAGTACTTTAGATTTTGCTAGCGGATTTCATCAAATAGAGATGAGTCCCGAAGATATACCAAAAACAGCATTTAGAGTTGAAACCGGTCATTACGAACATTGTCGCATGCCAATGGGTTTAAAAAATTCACCGGCAACTTTCCAAAGGGTTATGGATAATATTCTCAGAGAATTACAGAGCGAAATTTGTTTAGTGTATCTCGATGACATAATAATATTTTCGACTTCACTACAGGAGCACGTAACTAATCTTGATAAAGTTTTTAAACGATTAAGTGAAACAAATTTCAAATTACAATTAGATAAGTGTGAATTTTTGAAAAAAGAAGTTGCTTATTTAGGTCATATAGTAACACCAGAAGGAGTTAAACCCAACCCGGATAAAATTTCAGCTATAAAAAATTATCCAATTCCAAAGACTACCAGAGAAATAAAATCATTTTTAGGTTTGATTGGATATTATAGAAAATGTATTAAAGATTTCGCAAAAATTACTGAACCTCTTACTAAATGTTTAAAAAAGGATGCAAAAATTATACATGATGCTGAATTTAAATGTTGCTTTGAAACTTGTAAAAATCTTTTAGAAAACGAACCAATTTTACAGTATCCGGATTTTAATAAAGATTTCATTTTAACTACAGATGCTAGTAATATTGCTCTGGGTGCAATATTATCGCAGGGCACAGTTGGGAGAGATAGGCCCGTGTCTTATGCTTCTAGGACTCTTAATGAGTCAGAACAAAATTATAGTACAATAGAAAAAGAATTGTTAGCTATTGTGTGGGCTACAAAGTATTTTAGACCCTACTTATACGGTAGAAAATTTAAAATTATTACTGATCATAAACCATTGAAGTGGCTTATGAATTTGAAGGAGCCAAACTCTAGGTTAGTGAGGTGGTGCCTCAAACTGGAGGAATTCGATTATGAGATTGAATATAAACGTGGAGTAGCAAACAGTTATGCTGATGCTCTTTCAAGGGTAGAAATCAATTCCAAAGAAATATTTGAATATATGGAAAATTTTAATAAAGCTCTTTCAGAAGATCCACGAGATAATGATGAAAATGAGTCTTTAATAGTAAACTTGGATGATAATAATGACGACAGGGAAGGAACAGACGATCTCACTGTTCATATCAGTAGAGAAGAGCCAATTTTAGGAATGACAATTACGGAAAAATGTGTAAATTCTTATGACCACCAAATCATAATAGATTTTGTTTTACTTTCGGCAGCTAAACCTAAAATAGAACAAATTTTCAAATCAAAAAAACGATTACATGTTCAAATTGCATTAAATAATTTACAACAAGACATTATAAATTTATTTAAAAACTATGTAGATCCAAAATACACTTATGGTATATATTTCTTGAAAGAAGGACCCATATCGCGTATGTTAGAGATATTGAGAGAAACGTTCAAAAATTCGGCTTATAAGTTGATACATTGTAAGTTAAAATTGACAGATGTAGATGAAAAAGACGAACAACATGAGATTATTCGACACACTCATGAAGGTGAAACTAATCACCGTGGCATAATTGAGACAGAGACAAGAATAAAAAGAACTTATTATTGGCCTAATATGAAAAATGATGTAACAGATTTTATTAACAAATGTGAAATATGTCAAACTAATAAATATGATCGTAATCCTCCTAGACAAAAATTAATGATAACTCCGACGGC
Source organism: Galeruca laticollis (assembly GCA_963921935.1). Lineage (NCBI taxonomy): Eukaryota > Metazoa > Arthropoda > Insecta > Coleoptera > Chrysomelidae > Galeruca > Galeruca laticollis. The sequence goes on from OY998183.1 coordinate 65,031,181, forward strand.
ATCCAAACCGTTCGAAATTATTTATATTGATTGTTTTTCAGCACAAAATCAAAATTTTTTAACATTAATAGACAGTTTTTCTAAATATGGGCAAGCTTATCCAATTATGTCTTCAACAGGACTTGAAATTATTAAAGCATTATTAATTTTTATGACTCATCATGGTAAACCGACATTAGTAATTATGGATAATGGTAAAGAACTCAAAAATTCATTGTTACAAGAATTTTTTGATGTGCATAAAATTAAAAGTCATTATGTTTCTTCCAACAGTTCTCAATCGAAAGGTGCTATAGAACGTTTTCATTCCACAATAATTGAACATTTAAGAGTTATTAGAGCAAAAAATAAAGATAAAATTGATATATTAATCGATATGCCTTATGCAATTTTAGGTTACAATAATTCAATTCACTCTGTAACTAAACAGAAACCTATAGATATTATAAATGGACATTTCGATTCGGAAGAAATTTTCGATATAGATATTGACAAAAAATTAATTAATAATTATATACACGAACATCGCGAGACAACTGTAGAACTTTATAAAAAACTGAATGAACGACTTATAACAGAAAAATAAAAAACAATAAATTACCATAATAAAGACAGGCACGAACCTTTAGAGTACGAAGCGGATACAGACCTTTATCGAAAAAATACAACACTTATTAGAAATAAATTGAATCCAAAATTTAATAAAGATAAAATCAAAGGAAATAAAAACACTACGGTAACAACAACGAGAAATGCAATTTTACACAAACAAAATTGAAGACGACCAAAAACTAACACGACAAAACTTTTACAGGATGCCACTAATCCTTATGATCCTGGTCCTACAACCAGTAAAACCCCAGGAAATTCAAATGATGAACCTGAACAATAATCCTGGAATACTTCCTTATTTATTAGGTACCGGTAAAGTTAAATCTAGTATTCATACATTTCTTCATTATTATGATCTGTTACCAATTAGAAATGTAATTCAAATTTTAAAATTAGCTTTCAAAAATGTAACAGAGGCTATTCAAATTGGCCTTAGTTATCCATATCATATAGAATTAGAAAATTTTAATAAAGGTGTTTCTTATCAATTAAATAGTGCAGAAAATAAATTAAATTTTTTAATGCCTTCTATTAGGGTCAAACGAGGTCTTTTCAACGGACTTGGCAATGTAATAAAAGTCATTTCCGGAAACTTAGACGCTGATGATGCATTACGATATGATGAAGCGATTTCAACACTACAAAATTCTCAACAGGAAATTGTAAACAATCTAAATCAGCAAATCTCACTTACAAGTGATATAATTCAAAACTTTAATGAAACAATGAACTTAATAAAACATAATCAGGATATAATTTTTTCAGGAATAGAAAAAATCAGAAATTCGCTTAATACGTTTATTTTTGAATTTGATGATTATTTACAAACGCGAAATATTTTAGATCAGTTAAATCTGAATATAAATATAATTTTACAAATATAAGGGGAAATAGAAAATGCTATAGCATTTGTACGCCTTGGTATACTTCATACAAGTATAATTAAAATTGAAGAAATGGAATCAATGGTATATACAGTTTTAAAATTTCATACAGTAGATGAAATACTTTTTGAAAATTTAGAAAATGACACTTATAAATATTATGGAGTGTTAGATGTAGAATCATATTACTCAGGCACAAAGATTATTTTTGTTATTCACTTTCTTGATATATATTCTTATTATCACCTTTATTCCATACCTACCCCAAATTCTACTACGATTATCCCTCGTCATACCTATCTGATAATGAATGACGATTTCTACCAATACATCCAACAACCCTGCATCAAGCTAGAAACCAGCCACTACTGTCCAGATGGAAGAATGTCCAGGGGAGTGGAGAGCGAAGATTGCGTATTCGAATTACTACAGTTACAGCATCCCAAACCCAAGAGTTGCCAAAAAACTCCAATCAAAATTTCAAGAAATCTAGTTCAACAAGTTGATGACGCTCACTACATTGCAATTTTTATTAATCGAACCAAGATAGAAACACGATGTGGGAGAAATGACTTCACATTCCTAAAAGGAAATTTTCACATCAATGTACCTTATAAATGTGAATTTATTTTAGGAAACGAAAATTTTATTAATGAAAAATTTATAACGAAAGGTCAACCTCTATTGCTGCCTGAAGTTACCATAGATTATTCAAGAAAAGAAGAGGAACTACCCGAAATACATTTAGAAAATATACCACTAGATGACATCCATTCACTTCAAGAAAAACAAAAACAAATAAAATCTATGGTCTTGAAACATCTCAACGTAAACCCAGTTTCACCCTGGAATATAATGGCGTATATTATAATAGCCATTTTAATATGTATCTACGTCGCAACAAAAATTAGAAAACTTCACGAATTAACCACAGAAGCTTGCATAGAAGAGGTAGAAGATGAAACAGTCCATCCTGAGCCACAACCAAGGGCATTTTTCACTCCTTGAAATATGCCAAACTCTAAGGGCGGAGGTGTTATATTTGGCAACCCCGTATATGGTTCAACACTGTAGATGCTGACAGCGGACTTTACTATTTGTTTATTGTTGAATTATTATTGTACAAATTTATGCTGATATAGATAGTTTTGCTAGTTAATAAATTCATTTTACATATTCAGTCTGATGTTAACTGTTAAATAATGAAGATCGTAATAATAAAATAATATTGTTTAATTGAGTTTTTGAAAGTAGTTGTAATAAAGTAATAAAATTGTTTTTTAAAAATAAGTTCTCGATACGGAGACTTATAAGTCGGGTGTAATGACATCTTGCCCTGGCGCGGCCTTGGCGGTAATGCTAGATCTCCCTCCACTACACTTACATGTAAGGAGGATTGCTCTGCAAAATGCCTATAGGTTAACACAGGCTAAATCTCTAAAACCCGGTGATTTGGTAGGACATCTCGAGATACTAAGGGTTGGATCAACCCAAACTATGAGGATGCCTAGGGACATAATGCCTGCTAAACAAGATTAAGAAGTTACTCAAGATGTTATTACTGACGATCGTGAGTTAGCACAAAATGAAATCTCAGAAATAACAAGGGGTGTCGTCCCATTTTATACTGATGGGTCAAAAACAAACGAAGGAGTAGGAATAGGGGCTATAGGTTCTAATCTTAGGTTATCAGTAGCCCTAGGTAACGCTCCCACAATATTCCAAGCCGAAATACTAGCGAGAGACTTCTATGCTCAAGAGTGCCTTAAAAAGAGCCTCAACGCAGCCAGAATATTTATTGCCTCCGACAACCAAGCTGCTTTGAAAGCTCTAAAGTCTATAACTAATGAGTCCAAAACAGTCTGGAGCTGCAAACAATCTCTTAAGCTACTGGCTAGACATAACAAACTATCTCTGTTATGGGTGCCCGGGCACAAGGGAGTTGCTGGAAATGAGACTGCCGATGGTCTTGCAAAGGAAGGAGCTAGCACTCCTTTCATCGGACCCGAACCGTTTTGTGACATTACTAAAAGCCACATTGTGGAAGAAGTCCGGAAATGGGAAAAGAAACTTAGTGCAGCCCACTGGAAAAATGTTCCAAAAACAAGCCAAAAGGTTGCTAAAACCTCCTGCTCGCTATGCTAAATCGCTCTCAGAGCTTCAGAAGTCTGATCTCAGAGCAATCACAGGACTCCTTACGGGACACTGCTCACTCAGATATCACCTCTGCAAGATGGGAAAAGTGGACAGAGTAACATGTAAATTCTGCGATAGTGCAGATGAAACGGCTGAACATATAATCTGCCATTGCGGAGTACTTGTTCGCCAACGCCATAGGTACCTGGAACGGTTGTTCTTGAGACCTGACCAGGTAACAAAAATAGCTCCCAATCGGATAACAGGCTTCCTTATAAGCCTTGATCTCTGGGACAAAAAATAGATGGAGGGTATACACAAAAGATCTTTTCAGGTCGCAGTGTGGAAAGGTCAGCTATAGGCCAATCAACCCCTTTGTAATCTACAATCTATCCTTTTACATATCAATGTTAAAATAGTCGGTGTTTACAACCCACCAATAAATTAACATCTTCAAAATCACAAAAATACATAACAAAGTTTTAATAGTTGGCGACTTGAACTGCAAACATCCGCAGTGGGACCAATACGGTGAAAACCCCAATGCAAATGGAAGTACTATCTTGAGATTCTGCGATAATTCGGAGTGTAACGTATACTACAAAGACGATCCTGCACACTTACCCTACGCAAATCACCCAACCAGCACAAGTGGCATAGTAATAGGCAAAAACATAAATAACATATCCAAAATAAAAACACTAACCGACCTTAACTCTGACCATGATCCCGCCCTTATCCATTAAAAACTCTCGCACGACATATACAATTCAGACAAAATGCCAATACACTAACTACAGCACTAGAAATTGAGGCAAATGCAGAAAACACATAAAAAGAAAACTGAGAACATTTACTAAAAAACGATATAAGATCTACAAAACACGATCATATCTGCACGAAACCTTTCCACAACATTAAAACCCAAAACATAAATACACAACACCCTACCCGAATATATTATGCAAATAATTCAGGAAAAAATAGAATACGATAAAGGGGGCAACAAACTAGACACGTTAATGAACATACATTATTTAAACAGTACTAACGTTCTATTGACCACCTAATTCAAGAACACAAAAACAATCATTGCTCAAGATTCCTAGGCACACGTAACCCAGAAGACAATTGTCTTTGGAAAATCACTAGACGTTTTAGAAACAAACAAGAACAACTAACTAAAATTGTAGAGAAAACCATTACCGATATGACCGAAATCGCCGAAAAATTTGAGGAGTACTTTCAAACACGAACAACATAACGACATGTACAGGAATATTCAACACAATTCAAAAATTCAAAAACAAAACAGCCCCCGGATCAGACGGGATACACAACACCCCCATCAGAAATATGACAAAAAAATAACAGTACAACTAACATACATCACAAATTATGTCATAACAACTGGACTATACCCCGATATGCGTTTCGATAACCAAGTTATCATCTTCAGAGATCGATTGGTTATCGTTTAGCGTAGGACATTGATACACTGAAAAATTATAACTTTTTTTATCAAATAGTCAGTCGTATGTGCAATAATTACGTAAAACAACATTGTTTGCCGATTTTTACAGAATATGAATTATTTATATTCTTTATAACTTATTAGTTTTGAAACAAGAGATGAATTGCAGATATTTGAGAAGCTCCAAAAATAGTTAATTGTTTGTTTTGTTATAATTTTGTCATGTCACTTCTCTTATTTGCTAAATCTCTAATCTTTTTAACAATACTGCTCTTATCAGTGACGTGATATATTATGTCTAAGTATATTATAATTTGACTATATAATTTCTATAATTTGCATGAGAATATGTTGACGTTATAAATTGAGTAAGAAGATGATATAACTTGGAATAAATCAGAGAAATCATTAGGTAGAAGAAACCTCGCGAGGCTCTGTATTGTATGTATACATAGCACGACAAAGTATCTTAATAATAATAATAATGAAAATGTGGGCCGATATTCTGGCGATTCATCAGAATATTGTGTGCGTCTACTGTGGTGGTATGGCTCCTCACTTGTTCAGCATCATCCATTCGGTGTGATCGTTTACGGAACTTTGTCGCTGGTATGCGTTTGTGACTCCTAGCATCTTTCGGCTGAGTTTTCCCTAAATACAGCTGAAAAACAGGGTCTCAAAATTGATTGGGGAATTAGTTTTTGAGGAGGCAATATGACTGACGTTGGTTTAATTATTTATTTATTCGGAATGATTTATATATTGTGTGAAGAATATAGGTTTGTAGTTAACCTTTCGGAACTCGCGCTCACTTTTGTGATAGAAAGGTCGCGCGCGGACTCTTAGTCCGCAACTGTGAAATACCATTTTTACAAGTTTTATGTTATAATTCTTAAATAAATATACAAATTGAGATATTAAAAGTCATTTATTAACCAAATTTAAAAATTTTAGTAATGTTAGAAACATAATATAACCAAGAACTCGAACAAATATAAGAAAAAGCTGGTACAAAAATTTTTAACAAACATTATGGGTGACACTGAGGGCATATCATTAGAGAATGTTCCAAACAAATAAACTTGTGACATTCGACACAAGAATAGCGTGTAGGCCTATTTTTTCGTCGGTCGCAAATAAAACAACGTCCTCTCTGACCTGCTGGTGTTTCTGGAACTGGATGTGCTCTGGTGGTTTCTGCTCCAAAAACTTCATTTATCCTCAGTTGAATAGCCCTGGGAATGGGCTGGGTAGCACGTCGGCGAACATGTTCTTCTACTAACTGAGACGATTAGGCTCGCAAAAACATCCTTCGTCTTATTTCAGTAGCGTTATTTATCGAAAAAATCACAAAAGAGTTTATTCCAGTTTCATTTAGTAAAGAGTAAAATAAAACCATGGGCCATCGTTTAGTGTTTCGCGCACAATCATAGGCCGCACATAGTTTGTCTACACAATCAACACCACCCTTTGAAGCGTTATAGTCCATTATCATGTCTGGTTTATTTGTACTGACATCTATTTTGTCATCAAAGTGCATACTTGACAACAGTAAGACGTTTTTATTTTTCTTTGGTATATAAGATACCAGTGTACAGTCATTCCTGAAGGCAAACATACTCGAAGCAATTGGGCGACCTGATGGACGTGAAAATTCGAGGGGCAATTGCTTTTTATTTTTCCTAACAGTGCCTAAAAGAGTTAGCTTGAAATCTGTATAAAGTGACGTCAACAAGTCCATACTAGTGAACCAGTTGTCCACAGTCACGTTGCGACTTGTTCCTTTGATTGGCTGGCATAGTCTTTGTACCACTGCAGTTGGTGAATTGCTGCATTCATAGGGTCCGTCCGGTTGCTTGCCAATATAAACTTCCATATTCAAAGTGTAAAATGTCTTGGAATCCGCCATAGCAAAAATCTTAATCCCGTACTTGTTGGGTTTACTAGGGATGTACTGTCTAAATGAACAGCGTCCCCGAAACCCTTCTAACTTTTCGTCAATGGTTACAAATTCGAATGGCGTATAAGCAGTTTTATAGTAGTTCACCACAGCGTCAAAAACTTCCCTAATTGGGGATAACTTGTCAAATTGTGTCCTGTTGTTTCTAGTTTCTAAATCGTCAAATCGCAGGTTTACTAAAAGGAATAGAAATCTTTTCTCAGACATTGTCAACCTGAATAATTCTACCCCAGTAGCATTTTTAGCCCACAGCTCTTCTGTATGTAGACGACTTGACTTCAACACTCCTGCTAAATACAATAGACCAATCAATGCTCGAATCTCCACGATATCCGTATCTCTAGCATCCCTTTCCCGCTGATAGTTTGGTCTAACCAACTGAATATGTTTATTTGTATAATAAACAATGGAATTTAAAATGTCATCGGTAAAAAAATATTTCCAAATGTCAATCTCTCTTTTCAAACCCCTGGCGGTACCTTTCACTCCTGGGAGGTGCTTGATTAGATTTTGCGCTCTAGTTTTTACATTTTGTTTAGGGACATGCTTTGCCCAATGCGTAACGCCGTCTTTACCAACAAACATAGGCTGCCCTTCCCATGGCGTTTCCAAATTTTCTGGTTCTTCCACGTCCGATATCTCTTGTTCAGTGTCTGTGTGAAGGTCTTGCTCCTCAACATGGTCTTCTTCTCCAAATTCCTCCTGATCATCAAATTGTACATCAAACTCGTTATCGCTTTCTTCCAGGCAGTCAATCATAAACTGGTTCAGGCGTGCCTGTTCCTTTTCCCAAGAGTAGGCCATCCTAAAAAGACGTAAAAATTAGCTTATCCCTTCATTTATTTTATTAGACTTTTTTATTTTATAAATAAAATAAAAAACCACATAAAAACATACTTTTCTTTTGTAAAAAAATCCGAGAAGAAATTTATCACTAACAGTCGCATGCGGACTCACAGTCCGCAGACCTAAATATTTTTCAACCAGCTCCACTAATCAACGACTTGTGCACTACTGCTTAGCCAGTGCAGCGTTGAAGGAAGATTCTAAGCGGAGCAAGCTCCTCGAGTTACGAATTTTAGAATTAACCTAGGATAAGTTGAGCTGCGGAGCGAGAGTCCGCGCGCGAGTTCCGAAAGGTTAAACAAACTTGTTATGTAATTAACGAGCCATGCAGAAGCATACACTCACTACCTCGGATGTCTTCTGCGCGATTTGCGTGTATGAGACTTTTACGACGATCTTTGGGCCGACAATAATCGTGAAAGTTTGACGACATTTTAGGTATAAAGTCTTTGATAGTAGGTATATCGACTTTGTCATGTAACCATGAGTTTCGGGGTAATTTAGGACAGCAATTGTATTTAATCGCCATCCGCAAACACTTGTTTTGTACCAGGGAGAAGAAGTTGTGTTTTGTGCCTGTGTAGTATACTGGTACAGCATATGTGAGTTTCGGTCTCATGATTTGTTAGTTTATAAGTATTTTGTTATGGCTTGTGAGTTTACTGTGTCTACATACGAGTGGGTACAGTCTATTTATTACAATTTTGGCTTTATGTAGTTATTCCGTTATATGCGCATGTGCATTTGTATTGCCTTGCATAGTATACACTAATTGAATAGAGCAATGGTGATAAAATAGAGCCTTGTGGTACTCCAGCTTCAACTGTGAATGGCCCAGCTGTGTAGTTATTAATTTTAGTGTAAAATTTGCTGTTGTTTAGATATGATTTCAAGATCTTAATTGAATAATTGGGGTTTTTCAGTTTAATTACCGTGTAGGTTAATACCTCGAGCCATACGGAGTTAAAAGCTATTTGTATATAAATTGTTCCCATTATGGCTTTGTTTTTCGCCTGAGAGGATTCCCTAATGTGGTTAAATACTTTGATAATTATATTACTTATGAAGTTGCGTTGAAAGTACTCTCCAAATTTTTCGGCCATTTCGGTCATACCACTTATGGTTTTATTTACAATTTTAGTTAGTTGTTCTTGTTAGTTCCTAATACGTCTAGTGATTTTCCAAAGAGAATTTTCTTCTGGACTAAGTGTGCCTGGGAATCTTGACCAATCATGGTTTTTGTGTTCTTGAATTAGGTGGTTAATAGAACGTTGGTACTGTTTTAGTAATGTATGTTCATTGACGTGTTTAGTTTGTTGCCCCCTTTCTCGTATTCTATTATTTCCTGCATTATTTGCATAATATATTCGGGTAGGGTGTTGTGTATTTATGTTTTGGGTTTTAATGTTCTGGAAAGGTTTCGTGCAGATATGATCGTGTTTTGTGGATCTTCTATCGTTTTTTAGTAAATTTTCGGAGTTTTCTATTTTATGTGTTTCCTGCATTCGCTCCAATTTGTAGTTTAGTAGTTGTACGAATTTGAATTCACCCTCAAATTCTTCCTGTAACCATTACTTTTCTTCGCCCCGTATATCAAAAGATACACATTCCGTATACATCATGAATAAAAACATCATTCTTCTTATCTATTCAATATTCCCATAGCTACGCAAATATACATTTCAACGTCCCTTTCACATAAAAAACACCCATAATTTCTGCCTTAAAATTATTTCATAATATCTATTCAACACTTCAAAGCCCCCAAATATCAAATTTAATCTTATAGCTCCATGCAAAAACTATTTTAAGCAATTTATTTATCTGTAACGAACATAACTTTTTCATTGCAACAAAACACACAGCTTACGTAGATCTCAACCGCCAACCATGACGGTTAAATTTTTAACTTTTATCACCAATTGGTCAATTTCCCACATGATTTCCCTTACTTCCACCCACTCTGAACAACACATAAATACGAATAGAACCCAACTTTTCACTCACTTTTCATCCGTTCATCGTACAAAATGGTACTCACGTTATAATAATTTGCTGGCATTCACCGGCATAAATTTGAAACATTCATTAATTACTCTCAACAATGTGATAAGTAATGAATACTCCGTATAGCTAATAACCAGTGATTATATAATCTTAATTGTTCGGCAAAAGAAGAAGATGTATACTTCATTCAAATAAAAGTGCAAACGAATTTAATTCATTCATCCATATAACTCATCTACGTTAAAACACATTTTGCCACGATAGTGGCTGCTTCCTTCGCAGTCAACATCGTTCCCGCATTTTGCGAAATCGCTAAAATAAAGCGAGATCGTGAAACAGTAGTTGTGTTTGTATTTTGTCTGAATTGTGTACGTGTGATAGTTTTAAATGGATGAGGACGGGATCATAGTCAGTATCTGATGATGATAGCGATACTTCAGTACCTTCCACTCCTCCTGAACTCAAAAGCGTTGTAAATTCGGCGCTTTTCGTTTTAATACCCAAAAAATCTAAACGGCAGTACGAAAAATGTTAAGGCGAGTTTAAAGATTGGTGTGACAAACAGAATGTTAAGACGATGTCTGAAAACATTTTATTGGCTTATTTGATGCAGAAAACAAATTTTGTAAAAAGTTCAACTTTATGGAACATTTATTCCATGCTGAAGTGCATGCTGAACATACGAGACAATATCGACATCAAGGAGTTTTCAAAATTAGTGAAATTTCTGAAAAGAAAGCAGTAGGTTATCGAGCAAACAAGTCTAAAGCTTTTACGGGTGAGCAAATTGATACATTCCTGAAAGAAGCTAATGATGAAAAATATTTATTGTTGAAGGTTGAGAGATTCCATTTACAATTGTTTTATTTATTGTACTAATTTTAGTAGGTATTCTTGATCATGGTAATATCTGGCGCCTTGCGACGAGATGAATTAGTAAAAATGGCCATTGAAGATATCCAGGAAGAGAATGTTGTATTAATAGTAAGCGTTCCTGATACCAAGACGGATAAGAAGCGTGTTTTCACTCTTACTAATATTGATTTCATAAAAATTTATCGTAAATATGCAGGTCTTCAACCAAAACATATTGTTAATAATCGTCGTATATTCTTGAGATACGTAAACGAAAAGTGCACCGCACCAAGTTGTTGGAGTGCATACCATTGGGAAAATACCTAGTATGATTGCTAAGTATCTCAGATTACCAAATCCTGAAACATACACGGGTCATTTTTTTTGGGAGAAGCTCTGCCACGCTGCTTGCCAATACTGGGGCTGATATGTCACGACAGTAGCGGAAGGACATATAGAAGACTCTATCGAAAATAAGAAGCAAATTGTGAACTCAATTTCTGGCGACATAGTATCTGGTTTGAGTGTAGGCAATAACCATTATTCAGAAACACTAGATGTAGTTGCTTCAACTTCTAGAGTAAATATAAGTAATCAAGAGTGCCTGCTCGTCACTGGCGCCATGTCACGTCTCGACTCCGCCCTCTTTTATATATTTTTGCGCTAGACGACAGACACTCTTATACCGAAAATTTCGTCTTTTTCCTCTCCTCGCAATTCTATATTTTTTAATTAATTGAAAAGTATATTATGCATATATTTGCCATATAATTCATATATGATCTTCCAGTTGCAGCATCAATGATAAGTTTCCATGTACTTATTTAGAAGATATTCAGTTCTAAAAAATAAAAGTTGTAACTTTTGTAAAAATATTCCTAAAGTTGAACGTTGGTCATGTGTGGTTTCGACATTTCGGAAAGAGAATCAATGTCGCCACCGGTGATTCATTCCTTACAGGTGTGGTGGTCGATGATTGAGTTTCATCCGCACTGATGCCCTGAAACTCGCATCGGGGCGTTATTCTTGACGTCGTTCCCAACGTCATGCATACGCAAGCCTGTGAATACTCTATTTGCGAATAGTTCCTAAAATGATATTCTCGAGCACCGTTACTAAAATCATCGAATTGTATTGTCCTCACAACAGCGTCAGTTGACGTTACAATACGAATGTTATTTGGTTATGTCAAATGTAAGGGTGCATTCAGATGCTACGTCGGGCGCGTTTTAAGCGATCAGATGCTTAGATCTGGTAAATAGTCGGGTCGTTCATATGCTAGCGGAAAATTTTACCAATCGTGCAACCATTTAACCCAGTCGACACATCGGTATAAATTGACCCGTATGCGCTTTGCATTTGATAATGCATGATTGAGAAGTTTGGGTTGTGTTTACAAAATTACAAATAATAAATTAAAATGAAATTAACTGTCTCGATCCTTACTTGGTGGAATCTACTCATATTAGTGTTTTAAATGAAACTCACGGTTTCTAGTTAATTCCACAATATAATAAAAATTGTTGAAAATTCTAAAAAATTGACAATTGTTCCGATAAATCAATATCATCGTCGGAATGACAGAAGTTACATTTCATTTGGTGCCTACCTGATGTTTAGTAGTTATTTTTGGCTAGACCAAGAAGTGACTCAACTTGTGATTGACTTAATATATGTTAATAGAAAAAAGATGAAGATGCGATATTACTAATATTGAAGCTTAGATAGTATTAGCCCTATGGTGATATCCTGGATATCATTTTTCCAATTAAGATCAGTATAACTGTGCAATGATATAGAAAACCAGGAAAACTATATCTGCTGATCTTTACAATTATCACTTAAGAAGACAGTTTATTAGTGGAGAACTCCCTAGATCTAACTGTTCATTGACAACTTCATATTGTGGGTTTCTTAAATGTCTTCTAATTTCCAATTCTTCAAGGAAATCCAGTTCTTGTTTCTTTCCACAAATATGCAGCACTTCTAGTTTTATGTTAGGTGTCAATGAATGATTGGTGTCAAATAGATGTTTTGCGTACAATTTTACAACAATTTCTTTTAAAACAGAAAGTAACGTTAGTACAAAATTGTTAAATGTAAAAACAATAATACCACAATTAAAGAAGTCAGGTATATATAAACTCAAATGTCCAGATTGTAATTCAGTCTATTTGGGCCAAACCCTTAGGAATTTTGAAATCTGATACAGTGAGCACTTACGAGCATACAGATTGAAACACCCAGATAAATCCCACTATGCAAAACATCTACTTGACACCAATCATTCATTAACACGTAACACAAAACTAGTAGTGCTGCATATTAGTGAAAAGAAACAAGAACTGGATTTCCTTGAAGAATTGGAAATTAGAAGACATTTAAGAAACCCACAATATGAAGTTGTCAATGAACAGTTAAATTTAGGGAGTTCTCCACTAATAAACTGTCTACTTAAGTGATAATTGTAAAGATCAGCAGATATAGTTTTCTTGGTTTTCTATATCATTGCACAGTTATACTGATCTTAATTGGAAAAATGATATCCAGGATATCACCATAGGGCTAATAATATCTAAGCTTCAATTTTAGTAATATCACATCTTCTATTTTCTATTAACATATATTAAGTCAATCACAAGTTAGGTCACTTCTTGGTCTAGCCAAAAATAACTACTAAACATTAGGTAGGCACCAAATGAAATGTAACTTCTGTCATTCTGACGATGATATTGATTTATCGAAACAATTGTCAATTTTTTAGAATTTTCAACAATTTTTATTATATTGTGGAATTAACTAGAAACCGTGAGTTTCATTTAAAACACTAATAAATTAAAATATTCAACGAGACTGTTTACATTTTTTTCTACACCCACATGTATATTATCCATATTCTGCACAATATATGGAAATGTGGGCCATTTCGGTTAACTGAACGCATATGATTTCATTTACATCCTAGAATGTATATGAAATCCACCAATCAGCATTTGCATTTAGTACCCGTCAACTCTTCTTTTTTTCAATTTCAATGTAACGTCAAGATAACTTGTCAAAATATTTCTTTAGTTTCTAAGAAAAATATTATAGTAAAATGAGTGATTCCAGTAATGAATTAAAAATCAGTAAATATTACTCCATCAGATATTCGTTATGCCGCAAAGGAGACGTATAACACACATCATTAGCCCAAAAATCAAAAAGTAAATATGAAATTTGTTACAAAAAGTTCATGGATTGAACTCTGGTTAACGAAGTTAAAAATATTATCAGAACATGTTATCACTGCTTATATGAATGAAATATCGAGTAAAAACAAGCTGTCAACCCTTTGGACAACATATTATATGTAAAGAACAATGATCAATATTAAAAGTAACATTGACATTTCAAGTTACTCTAGATTTCGCTGCTTCCATATAAGTTTGTGATGGATCAGTCGGTTAACGTACGTGTTTAACTTTATGCAGAAGAGAATATAGTTGGTTCAATCCCCGCTTCATGCGTTTGTTTTGATTGCTGATATTTGTATTTTAAATAGTAATTATCATTAAATTTTAATCAGTGTTTATTTTTGGAATTTATGGAGGACGTCCTCGTCAAAAAATGAAGATTTTAAAGATTAATCATGTTAAAGATTTAGAAAATAAATTTCAATTTAATTGATGAACAAACCCAGATCCTTTGTAATTTCTTGTATGTTTTACGAGGTCTCCAAAAAATATATTCTGCTTAGACCCCCATATAGTAAAAACTTTCATGAAAAATATTGATCACACATTTGAATAAATCTTCTTGTTTGGGATTTAAACCAAAATTGTTCACCGAATACGTTATAGTATATTGTACAATGAGCATGAAAAACGTAGGTATATGAAATTTTGTAGTACGAGCGTAGCGAGTAATACAAAATTTCATATACCTACGAGCTGGAAATGGGTCATTTTATGCAAATTGTACACTATACTCTTTCTACGACCATCATAAATCATAAACAAAACTGTAATATTTTACATAACAATTTTTATTATAAACTTTATTGCCGTCATTGTTGTATGGTTTAAAGAATTTTTTCTCTGATACGCAACCTTAGATATCCATACAGTCTACTTCTCATTCAGTTTCCCTTACTCTAACATGTTTGACTTTTTTTGTACATGTACCTACCTACGTTCTGAAACAAATAACGTTCAAAATTTAAAAAAATTTACAACTCGGAAATAAAAATACTTTATGCAGAAAAAAATCGTTATAATTCACCTGCGGAAAAAGTTATCAATTATCGTGTCTCTTTAAAGGAGTTATATCACCTCCTGCATCTACCAGGATAGTGACCGATGACCTTCTAAAGCAATGGCTAATTTACACATCTGGATCAGCATGTCGATGTCAAATCACCCTTACTAAATTATTAGATAGACATTAACAAACATGACTCGATCATAAATTATAATATATATGACCAAAAAATTGGTTAATATTATGACATTCTACTAGCGCATGATAGTCGTGGGAAATGAAATAGGTATTTCGATACAGTTAGCCCATGGGAAATGAAAACCTGTATTATAATGTGGTAGGCTCCTTAATCGAAGACGCACTTGAAATGTACATTTTTCTTTATGGTCGTAGAAAAAATATTTTATATTTTTATGATAAATTTGAATATGCTCAGAAGGGACAAAAATTGTACGATTCATTTTATGATGTTTTCTTTGTGACTCTAGTTCTAATATCTATAGTAAGAAGTAATACATTTATTTAAGGCTGACTCCTACTTTTTTCACTAGGGCAAAGGGAAAGTAAAAAAAATGGAACTATTTCAAATACAATGTAGCTATAAAATTTTCTTACCGCATCTCCCGCGAGCTCGATTTATTTTCGATACATTTTTTCTCATGTGCAAATTTTTTCAAGAAAATTCGCTCTTTTAAAGCTCTATAAGTGAAAATATCTAAGGTCTTTATTTGTCATCTAGATATAGCCCAATTTTTGGTATAAGGCAGCAAAAATTGGGCCAAGTCTTATAATTTTTTTTTATTGTCAAATGGTTTTTTAGATCAGCTTAAAATTAGTTGGAAAATAACTATGTATATATGAAAATTTTATCTGAATAAATTTCAGTCAAAAAATTGAGTATTATTTGGAAGAATGTTTCTTTGTAAGTATCAATTGAAAATAGAAAAAGGTGGATAAACTTAATATGCGACATGGTATTTTACGTGATTTCAAAAATTTTTGTGATTTAAATTTGATTGGCTAATGTAATTGTTTATTAAGTGGAAATTTTATACATTCTAGAGTAACTTGAGACGTGTACATGGCGCAAAGTTTTACTGACATCCGTAGATGGCAGTTTTGGTAGTATAATACATACTGTACAATTGATGTTAATATTCATCCTAAATAATATAAGTACTTATGTATTTGTTTGGTATTCAATAAAAAATAATCCTTGTCTTTGTAGTATTTTAGAAATGTCAAATTTGGAAGCGATATTCAATTTGGAAGTGACGTTTGGTTTCGCAGCCGTTGCTATGGGTAACTGCCGCGAAATTGAATTTCGCGGACTAAGCTGAGAGCGCGAAATACTGACATCGCGTGCAATTGCACGAAAATATAATTATCTTTCAAATAATTACCCCCGAGCTGTGCTTTATCTGCATTTGTGTAAATAGTCGGCATGTTTCAACGGTTATTAAATTTTTGATTGTTTTCGCAGCCACGGCCGGCAAATTATAGGTATTTACGGAAACCTAACCTGAATCAAGTACTAGGTTCTTAAAATCACGTGACGGCTGGTTATTTTCTTCTGGAGGTATCCGAAAGCATTTTATTACTCGTTCGAGAAACCATTTCTGAGCTGTCGCTATATAGCGAAGTGCAAAAAATTTTTCACTTCTTCCATTCTTTTTTGTGAGAGGTTATGTAAATAATAAAATTAGAATTTTTTGATAATAGTAACCTCACAATAACCCAAGTTACCCTAACCCTCCTGTTGGGGAAAATGGATTTAACTCGTTCCATAAGCTATTCAACTTTTTGAAAGAGGTTAGTTCCATCGGATCAAGTAAACGACGCAGAATTATAAAAATCGGTTGTAGTTCACTAACCCGATCGTTTCCGTAAATAGTCATTGATACTAGACACTGTTATACCTTTTTTAAACAAGAAGTTATTTGAATTTAAGTTGGCAATTATGTAGATTCCTGATTGGATAGATCACAGCCAATTTCACACAGCACTTCTGATTCAAGTGGATTAACAGGTGGACAGGACAGCATTTCGGCTCTCTCGATTATGTGGTATTATAAAATAACTGTCTAACTTGCTACTCTTACAGCTTTCTGTCTATGGTTTATTCACGATAAAAAGACGATGATGTCATTTTTAGTCACTTTCCTGTTTTTCAGAATAAATATTAATTTACCAACCATGAATACAATTTATCCTCAACAGCCAGGGCAATTTACAGCTAACGGGTTGGCAAAACTTCAAGACGTTGTCAAATCAACTAGTAAAATTCTCCAGTTTGTTTTGACGTTTATTGACATTCGATCATCGTCTAATATTTACAAGTTTTTTTGGTGCTTTTAAATTCATTGCTTCTTTAAGATTAAAAAAACAGTTATGTTCATAACTAATTATTTAGGCAAATCTGCAGTGTGTGGTTAATAAAATACCGAAGCAGCTGAACAGAAAATGTCAGAGATGGTAACATCTTTGTGGAGCTATTTTGAACGATAATGCCGAAATGGGGGCACGCTTCATCCTCTTACTGCTGTAAGAGACGTAAGTAATAGTATTCGCTATTTGTATTCATCATTATTAATATTATTGCTACATATTTAAATGTAAATGAATAAATGTTTTTAATGTTAGGTTAGGTTAATTAAACTTGATAATATATTATTCTTTTATAAATTGAAGTAATTATATTGTAGAGCTGGCCTGAACTGGTATCGAGTTGCGCAAGATCGAAGCCGATGGACGAATTTGAAGGAGGCCTATATCCTAAGCATAGAAAACGGCTAAAAATAGAAAATATTGTAGAGAGTTGTAGAAGCTTTACAACTTAGCGTTACCACTGTTAACCGTATTACCACCAAGCATACTAGAGGTGAACAGCCTAAAAGCCCACCTAAATAGAGACAACGCATAAAACTTACTGTTGAAATTGATAATTTTGATCAAAAAGCTTTTCGGAATGTTATATACGAAATGTATGGAAACCGTGAGTATATTGAATTTACTGTTTTATTTTATTCACAATTAACTAACACAATATCTTTTCAGAAGAACATATAACCTTGAAAACTTTGAGAGAAAAATTTCAGGAGCGTGAACTCTTTAATGGTTGTTTAACATCACTCTGGAAAATAGTGAAAAGTATTGGATTCAAATACCAAAAAGTCGTCGTGGTTTAATGGAGTTGCCACATATTGTATTAAAACGTGTTCATTTTCTACATGAATATGTCAAGATAAAAAGGGGAGGTTTATATTAATTTGTGTTTTTGGATGAGACCTGGATATTTAAAGACGGTACTATGGGACATTCCTGGCAAGATTCTAATCATAGAAGCATGAGAAAGACCAAAATTAGTGGTCCAAGGAAATTGAATAATAAAATTTAGCAATTAATTTATGATGTACTAACATTCCTGCCATTTCAAGACCTTTTCAAATGAAATTGACTGTCTCTTACCCTTACTTCGTGGAATATGCTCATATTAGTGTTTTTAAATGAAACTCAAGGTCTCTAGTTAATTCCACAATATAATACAAGTTATTGGAAATTCTAAAAAATTGACAATTGTTTCGATAAATCAATATCATCGTCAGAATGACAGAAGTTACATTTCATTTTATGCCTACCTGATGTTTAGTAGTTATATTTTTGGCTAGACCAAGAAGTAACCTAACTTGTGATTGGTTTAATATATGTTTATAGAAAAAGAAGAAGATGTGATATTACAAATATTGAAGCGTAGATATTATTAGCCCTATGGTGATATCCTGGATATCATTTTTCCAATTAAGATCAGTATAACTGTGCAATGATATAGAAAACCAGGAAAACTATATCTGCTGATCTTTACAATTATCACTTAAGAAGACAGTTTATTAGTGGAGAATTCCCTAGATTTAACTGTTCATTGACAACTTCATATTGTGGGTTTCTTAAATGTCTTCTAATTTCCAGTTCTTCAAGGAAATCCAGTTCTTGTTTCTTTTCACAAATATGCAGCACTCCTAGTTCTGTGTTAGGTGTCAATGAATGATCAAAAGTGATCTGAATCATAATCATATTTTCTTTAACTGCATATATTCCCAAGAAACTCAAAACCTTATTAATGATTTAATAAGAATCGGATTTTTCCCACCCTTCAATATCTGCCATCTTTTAGCCTTAAAAAAAATGGAAGTATATAATGTTCTGATGAAATTCATATACGAATCAAAGGTATGCTTGTGAATGTTTGAACTAGATTTGTTTACCTCTGTTTATCCCAATTGTAGTTATTCCTATCTTTCCGTGGCCTAGTTTTGTTTGTGATAAATTATAATGTCTTGATGGGCCCCTAGACAAGAAGCGAGTGACCCTGTATATCCTTATTGTATTTATTTTTTTAGGTAGGTAATTTTGTCTTCTCTTAGGTGTGGATAGGTGTGAGTGAGGTGAATATTTTTTTTTTATATATTAATAGTTTGTTCCTGTTGTGACTGGCCGAATGACGAGTGTCAAAGCCAAGAAAAAAAAATAGCAACATATAACGGTTATCCATTAGATATGATAAATAAACTAATTAGTAAGAAAGGGAAAAAAGTGGCATTACAACTAATATATCCTAAGCAAGCTGATGAAATTAAAACTTATAAAACCATCACATATGCAGGAAATATTTCTAATAATATTTCAAAGATAATATCTTCAGCAACGAATGCAACAATTTCTTTTAAAACAGAAAGTAACGTTAGTACTAAATTGTTAAATGTAAAAACAAAAATACCATTATTAAAGAAGTCAGGTATATATAAACTCAAATGTCCAGAATGTAATGCTGTCTATTTGGGTCAGACCCTTAGGAATTTTGAAATACGATACAGTGAGCACTTACGAGCTTACAGATTAAAACAACCAGATAAATCCCACTACGCAAAACATCTACTTGACACCAATAATTCATTGACACCTAACACAGAACTAGAAGTGCTGCATATTTGTGAAAAGAAACAAGAACTGGATTTCCTTGAAGAACTGGAAATTAGAAGACATTTAAGAAACCCACAATATGAAGTTGTCAATGAACAGTTAAATCTAGGGAATTCTCCACTAATAAACTGTCTTCTTAAGTGATAATTGTAGAGATCAGCAGATATAGTTTTCCTGGTTTTCTATATCATTGCACAGTTATACTGATCTTAATTGGAAAAATGATATCCAGGATATCACCATAGGGCTAATAATATCTAAGCTTCAATATTTGTAATATCACATCTTCTTTTTTTTCTATAAACATATATTAAGCCAATCACAAGTTAGGTTACTTCTTGGTCTAGCCAAAAATATAACTACTAAACATCAGGTAGGCATAAAATGAAGTGTAACTTCTGTCATTCTGACGATGATATTGATTTATCGAAACAATTGTCAATTTTTTAGAATTTTCAATAACTTGTATTATATTGTGGAATTAACTAGATACCTTGAGTTTCATTTAAAAACACCTTTTCAAATATTTACTAGTCACACTATTTTATTTAAATCTATATAATTATTAATAGTTGTTTTGAGCTATGTAGTCTATCTAGGAAACCTAGTAGTAATTTGTTATTTCCTTTTTGTAGGTATATAGTATTGCGTGCTTGTTCCTCTTCTGGATTTATTCCTGGAGCAGGGCTGGTTTTTTTTCCAAAAAACAAGATGGTGATTACCACGGTGAAATGAACCGAGAACATTTTTTGCATTGGTTTGAATACCAGCTTTTAGTGAACTTGGAAGAACCTGCCACAATTGTAATGGATAATGCAAGTTGTCACAGTACAGTGATCAATAAAGTACCAACAACAGCTACCAAAAAGGCTGATATACAGAACTGGTTGATACAAAATGATATTTATTTCAAAAATACTTTCCTCAAAACCCAATTATTGAATTTAGTACAACGGTAAGTTGATATAAACATTTTTCAATATATTATGGTATACTTAGATAACTTATTTTGTTCAAATATATGCATTTTTGTAGGAATAAACAACCAACAGTATATGAAGCTGACATATTATCTGAAAAATATGGTCACAAAGTGCTTCGACTTCCTCCTTACCACTGTATGTTCAACCCATTTGAACATATTTGGAGCATAGTTAAAAATTTTTATAGAGATCATGTGGGAACTGATGGTTCTTCAACAGAACAAGCCATAGGTGTATGGAAAAAGTCTTTAGAAAAAGAGACTCCTGATATTTGGTCAAAGACAGTAGAGCACACTGAAAAAATTATACAAGATTGGTGGGATAGAGAAGTAGTATTTGATAGACAGGATGTGCCTCCACTTATCATTAATTCTGACAATTACGATGAAGATAGTGATGATTTTGTAGTGGAGTAGTGGAAATCTTGTGTTTTATTTTTTGTATATTTTTATCCAATTTGCTTTATTTCCACCTTTTCAAAATCACTAATAACTATTGTTAAATTAATTAGGTACAGTTATTTCATAATACACATATTATAACAACGACCACAGTATCTCTACATAAATAATACTGATAAAATGGGAGATTTTTCATTTTTATCCTTGTAACAAAATTTTATTTTGTGTATCTATATTTTTCTTTTCCATTATATTTTTATTATAATAAATATGATAGATATTTCATAAATAAACAATATTTGAATTTGCATGAAGATGATTACAGCTTGTATCGATTCCTTCTAGCGTAAACTCTTGCAGTGCTCTTGAAGATGGTTCTGTAGAGCATAGAATGAGGTATAACGACCTACAGTTCGTCATTTAACTCTCTTCTATGTAAAATAATTGAATGTTAATTCGAATATAGAATGATTGGTTACTGTTTCTTGCATCTTATCCACAGTTTTTCTTGAATAAATATTTATATTAAATTAATCAAGCCTATCATACAAGACTTTTATTTTTAAATGAATATTTTTGACTTACGCCCTACGAGGCACGGAACAATGAAAAAGAAGAACTGTCAATATAACATCAGATTGACTTTTCTAGTTTTTGTTAAGTAAAGGAAAAAACTACAGCTTGGCAACATCACAATATTTTGTTTTGCAACGTCATCGTCTTTTTATCGTAAATAAACTATACACCCAAGATATATTTTTTCCGACACTGTATAGCAATGATTAAAGTAGATTAATTATCATTCCTAGATACGTACTTCATTTGGTATTATATTCACCCATATTTTATTTATAGAGTTTGAATAATATACTCTTCATAATAATTCTCTCAGTGGGTGGATAAAAATAAAATCTTTCATGCAATGTTTTTCTCTGGTTCTACGTAATAAGTATGCCGTATATCATTTTTATCATCAATATAATCATCATGAATGAAGTGAATTGTTCAAGTGCAGTTATAGTATTATATCAATATTTTGGGAAATCCATATAGGAATGTTTGTGGTAATCTATTATTACTGGGTATTTATTAAATATATTCAATTTCCATGATACATCATACGCCTCTGTTGGAATTTAATTTACAGAATTTGAGATTTTCCAAATATTAAGAGATTTTTTTGTTGAATCATACTTTGTTATTACAATTTAAAGAATAATTCAGTTTTGTCGTAAAACATAAATAAAAATGTAGTATTTGCATAGTAGAATGACAAGAAAAGTTGTTTTGAAATCATTAAAGTACTTCTAGAGTCATTTTTAATAGGTACTATATCAAGATATAGGTACGCAAACAATATGTGAGTTTTATTGGAATAAAGAAAAGTTTGAAGAAGTAAAAACCGGATACGAATTATCAGTTATAATCCAGTTCCTAGAAGGGACACTATAATTTTTTTCGTTCTTTCATGACAGTCTTAAAAACAAAATAGAAATGATTAAAGACAATTTTTCATAAAGAGCGTTGAGCGTTTTTTGGTAGAGGAAAAGCTTATATTCGCGTTACCGATGACCTCGAAATGTTCGTGACGTATTGCACCATTTTACTGTGTGGTGTCAATTTTCTCGTTCGGAGATTTCGAATGCCAGTTAGATATTGGGATCATTGTATTATTTGGGCATTAGTCTGGGTGTTAGCAAGGGCGTAGCCAGGATTTATAACAGGTGGGGGGGCGAGTTTTTTGGGTGGGTGGGGGGTGTAAACCATGGTTCAGTAAAATTTTAGGATAAAAAGAAAAGGCAAATGAAAACAAAACTTTGAGATTTCAATTATAGTTAAATTAAACTAATACCATTTTTCTTGGGCTCAAACTAAATTTCTCCAAAACTTTCTTCACAATGCAGTCCTGATTTTCCTCCAAAAATGTTCGATGCACACTCATCAAACACAACCCATTGAGTCTGCCATCACCCATTGTACTCTTTAACCAGGTTTTTACCCTCGTAGGGTACTGAACGATCTTTTCACGGTAGCAGTAGTGGATGGGAAAGCACTTAATATTAGCAGTGCGTGCCTTGTTGCAGGGAAAAAAACAATAATTTCCTCCAAAAGTGCAGCCATTTCAATGTCCTTTTATTTGTCTTCTGCTAAATTCTTTTTCTTCCACATATTGTACCACAAATCTAATTCTGCAGAGACATCACCCAACTTATAAAATTCCATGAAAGACTCTGCATTATTTTCGAAATCTTTTGAAGCCATTTTGAGCATGCTTGAAGGATGAAGATAAGTTAAAGCAAAAGCAGGTGTATTTTTGTTGGAGAATCTAACATCAAAAGACGAAGTTTAAGAATCAAGATAGGGAATGATTATTGACCGCTTCCAGTATTCAACTGCAGACTCAGATGGTGGATTACTTCTGTGTACTCAACCCCCACTTTCTCTGCGATATCAAGTGACTTTTTAAAAAAATCATAAGAAACATTTTCGACATCTTGTCGATCTTCTTTGATTACATCTAGAATATCATCAATATGTTTCTTCACCAAAACCAAAACCATACTTTTATCTTTTAAAACGTTTACAACGGGCTCCAAAATTGCAGAGTATCTTGCAGTTATGTTTAAGCCTAAGATGAATATTGGTTTAGTAACTGCACATTGCAATTGGTAGGCAGATTTTCTTGTTGCACAGTTTCCTTCGATAGATAGATGTTCTAGTGCTTTAACAATGTCAGTGTAGATTTCTGAAACATTTTTATGCTCCTATATTTTTCCGACCATCTGGTCTCACAGAACCTTGAAATATTTGGAACCGATTTCCTTTAGGATGGCGATTCACGGAAGAAGGTTATTGTGTCTTTAACCGTTGCAATTGTGTTTCTTATTTCTGGTAGCTTGCTAGTATCATTGACCACAAGATTTAGTCTGTGGCTGGAGCAATGGAAAAATAATGATTTAGCCTACTTTTTTTAAAGAATGGCCAAACAACACCTTTTTTGCCGGCCATCGTCTAACACCTGTCAAATCCGAATCCCACACAATTATCAGCGGAAAAATTATTATCTTCTAAAAAACTTGGAATTGCACTAGTGATTGTAGAAGAATATTGACATTTTAACTCAATGTAGTCTACAAATTCCTCCCTGATTATTTTTTGGCTTTCATCATAGAACCTTAATCCAATAAAAAGCTGCTCTTTTCCAGCGATATCTGCTGTTCCATCAGCCATTACAGTATAAGCTTTTGCCCGTTTACAGTCTTCTATTATTTTTTCTTTGATAACTTCACCGCATAATTGTATTATCTCATTTTGAATTGTTGGTGAGATATAGACTGCGTTTCTTTGACATTTATCCAAGTGGCTCTTTAGCTTCTCATCACCAGAGTCAATCCTAAAATTTAAAAGGTCAAAGAAAATGAAACGTTCACTTAGCAGTTAACATTTCTAATAGAGTTTTAAATAAATAATTCAGCGATGAATGTTAAATTTATTGGTGGAATAGACCACACGTCCTTCCTTGCCAATGTTTTAAACAACTATTCAAATGTTGGTGGAATAAACTGTATAGATATCTCACAGAAAAAAATCCTGAATAGAAATTCGGAATGCGGCACTATACGAGAGATTGTAATAGAGAATGGTAGTCGCAGAAATCCTGATAAAAGTTTTAAATATTCTGTATATTTATTAAAAAAACTTGTTCTAAGAACAAATTCGCAGGGATTACTGGTATGTTTTATTTTTTTTTGTGTAATATTTTCTTAAATTGATAAAGGTTTTTGTCCAGGACAAATCCTTAAACTAGATTGTATTTCTGTAAAAAAATTGATAAGAACAGTTTTATATATGTCGCTGGACAGATATCTAAATATCGTGTGAATTAAAAAAAAGGTCTATCTGTAACACACTTGGTGTTCTTGTAGCGATACCGCCAGGAAAAGTTTAATTATATCGGTAAATTTAACTAAAATCACCCGACTGAAGAACTTAGATGTAGATTTGTCGGCTATTTGTATTGACTCACAAGAAATGGTGTTTCCATAAGAGCCAATTCATGATCTAGATACTCAATTGGGTATTATACTGAGAATTATTTAACCTAAGAAGATTTTATGGAGAATCGACTTCGACTTGCTACTTCAAGATAAGTAAAATTATATTGTATGGCTTCACCATTCATATTTGTACAGCTTGTTTTAGTTTTAATTTATACTTTCTTTTTCTTCACACATACACACTTTTACTAACCCATTATTGTCAAACTATGTAACACGTTTAAATATTTTTTCATTCATTATATTCATACATATTGGTAGTCTGTTGTTTTATTTATTATACAGGAAGACCTGAGAAATAGCCTTCAGCACATTTTTTTTTCATAAGTATTGTTAAAAAACTAGCAGAGCACAGCAGGTAAGAGTTGACTGATTAAGGAGGTTGATTTTTTCCAATTTTGTTTTGGAACAAAGTTAGTGGCGCCCTTACTATTGATGTAACTTTACTGTTTTTTATAGTTTTTCTCTCTCTCTCTTTCTCTTTCTTTTTCACATTTTTTTTCTTTAATTAAACTTCTTTCAGATAACAGTTTGGAAAGAACCTACTCTCTTTTAATACTTTCAATTGTTTTAATAATTTTTACCCTGAGAGTAAGAGGTTTTTGTTTCAAACTCCCTCATTTCCTTGTTTTCATCCAAGCGGCAAATCACGAATACCACAGATTATTATGCATGAAATAATTGCTGACAATATTTGTTCATTTTCTTTAATCGTCTTATGGTGCCCTATTTGCAACTGGACATCAACGAGAGTAGTTTCAAGATATGCTTTTGCAGCAGCTGTTGAAGATTTGTAGTTATGGCTGCCAACGTCCTTTCTACAATCTTCTTGTACATCCTTAAACTTCATGGAAGGCCTTACCATAAAAGACCCCAAAATTCCTTTAACTGTAGCAATTCTTGGCGGAAATAAAACACAATACAAATATAGAGCACCTTTCAAACGACTTGAGTGCACCAGCTATGGAGTATATTGATCTAACCAGCGATGGTTAAATTTTCTTTCCAAGTGAATGGCATCAGAAGCAAAATAGTAATTGGATGATGGAACCCAAGGGTTGGTCAGCAATTCCTTCTTTTTTTCAGAAGGCACGTTATTGGCACAACCAACTAGCGTTCTTTAGTTTCTTTAGAGGTCCCAATTCCAGAGACAGCTTCATGTAGCTTGGAACAACTACTTGAGCCTCCTTTAAAAATAGATTGCGATTTTGAAGTTCCAACCATTTTATTTCCATCTTCATCACAATCACTGCTTCCACTTCCACTACTTTTATCATGAACTTTTTTCCGATTCAGAGATTTTCGACCTAAAAATGATAACCTAATATCATTCTTGTTCTTAGTCCCTACTATAAAATAATGCTACCATGTAATGATAGCTTATAATGTGGCGTGGATATACAATATCTGATGTTAATATGTTTTCTCTAGATTGAAAACTCTAAATGAAATTAATAGCACGTGTAAAATGATGTTTGATCTTTGATATGTGAAGATTTCAAGTTTTTATATTTAGTTCCACGTGAGATATCAGCTGTCAAAATCGGTGCAATATTATAATTTTTGTTATAATTAGATTGAAAGGCAAAAAAATTGGCATCATAATAATCAAAAATATATAAAATTATAATAATAATGCACAAAATCTTTTGCCCATGCAAATAACAATTCCACAAAGATAAAAGCCAAAAGTAAAGAGCAATTGGCAAAAAATTAACATCGGATATAACATATCTACATTATATGCTATCATTATATGGTAGTTTTGTTTTATTTGGTGCTGGTCGAGCAACCAATTTTCACATTTCTGGATCATTTCTAATGGAATAACTCTAAAGTAAAAATTTAATTTTCTACTGAAATTATTTAACTTATCTTTTTGTAAACAACTTCTTATATCCACGTTGTCTTTTCTGTCTCTTTACTCTGTGGTAAAACTATTGTTACGGATTTTCCCTCTTGTTTCTCGTGCCTCGCTTTCTATTCGCCGTATGCAACTTCGTATCCTGCACTATGTACTGTACTGTACTGCCTGTCTTCGCGCCGGATAGGCAACTAACTTTATATACCCTTTTGAGACTAGAAATTGCCAGAACATTCGCATCGCCGGTTCCCGTATGTTTCTCACTTGTATCTCGATTTTCTCGAACCCGTAGAAAATCAGTGGCGTTTTGTTAGACAATTAAATGGGACACTGTCGATAAACAAGAGCACACACCAACTCAATAGTTGTTATAAGAGTATTTATTTCGGATTCACATGTAGGATTGTGTATTGAATGTTTCAAAATATTGCACACTAAAACTACTTATTGAGTAAATTAATTTCAATTAATTAATAGTATTAAAAAATGTAGTTAAATTAAAACAAAAAGAAAGTGACAATTTCTTTACCATTTTTGTCAAAAATGTCCGACTGTTAAGTGATTGAATCGAACACTAAAAATTGACGTATACTGAGAGTGAATTTAACACTCCTCTTTATCCAATTCAGGTGTGGGACAATTCTGGTGTGCACCAATGCATAGATCGAAAACGCTATTAATATATATTTAGCACTATGTCAGTTTTTCAAACAGCTTCGTTTCTTGCTGATGAAATATATTTTAGTGACAAAGGACACGCGAATAATTTTTTTTAGTAGAACTGATTAATTATTTTAAAATGTTCATAAAAGCACCAAACGACCACAACAACAAACAAAATATATAAAACAGATAACAAAAAAAAATATGCATATTTTAGATTTAATTTTTTGTTTAAAAATTATTTTATTTATTTTTGCTTCCAGAGGGGGCAGTTGCCCCTCCCTGACCTTCGCTGGCTACGCCCATGGGTGTTAGTATTAAGTTCAAAAGT
Source organism: Galeruca laticollis (assembly GCA_963921935.1). NCBI lineage: Eukaryota > Metazoa > Arthropoda > Insecta > Coleoptera > Chrysomelidae > Galeruca > Galeruca laticollis. The sequence continues at coordinate 65,059,474 of OY998183.1, forward strand.
GTTTATTCACGTGTAGGTATGTGTTTGTTCTGGTGATTCTTTCATTAGGATATTATTGAAACACCTTTACTGTGGTGTATTTTGTTGGGACCCCATTTAAGAATTATATTTATTATATGTATTATTTGTATAAATACAAATTCAACAATTTGTAGCTGTTAAAATAATTCAGATTCAAATTTAGGTTTATAAAATTTTATATAATCAGTTAAACTCTATCAGAGATGAAACAGTTTTTTAATAACTCTCAACTTCTCTCAATGTGGATGAGCTGAACAATATACTCTTTCGATTTTTTTATTCAGTTCGAACCAAAGATAGTCTTTGATACCTTATAATTATTTAGTATTGCATTTCACTGTCATACGGGTACGTTTTCGTTATTTTATTTAAGAATTTATACGGTAACATGGCTAGGGTAACCCTGTATAATGCATACAGGGTGCATATCCCAGACCTGCCGCAATGATCTAGGGAACACTGTATACTTTGAACAGTATTAGCCAAAAGTAAATCTTTGTTTTGTATTTTTTTCATACTTGAATGATAGTTTTTCGAGATGAGTTGCATATGTACATGTTTCGACAGTCTAGTTATCCATTATTTGTATGAATTAGTTATATTAAAAAAAAATGAATGAATCGCTTGATTAAAAGTATTGTTATTTTATTCCCATGTAGGTATCTAAGTCATTGTGGAGAAAAAACATAGACAATTTGACATCCATATATTCCTAAAACTGTAATGTGGTGGAAAATGACTGATAAGTTTAGCAATCAACACTAAAAAAACAAAGATATATTTAGAAATGCCGATAAGGTTTCGCTACCTGCTAATATCATGTTCTACTGAAAATAGCAGTGTAGATCTAGAATAACAATGACAAAATATTTAATAACCATATACAATGATTTTGTAATAATAAATAACATATGGTGAGGTGAAAAAATATAGATTCTTAGTTATGAAACAGTTTTTCATAAAAAACAAGATATACATTAATTGTTACAAGATGATTATTATGAGAAAATATTCATAATTTGATAGTAAATAATTCTTTATTTATAGAGGTTTAAGCAAATAATTTGTTTATTACTAACATAAATATAATATAAATGAGCCATATTTCAAAGACGGATTTGGTGACTGTTAATTATTCTTAGTTATTGTAACCAAACTGTTCTTTTAGTTTGGGTGATATAGTGTATATTGAAAATGGACACAAATTAAATAGAAACCAGTTAGACGATCTAAGCAGTGGCCAGGAACAGGTCATAAGAAATTGGGGTCAAATCTATTCCAATTACGAAACTCATTCCTATTCATACATAAGAATGGGATGAAGATGTGTAATCACTATCATGAATATGATGCTATCCAGTGTACATTTTCAATGGTAATTTTTTGGCCCAGGGGGGAGATGTAAAGGAATAACATCCCTCAAGTGCGATCCTTTCTTGTCGATAAAACAGGTGTTATTACTTGAATCCACTCCACAGATGAAACTGTTGGATGTTTTGCTGTCATAAATAATCTATACGTTTTGTAAGAAATTAATTAAATAAATAAAAAATGAGATATCAATCAATCCATATTAATATATATATATATATATATATATATATTTATATATATATATATATATATATATATGATACAATTAAAAGAAAATAGTTAATGACAACAAAATGTAGTGAATACAATATTATTAATGTAAAATAAGAGAAAAAAAATACTTAAGTACTAGGGCAGAGGCAGATATGAGATGTCGTACCTGAAATTGAAAAGAAACTGATGAGCAATGAAGTCTACCAAAAGTATTGTAATACTTCTGACCTTTTGTAATGAATTTCTCTTGCTCCTTTGGGGGTTGTATCCCGTTACCGCTGCCCCCACTTTAATAGGTCGTTGGTATATCCCAATTGGTATAGGAACGGTATTATTTCTCCGTTTTTTTTATCTGGTTGTAGTAACCGGAGGGGCCCAACTGTATACTCCTTATCCTAGAAATCTTTGCAGCGTGCTGTCACCAGTGCCTTACGGCACAAAATTTAGAACCAGGAATCTCCCTGCGGGTTACCTCGAGGAAGGGGCTTTCCTGGCACGAGCGGTCAAGGTCTCCGTGGGGCCTCTTGGGCTTACACAATGTGCCAAGCCTGAGTTCGAAGGCAGGTCGTGTCAGCCCGTTCTATTTGCGGGTACGAGGGTAAGGGTTGTTGTTAAAGGAAATAGACTGGAAGGATAAGTATGTACAAGTATATATTACAAAATAGTAGTGATTCATACATAACAACAAGATTTTGAAATCGAATAAAGTAATTATGATATCTCGTGAATTTTGATAACCTGTACAATATAGTAAATAATCAAACTTTTGAAATTTAGTAGAATAATTATGATATCTCGTGAATCTGGATACCCTGGACAATATAGTAACTCACATATCTCAACAAAATTTTGAAATCTAGAAGAATAATTAGTATATGTGGATATCCTGTACAATATAGTAAATCATATATGTCAACAAAATTTTGAAATCGAATAAAATAAAATAATTATGATATCTCGTGAATCTGGATATCCTGGACAATATAGTAACTCATATATATATATCAACAAGATTTTGAAATCGAATAAAATAATTATGATATCTCGTGAATCTGGATATCCTGGAAAATATAGTAACTCATATATCTCAACAAAATTTTGAAATCGAATAAAATAATTATGATATCTCGTGAATTTTGATATCCTGTACAATATAGTAAATAACCAAACTTTTGAAATCTAGTAAAATAATTATGATATCTCGTGAATCTGGATATCCTGGACAATATAATGTAATACAATATCGAACAAGACCTTTGGAATTAAATCAGAATAAATACTCTCCCTGCACAATACAGCACACAAAATATATAAAGAGATGATCCTCGAACATACGATATCTCCCGTATGTGCCTATAATTTTAGACTAGATTGGTAGGTGAGGGGCGCAGATGTAAATAGTACACTCAATATGACCGAAAATATGGGTCTCCTTACCCTTTGGGACACCCAGTTAAGTCAAAAAAAATAAAACATATCAATACAGTATATAAAAAATAATTATACGTTAAAAACTTACGTTTTGGAATATCACAAATCACAACTACACAATATTACTGTTGACGGTAAAGTGGGCGTCCGTACTTAGACTGGTCACTTAGGGAGAGTTACTACCTCTCTGTCTAGCCTCAAAAATTTCTGCTATTTTTCTAAAGCTACCTCGTCTATGACCTTGTGTGAAGGTTAATTTTACATTCCATTCTTTTAATTTGCAACGTATTGATTATATTTATTGATAAACAAAGCATGGCAAACCATCAGATGTAATGTTTATTGACCTTGCTAATTATAACAAAATTGTTTGTATCAATTTCTTTCCCGGAGGTCAACAATTATTTTATTATGATTTATTAATTATTTCGAATTAGAAAAATTTGTCTATATAGGGCGTTCTTAAAATTTCCTATGTCATATCTCGTGTTTATTACAGTATTTTCAAATTAAAGAAAGTAATTAAAAATTGGCATTGGTAAATAATTAAAATTATTATCTTTCTCAGTCATACTTAATTAGAAAGCATCATTAATAAAGTTGATTCATGTCAAGAACTTATTGGCTTAATTTCCATTTGATAGAACTGACCAAATATTGATTCTCCATTCCGTCGACACTGACCGCAGTGTCCTCCAACTATCGATCGATAAAACAAAACAGGGCAACAACACTAATTATAGCAACAAGAATAATAAACAGTCATTCTCGTGTTACAACAGTGTGAAAACTAGCACACTGACCGCGATGTCACTAGCTCGTACAAACCACAGTACGACCCCTGGAAAACTGACCACAGTAATCGAAACACAAACGCATACACTGACCGCAATGTACTGCGCCGGAGCAAACAATGTAATATTACTAATCACTTTATTTTTCATTACACCTCGTAGGTATAAAAATATAGTAATTTCTCAAATACCTCTTAATCAAATAATACAACTCTGTAAACTTTAAAAATAAGGTTGTCTAGATCAGAGTTTATCAAATTGACTACAAAATAATAATTGGTAATAATATTTAATTTAATTCAATGACATTACTTAATTGTGAAATAAATCAAATGCTAATGGATAAAACTTAATTACTCTTGAGAAAACTCACCTAAAACGGTCCGGAACACCAAAATTCAGAAGAACACACTCACACACAAATAATATATCTTTCCACACGAATCTAACTATATTTGTAAAATGAACCTTTTCTGTACGATGCATAATTTCAAACTGTACCTAGAAATTCTTTCAAACGGCCCCTAATAATACATAATATTCCTACAACTTCCATCGACAGACGATATTTTATCTTCCACATGGCACATAGCTTATCTAAGGGTTCACGCTTCTCAGAAATTTATATTTTACGATTATTTCAAGGCTGTTACCGTAACCCATGTTCACGCTTTAAAACTATAAGGCCCGATTTCACCAGAAGACAGATAAACGGCGTTCTCATAAACTCCGTTTTCACTAAACTGTAAGAATATTTATTTATTATTTTAGTATGTGTATTAGACTTGATAGTTTTAAAGCAAACATGGGTTACGGTAACAGTCTTGAAATACTTAAAATATTCATTTCTGATGAGCGAGAACCCTTAGATAATTTATGGGCCATGTGGAAGATAAAATATCGTCGTATATTGAAATAGTTAAAATATACATTTCTGATAAGCGAGAACCCTTAGATAATTTATGGGCCATGTGGTAGATAACATATTGTTTGTTGATGAAAGTTGTAGGAATATTATATAATCTTAAGGGTCGCTTGAAAGAATTTCTAGGCACAGTTTGAAATTACCCATCGTACAGAGAAGGTGGTTCACTTTACAAATATAGTGGAAAGATAAATTATTTGCGTGTGAGTGTGTTCTTCGAAATTTTGCTGTTCGAACTGTTGTAGGTGAGTTTTCTCACGAGTAATTAAGTTTTATCCATTAGCATTTGATTTATTTCACAATTAAGTAATTTTATTGAATTAAATTAAATATTATTACCAATTAATATTTTGTAGTCAATTTGATAAACTCTGATTTGGAAAACCTTATTTTTGAAGTTTACAGGGTTGTATTATTTGATTAAAAGGTATTTCAGAAAGTACTTATATATTTTTACCTACGAGGTATATGAAAAATAAAGTGATTAGTAATATTACATTGTTTGTTCCGGCGCAGTACATTGCGGTCAGTGTATGCGTTTGTGTTTGGATTACTGTGGTCAGTTTTCCAGGGCTCGTACTGTGGTTTGTACGAGCTAGTGACATTGCGGTCAGTGTGCTAGTTTTCACACTGCTGTAGCACGAGAATGACTGTTTAATATTCTTGTTGCTATAATTAGTGTTGTTGCCCTGTTTTGTTTTATCGATCGATAGTTGGACACTGCGGTCAGTGTCGACGGAATGGAGAATTAATATTTGGTCAGTTCTATCAAATGGAAATTAAGCCAATAAGTTCTTGACATGAATCAACTTTATTATTGATGTTTTCTAGCTAAATATGACTGAGAAAGATAATGATTTTAATTATTTACCAATGCCAATTTTTAATTACTTTCTTTAATTTAAAAATACTTTTGGTAGACTTAATTGCTCATCAGTTTCTTTTCAATTTCAGGTACGACATCTCATATCTGCCTCTGCCCTAGTACTTCAGTATTTTTTTATTTTACATTATTAATATTGTATTTACTACATTTTCTTTTAATTATATTATATATAATAATATGGATTTATTTATATCTCATATTTGATTATTTTTATTTATTCAAATTTATCTGCTTACAAAACTCAGATTTGAATCGTAACAAACCTCTATCGAGTTTCATCAACACAAACAGGCGAGAAGTTGAACCGAGTTTATCGAAACAAAGTTCAAGGATAGTCAAAAGCCGGCAATATTGTAAAATATGTATATTTGGTTACAATTCAGCTTTTGAGAAGAAAACGAAGAATATTATAACCTAACAATTCTCATTGAGATTTCGTATGTACTTGGGTGTTTAGTAATATTTTCGTGTGAGTTAAAAGTTTTCTTTTTGAAGTTAATTATTGTAAGTGACAATGTCTTCCTCAGAATTAAATATTCTGAAACGAAAAAGGGATCCACCGTTTCAGCCAGCAGAAAAAAACAATTTAGTTGATATAGTTGCAAAATATTTTTCGATTGTTGAGTGTAAAAAGACTGATGCTATAACTAACAAAGCAAAAAACGAAGAGTGGAAAAAAATTGCAATGGAGTTTAACGCTACTTCGAGTTTTATGGAGAGGGACTGGCAGGTGCTTAAAACCCTATGGGAAAATTTAAAAAAAAGCCAAATCCTTAATAACTCAGCAGAATCAAGAAATGATTGCTACAGGTAATTTATAAAATAGGTTTCTCATGTTAGAACAGGTCTCTGAGCATCAATAATTATTTTGTGGGAGGAGGACCACCAAAGAAAGCTATTGACCATCCAATATGGGAACGTGTGGTCGCATTAATACGGCCAAATATAGAGGGGTACAACAATGATTTTGATACTGATGCTGACATCACAGGTAGAGTATTATTCTTAAATGTTTTAGTTTGTATTAACCTCAATTCACAGCCTTGTATAGTTTATCCAATCACATTTTATTAGCTATATAAATATTATACCATACTACGAACCAGACTAATAATATGCCCTCTTCCTTTACAGTTCATTATGAAGATGAGAATCCAGATGAGAATGTTCAAATCATTGAAACCAACACTCAAGTAAGCATGCAAGCACCTATTTTACTGTTTGAAAAGTTCATTGTTATGTTAAAAAAAGGAATATCAATAACAAATCCATTCTCACTTGCCTTAAAAATCCAAAACTCTCTGATTTTCATCTTTGAAAGCTGTCATCGTTTTTAAATATATTGTTTAGGGGTAATAGTTCTTAAATTTCATACTTCACCTTTATCAAAACAAAATTTCAAAAAATAAGTCATATATATTGTTATTTGAGGAACAAGATGTTTATAATTGAATAACTTTTGATAATTGAATGGGAAGGTAGGGAGGTTTCAGACAAACATAACGATTTTTCAAACTAGACCTCATTAGTTTAATGTGTATTACTGAACAAACATTGATGAAATTCACTGTTTCAACCCTTACTTCGTGGAATCTACCATATTACTTTTTTAAATGAAACTAACTGTTTCTAAATAATACCACAATTTAATGAAAATTCTAAAAATTGACAATTGTTCCGATATTACTATCATCATCAGAATGACAAATAATATTTCATGTGATACCTACCTGATGTTTAATAGTTATCTTAGGCTAGATCAAGAAGTCATCTACATTGTGATTTACTTAATATGTATGAATAGATATATTAAGTCAATCACAAGATAAGTCACTTCTTGGTCTAGCCAAAGATAATTATTAAACATCAGGTAGGCACCACATGAAATGAAACCTTGTCATTGTGACAATATGGAAGCAATTGTCAATTTTTAGAATTTTCAATATTTTTTCATTATATTGTAGAATTATTTAGAAACAGTTATTTTTATTTATAAAAGTAAAATATACTAATATAGAAAAATGTTGAACAAATTTTTTTACTTTCCAGTACGATGGGGATGATTGGTCAAATTATACTCCACAAATGCTGCGGAAACCGAGAACAGCTTCTTTACGACAAAATGAAACAATATGTGTAGACAGAGCTGAGGTAGCAGAAATTATACATTTCGACTATATACAGCCTGTCCCTACTTCTAATTTTGAAGATAATCAGAAGTCTGCAGTACCAGCTTGTTCTGCAGTTTCGAAAACCCCAAATACGCCAAAACCTAGTAGGCATGCAACTAGTCGTAGGCGACCTGTTTTAAAGCAAATTGAAGCTGATTTACTTGCTCAAGCAAAAATTAGAACATTAACATTCAGCAATGAGCTAGCCTTGCAACAGCATGAGACGACAATGAAAATTTTGACATTGCAGGAGGCCCAAGAAAAAGAAAAATTGAAGCAAGAGATCCAAAAGAGTGAACAGGAAAAACTACGGACAGAATTACTGCGTATAGAGTTGGCAAAGGCTGAAAAATAATCAAATATTGTTGGAAAATAGTAAAATAATATATTAATTATCAATAGACTGTATACATTTTTTTATTACTGAATATATTGGTTTACATATTTATTGAATACTTTCATTCAATGACGGAGTAGTGGGAGTTCTGATTAGTCATTTCATTCCAGCAGGTTTCTCTGTATAATATCCTGTCTAATCAGCCTACAAAAAATATAAAAATCTACTCATGACAAAATAAAAAAAAATGTTTTCAACCGAATTCTTTTTTCAGCAATCATGTGGAATAACAAATCAGTGAAGTACATTTCTTCATTAAATTTATTTATAGAACAAAATTAGGATAATTGGTAATCACTAACATCCTTTTACCTTTCAAAGTAGTTTTCCACTAATGCCCGACGTACACGGTGATTTGGATTCCCTCTTCGAGGACCTCCTTGGCGGTGTTGGGGATAATTTGGATGCCCCTGTCTAATGTTTCCTTCAGCTATAATCGCTTCCCAAGGGACAGGTAGTACTAGATCTGGATCATGAGGTGGGACACCCTCTCCAGCTCTAGTGGCAATATTATGGAGCACAACTGTGGCGACAATTATTGGAAAACACTTCTCCAAATTGACTCGTAACCCCAAAGCCATAGATGGAAAACGCCTTTTCCAAATTCCAAACAATCTTTCAATGGAATTCCTTGTACGAATTTGTGATTCATTGAATAGGTGCTCAGCAGCAGTTTGACATTGATCAAGTGGCGTCATCATGTAACGTCTACATGCATATCCTCCATCACCAACAAGTAAAGCATCACCATAGTGCCCTTGTTCAAACATAGCTCTTCTGAAAGAGTTATTAAAAATATGGGAGTCATGAGTACTACCTGGCCATCTAGCAACAATATCGATGAACTCTAATTTTGCATTGCAAATAGCCTGAATATTGAGTGAAAAGTAGCCTTTCCTGTTACGAAATATTTCACCATTGGCACCACCTGGAATGTAGAATAAATAATATTTACTTGTATGCCTGAAAGACGAATTACTTACAAATACGAATATTTATTGTCAATCGTATAACTTTTTAGTTTAGATACTAGGTACTCTACACATAATATTGAAGCTAACCTGGTGACTTTCCCAATTTTACGTGAGTGCAGTCTATTGCACCAAGCACCTTTGGAAATCTTGCTTTATTGTAGAAGTCCAATTGAGTCTTGCGGATATCATCAGGGGTGTCAGGAAATATAACGTAAAGTGGTCGCAATGACGCTATAGCGGAACTAACCCTATGTACAATTCAATGAGCAGTAGATGTACTAATACCAGATAAATCTGCAGCAGTAGTTTGAAAACATCCAGTCGCATAGAATCTGAGGGTACAGAGCAGCTGATTGATGGGGGATACGCAATTATTTCTACAAAAAAAATACTGCAATTTAAACTGGCCCTATCTATATTCAAAGTGATGTGACAATAGAAAAATAGAAATGCTTTATTTACCTGTCAGAGGGAAATTCCAGGTTATTTTCAATTGCCTCCAAAACATCAAGTACAGTTCGTTTAGTAATTCGAAACCTAGTCACAAAATCGTCATCATCTAGACTATGAAAATGATCTTCTCTATCTCTTATCCAGCGGGGTCGACGAACGACATATTCATCTTCACTATCGCTGTCCTCAAAAGCTAATAAATACGCCCTTCGTATTTTTGCAAATTCAATTCAAACTCCAAAAACACAAACAAATATAAACAAAAATCTTAACCTCACTTTTCAAATGTAAGGAAAACCAAAACGTCGTTTAACTTCGTAACTGACCAAATTCGGCCGGTTTTAATCGGAAACGCCGTTTATCATTAAACCCGGTTTAGAGTTCCTGGTGAAATCCAATATGGCGAGTAAAAAGCCTAATCTAAGTTTAACTTGAACAAAACGCGTTTAAAGACGTTGGTGAAATCGGGCCTTAGTCTGCTACGCATACTAAAATAATAAAAAAAATATTCTTACAGTTTTTTTTCAAAATGGTCACATTTGATTGAAGTTAATATTAAATAAAAAAATATATAATTTTATTTTGTGAAGTAATTCACAAATTGATAAATAACTTTAAATGCCGTTTCTTTTATTTTTTAAGGTAAAATAATATCTTTGTTGTAATTTGTGATAATATCGGTAATAGTCTAAAATACTGAAATAAATGTTTGATTTTTTAGAGTAACAGATAGATTTGCCGATTCCATATAAAATAATAATATACTACTGTCTTATATGTTATTATCGTTATTAATCTTGTAAAAACAAGTTTATCTTCCACACGGTCATATGATTCTCAAAAAGTGCAAACGATTCGACGTACTACACACGTGAATTACTTTTGTGCAACCTATTTAGTAGGTTATATAATAATAGTAATAAAAATGAATGAAGATAAACTTTTTAAAAAGCAAGTAATTTGAATAATTCCTTGAGAATTACGTGGATGGAATTTTCATAATAGTTCTCAATACAGAAAAAAACTTTTGCTGACGTATTTTTGCATTGTATTGTTCAACATCCATATTAATTCCAAAGATAGATAGATAACATTCCTAATATTTTGAAAAGTTCCTCATAATTATCAAGATATGTTTATTCATATACTATTTACTCACATGATGTAGCATTTTGGTAGTGTATTAATGCGTTATTCAGTGTGATCAAATTGGTATGATCCTTCAAGCGACCACACTCCTCACGCAGACTTGAAGCGGTGTCACTTCAGTATTGAAGTGGGCGACTGAAGAGGGCGAAGAGTTATTCTGCTTCTTTAAAAATGTCTACAGACGACGCTTTAGCGACAGTTGGTTTAGTGTTTGCTTTGAAAGCCCACAAAATCATACTGTATGGTGTAAAAAGTGGCTCAGGAAAAGATACGAATTTTCGCATATTAACTTGTTAAATGAATTGAAATTTGCTCTAAAAGACTGGCATAATTATTTGCGAATTCATGAGCAAACGTAATTAGGCTTATGTCTTTAGTCAGTCCATTAATAGGCCAGGCATCAAATTCTGAAAAAGGGGTGTAGGGGAAATAATTCTCGGAAAGCTGAAAATCATTTTAATATCTTTATTTGTATGTAAAAAGAGATTTTGACCAATTTTCTACTTGTGCTGTGTAACAAAAGTCTCGAATTTTTTTTTTGATTTTTACTTATTACTCTGAAATGATGCATTTTTAGGAAAATTTTACTCCTTTATAAATTAAAGTACATACAATTCTCCGATAAATGACCAATATTACTTAAACTTATGTCAAGTGGTATGGACGTTATGCATGTTCGATGATTTTTCAAGTTGGGGTTTATAATTGTTTCAATTTGGGGTAGTTTGTGTTGAGATTTGGCCCTGATATAGGATATATTTCCTCTGCAGGGCTGGGTTAGGTGTGATTTGTTGGTGGTTGGTGTGCGAGAATTGACTTTGGCTTGAATTAAGAGTGTGACTGTAAATTCAGTTATTAAAAATTATTGGGAATTGGGTGTCTCCAATGTCTTGAGAATTTATAAGAAGGGTTAAGAGTGATTTTAAGGATTGTTTATTTTTATGTCGAATTTGTTTGAAAAGTGACTAGGAGACATGGAAGGTGTGTAGAAGATGTCTGGTGGTGGCGACTGGCTTATTTCGAATTCGAGGAGAGGAAAGTAGTAGTTAAGTGTTTATTGTCTAGGTGAGTTGGTTAAAATGTTGAAATTTAAAGTTTAGTGAATGACTGGTTAAAATGTTGAAACTGTATGAATCGCTGGTATCATCATTAAGTAAATCCAAAAATCTCGTCGTACGTCGGTCCAATTGACTAGTGAATGAATTCACTATGCTACAGGAAAAAACGTGTAAGACCTGCAGGATCGACGGGGAGTATGGGGCTCACGGATCAAGTTGAATCGCTTTTGCTCCTGATGGGAGTGAAAGCAAAGTGAGCACGCCTGCCTATATTTGTTATAGAACAATTGTGTCGATAAATGGAAGGAATTAGATGGCGAAGTGTTTAGGCTATGACGTCCCTTGAGTTAGGGATGGCATTCATTAGTGTGACAGTGAGAATGTAAATTAAGATTTTGGTATCAGTTGAGAGGTCGTAAGGAGTTGGTGGCTATTCAAGAGTGACTGGAGCGGTCTCTTGACGGGTTTTAGGTGTCGATAGCCTGTGGGGGCAGCGAGGATGGAAGTAGGGGTGAGGACCACCGTAATTTGTTCCGAACTTGAGGAAATTTTTGGGACGGTGGCCTGTTTGGCCGCAAGAGGAGCATATCGGTTTTGACCGACAAGATTCGGAGGAATATCCGGTTCGTGTGTATCGATTGCAATATTTGGGAACTGGGGGTAGTGGATTGGCGTTGGATGGCTCTCACTAATGTGGGAGACCATGAAATGAGAAGCCGGATGTAAGGGCCTGGTGGTAATGAGCTTCGGTGGTAATGAGCTTCGGAGGTGGTGACGATGCGGAACATCGATGTGGGCTTGCTTGTGGACTTAGCAGACGAAAGAGAAGGTGGGTATGAGAGTTTTGTTTGCCTGGCAACTTGGACAATCGGTGGAGTTGAGGACGTTGATGGTGATGTTATAATCTCCAGTTGAATTGTTGATTCGTCTCAGAATTGTTGAGACTAGCAAGGTGGAGGAGGTTTTAAGAAGCACTGTCCTGTTGAATTTGACTTTGAGGTAAAGGATTTTGTAATGACCTCTAATGTCGTTTTGAATTCACAACCTTCTGTTACCAGTGTATGAAAACCTTTGAATCCCTATATTTCTGGATTTTTGCAGCGTGCTGTCACCAGTGCCGTAGGGCACATAGAGCAAGGAATCCCCTTGTGGGTAACCTCGGGGGAGGTGGTTTCCTGGCACTAGCGGGTAAGGCTTCCGTGGGCCCTCTTGGCCTTATATAATATGCCAAGCCTGAGTTCTAAGGCGGGTCGCGTTTGTTGGTAAAGGAAACAGACTGGGTGTATCATATGTACATATATATTACAAACACAAAATAAATAAATACAATAACTCAACCCTGGTTAGGACAAAAATAAAATATACTCGTAATTGAATGTCCCTGTATAATACATTAGAAAACATTAGGGTAAACGTCTTCCATAGTCTGAAAGTGGTTTTTCCTGATTATGATGTAAATAAAAGATTTCTTCCATGTGAATATCCCTGTATAATATATGAGAAATAATAACAAGATTAAACTCCCTTGACTAAAATCTAGTGTTCCCCAGATTAATAAATCAATTGTAAATCGTACTATTTCCTAAATATGGTAGGTGAGGGGCTCAAATTTCAATAGTGCACTCAACATGACCAAGAAATGTATCCTCGGACACCAAGACAAATCAAATAAATGTCAATACGCTATTTGTTCAAAAAAATATAATGACAGGTAAAAACTTACGGTTTGAAATATCACAAATCACAACAAAACTGTATCACTGTTCACATACGGGCCGTCGAAAATGGGGAGTATCAGGCCATACGGTACCTGATTACTCTCTGAGGGTTTTTTCCACACTGACCTTTGTTCCAAATTCCCTCCTATTTATTTCAGAAGATTTGGGACGAGGTTTGTTATTCAAATCATCAACTGTAGTTGTGTTATTTAATTACCTTCGGTTGCCCTTGCCTCATATTTTATTATTTTCGTAATTGAAGGTTAATTTTCAATTAATTTCTCTCTGCTAAGTTGCAAAATTTGTCCGTATTTTTTTTTTAGAATCAGAACATCGTTGTGTTTTTGATTGTCGTCGACCTTGTCTATTATGTAAATTGTTTGTTTACTTTTCTGCTCTAGGTTGGTCTTTTGTTTTTATATGAATTGAATCCGACTTATTTTATTTAAAGAAAATTATATCTATATAGGGTGTCCCTAAATTTCCTTTGCCATATTTCATACTTATTACAATTTGTCCGTTGAGGAGCTCGAGGGTGAAGAGGGATTTTTGTGTGGAGTATGGAGATGGAAGTTTTCTGAGATTTAAGGTTTGTATGGTGTTGTTTGTGGGGGTTGTTGTAGGGTTATTAATAGGGTTTGGTGATGTGGGTCTGGTTTTGGTCTTACCGACGAGGGTGAATCCATCCTCGTCGGGGACGGGAGGTTGCCGGATGGCTGAAAGTATGGGGGACTGAGATCTTAGAGAGGAAGCGTAAGACCTGGTTGGGGATGTGAATGAAGTGCGTGTGTGTTGTTGTTCGGGTGTATGTTTTGAGGAGGTTGGTTTTAATGAAGTTGGAGGAGATGCAGTTGAGAAAGAGTGGGTTGTTATGGATGTGTGTGAGGGGGGCGTGTTCTGTTTGAGTGAAAGTTTTGGGAATTCCTTTTGGTAGAGGGCAAACTTTACTTGGAAGATGGGGATCTTGAGGTATGTCATGTTTTGTTGGTATTCTTCGGCATCGAATAGGGGGTGGTCAGGGTTGATTGAATGAAAGAAGTTTGTTCCGAATTGTTAGAGGGGGGAGGGTTGGGCAGATTTCCTGCTGCGGCGGTGTCTGGAGGATATTTTTAGGTTGAAATGGTGATGTAGGGTTTTGGGGGGTGAAAGCTATTACCGACAACGGACTCACTGCCGAAGGAAGTTGCCTCCCTAGTTAAAGGTTTCCTGACTTATTAGCTCACAGGAGTTTTATATTTACGTAGGTGCTAAATGCCCTTCCTTCTTCTGGTTGGTGTGACTTGCTCGTTTGGATCTAAAAGAAAACAAAGTTATCACACAGTTTTTATTTTCATAAATAAGAATATGTTTCGATGGAAACAATTGAGTACACTTCCTATGAACTGAACATGAACGGTCGAACTGAGAAGTTCGGCAGAACATGTGGGATCGCTGAGTTTCTTCGGTGGAGACGTCTACGGTGCCGGCGAAGTCGCGGTGAATTGGTTTGAATCAGTGACCAATTCGAGCTTGTATCACCTTCCTCAGGCAATGGACTGGTGCTACTGAAAGGACGCGAATATGGGTATAAATCTTGAATATTAGTGAAAACCTATATTCGAGTTGTGTCTGGGGCCAGCTTAAGGTGCATTTTTCTTCCCCTCCTTTGCTATACATCAGTCCACAGCAGCCGCATTGCCCAACTCGAGCCCCAGTGTCGCGGGCATGTCACAAATGAAAAACAAGTATTCAGTTTTATGCAGTGCGTTCAACGAGAAGTATCTTGCTCGCTGTTCTTCGTTTATGTGTAGATAAATCATACATTTTCAAGTTTCAATTATCTACGCATTTCAGCGTGCGTTGTAGTGACGCTTAGTGGAAAATGATGGCGGATTCACAATGTTTTAATATGTGGTGATAATTTACAAGGACAGGTGAGCTAGATCTTTACGATGTATGGATGTTTTTAAAACATCGATTTATCGATCCAAAAACTGATGTCTTTGGAACGAAGTTCCTTATAGCACGTTAAAATTCGTGCTCAGACGGGTGGTGTACTTGACCAATATTTCGTAATGGGGTATACTTGCCATGTGACATTTAATTAGTGACAAATAATTGCACAAGTAAATCACCCACACGACATGGCAAAAATACGTCATTAACAAATATTGGCCAAGTAGACCATCCGTATGAGCCCGGCTTAACGTACCATAAAGAACTTCGTTCCAAAGACACCACTTATTGGATCGATAAATCGATGTTTTAAAAATATCCATACATCGTTAAGACCTTCCTTACCTGTCCTTGTAAAGTAACACAGGTAAAACATTGTGAATCCGCCATCGCTTTTCACTTAGAGTCGCCACAACACACTCCAACTAAAGAAGCTGCCAGACTGCATGCAAGAGAGCGTTCCTAAAGCTTCATTTTTGGGATGGTCATTTTATGGACCCAGTTTTTGGTACTATCGGTGTAAGAAGAAAATATACTTACGCTCTAACCACAAATCGTTATGAATAAAGTTGAATCAAATTGTTATTGCTCTATGTCCACGTGATAGATTAAGCGCAACTTTGAGGTTTCTTGCGAGTGGAAGGCGCTATGAAGACCATTTCTTCAAGGTTTTCTATTAGTTTACAATAAGCAGCATTCCGCTTATCTCAGTTATGGTAATCTTTGTTTTTTATGTTCCATAAACAGGAATCATTTCAATATATTTCTAAGAATTCTTCTAATACATCGCAGTTCGACATTATGCAATGCAACACATCCGCATGGAAACACTTCCGCAGCAACAACTGAGCGGCTCGTAACAGACATACACACACTCAAATTTTTAAACAAACAGATTGATCAAATAAAAATACCAAAATTCATATTTGTCGAAGCCATTTGATTATTCATTGAATTTGATCAAAAGTTGTCAATTCATGCCAGTTTGATCCAATTGTTTGAACGTCTATGGCAGCCATTATTATATTTACTGATGATGACGTTATGTTATGATTTCGAAATGAATATTCCAATATCGAGTTATTGGAAACTTGATGGGAATTCATTTTAGCAATTTTAATCAAAAACACTAGTAATTTACTCATATTTATTTGAGAATAATTGTTTTGCTATTATAGTGCATGCTGTTTGTGACAATTATCAATGTAAAATAAATTTCTGGAAATAAATATAAGAAGCATGTGAACGTAATATATGTTATTCAGATTATAGGAAGAATTTTAATTTTAATTCCATTTGGTAGGGTTATATTTGTGAAGTCGATGGTAATGTTCTTTTGAAATTATATATTATGGACGTAATGACTTAGTCCTCAAGTTCTTGAAAGTGTGATCATATAATTCGTTTTATATTCCTCATTTGTAGGAATGTCAGTACTATAGGATGCCATTTATATAATGGCAATCAGCTTCCAGTGACATTAAATCTTTCACCTCGTCTACCACCAAACCGGTGAAGAGTATATAAAAGCCGCACTCAAATCCAAAATAAGTATTTTCCTAATGTTCTCAGAGACTCTAGAAGGAATCCAACTTTGAACGATGTGTACTTCAAATTCTCATTTGAATAGACATGAATAATGCGAGTTTTTTACATTTTGTCCTGTAATCTATAGTATTTTTCTTTATTCAAAAAATCACCCGCCATACCACCTTTCAAATATCCCAAATATGGCCTAGAATGTTCCAAGAGGCTGAACATTTTCCAAAAAATTATTTCTTAGAGTTACGAAACCTGATGCACCTAATTGCGTTTCTCTACAAATACCTCTTAGGAAGGCATATTTATTGCACACCTTTCCATCCTCTTACAGGGATGGGCAGAATGTGAATTACTTGTAGGTAATCAAAATACGTAATACAAATACATATTTGCTATTTGTAATTCAATTACTTCTTAATAGTGTAATTTCTAATTGGTATTTCAAATATCTGCCGCTGAGGTATTTTTTAGATAGTGTTTCAACCACTTTTCTGACTTAAAAATAAATTTTTCTACTACCTGTAAAGTTTAAATAAAACTCTCTATATTTCATACTATTTACGGTATCTCCACTACGGTACAATCTGTAATGAATCCTATACAGTACACAAATTACATATTTTTAACACCGAAAACTATTTTTAAAAAACTTTATTTTCACAATATAATTAAAATATTACAATACTTGCTAATGAACCGACTAATTATTTTTAAACAACGACTTTTACCAACTAACTAACTATAACCACTTAAACCAAACAACTTATATTCAACAACCCATTTCAACAACAACCTGAATAATAATGAATATTAATATTAGACTAAAGCAAAGCTAACTCTGCATTTCTTATATTATTTACTGTAATATAATATTATCATTTATTTATAGAAATTTCTAGTTCTATAACTCCTCCATCCCTAAGATCGAAAAATAATGGAGTTGTTTTTCGATTTTGAATTTGTTTCTTCCAATTCAATATCTTCTGTCTTGATATCTTCTTTCTTGATTTTTCCTTTCTTGATATTTTATTTTTTGATATTTTCTTCCTTGTTTCTGCTTTCACTTCTTCGGATTTTCGTATGAACCAAAATATTATTATACTTATGCAAATAATTAAAACTAATTGTTGTATGTTGCTTTGGAATTATTACTTCTTGCATAGGTTTTATATTTTTAGCAATTTTATTAATTTCATATAATCCTTCAAAATCTATTTTAGTAAAGTTTGGTGAATTATATGGTTGAATTTCTAAAAACTCTGAATCTAATTTTGGCAATATTATTGATTTTCCTTTTCTAATTTGGATGTTGGTTGAAAATATTTCTTCTCCAACTTGAATCTTGCAATCTTCTGGAATTCGGATGATTAATGAATGATTAATTTCCAAATATGGATCAGAAGTACATCTTGTTAGTCTTTTTATCGCTGAATTTGGAATAATTAAAACTTCATTATTTGTGACTTGTTCTATTATAGTTTCTTGAAGGTGAGCATCATTAGCATAGCAGTTCGTAGGAGAATGGCCGTTTAATATTTCCATAGTACAATTATCTCTTGACTTCATTTCTTGTTGACAGTAATATTTTTCTTCTAACATCGGACATTCTTCTTTTATTGAAATTATTTCTTCCGGAGTTTTTGCCAAGGAAGGTTGTAATGGGATAAATATTTTGTGGTTTTGAATGAGAACCCAAGAATAGATAGTATGTTAAAATATTATTAAATTTCGGAATTTGTTCTTCTTCATATATTGTATGTAAATACTTTATCATTTCTACAATTTCTTGATTTGAAATCACTGAACTATGAATAGAATTTAATTTGGAAAATGTAATGGAATTTTCAATATTGTCGAATAACGTGATTAAACTTTGACAATCCAAGTTAATCTGTGAAATCGTACTATAAAAGGTAATAAAATTATTTAAAGTTATTATTTTACTTTCTATTGATATATGAAATTTTTCCAAATTATCTTGTAATTTCTGCTGATTATGCCACAAGGTAGTTAATGCTTTATTATAGTGATCGATTAATTTCTTATTTAAAGATATTTGCATATTAACTTCGTGAATTATTTGTTTTTGGTTTTGCTGTAATATATTTATAGCATTATCGTATCTCTCTTCATCATCTGAATCAAGAGTATCAAAAAGCCATTTATTAATTTTTCCAACAGCATTTACTAATCCTCTTTTTGCTCTAATGTGAGGGTAAATATTTTGTGATTTTTTATCCAGTGTATTGATTAAACTTTTTGTTTTTTCCATCATTTGCTCAGCCAAACTATGGTATGAAAAAGGGTTTGTTGCATTAGCTTCTACTAGACTACTTCTTAACTTGTATAAATATTGTTTAACTGTTTCTATTTGCTTACTTATTTCTTTTGAATTTATATAATATATAAAAGTATGTTTAGTATAAATAAGCTTACATAATCCTAAATTAACTGGTAATATTAAGTTATTCAATTTGGTAACTTGTATGTCTTCTGTTTTGCATTTGGTATGAAAAACCAGGAACAGGGTTACCATTATCATCAATTTAATTTTGCTGTAACAATTTGTTTGAATTAGTTTTTTGATTTTTTAATTACATTTCTTTTATAATAAATTCTTTCATTAGTTTCTAAAATTATTTTTTGAATCTTCAATGATTTCTGCTTTCTTATATTTTGGTAAATTTTTTTTATCTCTAAATTTTGTTTGTATAATAACTTGGAGAATTCTTTATGATTTTATATATAATGAGATAGTATTAAGTTATTGCTCAGATCAAATAAAATTATTTAAAATTAAGAAATATTATTTCAATCAAAGGAAGATTATCTAAATATGATAAATCTGGTAAATAATTAATTTCTTTTAGAATTATCGAATCAAGATCATCAATTTATATTTTGACAAAATGTATAAAATTTAAAATGAAAAATTGAATGTTTCATATTACTATTTTCAAAATTATGATGATATATATTCCTATATCTAATTATATTATTGTTTTCAATAACTAGTTGACATGAACTTAAATAATAATGAATGAAATCATTAAACGAAAGAATTGAATATTTTGTATTATTTCTTGGAAAATTATTATGATTATCTATATATTTCTATGTCTAATTATCATATTGTTATTTATTTATAGTTCTATTGTAACTAAATAACAAGTATTTAAATTTCTATTATTGTTATTATGATATTCTTATATCTATTCTAATTGTTATTTATATTTAGCTTTGAAAATTATTATTATGATATTAATCAGTATTATCTAATCTAATTACATATGTACATAGAATTTCCATACGAGTTATGCCATTTGATAACTTCTTGTATTGGATACCACCTTAAAGCAAAGTGTTCCCAATACTTCCTTATAAACTCTTGCAATCTTTGAATATCCTCTCGTCTTCTTATTTTATCTTCACGATTTAAATTTTTTTTGTTTACTCGTACATTTCTTTTTTCATTTCTCTTGTTTACGTTCTTGTTACTTTCATCTATCTCCGTATTTCTGTCAACAGTTTTCTTATTTCTATTCCTTTTTAAGTTTTCATTAATTTTCTTGGAACTCTCTCCTATTTTCTTATTTCTATCAACAATTTTCTTATTTCTATTCTTCTTTATATCTTCATTCTTTTTCTTATTACTTTCTTCTATTTTCTTATTTCTATCAACTATTTTCGTATTTCTATTCTTCTCTATATTTTCATTTATTTTTTCGTTACCTTCTTCTATTTTCTTATTTCCATTAACAATTTTCTTTCTTCTATTCTTCTTTATATTTTCATTTGTTTTCTCAATAAATTCTTCTATTTCCTTATTTCTATTCTTCTTTATATTTTCATTTGTTTTCTCATTAAATTCTGCTATTTTCTTTTTTATAGTTTCATTTGTACTTTCGTTTCTTTCATCCATTTCATTATTTATAATTTGATTGTTTCCATCTATCTTCTTGTTGAAGTTTTCATTTTTCGTATCATTTCCATTCACTTGAATTACTTCTTTTTCCATAGAAACCTGTATATTTTCATTTGCTTTCATTATCTTTTCATCCATTTTTCTTTTATTTCTTTTTATTTTGAAATCAATGTCATTCAATAAAATACTTTTATTTGTTAATTGAATATCAGAAATATAAATTTGATTAATATCATTTTCATTGTATTCAATTAAATTATTTTCTACACTATTCTCAATATTGAATAAATTTGATAAATCAGTTTCTAAATCTACTTCATTATTTTCAATTTCATTATTTTTCATAACATTATTAATATTAAATAAATTTGACAAATCAGGTATAAAATCTATTTCATTATCTGGAAGATATTTAAATTTTGGGTTTTTTATTTTAATGTATTCAAACGGTTCTTGAATGTCTTTTTGTCCTGTATAAACGAAAGTTTCAAAATTATCTAACGGTTCATTTGAAATAATTTTAATTTCTGCTACCTCGGATTTCTTTTCTGAGGAGCATTCCGAAAATTTTGATTTTGTTCTTGATTGTCATTTTTTTTTCGTAATAGCGAAATTTTCGAAATTATCTGCTAAATCAACCATTTCTTCTACTTCTTCAGTTTCATCATAATTATTATTGTATAATTCTTCTGATATGAAATTTGATTTTTGATTATTATTTTGGAAATCATTATTATTATTTCTAAATCTATTATTATTATAATTATTAATACCAGTATTATTATTATTTCGATTTATAAAATTATTATTTCTCCTTGGAGAATCCCTGAAATTTCTCGACGTTGTCGACATAGGTCTAGGTAAATTATGTACAGATATTTGGTGTGGCCTGAAAACATTTCTTTTTGGACCAAATACTTGCGCATTAGTCGGATAATGTCGAGGTTTGCTGTGGTTGTGGCTTTATATCAATTGGTTGGCTTAGAAAGTTTTGTCGTTGTTGCAAACATTGATATGGGTTATAGTTATTTCTAGCATAATTTGAATAGTTATCATTCTGACTTCGATTGTTATTATTATTACTATTATTATAATTATATGAATTTGTATTAGGTGATTTATAACTACTAGAATTTTTGATCTCTCGGCTTATTTAAATGACCGTATAATATTTCAAAATTCTCGAATTCTTCGACATAAGCCATTGCATCCTCTAAAGAGTTAGGCTTTTTCAAATGCATATTGTTTTTAAGGACACCGGTACATCCTGAAACAAAGGTGTTTAGTGCCGTCTTATCACAATGATTTATGTTGCATCTCTTATAATTTTCAGTAAGAGTAAAGTCATCACTGGTTCTCTGAATAATTTTACTTTTTAGCAATTGGAGTCTGGCCCCGAAATCGATTCGATTTTCATTTTTAAATGGCCTTGTTCGTGTGAATTCCTGCACGATGCAGTCCAGATCTCTTCGATCTGAGAAACACTGTTTCAAGGCTTCTTTATTCTTGTGCTATGTGTTTAATTCCATTCGATTGCCCACCATGGCTTCCGCTTTTCCTATAAGTTTTTCCTGTATACAATCCAATATATCGTTGTTTATTTCGATGTCATTATATATAGCGTATGTTTCAATTAATTTCTCACACTTGACTATAAACTGATTTAACGTATTACTATTACCATCATATGGTTTAATATTTTCTAATTTTAATTTAAATAAATCCCAATTGAGGGTTTTTACAGTAGCAGTAGCCATTTCGTTTATATTCACAGATGAAATTGAATTCTCAAAATTATTATTAGTTATATTATTTTCTTTAATATTCAATTTATTGAATGTTTCCAATAAATTCTCCAATTCGTTCATAACATAAAATCAGCAGCAAGTATATATATATATATATATATATATATATACATATATATATATATATATATATATATATATATATATATATATATATATATATATATTAAAAATATCTCTCCTACACTTTTAAAAAGGTATGGAAAAGTAAAAAAGGAAACTTGGCAATTACAATTGATTTGAAGAGCTTTGGTTTCTTCTTCCTTCGTAAATAGTAGATTCTGGAATCTGCACTCGATGTTGAAAAACCAAATCGTGAGTTTCTTATACGAACGATTCGACAAAATTTTTACACGACCGCACAGATCCTACTACAATTATATATTTTTAACACCGATAACTATTTTTAAAAAACTCAATTTTCACAATTTAATTAAAATATTACAATACTTGCTAATGAACCGACTAATTATTATTAAACAACGACTTTTACCAACTAACTAACTATAACTATAACGACTTAAACCAAACAACTTATATTCAAAAGCCATTTCAACAACAATCTGAATAATAATGAATATGAATATATATATATGTATGTGAATATATATATATATATATATATATATATATATATATATATATATATATATATATATATATTATAACGGATACATAAGATATAGGGTTTGTTGTGAAACAGAGTGATTAGGAAATACTAAATAGTGAAACATTAGATTGTACCTTATTAAAAAGTTAAGAATGAGACATCAAAATTACTTATGTTTATTAGATAATTGTAAATACTTTCATTTCAATTTACTAATACAGCTTCTGTGTAATTTAAAAGACTTCATAACTTGTAATGAAATAAACAAAAAGAAACATTACCTTCAATCATAAATTCTAAACCGTCAAATAAACCTCATCCATTAGTATTAAATCTGTTATAAAGAAATAACATGAATACGTGATCTGAAAAAGAAATATTAAACAATAAGTGTTCAACAACATAAAAGATATTATTAAATGTTATGATTCAATATTTACAAAAGATGTGGGTTAGAATTTTTGATGCTACAAATGTCAATATGTTTCAGCGACAAACGCTAGCGACAGAAAAGAGCAAAACAAATTTATAGAGTCAATAAATGATAACTGATTGATGAATTTAAAGGACAATATAGAATTAGTGTAAATAATTAGAACAAAGAAAGTTGAGAGGTTACTTAAAAGAATTTATGTTAATAGACAAGTACGATTGTCACAACAACAAATTGTAAAAAGAAAAACAAAACTAAACATTATCATGTCAAAGACAATTATGTATATCACCAAGTATAAACTATTTGTTTCATAAAAATTCAATGAACTTAAAATGTAAAACTAACAATGTTAAGTGAAACGTATATTGGTATATGTATAAAATCTTTTTAAATGTAATACGTGTAAACGTAATTCGACTACTCCAGACAATAGGTGATTGGTTAAAAAAATGACGAGACGAACTTTAATCAACAAAGGATAAAACAAACTTTATTAAAAATAGTGACCTGAAAAAACAAAAGACTTGTTAGTTGAAAAAAATGGAACGAGAAAAAGTGGTTGGTAGCTTGGCGTCGGGATAGCAAGGGCTGTTCGAGAAGTGTACCCGAAATTTTATGAAAAACCTCAAAATTATAATAGTAAAAGTTATGAATTACTTATAAATGCATATTCCAGTACTTACAAACATTAACATTCAGTTTTCCCGAGAGAATAATCAATATTTCTCTAAAGTGTCTGCTTTTTGAACTTCGGAAGGAGTGTTTCTGGGTCCAGAGGAGTACATCCTGATTCCAGAACTACAGGTCAGTGCGTATATGAAATATTATTGATCAATAATAAGAGTTAAAAAAACTTACGAATCCAAATCAGTGTATAATCTCATGAGTATAATAAACTTTGCGGTGAATGATCGATCTAAAAAGAAAGAAAAAAGGACTTTATATAGTTAATTAATTTAATAAATTTGCAATACTAATCAAAAAGGCCTAATCTGAAACAAATAAACATAAATACTTACGCCATTTCTAATCACAGAAGAAAGATGCATCATAGTTCATTTATGTAGTATTTCCATGTGTATATAAATCTGATAACTTATTTCTTCTGTACCAATTTGTCCTTGTATGTATATTTTCCCAACATAAATTCTTTTATATATAAAACCATCCAATAACATTCAACGATAACAACTAGATGCATATCTAAACATTAAACAGACGCAACGCATCCATGAAGTGCTTTTCTTTCGCTCAGTATCACCTGATAGTTAAGCATGCGCATATATATATATATATATATATATATATATATATATATATATATATAATATAAATCAATAATTCCGTTTGGTCATCCATAGGCGTCGCAGTTATAAATATTAGATTAAAATTTTTCATTATGAAAAATTAAATTTATTTTAAAGTGTTTCTTTTTATTTAATATGATTAAGATATATATACAGAAGCCCAAACTCGAAGGGTAGACAGGGTTTCATGCTCTCGAATCGTATAACCATATGAGTTTAATAAATAACTGAGCTAGCCAATTTCAATATTTTGAACCATAGATAAATAAATAAGTAAACATTCAAAAAATAATTATTCATTATATATTAAAAAATAATTATAAAAACATAAAAAATAAATATAAATAATATATATATATATATATATATATATATACTAAAACAAAGCTAACTCTGCATTTCTTATCTTATTTACAGTAATATAATATTATCATTTATTTATAGAAATTTCTAGTTCTATAACTCACACGGAAACCTTAACTTCAACAAGTTGAGTAATCTACCTGTGAGTAATAGATACATATCAGTGACTATATATTGGGTGTTCTTTATATACTGTACATCTATCCCTTTTTATAATAATTTCACAATTACAGATTACTCCTGATTAAATTACTACAATATACTCCTAAAATCCAAGATTCAACATAAATACGTGGAAATTATTAAACAGCAATAAACTAAATACAAAAACATTAGTAGTTTCAATACGATAACATTTATATAGTGATAATATAATTACAAAACTAATCTAATTACAGAACTTCATTACGAGATCTAAGCTACATCCCTCGTACAATGACATTGCATTAAATCTAAAAACAAAATTAGAATTTTACTCAACAGGATTGGCAATGGCCCATTCACCATCTACCTTTTTTAAGTGGACTACATTTTTTCGATAAACTTGCCCTGTTTCATTATTTTCAACTTGAACGTCTCCCCCTTTTAAACTAGAAACTGTGTGTGGAATTACATCAAATGTAGGGGTTAATTTGTTTTCTTTTGTAACATTTTTACCAAAAACTTTATCCCCAACTTGTAGATTCCAGTTTTTCGCCTTCTTTATCCTGTCAGCAGAATATTTGCCCTTTTGTTTCTTCCAGTGATCCTCTTCTCGAACTTCTTCTTCAATTACCTCGTGGGGAAAGTCATGGGGAATACTTGGAAAACTTGTCTCGATATCTGTGACGGAAAAATAGTTTAGACGGGATTTTTCCTGTTGTGGTGTGCGGAGTAGTGTTGTACATTGTGAGGTACTCCAGTAACTCCTTTTTCCAGTCATTTCTGCAAGCTTGACTAATTTTCAGTCTTTTAAGAATATCACGGTTCTGCCGCTCTACTTCACCATTTTGTAGTGGCCAGTAGGGAATAGTATGGTGAAGTATTATATTATTAGTTTTGCAAAAAATTTTAATATCGGAGCTGCTTAACTGTCTACCGTTATCTGCAGTTATAGATTCAGGGAGGCCTACTCGGGAAAATGTTTCTTCTAACATCCTTATGGTCGAAGCGGAAGTTATTTCTTTCGTTATTTTTATCTCGTTATATCTGCTATAGTAATCTACTACAACTAGCAAATAATCGTTACTGGGGTGGGGTCCCATGAAATCGATGGCTATGTCAACCCACGGCTTTATTCCTTCATGGGCAAGGTCTAGTGTTCTTCTCCTAAGTTTTTCCGGGATTATTATTTTATCGCCTCTAAATAAAATATCACCGTAACAACTCAATTCTGTTGCGAACATTTTGTATCTTTCTGTGCCTTCGGGCCATTTTTCACCCTTTAAGGCATCTTTGACCAATTGAATTTCATTGTCAACCTTAGAACATTTCCCCAATTATTCTGATGTAATTGCTACCGGCTTCATATATTCCACTAGATGATGAACAAATTCTTTTTCGAATGATTCTGCAATAATTCCATTGGAACACAACCTAGAGAGAGGATCTGCTATATTCATTTTCCCGAGTCGATAGATAATTTTGAATTTGAAAGATTGTAATCTTAAAACCCATCGCTCGATTCGAGCACAATGTTTCCATTTGGGGTTAAAAATAACCTCTAGGGGTTTATGGTCCGTTACCAATTCAAATTCTTTTCCAAACAGATGGATGTGAAAATGTTCTACCGCCCACACTAAAGCAAGACATTCCTTTTCAGTTTGGCAGTAACGCTTCTCGCAGTCTGTCAAACTTTTATTTCCGAAAGCTATAATACGAGGTCCTTCAGTATCAAATTGCAAGAGCACGGCACCCAAGCCCACCGGACTTGCATCGGCAATTACTTGAGTCCGATCCTTAGGATCGTAGTATCCCAGAATGGATTCACGAGAAAGTATTTGTTTAAGGGTTATAAATGCTTATGTCTGATCTACCTTCCAAACGTTTTCGATGTTAGCATTTTTCCCAACTTTTAACTATAATAATTGTCTAATCGGATCCGTTAATGTTGCTTGGTCGGGAATCCATTTCCCCACAAAATTAACCAATCCCAAGAAACTTTGGATCTCATCAACAGTCTTAGAAGGGCGAAATTGCTCAATTCAATTGACGTGAATATCCATTGGTTTTATGCCTTTTTCCAATAATACGTGACCAAGAAAATTAACCGAATTGATATTAAAAACACATTTCTTCTCATTTAGTAAAATAATAAACGTTTTAAGGATATCAAGCGTTTTATAAAGTCTACTGTTATGCTGTTCTTGATTTTCTCCAAAAACAATTATATCGTGTATGAAATTAAGAGTCCCGCTACAACCTAATAGTATTTTTTCCATTATTTTTTGAAAAATCTCTGGAGAACACGTAATCCCAAACATAAGTCTTTTCTATCAATAGAGTTATAAAAGTTGTAATGAAACGTGAATTATTGGATATCTCTACTTGATGAAATGCGTTTTTTATATCATGTCGAGAAAATACGGTAGTTTTTTTCAGTTGTGGTGCTAACACATCCATTGTTGGCAATAGGTGATTTTCGTGGGCTATCGCTTGATTTGCGCGTCGCATATCCACGCAAATTCGAACGTCGCCATTTTCCTTCAAAATAGGGACGACTGGGGACACCCATTTAGATGGTTCATTAACAGTTTCAATGATATATCCGTCAAGTAATTATTGGAGAGCTAGTTCAACCTTCTCTTCCAAAGGTATCGGTATTCTCCTATAGGGTTGAGCAACTGGTTGAATTGTCTTATCTATAGGGATATCCACCATCACATCTCCGAATTTCGGAAAGTGCGTCATGACAAAGTTTACGCTGACACAAATTTTTAAAACTTCAAGTGACATCGCTTTGTCTTTCCCTAATAAGGATCTAAATCCATTTTTTACGACGTAGAAAGTGGCATTTTCAATTTTATTACCTACCTTGATTTCCGCATCAAAACAGCCAAGAACTGTCAAAGGAACATTACTGGCATATAGTGAAAAAAATGTATTTGGCTCTTTTACTTGTTTTGTCACTTAAAATTTTTCTTTTTTCAGAAACTTCCAAGTTTTATCTAATATATAGATATATATAATAGAAAGACACGTACCATATATGTATATAGGGTGTATATATCTAATAGCATAAACCTATCAGATGATTTAATCGGTGAATTACTTTTTGTCCTCAAATGAAGTTTTCAAAATTTTGCATGTCTGAAATTTTCAGTCACCATAATTTCCACGACTACGAAGCTCTTTACTGGCGAGCTCTGTGTCTGATTCAAAAATATATTTCAAAAATATGTTTATTCTGGGCCCATAATCTGTTGATAGACACGTAAAGCAATCGGAAATAACAAAGTACAAGAAAGATGAATATTACGGACAAAGAATACAATTGACAATTGCTCAATCAAAATTGCTTGCAATCTTGAAAGTAATGACTACCATATGAATGAAGCGCAACCACTCATACTAAAATTTACTTCATTTGCGAATGATGTATGTTCCATCATTCTAATAAAAGCCTCCAAATTAGTGGAGAAACGGTTTCCTCCAAATAATTGCTCCATTTTTATCCTACAGTTTTAGAAATATTCAAACCTCTCCTCCAGTATCCATATCATGAAGCTTTGGAGCTCCTGAAAACAAAAAACACAACAAATTATTGGGAGTACCAACCATAGAAATTTGAAAAAATTATCAATTGCCGAACAAAAGAAATCAGGAACACAATTCTTAAGCTAAAATTATATACCTGCAACAATAACATCGGTGGTTAATCGGAACAATTAGTGAAGCATGCTGATTGAAGTAACGAATTTGTGCCAATGCTCTCTAGAAAAAAAATGGTGAATTTCCAAACGTTTGTAATAACTAATTGTGCACCAAAAAAATAGAAATATGCTTTAATTATGCGTTGTCAACAAAATAATTGGAATATTGAAATAAAATTACATCGAAAGCGATAAATTTCTTATCTATTCCGTCTGAAACGGAGTTTATTACTATTGACTTGTATATTTCGCATCATTTTTAATTGCTCAAGGAATGTATATCGACATATTTCAAGTCATATCGCATTTATAAATCAACTGAAAATATGTATTTCAACTACAGTTATGCACGTAATTATAATTTTGTTAAACTAGAGGAAGATGCGTTGCAATAAAGAATTAACTCAATGAAACTATGAGCTTTATTGGACTGCTTGGCACCCCTATAAGTATTGAGTTGTTAGAACAGATGATATTGAGTGAAGGTAATATGAGAGCAATGAGGAAGCTGATTGCAGCCCTATAAGTGTTGGGTGACTAGAGTAGATGATATTTAGCAAAGGTATTATGAGAGCAATTAGGAAGCGGATTCACAAGCCCGAGAAGGGGCGCGATCTGTCCAAATTGGCTCAGTATCTCTCTACAGTATTCGAAAAAAATGATCACTTCTAAATTGGTGAATCAAGGCACCAAAAAGAAGTTTTTTGGAAACACATCACTGAAATTTGCTGAGAAACTACCACTACCTTGCAAATCCACCATAAAGATGAATTCGCATCAAAACTAATGAGCATCAAAAGGGAAATTTTTCAAGAAGATTGAGTCCCTTGTGATTTAGTTTGGCACTTAATCTCCTTCCAACTTTTCTTAACAGCACAGGGTATGGATTTAAGTTCAAGTAAAGAAACACTGTAAAATATAAGAGCAGTCACCTAATGTATATGGATGACATCAAATTAAATACGAAAACGAGAGACAACTTAATCACCTAGTTTAGGCTGCAGAGGCCTTCTCAAATGACATTAATATGTCATTTGGCTTCGATAACTGTGAAACACTAAACACACATAGTCAAGGCAAAATAACGGCCAGAGATTTTTAGTTAATTGATGGAGACATTATTGAAGCCATGAAGGAAGGTGACACATACAAGTACCTTGGACTGTCCAAATCCAAACGTTTGATACATGAGGATATTAAACAAAGGGCCACTAAAGAGTATCTAAATAGACTGACCAGTTTTTTTAAATCGAGACTTAATGCAGGAACACGATCAATGCCATTAACACTTTCGCTATACCAGTCCTTACTTATATCTTTGGACCTGTCAAGTGGAGACGAACAGAGCTTGGGGATATTCAATGGAAGACCCGAACAACTTCAACAAAATTTAGAGCCCATGATCCAAAAGCAGCTACTGAGAGACTCATACTTCCCCGTAAACATGGAGGCCGAAGTCTTGTGGACATAATACGTTTGCAAAAGAAACAAATCAATAGTCTCCAGCGTTATTTTCTTCAAAAACGAACACCTTTGCATGAGGCTATCTCACTTATCACTGCTACACCCCGATTGATCTTCATCATGCAAGAGACACTCGACTTCCCACTGATGCCGCCTTTGAACGGGAGGTGACTATAGACTGGTCCAGTAAAGCACTTAACGGCAGATACCCAAATGATCTCAGCCAACCTTATGTAGACAAAAAAGCATCGAACAAATGACTGACTCAAGCGGATATATTTGTCGAAACCGAGGGCTTCATAATATCAATCCAGGATCAAGTCAGTCTAACCAGGAACTACCAGAAATTTGTTTTAAGGAAGCTAATTGTCACCGATGAAGGCAGAAGATGTGAAGAAAATGGAGAGACAATACAACATATCACCGCCGGTTTTAAAGTACTCGTACCGACTAGCTATCTCCAAATTCACGTTCAAGTTACGAAGATAGTACATCAAAAATTGGCCTTAATATACCAATTCCATGAGGATGCATCACCTTACTACAGATACCAACCCGAAAACGTTATTAAAAATGCACTCTATCGCCTCTATTGGAAACGCAGCGTACTCACCGATAAGACCATTCCATATAATAGACCAGATATTACCCTTAGCGATCAGACTGCAGCTTTAAGTTACCTTATAGATGTGGGAATCCCAAATTATCAAAATTTCCAATCCACGTGGAATGAAAACTTTGTGAAACATACTCCTTTAGCTAAGGAAGTGAAAACAATTTGGAAACAAAGTAAGGTTGACGTTGTTCCTCTTATTATTTCTACAACTGCAATAATCCCGAAAAGTCACCACACCAGCATACCGAGACGTAACTTACCGTCGCTTATACAGGGTGTCCCAGGACTAATAGGAAAAAAGTCAGGAGCGTATAATCTGAGCCAAAATAATGTTAGTACTTCATATAAACTTTTTCTATGGAGGCCCTCGTTTCGAGTTATAGGCCTCCAAAGTATTAATTTTGAATTTGGTTTTTATTTTTATTTTTTGTACTAGTTATTTGATCTTTATCAAATTTACGGCAAAGCTATAATGTACGTGTATGTTTATTTTGGAAAGGTAAACAGATTTACAGTACTGCCTTGAAGCCAGGGACGGACTACTCGCAATGGTTAGTGATCCAAAAAATTTGCAGGGATGGCACATCCTGTATGAAATCATCGAAATTGACTTCTCCACACATTAAGCTAACGAAAAGGTACTCTTGTTATAATTCGATAAAATAGGCCGTTTGGATAATATTTACAGTTTTATTAATGCACTACGTACAAATCTACCTGACTAACTTATTAATACGATGTCCAGGATTTACTTCCTTTTAATCAAAATTACGAACATAACATTATCAAACCATTAAGAAAACCTCAAAAAACACTAGTTATAAAACATTAGACTAATACTAATTCCTAAACAACAACAAAAACTAACGTTATTCTAATAAATGTTCAATATGAGCTCCTCCCACTTCCACGCACATTCTAAGTCTACGAAGGTTGTTTCTTTGCACTTGAATGACAATCCCACATTATTTCTAATAACATTGCAGTGTAACACAATTCTGTCTATTAAATCTTGTCTTGTTTGCACAGGTGTTGCGTATACCTTACTTTTGAGATAACCCTAGAGAAAGAAATCCATAGGATTAACGTCTCCTGATCGCGGTGGCCATTGAAAAGGGCCTCCACGACCAATCCATCTATTAGGAAACCTTGTGTGTAAATGCTGTCGTACATCTAAACTTAAATGAGGAGGGGCCCCATCATGCATGAACCATAAATTCCTACGAGTTTGTAGTAGCACATCATCAAACAGGTTCCATAACTAATTTTGCAAAAACTCCAAATATCTCTGACCAGTCAAAGTACCGTCAATAAAGTATATGGCTCTATCAAATGATTGCCAACTATTCCTGCCCAAATATTAACCATGAATCGATGCTGGCTCCTAGTTTGGATAATGCCATGTGGATTCACATCATCCCATAAATGCATATTATGAGAATTTATGATTCCATCTCTGGTGAAACCGGATTAGTTCGTAAAGAGAACGTTACTAATAAATGTATTGTCTGCTTGTTGTTGTCGCAGAAACCACTGGCTATACTCAAGTCGTGCAGGATAATCAGCCACTGTCATACTGTGTACTTTTTTCATGTGAAAAGGATATAACAGCTGTTCTTTTAGGACGCGATGAACAACTAATTTCGAGACGTTATGTTCTCTTGATACTTTTAGAAAACTCGTTGATGGTTCATTATCAACTGCATTTAACAAGTCTTGTTCAACTGCCACAGTACGTATGCTTCGTACTGGACCTTCTCCACTTTTTTTTGGCAAAAATATTCCTAAAATTAAAAATTTTGTTTTGTATACATAGAAAATTACATTTACTTATTCATACCTGTTTCTCGTAACCTGAGATCAATACACTCAAACATTCGTCTGTCTGGCAATGCTCTGTTTGCAAAATGTTCTTCATAAAGCCTTCTGGCCTCTAAACAGTTTCGAGAAGCCAGTCCATACATTAGATGCATATCTGCGTACTCGATAAAAGCGAATTTTGCCATTGTAACTGTTAAATTAAGGACTTATGAATTATTGACAAGTACTGACTACGAACTATGCTACACAACGTTTGACAACTAATCCTATGGTAACTTGATAAACGGTAAAAATACTTATAAAAAGTTTTTACCAACTTTCGAATTAATAAGTCGTTAATGTTTTTCATCTTCTGCTATTATTTTTTTGTAGTACTGTAGGTAAATCTTGGACATCTATTAATAAGTTACGTTTACCTCGTTGTGTACTTATAAAAATGACGAATGCGTAAATTGGTACGTAGTGCATGAATAAAACTGTAAATATTAGCCAAACGGCTTATTTTATCGAATTCCAACAAGAGTATCTTTTCGTTAGCTTAATGTGTGGGGAAGTGAATTTCGATAATTTCATACAGGGTGTGCCATCCCTGCAAAATTTTTGGATCACTAACCATTGCAAGTAGTTCGTCCCTGGCTTCAATGCACTACTGTAAATATGTTTACCTTACCAAAATAAACATACACATACATTATATCTTTGCCGTAAATTTTATAAAGATCAAATAACTAGTACAAAAATTAAAAATAAAAACCGAATTCAAAATTAAAACTTTGGAGGCCTATAACTCGAAAACGAGGGCCTGCATAGAAAAAGTTTATATGAAGTACTAACATTATTTTAGCTCATATTATACACTCCCGACTTTTTTCCCATTAGTCCCGGGACACCCTGTATACATAAAGCTTCATAAAGTGGTAATTCTGTAAACAGCAGCAATAGTAAGTAGACACCTTAACTTAAACGAGTAAAGAAGGAACTCGTATTCGTACCGTTCCTATTTGAAACACCGTTACAAGATGCGCATCTACAACATAATAATAATCATATTTATTTGTACTAAGAAACTATAGATATAAAATTTTACAGATAAATATATTACAAATAAACAAGTTAACCACCAAGTAAGACTAAGATTAATTGTATATGGTAGAAAATAATTAACAATTTAAACAGTGTATAAAACGAATTTCGTATTAATATAACTAAGTCATACCATGAATCCAACCAAAATCAAAAGTTATAATAAATGTATGAAAATAAGAAAAATCTAAAAAATTATAAAAGATATAAAATACAGAAGATATAAGATGGGTACCATTTCCATACAGCTATTAGCATTTTTTTTCTCTATTTTATAGTTTTTGCTTTACTTTAATGAATCAAATTACCTATTTATAAAAACTGTTGGTTCTAATTTTCTTTTGTATACCGAGAGTATGGCTAATTCCCAAATATCACGGAAGTGAATTATATAATTTAGGCTCAAGAAAAGGTATAGGTTGTTTGGATGAATCATACATTTATAAAAAATGTTTGCCTTGGACCAAATATTTCGCTTTCACTGTTCTATAACTAGGATAATCGTAACCTCGGTGAAGAATTATTGTTCTATGAAAACCAGCGAGGGGGGGGGAAGAGATACAGATCAATTTCCGAAAATCGAAAACGGGACCGGTAGGTGTGGCTTATGTCAGTATCAATATGGTGATGAATCAGAACCGTATTAGAAAAATATTCAAATGTATAATTGACAATAGATATATTATTATGTGTTCTATTATTAAATTACCCAAATAAACTAGATAATGGCAATTCTATAAATGAGATTATGTGAATCAAGAAATATAATTCTCAGAAGTGGGTATTTATTCTGTAGTTACTACAAATCTTTCAGTTTCTATATATCAATCGCCTATCCAACAGTGTAATGTATGGAATATATATTTATACAGGGCAAACTAAAACTTTCATTCGTCAAAATACAATGAAGTTATAAAAAAGTTGATAACAACAATTGGAAATCCGGGTAGAAATTCTACCCTATCGTTTTCAAGAACTTCAGTGGTTTTGGATTATTTTTCAAAAATCGTGAACATGTCTCTATTTTCTAAATAATGAATTTATTTCATACATTTGCATCATACTGTATAATTTTTTCAAATTTACATATATATGTACATACATACAAGCAACAGCTGTATTTAGAAAAATTTCAATATTTTTGTAATTATTTAGTGATAATGGCTTTTTATACCCAAGTTGTAACAGATTTATAGAATTCAAAACATTAAATACATCATTCTCTTCAAAGGCTTTTGCAACACTCCCACTAAATAATTGAGAAGGAAACGATACTTTCATTTTTTGATTATGGAAATGAATATGTCGGCTTTGCAATTTGTTTGCCACATGAAAACATTCCTTCTTCTGTAAATTATTCAATTCTTCAAAATATCTCCATTTTATAATACCATTATTGCTATCAACAAGTGAATAATTCTCACTTAAAGTATTCCGCACCAATTTTATCATATAGCTAAGATCTAAAATTATTACAATATTCTTGTCTGTACAAGGATGTTTGAAAGTAGTTATTAGGTTATTATAATTAAAATTAGAACCTAATCGTTTGGCCATCGTTAAATTAATTGGAGCACCATCAAAAGTTAAACTTACAACCTCTACACCAACTTCGTGACACTTTTGAAGGTAGTCTACCAATCCTTATTTTGATCTCCTGTAGTGCCTGCTGTCAAAAAATATTCAACTATAATTTTCCAGTTACCACTTACACAATTCAACAGAAACACTAGCCATTCTTTTGCCAAAGTATGTTCTTCTTGTTGGCGAATATGCATTTCAACAATGATTAAACTACAAATAATGTTTTATTCTGTATTCATTAGTTTTAATCGAATGCTTCTTTTGTGAATCAAGGTTCTCCATTGATACTCTGATACCACCTACTGAGTGTATGGGGTGAACAGGCATTGAATGTTCTTCTGACATAATTGTAGGCAGAAGGTGGTGCCACGCTCTTTCTTTGTGCCTAATTAACGAGAAGAGAAAAAAAATTATGAAATTAAAGAAAATATTAATGAAAATGGAAGAATTAGAAATATGAAAAATATAAAATGAAAGTTAAACTGATAGATTAGATTGTAGCGAAGTGAGCGTGCAATGATGCCGAGATATCTCAAATGCCGGAGAGTAGGGGTGGGTTAAGTTAAAAGGGCGCCACTGTTTTGTTTTCGCTGAGCCAAAACAGAAGCTCTCCTTGCTGTCCTGGAACTCCCTATCAGTTAACGTCTTATATATAAGAAAAAAATGAATATTTAAGTGGAATATATTGGTATATTTATTAAAAAAAGAGATTAATAATAATAAGTACTAAACATCTATAAGCAAAGGCCTGGTGGTGAACAAATAAAACAAAGTAGTCGAACTATAGTTCAATCTATTTAACAAAAAAATATATAATAATGTATACGAATATATAAACAAAATAATGAAAGTAAGAAACAAAGCAAGAAAATTTTCACCCAGTTTCCGATCGTAGCCGGGTAGTACCAACAGCTGGGGGTGGTGAAACGTAGTGAAGTAGCTATATTGTACTCAGAAACTACTTTTACTAATACCTCGCTCAAAGACCTTGTAGCCTGTGCTTAAAACCCCTGGAATGGTTTATAGGGGTTTCAAAGAAATGTGTAGTCGGTGGTCTCAAATCCTGATTTTCAGATAAATCTTCATGTATTTAACCAAAGAACCAGTACCGAACTAAACATCCACGAAGATTTCTTTGGAGAAAAGGACCCAAAATCCACAAATAAGTGACAAAATACGAGGTATTAAATCTCCAACCAGCCGAACACATTTCTTGAAGTCAGGAGAAATCAAAATTTTCCTCAAATTTCGTTCTCCCAACCCCGATAAAAATAAATCAAATAAAAAAGACATTAGATGGCAAAAACTTATCCGCTTGGTAAATAACGCATTGTTTCAAAATAATAAAATACAATTTCCTTCATTATAAAACACTACCTTTTAACGAATTGATTCGTAAAAAAGAATGTTGATTTTAGCAAAACAAAATGCTATTTGCCTGTATGCAACTAAAATAAAACGAAACATTATCTAGATATATGAATTATAAAGGGTAAATCAAGATTTAGTTGAAAGAGTTGCAGAAGTAGAACGTGAACTGGGCATAATAACAGTCAGTTGTGGGTAAATCAACCAGATATTCCACTTGAATATATCGAGAATATTCTAAAATGATAAGAATTATAATTTATGAATACGGGGGTGGCTTGAGAATGTTTAATGGTGAAATCAAACCGCGACGGTGGTTAAAAATGTAAAGTAAGAGGGAATGCTCTTAACTCTGCAGAAGGTTTTTTCGGTAAAGTCTTCCTTTTACTTTTCCCATATTGTCTTAAAAAAAGTTATGTGGGACATTTCATTTTTTCAATAACATAAAATAAAGTTTCTTCTTGAATAATTTTTTTCAATTGAGAAATCATTTGCTTCATAGCTACTAAACTTTTCTCTCTCCGGAATAGTTTTCTTCTCGTTTCTTAAATTCTTCCTTCTTGCACTACAAATTTTTTCAGCATAATGTAATTCATAAATCAGTTGTTGTTTTCTTCGTGTCACTAAAATGTTATCAGTGGATGTTGAGGGCACAACAAAAAAATCGTTATTAGGAGTGGATGTTGAACATTCAGCAGAATTTGTTGAAATTGTTGAGGGACCTACAATACTGATATTAACTGGTTTATTAACCTGAGCCCTAGTTATTCTAATTTTATGTGATGGTGAAGTAACTTCCTAAAATTTAAATACATATTCAGATGTACATAAAAATCAGAATAGCCTTCGAATAAATATACAATACATCATCTTTGATCGTAGGAATTACATTATCTCTCAAACGAACGAAGCATAAAGATGTCCGATCGAAATATTCTTCTAAAAGATGTTTGGAACAAAGAGAACTCTATTTTGTAGGCTCCCAATTTGGTCTAATAACAAACTTAATCCATAATTTCTTACGTTCAGAATCTTTAGGAAACCTAAAATTAATTTCTATTTTCATTTGAAAGGCTGAAATGGGTAACACAGATATCTCATCACTAAACCTAAAAAGCAC
This sequence comes from Galeruca laticollis, assembly GCA_963921935.1. Classification (NCBI taxonomy): domain Eukaryota; kingdom Metazoa; phylum Arthropoda; class Insecta; order Coleoptera; family Chrysomelidae; genus Galeruca; species Galeruca laticollis. Next base: position 65,097,871 of record OY998183.1, read on the forward strand.
CTAGTTTCAGAAAAATTTACATAATAGGATACTTGTGGTAAAATAAACGTCCTTTCTAGAAAAATGATTGAGCGTAGCTTGAAATTCTTAGAAATCGATTTAATACTTATCTGCACATTATTTACAAACGTTGTAACTAACCTGCGAAATGTTATTCCCGAGTTTTCTTTTTTACCAAGTCGACTGAAACTCTTGCAACTACGTAATGCATAAGAACACATTATGAAAAAATTATTTCATAAAAAATAACAATGAAACTGATTTCGTTTTGCAGATAATAGCATTAAACTAGAATCCACACTATTTTGACATAGAATACGAAACAATATGGCTACCCGGTTCCATAAATCGTTAACATATGTCGTATCCCCTCTCTTCCATATCACGGGAACTTTGTTACTCGTTCATTCGTCTTTCCTTGTCTAAGGAATGAGTATACTTGAGAGAGGCATCTTTGGAGTCTCAATTCAGGCAGACGTTGCCACTATTTGAAGAAAGAAACATTAGAAATAGAAGTACAAAGTATATTTCATAGAAATACCCTCTTTCTATGTGACTCATAAATCGTGGTATTACATACTCAATTGAATTTTGAAAAATTCTAGCATACGTGTTAAAATTATTCTTCTTCTTCTTATTATTATTCGAACATAGTTAACAGCAGCTCGGAATAGTTGAGTGGTTGATTTGTTGAACCACGTTCTTAAATTTTTCAACCACGGTATTCTCCTTCTTCCCACTCCTCTAGCTCCCCATACATTGCCTTGGAGAGTCTTCTGTAAAAGGGTATATCGGCTCTCATTACGAACTATATGACCAAGATATTGTAGCTTTAGGGTCTTGACTGTGTTTAGGACTTTCCTTTCCCATCCTTCTCATTACTTCCATGTTGGTTATTTTCTCTGTTCAAGGTATTCGTTGGATTCTTCGGTACAGCCACATTTCAAATGCCTCAAGTTTTTTGGAGTAGGCCTCCATAAGCGTCCGTGATTCGACCCCATAGAAAAGGTTCGAAAACACGTAACATCGCATTAGGCGAATTTTCGTTGACAGCTGTATGTCGTGACTGGTGAAGACTTCCTATATCCTGATGAACGCTGTTCTGGTTTTTCCAATACGCGTTCTGATCTCGACAGAATGGTACCAGTCATCGATTATGTTCGTGCCCAGGTACGCGTATTTGTTGACTCTTACTAAAGGAGTTTCGTCCACCAACAAAATACTGCGAGTGTTTTGGTTCTTACTGATTATCATGAACTTTGTCTTGTTGGTATTTATTTCCAAACCATATTGTCAGCTGTATGTTGTAACACTGTCCATTAGGAGCTGTAAGGAAGCTAGGTTGTCCGCAAAAATAACGGTATCATCTGCATCTAAAATTATTAGTTCAGTGTTTTTTAAAGTGTTTCCGAAATAATTCACAAAGATGAATAAATTTTAGAATTAACTATGACAACAACGCTTTCAACTTTATGTAAACGTTACCAGGTCATTGCACTTTTCAAACTTTTTGGTTTTAGAGTGGAACAAATTATCCTAGTCGAGATTTGCATATTCCTATAAATATTGTCAAACGTATCTATTGTTTGCCTTTGTTTAGCTGCTAATCGTCGGTTACGGCTTATTGCGGATTGAAAGTGGTTCTTTATCGCACATTATAATTTTAAATTGCGAAAGTTTCTCAATAAATATTCATTTATTTTGATAAAATAAGTATATAGGCGAAAGTGACGTATAACGTTGAAAATATGAAATAAATAACCTCAATATACCAAACAATTTCAATCATATTGCAAATACGATTTTGATAGAATCAGTCACAGAAGAACATGAATGATATTTTCCTGTTGGAACATATAAGATAATAAATACAGGATGTTCCATCTCAGACGAGCCACCCCGTATATTTCTTATCCCATATTGATTGGAAAAATTTCCCGAAACACGTCCGATGTTTTTCTTTGGGGGACATCTTTTCACGTATATTTGACGCTTGAACAAGCAACCCCCTAAGAGGGGGCGCTTCAACCCCTCAAAATTGAATAGGGAAGATGGGTTGAGTGATACTTCATTTGTAAGGTCTTGGAAGCCTCTTTACATCGGTGTATGAAAAAATCACATTCTTAAAAAAAATTAATTGTTTTATCATGCTTACAATTAAAAAAATCAAAACTGCGTTTTCAAATCAAATGTTCAAATTGTCCTCCATTGACTTCCATAAAATAATACAATCTTAACTGAAAACCGTCTCTAAGATGGTCCAGCATAATTGGAGTTATTTGACGACACTCATTTACAATTCGTTGGAGTAGTTCGTCCACATTTTTAGGCTGAGTCACAAAAATCTTGGACTTAAGAGGGACCTCCTCACAAGTATATAAACCTAAAAACCTACACAATACTAGTTACTAATTTAGTAATTATTTGGTTCAAAATATTTACGATAGATGTCGATAGTAGTACTGAATCGGCTTTTACTTATTCAACATATTTTCTCTCTCTCCCTTTCCACTCTTGACGGTTCAAAGGAACGCATCTCTGTTCGAATGTTTTGATTTCAAATATTTCAACTTATTTTGAGCACAGAAACCTTATATCTGTTTTTTATGTTGCATCCAAACCACAGAACACCTGTGCATAGATAAGAGTATATTATATACACAGATCCAAACAAAATTTGTTGACATAATTTCCATTTGAGTGTAGATTTTTGATTATTTAAGAGTTTCATAAATGTTTTTTAAAGGAATAAATTGTTAAAAAGTACGTAATCGTATTGACCCGATATCAAAGATTATAGTTATGATAATGTAAAATATCCTGCAATCCGTATTTTTTAAATTTAAAAGCTATGTTTGAGGTTATGTTTACTGGATTATTTGATTAATGTGCAAATATGAGATAAATAATACTGATGGTTTGTTCTAGTATCATCAAACCATCTTTCAACATTCTCTTGAATCCCTGTTTTAATGATAATATGGGTTTTTTAGTGAAAAGCGAAAAATGCTTAATTGAAGTGAAGTGACCTTTGAAGTATCTGAATGAAGAAAAATTAAAACCGCTCTCAAAAGACAAGAATTGCACAATTCATTTTGATGAATATATAATAGTGATAATTGAAAAATATAACTATTATCACCTGATACAAGGAGCATTACATATTGCATGAAAGGACATGTGTTATTTATTACAGTATCCGCCAAAATAAACAGTACCGAAAATAAAAATTAATTTTTAATTTCTGTAATGTAAGTGTTCAAAATGTTCACCATTTCGACGCAAACAAGCTTCATATCGATTTTGTAAGTCAATAAACATATTTATAAAAAGTGGTTGATGTAACTGCCGAAAAATATTTTGTATTCTTTCCCGTAGTTCGGCAATATTCGCCGGCGGATTTTCCGAGTGAAATATTTTGTCCTTCATTATGCCCCAAATGTATGCGTCAGGTGGCGTCAGATCAGGTGAATGAGAAGGATATTCGAAGTCTGTTCCCCGAGAAATTATTCTATTATCGAAATGCTGACGGAGTAAGTCTAAGGTGCGCACAGCTGTATGGCTCGTTGCACCATCTTGTTGGAACCATTGTGTGCGAAACTGTAGATTTCGTGCACGGCAAAAGTTATTTAGATCTCTCACGAAAGGTATAATAATTTTCTCTCTATAACGCTCTTGGTTGACAGTAAGTGGATTCTGATTATCATCTTCAACGAAATAAGGACCAATCATTCCATGACCAGATACCGCGCACCAAACGGTAACTCGAAGACTGTGGAGTGGTTTCTCCACAATGACATCAGGACGTTCAAATCCAAGGAATCTGGTTGTTTGTCGATTAATATAGCCACTAAGATGAACGTGACTCTCGTCTGAAAACCATATGTTTTTCAAAAATTCGGGATCTTCGTAAATTAAACTCAACATGCGACCACAGTAAATTTCTCTTGCACGTTTGTCCGCAGCATTTAGTCGTTATCCAACTTGAATATGGTATGGATAACCACCGATTGATTTGAACATGCGACGTAAAGACGTTTCACTAATGTTGAGTCTACATGCAGTTCTTACAAGACTTCTTTGAGGTGATTGCACAACTTGGTTAAAAACACGTCCTTCATTTTCGTTAGTGCATACTGTTTTTCGACGACCTGAAGAATCTTTACGTTGACACAATACACTACCAGTGCGACGAAATTTTTCAACAACAGCTAACATCACACTTTTACTAGGAGCTGCTTTATTAAATTTTTGTTGATATTTTATTGACACCTGTTCTAAGCTTGGACCATCATTACGACCTTTTCCGTATGAACGAAAATAATGCTCTACCAAAAAACTTTTTCTTCCGTTGCTAGAGCCATTTTTAAATCAAATTTAACTGCAGCGTACTATTAATATATCAACTAATGACAATTAAGTCAAATATGATAAATCCATATTACATAAACAACTCCACAGCACTCTCTGTTTCGGTACTGTTTATTTTGGCGGATACCGTAATATGGATACCAAGAAATTAAGAATGGAAGAAAAATATACATACTTTAAAAACATTCTACCTTTCAAAATGTGTACCATTTATATTAACATAATAAAATATTTTCATGATTATAAATTTTTGTTTGTTTCATGCTAAGAAAATTAAACTGCGGAAAAGTTGCAAATGTACATGATTTAAAATAGGCCATTTAGTCTGAAAACACAGAACGTCGTGTCACAACTTTGCCTCAATCTAATCATATTTGTATCAGTTTCAGAGTTTCTGTTGGTTGCTTTCAAATTTTATTTGACTTGTAGGCTCTTTTTTCAACTACATGTGTAAATATATTCAATTTTATCTAGAAACAAATAATATAAGCAAAGAGTTTCCAAATTTATTATACAAAGAAATATTAACTTGTAATACAATGCTTTATGTTTAATAGAAAGAGGAAAGTAAGGTACAGTGATGAATTTCAATTTAAAATAGCAAACGTTTAAAAAACTTACAAAGCAACTATAACAAATAATAAAAAATTTAAAGCGAAAGATCTGTAATGACAAATAATAATGTATATATTGTGAAGAGATCGATATATACAGTACAAAATCAAACATACAATCAACATGTACAAGTTTGCTTCTACCTTGTTCGCAAAGATTGATCATATGTGTTGTGGAGATAGGAACTGAAAGATTTTTCCTTCATTATACAAATAAATAGTTGGTTCATTCTCTTTTTCCATGACAGATACACATATGTGTGATCACCTGAATGGTAAATATTTTGTTTGTTTTTGTATAATACATTATTGGTTTTAATATTTTTGCATCCAACCCATCTAATATGCGAGAAAAGTATAGGTTTACCCAAAAAAAAGTTGGAATTTTGGATTTTTTTGAGTTGTTTTTACGTTTTTCAGCAAGAACAACACAAAAAAATGGTTTTTAGAAAAGAAAACCTATCTGTATAACTCGATACAGCCCTCAAAGTGCAACAAGTAGACAAAATTAACTTTTTAGTCGTCCTTTGTTTTACAATTTTTTTTTAATATCAACAACTAAGACTATTACTAAGTCATCCTTTAATAATAATTTGGTTTCTTATTTTCTTTGATTTATTGAAATGCTTATATAATCAAACAATTTGCAAGGAAATTTTGACTATTGGCTAGACAAAGTTTTAAAATATTTATGGTTCAAAGATTTTTAAAATATAATGTTACCTACTTCATTCATTAATTTTATTCAACAATTACAATTACCTATGGTGCATAGGCTAAGGCAAGCTAAAAAGTGGATAAACATCCTAATTTCTTATAAAATCTTTGGACAGGTTGTTGAGAGAAAAACAAATACACCTTGTCATTCTCTTGTTAAAACGGTTCTTAGAAAGACTTATTGTATGACGGAGGTAATGGAGTACGGAACTCTTAAGGAAAAAGTGGCTAAGAGCATTTTTGAACAAGTACAAAATGTTGTGGTGGTTGATACAGGATTGTGGGCAGATGTTCAACACGGTTTTCTATGTGTTTCTCCTGATGGTAAATATATTCAACATAACAAATAATTACCATGTGTTATAAATTCTTTTTGTATATTAAATGACATACATTTATTGATAAAATATTTTAGGGCTTGTAGGTGATGATGCACTACTTGAAATAAAATGCCTCCACTCTGCATCAAAACTGAATTCACAAACAAATACAATAAGCAAAATAATTGACCTCATGAAGAATAAAATTTGTCTACAAAAACACAACAATAAAATTCAACTTAAGCCGAATCACAATTACTATTATCAGGTATAAACATGATATATTTATTCCAAAGAACAAAAACTCAAAATCATTCTCACATAATATATTTAATCACTTTGATGTATTTACCAACAATAAATAAGAATAACATTAAAAAGTAGTTATTTGTGTAATAGGTGCAAAAAGTGCTTTTTTGTTGCAAGGAAGCATGAAGCACTCAACACAATCTTGTGGAGTAAATATAAATAGCATTTACGAAGCACAAATTTACCTCATGAAGAATAAAATTTGTCTAGAAAAACACAACAATAAAATTCAACTCAAGCCGAATCACAATTACTATTATCAGGTTTAAACATGATATATTTATTCCAAAGAACAAAAACTCAAAATCATTCTCACATAATATATTTAATCACTTTGATGTATTTACCAACAATAAATAAGAATAACATTAAAAAGTAGTTATTTGTGTAATAGGTGCAAAAAGTGCATTTTTGTTGCAAGGAAGCATGAAGCACTAAACACAGTCTTGTGGAGTCAAATGAAATCTGGCTTCATCAGACATCATTAGATTGACATTTGGTACATTCCTCCGGAGATCCATTAACGTTTCACACATAAAAACACGCTTTTCGAAGTCCCAATAACATTGACTGAGAATTCGTTGATAAATTTGACATTTATATAAAACTTCCAACGCTTACTATGATTAAAAGTACTAAGTAAGCATCTCTCATTTTCAAAGTTAATTGCTCAGTCACATATCAACCGATTTCAACAAAATTTTCACTGAAGAATAGGTAAAGGTCGGGTCTTTCCAACTACAAAAAATATACTGAGTCTTCCATTAACAAAAGTCAACAAAAAAATTGTCATACATCCGCCATTTTTGTTATGACGTAGGCAAAACGAATAGAAAGAAGTTAACTTTTTTAGACAAAACTTGTGCTAAAATGGAACATTTTAGTGAAAACCGCATGTTTCTATCTCAAACTGTTAGAAGTTATGGGCAGTTTAAATGAGGGAAAATAAAGTATTTAAAGTTTTTTCACCCATTGTAATTAAGAATCGTTAGACAAATTGGCACAAATAAAAGTAATATATTTTCATGCTCAATATTGTTTTCTCTCGCCATGAAATCCTAACAAAATTCAAACGTTATCGAATGAATTCCATAGAAAAATCCAATACAAAAAAAAAGCCTCCACATTTGGGTTTCGTCGACTGTACCTTAAGGGTATACTTGAGCTTATAAGAAAGACTGGAACATTGCAAATGACACTTCTATTGTCGATTCCAACATCTTAACGTAGTCCTGCCAATTGTTTATGGATTAAATTCTAAAAGGACTCTAGGAGGTATTGAAATATTTTATAATATTTCAAGAACACCTTCTTCCGCATTAGGTCTTTTGACTCGGGGTATTCCAGCGTTAATTCTGACTTGTTTCGAGATCACTGTTTATCAAACACGTGTCTCGGTTCGGGTAAAAGTTTTATGAATGGGAATTCTCCGGTTCGGATACAATGATATACGCGAGCACTTCTGCTACAGTTACCTTGACAAAATCCAAGAACTAAGATCATGTCGGTTTGCTCTTTGAAAGAGAAATCAATATTCAATTGCAGTTAAAATAACAACAACAATTAAATAATAAATAATGGTACTCGCACAATAACAAAATTGTAGAAATTATTGGAACATTTATAATCAACAACAAACTTGAATTATTATGAATTTGTTTCCTGTCAAAAGCACATGTGTTGCCTTTGTTTCCACTGCCAACTAAATTTTGTATTACAATTTTATTAAACTTGTACTAGGAATATCTGTTAGCATTGTTAAAAAAACATTTTTTCCTTCGGATTTACGAGGAATACGAAATTATTACAAGAATAACAAAATCAACATAATTGATCAGTCTTCTCGCGTGAAATTTGGGAACCGTATTACCACCCCTAAGAAAGTTCTGAAAAAAATGTCAGAGTATGAGGGTAGTTTTAACTCTTATACAATTTCTTTTGGGTTTCTTTTATTACGAAAAGGATAGTAATACTCTGAAATGCACTTTTGTCAAATTTTATTCAACTTGTTTCACTCATGAATGAACACAAGATTATTGGGGAAGCGGAACATTGAAAAGAGAACTCTTCATACCCTTAGTCCAACCTTTCGTAATTTATTTTTTCAATTTTCAAGGATACAAGAAACGAGGAATATATGTGATGAAGGTTGCAGATAGTAAATTGTATAAAATATCAAAAGATGTATTCTAATTTTTTTAATATAATTGAAATTGAACAAAATTGTTTTAAAAATTTATTTTTTTAGGAACATAGAAATAACTGAAAAATAAAGGAAATGTTGAAATTAACCATATATTTATCCATAATATTGTACTGAGTTATAGTTATCTTCTTTTAAAAATTAAATGACATTATTTTAACCTAAAATTTGTTAAATAGAAGAAGAAATTGAAAGATTTTTATGATTTTTATCAATAGACAATAGGTAATAATAAATATGACTTAAATTATTATGATCACTTTTTTGGTTAATCATATTTTGTTCATGAGAAATGTGAGCTATTTCCGACAGAAGTATTTATTCGCAATCAAATACTAAAAACAAACTTTTCTTGGAAATGGCTCAAATATCTCAAGAACCAAATATCATTAACAAAAAAGTGATCAAAACAATTTAAGAGATATTTGTTAATACCTATCTATTGTTAAAAATCATAAAAATCTTACTTCTATTAACAAATTTTAGGTTAAAACAACGTCATTTAATTAAAAAAAGAGGATAACCATAACTCAATTCAGTATTATTTATATCTATGATTAATTTAAACATAACCTTCAATTTTTTTGTAGTTATTGTAGTTATTTCTATGTTCCTTCCTGAAATTATATTCAATTTGCCATGTACAACTTTTAAAATATATCATCCTCGAATACTATATCCTTGGAAATGAAGAAAAATGAATTCCCAAAGCTTGAACTGAAAGTATGAAGAGCTTTTTTAGGCTTATTTCAGAATTAAATAGGGCTATTGTAGAGAGTAGCATGACGCGACTTCGGAAAAATTTCAATGCAGTTTTTCGTTTTGGTGTTCCTAGATGCCAAAATCACCCTCCGTTCCAATGGTTATATATATATATATATATATATATATATATATATATATATATATGAAGCACTTTCATTTGGTTCTAATCAATTTAATAAGGATTAACAGTATTACTGAAATAAGTCATATTGATTTTTTCAATCTTGTAATTTATTAGCCATCATTTTAACGAATATTTATAAATTGTAAAAAAAAACATGTCTAAATTAATTATAGATGCTGATAGTAAAAACAGTGAACAAAATCCTCACTATAATACTGAAGAAAATCTGACCAAAGATATTGAAACAGACGATATACTCTTTGAACCATCAGAATCGAAAATATTGAAATCTGATTCAGATACAATAGAGATTAAAATTGATAATGCAGTACATGATGTAATTTCAAAAGCATCCGTTGAAATTAGAATGAAATTCAAAATAATTTAAAAGAACCGCGTTAAATTTTCATATAGTTAGTAATTAGGTTATTTTATGCAAGGGATTTCAGGAATTTTAATAAATAGTAAATAAGTTATGTTAATATTTATATGTATAAAAATCTTTATCTCTATATGCTAATTTCTAATACAAAAATGTCATTTTCATGTTTCATATACGGCTTAAAAATTCATGGTAATATAAACAGTGAATCGTCGTTAATCACACAATATCTATACAATTGATACGATATAGAGAAGTTTCGATAGCAACCCGCAACGTGATAGATTATGATGGAAATCAAAAAAGTCAGTTGGTTTTTAAAATGTCAAAGTGAAAAGTGGTATTATAATTGATCTCGTCAAGAAGAACGTGCTAATTTACGCAAACTTCTCGGATTATTGTGGAGAAACGACCTCGTTCGAATTACAAGGAAGCATACAGTATATATCATCTGACAGAAACAGTAATAGTTTTTGTAATTGGGTAATACCTTCACCAGAAAATACAATAACTACATTAAGAATATTAAAATTGAACTTCTCAAGGAATTCCACGTGCTTGTCAATTAGAAACTTCGACAATATTCAATTGAACGTGTGCAGTAACGACATACTACCCAAACCTGTTGTACTATCTTCAAGAAACAAACTCTCCGTAACTTTAAAATATAATAACCCAGTGTTTTTATGTGTTTGGATTGATCTGGTTGTTACAATTCCACAAATATTTGTAGAACAGCAGATTTCGTTTGTACAGACCATTCTGATTTCACGGGGTGTGCTATTTGTAATTCATCAACTATCCCTTGCAGTAATATTTCTATAGATAGATGTTTCGACCCGTATAAAGACAAATGTGACGGAATCATTAATTGTCCAAAAGGCGAAGACGAAATAAACTGTTCAGAACTTTGTCCTCAGCTTATCAAATGTCCAAATGAAGATTAGTTTGAAGTGGATACAAACCTAGTAAATAAAAGGTACCATTTTAAAATATTATATTAGAGATCTCTAAATTAAAAAAAGGCCTTTATTTAAAAAACATTTTAATTGTTCAATAGTAATAGTAGTTTTATTTTTTTTAGTATATCTGTACACATTTTCTGTTTGTAAATTTCTATGTTTTAAAAAAATTCCTGAAATCATAATTTTGTTCATTTTAATTTCACAAACCAATAATTAGAGTAAATTTGAATGGCGCACTTGAACCCTACCTTTTGAAAGAGTTGTTATACATGTTTAATTATTTTTCAAATAATAAATAATAAATAATTATTGAATCCTATACAATATATATATATATATATATATATATATATATATATATATATATATATATATATTTTAATACATATCCTCTATCTAAATTCTAAAGAAAACATTGAAATAAAGAAAATATGCATATTCAGATGTAATACTAGTGATACACACTGTATTATCAATAATTTGAAAGGTTCAATATACCAATAAAATTTGACATTTCAATTTCATATGACATTACTGCAGAATAGACTTAATGACAGATAGATTTTAAAACGATTTGAAAAAACCAGAATACAGATGTCTCTGTTAGCGGAATGGCACTTATAAAAAATAATGAAAATCTCTCTTGGTATATAAAAACGTAAATTTGTATTTAAAAAAAAAAGAATTCTTGGTAACGAAAGGAGAAGAGAGTTATTTATGGAAACAGTTTAGTTAGTTGATTCATAACATCGCGAGAGACAACATCGAAATAAGAGTTGTCTCAGAATTTTTTAAATAGAGTTGAATTTTAATATCTCGAGAGACAACATCGGAATAAGAGTTGTCTCAAATTTATTTGAGAATATCAGAATAATTTGTAGCATTATTATCAAATTAACACAATTTGCCTTTGAAAGCCAGTGCGTGTATTATTCGCAGAAAATTACAGCGGTAAAGTGCGAGTGTTGTTCCAGTTTCTAAATAAGTCATTTAGAAAATTGTTCCAGATATTCTAAAACGTTTTTAGAATACAAACAAGTCTATCTGTATCCAGTTTGGTGAGTCCAGTCCATATTATATATTATTTCTCGAGAATTATTAGGCCTTTAGTAAAAAATATTTCGAAAGTAGATGCATCTGATGAATTAAATATTTGATTAAATTATAGTAACATTATTGATATATCATTCTACGTAAACTCAAGACAAATTTTTAAAAAGACAATTTACAAGGAAATTGGGGAATGTTACATTGACATATAAGTCATTTTGGACTTTTGGTTAGAGTATTTAGATAAGAATTTCTAATTTTAGATTGTTTATAATATTAAGGTTTTGATAGAAAATTCTATTTTTGCGTATTCGTTTGTGATATTTTTTGAAAAGTTTTAATTTTTGTAAGTGTTTATTTGATAATATAATATATAAATTTGAATTCTAATCACCTTTTGGCTCTCTTTTCATAATCATTCTCATTACATTGGATAATTTCATCCTATAGAAAATTTAGTACAAGAAGTGACATTTGGTTTAATTTCTGACAGTAATTTCATATGTGTCATAAGATAATTTAATTGTCTTATAGTGTATTGGACAAACAGTTACTTTCGATTTGAATAGTATAATACGTGATTTGGAAAATTATTTGAAAATTTATAAATTTTGAATTAGTCTTTGAAATTTTTGATCCCTCCCTGAGAAAAGAGTGAGTTGATTGATATTGTGTATTAATTTATCTTTCAGGATATAAAATTTAATATTTATTTAGCCGGGCATATTAATTTGACAACTGCTGTCATTAAAAATTTTATAGGTTATATTTAGCTAAAGGTGTTTTCATATTAGTGTAGTTACAGCTACAAATAAATTCAACGATAAAACAATATAGAATATAATATATTATAATTAAAAACATAGTCGAGATATACTATAATATATATATGTATGTGTTATAACGGAATTTGTAAGCACGATAGAAGGCGTATTTTTTGACGGATCGAAACCAAACTCGCTACAAAAATCGTTTAAGCCAAAATCTTGGACGAGTTCGGTAATGAGCCAAATCGGCCCAGTAAAAACAAAATGGCGGCCTGAAAAGTTGAAAAAAATCGTATTTCCTTTGTTTTTAATTTGACGCAAAAAAGTTACTGAGCTTTTTCATAGATCTTAACACGTTCTACAACTTTTGTATTTAACATTTTTCCCTAAATCGTACATTAAAACATTATTTTAAGAAAATTCACAAATTGTAACGGAATTTGTAAGCACGATAGGGGGCGTATTTTTTGACGGATCGAAACCAAACTCGCTACAAAATCGGTTAGGCCAAAATCTTGGACAAGTTCGTATATGAGCCAAATCGGCTCAGTGAAAACAAAATGGCGTCCTGTCAAAGTTGAAAAAAAATCGTATTTCCTTTGTTTATCATTTGACGCAAAAAAGATAATGAGCTTTTTTATAGACCTTAACACGTTCTACAACTTTTGTATTCAACATTTTTTCTCTAAATCGTACATTAAAACGTTTATTCATGAAAATTCACAAAATTACCAGACATTTTTTTTATTATTTTGTTTTTGATTTGATGCCAGAATGTTACTTTGGTTTTTTGTACATCTCAAATCATTCTATTACTTTTGTATCTAATTTTTTTATTTTGGTTTTTATGCAAACATGTTACTGAAATAAGCCTGTCCAATTGGTCCTGTGCCATTGGGATTTTTTTTAAGTTGCCGCTTCCTGTGTTTATATATGTTTACATATTTTGTATCCTTGGGTTTAAGGACAATTTTTGAAGAGATTAAAACATTCATATTTAACGTTTCGGTCTTTCTATGATCTTCATCAGAAATAAAATTTGTTAATACTAAAAGAAATGGTACAAGTTACAATAAGAATTTTAAAATCAAAACAAATAAATTTTACTTTCGACAGAATGTTTATTTGATTATTTAACATTCTTTATAGATATTTAGGACGTATCACATAACAGAATAAAACTCACAACTAAACAAAACTAGCATTTTAAACACATGACAGTCAAATAAAAGAATAAAAAAAGACCAAGAACCAAAAAAAAAACGAATATATTCATGTATATATATATATATATATGCATATACATATATACATATATATATTTCTCGTTCGTATGCTAGCGCTTCCGATTTTATGTTCTAATGGATTATAACGCTTCTCTCTGGATGTTATCGTTACCGGGTGTGGATGTTAAACGCACATTGGGAATTCCACAAAGATATGAAAACTTTATTTTGACTTCAAATGGGTGTGGTAGTGGGGGCCAGCTAAATAAGGGGAACCTATACCGTTTGCTGCGTTGTTGCCAAGAGTCCAAGAATTGAGTTTGATCACTGTTTACGATGTTTTCTCGTGTTCATAGATAACGGTAGATATCTTAATAAAAAAGAAATTATATGGAGTTGGAATGTTTGAGTTCCTTTGAATTAATTTATATAAATTATATTGAAAAAAGATGTATCTAAAAGTTTTGAAATATATTGATAAAATCAATATCAATTATAAATATATAAAATCCCGTGCCTTTTATCTATGTGATTTTGGTTCTAAGAAATATTAAAATAACCATGACGTTTGTTATAGGTATCTATTTTACATTTCTTTTTCCATTCCTAGATTCGAATATTAAATATATTATCTACATTTATACAATGATCGCCTTCAAACATTCGATTTCCTCAAACAAATTACTTTGCTGTATAAAAATGCAAGATCGATATAAGTAAAGGGTTAGTTATTGTCCATAAAGTAGATGATACCTATGAGCTCATTCTTTCATTTATCACAAAAGTTAGGAGGTCTAGGAGTGTGGCAAGAGTTGACCTATCAATAACAAACATGAGAGATATCCTACAAATCATATAACGATTATTAACTAATTCAATTTATGAAAAGATACACTGCGTATCAATATTGTTCTTAGTCCTTTTCTCAGTTTTAATATACCTAACTGATGTTTTTATACATGTACAAAATGTATTTCTTAACTATGTTGTCTGCCTCTATCTGAATCAATTGATTTATAAAATATTGCTATATCAAAATAGCGTTTGCAAAATTTAATTATATAATGTATAATATATTGCCTAACTTGATTTTATTTATTGAATTATTAGGTATGCGGATGCGGTAAAAAAGTATAGTATTATAAAAAAGAATTCATAACACAGCTTCGTAGAGGCTAATTGACAAAAATTTGAACGTTTTGAAATTATAAAATACCTCTAAGACACAAATATAATGTCTGATAAATGTCAGGCGTTTATAACGGATATTGAGCATGTATAAGACAAGAGGCTAAATCGAACGCGACATCCAACAATGAGAGGCCAAATAGCCATGTGTGTATGGATGGTTGCATAGTCTTTGTTCGAAATTTGTGATGATACCTGGGGTTGTTCTGTGATTCATAATTAATTTTATTTTATTCACATTAGAGTAGAGATATTTGTTTTGTTTATTTATGGTTCATTCAATGGGTTTGTTAAAGTTCATTTTGTTGAGGTGTTGTATAGAAATTTAATTTAAAAATCGCAGTTTTGGCTGCAGCTAGACATATATTTTGTTAAAAAATGGACAATAATAATTTTGTATGCACTATTTGTGAAAAGAATTTTACTTATTCTAGAAGTCTCAAGCAACACGAATGTTTTACAATCGTGAATATAGAGGTTTTAACTGTGCACTTTGTAAACAGTCACTAGTGCTTTTTATGAAGATCATTTCTTCAAGGCTCATGAAACAGTTTAGAGACAGAACAATTATGATTCAATAATAAGTTCATATTTGTAATCTCAATCTCAAGCAAAAAACAAGAAGAAAACCGTAATAACTGAGTTAACTCTTGCACAAGAGTTGGAAATAGGTAGTAAAAGAAGTTTCAAATTAACATAACTATGCATACAATTAGTAAATAATTTTTTTTTGTATTTACCAAACTTAATAAAGGTATCATACATATAAATTTCATCACTGCTTCCCGTTTTATTTCTTATTTATTTAACAAAATATGTTTTTAGGTATTAATTTAAATTAGGATTTTATACTATTAATAATGTTACACGCTGTGAGTATTAAGGTTTCAATATCCTTAATTAGATAGGTATTTTAATTAAATTTAGCTGTAATGTAATTATATTATTACTGGATAGCTTCTGGTATCTACATAAAAATTTGTCAACCTAATAATTTGCCAGTTTATCTTTATAACTTATATATTCATACTAAAAATAAATTTAGTAAATTGAACTGCATTAGTAATCCTGAAATTTCGAAGTCAACCCGCAAAACTATGCAACCAACCATTATATGTTTCATTTACCTCTTCTTGTGTAAATACTGCAAGACACAACGCATATTACAGTTTGAAAAAACAATTAAAAACGCTGATAATGCAAAACTAGTACTTTTTATCATCATATTGTTTGTGTTTTTACCCGGCAGATGGCATAATCGTCATCTTTTTAAATCCCAATAGAGATGCGCGTGAACAAAATGATAGGATGTGCATACACGCGCATTGCGAACATGCTGTTGACAAGTCTAACATTTTTTTGTTGCTATAAGGATGAAATCGAATAAATCATATCAATATACATGAAAAAAAGGAGTGTTTAACCAACCATCAGCATAATTTTTTGGGTGTAGTAAAATACAATATATTAATCAAATAATTAGTGGTAATTTTGTTGAATATTTTCACGGAAATGAAAATATCAATAAGATAAGGTATTTAATTTTCTTAAGTTGGCAACCCTGAATTACTGTATTAAGTAATAGGCGTCATCATAGCTGGCAAGCCACTTGCACAGGTACGGTTTTAATCATTTTTATGTTCATTGGAAATTGTTGAATTTGTTTTTAAAATATTTTCGAATTTTATAACTGTAGTGAGTTCGTACTGCAAGGATTATTCTTTCGCGACCGTTTGATGGTGTTTTTGATTAGTGATAAAAGTGCTCATTATTCAAAACTTGTTGCAGTTTAATTACTTGAAACTATGAAGTGCATGGTTCTGTTTTGTAAGAATGCTGTGAAAATTCCAGTGATTATTAATCCAGATTAAGTATGTTGTTCTCTCTGGGTTGATCTTATTGTATTTATTATTCGTTATAAATAAATGTTACCTGTTCAAATTTAATTTCACATTTCAATCTAGTCAGCTGTTGTCACAAAATGTTACTACAGTATTTTTTTGAAGTTTATATAAAAATGTCATTATTATTGAAGTTTTGTAAAAAGGCGTCATGTAAAATAAGATCTTTAAGTAGTTAAATACGAGTATATTTATTTAGTGTAACCTGTGAATATTTATTTTTCAACTAATCTGTATATTCTTCAAGTAAACTGGCGACCGTAACGAAGAGATATTATCCAGTAACATAAGTTTGTTACAGTTGGACCCTTTTAATAAGAGCCAGTTATTATTCATGGTCTTCGAGACGAATACACAAGTAAGATAAAAAGACTGATATTGTTCCACTATAGATAATTTGCAGGTAATCATACCTCTGTATTAAAAATGTCTGATATAACGTCACTTTGTCATAAGCGCGCTTCACAGAAATCTATCGTGACTCACATATATGACTGGCTAAAAAGATATTCTCAAACTGAAACTGACTGTTTTGAATTTACTACTTACTAGAGAAGAAGATCTATTAAAAGCTTTTGTAGAATATAAAGTAGTTCAATCAACAATGGTCACAATAGGTTCAGATGAATCGGAAGATTACGAAGAATTTGAAACACAGTATTACTCCGTATTGTCAACCACAACAAATTGTTGTACAAAACTTATCGAACAGTACCTCCTGAGTGAAATTACCACAAATAACAGTGCCAATTTTTACAGAATGGAAATCGTTTTTTCAAATTTATGAAACGCTTATTTTAGATAATGACGATCTTACTGATGTACAGAAACTGATTTATTTGAAAAGTTATCTTGTAAACGAGCCCCTTAAGCTAATAGAAAATTTGCATCTAGTTGATGATAGCTTAAAATTAGCATTAGACACTTGAAAACAGAGATACGATTATAATGTGTTAACAATTTTTGCTCATATTAAAAAAATTATAGAAATTCCTCAGTTAACAAAAATCGCGCACAGTTCATTTAGGGAATTCCTATTAAAATAAAATAAAATACTGGAGCCTTAAAAAATCTAAAAGTACCTGTTAAAGAGTGGGACTTAATACTTATTTTTATTTTGCTACAGAAACTTGACATGAGTACAAGAAAAGCTTATGAAATTGATAAATGGCTTAAACTCAGCACTACTCATTTCCCCACTCTCGATGAATTTATAACATTTTTAGAATCCCGCTGTTTATACCTGACATATATCATAGTTCTTCTACCAATATATCCACAGCTCATAAAGCTTCTAGGATGGTACATCATCTACACAATCAGCTTATTATTCTACCACATAATCAAATACGTAGAAAAACGTGCATATTCTGTAGCTTAGATAATCATTCAGTCTATATCTGTTTTAAATTCAATAACTTATCTCACAACGAAAAACTTGATTCTGTGAAAAGCGACAAACTCTATGTACAGTGTTTTAGTCGTACTCATTTAGAGTTAGTAAATTAAGATCACATAGTTGTCATTTGTGTCAAAAAGCTGTCTTAGACAAAGACAATTTTTATCTTTAGAAAAGAATTTTTTTAAAAATTCGGACCTATTCTTACAATAAAAGCCATTTATTGATGAATACATATCACTAGTACATGGTCAGATAATTCCCCTTAACTTAAAAAATGAAAGGTCAGAAAATAAATACTTATATCATCATCCTGTAATTAGAAATGACCATTCCACAACTAAATTGAAAGTAGTATTTAATGGTAGTGGAAAGACATCTATTGGTATTTCTTTAAATGACACTATGCATAAAGGATATACAGTACAGCCAGAACTGTTTGATATTTTCTGTAGATTTAGAGGTTTTCAATATGATTTAACAAGTGATATTCAAAAAATGTATAAGCAAACTAGAATAAACCCCTCACATACATTCTTGCAAAATATTCTATGGAGAAACTCCCCTAAAGAACCCCTACAATGCATTGAATTACTGACAGTTAGTTATGGCATAAACAGTGCATCATTCCTAGCTACTCGAGTATTAAATCTCTTGGCTACTTCCAATCCCGCGTTAAATTTGTTAGAACAAACGTATGTTGATGATATTCTGTCTGGAACAGACTCACTTGAAGATTTAAACATTTCGAATAATCAATTAATAACTTTGTTACACTCAGCTAGTTTTCCCCTCCATAAATGAAATTCGAATTCTCGGACATTTTTAGATAAACTAGGTAACTTATCACAGCAAGCTCAATACGTTTCTCCTGATGGTATCATTAATAAAGTTCTAGGAATTATTTGGAACCCGGATATTGATTGTTTTTCAATTTTTATTCCTAATATACCCCATTTAAATAATATTACTACTACTAATATTGGCAAAAATCGCACAAATGTATGATTAAGTAGGATTTATAGGTCCATTCATTGTAGTGGCAAAAATCATTATGCAGAAGCTTTGGACGAACAAGCTACATTGGGACGATGATCTCTCGCCTCGCCTCTATGAATGGACAAACTTTTATAATAAAATCCATGTTTTGAAAAATTTTAAAAATCCTCGATATCTGTTAAACAATCCCTATTATGTATCTATTGAAATTCACGGGTAATGTGATAGTAGTATGAGTGCGTATGGTGCTTGTATATATTTTCGAGTCATTTACACAGATAACACAGTAAGCTATCGTTTAGTAGCTTCTAAAAGCCATATAGTACCTATAAAAACGACCACTTTACCCCGGCTAGAACTTTGTAGCTGTTTACTTCTATCCCAATTATTACAGAAAATTATCATCGCATTTCAAAATACGTTCTACTTTTCCAGTGTTAACTTGTGGTCTGATAGCTCAATATTATTGCCCTCTAACAATAGACTTGTTAGTCTTATTTTACATAAAGAACATCTAAACCTCGGACATGGAGGTGCACAAACAGTCCTATCCCATTTTCGCCTCAGATTCTGGCATCTTGGCGGCTTACGGGAAGTTAGAAGAATCTCTTATAACTGTAAGATTTGTCGTAGATTCAAAGCACAACCTTTTTCTCAAGTAATGTGATTTACCATTAGTGAGAGCAGAACCTACGAGACCCAATTCTAGCACAGGAATAGATTTTGGACGACTATTTCATATAAAATCATCTAAACTTATAAAAGCACCAGTCAATAAATGTACATTTCTGTATTTGTTTGCATGGTCACCAAAGCAGTCCACATAGAATTAGTATCAGATTTATTCACAGAAGCTTTTTTGCTCTGTTTAAAACGTTCCATAGCACGAAGAGGCTCCTCACATATTATTTATAGTAATAATGGCAGCCATTTTTTGGGTAGTAATAATCAATTACGTGAACTTTATTAATTTTCCAAAAAAAAAGAAACTACAGAACAAATTCGACAATTTTTAACCCTTGAAGAAATCAAATGGAAATTTATTCCATCTCAAAGTTCACATTGGGGAGGTAATTGGGAAAGTGCAACTAAATCTTCATCTTAATAGACTAATTGGTGACTCAAAATTTACTTTCGATGAATTATCTACTATTTGTTGGTCAGTGGATTATTTAAATCAATTACAAAATAGGACCTAAGTGGTACACTCACCAAGAGAATATTAAACTCAATGACATTGTATTAGTAAAAGACGAAAATAGAAAACCTTTACAATCGCCATTAGCTAGGGTCATAGAACTATTACCAGCCAAGGATACCAAAGTTAGATTGGTTAAAATTAAAACTCAATCTGGAATTTACACCAGAAATAAAACAAAATTGTGTCCTCTAGTTTCGGAATGTAAATCATTATTTGTAATTACTTATGTTTTTAAATAAACTACACAATACTCGTTCCTCCTTTACATCGTATTACTACTGCATGTTTTCGTTTAGCTTAAGAATGGATGTGGAATCAACGGAGGCCTGTATGTTCAAATTTAATATCACATTTCAATCTATAGTCAGTTGTTATCACAAAATGTCACTTTAGTATTTATTTGAAGTTTATATAAAAATGTCATTATTATTGAAGTTTTGTAAAAATGCGTCATGTAAAATAAGATTTTTAAGTAGTTAAATATGTTTATTTAGTGTAACCTGTGAATATTTATTTTTCAACCCATTTGTATATTCTTCAAGTACCCTTTTAATAAGAGCCAATTTCTATCCAGTTACCCACAATTATTATGGTCCTCATTTGTTCTTATGTTTTTAGAGAAGAAGAAAAATAATTTATAATTTTTAAAAGTTTATTGGCGTTTTTCGAAAATAATCATGATTTTTGCAAGTTATTTTGTGCTATTTTTTGTTTTCCCCTGTAAACCGTTTGAAAATATAGAAATTTGATAAAGCGAGTGAAAATTATATAGATTAATGTATTGGTAATAAAAATCATTTTGCAAAGTTTATGTGATTTTTTTCCATTTACATACAGTATTAAATAATGAAAATGTTATACAGATGGTGCAAACTTTTTGACACTGTATGTCGGCTGTTAATTTAGTACTGAACCATTGTTTCTAAATGATCTATGGTTATGAATATATTGAACAGAGTCATATCCCAACCCTATGAAGAAAACTACAGGTTTTTCAACTAAAGTAACTATAACTTGGGATTCATTTCATGTTGTAGGGTTCATATATACAAACATAACATAGAAAATATACATAATTTCTATGACATAAATCAACACGCATTTCATTTATATACACAAAAACTTCGAAATATTCCCTATACGTCCATTGGAAAACGAATTTGGGAGGCCGACTCTGACTCATTTGAAATCATGCGGAATCAGTTTTGTTTACTACGTAAACTCAAAAGTGGATGTGCGTATAAACTCCAGGCGTCCGCTAATTTTCAGTATATTGGTTGGTATAGTTTTCTAGGCTTATTATGAGTTTTATGCTCGAAAGGAACTGAAAATCGAGTCATTACAATGGCGTACGCCATATTCACTAGCCGTAATACCGGCGTTGTCATATCTCCTCGATTTTTACAGATATTAGACATTGACACCATGCCATCTCACCTGTTTGTGGCAGATAAGGGAGTTTAGACGATAGTTTTTATGAAGCGGTAAGGTTTAAACTGATAGCGGTTGCTTTGAAACATTAAGTAGAAAAAATTGTAAGACAATAATTATCTGTGTTTCTTATATGAAAATAACGTTAAAATGGATTTTTGAGTGTTTAAAGAAATATTGAATATTTGAGAAGAATGATAATTTCTGTGTATGATGTGTGCAGGATATACATATAAATTATATGTTATACAGGGAGAGGTTAAAGTAAAAATTACAGGAAGACTTTGATTGTTAATTCCAATTTGTACATCACCTATACGCCTAATAGTTTTTGTGTTATGTTACATACGTACTACGTACATACAGACATTAGGTATGACAAAACTGGTCAAAATTGTTGTGACGTACAAGGAACTAAATTTCAATGATTATTATTGTTGGATCTTTCTTCAGTTTTCATAGGTACTACTCATGTTTCTACGAACAAAATTTCAGTGATTATAATTGTTAGTATCTTTCTTCATTTTTAATATCGCTCATATATTGTCTTTGATCTGTCTCAAAATCATTTGCAGAATTTATTAATGTATAATATATTGCCTAACTTTCAATTTCGGGATTCATAGATGTTTCAGTAGTAAAACATCGATGTTTACCATCGATGTTCACTCTCATTTACCATCTATGCATTGATTTTTTCGATACAGTATTTTTTGTATCGAAGTTTCAAGGTTATAAATAAGACTAGATACAGGTTTGGCCGGTACTTAAGACATTGAATTCGTCTTTTGTTGTCTAAGGACTGATACATTAGAGGACAGACTGTCTCGACAGTACTTTTTTCTTAAGCCCGTTTGTAATTATCAATTATTCATTACAAGTCTTAGTCAATTTTTTAGGATCCTAAATAATTGATAAATACATACACATTTTGTATAATTTTTTTGTCAATTTTAAATCATCATAACTTCTCCTATTTCTGTACAATATTAATTGACGTGATATATTTATAGAACAGGTCCCATTTTCTATCAATTGGGGTTAAAATATGGGGCACCTAATATTAACTTAACGTTGTTTCTAGATAATATAAATATATGTGATCTAAGTGTTATTTATTTTTGCAGTTTCGAAGAGATTGGTATGGGTTATTTGTGATTGGTATCACTGATTCTGCATCGTAACACCTTGTCTCTATACCCTGTTTTTAAACTAGAAGGCCATTTTAGGAAACTTGTTAACAGCACTAGAAATCACTAAATAAGTTAGTGGATTGGGAGGGATGAGGGATGACATAAAATACTATAATAGTCATACTAAAATTATGCAGTCTGGACATAATGAACCACAAACTAAGTAATAATTAATCTAATACACGGTAAAAGGGCGAATGCATATTATTGAAAACGAAAAACAATATACCACGAATTGTAAAATTAAATCTATAAAGGATTCCAAGGTCGGTGACTACATTTGTAAAAAGGTTGATAACAGTTGTCAAATTTGGTGGCACATGAAAAGTTTTCTATTTATTGATGAAACAGATTTTAAAACAGAGTCGTTTCTGATCAAATGTAGATAATTCAGAATGAAGGAACCACATTAGACGAAAATTGAATTATTCAGAGATCAAAGGATTTTTGTTTTT
This sequence comes from Galeruca laticollis, assembly GCA_963921935.1. Taxonomy (NCBI): domain Eukaryota; kingdom Metazoa; phylum Arthropoda; class Insecta; order Coleoptera; family Chrysomelidae; genus Galeruca; species Galeruca laticollis. The sequence goes on from OY998183.1 coordinate 65,121,451, forward strand.
CGAAAATTGAGCTATCTGAGAAATGAAGATCAACTGAATATATAATTTGTTAAATATGACATATAAGAACATGTTCCATTGCAAGTACAAGAACTTATATTTGATTTGAAAATACAACAAATAATTTTTTTATCTAGAAGTAAATCATCAAAATTATCTGTGATACACTTTAGCAGAATAATTGAATAATGTATTTGTCATTACTTCTTCCATAGATTTATTTGGAATATTTCATAGCAAGATTAGGTGCCTATATAGAACGGGAAATTTCCAAATGTTATGAAAAGGGCCTATTTTTCAATAGACCTATTATACTTAATCCTCATTTTGAAAACAGTAATTTCAGTACTTAGAAATCAGATATAGTATAAAAATAGTTTAATCATTCAACTATTTGCATAGTTTTTTATTAAGCATTCTTTGTAACAAATAAACATTTTAAAGTATATCAGAACTATTAATTACATTATCTATTACTTGTTAACTCAAGAAATAATATAAATTTATATAAAGTTAGTATAAATAATTATTAACTCAGAATCTACCTCACTGTCATCACTAGAGAAATAAACGATTATCGGTTATATAAGATCATCAACAATCCTATCTAACTTGAACATTTCATCTTCTTCTTTTTTGACATGTGCCACACAATTTTGCCAGTGAATGTTTGTCACATTTTACAAGGCTTGCATTATAAGATCCTTCACTTTTTTTAGTTTAAAAGTTTTATTTTGGACTGCCACTTAATTTTTTACTTGAGCGCAAATCAATTCTACATGGTTCAAGTTACAATGATATGGTGGCAGCCTAAGTACAATTTTATTGTTTTGTTGTGCGATTTAATGAAGATGTTGGAACCTTTTCTACCCTATAGCTGTGGTAAGATGCATAGTCCATTACAATTTCAGCACCGCCTGGCAATTTTTTTAGAATGTCAGAAAACCAGTTTTCAAATACCAAACCATTCATATCCTCATGATAATCTCCAGTTTTTTTACTTCCAAATGTTAGCAATACTACTTTAAATATCATCCATGCTCAGATCTCTCATTGAAGGATTATTAAACGTTTTTCTTTTCCAAATAGATTTTTCAAACCTGTAGATAATCCTTTATGAAAGACATCTCTTTTATCGCCAATAGATGTATCTATCTATATTTTGCAATTTGTATGACCTTCATTTAGCCAGGTTTCATCAAGGTAATAAACGGGTCTCTGTTCTTCCCTATACTGTTTGAAAGATCTTAGGTAATTTCTTCTTCATCTTACAATATCATTGCTTTCTATTAAAATACTATTTCTGTTTGTTTTCAAGTATCCAAAAATTTTTGGCTTACTTAAAATTCCTTTCTTTCATTACTTTGTGTGAATGAACGAGAAATTTGTGGTAAATCTGGGAATTTTTTTATTTTATTTAAAATTATATTGAATGGTATTTCATTTTTAAAAAAGAAACTATGAACAATGTGTCGAATTATATTTTTCAAAGTTTTTGTTCAACAATTCCTGGACGAACTCCGCGATTGTTAGAAGAGACAATTATTTCAATGTTTCTACATTCTTTAATAATTCGGAACACAGTCCATCTCGCAACTCCTAAAATCTAAAATTTGCACAAGTTAATTTCACACAAAAGTGCTATTTTGGATAACTTACCCAACGTTTTTTTTAATTTTAAACACAATGGCATTCACCTTTGTCTCTGGTTCATCATATGAGGTTTGTTTAAACAAATTCACGTTGTTTTGCTTCTCTATAGACGTTAGTAGGCCTAAAATTACAGAGCTCTTTTTTGAGGGGCGGATGATGTCTGCTATTACTTGGCATATTAACTGAGTCCATTTTCAAATGAATCCTGACAAGAACTGTTTTTATATTTTAATAAAACAATAAGAAGAACGCCAAAAGAGCAAAATGGACACTATTTGTTTACAATTTAAACAACTGTCGATCATAATATATGTCAAAAGTGCTGTGTAAAACCGGTTTCGATTTGACCAATCAGGAATCTTCAGAATTTCCTTTTCTTCCTAAGCCCTTTTCGCCCTTTTTGACCATGGTTTCCGTATTCTTGTTTTTAGATTTTCTCTTTCTTGCAATATTCATTATTACTATTATTACTAACAGCTGCTGTTGTTAATAATAAAAATTCAACATCCATATTTATATTTAGAACTGTAGAAGGTAGAATATAAAAATACGTAAATAACCAACATTTGAAAGTAAAAGAAACTCCCGCCAACAACAATGTGCATGATCACATCCTTCATAAATCAAAACTTTGAGTTTTGCATACATTAGATTTTATGGTTTCAATGTTTAGTGTCCTAAATTTATGATCCCAAAAAAATGACTAAAACTTGTAATAAATCATTGATAATTACAAACGGACTTTATTGACATTTGACAATAAATCGCCCGCTCGTCATCTTTCGCTTGTGACGACCACCTTGTGACCTTGTAAGAAAGTGAAAGAATTTTAGCATTGATCAGTAAAGGCAGATTTTCAAACTTGCAGTTGCCATTTCCGCTCGCAGTGACCGTTCCCGTTGGAAGTTAAGAAGCTACTTTCAAATTTGCGCATTTATATTTTCCGTTGCTGTTACCGTTCTCCGTTGAGCGTGACGTTCCCTGATGTTTAGACATAACGAAATTTTTATGCTTTGCATTTCGCTGTTCGTGCCCTTCGCACATTGACCAATCAAAAGCCTGGTCGTTTGACAAGAATCGGGTTTAATATAACATTAAATATCTTATTGAAAGTTGTGTAGCTTAGTCACGTTGATTAAGATTTATTTTTGTTGATTTGTGCTTTGTGAAGAATGGATTTCGATATGGATGGCAATGATATTCTTCATAAAAATGACTCTCAAGAAATAATTGTAGAAGTAGAAGGAGGAATAAAGATTATCTACCTTGAACACAACGGCGGCGAACATCAAACGTCAGGATTAAAAATTGACACTATCAACGGTAATTGCAACGTCAAACAGCAACGGAAGAGGGAACGGTAATGGCGACGGCAACTGCAAGTTTATAAATAGACCTTTTTGCGCGATCGATCTTTTTTGTTTATTTATAGCATCGGTTGTTAGGACGGTAGGTTGTGTTTACTGATTTCTAAGTCCAACACGTCGCGTCGGTAAGTGATTTACTTACCGTTCAGACTTCGGTAAGCAAATTACTTACCGACGTCTGAGCCCTACATACATTTAAGTGATCCTAAATAATATATTACTTCATTCATTACACATAAGTAACAAAAAAATAAGATTTATATTTTTTAATGAACAGAACCGAACAGAACAATATAAAAAGTAATAAATTAGCATAAAAACAATTCCACAGAAAGGACAAAAAGATCAAAAAAATTAATTTGAAACATTAAAATTAAATGTACAATTGGTACATTGGCTAATTTTAACACCGCTTGTACCTGCCATGTTGGTATCGAGGGTATTCATATTCGTATTACTCAGCGTAACTGGAGAAACTGACGAGGTATCAGCGTGTAAAATTTTCTCTGCAAATTCAATTTTATTTTCCAGAGAATCTTCCACATAGCTCTGCTACTGTGGAAGATCTCCAGCCCCCATGTCTCTTAAGACCTAAGATATCTACACCTTTCTTGGCCAACAGTGTCGCCGAGGTCCTTCTAAAAGAATGATCAGTATAACTATCAGGGCTCTCTTATTTCAAATATTTAGAAATTTTTGTTGGCAAACTTCCAATCGTCCCTTTTCCTACTACCTGTATAGTGTAGTTTGCGTTACGATAATTTAAGAATAAATTTTTATATTTGACATGAGGTGGTGGGAGTGAAACATATTTCTTAAATATTTCGAGGTAGTGGATTTCATCATCTACCTTTTTGATTAGGGGTAAAGTCCATTGTACATTATTATTCGTATTTGGAATCTTAATAATTATGTATTATTTATGATCTTCTATATTATCTATCGTCATGTACAATTCCTCCCTTCTGCATGCGCCAGCTTTCCCCAACATCAATCCTACCTAAAATTACAAATTTATTTAATTTTTGTTGTCATAATTCTAATAATATAAAATAGATACATTAAGGATTAGAAATGGGTCATCGGGAGCTTCACTTAATAAGCTTTTAATCTGCTTTTTGGTAAACAGAGCAGCTTTCTTAGGTCTGTTTATCCTCTTTAGATAGGCAATCAAAGTATGAAATGTTGAAATATCGATAGCACCTTTAAAAAAAATAGTGGTTTTCAACATAGAATATTCTGTCCAAAGACTACCAGGCGATTTCAATCTCTCATTTCGCCAAAATATGCCACAACACTTTTCCATTAATACTGGCACCATTCTTCTCCTCACACCAATTCTTAAACATTTTGTAGACTTTTTCATAGCGATTCCTGGATTTTTCTGGGATTATAGCTTCACATCCTATTTGCCACCCTTTTTCAACTTCAGTATCACTCTCACTCATTTTATATTAGTAAATTAATCGAAAAGTCAAGTTCAAAGTATAGACTTTAAAATGTAATCTTAAGTTTCACAGTAAATGCATTTGTTTGTTGATAAATAATATATTCGAAACACTTAGCAACTGCCCAACAATTATTAAATTATATCATTGACAAGTTGGCAACTGCCTACTTCATACCAAAATTCAAATATATGTTAAACTGATCGAGAAGTATAAATGTGACTTATCACTTTTCGTTCATTTCGAAGAAATTTAAATTATTTTATTCGAAATTTATTTCAATACGATCGCGCAAAAAATGGTATGCGCATCACCGGTCTCCAGCAAACATTGCTGTCGACCAGTAAACAACCCTTACCGTTCTTAATACTTAATATACTATAAAGGTCGAGATTTTGTGAAATTCATAAAAGAAGTCTGAATGCTAGTGACGAATTACGAAAATTACAGATCGAATCCGGGTGTACAGAAGGTAATGCTAAGAAATTAATTCTAGGTATCATGTTATATAGATTTGTCCAGTTGACTTCTGCAATTACCAAAATTCTGCTCAGTCGTTGTGATGCGTCCAGCATGATAACTGGCTCTGAATTTAATAGTATCAAGGAAATAATTACTCTATTAAAGTGCTATGAAATTGTAACGAAAGATATTTCTAGGGATATGTGACGGTCAGTAATGTTATTCCCCTTGTTAGTAGTATACCTAAATGAAGCTCTGAACAAAACTTTACCAAAAGATTCGATTATCGTCCAGCTAAAAAATGAATTAGGGAAACAAATTATCAGGCGATTCGAACAAATCGAATTCCGCTCAATCATGGCACTGACTATTGCATTGGACTCAAGGTTCAAGTTATTGCACTTCAAAGATCCATTGGCAAAAAATAATGTAGTGATGTACTTAAACTGATTCGCTAAAGTCGCCAATGAAAGCACAAATAAATACATCTATAAAGCTAGCATGATCACATCAGCAGAATCGGTTGGGAATAAGGGCAACAGTTAGTGCTCATTTAGTGCTAATTTAGTGCCAAAAGCTGAAATTTGATGCTCTCATATATTATTAGAAAATGAGAATTCTGCTAACTTTTAATTACGCTAGCAATGTGCACCCTCATACGCCGTAATAATTCAATATTAGTTCTAAAGCTAAATACAGAAAACTTAGTGCTCAATGACTGCTGGCGATATGTGATAAGCAACTCAACGAAAAAAATTTTTTTCTATTTTTATTATCAAAACTTATAGTATGACACTCTGAGCATGTTCCTGCGGTGAATAGACAGATCTGCATCAGCAATTAATGATTCTAAGGGGTTTGATATTCAGTGCTCAATTATTAGTGCTGATCGTAAAATAATTATAATTTTCTTGGAAAAATTTTTCAATATTTTTTAATGATCAAAACTGTTAGATTGATACTCTGAGCATGTTCCTGGGGTAAATGCATTTATTTACATTAATACTTAATGATTCTATGGTGTTACGTATTTAGTGCTCAATTAGTGCTGGCGATATGTGATAAGAGATTTAACGGAATTTTTTTTTTCAATTTTTATTATCAAAACTTCTAGTATGAGACTCTGAGCATGTTCTGTTCAGGGGTAAATACACAGACATCGTGACCTATGAATTTTGACACCACAGCTGAGTACATCTTCAAAATTATACTAAATTCTAAATAAAACTTAAATTAATTACTGCAGTACCTTCGGGTTAAGGGAATTACAATTTGAGTAGTAATTTTAATTAAATTATAAGTATATGGTATTCTTTTCAAAACTAATAAGTTTGATATAACCAATAGTAAGTCATTATCGAACTTATTTTAAATTCGTAGTTTATTCCTTAAAAGGAGCATTGCGATTTCCGATAGTGGGATGCCCTGTAATATCAGAAATAGAAGGATAGTACATACATATTAAAAAGTATATTAAACGAGAAAGGTCATCCATATCAAATATACTGTATAGTTTTCTTTTCTTTCTGAATATAATTCTCTCATGTTTCTATATCCATTTTAATGGAAGGAATGATAAAGGTGTGATTACGGTCTCCACTTTTCTTTTTAGTCGTCGGATTCGTACATTGTATTATTTGCCATTCGGCTGTAACACTGTTTTGTAATGGCCAACATTAGATTTTAATATACGATGTAGCATGTATCTCATAATGCAAACTCCGGCTAATTCATACAAGTTATTTTAACTGATGCCATTGGGATTGTTATTGTTAAATCCTGAATTTAAATTTATTATTAGAAAATAGGACCCATCAGAAATAGGAGCGGTAAATCAAAGACGCGTATCATCTAAAAACAAAAAATATACGGTCTGGCTCCTTTCGGTTTTTGCTATAGTGTAACAAAAAAATCCAATCAGAAACAAGGAAAGCCCGCCGTCGTACAATATAAGGCACATATTTACTAAGCCGCCAAGCAGTCACAAAAAGTGATAATATCAGAGTATGATGCCATTCTTATGTTCTAACTGCTTTGAATTATTTGCGTCTTATTTCGCACCTGCACTAGGGAAAGAAAATAAGTTTTTTGTCTTGTCAAAGGTACCACAAAAAACTTCACTGAAAATAAGAGTATGTTATCTATAACAAAAAATATGAATTTCTAATTGTAATTATATAAATATATTTTTATTATTAGAGGTAAAACAATAAATAATATCAAAACGTCTGGGAAGTAGGTAGGTGGCCAATTGACCATGTTTCATGAAACACATTTCATTGAAAACTTTATCTAGATTTCGGCCCATTTTGAACTTTCATCAGGATGACTGCTGTGAGTTGAAGAAGACGCTCTATATTAAAAAGCATTGTTCAAGAAAAACTGTGTGGATCAAATTCTGATTTTGTGGGTATAAATTAGTCCTATGTTCGAAAATAAATAATATTGAATTACTTTTGATAATCTTGAATATTTTAACGATTGACTTGAAAATTAATAAAACACGTGGTTTAATTTATTATCGTATAAACAAAATGATATAATAATGAAAAAACACTTTTGGGTACAAATTAGTCCTATATTCGAAAAAGAATAATATTTAATTACTATTGATACTTTCAAATATTTTAACGATTTACTTGGAAATTAATAAAACACGTGGTTTAATTTATTATCATCCTTTATAAACAAAATGATATAATAATGGAAAAACACTTTTGGGTACAAATTAGTCCTAGATTCAAAGTTTAAATTTATGATGCTAAAATCGGATTTCGTAAAGGTGGAGGTGATGGCTTGAGCTGAAACCAGAACCCTCTCACATTAAAAAGCCCTTTAGAGGGAAAACTGGGTGGGTAAAAATTCTAATTTTTTGGGTACAAATTAGTCCTAAATTTTACATTCGTTTTTTTTTTAATTTGAAAAGTGGGGTGCTAGCTTTAATGACGGCTTTAATGACGTAAAATATTGTAACCAATACTGATAATACTGATAGACAGTAATAATCAAAACGACAATTTTAGTTTTCGTAATTGTTACAGTCGCATAGAATTTGGTAAGTAACTATAATAAACACTAGATTTAAAATGTCATGTTTATGGACAAATAAAATTTGTTGACTACGCGAATGAAACTATCTTCAAATGTCTTATATCAATAAAAATTAAATAATAACATCAATACTGATAAATATTGATTATGTCTGGGATTTATTAGTATCTATAATTGTAATAAAAATGTAACGGTTATTATAAATTGGAGAGTGAGTTTATCAATATATATGTTCGAAAATATGAAATCGGTAAACCCAGGCACCTTTTGAAGCTGTATTAACCTGGAACCTGATTTAATCGAAAAATCACATTTTAAGCTCACACATAACACAAACGATGTAGATATTATTTGTAGTTACATTTTTATATTTATAGTAGAAATTGTAATGCCAAAAATTAAAATCGTCAATATTATACCATTATCACATCATCAGATAAAAACGAAAATTAATACATATAAAATCGTTTGAAGTATATTGTAGTACACTTTTAAATTTTGTAGTATGAATATTCGTCCCTGAAAACTTGAAATAATTGAAACCGATGAAAACATAATCTCACACTTAGTACAAACGATGTGGATAATTAATTGTAGTGGCATTTTTGTTTTTATAGTAGAAATTGTCATGCCCGAATAATAAAATCGTCAATTAAACCATTAACATATTATCATAATCTTATTACAAAATTTAAAATTGTACTACAATATATCTGATGATGTTTTAATGGTTTAGTTAACGATTTTATTTTTCGGGCATTACAATTTCTACTACAAATATAAAAATGTTACTACAAACCACAATACAATACTAAACCCCAAACCCCGTAAAACTATTAATTAGTAATGCACATCTGTGTATTCACCCCCGGATCTTACTTAGACTAATATATAATATAATATCTTTTAATAAATTTCTATTCTGTTATGGACTCATTTTTTCGGTTAAATCCCTTATCACATATCGCCAGCTCTAATTGTGCCCTAAATACCTAATACCATAGAATCATTAATTACTAATGTAAATAAGTGTATTTACCCCAAGAATATGCTCAGAGTGTCAATCTAGCAGTTTTGATCATTAAAAAATATTGAAAAATTATTCCAAGTAATTTATTGCTATTTTACGGTCAACACTAATTGAGCACTAAATACCAAACCCCTTAGAATCATTAATTACTGATGCAGATCGGTGTATTCACCCCAGGAACATGCTCAGAGTGTCATACTAGAAGTTTTGATAACAAAAATTGAAAAAAAAAATTCAGCACTCATTGAGCACTAGATTTTCTGTATTTTTCTTTAGAACTAATATTGAATTCTTACGGCGTATGAGGGTGTACACTGCCAGCTTAATTAAAACATCATTTTCTAGTAATATATGAGAGCAGCAAATTTCAGCTTTTGGCACTAAATTAGCACTAATTGTTGGCCATATTTCCAACCGATTCTGCTGATGTGACCATGTTAACTTTATAGATGTCAAATAAATCTGATTCTTCCTACGAAATACATAGACATACATTCATCGTCTTCATCTACTATTAGTTCAGAAGCTGAAATCCAAAAGTATCTTGGTTCAGCTTTAGCCCAGATCATACATATTCTCATCAACAGGTAGGAAGCTATGAAGTTTGTACGCTATGTGATAAAATACTTACCTATTGTGGCGTTCATAGCGAAACACTTTTTTCTACAACGAAGAAACTGCTGGACAGAGGAACGGCTTTCAAAACAGTTATTTTCAAATTCTCTCACTAAATAAATAAATTTCTTTGCTTCTGGAAAAAGTCTATCATTGTTTAACATTCTAATACAAAATTAACATTTTAAATCGTATTTTATTTTATACAAAAAAACTATCGATGACTATGATACGCAACATCGATTTTTGCGTACCAAACCAAAGGAGACTTCTTAATTAATCCTCGAAAATGTTTTTACGAGTCGTACTCGTAATCCATTCAAAATAAATTAGAATATTCAAATGAAAAGCGTCTACTAACATAAAATGTAAAATAATAATAAACATCGATAGCAAAATATACCAATAATAATACTGTTGAATTACCAGTCAGACTTACAATCTTTTATCCCTTTATTCTTAACTTCGAAACTACGATTGGTTTTGCTACTGTATGTAGGGCCAGATGGTTAGCGCTCATATGAACGTTATACGAAAAAAATTATTCCTGTGAAATTTACCAAAAATTGATTCATAAGAAAATCCTTTTACAAACGTAATTTTGAACCATTGAACCAAGAAGGGGATTACTTACTGCTTTAGAAATGTTGCCATTGTATTTGTTGTATTTGATAAGGATGGTAGATGAACTCTATTGCACCTATTTGAAGTTAAATGTAAAGCTACTAACATTGAACTCTATACTGCTATACTGCTATTTTGTGAGGCAAATTTTCAATAGAGAGGGATAGATGATGGAGGTGGTTGTATCTAACATACCCGTCTCTCATAGGGTTCGAAAAGATTAAGGGGGGGGGGGTAAGGTGGGTAGAGGACTTGAATAGCACTGTAGAAAATTGTTCGGTACATATTCGATACACATTGCTGGAACAAATCTCATATTTGCAAACTCATTCTCATGATGATAAAGTTCATTATCAGTTATTATTTCCAGATTTTATTGAAAAAAAGAAATGGAACCTAATATAAACTTCGACACTGATTCATGAAGTCATGGATAATATACCTACTAACTATGACTGTGTTGTCTCTGCCATGACGAAATAATAATATATAATAACACGCTTTTATTGACCACATAAGTTTTACATCAACTGAAAATTACATTACAAAACGTGGTGTAACAATTAGCCAAGCTCAGCTCTTCCACTCAACCTTTCAAATGTACACAACTATGTGAATTACAAATACAAAAATACAAATACAAAAAGTACACAACTATGTAAATTAACGAATAAGTTCAAGCACATCAAGACAAGATCCATTGAAATAGTTACAAAATTAACAACAAAAACATTAGTCCAGTTCAAGCCTGCCATTAATTAAATCCATTTTAACCATATTCTTAAATTTATTGAATGAAAATGTTAAGTAGTAATTGGGTATCCTATTTAGTAGCCTGGATATATAAAACGAAAAATAGCCCTGAAACAATTTGGTACCATTAGACTTCACCTTGAAGAAATTTTACGTTTACCACAGCAGGAAGAGTCACCCGAACCACAAACCGAAAACATCAAACGACGCTGCTTTAAAAAAAATAGACCTACAAGGTTTAGCTGTGCATACTGTAAAGAACCAATTTGTTTGGAACATGCCAACTACATGCGTAGTGAGTGCTTGGCTAGTGAAAGTGACTAGGATTTACGATTTTAGTAATTTTTAAGATTAGGTTAGTCGTTTTTCAAAATGTCGCTCTTTCACGTTTGTGTTAGAAATTCTGAGTTTGCTTTTGAAAATGTTATGTTTTATCTGTTTTGTATGTTCTCTATTTATGTGACTTTTAGAATTTAAAATGATTTTAAGCTTTGTTTCTTATTAAAAATTTTCTGGACCTTTTGATTTCATAAATATACCTACAAAATTGGTAAATATACTAACATTGAATGTGTTGATATATTTTCCCCATGTCTGATTCAGTTATGCATGGTTTTCGTCTGTTTTCAATGAAAATAGATATGCGGACTGTGAGTCCGACGTTAGTATCTAAGTCACATAAATCCACGTTAGTAGCAGAAGGTTAGTAATACCTAGGAATCCATCACAGAAATTAAGTTGTCGCACTAACCACAAGATCAAATATTGTTTACTTAGTTACCACTATCGAACTACAATTACCTATTAAAAGTTGAAATGCTGCGTAATTGGGAGCGGTTATATTGCATTCACTTATTGTACTAAATTTCACTTACTTTGTATACGTAATTGTATTTGGTACGTTCTCCAGCAAAATTTCCCCAGAAAGTGAAAAATAGTTAAGTAATTGAAACCATTTATCTTATTACATTAACCAATTCTCTTACAACAAATGTACTGCATTATTTTTCAAAAGAAGTAGAAGTATCGACCTTTTAGATATCAGTTAAGATAATGATTGAAATGAGCTCGGTTGAAAAAGAAATTAGCAAAATTATTCAACTCATGAAGTGGACAGTTAAAATTGAATTTACTGTTTGGACCCTTTTTGTGCAATCTACTCATGTTACTATTATAAATGAAACTGACTGCTTCTAAATAATTCCACTATTTATTGAAAAAATTGAAATTCTAATATATTGATATTGATAATTGTAATTTTATTAGAATTTTCATAATTTTCCAATGCCTATATAGAGTGGAATTATTTATAAACAGTTTTATTCATAGCAGTAACGTTGCTTAAATATGTAAAAAAAATCTGTTTTATCAATCACATCTACTGAATAAGTCATTTTAGCAGTTTTGCCACAGAAAACCAGCGCTAATCGACCATTTTCAAAACAAAAGTTTACTATCAAATACCATTATGGGACATCAATTGCATACCGAACAATGAGAATGGCAAAAAATATATAATATGCTTATTTCATTGCATTCATCCCGACAGAACTCGCCGATCCTCTGAATTTGAAACAGAAGTTTTAATTTCCTTGCCAACTTTGTATCGATAATATTATGATTTATATAATAGGCATTCTGTAAATACTACAAAATACCTAGAAGGAGAGGTAGGATATTCTAACCCACAATAGACACATCTGCGTCGCAGTGAAAGGCCTTACTTTGAAACTACTCACTTTAACTTTAAACCTTAAGTAGATATTGTAGAAAGAATTAATTTATTACTTCGTGAAAAATATATCTGGGTTCAGCAATTAGAACGCTACAAATATAGGTAATTTCATTCTGTTTTGGTACGTTTTTAATAGTGTCTGAATCCGCCACTGTCTGTATAATAAACAAATTATTTTACAATTCTTAGAATGATATTGCGACCACCTGGTAAACTGGTCGGTATATTCAAAAGAAAAATGCCTAATATATTCAGCAAAAAATACAGTTTGAACCAACAATTCTCGTTCTTATAATTATGTAAGGCCTAGAAATAGAAAGGAACAATATATTTTACTTTATCCTAAGTTTATTTAACCTTTCGGTAGTGACGTGTTGTCATAGTTATAAATCTAAATATTTCAAGGTTTAGGAACATCTAGAAAATTATATATATTATGTATTGGATTTAGATAATTTATAACATGTATCACTCTTACACACTCCATAACAACACAGTTTAATTTTTCCTTTTCGTACAGATAATAAAAGTCGACTTAAAAAATTTATTTTTAAATTAAGACACTTATTATTTTAATTTTCTCTTACTTTCTTCTTAATAAGTATTATTTGTTTAATGTTAGTTGATTTTACCTATTTGCAAACAGGTATTTTATGCTTATTTACAAAACAGTACGAAAAAGATGGCTGAACTGCACGCATGCGCACAACAAAAATTGTTATGAAAGGGTCTGTTGTCTTGATTCGCTATTCGGAAATTTCCCCATTCGTATGTTCAGATGGAGGTCGTAAGACACACTCAGAATGGAAAGGAATAATCAAATACATTCTCAATCATAGAAAAAATATGTAATCAAAGCTTAATTATTTATTTAATGACAATTCCAATAATGTACAAATATATTTTTCTATTTTGCTGTGAAAAATTAATTTTCACTTATTCTTAACCTCACGTGACCATTGAAGCTAGAAATCTACGGAATGAAAATAAGATACCGTAAAATGGGGTAACCTTGACCGATTTTGTAATTTGTCCCTATAAAAGACCTGTTTAAAATTTTGCTATATTTTTGTCTATACACGTATACTATGGGTATTGGAGTCCACTTTAATTAGAGTACATTAAAAATCACCAAAAAAATATTACGAGCTAAAAAAATTAAAAAAAAGTGCTTTTGGTCAACTTCACCCCACTTGGCTGTTTCTATTACGCTTGTTGTATTCCGATACTTCAATTCTCCTCATGTGCCTGCACCCTAAGGGTAAATGGTTACCATAACCCATAAAGTTATCCAGAACACGTGACCATACGTCATACAAAATGGCCGATGGTAGGCACACAAAAGATCATTTACCTGCGTTTTGCATTGGTGTATAGTTGTGTTAACAGTTTTTCTTTTACCATATGTGTTTAAAGTTTAAATAATGGCTTGTTCCGATAAAAGTGATTATCTAATGATATTAGAGAGTAAATGTAAGGAAATGGCCATAAGATAGAAGGAAAACATAAGAGTTATTCAGGGTATTGATCCTTACACACTCATAAATAACCCTGCTCCTATTGAAGAAACTCAAGAAGTCAACTTTCCACCAGTGACCGATTTCCACATAGTGTCGTATTTGGTCCTGACACACACGTTTTACACCAATGAACAAATGAAACTTGAGAATAAATGAGAAATAATTTAACTTGTGAATAATTTTTTTTCCTAGAATGATCCAAATAAAAAACTTGTTTCTCTTTATTTAATGAAAAATATAGTACATTGTCAGGTATAATAAAATACATAAATCACTTCACAATACATCTATATAAAACAATATTAAAAACCTACAATAAACTGGATAAATATACATTTAATTATCGAAAAGTAATTTTTGACTCTATTTTTAAATATATTTATTGAATTACTATCTTCAATGTCTATCAGAAGGCTGTTGATACAATTCCTTTATGAAATACAGAATTGTATGTACTATTGGCGGGGTATTATCGGTGGACAAATATTAATTAACGCACAACACACTACCACAATTTTAAAAAAAATAGGGTCATCCTCACCAGTAGATATACTAAGCCGGTTCTGGGACGGAAGTCGGCCATGTTGGATTTCGTTGACTGTGCGCGCGCACCGGAAGTGGCATCCATCTTGTGTCAATGGCGGACGTGTTGGTGTGTCGTATCCATCTTGTGTCAATGGCGGGTCGTTGGCGAGTATTTCGAATGTCGCGACTGTGACGGCATCCATCTTCTGTGACGTCAATCATGGTCCATCCACATGTGTGACGTAGCACTTCCAATTTGGTGGGTTGTGTCGTTGGCGGGTGATTCGAATGTCGCGACGGCATCTTCTGTGACGTCAGTAAAATCCCTACGGCATCCATCTTCTGTGACGTCAATCGTGGTCCACCACAACACTTCCAATTTATAAAATTGAAAAAATGGTCGACCGTGAGATTCGAACTCACGACACACACAGCGACTTTCTCGTTCCTAACACAGTCCCTAACCGTTGCGCTATCGCAGGGGGTGAGAAAAATAATAATTACAAAGACAGTATTTAATGGATTAATGGGGAGGTGTGAGGGGTTTTATAACAAATTTCTTCACAGGTCTTTATGAGAAAAAACCGTTCCGTCCGACTAGGAGGTTGAGACATTATTGTGTGTGTGTGTGTGTGTGGAGATACACAAAATATAGGACACTAATATATCTGTAAACGAATCAGTTGTAGTATGTCATTAGTTGAGTATAGACGTCTATTTGAGGAGTTTATTATAAAAATAGATCGATTGAATAAGGATGTAATATTTTATGAAGAAAAACGAAGGGTTATGAAGCAAATTGCAAACCTGTGCCTTTCTGCTGCTGATACTACCGACTCAGATCAAAAGAAGTGGGAGAAGCTTACAATAAATTGGGTGCCAGACGAATTACAAAACGGAGCTCGACGACAGGAGATTTCAAGTGCTGTAGATTATATCTTTAGATGTCCGCAAACAACAACATATCCATTAAACAGAATTCAACCTACAAAGCTTTCACCATGATCAATATAACCAACACTAGCAGCATGTTCCATAGTATGAAAAATGAACTTAATAATATATTTTCAATGACTCTATGTATATTATTAGCATTCATATTCGTTTTATTATTTAAAATTTTACCAAAAATTGTTAAACGTAAATTTAAATCTTCATGTAATATATCCGCTGATGAGTAGATTGGGTGTTTTAATAAAAAAAAAATCCACTTTAAAAAAATAATTTATTATTGATATAATAATTACAAAGGTAATGTAGTATTTAAAAAACCATTGTTGGAGACGTTGTATATTTCTGTAGGGTCCTCCAGTGGTGTAGTAGGTTCAAAGTTTCCAGTTACCCATGATGTGTGTGTGTGTGTGTGTGTGTCATCAAACTAGTAGACTAAAGGGAAACACACGAGGCATTTCTTTAGTAGAAATTCAGCTTATTGCTGTGTGTTTGCAGCATAGTTTCCAATCATTTTTATTCTGTAATACTTGATGCCACATAAAAGAGTATCGAATGCCATGCTGTAATTTTTCAGCTGATGAGTAGATACTAGGTAATAAAAAAAAATCCATTTACTTGAAAAATTATTTATTCTTGATATAATTGAGTTATCATTGAACATTGAAGAAGATTTCATTTGGAAATTAACCTGATGTTTTACTCATAAAAAAAAAACATTGTTTCAATTAACAGAAATATTTATGCAATAGTCTAAAATTATATTGGAAAAAACAATATTTTACATTTTAATATGAAAGTATAGTAATATATGTTATAAATTAATATGAAAGAGTAATAATACTACAAACGAATGTCATAATTCACAAAGTAGTAATATATGCTATAACTTAATCCATTTACTTGAAAAATTATTTATTCTTGATATAATTGAGCTATCATTGAACATTGAAGAAGATTTTATTTGGAAATTAACCTGATGTTTTACTCATAAAAAAAAACATTGTTTCATTTAACAAAAATATTTAGGCAATATCCTAAAATTATATTGGAAAAAACAATATGTTACATTTTAATATGAAAGTATAGTAATATATGTTATAAATTAATATGAAAGATTAATAATACTACAAACAAATGCCATAATTCACAAAGTAGTAATACATGCTATAACTTAATATGTAATAGTTTAATATAAAAGTATAAAACTATATTTGAGTTCATATTATTATATATTTAAATATATGTGAAAAGTGAAAAATGGTTTTACAAAGTTGTATTCAAAAGTCAGCAAAAATAGTTTCATCTGAATCATAGTCAGAATCTTCAGGTTCTGTAGGTAAATTGAAATGAAGAATTAATCCATTTAAAATTTCTATTGGAAAATCAGTATATATGAGTTTTAGTACTCTTCGACAATCATTTTTAGATAGTGATCGAGGTACTTTAATCATTGCAACAGCACTTCGAAAATCTCTGATTAATTTACGTGATTTCTTAAGAAATTTTACACGCCGTTTGGCACGATCTTCAGTTTCGGGAGTAGGAGACATTTTTTATCTAAAAACAAAAAACATTATTCCAAAATACTGTAATGTCCCCATGGAAGCGTATCAAATGAATCGGGAAGTAATTTCCTTTTATCATCGTGAGGACTCAAAGCGATTTTTGTTTGTTCAATGCTATACACATTATGAGCGAAGGAACGTATCGTATTTTGAGTAATTGTCATCTGTTTCCAATTTTTCAAACAATCCACATAATCATCGAAAATTATTTTATTTTTCACAACACATTTTTTAATCCCCTTTGATTTTTTGACAACTTTGCCCCCCTGAACTTTGTAACTATACATTTTGGACCTTAAACCAACAAAATGGGTGATTATTTGTCCATTAGCTTCATCTTTCATCAAACCTAGTATTTTTTTATTAACTCGGGGTATGTTGTAGATATTGTTAATGGGATAATCTGATGTATCAAATTTGTCAATGTTTGCGTCAATTAACTGTTCGTATGCATCTTCACAAGTAAGTTGATAAACAAAACTATCAGTGTCGGTGTACATCAACTTACAATTGTCTACTCCCATTGTGGGAAGCATAAAATTGTAATGGAAGTCATACATTACAGTTTTCGAGATGTCAAGAATAACCATACCCACGTATATCGGTTTATTGAAAATTAGTTCAGACTTTTTCAATTCGATTGCCATCAAAGGTGGATCACCATCATCGAAAACTGTTCTATTGTGATAACGCGGACTAGCAATAAGATTTTTAGCACCATAACGACCCTCATATGTAGATACCAATTTACAAATTCTATGTTTACGGATGGATTCCATACATTTCCCAAACACAGCATTATTCATTAGTTTTCTCAAATCTTTCTCAAAGTCGCTGGTGGCTAAAGTCCTCAATCGATTGTTTAATTCGATGTAGGGTTGAAGCCATGCAGATTGTTGGAATTTCAAAACTTTGTGAACTTTTTCCAATACTAGTCCATGTTCTAGGGCTTGCTTTAAATTTCTATAATGTAAAGTGTAACTTTTTTTATCGTGTAGGGTAGTCATTAATTTTGTTAATTTTGAATCGGGTGGTTTGTGGTGTTCGGGACACATAGGAAAGTCTTTATGTAGATTATGCAACTTGTCTGGATATAACAAATCCACTTGAAGAATATAGCCTTCGGGGTTATCATCTGGGATGGATTTTATGAAATTGATGTCGTTAAATTTCTCCATATCATTTTCGATCCACTCGAAGCCATCAAAGGGCAAATGTTCACACATCGCTTTTCCATACAAATTATTTACATCTGTATAGAGAATATACATTGATGGTTTCTCAACATCATATTCAGACATATATTTATTATTTGCTTCACTGTACCTATTGCAACACTGTGATATTCCTCCTCTAATAGCCTTTTCAATAAACATTATCATATCAATATTTTTTAAAATTTGCAGTTTACATTTTGTAAACTTTAGCATCACATTCCACGCATATCCTGGTATACTGTAGAACCATCCAGGATCTAGACCATACGTTGCTAAAGCTGTCTCTCTAAAATTTTCAAACACATCTGCTAGAAGAAGAATATCGGTGCGCATGTATATATCGCTATATTCTCCAAGTGTTTTTACATTGAAAGACCGCCAAACATTTTTAGCGTGAGCATAATCATCATCAGTTACGTTCGCTTCATTTAATTTATTATAAAAACATTCAATCGGTGGTAATTTATCATCATTCAATTTTTCCAAGTTATTAATATAGTCATAAGGAAAGATACCTTTACGTGTCAATAATGTAAATTGGATATTGGTTAAATTATGGTTTTCTTTTTTCAAAATTTTCAAATAATTGGTGTCCAAAGTTTTAACGACAGCATCCAAACTAGATCCCAAAAAACGAAACGAATCAATAAATCTGAATTTTATGTTTGTTTCCGAATCGTATTGTGTGAATGAAATGTATTTTTCCTTATTGATTGGTAAAAGGCTGACTCTACCACGTTTGGCAATATCTCTTATGATAAAATGGCTATCATAACCAGACAAATTGTGAAATACAATCGGCACAACAAACAGTTTTCTAAAATTTAAATTGCAGGATTGGTGCGCAAATCCTCGAAACTCCCCCGTAAAATGATTGTGATCACGTACAACTATATCTTTTTTATTAAACTTTTTTTCACATATATGACAAACAGTTGCATCATTAGTAGTTCTTGGTTTGACTACCATTGGTACAATTATTTTAATTTTTGAATCTACAAATTTAGCTATATCAGTCATTTCGTTAGCGAACCAATCCATACAATCCACACCTCTGTAACTTTTGTAAAACGATAGAGAATCGTCAAAAGAACATTTTATATAGTAGCCTGCACTGTAAGTTTTATGATGTTGATATTTGTTTGTTGTTTTAGAAATGATTTCATTACATTGTGTCAATTGAGATTCAAAATCAGCATAAATAATAAAAGGACATTTTTGCTTGTATGTATAATTCTTAAACTCAACAAAATCATATTTGGGAAATGAAATCTTTTCATTGTTTAAATTCTCACAAAGTTCGGAATGATCATCCAGTCTCTCACGCAATGAAAAGTAATTGAGACATCTATCACAAACATATTTTTTATGATCGTTTCTATTTAACTGTGAACTAATTAAACGCGATAAATCTTTAACCCAACAATAATGATATTTTACCTCAACAATAGTACTGTAATCATTATGAGATGGCGTTGTTTCATATTCGTTTAATTTCGGAAAGTATTTATCTTGAATGAGTAATAAGTTGACGTGACGGTCTAATTTTTTCCTAGTCAATCTTGCCGGCAATACTGTGTAAAATGTTTTGTTCACTGTTTCATTGTACTCTAACATATAAACGTTTATGGAAATTTCATTTAGTGTTTCAAACTTCTTAATTTGAGGCAGTTTCATTGGCATATCTAAGCCTCGAGTTTTCAAAACGGTGGAATAGTGTGGATATGATGATGTTCGGCTCACCTGCCCTGTGGGAGCGTGTAAACCTGCAACAACGCTCCAGAAAAAACACGCTTCATCATTGTTCTGGATGTTGATGCATGCATGTTTTTTCTGTATCTGCTCAGGCAATCGAATGAAAGATGAACCATTACCCATTTCGTATTTGTTAATTGCTATCTCTAGTGAAATGATTTTGCTTAATGCCCAACCGCTCTGTTTCTCTTGAAACTCTGACATTTTATTCAAAATACGATCTACGACATTATTTTTAAACCATTCTATTAAATCAGTTCCCTCATCAATGATTGCATTGGGTGTACTAAAATGTTTTTGATTTACCACCTCCCGATCATTCGATTGCTTTATATAATCACCAATGAGAGTAGTATTAACTTTTATTATTTTTAGATCCTTCAATATTTGTGAAATTTTAACGTTGAATAAATTAAAAGCATCTTTGAAAAATTCATCGATTACTTTATGTTTCAAATTTACAATAAGCCCTGTCCTAATTCTACAATTAAAAATAACCCCAACATCTAACCATTTTACACTTCGTTTTCTCAACCCATAACCCATATTTTTTTTTGTAATTGAATTAATTTGATGACGTAATCGCTTAAGTTCCCCAATTTTTGATTGAATTTTTCTCTTCTCACCAATGGAAAATTTGAACTTAACCAAAGTCAAGACACATCTCCTAACATGACGGTCTATTAATTTAATTATTGAATTAGCTAGCGGTTTAGAATAATGTTCTTTTAGGAAAGTTAACGTTTGATCAGCTTTGTTCATTAAATTCACCATTTTTTCACTTTAAATATATAATATACATATATAATAAATAAAAACTCACCAAGCGAAAACTAATTTTCAACAATTTCAAACGATATTGCACGATTTGGTCTGCCCACTTCAATTAATCCTCTAAATATGAGAGAATGCTTTTGAGCTTTGAAATAATCAAGTTGACATCGGTACTGTTCCGTCACTCTCTTGGGCAGGAATGTGATATTGTCTGCGAATTCTATCAAAATGACTTCACCACCAAATTTGCTTGAAACTAATTTTGCGCCTAAGATAGGGTATGCTTCCCCAAGCGTCAAATGTTGAAGTTTAATAATAGGCTTCTTCTCTGTAATTAACGACACTGAATTTAATGAAGGTAGATCCATCTACAAAAGAATAAATATGTGTTAATAAACTCTACCTTTTTAGTGGAACTTTATATCATAAAAAACAAAAGTGAACGATTTGTTATTTGAAGAAATAAATGAAAAACTTACTTTTTTCTGAGTAGCCTTCACACAACACACAGATTAATTTTAATATTCTATCACTGTTCAATGATAACTGATTTGTATGATGTGAAATATCAAATTTATATGGAACGATATCCCCCACTATTTGCAAGGTGGTTCTCTCAACGATACCCACACAAATTAAAATTTAATAGCTTCTCCTAATATTGAAAAAAAGCAATAAACGGTGTTCCCACGAAAAAACGAACTACTCTGTACCATTATAATTACGTCTATCTATTAAAATGTTGATTTGAAATGTTTTATTTATTCTCAAACATACAAACTAAAAAAAAAGCAATTTAATAAACGATGTTCCCACGAGAAAACGAACTACTCTGTACCATTATAATTACGTCTATCTAAATGTTGATTTGAAATGGTTTATTTATTCTTAACCTACGCACTGAAAAAAGCAATTTAATAAACGGTGTTCCCACGAAAAATCTAATTTCTCTATACCGTTATAATTATGTCTATCCATTAAAGTTAAATATTGATTTAAAATGTAAATGTTTTATTTATTCTAAGACCCACACACACATATATATATGAAATATTATTCTCAAATATATTTCATCAATATAAAAAGTATTGTAATTTTCAAAAGCAATACATAAAAAATAATTAGTGATCTCCTTCTATCAACTTGGAAACATGAAACAAAATCATTGACAATTTTCGTTTCATTTATCAACTCACATACGATGGGAACATGAAATAAAACACAATAATTTTAATTAATTAGTTTTAATACTTCTCTAAATCACTGACAATGTTAACTTTACAAAAAAACATATATTCTCTTAGTGCAATGGCTAATTCGCTATTGTTGATGTCACACATTACTTGAATCAGTTCAAATTTAGTCAAATTTTCATTAGTTTGACTGAAATTTCTAATGTTTTCCACCAAATTTTCATAGTATTCACCAAAATTTATGGATTCTAAATGAGTGAGACGTGGGGAGATGAGGCAACGATCCGCTTGTAGTATTTGATAAACATCTTCTTTTCTTAAAGGTACACTGATATCATGTTTGGTCACCTCCAACCATTTAACACGATCAAATACCATTTGTCGAATGGTGCAGTAGTCTCCACAAGATAACACAGCTTCTTCTTTTTTTTCTTCTTCGTGAAATGATGCACTTATAAATGAATTATTATTTAAAATGTCGATAAATGTGAACCATTCGTATGAGCTGAAGTTGATTTTCTTATGTTTATCGGTGTATGATAGAGTGATCGCAGTACTGAACGTTCTTGCGGGGCTCAAACCACAACCAATTCGAAAATCTCCATCTGTACAATACTCTGTGTACAATAAGTAGTGGTTTTCCTGTTTGGCTGCCATTTCATACACTTGTAAAATATGATCTAATTGTGTGTCATAATTAACATGACTTTGTGTAGCACTAAAATAGCCGCTGTCTTGAGAACTCATATTGACGACTGAGAATCTAACCTACAACTCTCTCCTCTATTTATACTCATTCACATCTCCTACTACTACAAAACAATATATTCATGAGTAGTGAAGCGATGTAATTACGTGACTACATCTGTGCTTTGTATCCAGGTGTTGTGTTTTCTATCTAAACCTAACCATGTAACAAACATCTTGTTGCCTTTTCTTTTAAGTACTTTCTCCACCAAGTAAATGTGTGGATTTGACGTTTTCTGTAGCTCTTCTTCGTAAAACCCTCCACTGATTGGGATACCTTGCAAGTCTTCGAGCAAATATGTGGTGGGATTGGTTATTTTAACTTTAATGATTTTGAATAGTTCAGTCGTCCAATTGGGTGTGTATCCCTTTTCAAAGACATGTTTCGACTTGCTTATACGAACAATATCACCAACTTTAAATTTACGAAGTCCGGCAATCTTTAGATGTGTATAGGTTTTGTTTAAAATATCTTTTTCGTTGGATTTATTGACATTGGAAGGTTTATATTTGGTTGTTGAATGTTTTGTGTTATTGTAATCTCGTGTAATTTTAGGGAGAATGTCAATCCATCTATAGGTACCATTTAAACTGAAATGTTTGTAAAGCTTTAATTTCAATGTTCTAATAACTCTTTCTGCCATAGAAGCTTTTTTCGTGCTAAATACACTATAATGATTAATCCCATGTTTTTTCATTAGTTGTTGAAACTTGCTGTTGTAAAATTCCGTTCCTTGGTCTGATTGGAGATTTTTAGGAACTCGTTTTGTGTTGGTGAGAATGTCTGAGAATGCACGAGTTAACTCTTCACCGGTTTTTGTCTTTAATGGACGTGTCCATAAAAACTTTGAAAAGCAATCGATGACGACTAGTATCATTTTGTGATTTTTATTTTGATTAGCGTAAGGTCGCATTTCAGCTAAATCCATTTGCCATAAATCATCTATGCCTTTGACAATTGTACGTCTGCGTGGATAATTTTTACGTATAGGTTTATGGAGTTCGTTAACAAGCTGGACTTTGGATGACATGTTTCGTAAGCGCATGCACTTTCTAAACTGATGATCCATTACTCTTCTCATCTATTTTCTTCTTTTGTTCAATTTCATGCTTCTTCTTCAAGTCCCTGTCCAAAACTTGAAACGAACGTTCTATGTATGTATTATACATATCGATCTTATCACTGATTAGAGTATTACTTTTCGACAATTTATCCTGTATTTCTTGTTTAAAACTCTCCAAATCATTTCTCAAAAATTCCTTGCCCATAGCAACTACCTCGTCGACGTATATTTTAGTTGCCATATCTCGAGCTCTGACGGGAGGATTTCTCGAAATAAATGCAGCAATTTCGTTGATTTTATTTTGATGAGATACCAATTGCGTTTGTAATGAGGGGATTATTGTTTTTTGAAGTGTTTCGAGCTCATTATGGTACACATGTAATTGTTCATCAACATATAGTTTGTTAGCAACATCGCTATTTGCAGTCGGCATCTTTACATTACAAATTTTTACGTTTTCTGCATCAATATTACCGTCTAGAGTATGTGGATACGATACTTTCGGCATATACGGCTTAACCCGCTCATTAGCATGATTGCGGCGATGTCCAAACTTATCGACAGACATGATTGAAATGATTATGTTTTCCGTTTGTTATTCAATTATATTGGCCTCTTTCAACTCATTGATTATTGCAATTATCTCGTTGTTGTGTGAGAATGAGGTGTTGCCAGCTTCCTTGGATGCAATCAGTAATCTTAAACGGTCACACAGCTCATTGGGATCGTCCCAATAAATGTATTCCATCGGTTTTTCGTTGTATGACAAAAGAGGGCCACCACCACCGCCGCCGCCGACAACAAGACCTTTTCCTACATTAGTATATGGAGCGGTTTGAATGGATTGTTGTTGTTGTTGTTGTTGTCGTTGTTTCTTTAATATTCGAGCTGATGGAGGTTTGGTTATAGTACTACTACTAATATTTGATGAGTCAGTTTTAAACAACGGTCTAATTATGTTGCGATACTTTTCGGTAGCAGTACTTTTCAGACGATCTGCTGCATTGAGATGAGCTTTTGTTATTGTTAGCAGAGCTTTGTAATTATTCAAATCATCATCAGAGTATTCATTGGGATGATTGTAAAACACAAGCTGATACAATCCCGAAGTCCCCGGTATATTTCCTTCTCCACCCCCCTCATCCTTCTCTCGTAATATGTTTATATTACCGTTTCTTTTATCGAATGCAATTCTACGTCTGCCCAACATCCAACCAATTTCATCATTATATAATGGACCATAACTTCTATCAATTTCATCATCTTTGCGAAAGTAATCTTCAAGATATGGTTGACTAATTATTGGATATTGATCTAAATAATCTTCTATGACATCACGCGAAACGTTGGGATGTGTGCCTATATCATAATCATCATAATAATAATCGTCTTCTCCTTCTTCATCATCATAACGTATATTTCCTGATTCATCCGTCTCGGCTATGGGTTTTGTATCGAGAAATGATACATCAGCATTTTTTTCTTTTTTTGTCGTTGTTTCCTCTTTTGGAGGGATGAATTTTGAAACTATGGCTTGTTGTAATGATTTTGAGGATTTGACCATTTCTTTTAGCGGTACAGATATCGGTTTAAATAGCTTATTTAGAGATGTATCATGTTCTGATTTTCCTAATTTTAACGCTAAATATTTCTTGCGAATAGATCTCGCCAATTCACTGATTTTTTTCTTACGCATGGCAATAGCAACCTTATCGTTGGACATGGTGACGATGACTGAGGATAATGTCTAGTGCTTTATGAATTTATCGAATCCTTTACGGTACCTACCATTATTTAAAGCAAAATCTTTTACAATCACCAATGTTCCATAGTTGTTAGTAGTCGACCAGCATTCTGAGCAAATCTTTTTAAATTCTTCAAATGTCATGTCTGGTGACACATGTTCCTCAAATATATGTTTTAGATTAATTTCATCCTGCTTGAATAACACAATCATATTACAATTGTCACGTATGAGCTGTTTTGGTATTTTCGAATATGTTTGACATAAGTAGGCCGCGTCAATGAGCTTGTGCCTACACATTGAATAATATTCACGAATTTTCTGTTGTCCATCGCAGGCAACATCATCAAATATGAATATCGAGTTTGACTGCGCTTTATCTGGACTAATAATTTCCTCATTGTCTTTAAATGGAAAATAACCAACACCTTTAACTTCTCCTAAGACTTCTTGCAACAATTTATATTTTGGTTGAAATAACGACTTGGAATAAACGTAAACATTTTTGAATTTAGCACCATTTGGATCGAATAGGAGCGACAACATAACATTTGTCTTTCCACACCCACTAGGACCACAGATGATTGCACGAAAAGAATTTGGTAGTAGTTTACCATGTTTACCAACAGATGATGGATTAGAGGTAAAGTCCAAGTTTTCAATGGGTAGCGTCTGCTCTTGTTGAACGATCTTCATCTTGTGAAGAATTTTATTAGAGTGTTATTCTATAAATATGGATATCGCAGCATTATCATACATCAGTCTTAATGTTGGTGTTTGAGGGAGAAGGTCTTTTGAATTCTCTAATAAATAAACTGCCATTCGAACTTCACTTGCCTACCTACAATTATTGTGGTCGTAAGTGAATATAACTTGTCTTTTTTTTTCGTTAAACATATATTACGTACATTTATAGCTGGAACAAAACTACAAAAGCGACTTGCACGTGGTGACGCAGGCATTAATCCTTTAGACGACGCCTGCAAACAACACGATATAGCTTATTCGCAAAATAAATCTCTTGAAGAACGTCACAAAGCAGATAAGGAGTTGGAAGATAAGGCTTGGGCTCGAGTAAAATCAAAAGAGGGATCTTTTGGTGAAAAAGCTGCTGCATTACTTGTTACTGGTACCATGAAAGTGAAACGAAAGTTGGGAATGGGAAGTCGTCCAAAGAAACAACGACGTTCCTTTAATCGAGACGTAGTGCTAAAGGTGGGAAAATCAATGAAGAGAGGAGCATCTCTAAAAGAAAGCGCCTTGTTTGCCTTACGAGCAGCCAAATCACTTATTAAACAATTTGGTGGATCGAAGAAAATTGTTGTTCCTCGAGTGATACCAGTAAAATCTGGAGGTTTTCTACCACTTATACCTCTGTTTGCCGGTCTCTCAGCACTCGGAGCACTATCGGGTGGAGCTGCTGGGATTGCAAAGACTGTCATTGATGCAAATAATGCTCGAAAAAAATTGGAAGAAGACCACCGCCATAATAAGGTTATGGAACATGTCGGAAATGGTTTATATCTGAAAAAGTATCCTAGTGGCAGAGGATTTGGATTGTATTTAAAAAAAAACTCGCGATAAAGCTACCCAATCGTCCACTGTACGACACCGATATTGCGCGTTATGCAAAATTATATAAAATCTCACACTTTCGTGGTGTTTTCATGCGTGACACTCTACCTAAATCCGGTCCTCGACGACAACAAGAGTGTGCAGTGGTTAACTTGGACTCATCCAAAAACAGTGGAACACATTGGGTAGCATATATAAAGAAAAACAATGTCATCGAGTATTTCGATTCATTTGGTAATTTGAAACCGCCCAAAGAACTTGTAAAGTATCTAGGAGGAGGAGGAAAAAATATTTTTTATAACAATAATCAGTATCAAAACTACGATCAAATCAATTGTGGACATTTGTGTTTGAAATTTCTACTTCAACATCCTTGGAACAATGGGAGAGGAGTGGGATGACATTAAAACATTATTAATGCAAAAGCCACGAAGTTTTACTGTTGATGCGCTGAAAAAAGTCCCCATTCAATATCTGATTGGGTTTGTCAGCCCGTCTGAATTGTTGGATATATGGCATAAACTACCTAATGACTACAAAACAAATTTTGAGCTACAAATTCGTCTGCCGTGCTTCGTTCACTACAACCGTCCCGATTGGACAACGCATTGGGATGGTCCTGCAAGTTCTCAGGCATCTTGTTTTCTATGTCAAAGTGTATTAAATAAATCTTGAACATAGTTCTGTGTATTATTTAAAGTACCTTCATCCCTTGACATGCATCAGTCATCATGTCGCAGTTGTTGAGAGTAAATAGCACAAATCACGTATTTACATTCCAACCTCCTACGCCTATTGTACTCTATCCTGAGAAAGACTATGAGTTAGCACTACGTTCCTTCCACTCATACCATAGTATACCAAACATTGAAAATCGCAAATTTCACTACTACGATGACAACAACATGATGCAGAGTTTTGATATACCAACGGGATGTTACGAAATCGCTGATATTGAAGCGTTCATACTAGACAAGTTAGGTGGTGGTGGTGGTGGCACCAGCAATCCATTTGAAACTGTATTTGCGTTAAAACCCAATAATAATACGTTACAATGTATGATTTACAGTAAATATAGAATTCCGTTCGGCGAGCAGGATACTCCCAACTGTCTTGGCGACATATTGGGTTTTTCTAGACAGATACTCGAAGCCAAAAAATGGTACTCTTCAGATCTACCCGTCAAAATTATAAAAGTATCTAGCATACGCTTCGAATGTAACATTACCACTGGAGCCTTTGACGCAGACAGACCTGCTCATACTATTTACGAATTAGTTATAAAAGTAGATCCTGGGTACGCCATTGACGAAACTCCACATAATTTACTTTATTTACCTGTTATACCACAACGTGAAATTACTAACGTTACTGTGTTGGCTTTGGACCAAGACGGACATCCTATCAACTTTCGTGGTGAAAAGAGTACCTTGGTGTTGGAGCTTAGAGCGAGAAGCAACAGATGGGATTGATAATTAATCATAAAAGACGTTCCGCTGCACATTCAGTTCCATTAGTTAAACGACGTCCTTCAAAGCAACAGCAGCAGCATCTTACGTTTGCTAACAAATTGTTCTTGCAATCTTTAGGCTTTTTGTTGAAAGAAAAACGATGACAACCATGTATGGAAAACGTTCTCGTATGAACGATATGCCTCCAATGTTTGATATCTATCGCAAGCCGAGATTCGATGAATCGATTCGCAAAGCTGAATACAGAACATATGCTCCGTTCATCAAATCGTTCAGTTGCAGTGACATTGTGGAATTTAGCATCAATCAAGTTGATTCGTTTTTTGCAATGAACGAAACATTGTTGTGCATTAAAGGTTCGCTCAATATACATGGAGCCGGTGATGTAAAGCTGGCAAATAATTTTGGTGCTTTCCTTTTCGATTCGTGCACATACAGTGAAAGCGCAAGAGAAATGGAAACGGTTCGAGATCCTGGAATCGTGAGTGCTGTACGTGCCATGACGTGCTACAATCAAGAAGATTCCAATCATATGGCTATAGCAGGCTGGAATTATCCCAAAGATCCCATCCTTAATGCTCCAGATAAATCATTCAACCTACAAATTCCTCTCAAGCACATTTTCAACATTTTCAATGACTATCCCATGATTACATGTGGACGGCAAACAATACGTTTGGTTCGAGCTCGAAACGATAATGATTGTGTATATATCACAGAAAAAAATGTTGCCGGTGTGACTTCCACTACAACTGTTAGCATAAACATTACCAACATCGAATTGAAAATCAAGCATATCTACCCTAATGATGATATTAAGTTGGAACTGATGAGGACCATTCAAAAGGATCAGCCTATAGTTATTCCATTTAGAAAGTGGGAGATACATGAACTGCCATCCATCACCAGAAATGCTAGACGTGAAGTTTGGGCTGTTAAAACTACAACTTCAGTGGAACGACCTCGTTATGTTATTGTTTTCTTTCAAACCAACAAACGTGACAACAACACAACTGATCCAACTTTATTTGACAATGCAGACATTCAAAGTATCAGGTTATCGCTAAATGGAGAGTATTATCCCAATGAAAGAATGCAGTTGGATTTTACCAAGAATGATTACAATGAGGCATATTTCAACTATACTGAATTTTATCCTAGCTATATGAATTCGACACAGAAGCGTCCTCTGTTGGATTATTCCTCATTCAAGAGGCGTGCATTGTTTGTTATCGATTGCTCGAAACAAGAAGAAAGCATGAAGGCATCTACAGTTGATGTAAAACTTGACATTGAAGCAAACATTGGTTTCCCCGAAAATACCAAAGTATATTGCATCATAATACACGATTGCGTAATGGAGTATTTCCCCCTCACCGAAATTGTTAAGAATTTAAACTAGAATGTGCTACTGCTGCTGCACGTTAGTATTCTAGCAATCATCATCATGAGAGTTGCATTCGTGGACATCCAAGGATTCGTCGTTGATGGATGCTTTGTTCCCAAAGAACTCACCATCGAGATTGGTTTTAAGCAGAGTCACTACATGTTTTTGCCACCTCAATCGTTTGATACATTAAGTCAGCGTGATAAGAAAACTGTGAAATACCTGGAAAAAAATGTGCATGGCATTCGATACTCTTCAGGTGACATCGAGTATAGCGAAATAAATGTAATATTGGAAACTAAGCTGTTGTATGCTGCAGACTTCATTTACGTACGCGGACAGCAAAAGGCTGAATTTCTACAAAAGAAATGTCACATTTTTAGTGTCTTTCCCATCATTATTGACGTCTGCAAGTTTGATGGTACATCATTGGCAACTGGAAACTTTGAACGTGATTCCTGTCACGCCACTGGAGGATCCTCCAGAAATGTACAATATCTCCGACAATGGTTTTTAAATATTGCGTTACCTTTGTAATTATTATATCAATAATAAATGATTTTTTTAAAGTGGATTTTTTTTTACACACACCATTTAGACGTCCCACTCAACAAACTAAATATCTTTTTTAACAAGAAACGTATAAGAAACAACCCCTGTATACATTTTATGACAAAGAATCATAGACACTTTTGATTTCACTCGTATGCTGTGAAGGCATCAATCTTGGAATATTAAAATGTAAAGTGCAACTTTCAAAATTACGTGGGGTCACTGACACCCAACGCAAAGTGTTAAAACCCAAATAAGACATTTATAAATAAACCATGATAGCGCAACGGTTACGGACTGTGTTAGGAACGAGAAGATGCTGTGTGTTCTTAGTTCGAATTTCACAGACATCCATTTTTTTTCAATTTTATAAATTGCATGATTTTTTTTTTCAAGCGGATTTTTTTTTTACATACACACCATATGAAATTTAGACGTCCCACTCAACTATCTTTTTTAACAAGAGCGCCAAAAGTATCTGGGGTCACTGACACCCAACGGATGAAGGTAAAACCCAAATAAGAAATTTATACAAATAACCTCGATAGCGCAACGGTTAGGGACTGTGTTAGGAACGAGAAAGTCGCTGTGTGTGTCGTGAGTTCGAATCTCACGGTCGACCATTTTTTCAATTTTATAAATTGGAAGTGTTGTGGTGGACCACGATTGACGTCACAGAAGATGGATGCCGTAGGGATTTTACTGACGTCACAGAAGATGCCGTCGCGACATTCGAATCACCCGCCAACGACACAACCCACCAAATTGGAAGTGCTACGTCACACATGTGGACCATGATTGACGTCACAGAAGATGGATGCCGTCACAGTCGCGACATTCGAAATACTCGCCAACGACCCGCCATTGACACAAGATGGATACGACACACCAACACGTCCGCCATTGACACAAGATGGATGCCACTTCCGGTGCGCGCGCACAGTCAACGAAATCCAACATGGCCGACTTCCGTCCCAGAACCGGCTTAGTATATCTACTCTCACCACAGGACAAAAGAGAAATTGGCATATCAGAAAGAATTCTATTGGATGTAACTGTTTTTTGCCTTTAGTAAAAGCTGGCATTTGCAATTCTGTGTGTAGTAGCCTTACATATTCACTTATTAAAAACCCTCGATTTGCTAGTATTACATCACCTAAAATTAAATAAAAGTCATGAATATAGTTCCATACATCAATATGTACCTTACCTCTAATGATGTTGTCCAAGAATTTTGATTTTAGAGTAATATGCTCTGTCTCCCCATGCTTCACTAATAAAATTAACAGTTCCTGCTGGTGTTATTCCTATAAGGTATTTTACAGTGTGGTGATGTTTGTAATTGGACCAACTCTAAGCAGCTTCCAATAAATTTGATGGCTTCTCTGTATATATCTAGAAGCAGTCAATTATAACTGATATTTTGTCTAGGTAAAACATTTTGGCATTGTTTTTATCAAAATTTCTCTACTTGGCCATACTATGAGCAATTCAAATCTCAAAAACATTACTTCTATCACATTTTTTAAATATGTTGAAGCTGTTGTTGGACTCACTCCAAAACGATATGCTACGTCTTTGAAGTCCAAATTAAGCCGGATCTTCATCAATGTCAATAAAATCTGCTCAAATACATGCAAACTTGTATTATGATGAACAATAATATGGGGTTCCAATAACTTCACAACTCTCTCGAATTTTATAAAACTGTTAAGTCCTGTATAATACTTCATTTTGATGTCATTATCTTTTAAAAAGTTTATTCCCATTTAAAAATTTTCCTATCTGGATTCAACTTTCTTGGTTTACTCTAAAGATAATATCATCATAGTTAAAAATCTTCTGCTGTCATATTTGTTTGTGTTTTGTTTTGTATTTTCTGATCTGACCCATGCACTTCTGTCTCTCTATCAGCTGATTTACATATAGGTATCAACAATAAAGTACGTAAATGGCAAACACATTGGATCAAAAACTCATACAATTCTCTTACCTCAGCTTCAACGATATCTTAATCAACGGCTTTTCTTTTTTTCACGGCTCTCATGTCTCGTATCCCTAATATCTAGCCGTTTCTTGATAATGTGTTCATTTCGATAGCCCATTGACAATGAAGGAACCCAATCAGGATTTTTGTCATCAATCAATTCAGCCGGTTTTCCTGAAGTTAATAAACATATTCATAACAAATGGATATTAAAAAGCTACCTTTTTACCTTTCAAAAAATGTGTGTCTCACACTTTGCTGTACTTCAGCTAAGCTTCTGTCAGATCTTTTCTTTTGATCGCTAGTATCCACCTTTTTCTTCTGTTTTTTGATAGTTCATTCCATTCAGGCTTGTGTGGATAGTGCAATTCACTAGGCATTCGACAAAATTTAACAGTATCATGATCTCCTCGACTTCCACAATTAACCAGACAACAAGTAGTAGGCAAGTTTTCTAGTTCTACACTGAAGTATTTATCATAATCACAACACAATAAAGAACTGAACCTTTAGATTAAAGAAGACCACAAAAGAGGGGTACATTGACTGAACTGAACAGATAAAATACTGATTCACACACAATAATATGATAATAGATTTGTGTCCCTACCAGCGGCCATCTTGAAAACCATTTGACAGCATCTTGGATAGGTGTATTAAACTGTTTCTACTAATGTAACGTAACTGGAAAGGAGGCTCGCTTGAAAACCGGTGAGGCAAAATTGAAATTATACTACCCGCTATTGTGTATTATTTCTTTCTCTTTCTAGCTTGTAGGCGCTAATACAGTTCTCAATCCATAACTGATTATTATTTAAATGTAATCCTCATTTTAAAATAGTTATTTGTAAAACAAGTGTCACAATGACTCGTTTTGTAGTACGCTTCGCGGTTCGTTGTGCAAATCACGAGTACTACAGAAAGTCATTGTGGCACAAGTTTCACACAATGTTTTTTATAATTCACATTTATTTAATTATTTAAATAAAATAGAATTTCATATAATCCCTGTTTTTAGACTAGGAGGAGTGGTTTGAATTGAGTTGGCAATTCTGTAGATTCCTAATTGGTCAGATCACAGATGGTTTTATTCAGCACTTCTGATTTTTGACATATTATAACCGAATAATTGTGTACATTGTAAACAAACTTTCATTTAAGCAAAAAGAGGATGATTATTTGTTTAAAAAAGAGCTTCTTCGTATATGCTCTTGCGATCTATTTATATTATATCATGAACAGAATTATTTCTGTAATACATCTTCACATAGATATCTGGTTATTTATCCCAAAAATCGGACGTTTTCTATACCTATATAATGATCCTATACAATATAAAAATAAACAATTGACAAATCATTGATAAATAAACGTTAGCGTAGTTTATTCATTAATATTTTTAATATATAAATCATTCTAATTTACCTTTAATATAATAATTTGCTAGCTAGAACAACGCTAGATCATTTTATTTATAATTTGTGTCAAGGTTAAAGTCAGATGTCAAATAAAAATATAACTAAATACAATAACCAACTGTACACTAAAAATTACTATAACAATGTTCAAAGAGCTTCATTGTGACACTGTAAACAATGTTTTATACGCGAATTATAAAAAACATATCAAATTCTAGATATATCACTTCATCAATTCAATAATTTTAAGTTGTCAGCAAATTGAGAAATATTAAGAGCTAGATTTTGGTATGTTCAATGGATCTCACCAATAATGATAAAAATATCAACTTTTGTGAATAATATATTTATCTATGATAATACAAAATTCTAATTATTACTACTACTTTAAATTAACAATTGTTAAATAAAATTAACTTCGTAATTTTTTGCCGTATGCTAGATTTGCCTTGCAACTTTAAAGTTACAAGTCTTGCATGATGATGCATTCTACAGGAAAATGTCAACAACATTTCTAATTATTATTTGCATTTCATGCAAATCTTCATTTGAAAATTCGTCTGTGGAAGGATGCTTTGGATTGGAACAATTCAAAAATTTTCATAAAATTATTTACAGCTCTCGCTTCCAGCAATGCATCGAAATTTTATTTCAGTAAAATGTACACTTTCAAAAATAATATTTAATGCCTAGAGTAAACCGCCACGTGTTACATACATACGTAGTTTACAAATGTTTTAAAACTTTCTAGTAGTGCATGTTAGGTATGATCTAGGTTCAGTGGATTGAAAGTTAATATTTGTATGCAATGCTGGGAAACTACGTAAAACAAACCCTACAATATAATAATATAATAAATTAAGTTGTCTTGAAAATTTTAGTTCAGGGATGATACAATTTGCTGCAACCGCATGCCACGCAATTCTGCCATACAGTATACAGTATTTTATCTAATGGCGACATGATTTTTACAGAGTTTACACCTCAGTACGGTAGGCATTGTTGATTTGTTGCTTACAAAGGTTATCTATGTTTCTCACTCTGAGAACACAATATAGAATACACGATAGGTGGCACCGCAAATATAATGTATATACCGTACAGGGAAATGAAGGTCGTCAAAAATCTAAATGATTTATTATCTTCTACTAGTGCTAGCGAATTATCAGTTGACCCAGAAATATATTGGAAACATTTTGGGAACTATGTAATGCCGATAGTATGAATAAATATAAAAATATCAGCTTTTTAGCAATACAATTTATACTGTGACTTCTTGTATCAAATGTTAAATGTAAAAGGATTTTCCCATAGGTAAATAGAATTAAAACTAAGTATAGCAACCCACATTAAAAATGTCTGTTCCATTGTAACGGCAAAAGAAGTTTAAAAGGATGTCGGAGAGTGTTGGCAATTTATTCCAGATGAAAATATGTTAAAATCCATGGAGGATAATCTATTATATGAAAATTTAAAATCTAGAGAAAATGATGAATTATTAAAATTATATTGAAATACGTATACATTCTTTTGTATTTCAATACTAAACTAAGTACATTATTTCAAATGTTCCTATGTTTATATACGCTTTATTTTCGTTGTTTAATTTTATTTTTCTACAACTGATGTATGATAAGTAGCGTATATATTCCTCATACTGTGAGAAACATCATTTCTCACGGCACTTTGCCCACACCACATACACTTCAACAAAACCGACAAAATCTCAGTTGGCTACTATTCAGCTTTGAATAGTTGTCACAACTGTCAGTTTATAGACTTTTTTAAATTCTTAAGGCATTTTTCAGTCGTGCTTCCATAAAAGTTACAATTTCCATTCAATATAATTTTAATAAGATATAATTTACCTATTTAATAGTTAATAATATGTGAATACAGTAATGAAACGTAGAAAACAATATACTAACTAACAACAAATAACTGTTTCTAATTGATTCCACAATATATTGAAAAAAAATGCGAAAATTCTAAGATATTTGACGATTGTTCCGATATATGAAATATATGTTCCCAATTGATTCTAAAATGTATTAAAAAAAATTAGAAAAAGATTAAATTCACTGAAGTGTTAACATTAACAAATTTACAGTGTTTATACTTTTTATTCAACTTTAATTTATTCACTACCTACCCACATACAAATTCTATTTTAGACACATTCATTTATTTTTTGTTTAAAGTAAGAATATAAACTTCCTTTCAATTTTATTAAAGTTATGTTGCAAATATTTAAAAAAAATACATGTTTTTCTATTGCATGGCATATCATGTGCGTAAGATATATTTTACAAAACTCGTATTCCCAAATACGGATTCAGATATTGGCATTCACTTGAAAGAATTCCTAAAATATCAATAATTCACTAATTACCTAGTTTACTTATCGGCTTTTGGATTAATATGTGTTTAGAATTCAATAATTTCTTATTGAAACTGAGGGATGTCACTAAATGAACCCACAAATTCGTGTTTTAATTAATTAACAAGGAAACTGGAAATAACGCATATATTAAACACATACTACTCTAATTTGGTTTAACTTCAGTAACCACATTACAATTGAAATACATAAGTATTATTAAATAAACAACTAGGTTTCACTTTGTGTATGTATAAAATATAAGGTTAAGTTACCAATATCATGGGTGATTTCTGACAATAATCATATAACGAATAGCGAAATATTACAAAATATTAAATTCATAGACATAGGCAACACCGCTCAAGAGTCGGCTCGTTCCTCCCCTATTATCGCCCCCCACTTTACGGAAATTTCGAAGTCCGAAATCGAGCGAGCGGTAACTCTAAAATCCGGAGGCGCCAGCATACGATGCAGATATATATATATATATATATATATATATATATATATATATATATATATATATATATATATATATATATATATGTCAGATATTGATATGATTGATTAATAAAAGGACTATGAGTAGAAATTCTAAACATAACATTATTTAAATAAGTATCAAAATTTACCTCCACAATTAATTCCAGAATTATGTCAATGTCAATAAGTTCCACATTGCTCGGAACATCGCCATATGAATTTCAGCAGAAATGAAATTACATTTGAACTTGAAACATGAAATAACATCCAATAATATTCATTTCAATAATTGCTTATTAATATTCACAGGTGTTTAAAATAAAGGTTGACAATTTAAAGAAAGGGTTGAAAGCTTTATGAGAAATGATAAATGGAACACAGCCCAAACATATGACAAAGAAATGTATTGTAAACAGGAAGTAATGAAATCTAGTAATTTTATTACGAACTTAAATTTATTGATTATTCATTTTATATAGAACAATAATAAAAAATCGGAAATAATCAATAGTTTATGTAAGATAAAACAGTAAAAATTCAAGAATTTAAAAATAATCAATTACATCTATATGAATCAGTAATCTATGTTGTATATTTTGTAAAAATGGATATAAATAAGAAAACCGTAAAAACGTGATAATGATTAAAATTGATAATGTATTATAGGAAAAAGACATTATATAGAATCCTAAATACAAAATAAATATTTGAATATTTGTGAATAAGTGTGTTAATCCTCCAGGACTTAGAAATCAAACAATTTCATTTTTATAACTAAAAGACATAGTAATTGACAATTTGTGTTATTAAATCAAACATAAGCAAGCTTTGCATTTGCCAAGCCAAAAAGTTTGTTGATTTGAAAGACAAGAGAGTCGATTTGGTGGGATGGAGAGGCAAGCGTCGATATAAATCTCCTCTTGTAAAAATTGTTAAATTTTTGATAAAAAGTTAGAAAGTTCTCACAAAAAAGTAAAAGAAATAAGTTAATAAGTTTTTGTGAACCCGTGAGAAGAGAAATGTGATCAGGAAGGTGCATCTCTCGTGTGAGAGATCGTCAAGAAATTAGAGATGCGAGTAGCAGCCAAGGACTGAAGATATGAACTAAGGTCTGTGCATTCTAATTAAAATATTTGGAATTCCACATAAATATGAACAGTGAACTAAAAAATAATAATCAGAACGTTACAATAATGATAATCTAATAAAAGGCCTAGAACAATATATTACGATGCATCATATTTCATCTCAATGGAAATTCATGGAATTTAGTTTATAATAATATAATTGTACTTACTTGTTTAATTTAATCCATTCTCAATGTTCACGTGTTCCATGAATGTTCACATAATTTCCACCTTTTATTTTCCTCTAATGCATGCATAACTGGTCTATCCATTACTATCTTCTTTTCAATTCACACACATTATTTAGAAATTTATATATATATATATATATATATATATATATATATATATATATATATATGTAATTGCTTGTTTAAATTTATACAACGTATTGAAATTTTTCACAACGATATGCACGCAGGCAGAGCATAAACCGTTTATACACAGCATTGACGGTGAAGAGCGTATTCGTGTTGTAGGAAATTATACAAGCGTATGCGTAGAACTTATGCGCCGACGCAATATAATGAATTGTTGTGTATTCAGAATTGCATAGGATGTAGCGGTAATAAAGTAATTTCAAATGTTAAAAATAATACGAAATTTTTCACAGTAACAAATTATTAAATCAATTTTCATTGAAGTGTTAGTATTTTTATTCTTTTCATGTCCTCAATAAAATTATTAGAATTAAAATATTTCAGTCTTTCTATATGAGAGTATCCAGAAGCCCAATTTCATAGATAAATTAAATAAATATATAAATTAAATTACATTCATATAGTGTGTATCCAGAACTCAAAGGGAGGAGTCATCATGCTTCCGACTTATATCTAAACTTTAGATCAAATTGATAAAAGATATTTTTCCGAGCTAGCCGAAGGTAAGTCGTGTCTATATATATATATATATATATATATATATATAAAAGCCCAAGTCATAATCCATTATACTTATAAATATAAGACAAACGACTATTTAATAACAATAGATAAACATAAAATTAATATAATTGAATAATTATAAATATAAATTATATATATATATATATATATATATATATATATATATATATATATATATATATTAGTAACATTGAGGAACCAATGAATAGAAGGTTTGACATTGAGTCACTTAGTAAGATTTATACATATTTGTTGCACTTTAATAATGTCCACTCCGGTAGCGAGGCGATTGATTCCCAAATTAGTGTTTTGAGTTAATGGTTGGCTGATGTGACAGGTCAGTCGATTGTTGACAATACAAACATTATTCAATATTTCATTTAAAAACAAAAGAATTTTAGTGTACATTATGGCTATCACAGCTCGGTTGCGAATGCAAATGATTTCCAAACAGTCGGGCCTTAACGTGAGAGGTTAGGTCCTTTCCATGTGTTAAAAGTTACAGATCTTACATCACTTTGCCTAACTGACATATTATTGTTATGAGAATTTCAAATTATTAATACTGATTCTCATGGAAATTAACATCAGACGAAAGTGGAGATCGTTAGTATTTGCGGGTGGGTTTTGTCTGGCTTTTTTATTTAACAATAGTAATTGCTGGAATGGGTTGACAGTTTGGGAATACCGAATGTGAGAGGTTTGAGTGTTCACTGACTGTTGACTTATTTCGTCATCCCAATTTTTTACATTTTGCAGAAGACAGGGGGCAGCTGTCAGACAATAGTATGGTTAAATTCAAAGGTGTAATTTTTCAATCTTGACGTGATCCTAGGTGTGGACATTAATCTATTATTGTTTTTCTTTGCAGTTTTCACCAAAGCAACCAAAAAAACACAACAGTATTGCTGATAAATTTAGATTTTTATTAAATGTTGTTACTTCAACCTTGCAATTGCCCCCCGTATCTCTACCTTTCGACAGCAGTAGATTTCATGTTGAAATATATATTCCACAAAATCAGTTCGTTTCTTGTTGTACGTCTTTTGGTTTTAAAAAACAGGAAAAAAATCCTGGCTCTCATTACTATATGTAGGAGAGAAATTATATTTAGTCGACATTTTAGTCTTTAGTGGATGAAGGTTTTCCTGCAATTTGTGAAATATGAGTTTATTTTTAAATCAACACTACAAGTAAGTCGTAATGATTTCAAAAATTATTTTCTTTATTAAGTTAACCGATTTTTTCTTTCTGGTTTATTATAGCCTTTGAAAATGAAGACAATGCTCTTCGAAAGCTTGGGTAATGTACTATTTGAATCACTTTATCTCAAAACGTGTAAAGTTTTTTTCGCTGCTATCCCCATGAGTTTGAAGTTTTTTTTAACAAAGACCACTCTTTGAAGTTTTATTTTTTAACTAGTCAGCCGTGACTAACCGCCAACTTTTGGTTTTTGGTTTATACTATAACGTATACGTAAGGTAGAAACATTATTATGAGACAGAATAATTAGAAATTGCTATATAATAAAACAGTAGACTATATTTTACTAGGAAGATAAGAATGATATATTAAAATTGCTCATATTTATTAGATAATTGTAAGTATTTTCACTCAATTTGCTAATACATTCAAACAATATTTTTCGATATTATAACACAGTGTTTACAAAGAGATATGGTTAGACTATTTGACGCTGTAATGTCAATATGTTTCAATGACAAACGCTGATATTAGAGTAATTTCATAGAACTAATAAGTTTAAAAGTATATAAAATGAATGTAAATAATCAGTATAGAGAATTTTGATAAATTTGTTCAGAGAATTTATGTGAATGGCTAAATATAATCGTAACAATAATTAGTTGTAATAAGAAAATTAAACTAAGCATTGGTATATTAAAGACTATTGTATTTTATTCGTCCCATTACAATCAAATGAACTTTATAGTAAACAAACAATCAAGTGAAACTTATTTTGATAGATAAGTAAATATATTTAAGAGTAGATAAAAATTAAATCATAAAATAGTGCGTTAAACAAAAGTGATTGGTTAGAAATAATATGACAGAACAATTTTCAATCAACAAACAAAGAGTAACAAACATTTTAAAGATAGTGAGCTGAAAAAAACAAAAGACTGATTGTTTGTTGAAAAAAATTGAAGAAAAAAGAGTTGGTAGCTTGGCGTCGGTTCGAGGAGGTTGGTTGGAGCAGCGTCACGGAAAATTTTAGAAATTATCCCCAAATCATGATAGAAAAAGTAAGAAACCAATATCAAAATATACTATAGTACTTACCAAGTATCTACAGCTCATTTTCCTGAGAGAGAATCAATTCTTCTCAAATTTATTCAACTTTAAACTTCGGAAGTAGCATTCAGATTCCAGAAAGGCATATCCTAGTTTCAGGACACAAGGCATTGTTATATATAACAAGAGTTAAGAACTCACTAATTACAATCCAGTGTTCAAAAATCTCATGAGTAAAATAAACTTTGCGAAAAAGATATATCTGAAAAAGAATCATAATAGAGACTTAATATAACTATACAATTAAATAATTTTCAATAGTAAATGGCCAATCTAAATAAACAAAATTAAATACTTACTCATTTCAAATAAAAACTTAAGAAAGATGCATCTGATTTCATCTATGTAATATTTCTATTCTATGTATATAAAACTAATAACTTTTTCTTGTACCATATTGTAACTATCTGTATGCATAAGTCGTTTCACATAAATTCTGTACATGTGCTCTAAATATCAAACATTCGTTGGTACAACGTTAAGCAGGTTATAAAATCTAACAGACGTAATTCGTATATGAAGCGTTTCGTTTAACGCATCAACACGTGATGCTTTAAGCATGCGCATAGCATACCATACATAAATGGATCGATAATTTTAACTACACAGAGGCGTCGTATGATAATTTTTACAATATAAAAAAATTCTCGTTAATAAATAATTAAATATTTTTACAAGTAAAGTGTTTCCTTTTATTTAATGACGAATTTATTCAACAATAGAGGAACCCAAGTCCCAAGACCTGAGAGAGTTTCATACATACATACATGCTGAACAAATACCTCAAAACAATTAAATTAAAAAAATCAAAATCAATAAAATCAAATAGAGCTAGCCTTATAAAAAATAAAATGTGTAGGAGTATTCAATAATTTCCATAACTACAATAACAATTAAATTTAACAAACAAAAACAATTCAACAATATTAAAACTCAAGAGCAAAGAGGATTAATTCATTATAATTCAATTTATTTAATAACAAAAATAACTCACTACATTATATATATATATATATATATATATATATATATATATATATATAACAACAAAGAGAATCATGGGTAATTCACGCAAAGTAAAGGGCTACTGAAATAGAGTGGTAACCGTGGACATGCATGTTTCTGGCTCATTTTGCCTCATCAGCCAGAAACATGCATGTCCACGGTTACCACTCTATTTCAGTAGCCCTTTACTTTGCGTGAATTACCCATGATTCTCTTTGTTGTTGTTGTTAACATATCACGCGATATTCCTACATCTTCTTGTTATATATATATATATATATATATATATAAATTTCGATTTTCTACTACACCTGCCTTCAGTCGAAATTTCAATAATTTCGACGTCTTGGCCTGACCATTCTTCGGAGGAAAAAACAACTACATTCCTGGCAAATACCACGCAGAATATTGAATTACATCCCCATAGTACTATGCCATTCCGCTATCAGTTGCGAATCACCACAGATGTCCGTATCGGCGAAATGGCTGATCGACGTCACGGTTTTCGAAGGAGATGTAATTCAATATTCTGCGTGGTATTTGCCAGGAATGTAGTTGTTTTTTCCGTCGAAGAACGGTCAGGCCAATACGTCGAAATTATTGAAACTGACTGACTGAAGGCAGGTGTAGAAAAAAATCGAAATTTATGTTTCATATAGACACCTAGCATTTTATGAAATTATATTCATTTTATATATTTATATATTATATATATATATATATATATATATATATATATATATATATATATATATATATATGAAAAATGAATTTCGGTTTTCGACTGCACTTCCGTTTTAGTAAAAAACTCAATAATTTCGACATAATAGCCTGACCGTTCTTCGAAGAGAGAAACAACTACATGCCTGGTTAATACCACGCAGAATATTGAATTACATCCCCTTCGAAGAACGTGACGTTGATCGACCCTTTTGTCGATACAGACATCTGTGGAAATTCGCGGCCAAAAGGTGAAGGGCATAGTACACTGACTAGTTTCGACCTTATTGGGTATCTTCAAGAGTGCTGTAATGCCTTCTAGTTCAGAGTCTAATCTAAACTGAAAATTCCGTCCTCCGACAACTTCTATTTGGCTCGTATGGTTACACACATGCGAGAAGTTGTCAGCTGGCGCCATCTTCACTTTCAATCGCGAATCACCACCTCAGATAATTATTTGACCGTATTAGTCGTATGAAATGAAATGATTTAAAATTTCATAAAATACGAGGTGTTTCTATATGAAAATTATGCGCTTAATAAATAATAATAATTTAATAATTGGTATTAATGTAAGTAGTCAATGTTTTGAAAATTTCATGGAATATTACATAAAAAATTATTAACGGCTCTTTTCAACCGCACAAACTGACACGATACAAGGCATTTCTACAGAAAAGTTTCATGCGCTCAACAAATATCTTCATTTTAATCCCTGGGAATAACCTAAATCAATATTTCTAAATTGTTTTACCCTTACACATTGAACACTGCGTTACCCTAAGTACTTCAACAATGAAATCGGTGCAATATCATTTTAGAAGAGGGCCATGGCGAAGAATGCTAATTTTTTTATTGTTTGTTTTTGTCGCTCAAAATTCCATACGTCGCTCTAAAATATTGTTCTGATCACTTTTTCCAAATAACATTTTTCGATATTTTGCCATCTAACCCCACTTTTCGCATTTTCACATCATATTTTTCGAATTTGCCGCCATGACAGTGGCCACGTGACTGATGTCAAAATATATTTTTAGGTTATCGACCATGCAGGATCGATCGCATATATTGAAGCAGGATCGATCGCATATATTGAATTTTTCTATATATCACTACTAAAAACGTTTCCCATATGTAGCGAACACTATGGTGGAGACGATATATAGGATGTACGAATAATGTAAACCAATATGTAAACAACAAGTAACAAAGAGGTTCGTGGGTATTTCACGCAGAAAGAAATAGGGGCTACTGAAAACAGTGGTAACCGCAGTCATGCATGTTTCTGGCTCATTAGACGTCCTCGGCACGGTATAACCAAATAAGGGTGTAAAACCTGGGAGCAAAGCTGTTGACTGAAACATGAGAAAATACAACAGATTTCAACAGAAAAGCCATACGCAATATTTGTGTCATCAATATTGGAAGACCTAGAATTTTCGAGATAACAACGAACATCGACACAATGGCGCACATAGTCCTCCCGTCTGAAACTTCCGATCCAGAGTAATGAAACAACAACAAGATATACGAATAATGTGAGACATGGTGAACAACAAACAACAAAGATATTCGTCGGTATTTCACGCAGAAAGAAATAGGGGCTACTGCAAAGAGTGGTATATTGGAAGAATGTTCTTGAACCATTTATTATGTATAAATTATGATGTACTTTTCTTGACGTTTCGCCTTAACCATCAGATTTTTTCAAAAGCTTTTAATATACACTATAGGATCCGTGCTGCTCCGCAGCATTAGGATAGACTATGTATGAGAGGGTGTTAATTACATAAAATGATTTTACTGTATTTCCTTCCAGACAATAAATATT
Organism: Galeruca laticollis; assembly: GCA_963921935.1. Lineage (NCBI taxonomy): Eukaryota > Metazoa > Arthropoda > Insecta > Coleoptera > Chrysomelidae > Galeruca > Galeruca laticollis. The sequence goes on from OY998183.1 coordinate 65,166,405, forward strand.
AGCTGTGCGTCGGCCGCAGTATTTGGAGAAAATTGAAAGTAAAGTTGATTGTGCACACATAACTTTCCTCAAGCTCAACGAATTTGAGTAGTTATTAGCTCATAAGAAAGAGCTTGATCCACTGAGTGTTTTGAGAGTAAAACGATCAAGGATCATTCATTAGAAGAGGAGCTATGAGAATTCGAATTGCTTAAGTGAATGTGTCGCATAAGAAATGTACAGGGAAGAACCGCGTTTGAGTATAACTTGAGTAAGGTGGGAGTAAATTTCAATGATTGGTGACATATATGTGTCATAATATCTCTCATTTAAAAAAAATTAAGGGAATCGGTCGAATAGAACGGCCAGACGGACTGACATCAGTTTTCATACATTTTTAATATATAAGATTGGAAAGTAAAAATACATAATGGGTATAACAGTGACAAATAACTGACAATAAAAGTGACATATAAAATAAATGTAGATATTAATTCAAAAGAGTACGTATCTTGACGTAGCTTTGTCTAAATATTCTAATGTATAGAGTTTCTCCTAATATTAATGGATACATAATAATTTTATTGTTGGTTTATTTTATAGAATTATGACAATATATGTAAAAGGCCATGGAAAACTTTGCTTAATTTCGCTATGTCTTTCTTGTGTTTTGGTGCTTCAGGTTCATTCTTTATGGCAATCATTTCTTTATTACTTTTGAATTTAATAGTATTTTCGTAATCATGAAACATATGAAAAACGTGAATTTGATTTTCAAAATACAATATTACAAAACATCAATCGCTATATACTTTACCATACATTAAAGAAATAACACCAAATTCAAGTAGGATTTTCAAAGCTATAAACATTCAAATCGCCAATAAAACATGTCTCACAATAAAGTCTATTTTCACGAATTTAGAAGACAGACCTACGATTCTTAATATTTCAAATGGAATATATTGTATACTAAAAAAACTTAGAAATAGCTCACATATTTCAAGAGCCTAATACTATTAATAAAAAGAGTGACCATAATATTAATATATTTATGATTACTTACTAACCATTGCGCATAAAACTAGATTGTAAATTCTTATTCGTAATCAAAAAATATATAAATAAAAGTTATAATTATGAAAAAAATTATTTTAGGTAATTGATATAATTATTTTAGATAATTTTATATAAAAAGTATTCGTTATAATCGTTTATTATAATTTTAAATATCTACGAACAAATTATTAACATGGCATATAGTAATCGGGTGATAATAATTTTACATTGAGTTGGAAAGAAGAACGATTTCAATATGTATTTCTGATTCTATATATATATATATATATATATATATATATATATATATATATATGCACATCTTGCTTATCTCAGTAATTCAAATACTGATAATTGAATAAAATAATTTTTAAAAAATTAATATCATCTAATTCCAATTTTTGTTTGCATGTATCTTATATTATTTAACAAGTGTCAATATTGCAGTATTATTTCATATTTTCTTACCGCAAACGTGATTTACTGAAAAGTTCCCCCACGTTTCTGCTAAAGCGCCACAGAGGTTTTTTTGTGTTTTCCGTGCGTACTGTCTATGTTTAAATTATTCTGTTGACTCGTAAAAAGAAAATTTATACAAATGAGCTTTTGATTAGCATTATCATCAGTTCCAACTTTACCTTCCATATAGAAGTACCTAACACACAACTCAGTATATACCCGCAATTAATGAACGCGAATAGTATGTGTGATTTTGAATAATTGAATATTTTAAAGAAACAGTCGTTTCGTTGAAGTACTTATACATCTAAAGGATTAGTTTTTTAATATGGATTCAACTAAAAAACATGATAATATTTCGCCGGAGGTTTCTGCAAATTTTCTATCTAAGATATTTTTTTGGTAAGTTCAATAATTATTCACATTCTCATTTTTACATATAACCAATCATATAATGTAACAGGCATCTATTAATTTATATGAATACTGACTTTATAAGACGTGCTTAAACAATTTTTATGGATGTTTTGGGTTTTCAAACAATTTACTAAAATATCCTTAATAATGAAAACAAGTGAATATTTCATAACTCAACATTGAGAAATAGCAAATTTTAATTGAAGTGAAATTTCCTTTTATTATAAAACCAGTTACTCATTCCATTCAAAATTATATGTGATGATTAAATGAAGTGTTCGCTCAATAGAATTACGGAAACATATTTGAAATATTTTAATAAACATCAAAAATATTTCGTTACTCACAGTATAATTAGCCATCTTTCCATTGTTACACAAAAAACATAATTTTTATAACACTAAACTTATTGTATTTCTTTTTTACCTGCCGTGTTTAAATTGCTTATATTTTGAGATTTTTTTTAGACAAAGGTTTTATTAGTGTTTTTAAATAAAACACACGGTTATTTCCACAATATTATAAAAGTTATTGAAAATTCTAAAAAATTGACAATTGTTTCGATAAATCAATATCATCGTCAGAATGACAGAAGTTACATTTCATTTTATGCCTACCTGATGTTTAGTAGTTATTTTTGGCTAGACCAAGAAGTAACCTAACTTGTGATTGGCTTAATATATGTTTATAGAAAAAAGAAGAAGATGTGATATCACAAATATTGAAGCTTAGATATTATCAGCTCTATGGTGATATCCTGGATATCATTTTTCCAATTAAGATCAGTATAACTGTGCAATGATATAGAAAACCAGGAAAACTATATCTGCTGATCTTTACAATTATCACTTAAGAAGACAGTTTATTAGTGGAGAACTCCCTAGATTCAACTGTTCATTGACAACTTCATATTGTGGGTTTCTTAAATGTCTTCTAATTTCCAGTTCTTCAAGGAAATCCAGTTCTTGTTTCTTTTCACAAATATGCAGCACTTCTAGTTCTGTGTTAGGTGTCAATGAATGATTGGTGTCAAGTAGATGTTTTGCGTAGTGGGATTTATCTGGTTGTTTTAATCTGTATGCTCGTAAGTGCTCACTGTATCGTATTTCAAAATTCCTAAGGGTCTGACCAAAATAGACAGCATTACATTCTGGACATTTGAGTTTATATATACCTGACTAGTGGTATTTTTGTTTTTACATTTAACAATTTTGTACTAACGTTACTTTCTATTTTAAAAGAAATTGTTGTATTCGTTGCTGAAGATATTATCTTTGAAATATTATTAGAAATATTTCCTGCATATGTGATGATTTTATAAGTTTTAATTTCATCTGCTTGTTTAGGATATATTAGTTGTAATGCCACTTTTTCTTCTTTTTTACTAATTAGCTTATTTATCTTATCTAATGGATAACCGTTAGATGTTGCTATTTGTCTAATTGTATTAATGTCTCTATCAAAATTACATTTGTTCATAGGAACTGAAAAAGCTCTATGTATAATTGAATTATATGCTGCCAGTCTGTGTGAAATAGGGTGGTGAGAATTGAATGGAATTGTCACATCAGTCTGTGTTGGTTTTCGGTAAATTGAATAATCAAGTACATTATTAACTCTTTGAATTTTTAAATCAAGAAAATTGATTGAGCTATTTTCTTCAATTTCTAATGTAAATTTAATTTTCGGGTGTAAATTATTGATGTGGTTGAAAAATACATCTAATTTTCGTTCACTACCCATAAAACAAGCTAATATGTCATCTACATATCTATACCAAAATAAAATATTTTTCGAAATATTACTTTCAAAGATCTTTCTTTCTAAATTGTCCATAAAAATGTTTGCTAAAATAGGTGATATAGGGTATTGGTAAACCTTCATTTTGAATATATATCTTATTGTCAAAAGTGAAATAATTCTGATTAATGCATACATCAAATAAATTAAGTATATCTGATATTATTCCTGGATTAATATTTTTATTATATAAAACTGAACAATACTGCACACTCACTCAAATGAAATTTAAAGAGATTTCAATTTTCAAATTTCGAAGACCAATAATTTTTCACGGTAAATGGCTTTTCGATAAAATACAAGTGTTTAACAACTCATAATTCCAAACGCCATTTGATTTAATTATAGAAATTAACTACGTAGACCTCTCGATGTGCATACAGATATAAAACAATGAGATCACTTGACATTAGCAGATATAATCACCCAGAAATCATTCTGTTTTGTGTAGCAAAAGATTTTATAAAGCTTGTATATTATTTAGAAACACGCTAAAACTACTGAATACTAAATAATTTTGATGTAAATCCAAAAAAATGCAACAAAAAAATATTTAGAAATCATTCTGTTTTGTGTAGGAAAAGATTTTATAAAGCTTGTATATTATTTAGAAACACTCTAAACCTACTGAATACCAACTAATTTTGATGTAAGTCCAAAAAAAAAATTGCTCCTAATCGTTTTCTAACTGTTGTATTTTCTTCCATTTATATTTTGTAATCTATATTAATACAACACCTTAAAAATTTTGAAAAGCAAATTAGAACCATCTGTAGACCGATCGGTTAATTTGTAATTGTAACTTATTAATAAATGGAAGGTGTAGTCCAATATCTTCAAATCGATTAAATGGAATATCTAGTCCAGTTAGAGCAATTAAACTTTACCATCTATGCGCCAATGAGTTGCTAGTTCAACAGCAGTGACGACTTTATTTCCATATCTTTCGATGGAGTTTCATTTTATACCAATTGGACATATACACAACCGTTGGTATAGTAGTGACCGAGACAGAGAGAGAGAAAGAGAAGTTCGTAGATTTTTTTAATTTAGGGTTTGTAATGTTTTATTTTGGGGTAGTTTGTGTTGGAATTTGGCCCTGATATAGTATAAATTTCCTCTGCAGGGCTGGTTGGGGGTCCTTTGTTGGTGGTTTGTGTGCGCGAGTTGACTTTGGCTTGAATTGAAAGAGTGGCTGAAAATTCAGTTTTCGAAAAGTGTATGGAATATTTGAGAAAAAAAGTGTCTAGAAATTTCGAAGTTTTATTTTGTTCGTGGGTGATTGGTGGTTTTTTGCTAGAAATCAACCGGAAAGAGAGTGATTGGGTGATTTTCGTGAGAACGTGGTTTTAGAAGTGTGTATCATGGGAGATTTAAAAGTGACTAGTAAAGGTCGAATGTGAATAAGACGAACCACGTTGCGTTGCGGATAGTTAAAGAGAATATGAGGTCGGTGTTTGAAATTATTGGAAATTTGAAAATGCATTTGGAATTGGATGTCTCCGATGTCATGAGGGTTAATAAGAAAAGTTGGAATGATTTTAGGATTTTTGAGTTTTGTTTCGAAATTGTTTGAAAAGTGACTAGGAGACATTGAAAGATACGTGGATACGAGGAATTTAGTTAGTTATGTGTATATTGTCTGTGGTGAGGTGGTTTGAATGTTGAAATATGAAATTTTGTAAATTACTTGTTAAAATGTTGAACTATAAATTTTGTGAATGACTGGTTAAAATATTGAATTGAGTGGATGGCTGGTATAATAATCAAGTGAATCCAAAAACTCGTCGTACGTTGACCCATTTGGCTAGCGAATAAATTCACTATGCTACAGGAAATAACGTGAAAAGCCTGCAACACCGACGGGGTGGATGGGGCTCGCGGATCAAGTGGAATTGCTTTCGCTCCTGATGGGAGTGAAGGCAAAGTGAGCACGCCCCCCTATATTTGTTATAGAAGGAATTATGTGACGAAGTGTGTCGGCTATCATATCCCTTGAGTTGGTAATGGCGTTCATGAGAGTGACTGTAATGACTTCGATTAGGATTTTGGTGTCGGTAGAGAGTTCGAAGGGAACGGGTGGCTTTTCGAGTGAGACGGGGGCGACCTCTTGTGGGGTTTTGGGTATCATAAGCCTGTGAGGGCAGAGAGGGTGGAAGGCGATTTTCTTTCTTAATGTTTGTAGTGTGTGTTTCAATTTTTCCGAAAGACCCTTATCATAAGGAATCTTAAAATATCTATATGGATCTCCAGTCAATACTGGTGTTAAACTTCTCTCAAGATTTTTATTAATTATAACATTAAGGGGATAATCATTCAACAACAATTTTTCTTTGAACTTAACCATATTTTTATGTAAATATTCAGGGTTACTGAGTTTAATAATCTTATTTTTGATGGCAGTCATGATATTTAGTTTTTGAGTAAATGGATGTTGTGAATAAAAAATAAAAACTCTCCTGGAACTAACGGGTTCTTCATAATGGTTGAATTCAATTCTTTGATCTTAAGTTCTAATCAATAACACATCCAAAAATGGAATGGAGTTATTATTTTCGGTTTCTATTGTAAACTGTAAGCCCGAATGATAGGAATTAAAAGCTATTAGTATAGAATTAATTTTTGATTTCGGAACAGCAAAAATAGTGTCGTCAACATATACTTTAACTAATGGTTTTTCATAATCTAACCTTGAAACGTAGAAATCAAATCTTCCAATAATAGGGCTGCTAATATGGGGCTTACTGGGTTCCTGATATTTAGCTGTTGGATCTATTTTAAATTTTTCATATAAAGTTTCATCACTTATTAAGTCATTCATTTTTTGAATATATTATTTTTAAACATTACTGTCTTGTTTCCTTCATCTGATCTGATAATAAAAATATCAGGATGTTCTTTTAAAAACGTTTTGTACTGTTACAGTAATCAATCAAGATATTTGTTTGATGGGTTTTTTTAACCGGATTTTGTAGAAACTTTGTCTGAACATTTGTTCCTTTACTTCTAACACTATTAATATTAACTGTATCACCGTTAACTACATTTTGTATACAAAATTCTACATCTTTTATTAAATTGAGAACAAGAATTTCATTTTTTCCCAGAGGTAAACTAAATTTGGGACCTAACTCAATAATACTCTTCACTTCATCTGGAATCTTAACTGAAGTTAAATTAACCAAAAAAATGTTATTTTTATTATTTAGAATATATTTCTTTTGCGATTCTTTCAACCGGTCAAGTTTCTGTATTTGTCTGTTCTGGTGTTTATTAAATAAATGTTCATATGATTTCCTTAATCTATCCCTAAAAGAAACAAGTATACCTTGTAGTACAATACTTGATAAATCAGATTTGTAATGACTAATATTCGATTCTAGTTTCGTGAATATGCCAAAACGTTATTTTTATTCATTTGTTTAAAATTTGTTTTTGAAATTTACTTACTTAATTATATACCTCACTAGTAAAATTAACGATGAAGCTGAACACATGACATTGTGAATAATATGGTCTGGTGTAATATTATTTCTTTTGCACTGTAACAGGTAGATTTTTCTATTCTGCAAAGAACTTAATTTATTGTTATCATCATGCCATGATTTCATTCATTCCTATTATGTTCATGAAATCCCATATCAGCTGATGGTCTGCTGGCTAACAGAATACTTATTTGCAACTTCTGTGATCGTATCCATATGTATTATTTATTTTATGACTATTATCATGACTGCCATAAAAAATAAAATTATTAAACTCTGTAGCCATGAATATTTACATGGAAATATGGTTAAGTTCAAAGAAAAATTGCTGTTAAATGATTATTCCCTTAATGTTTGTAATAATATAATTAATAAAAATCTTGAGAGAAATTTAACACCAGTATTGACTGGAGATCCATATAGATATTTTAGGATTCCTTATGTTAAGGGTCTTTCGGAAAAATTGAAACACATACTACAAACAGAAAGAGCAAAAATCGTATTTTACCATACGAAAACGGTAAATTGTTTTTATTCCTCTATGAAGGACATATTACCGAGAGACTATGAATCAAACCTTATTTACAAAATAAATTGTTTGGAATGTGATAGATGTTATATTGGTCAAACCAAGCCAAGGTTAAAAATCAGAATAAATGCACACAAGAACTCATGTGATGAAAAACATAAGGACAAATCAGAAAAAACAACATTAGCAATTCATGCATTTGAACAAAATCACAAATTTGACTTTGAAACCGTCAACATCCTAGATAAAGAGACTAACTATCACAACCGTCTGTTAAGTGAAATGATATTTATTGAATTGAGTGAGAATACAGTAAACAAAAAATCAGATACTGACAACTTAAATAAAATTTACAAACACATAATTACCAATTATAAAAAATTAAAAAAAACCATCGATACTAGCTCAATAAATAATATCTATAATAGATAATTCTGGTTCTTCAGCAAATTAAATTCAAAAAGCTGTCCCAGTTCAACATAATTAGCAGTTTTTTTGCAATTTTTGTTTTTCGTTTATCAATGAATACGTATAATTTACTTTCAACATCAAAATATTAAGGTACAGTTCGTTTATAGAATATCAATAAAGAGAAGTAAGTTGTTGCCAATGTTTGAAGATTGTGCATTACTTTGTTTTTATATGACGTGTCAGAACATTCTGAAATGTTGTCATGATTTCTCGTCTATTTTTAATTTGACAAGGAAATAAATCATTTCTTCTCGACGTAAATAATCTCACTAGGAAAGAGTGACACCTTGAGTAATTTTAAATTGCCAGCAATTTACAAACATGTGAGGGATTTTTAAGTTTTTAGTTTTTTGGAATTTTTGAATTTATACATGAGTATAGGTTTTTTAAGGTTTAGAAGTTTTTAAGGTTTTTAAATTTTTATGAAAGTTTTAAAAGTTTAATTTTATTGATTATTTAATATTCATAATCACCAGATGCATGTATATCTTTGTAGACTTGATAAAGGATTCAAATAAATCCAAAACGTTGGCATAGTGGAAAATCTGTTCTCTTATTATCCTACAGAACCGATGAATAGTCATAAAATAAATAATACATAAGGATACGATCACAGTGGTTGCAAAAAAATTTATACTAGAAATATTGGATTTCACAGCATCATACTACAAAAATTGATCGTGGATGAATGGCTAAAATTCATGTTGGTACACCTTGATGTTAACCCTTCACGTTTGAACCGTCATAGTAACCTTGGCCGCGCATGTTATAAATGTCTAAAACATACTTCTCCAAAGTTTTTAGTAGAAAGTTAGTTAAACCTTCACCTGTTGGATCACTTAGGATGAGGACAAAATGTTAAGAAACTTTCTTCGACACCAAATTTATTGTTTTTTAAATTAATGTATCTTGAGCAAACAGAAATCTGCTACCCGTGGCTCCCATCAGAATTATAACTAAGTAATATAGAAAAAGACTTTGCTTCTACAACTTTGTTAAAAATATTATTACTTATATTGTCACCTATTAACTTAATAGTTTCATTTCGAATTTTATCTCTAAGGTAGAGTGGAATATTTTTTTTTAGTTTGAGATCTCTTTATATGTCCAGACCTGACTGGATCAAACTTTGTTAAAGTTTCTATATATTTTGAAAAAATTCCATTATTTCTTTCAAATTATTGTTATTGGAACCACGAAAAGCCAAGTTTTGTTCAGATAAAAATTTAATTGTATCAGTTATTCTTACAATTACACTGCGCCAATGTATAGTAAGTTTAGAGATATTTACTTTTATCGTAGATTTTCAAATGTTCGTTTAAATGACGCCAATTATTGAAACCGTATTGATTTCTTAATTTAGTGTTTTTAAAAGCGAATGAGTTATTGAGTTCATTGAATATTTTAGAGCTGAAGCATATTTTTACTTTTCCGCCCAACCCATCTAATATGTGAGAAAAGTATTGGTTCACCCCAAAAAAAGTAGGAATTTTGAAAAAATTTTTTGAGTTATTTCCACCTTTTTCATCATGAACAACACAAAAAACGGTTTTTGGAGAAAAAAATCATATGTGTATGTCGTCGTTACATGTTTCATTAGCATTACTCCGGAGTACAATAAGTCACTAATTTTATAATTGAATATTATTCAGGACATCTCACAGATGAACCCTATTGGTTTTCAGCTCACCAGAGCCAGTACAACGGGTGCTATGGTACTTGAAGTACGACATTTTTGTTGTAATTTTTTGAGAAATTTCAGTTTGTTAGCACGATACGGCCTCCGGAGTGCAATAAGTCACCAATTTTGTGAATGAATATTGTTCAAGACATTTCACAGTGAGTCCTATTGATTTTGAGCTCACCAGAGCTTGTAGAACAGGTGCTATAGTACTTTAAGTACGACATTTTTGTCATTTTTGGAGAAATTCCAGTTTGTTAGCACGATACAGCTTCCGGAGTACATACAAGTGGCCAATTTTATGATTGGATATTATTCAGGGCGTCTCAGAGATAAACCATATTGATATTCAGTACACTAACGTAAGTACAACGGGTGCTACGGTACTAAATTTCTGTCATTTTTGGAGAATTTTCAGTTGGTTAGCACGATACAGCCTCCAGCGTGTATACAAATGACCCATTTTATGATTGAATATTGTTCAGAGCTTCTTATAGAGGAACCTCACTGATTTTTAGCTTAGCAGGGCTAGTACAACGGGTGCTATGGTACCTGAAGTGTCACATTTTTTATCCTTTTTGAAGAAGATTCGGGTAGTTAGCACGATACGGCCTCCGGAGTGTATATAAGTTACCAATCTTATGAATAGATATTTTCCAAGGTGTCTCACAGATGTACCCTACTGATTTTTAGCTGACTAGAGCGAGTACAGCGGGTCCTATAAATCCAGTTATACAACATTTTTGGTTATTTTTGAGGAAATTTCGGTTTCTTAGCACGAAGTGTGTACATGTGACAATTTTATGATAGAATATTATTCACGGTATCTCGCAGATGAGGAAAAGTTAGTTTTAATCTTTAAAACCGTTTATTGTTCAATATAATAGAGCAGCCAACGATGCTGAACATTTTCACTATTAAACAAAATATATATCGGAATATATAGGATACATAGTTTTATTTTGATAATGCATTGGACCTTTTGGTCCTTGCATCTGGATTGGAGTCAATACACTCGGTCAGAGACCTGGATCGTTAGAAAGAGGCACTTCTTCAGATAATTCGTCATGTTTACTGGAACAGGATGGTACCTACATTGACTGAAACCTACCAGGATCTAATTCATTTGCATTTTCAACGTTTGGTTTTTTTGAATGCAGAAAATCACTGTTATCAGAAGTAGTGTCTTGTGCTTGTGTGTTCTTTGCAAAAAAGTTAGTGATTTTCAAATTGGTCTTCTCCAAGTCTTCCTCGCGTTTTCGATTGTTAATCAAGATTTGGCAACCAGACAGATTCTTTTCTTCATCTCTCGCCATGTAAATAAAATGAATAAAAACTTTTAAGCACTAAGCCTTCTTTGTTTTATTAACAAAAGTTAAAGTTAATGTCAACTCGTTTATCTAATTACAATCCTAAATAATATTTATTATAATATTATAGCAACTTATTAAGGTAGACATTATCTCAGAAGTATAATTTATTTCTAATTTAAACAAGTGAGGTGATGATGGTTTTGTATTAAAGTGAAAGCGCTCTGCTCACAATAAAGATTTGACGCAACATATACAGTGCTATTCAAAAGTCCCCTCCACATCTCGTATCTTTTGAACGATTACACTTGCAATAATAAAATTTGGAGGGTCAAAAAAAAGTATTGTAAACTTCTCTACGAATGGTAACAGGTGACGTAATAGTAATAGATGACGTCACAGTGCCACTCTGGCCAATAATTTTAAATAGGACTTTATGGCAAGTGATATCTCGTTTGAAAGGCATTGGCATTGGATACATAGCCATGTTAATTTTGTTTGGGTTTAAATTAATTTTGACGGATAAATTGAATAAATACCCACTTCCACTTCCACTTCCTGACAGTAATACATCCTATTAGTAAACTCTTGTCGTACTCGTTCGAATGTGTCAGCTGAAATAGCATTGCATTCTTCAGTAATTCTTTCTTTCAAAACGCCAATGCTATCTGGTGCCGTAGTATAAACCTTGGATTTCAAGTACCCCCATAGAAAAAAATCTAATGGTGTCAGACTGGTGACCGAGGTGGCCATTCTATAGGACCTCGCCGGCCGATCCATCTACCTCGATATTTTTCATCCAGGTAACATCTTACTGCACCATAATAATGTGCCGGAGCACCATCTTGTTGAAATGTTATTTTCAAATGGCCGAATAAATCTTGATTATTTTCCAGCATTTCAGGAATTAACGGCTCAATTGCATTTTGTAACTTCTCCAGATACACTTCACCGCTTGAATTTAGGAAAACAGGACCAACTATGTGGTTTCCCAAAATACCTGCCTAAACATTGACTTTTTCTGGAAATTGGGTATGTTGTTCACGAAAGGTGTGAGGATTTGTGTCACTCCAGTACCTTACATTTTCTGTATTCACATTTCCATTGAGGCAAAAAGTACTTTCGTCACTAAAACAAATTGTTTTTGTGTAATGCGGGTTTTGACTAATTTTATTTGTCATACATTCACAGAATTTGAGTCTTCTGTCGGGGTCGTCATCCGAAAGGTGGTGCACCATTTTTAACTTGTATGGATGAAATTTATTTCTAGCCAACACTCTCGGTACTGTACTTTTACTTACTTCACAGATAGACGCAACTTCCGTTGAAGAGGAAGTAGGGTTTACTACCATTTCAGCAACTATATCAATTTTTTGATCATCTCTAAATGTTGGTAGACCAGATCGTTTGGCATCTTGAGCACTACCTGTTGCTTCAAACTTGTGAAGAAGCTCCCTCAAATAAGTTTTCGAGATATATCGATCTGGGTATCTCTCATCAAATAAACGTTCCGCTTTATGGAGATTTTTTCTAGATTCACCAATTATTAAGATAGCTGCTACTTTGTTGGCTTGAGTACGTACCATTTTTCCTATGTAAACTCTTAAACGTCTCGTTAAACAATAATAAAATTAAATATTTAAGCTATTTAGAAAAACTTTGCAGAGCAACAAATACTATTAAATTAAAAACGTCAATTTTTTTGACAACTAACCAGAGGGGAATTGAAAAATTTTCAATATTTAAATGTGAAATAGTAATTTTGGTATTTATTTAATTTATCCGTTAAAATTTATTTAGACCCAAACAAAATTAATATGGCTATGTAGCCAATGTCAATGCCTTTCAAACGAGATATTACTTGCCATAAGGTCCTATTAAAAATTATTGGCCAGAGTGGCACTGTGAGGTCATCTATTACTATTACGTCACCTGTTACCATTCTTAGAGAAGTTTACAACACTTTATTTTCACCCTCCAAATTTTATTAATGTAAGTGTAGTCGTTCAAAAGATACGAGGGGGGAGTGGACTTTTGGATAGCACTGTATAATTGGATTTTACCTCCGTTCGTTCTAATTGAGTAGTATATAGTGTATATGGAAATTTTCTGGGGACAATTGGGCATTTCTAGACTTTTGATTCATTAATGCAAGATCTTCCTGGCCACATAAAGTTATTACATATTATGGTTGATCATGCATTGGTTCTGAGGCTGAAATAAATAATGACACAGCATTCAGGGTGATGTTTTGAAAAAATCAGAGTGACTGATAACGTAAGAAAACACCATACCTTGCGATAATGCAAATGTCAAATCTGGTATCTGAGTATCCTAAAATAGGCTTAGTCGTGTCCAAATTTTAGTTCCAATCTGTATATATTTTGGAAGGTGCATAACATATAATTGAGTTTTTGTTATTTGTATTTGTTATTTATAGAAAAATACATCCCAAAGTAAAGTTCTTTTGTGATACTGCAATGGTACATAGTTCCCTTCATGTGATCTCTCAAGTTCGGTTGAATCAGAAGCAAAATTATTAATTTCACTTCTTCAAGTCTAATTATATAGTACTTCATATGTGCTTTTCACTTGAAGAGCTATCACATCAACCTGAAAAGGTCAAATGAGAGATCCTGGTAATGCCTCTTACATTTTTGGCCTCCACCTTGACAGTAGACCAGAAACTGGTTTTCGCTTTGTATTTTACGTTAAAAAGTTATATCTTGTTTCCATAGGAGTACATTCTTATCTTCACCATGGTTTCCTAACGTATCCACAGAACAGAGACACAACAACAATAGCCAATCATTCCACATTCCCGAAAAGTTTCCTCGGATTTTATAGTAATAGTACCCAGAAAATGTAAAGAAGTATAAATTATCTGTTATACTCGATTAAATTTCTATTTAAAACTTCAATAAATCTCATGAGGAGCTCTATACTTTTATAATTAAATTCGTATAATAAAGAGGGCAATGATATAGGTGTCGGTATTTTTTGCTTAGCGAATTCTATATACAAATCAAAATTTGGTAATTGATTTATCGGGCAGTCAAATAAGATGTGATGCAAGTCACTCAGTTGTCCGCATATACATAAATTACATTCCTCTAGTCCAATTGTGTATTGGTAATCAAGGCTTAAACAATGTCCCGTTCTCAGTCTGCTAATTATGGTAGCATGTCTCCAATATAAGGTATTTTTACGAAAAATGGTGAATTTGGAAATACTTTTTGAAAAAGTTGATACCATCTTCCTTTATTTTCGAACAATAAGCTCCAATAGTTTTCACACTCCTTGATTTTCTTATTTCTAGAAAGGAAAAGAAGATTACCGCTTCATTTTTGAATTTTTCTGCAAGTATTCTAAAATTTCTTCCAATTTCCGCAAATTTATCTGCCATCTCATTCCCTTCTATCCCCAGTCTCCAGGGATACATGCTGACACAATCTTATGATAGTAGTCTTTTATTGCTTCCTGAATCATTTCCTTGGTAGTTAATGTATTATTACCAGATTTTCCACATTTCTCGTTAGAAATTTCTTAAATCACACTTTGGGAATATGAGAAACTAACACATTTCGTATAACCTTTTTTTACACATTTCTACTGCTATTTGGATTCCAAATACTTCCCCTGTGCAGAAATGCATATGATCATTCAATTCGGTAGTTTATCTATAATCGATGGATGGGATTAATTATGTGACTAATTGGTTCCATTGATCCGTCTGTATAAATCCAACAATAGTCATTAAAGCTTGGTAACAATTCGTTGAGAAATGCCATGGGGCCATACCTATCGCCTTTATTAACTCGGTAAATTGGTAAAAGGGTTTAAGATGGAATTTATAAATTAATGTCATGTTCTACTAATCTTTTGTTTGTTTCTATTATATAAGTCCATTCTTTATATTTCCAAAATCCTTGTTTTCTACTGCAAAAATGCCAAAGTATATTAATGTAGTAATTATTTTAGGGGTTGTTTTTATATTCAATAATTTTTAAGAAGAATTTAGTACTTAATATTAATCTTCAATAATCCAAAGTTATTTCACCAGATTCTGCCAGGGTAATTTGTGGGTGTGGAATGCATTGCACCTAAAACGATTCTAAATCTCTTTTATTGTATTTGATATACTTTTTTCAAAGTAAGTTAATTACAGGGTTTGTAGATAAACACTGCATAGTCTAGGGGGGATCTAATTATCCCTTTATATATAAAAAGAAGAGTGGCTGGATCGGCACCTCAATAAGTACCACTAATAGTCCAGGAAATTCAGACCCAAAATGATCATTTTTCGTCATTTTCGAGGTAACGGCTGATACTTGGTGAAAAGTTAGTAAAAATGGTGTACAACAAAACTTAACTTATGCGACCTCTCAAATCGGACCGGAACATTGTTTATGATTCGATTTACACTAATTTTTCATGCCTTTTGTAGATTTTTCAGGTATATCTTTTTTCTCGTGCTTAGTACAGACAAAATTTTTTTATTTCTTCTTTTAAAGACCTACAATTCTAGACCTTACACGTAAAAAAATTGATTGGGTCAAAAGTTATTGGCAAATAAACAACTGATAACGTTATTGTTAATAAATAAAAATATAATGAGCATTTTTTACACTAACACTTCCACATCACACTTATCTATTCTCACTCATTAAAAAATGATACTCACGAAAGATGGAGTCTGTAAGTTCAATAGTCTATGAATTATGGCCTTATAAACAAATTAACCAAAAAATTTACTTGCAGAGTTCTGTAAGCTATGCGACCTCGCGCCAATTTTTTCACTGTTAGATTTCATAACGAGACATCGATACCCATCATTGTTTATTAAAAAAATACATTTTTGCTGCAACGCGAATTCTTTTTCATATTTGGCTTAGTTGCATAATTATTTGACACTATATCCGCCGATTTTTGTCGAGAATTAAGTACGCACATAGGAGGGGCATGGAAAGAGCTTTAATTGAAAAAAATACGTCAAGATTTATTGGAGGCCTGTCAGTCAACAATTTATGCGAGTATCGAAAAACAAAAAATATCCCTAAAATTTTTAGTCAATGTACTTTTATTGTACGAAATAGCGAGACGTCGCGTAAATTGCAACCCAATCAAAAAAAAATTCGAAAGCAGCGGGCAGCGGGCGGATATTTCGGCTGGCTACTGCGTGGGAGCGGAGTGGGGAGAACGCCTAGCTTTTAATTCTATCATCGTCCGTATTTTGTGTTGGCAGTCGTATGGTGAACCTCAGAGAGTGTAGTCGAGCTACAGTTTTGTTGTTAAATTGAACTTAACAATAGGGGGTTTTCGGTCATATTGGTTTTTCAAACACGTTTCACAATTATTTATGTATTTTTCTATATCAACGTTCATTTTCGGCCAATAGTAAAATGTATTTAATGATGCTTTTACTATGTTAATTCCGCGATGTCCTTTTTTATGAATATGGTAGTATGTTATTTTCTCCTACTGTTCTTCTATAGTTGAAATATCGCTTAAAAATTTTGTACAAAAGTTTGAATGCAGAGTTTCTAAAATATTTTTGAAGAGTTACTACAATAATCTCGGGTAAATATTCTAAAATACAAATCATACGTGTATTTGGGGTTTAGAAAGTTTTTGGCAAACTTAAATTTCTACTTGGTAAGGTAACGTTTAATCTTGAATTTTCGAATATTTTTTCACTTTTACAAAGTGTTTCAACTATATCACCACTCGTTAAAATTATTTGATTTTTATATTGATTTGATGCTCGATCTACAATGGGTATGGACAGGATTGGGTTCTCTACAGATGTATGTACTGTTTCTAAATGAGTTTCTGAATTATCTGATAATGGGATAATGGTGGTGAAACTTGAACATTTTCAATAATATTTATTTTATTATTATTGTTTAATGTGTCATCAATGTCATTTACGGACAAATTTGGCAATTCACTCAGCTTTTCAATTTCTTGTTAAATTATAGAATCAATCTCATCTATATTAACTTTATTACTTTCGTTAACGAATTCAACTAAAGCGAATCCATTTTTAGCTATAGTTAGAGATTCTGGTATATAAATATCTCCTAAGATAGTTTTATCTATTAAAATTTGATTGTACTCTTGTACTCTTGACAATCTACATCGTCTTCATTATAGTCATTAACAAATAATTCTTCTGATATAAAATTGCGTTTTTGACTATTGTTACTAGAAAAATAATTATTATTTCTATGGGTTTGATTCTGAATTCTGTTGGTATACATTGAAGGGATTCTAGAAGTAGTGGACATTGGTTGTGGTTTCGGCATTTGGTTTTGTGGGATCGAGTTAGGTTTGAAAACATTCCGTCTTCCAAAAACTTGGGCATTCGTTGAAAAATTATGTTTTTGTATAGGAGGGCGTGGTTGAATGTTTATTGGCTGTGAAGACCATTCGGTTCTTCGAAAGTTTTGTTGGGGGTTACTTACATTTGGAAGGTTTTGCTAATTAAATTGTGAATTTGGTTTATGGTTGTTTGATTTTACGAAATTTTGAGGTCTGTAATTATTTTTGGGGAAATTGAATTTTGTTTCGTTAGAAGGTGAATATAAATTCTCGAAATTTTCGTACTCACTAACGTAAGCTAACGCGTGTTCTAAAGAATTTGGTTGTTTTAAATATGAACTATTTTTTATTACTCCTGTGCAACCGGCAATGAATGTATTCAACGCCGTTTTGTCACAGTGATGTATTTGGCACATTTTTTTCATTTTGAATGAAATTCGTATCATTACTGATTCTCTGCACTATGCTACTTCGTAAAAGTTGAATCCTATTTCCGAATTCTAATAAATTCTCATTTCTATACGATCTGGTTCTCGTGAGTTCTTGAATTAAACAGTCCAGATTACGCTTATCTGAGAAACATTGCTTTAAAGCATCTTTTAACATATTCCAATTAGTTAGTTCTATCCGATTTCCTACCATTAATTGCGCTCTACTAATAAGTTTTCCCTGTATGCATTCAAATATGTGATCGTTTAATTCTCTGTCGCCATAATTAATATACGTTGATATTAAACTTTCACATCGCGAAATAAAAATATCTAAAGTATCCACATCTCCATCATAGGGTCTAATATTGTTTAGCTTCGACCTAAATAAATTCCAGTTAACGGTACGAGGCTATTGAGCAGCGGTTGCCATATTTTCTATATTAATGTCAGTTGAAATGTTATTTAAATTAGATTTGTTTTTACTCTTACTAATACTCAAGTTAGTAAAGAATTCTACTAATTCAGGATCGCTCGTAAATTAATAAATACTAGTACTTTATTGTTCTGTAATAACAAAATTCTATAATCTTAACAACTATCCTCCGAAAAAACCACGAAAGAGCTAGGAGGACAAGAAGGAACTTGGCACTTACCTCGATGGTTGTAGATACCAGTTTCTTCTCCGAGTTTCTGCTGAGGTCCAGTTGATTCGGTCTCGTTTCTACTAAAGGGTAACTTAAAGTACTCAAAAATATTAGATTCAACAAATTCGCGATAAAGACGTTGAAACATCAAAGTCCCGAATTTTCACTGCTTTTTCGACTAAAGCGATTTTTCACACTACTCTCACGACTTTGCGAATCCTACTGACTGCGCCAGATAAAGATTAATAAGTTTTAACACAATTTTTAAATATATATTTTAATTACAATAGTATGTTTATACATTAAAAGCTAGACAGAAATTGAAACAACTGTGTTAAAATGATGAACAAGTAACATAGAGATAAGAATGCAATGTTTAATAGAAGGTGTCGTATTTCTTAGGTGTTCGCATATTGTTGGCTCGTAACTCTCCTGGTTTACTGCAGACCCTTGGTATGAATTGTGATACGTATTCACCGTCGTAACGATTTAATTTATTAGCCATATTCATGATATATTGTAATGTATAAGCGTCACTCTTCTCAGATCATTTAGAGGGCTCCTATGGTCCTTCTTCACTACCTCTGTCAGCAACTGATGGTTACACATAGTATGTACTTGACGTGAAAGTTAGAGAATACCTTACTTGTCCATTTTGGTTAATTAGCAAATCTTTGTATCCTTTCTCATCATATCCTACACTGTCACTTCTTGGTTTCTTCACTGAAACCGCTTTTACATAGTTATATTTCCGAGGAGAAGGCTCCACATGTACAGTTCTTCTGTAGTTAATTGGGGTCACATTCTCGTTGATATTTTCTTTTCTTGGTAAAGGCGGAAATTCTTCTTGGTTCCTCATTATTGATTCCTGGTTGTTGTTTCATTTAGATTTGACGTACCTTTCGCCTGCTTCGAAAAACGGAGTATTGTCCAAAGACATTGCCTCTCTAATTAAATTGTGTCTCTTCCTCTGCGGTCAAGCTTGACTGGTGCTTGACTGGTTTTCTGAAGTACCGCAATGAATGCACTTCATGTATCTCCTCACCGCATTTATGACATTTACTTTTGTTTGATTTACATTGCTTCTTAATATGTCCCTAATGTAAACAATTAAAACATTGAATTACTGGTGGGTAGATAATAGGTTACACTCTATGGTCTATTCCGTATATCATTACATTTTTGGGTAATGTTGTTCCGGAAAAGGTATAACGAGTAGATTCAGCCGGAACTGAAACCAAATAATCGGCTTCCTCATTTAACACATTCTGATTTCCTTGACCATAGTTTACTTTGAATTTCTTTCTCAAAAATCTTTTTGCTTCCGGAATTTTAACATTATTGTTAGTTGTATTCGAATAATCATTTATCATTTCATCGGAAATAAATGTTCTTATATATTTTACAATGCCCTTACATGAAACATTTTTACTCGGAGTAAACATATCATACCCCCTATTTTTAATTTTTGAATTGATCAAAACCTAATTTGCATCTGTATACGAATGAAATTCAATGCTAATTTGACTTTCAACTTTTTTATTGATTTTGGAAATGTTATTTATTTTCAAATGAAGAATTTTATGAGCAATGGCTAAGTAATTATAATTAGGTACCAATGTTTTCGTCGTCTGTATTAGCTTCGATTCATATTTCAAACGGTACCTTGTCAAACTGGTTATGTTTGTTGATATCTATTTTGTTACTTTTTTTGGTAGTTTCTTTACTTACTTGTATCAAATTAGAAAATCCATTAATTATTGCCATATCGTTTTTATTCAAACTAAAATCATTATCTATTTCAATAAGTGAATCAGGGGGCTCGGCCCCTCTGCCTTATCACCCATATTTTAAGTCTCTTAAATTACTGAGTGTTAAAAATCCTTTCCCAAATGAAAAAGAAAACAAAAAATTGATTTTTTATACTTCGCGCCGCTACATGCGTTCACTTGAAAGACTTCTTTGCGACTCGCTTTTGTTTGTTTTTATATTATCCTCATACTGTGGTATCTATAAGAATACTACAGCATTTCATTAACTAAATTCATCATTTTGCGTGTTAAGATTGTCCATTGCGATAATAATATCAACAGATCAACGATACACAATCAATTCCACAAATATTCAATACAATAGTCTATTTTTCTCTTTTCTATCCAGTTTTATATTCTTTAAATCAAAAATAGAATCTTGGTGAGATATTTTTTTTGTTACATGATTATGATAAATTACATTGATACAATACAGACAATACGTTTCCTCATCTTCGGTAAGTGTTTCTTGGGAGAGGTAACCAGTCATGTACGATGTAGCATATATCATTAGCAGCGCTGGGTAGGTGTGAATAGCTTCGGAATATATTGTTCACTGGAAAAATTAAAACGGATCTTAATCTACTTATACAATTCTGGTTGTGATAGTTCAATGTAGATGTTAAATACACATGTTAACATTTTTTATCGGATGTGACGTCAGCTGAACTTGATTCGTGCAATAAGATACAACTCTGTTTTTCCATGACTCGTCTTAGTTCTAGGACTATATTATGATGATTCCGGGAGTTTTTATCGATTTATTATGTTTGATTCCGATGACTTTTGAATTGCGTTGAAATACATGTTCTCTAGCCTTAAAAATATTCTACATAAATTACTGATAATGTCAACGATAATGTAATTGTTATTTACCGCTTCAAGCAAGTAATTAAAATAACAAATTGTTGGAAATACAGTCACAAAAACAAGGACGTATCATGCTATTCTTGCGCCCTTGGCAAAATTCCATGCTATTCCCTTCCCCCCAAACGAAACTCCTCATTACTTTCAACGACGATTTGATATAGAATGAAAAGTAATACAACAGTTCATGAAATTTTGACTTGAAATTATACTTTACGTGTTTTAATTGAAGCGAATTAGTTTATGAAATCGCCAAAGTTAAGTTTCGTACTCAATAGATAATATTGCCAAATTGGTCAGACGTGTTTGGCCAGTCCTCTACCATATTAGTTCTTGATGCGACGTTAACGGGCATTGTAGGGTATATTTTTAATGCAATTTCAATATTGAGGTAGGTAAGGTAATTGGGGGCAAGATGCCTAATCTAAGTATTTTGGACAATACTCAATAGATCGCGCCACATACACGGCTACGTTGTTATTTTGTTTATTATTAGAGAACATCATAGTTTTCGAAGCGCTTAAGTGCATGCAACTGTTCCTTGAGGTGATGTTGTGCTTTTTTATGCCGGTAAGTTTTTCACGATAGAAATTAATTATGTGATATACAGTGTTAAATGTTTTTTGTTTGTGCTAATATAATTTATGTAGGGTTTTGGCATTCATTGCAATACTCCTATTTTGAATGAGAAAAAGGGTTTTGTTATTTTGATCTGTGGGTTTGGCATCTTATACCTAAGAGTTGGGGTAAAACGCCAAGATCCGTGTGGGGTAAGATGCCTTATCTTAATTGCACTGTAAACTTGGTAACTCTTGTTTTTTCTCAGGTTTGCGTCTATTTTGGTTAGTGGTTTCCTTTCAGTACGTCTAATTGAATAATTTCTTAATTTATCTTGTTTGTTTTAGGTAAAATGCCACGAACGTACGTCAGAAAATCAACTAGAGGCGAATGGACTGAAGAAGACCTTAGAGCAGCTGCAAATGCTTTACGTCAGCAGCCAACCCTGAGTGCAAATGCGATTGCTAAAGAATATAGCATCCCTCTACCTTGATGAGACGTGTAAAGAATAACAATCTTGAAAAGGGCAGTCTTGGGCCAACCGCGTCCTCAAGTATTGAAAATGAACTTAAACTGGTGTCTTATATAAAACGGTTAGAAAAAATTGGCTATGCTCCAACTTCAAGAGACGTAAGACACCTTGCTTTTACCTTTTCGCAAAGGAATGGGTTAAAATGTAGATTTAACCAAGAAAAAGAATTAGCAGGCTACGATTGGTTTAAACTTTTTTTAAAACGACACCCAACCCTAACTATGAGAGTAGCTCACGGTCGTTCAATTGCTCGTTCACTTGGTATGTCTGCCGCAGAAGTAGATCCATACTTCCAAATGTTGAACGATACATTTACGACGCTCAATTTGTTTGATAAACCGGCAAACATTTTCAATATGGACGAGACTGGCTTGCAATTATGCAATAAACCTACCAAAGTCGTAGCCACAAAAGGAGCTAGAGATGTTCAGTCGGTCACAAGCTCAGAAAAAGGAGAAACAGTTAGCCTCATCGCTTGCTGTAATGCAGAAGGTAGCTTTTTGCCTCCCTATGTAATATTTGAAGGCAAAAACAAAAAAAAAGGAGTTTGAAGATAAGATGCTTCCTGGATCGGTAGTAGTGATGTCTCCAGAGTCCGCCTATGTGAAAACCAGTATCTCCTCATCATGGACTAATATTAGATGGTCATGCTTCCCATTGTAATGACGTGGAACTTCTGGACTTTTTGGCTGAAAATGAAATTCATGTGGTTTGCTTACCAAGTCATACGACTCACTGGCTTCAGCCTTTCGACCGTTCATTTTTTAAACCTTTAAAGACCTTCTGGAAGAGCACTTGTAATCAGTGGATAAGAAATCATCCAGGGCGTCGAATAACTAGGTAATTTGATTTAAGTAAATAAGTTTGAAAGAGATTTCTTGGTTTCTTGTGCTTTACAGGTATCAGTTTGGGGAACTATTAAACCAAGCGTGGTCTCAAGCCGCAACGGTTCAGAATGGTGTTTCTGGATTTCGGGCTTGTGGAATTTATCCATGCTCCAAAGATGCAATTCCCGACCATGCGTATGCTTTAGCTGAGCACCAAACTGGAAATTCACAGGAAGAAGTGGAACATGTCGATGCAGAAACTTCTGCCGAACATAGCGGCGACGTAGCTGTAGTAAATTTTGATGATATTGCACCAATTCCATCCGTAGCTGGTCCTAGTAGGCCAAACGTTAGAAAACAACATGCAGAAGTCCCTACTTCTCCTGACTACCGCCAAAAGAAACGCAAAAAAATTTAAGAAAAACAAAAGAAGCAACAAGGGAAGGCAGCTAAGTTAGAGAAGAAACTTCGTAAAAAAGGTAACAAAAAAAAGAAGAATGTAGCACACGATAGCAGTAGTGAAGAAGTCAGTGGAGATGAAAATATTGTCGCAGACCATAGCTCTGATGAACCTGACAGTAACAAGGACGACTTCTGTGCAATTTGCGATGGCTTTTACTTTGACAAAAAGGGTCCCAAAGTTGACTGGATTTGCTGTGTGGTATGCAACAAGTGGCTACACGAAACCTGTGCTTCGGGGCCGAATATGTGCGATCCCTGCGCAAAAGTCACTAAATAAATCATCAAAAACTTTAGAATTGGTATAAGATGGCACTTTAGCTGGATTATGATGGCCAATACAATGTTTTCTGTCTATGACATCGCACCCCCAAATTTGTCATCTCACCCCAAGTCTGTCGGTATCTTACCCCGTAGTTGGGTTAAGTTGCCGAAATGACAGCTGTCAATGTTTATCCAACTTTTTCGTTTATTTTCAAGAAAATAAAAACTTTTTTGTGTTTAATCATTTATTTATTGTATTTGTAATATAATACACAGTTTTTGTAAGTTTTGAATAAAGCTAATTATTTTTTTTGATTTTTTAAAAAAAATTTTACGCGTCTTCCCCCCAATTACCTTATCTCTGAGCTGGTACTTATGAAGTGCAAAATTTCTAAGTGGGAGGCCGAGCCTAACTGATGAAAAACAGCTCGGCCATATGAAATTTGGCATAGTTTTCCAAATCAGAGACTGTTGTTTTCTGCAGGGATGGTCCTGATAAGAATCCAAAATCTTTTGACAATTTTATGTAAGCCGGTCGGTTATTAACTTGTCATAAGTACATAAACAGTCTTGTTTTTGAGATATGAGGCTGCTCCCGTACATGGCCATTTCTAATGATAAGGTCTTAACTCTCTTAATTCGTTTATTTGGAAAAGAACTCTCAATGACAATATCATCACATCTTGATATAGTTTTGTGAATTATTAGACAGGCCGTTTAACAGTTTTGATGCAATGTCAAGAGACGTGTCTTTAGCTTGCAGTGACTTATTTGTATAATCATCTAATATTAATATTTCTGACCACATATAGAGCAGACAGATAAACTTGATATCAATATTTTTGATTATGCTTAAAACTCAAAAATCGTTTCATTATTCCATTCTTGATTATTGGTCATCTTCATGCATGTTTTTCTCAATGAAAGTGATGGCCTGTCTTTGTAGTGACCGTCATGTGTCACTGTGTACATTTAGAGTGATATCCAAATATGTGTTCAAACATTCCCTTCGTATGGCTGACCCACTAGCAAAACATATTATACACTGTACAATTCCAAAAAATGTGATCATCATTGGATATGCTTCTGCTAAATGTACACCAACAAAATTCAAACTATGCGCGACACATGACACAAATCTAGCTAGGTCATAGATGCTCCCAATGTGAACATGCACGCCGTTGTAAATTCCTGCCATGTTCGATGCGTTATCGAAGACTTGACCACGGAAATAATTAATATCCAATCCATCTCCTTTATATCCTGTTAGAATTTCATCTGAGATCCCTTCACCAGCTTTCTTGTGACTAACAATAAAATGAACAAAACTCTCGACGATTTGATCCTCGCCACAAAAAAAAAATTAATGTATCTAATGACTTCACTCATTTGTTTGGATTGCGAAATATCTGGCATACTGTCGAACATGATTGAAAAATTATTTGCAAGGGTCATCATATACTATTTCTTATACCTTTCTCTCTGTAACGGTTCTACTTCCATCATGTTGATATTCTTGTCTCATCATTGGAAGTAACCTCCATTTCAACAGAACTTTTCATTTTTTGTTCTTCGAATTTATCTTCATCTTCATAATTTTCAACGCAATCTTCCAATTCTTTCTCCAATTGTTCTTCTTCATTTCCATTGCCATTATCATGATCGATGATCTTACATGAAGGCTTATGTTTTAGTTGCTGTTTCACGCATTTCCCCATGTTAAGGGCCAGTTTCTTTCCCTTCATCTCTGGCTGATCTAGCTTTTCTAAATGCACTGCCGGAGAGTTTTTTAGGCCACATCCTGAAATGAACATAAACAGTAGGGCGATTCTCTAGAATGAACGCCACGTAGAGAATAGTCGAGTAGCCTTTTACTTATGAGAAAACAGTTTTAGAAATATTAAAATTTACTGTGGTTTGAAGATTTGACCGAGTGATAAAATACTTGCATAGAGTATGTTACCTATGTAGATGATAACAAGAAATATACCTAAACGTAAAATTGTGGGACGGCAACATTTCGAATTTTATACAAATATTTCTTGAAAAAGATGTACACATAGAACACCACAATTGCAATGATTTTAAAGTAAAGAGTTAAAGGAAAAAAAGATGTTGGATTGGTAGCACTGCAACACTGGTTATGACTACGCCGTGGGGCCATCCGAGCGAAAGGGTTTAATAACGTAACCTCAAACAATACAGTTTTATCTTTGTTCAGACATAGGTTAAGTTTAATTATGATGGTTTTTTCCATTAATATTTAGTGTGATTATAATGCAAGCAAACAAGTTAAACTTCAAGCACCCTTAATAACATAGTTCTTTGAAAAGAGTTGCTGATTCTTTAGTATAAATAGACTCGCACCAATATTTTATAGGCTATTACTGAAACAAATCACTTACCATTATATCTTTGTCAATGTAGTACGTGTCAGTAATTAAAGCTATTAAATGGGTAAACAGATAAAAATTAACTTAAAGTGATATCGAGAAATCTACGATTTAGGGGTAAACCCCGTTTTACCATGCTTGTTTTGCTGCTTTGGATAAATTAGTACAAAAACGTTTACCCAAAGTGGCAGCAACCAGGTGGATTTGAGCTGGTAGACTCGTTGAGGTCGTTTCTTGTATCCGTTCCGATCTTCTCGAACTATTTAAAGAGATGCAACACATAATAAACAAGTGTATGAAGGTGGGAATATGGCCTAAAGCGTTCAAAAAATCTGTAATTACACCTATTTATAAAAATGGAGACAAATCCCTTCCTATTAACTATCGACCAATATCACTGGTACCACATATATCAAAAATTTTTGAAAGAATATTGAAAATAAGATTGGATTCATACATAACCAAATATGGGTTGATATCGTCCCACCAGTTTGGATTTAAACAAAACAGTTCCGCACACAATGCTTTATTAAATTTAACAACCAAAATGTTTGATGCTCTAAATAGGAATAGAACGTGCCTATGTATTTTTTTGGATTTAGCGAAGGCATTCGATACTGTCAGCCACAGTAGTGTATTGAAAACGCTGGATAACTACGGGATACGGGATACTTGTTTGAAGCTATTCAGGAGTTATCTCTCACATCAACAACAGGTCGTCAAAATCAATGGATTTATTAGTGAAGAACGCGATATAACATACGGAGTACCATAGGGTACTATATTAGGCCCTGTGTTATTCAATCTCTACATGAATGATCTATTTTCTTTAAATAGCGCTGGTCATATAATTGGTTACGCGGATGATACTGCAATTGTTTATGAGGACAGTAATTGGTATGATTTAAAGCTAAAAGTTGAATCTGACCTAAAGCTAATTAAGTCGTGGTTTGATAGTAAACTATTAACCATAAATTTTGCAAAAACTTTTTACTTGCCTATTCTTAACTCCAACTCATCTAATAACCGATTTTATTCACTGAAAATATCACAGTTTGATCAGGATTCATTTATTGAACCAACAAACAAAATAAAATATTTGGGGGTTATATTGGATACAAAGTTGAAATGGGATTGTCATATTAAATATATAATAAAAAAATTACAGTTTATATTGCATGAATTTAGACACTTGAAAAAGTATATTTCCAGCCAACATCTCCTTGGATTGGTAGAAAGCGATCTTCGATATGAAATTCAGGTTTGGGGAAGTGCGTTGGAAACTCACCTGCAGCCAATAAATATAATCCAGAGGAGATTTTTGAAAATCATAATGTCTAAACCGAACCTTTGTTTTCCAGATCTTTTGTATTCTGAAAGTAGAATATTGGATCTGAAACAACTATACTTTTTATGCGTTTCAGTGGAATATCATGGATCAAAGAATACATACAAATTACCAACCCATAATTACAATACTCGGAATAGACATTTCCATACAGTCCCTAGAATGATAAAAACGAGTTGTCAGAAAACATATTCTTTCTATTCTGTTAAGATTTACAACCGTATTCCAGATTATATTAAAAGCATCCAAAATATTCGATTATTTAAAAAGAAACCAAAACACTTCATTTTAGAGCAGAAAAGAGAATTCTGCGATATAAAAATCGTAACGTGAGAAGTATCTACACCTACACATGGTTACATTGGCTGAAGGTTGGAGTTTTCGGTGTTCAATCACTTAAATAGTTTAATGTACTACAGGTTTTTTTCTGTAGTAGTACAGGTTCATTTTCTTTATTCCTTTAATTTTCCATATTATATTTTTTTAAATTCATATTTTGTTGTGATATTCTGATTGTGCTATGTATTATTTGTGATATTACTACTATCATTATTGTTGCTAAGTTTACTATTGTTGTGAGTGTAACTAATTTTCTCGCTGTACTTGGTTTAGATACCACTTACAAGCTGTTTTTTACAGCTTCTGTGGGGCATTGTGCTTATTTACGATTTTTGATCTACATTTGTTTTACTTTGTAATTTCTAGTGAATAAACATATATTATTATATTATATATTTAAAGAGATGCATACTGACGCAGCAACATGGGATGTCGAGACACGAATTTGTTCGAAATGCTTTCACATTACATTGCAAGAATTTGATTCTAATTTGTAATGTATGACATTGGATTTTGCACTAGAATAAGTTGATACATTTCTGGAATTTTTGCAATTAGAGCGGAATAATCTAGGAAGTATGTGGTCAAAACAAGAGAACTTTGTAAATGATGATGAAACAAAACCCAATAAGATGCAACGAATTATAAAAATTGACAATGAAAAAGAGATATTTGATCGACGATTTTTTTTGAAATTTTTGACACCATGATCATTCAAGAACATATTTTCTGACTTAAAGCACCTAGAATATCTGGCATTATATGATTTTGACAATTTCAAATGTAAGCAAACATTTTTCCAGATATCGCCTTGCATCAATTTGTAAAGCTATATGGACAACAATTTGACACAGTAAAGTTGAAAACAGAATTGACAGTTCTTTATAATGATCGAGTCTATGTTCAAAAAACTTTGCGCAAGAATTTTATTCATATTTAAAATCTTCAGAACTTGATAATAAATTTCTGAAAGCTTTTAAATCGACAAATTGATTTTTAACAATTCTGGCTACAAGTGCAGCCGTTAAAAGAAGTTTCTCAGTAATGACGCGGATTAAGACAGGCCAAAGGAATACTCAATTGCAAGATCGACTGTCGTCACTTTCTTTAATTTCCATTGAGAAACACTTTTTAAATGGATTATTGAAAAAAACCTCTTTCTACGGTTATGCTATTAACATTTCTGCGAATGAAGGAAATCGCCCAAATTACTTGAAATATGAAGAATAGTTTTCAAAATATGTTTTTCTTACTTGGTCCGTTTGTTATTTTTGTTGTTTCATATATTATTATATATTAAATAAAATACCTAAAGTAAGCAGAAACTTATATTTGGAAAGTTCAAAATAAACTTTTTTAAATAAGATTTTTGACATCTGTTTTTGGTAACACTTTAGAAAGTCACGCGTCGCCACTGCAGTTAACAAAACTTAAAATCCCCCAGGCCCGCTACAAAAAAGACCGATGATTAGTGCTGATGATCGGTCGCCGCCGATCATCGCTCGAGTAAATTGTTTTCACATCATTTCGCACAGTTGTCAACATGAATCTGAGAAGTACATAGCATCGCATTGTTGTCACTTAAAGGTTGAGTGAGGAGCAAAAAAGAAACGAAAATCCAGAAGGATATGACTCCGTCCTCTATGTCTTCAATGACGGTATTTTTCTTCACTACTTAATACCATATTACATTGCAATAAAAAAAGAACAGTGAATCTAAACTGACTCGCTACACTGCATCGCAACTACGACTGATGATGATACACCTACATGTGAAAATCTCTATTTATCAAATGGCTCCGACTTCAACCGATGATCCGCAAATGCCACGGACTAGATTGATACCCGTGTGCTTTTTATCGGTCGACCGATGATACGCAGACATGAGAACGACCCATATAAAACAATGAATCGGATGGATGGTCAGTTGAGAAACAAAGGACCGATGATCAGGACTGAAAATGCTTCCTATTATTTGTTTACACGTCTCGTTTCAGAAAAGACCGATGATCAGTGCTGATGATCGGTCACTTCCGATCATCGGTCCAATAAATTGTTTTCACATTAACGCGTATCATCAGTTATCAACATGAATCTGAGAAGTACACAGCATCTTGTTGTTATCACTTTGTGCGTAAAAACGTTAATTGAAAAGCAAAATAAAAAACGAAAATCCAGAAGGATATCAGTCCATCCTGTATGTCTTCATAGATGGTATTTCTCTTTACAATTTACTGCCATTTTGCGTAGCCACAAAAAAAGAACACTAAAATTAATCTGGCTCGCAACACTGCATAGAAACTACAACTGGCGATACGCCTGCATGTGAAAAAATCTGTTTCTCAAATGGTTCCGAATGCAACCGATGATCCGCTAACGCCAAGGGCTAGACCGATTCCCGTGCGCTTTTTATCGGTCGACCCATGATGCGCGGACATGTGAAAGACGCGTAAAAAAAGAATAGAATGGATGGTCAGTCCTGATCATCAGTCTGTGAAACGAGCCTGAGTATTGTGTCGTTCACATGTTCGCATATCATCGGTCGATAAATAGAGATTTCCACATGCAAGCGTATCATCAGTTGTAGTTTCGATGCAATGTTGTGAGCGAGTTTAGTATTACTGTTCTTTTTTATGTAGCAACGCAAAAAGCAGTAAGTAGTCAAGAAAAATACCTCCTGGGAAGACATAGAGGATGGACCCATATACTTTTGGACTTTAATTTATTTTTTTGCTTTTCAATTAATCTTTTTACGCTCAAAGCAACAAAAACGCAATGCTGTTTACTTATCAGATCCATGTTGACAACTGATGATAAGTGTTAATGTGACAAAAATGTACTCGACCAATGATCGGTAGCGTCTGATCATCAGCACTGATCATAGGTCTATTCTGAAACGGGCCTTATACTCTAGTAACAGGCGAGCGCAAGCATACTCTCTCTTTAATTTGATTAGTATAAATCATAATAATTTTTCCACGCAAAGTATGAAAAATGTTAAAGTTCTAAAATTAAAATCTTAGAATTTTAAAAGTTTTTCTTCAGCTAATTTTGCGCCTTTGGAGGAGGCGTCTTTCACCAACCCCCAGATACGTCCGTGCAAGAAAATGACTCAACCTCGAAATTAATAATGTTACCTTCATGTTGCGTGCAATTCGATTAATTAGAAATGTAGCCTCAATCATGTGTTTGTCCACATGGATTGTAGTTGAAAAAAATGAAGGATAGAGACAATATGTGATATCTCCAAACACTTTCGCGAAGAAAATTCATTATTTAGTTGAGATGAGTCCAAATATGCTTCTTTGGAAATCTCTCGGATTTACGAATCCGATCTATAATATTAATTATTTGCATCAATTTTCCTTTCTAAACTCTTGTTGAACTGGTTTTTATGCATTGGGAGGCCCGAGAATGTCTACTACATTAGCACTAATTATAGATTATTAATCACAAAAGAATTTCGATATGAAATAGCATTTCAAATCGAAATCAAAAACCAATTACTTATCTTTGTCGAAAGATTGATTTGCTTCTAATTACTCACTGGTATTCTTTAATTCACCTGTTCAAGGTACGGGTATACTGAACTTGACAGTTATCTTACTCTACAGCATTAAAGAAAAAAATTGCCACGAAGACGCATGGTTCATCATATACTTACCTGATTTCCGGCTTTATCTGCCAGTTGCTAGTTGTGGATAAATTATTTTTTTCACTAGTTCCATTTTTTATTTTCATGATATTCTTTGCTATTTATTACTCAACATTTGTAGATATAGAGAAAAGATGACGTTTCAAAACAATTTATCCATTTTGGTGGTTTTTTCAATCGTGGAGATCTTCCACTGAAGGTACCAAGTATATATTGCAATAACAATATTGATCGTTATCTTGTGAACATATCAGTACATTTAATTAGATCAAACGATATTTTCGTCTGAAAACCAGTGTCCACTTTTTTGGGCATAAGCATTAGAATGCTTACATTTCCAATAGATAGTATATTTCAAATATATACATCATTTTCCTCAAATTGTTTCACTACTAATTTTTTTCTTCAATCACCTGAAATGATAATTTAAGACAATTATAAAAACTGAATTCAACAAATATCAAAATAATATTATTCCAAGTTTTCATTATTGATTTTGATATTAATTTATTGTTTTAGTTGGATAATCCCTTTATTTAAATATGGAAATAAACACAATTTACGGCCAGAAGATATCTACAATCCTCTACCTTCGGACAAGTGTGACTCCATGGTTAGTAAATTGGAAAAGTAAGTTTTCAGTAAAAACCAAACTACTCATATATATTTTCAATCAATTTCTTCTATTATTAAATCTTGTGTAATATTTATATTACCCAAGTACGTTTAAATGTTGTTGCCCTCACACTTCACAAAAAAATATAGTTTGTTCACTTTGTTTTGGCACATAATGGGAGGTCAAAAAAATTCAAAATCGTGAAGCTATATGGTTAATTCGGTTATTTTTCAGTTATTTTCAAGTTATAAATAGGATCAATCTTCTACTCTCTGTTGAAATTATACGGAAAAATTATTAAGTGACGGTCAACATGGCTAAGAAGAAGTTAAGGATCGTCTATCTCCCTGACCGCTTCTGTGGCTTCATGCAATCCGTGGTCGAGAATTGCCGTCATTTGGTCTACCCATTAACTCAGCGATCTACCACTTGGTCCCTTTCCTTCAATATTCCCCTCCATAATAAGTTTTTGAATCTTGTCGATAAAAGATTTGTTACTTTGAGCCCTTTCAGTATCAATAGATTCGAACGATGATGTGTCCAAGGTATTCTGAGCATTTCTGTGCATTCTTCTATAAACCCACATCACAAACGCGTCGGTCTTTTTCCTGTTTCATATTTTGAATCTACATATCTCTGATGCATACGTGGCGATCGGAAATGTTAGGGCGTTTATATTTCAGTTTATTATTTCTATAGAATGCAGTGTCTTTCCATATCTTTGTCACCTTAGTAGTGACATTTCTGAGAATTGCCATCAGGCGGTAAATTTCTGCATCTGAACCACCTCTATTGGTAATAAGCGAACCCAGATAGTTATATTCATCCTCTATTTGGAAATCTATTCTCCTTACCTAAGTTACATTGCGGTCTATAATCATTACTTTTGTTTTGTTTGTAATCAGCTGTAGACTGTACTTCCATACGTCTATAATCATCATAAGTTCCACTTCACTAGAAGCTATATACAAAGTACCATCCGCGAAGCGCAAATTTGTTTTTTTTTCCGCCAATGTGTATTCTGCCCCTCCAATTATCCATCACCTCTCTCATTATGAACTCCGTGTAAGTGTTGAAGAGTAGTGGTGATATGGTACACCCTTATCTAACCCATTTATTTATGTCGAATGGCTTTAGTATGACCGAATCTATCCTTACTTTTCCTTGTGTGCCTTCATAGTGGCTGCGTATGGGAGCAACTAGGTGTGGTGGCGTACCTAAACGTTTCAATGTCATCCACAGTTTGTTACAATCGATACAATCAAATGTTTTCGAAAAGTCGACAAAGAACACCAAAGCTTTCACGTTGAATTTGATATATTAGGGTTTTATAGTTTAACAAAGATAGACGGTCCTCAAGCGGACGAAAATGGATATGTCATTTATAAAAGGTGACCTCCTAATTATTCTCTTTCAGCTTATCTGATTGAGCCCAGGCGTCCAAAATTCAGTCTATTGTGATTATAGATGGGAATTCTAACGTATATACGTATAATGCACACCTCCATTGTGGTTAGGCAACAATATAAGACTGTATCAATTAATTCATATGAATAACCCAACATGTAGTAGGAAATATATAGATATTAAAATTAACTGAAATTATTTATAATTATAGTTGTATGGTCACTCATTTACTTCTACACTGTTTTGGAATTTGTGGAAGATATTCATACTGAATACGGTTTTCACTACTTATTCGCCAACACTTTCACTATTTGACGCGCGTTTCTATAATTAAGTTATCCTCTTCAGAGACGGAAGGTAAACAGTTTACCTTCGGCATTAGATATTGTAAACGTGATTTTTTAGTGAATTGGTAGGGAAAAGTGTGTTTGGTTAGATATACCAATTTCTTAGAACTACATGTTGCTTCAGGCTATTTATGACTAACTTTGTATACAAATTTTTCTCCTCACAATGGGAAAATTCTATGATACTCATTTTCTTATTATTTTAGGCACTGGAATAAAGAACTGGAACTATTCAAAACCGGAAAACGACATAAACCAAATTTGAAGATTGCGCTATTTAAGACTTTTTTCATGTCATATTCCATACATGGAGTCAACATCTTTATACAGGCAATAATTTTAAAGTAAGTCCGACAATACTTATCACATCTATACATATGGAAGATAAACCGGTGATTATTATTAACAATTTTGTATATAAGAATTATATGCATAAATTAATTAATATTTCGTTAAAATCAGTACAGATAGTTTATTCAACAAGGAGGCAAATTTAGCTCAGTGAAGCTGCCCCGCACCAATCGAAATTTTCAACAAAAACATATATGGTCGTAATGCACTCCTAATGCACCAATATGCTCCATGAATGATTTTCTTTGCACCACATTTCCCGAGAGACCACATCTATTTGTTTATGAGGGGATTCTTCTTTGTTTTCTCATGCTATTCATTTCAAGACTCCTGAGCCGCTCCTATTAGTAACATTTGTCCATTCTAGTTGCATTTGTTGTTGTTGTGGAAGAGAGCATCATGATGCTCAGGTTGAGATACTGGTGTCATCTGTGGAGGCTGCTGATACATGGTGTACTGATGTGCTATTAGTTGCAGTGGCGTATATGATACTTGAGGTTGCATATATTGGGGTTGTGATACTTGTTTTTGACCATTATATTGTATTACTGCTTGGCCCATTGGTAAAGTGGTACAATATTTGAATTGTAAATTTTTGGGAATTCTTTTTGAATGTTTTCTCAAAATATTATGTTTTTCGTCGATCTAGTGAATTACTTACTAGTTATAATTGCAAATTGATATTTTTGTGTTCTATTTATTTTGAACTACTCACAATAAGTGATCTTATCAACCACTATTTTGTTATCGATTAAACACACGCACTATCTTAAGCCGTCCGTATTAATTAAAAGTGCAACTCATTAAAATGTACATAATCTATTAATGAACTTACAGCTAGTTCACACAGCTAGAAAACCGAATCGGTAAAACCACCGATTTGGTTTTCCTATTGTATATATTTTTCTGTGGCGTATAAAGTGAAAAGTCCGATTCGGTGATTTTTAACGGCTCAAGTTTCGTTTAGCCGAAATCAGTTACATGGAATATCCGTTTATAACATGATTCTATACACTACATAATTTGATTTATGCCGCGGAAATTCCTCGTTTCTGAGAAAACTCGAATTTTTAATTTTTCTACTATTACCTAAAATTCGGTGTCTTTATTAGTTTTTTTGTTATAGAATGACGTAAAAACATTCAATATAACGATGTGACCTAATTTTTATTCGAAAATTTATTTTTATCACAATAATTTTTATTTTTCCCGGGTTTAGAAGTGCCGAAATGTGATAGGAAGATAAAAACTACATATGTTTGTTTGATTAATAATATGCAATAACTTTTCTATATAACTTTTTCCGTGGAAATTTATCATAAGGTCGGTGTAATAGAAAATCTTCAATATTTCGAAGTTTTCTATAGTATTCTCAACTTTTTTACTTACTTTCGGGATCGTGGAGTGAAGTAGGGTGCTGGGTGGGGAATATTATATATGTGCGGTTTTTTTGCACTTATTGGAGATTTTGACCTTCTTACTGCGCCTTATAATTCACAGAAAAACAGATTTCGTTAGAACGACTCGTTGTGTGCAAAACCAAACAAGACTCTAAAATATTTAATAATATTATCATGAGTTTTTTAAAGAAGAAAAAAACGTACCTTATTTCGATTTCGGGAGACAAATGGATTTGTTCAAAACACGTGTTTTTTGCGACAGTTTCATCTGGACGACACTTTGCTGATTTTGAACAACGGTATATGTCTAGATCTATTTCCCCATGGTAATAATGGGAAAAAATATCAGGTTTGTTACCATGCCCTTTACATTTGGTTTTACATAGGGGGCGTTTATGCAACAAACCATGTAAAAGACCCAATTCATAACCTTCTTGTCGCGAACGAGGAAGAGCCATTTCTACAACTTGAGTCGACATTTTTGTAAATTATATGAACGTAAATATGAACGAAATGATTTAACTCCACTGAATATAGATGATCAAATTCACATATATGTACAATGTATACATACCTACCTTTTATGCTTTATCAGGATTGCCGTTTTCATGCTTTATTTACAATGTTTTTTAAATTTTCGCATTTATTGACCATAGCGATATTAAGTTGATAAGAATAGATATTATTCATTGATCTGTGTTAAAGGTCGGGAAGATGATCACTGTATAGTGGCGAAACAACGCATTTCCGCAGATTTCCATTTTCGTATCGGTGCTTAAAAACAAGTCTACAATATGAAATAACACTAATTTTTCATGTATCTCATTTCGTTACTTCTAAACCGCATTCAAAAAATGGCAACAGCGCATTTCACGCTGCAGAATTTGTTCAGTAATATACTCCCCGAGGTATCTAAATGACAAAAATAATTTTTTTTCTTTTTTAACAGACTACGGCTTAACGAAACTTGCCCCTTTTTAACATTCGGTTTTGTCACTACATTTCGAATACAGTAAAAAATTCGAGTAAAGTAATAATTCCGAATCGATTGCAAGTAGCGCGTATTTACTTATCACACAGTTTACATGAATCACTATATTTACTATATGAAACGTAGAAGATAATATATTCTTCTCAGTAGAGGGTGTTACATAATACATGAATCGAGTCGTTTTTTGACAATATAAATATAAATTTTTTGCACTGTGGACGATAATAACACTAAAAATTCAATAAGTTCTGTTGAAGAAAGGTCCGTTATATGGGAGCAAATCTTGAACACGTATGAAGATAAAATTTTTACTTTGGCATAGTGGAGTGAAAAATTGTTTATTTTCAGTGCTAAAGCTTTTCTTCATAGTGATATTTGCTTTGTCAAAATTTTTTCGACCCTTTTTAAGATATCTATAAAAGTTGATACTATCATTAAAAATTAGTTGATGACTCTGTTTAAAGTATTTGTCTGGTGAGCAGGTAATTAAATGATACGATAGATGACTTGCCATTGTCCTCTAGTTTGGGGGCCGACACGACTGCTTCAGCAACTTTATCAAACCGGATTTTATTGAACCTGCCACCTTTTATCAGACTCTGTTGCTATGTCTTGGCTGCGCCATGTTCAAAGTATTTATCTGATGAGCAGGTAATTAAATGATACGATAGCTGACATGAATATTTTATTATAATACAACTATAATTCTTTTATTAACATCTCTTGTTGTTGCCGTCATACCTTGGATTCTGATGATGACAAGTGACACGAGGCATTCCTTCGCATCGCATCACTTACCAAACACCTCCCTTTCAAAGATCTAACACTTTCCTAGGCTTTATACAACGCCCAGATATTGTAGTTACATTTTGTTCATGTATTTCTACATTAGGGTTCAATAGTAAGTCCAAATATCTATCCGACAAATTTAACTACTTATCCTATACAATATTTACATTATCATGCATCTCCACATCATTATGATTTTCAGATATATTTACAGTGTTTTCAGGCTGTAGCACTCTGTGGTTATCGGTATTGTTAACTACCGATAATTTCATTTGATAACTGTTATGTCGAATAACCTTCTCGTTACTCAATTTTTTAACCTAATAGGACCTAGGTTCATCTGCTGCTTTTAAAACAAGCTTTTTCCCTATATTGTTCATTTTTAGATCTAATTACTAAATTATCCCCACTTCAAAATCTATAGTACGTTTACGGCTCGTTTTATCGTAATGTGACTTAATTTGGTCCTTTTGTTTACATTAGTATGCATAAATGTGGTTATAGACTTTAGGTTCCAAGTTTACGCTGCTTGTTGGTAGTTGCCCTTTAAGGTTTCTACTCTGTAATATTTGGCCAGGAGATACTTCTAAAAACGTTATAGGTGAGTTAGTGTATTCCATTACTGCATTTCTGTAATAATCTGTTTTTTCTTCGTCATATCTTTTTAGTATTTGTTTGCAAACACTAACGGCTTTTTCGGCTAATCCATTACTTTGATGGTGATGTAGTGTGCATGTTTGGATTGTAATGTCATGTTATTTATAATAATTTTCACACTTATTGGAAATAAATGGTAGGTTGTCAGCTATTAGTGTTTCAGGATAACCAAATCTTGTAAAGACGTTTTGCATAGCATTAATAACTGACTCGGAAGTCTTAGAATTCAACTGACTTAGCTCAATCCAGTGAGAGAATTGATCTATTATGATAAGGTACGCTTTTCCACCATATTCTAGTGTATCTGTCGAGACTTTATTGAAATTTAGTTTGGGAACGCTGTGTGGTAACAAAGGTTCTTTGTAATTACTTGGCTTACATTTTTCACATATGT
This sequence comes from Galeruca laticollis, assembly GCA_963921935.1. NCBI lineage: Eukaryota > Metazoa > Arthropoda > Insecta > Coleoptera > Chrysomelidae > Galeruca > Galeruca laticollis. Next base: position 65,204,999 of record OY998183.1, read on the forward strand.
GACAATGTTTAATAAACTCTGAAATATCTGAAGTCATTTTGGGCCAAAATAAATGATATTTTGCTTCATTTATGGTTTCATTTATCCCTAAGTGGCCTTTATGTAAAGTTTTAAGAATTAACTTTTCACAGCTTTTTGGGATTATCAACCTGTCATTATAGAAAAGCAGACCATTTTCTACATATATGTCGTTTCTCAAATTAAAATACTGTTTAACACAATTTAATCATTTGTTTCCATTTCGCCACCCGTTATAATAAAAGTCTATAATCTTTGTAAATGTTTCATCGCGACTTGTTTCTCTTCTAAAGAAATCTTTTTTATCACTACTCATTGGTAAGTATTTTGATACTGTATGCACCATTTCATGCATTTGTGTATCAAGACTATCTGTGATTTTTAGTGGGGACCTAGATAACATATCTGCAAAACGGATGTCTTTGCCAGGGACTTAAATAACATACAAATCATATTTTAATAGTTTGATTCTTAGACGCTATAGTTTTACTCAACCGATTTTGCCAATAGATTTTTTCATTACGGATACAATTGGTTTATGATCACTTTGTACTGTGACCTTGTAGTGGTAAATGAACTCATGGAATTTTTGCGTACTATAGTATATTGCCAGCATTTCTTTTTCTGTCTGGCTATAATTTAGTTCATGATTGTTCATGTTTCTAGACGCGCACGCTACTAATTTTAATATGTTGTCATATTGTTGAAAGAGATAACATCCGATACCATTTTTAGAAGCATCATATTGCATTATTATTTTTCTGTTTGGATCAAAAGGAACAAGTGCTGGAGATTTAGAAATTATATCTTTAATTTTACTGAGAACATTTTGATGTTTAGGCATCCATTCAAATTCTATATCTGCTTTTAAAAGTTCACATAAAGGATGCATGTATTTTGCCATGTTAGGTATATATTTTCTAACATAGTTAATAGATCCTAAGATTCTTTGTAATTCTAACTTGTTTTTTGGGCTTTCCAGCTCAATTCTACTTGGATCTACTTCCATACCGTATTGTGATATGATTTGACCCATAAATTTAACTTTATTGTGGTAATATTGTAATTTGCTTCCATTGAATTTTGCATTTACCTGCCTAGCTCTGTCTACTATTTGTGTAACTGCTAAATCATGTTCGGTTTTATTATTACCTGCAATTATCATATCATCATGAAAAATTTGTACATTGAGGATGTTTTAGAAGTGTTCCTCAACTACCACTTGGAATAAATCCTGTGAGTTTGATAATCCATATGGTAACACCGCATAGCGGTATGTACCAAATGGTGTCAAGAAACAACATTCTCATGATGATTCTTCACCTAATTTTAAATGGTGGTAACCTTCTGACATATCGAAAACCGAGTAATATTTTCTACCTATTGAATTGCTACATATCTCTTCAATGTTAGGAACAACTCGTAGCTTTCGGATTATTTGTTGATTTAGATCAGAAGGATCCAAGCATAATCTAATCTGACCATTAGTTTTTTCTACCAATACTACACGGTTAATACTAGCACGGGGATCTATTTCATCCATTTTCATAATTGCTTTATTTTTAACTAGCCTATTTAACTCAGCCTCTACCGCACTACGTATTGCTAATGGTATTCGGTTTGGTGGGTGGCTTACTGGTTCAAAATTTTCTTTTGTGACAATTTTATATTCTTTTGAGAACCTACCAAAACCATAAAAGGTATCCCTATTTGCTTTTATGAATTCAAGCTTTTCATTTTTACTCTCTGACTCTTTAAAAATTTCTTTATTTTGATCTGCGGAGTTTATTCTTCTAACTAAGCCTAATTTTATGCTTGCTACACCACTTAGCAACACCTGATTTACTTCCTGAGCTATTACAAAATCTTCATAATTGTATATTACGTAACGAGTGTTGTAAGAAGCATTTTACGCACGAACGGAAAAGTTACGCACGAAGCCGCGTAGCGGCAAGTGCGTAATTCCGTGAGTGCGTGAAATGCGTTATATCACATGTTACGTACTATCCTTCACCTACGACCTACTTGTATTGATAATCTTATTAGAGGATTTAAAGTACAAACAAAAACGTACATCCTCGATGCCCAGCCAAGCTGCATTTCATAAAAGTCCATCCTCGATGCCCAGCCAAGTTTCGTAAAAGTCCATTCTAAGTAGTATTTATTTTTATCAAAGATGTATGTAGAATTACCGGAATTGCAAAAAATAGCATATACACATCTCAACAATAGTGACATTAATCCCTTAGGTGAATTACTTCTCTCAGAAATCAAACACCGCCCGCGGCATTAAATGGGTCACTTTAATCGCTTGGTGTATAATATACTATTGTTTACTAATATGATACGTTAAGACAGCTGAAAGATGCGGATAGATTGAAACGGAACCAATTATCATATAATTCCAAATAACTCTTAGTATTAAATGCAATCTCATATATACCATTTACATATATAATAAAATTCAACGTCTAATATCGAAATAATGAATTTTTAATAAAATGGCTACGTTTATTGACAGTTGCTAAGTGGTTGCTATGGAAGCCGTGCGATTTACTTTACAGCCGTGCGTTTTGTTTTACCGTGCGTGATAGACGTCTTACATTGATTGCCGACTGTGTGTTTTTGACTACTTACAGGCCTGGTCGTAGGTAATTTGTTTATCTTTATATTTACACAGGAGATTAACTGTACCTATGGGTTTGACTACTGTGCCTTCAAATCCTTGCAAAATACAATTTGTTTGCCTAACTTTAAACTGTTTGTAAACTTTTCTGAAAATTTTTCTGGCATAATGCTTACATCAGCACCGGTATCAATTTTAGTTTTTATGTTATGACCTTCAAGTACAATACTTTGTGAAGAATATTTCTTACCTTTACTTAATTCACTTATACTATCTATAAAAAATACATCATTGTCTTGCTCTACCGTCTCCACATGCACTGGCAAAATAGTTAAGTCTCCCACATTTATTTCATTTATTGCCAAATTCTGGACATTCTTTTGGACCATGAGTTTTTTTATATCACCTGCACTGGAATTTCGTATCGTTGTATCCACTTTTTTGATGGTTTGTGTGTGTTTCACTGTCTTTATTTCTTACTCTATGTACCTCACATTTTTCCTGGTCATTATTATAGAACTGCTTATTTTGTTGCTCACTTTGCTCACTTGTCCTGCAACATTTGATAGCTTTGTCAAGTGTGATGTTATCTATTCGTAGTAATGCTTCACGGGTTGTGGAGTCCCTTATTCCCATTATAATTTTATCTCGCAAAGCCTTGTCTTGAGGGGTTTCTTCTGGGTCTGTTGCATTGTAATTGCATGATTTTATTAGTAGTTTACATTCAGTTAGGAAGTGCTAGAAACTTTCTCCTTCTTTCTGTGTTCTTTTTAGGAAGTTGTAGTTTTCAAAGGTTTCATTTACTCTTGGGTTTACATAGTCCTCAATTTTTTGTATTATAGGGTTATCTTTACCTTCCTCTTCTGGGGTTACTTCAAAAGTAGCCATAATTTTAGCAGATTCGGCCCCAATTAAGTTTCTTAAAATGGCCAGTTTTACTCTGTCTGCAGATTTGTGCTGTCTTGTCGCAAATAAGTAATCTTCGAATGACACTTTCCAAAACTTCCATTCGGTACAAGCATTCTCCCCTTGTATGTTAAAATCTGGGGGAAGCTTTACCGGTACCGTCATCGCCATTGTCCTCTAGTTAGGGGGCCGACACGACTGTTTCAGCAACTTAATCAAACCGGATTTTATTGAACCTGCCACCTTTTATCAGACTCTGTTGCTATGTCTTGGCTGCGCCATGTTTAAAGTATTTGTCTGATGAGCAGGTAATTAAATGATACGATAGATGACATGGATATTTTATTATAATACAACTATAATTATTTTATTAACATCTCTTATTGTTACCGTCATACCTTGGATGCTGACGATGACAAGTGACGCGAGGCATTTCTTCGCGTCGCATCACTTACCAAACAGACTCGTCCATCATCAGTTCACTTATAAGTGTATGAAAGGAACCCAAATTGAATCGCTGTCTTAAAATTAAATGCACTCATTATCTTGTTATTTATTTTGCGACAGTGATATCGATGACACCAGTACATAATCACAAAAGTATTCACATCCATCTGGTTCGTAGAAGTGAGAGTGTCGTACTGCAAGATGGGATGGTAAAAAAATACCGATTAGGGAAAAATACCGATTCGTGAATAAAATCGATTCAGAAACCAGACTTAAACGGGCGAATTTTACAAACAGTAAGCATCGATGGGTAAAAATGACCAATTATGAAAAAACCGATCTCGTGTGAACTAGCCGTTATATGTTTAGAATTACCTTGAAAATATTCATTTCTTAGAATGAAAACGCATATGGTTGTTTTAAACAGCACGGTCCTTGCCCACCAAAATATTTAGTATGTTATCGATATAAATGAAACTAAATGTATCTAAATAATTCCACTATATAATGTTTACTCTCTAGTCGTAATGGCGCTCGTATAAACAAACCGCGTTTGACATTATTTACTACGATACTACGACGTATTCGAAATGATCGTCGATAACAGTCTGACGATATTTTTATCTCTCTTTATATGGTAATTAAACAAGGACAAAATTACTAAATAGATTACTATTGACACATTAAACAGGTACTGAAATTTTGAGCAATGTTGCCACTTTTAGTAATAACCATAAAGGTATCTAAGGATACAACAAATACTTGTTTAAAATTGATATAAAAATATACCTTTATTAGATAAAATTCAAGTATTATTAATTAACTTTAAAAATAGCGACTCAAATGCAGCATACATTAGTATGACTTTTTTCATTTGCATAACTTTTTAACACATTTTCAATTAAACTCCTAATTCAATTTTTCCTGCAACTAAAGAGACTTTGTAAATATGGCAAAGCAGTGGAAGTGTCCGCAAGTGAGCTTAGAATCTGACTCGATGGGTGGGACAAGAAAAGATCAAAACAAACATATCTATTTTATTCATTAATCTGAGATATATATATATATATATATATGTATATATGTATATATATATATATACATATATATATATATATATATATATATATATATATATATATATATATATAGTATATAATTATAGTAAATAACAAAGAAGATCTAGGAACATCGCGTGATTTGTTAACAACAACAAGAAAGAGATTCATGGGTAATTCACTCTGTTTCAGTGGTCTTTTTTCTTTTTGCGTGGATTACCCATGAATCTCTTTATTGTTGTTATACAGTGCTATTCAAAAGTCCCCTCCCCCCCTCGTATATTTTGAACGGTTACACTCACATTAATAGAATTTGAAGGGTGAAAATAAAGTGTTCTAAACTTCTCTACGAATGGTAACAGGTGACGTAGTAGTAATAGATGACGTCACAGTGCCACTCTGGCCAATAAATTTAAATAGGACCTTATGGCAAGTGATATCTCGTTTGAAAGGCATTGACATTGGCTACATAGCCATATTAATTTTGTTTGTGTTTAAATTAATTTTGACGGATAAATTGAATAAATACCAAAATTATTATTTCACATTTAAATATTGAAAATTTTTCAATTCCCCTCTGGTTAGTTGTCAAAAAAATTGACGTTTTTAATTTAATAGTATTTGTTGCTCTGCAAAGTTTTTCTGAATAGCTTAAATATTTAATTTTATTATTGTTTAACGAGACGTTAAAGAGTTTACATAGGCAAAATGGTACGTACTCAAGCCAACAAAGTAGCAGCTATCTCAATAAATGGTGAATCTAGAAAAAATATCCATAAAGCGGAACGTTTATTTAATGAGAGATACCCAGATCGCCATATCTCGAGAACTTATTTGAGGGAGCTTCTTCACAAGTTTGAAGCAACAGGTAGTGTTCAAGATGCCAATCGATCTGGTCGACCAACATTTAGTGATGATAAAAAAATTGATATAGTTGCTGAAATGGTAGTAAACCCTACTTCCTCTTCAACTAAAGTTGCGTCTATCTGTGAAGTAAGTAAAAGTACAGTACAGAGAGTGTTGGTTAAAAATAAATTTCATCCATACAAGTTAAAAATGGTGCACCACCTTTCGGATGACGACCCCGACAGAAGACTCGGATTCTGTGAATGTGTAATGAATCGTTGATCCCTATTATTACATTCTTATGGTGGGCAGTGATCAACTCAGCCGATGTTGCTGATCCCACCGCTGTCACCAGTGTAATGAATCGCTAATATCCATTGTAATAATACAGTGTAATGAATATTTGGTCACCACTGTAATAACCGTTGAGGTCGTTTTAGAGTTCACAGCCCTCCGTTACCAGTGTATGACCACTTGACACATTTTAAACATTATCCATTATAACAATCAGAAACAAAGGAACAGACTTTACAACTTAAAATGACAATAAAAGGATAACTATTGGTTGTAAACTATTGTTTTTTGTTGGTGTTGTTTTTGGATTGAAATTAATTATATTTATAAAAGATATCTAAAATTTACACTAGAAAATGTATTAAAATACACTACACTGAGACAAGCTTTTAATTTATTAGGTTGTAATATATTTTGCTTAATTTTTTTGTATAAGTTTGTGAGTTTGTTCTTTTGAATAAATTTTTGAGTTATCAAAATCAAAATTATGGTTGCTTTCCCTCATGTGATTTTTTTTGTCATATTTGTAACCCATAATTCTATTTTTTAGATATTGACTGGTTTGTCTAATGTATACTCCATTGAAATTATCACAGGGTATTTCGTAGACCACATGTGTTTTATTGTTTCTGGGGATGGTAGTTTTTAATTTACTGAAATTACTTTTTAAAAGATTATTTCGCTTATGACTTACAATGACTTTTTCTTTGTTAAATACAATTTTAATTTTTTCTTATAGATTAGGCACATAGGGTAATGTTAGAAAATGAATATTCGTGTATTTCTGTTTGAATTTTTTGTTTTGAGAGTTATATTTTATGTATTCTTTTCTTAAAGATGTTATCTATTAGATTTTGTGGATAGTTGTTTAAATGTAGTCATCTTTTGCTTTTTTAGTTGAAAATTTTTCATATTTTGGATCTGATAAATTTATAGCTATCTGCTAGGCCTATCACTATTGATTTTATTTGAAAGAGAGGATGTTGCGAATTAAAATTAAGGTATCTTGCAATTGTTACAGGGTATTTCGTAGACCACATATAACTTTTAATTGTAAATGTCTTCAACAGAAGTTTGAGGCGAATACTGTTGCCAAATGTAGGATAGACACACTCAATTGATTATTCACTGATACAGCAAAAAATAACAATTTAAGTATTAATAAAGAAAACATCTTTAACCTTTCAAAAAGTAACCTACCTACTGACTTTTTTAATAACTTTTTGAAAAAAGAATCAGACAAAAATGAAAAAATCTTTAATGAAATTAAACACAAAAATAAAAAACAAATTTTACGTCTATAACAACAAATGAAACATAGTAATAGATCTATTAAAAACTAAAATTGGGATGACAATCTAACCAACATTCATGTAGCGGATAACATATTAGAAGTTTTAAGCTTAACACCAAATTTTGGAATACCTATTGAAAAGCTTGAACAAATAACAATCACTGAATTAATATGCAATATTATATAATTGCAATATTATATAATAAGTATTCTTTAGTAAATATTACACCTACAAATAGAGACGAAATTAGGTCAAAATGCTGTAATGTAATCACATACAAACAAAAGCCTTTTTAAAATAATTTCCAAATCTAATAATTTTAAAACCTGATAAATCAAACAAATAGCTATTTGTATATTAAGAGCACAAAATGATATATTGTCGATTAAACGAGACAGACAATCTCTTGAAATCGACAATGAATTTGCGCTCGACTTACACACAAGATTTTTTCTGCAATTGAGGAGTTCACATATTACCAAAAATTCATTTTATTTGATGAATGAGAATTGGGAGTACAGTTTTCACATTTTTTATTACAATTCCAGACAATGAAGAAAGTCTAGATGAGTTTGAAATTGTATGTTCCGCCATTGTTACTGATTCAACAATTTGCACTTTAGATGATTCACCTTTACTCAAGGTTTTCTGTGCCGTTTCAATTTTATTATTAATGATTCCTACAATGTATCCCGGCTGTAGAAGAACTTCTCCAACCTCCATGACGTTTCAGTTGGATGATATCACCTCCTCCATTAACTAGAAGAGTAGCTGACGTGCGACGAAAACTGTGGCCTGTATATAATTTATAATCTAATAAATTCAAATACAGGGTATTTTTCCAATTATATTCATTCTCACCACTTGTTAAGAGTATTTTCCGTTACATTATCGTAGAAATAGACGATATGGGGTGTCCTGATCTGATGGTCTCACCGCAACATACCTTCTGTAGAATGATGAAAAATCAAGTTCTTCACTATTAGTAACAGTAAAGACACGACTTTTTCTTGTTTTTGAGTTGGGAATTTTTACTATTAATAGCGAATCGTTGCCTTCAATATCTTCAATGGTCATTTTCACAAGTTCATCTCGTCTACACGCACCTATAATTAATACTACCTGTCAATAAAATAGCTTATTAATATTTACAGAGTAATGAGTAGTGTTATTTACCTTTTTCATTGAAAATATTTCATCTGGCGCTTCACAGAAAAATTTGAACAATTTTTCTTTGGTGAAAGTTCTCAATTTTTTTGGTTTGTATCCTACAGAATGGCGCTTTAAGTATGCGATTAACTTCGTATATTGGCTGACGTCAATATTGTTTCTTACAGTTAATATGGATCGTAGCATTGAGTACACCGACCAAAGTGTATCATAGTTCATAGTTTTAGCTTTTTCGCTAAAGTAAGCCATAATAACGTTTCCAATGTACCTTCTAACTTTCCTTGAATTATACCGTGCGATGAAGAGTTCGTACTGCTTTCATACTTCCCCGTGACCTTTTTGGTAATAGGTTTATTGTCGCGACTCTAGCGGCGCTTGCAAGTTCAGGTGGAGTACAAGATACAAAGAAAACAAGATATGATATTGCGCATGTTAGGGCGGAGCGTTTTACGTAATGTGGTTAGTTATTTCGGAAGCGCATAACTCAAAACCTTATTATTTTGTATTGTGTTGTGAGTTTGTCAGTCGATTTTTCAATTAATTTTACTTTTAAAATGCGTTGTGCAGTAGCTGGGTGCCACACAGATTATCAGTCTAAAAACTTTACCAGGGATATAATGGATATACTGTTTTTTCGATTTCCCAACGAAGAAAATCGTAGCAAGGAATGGATTAATGTTTGCAAACGGGAAGACAAAATTAACGTTAAAAACGCGCGTATCTGTTCAAAACATTTTGATACAGACTCTTTTGAGAGGAACTTAAAATTTGAGCTTTTGGGATATTCAGTTAGAAATCGTCGGCTGCATTACCCACTTTAAATTTGTCTAACAAAAAGTGTGACAAAAGTTTGATTAAAAATAGGGAAGATTGTTTTAATAAAAGAAAACGGACCAAATTTGTGAACAGTATTCTGGAGGCAAGGTGAGATATCAATATTTATGAAGTGTGATGCCAGACTAATCCAAAGAAATTGGTGTTTGGTGGTTCAGTATAGTTTTAGAGTGTGGCTTGCATAAACCATTTGACATGGTGATGCGGCACATAGAAAAACTGGAAACAATGTAAATTCTGATAATTTGCTTATTTCTAAAGGATATATATCAATCATTTAATTAATTGAAGTTCAAACATTGATCGTAGCCTGAAAGTTAAACAATTATTTTTTAAATCCCGAATGTTTTTCCGGATACGCAATTCAAACAAAACTTTACAAGATAATAATTTGTCAATAAAAAGGAAAATGTCAAAAATTATTAAATAATACGACCCCTATTTTGTTATAGTTTGCGATTTTACTTTTTTTATTCAACTTGAAAATATATATTATCTATATCTGTGTGCTTTATTTATCCCTAACAAAAAAATACAAAATTAGATATCATTGCATTACGTATGCAAAACTATTTGTCTACATACATCAATATATCACCACAATACCAAAAACTTTGATAGCGAAACGCATATCAAGTATAGATTTTAAAAAAATGCGTTTTAAGTGTCAATAATCTGACTAGTTTTTGTGTTTGTCATCAGAGAAAACTGTCAAAACTGGTCTCATATAAAAACACGATGTAAACCACTTCTAACCGCATTCGATTCGTCAATATAGTTTTATACTAAAAGTTTCTATCTAACATAATAACTAGAAATCGTTAAAAATGCCATATATTCCAATAGGTTAAATTCAAATTTTACTAACCGCATGACGTCATGCGCCGACTGGACGAATTTGGGACGAGGATTTAGCATATCTTGTTTTCTTTGTATCATGGGTGGAGTACATGAAAAATCACTACAATCATTTTTTTCCTCCATTTTGGCTGCTTCTCGCTCACATACGATTATTATTTAAGAAATTTTTCACTCAAATGAAAGATGTCATTTACTCGTTCACATTGGATACTCCGAGAAATGCATATTTGATTTATAGTTAATAATTGGAAGAGCGACCGTTTTTTATTTAGTCGCTTATAAGCGACAAAGTGACAATTCCTCGAGAAAGATGACGTTTGCGTTGTCAAGTACGAGCGCAAATATCTACTTTGGATATCGATTGTAGAAAATCTTCTTAATATATACCCAATAATTTAATTTCAGACCAAACAACGTACAAGGAAACAAATAATGGTCCCACATATGCTTACCAAAACACTAACAACCCAATAAACAGATGGAAAAAATTATATATATCACCAAAGACTGCAAATGAATTAAAAATACTAAATGCTATTACTTTAAGACATATAATTTCTTGTATTCAGTCCCCATTCAAAAAGTTATCAAAATATCTAAAAAATATTCCGAGTAATGTGGTATATAACAATAAGTATTACATTAAAAACTCATCATGGGTTTTCAAAAATAAAATCAGTAACGTTAGGCTACCCAATGATTATATTCTAATCTCCGTGGACGTTGTCTCACTATATACAAATGTTCCATTGAACTCAACTCTAACTTTAATAAGAAAGAAATAGAGCTTAATAAAAATCACACTGAAATCAACCTTGAGGAGTTTTTAGAAACAATTAAACTATCTTTGAATTCTACTTACTTTCTTTATAACAATAAATACTATAAACAAATTGAAGGATATGCGATGGGAGCATCCATTTCAAGTGTAATTGCCCAACTAGTAATAGAAGACCTTTTTTGTGGTGAAAATTCTCCCTTGTCCACCACGGAACCGCCTTGATAGCATACCTTCAGGGTAGGGGGCTTCATTTACTTCAGTTTAAAACCCCGAGTTTTCGTATTCTGTTTCTTCCTTTTCTTTTTCTTTCATTGTTGTTGTTACGTATTTGTGTATTTTCTCTTACTTTTCCTTGCATTTCATTATTTCTCCTATCATATTCTCCTCGTTTATTTCTCTAGCGATTTGGTCTTTCAGTTCATTTCTGGTCTGTGCCCAACGAACACACTTGTACAGGGTATGAGATACACTGTCTATCTCCCCGCAGTACACGCATTCGTCGTCTTATGTTTTCCCAATTCGATGCGTATACGCTCTGAAAGAACCATGGCCGCAGAGTGTTTGCGTAAGGTAGTAATTTGTCTTGCCGAAAGGGCATTCCACCCATTTTTTAACATTGGTTATCAGCCTCTTTGTCCACTGTGCCACGCCTTCCGTCATTTCCCATTCACATTGCCACCTGTTTATCGAGATTTCTCTTTCTTCTGTTTTTGCACTTTCTTTTGTTCCGTCTTCTTTTCGGTACAACCGCCTTCGTATATTTTGATGTGGATAGTAATGATTCCATCCATTACTTGTACCGCCTAGCTGGAGACTGTTCCACCCGATCCTTATTCTTCTTAGTTCAATTATGGATTGCACTTTACTTCTATCCATTACTATTGCCATCTTTCTCTTTCCTGGAGCATATCTTATTACTAAATTGAAATCCTTGTTTCCTATGGCTTCCTCGATCGTGACTTTTACTTCTTCCTCTGTTGTGGCTGCATCTAGGTCGTATATAAATATAGGTTCCTCGTTGTTATTCATTCTTTTCGTCGTCATGTCCCCCATTTTGCTCTTCATTTCTTCTGCGAAATGTTTTAGGTGTTCTTTGTTGTTTAGGGTTATTAGCATGTCGCCCTTTTTGGTCATTCTTACGCCTTTAACATTTTTTCCTGCTTCTTTCCCTTCCATTTTGCTACGGACTTCCTTTAGTAGCTCAGCGTAGCTTTTCCCTTTTCCTTCTACTATTAAAGTTGAGAATTCCTCTTTTCTCGTTTTATTGTCCGGTGCTCTGACATTTAGGGAGCTCAAGTAGTCTTGTCTAGTCGTATATAAGCGTATACTGATGTCTGATTTATTTAAAATGCATTCTATCGTTTTCCTGATTTGGGGTGGATTCCCTATTTCTGGTATGGGCATTGCGATGTGGTATCGTCCTTCTTTCGTCATGGTATTTCTTAGAAATTTCATGTTTCGTGCAAACACGCTGATGTCACTTTCGGTTTCTTCTTTCTTGTTGTGGACCATTTTGAAGACCACTCTCTCCTTGATGATCCGCTCTTTTGTGTTTTTATCCATCCTCTGTGAGGTCATTTTCAGCACCCCCACTTCTCCTGTTGCTTGTGCTTCTTCGGATTCTACTCTTTCTAGATTGGGGAATCTTTCTCGAAATATGCTCTCTAATCCCTTGTTTAGTTTCTCTATTTCGGCATAAATGCCGAGATTTTCTGGATCGATTGTAAGTGGATTTCCTCCTATAATTTGTGTTCGTTGGAATGACTTTTCGGGCCACTCCTTATCGTAGAGTTCATTCATTACTTCGACCACCTTTACCTCATCCAGTTTTTTTCTAATTTCATTTGCCTTTTTCTCTTCGGTTGTGTATTTCTCGTATTCTTCTCTAGAGAGTCCTGTTTCCGCCTGGATTCCTATTTCCCTTGTTTCCGGTGTTTGGTTGAGTTCCGCATCTGTTTGAATGTCTACATCATAAGTTTCTTTTTTTACCAGAACGTATTTATTTGTTTCGAAGCATTATTTTACTATCTCCCTGTTCAGTACATCTATTTGCCTCGTGAGCTTTGCTGTTAACTCCTTAATCTCCTTTTTTGTATTTGTATTATCAGCTACGTAATTATTTAGTTCTCTAAACTGTTTTCTCATCATATCAATCGCCTCTATTATAATAAATGCTGTAGAGCATTCTCTTTTTTTGTATATTTCCTCATCGTGTTGATCGACATCTATGATCGAATCGTCTGCCCTCCTTTTTTTTGTGGGTCTCACTCAGTGAGTAGGACCTTTGTAATCTTCCTGAGCCTGGTAACATCGATGTTGGATTTTTTATTAAAAAATTAAAAATCCAATAATTACATCTCGCTTCCCTACGTAAATGGTCTATCAGAAAAAATAAACAAAATAACACAAAAGGAAAAAATATCAATTTCCCACAAGTTGAATAACACCAACAAGATATTTTTCTCAAAAATGAAACCAAAAATAAATAAAAACAAACAAACACATACAGTATATCAAATTCCTTGCCAAGATTGCCCCAGTACATACATTGGTCAGAGTAAACAATATTTACAAAAGAGACTACAGGCTCATAAATACTCCAAAACGGATGTAACAGCACTCTCAAATCCTAGACAACAAACTGGTCACTCTTTTAACTTTGACCAAACTAAAATTCTCGAAAGGGAAAAAAATGATAGGGTTAGAACTGTTTTGGAGATGATACATATTAAACAGGATTCCAATAGCATTAACTTCAGAAACGACATAAAAAACATGAGTATAATTTACGACGGTATTTTAAAAAAATAATAACATAAAACTATTGAATATACTCTAACATTTGTAAAATATCGCTGGTACTATAAAACAAAAATTCAATGTGTAGTTGATATGTTGTTATAAAAAAAGAACATTAATGTACATTTTACAAATACTATTTTCAAAACGAATTAAACTGTTGATAATGAGGGAATGGTGTTTAGACATGGAAACATATACTTTTAAAAAGCATTTTAAAAATCGGTTAAATCTTTCAACCACGTTATTTCCCAACATGCAGGTAATTTATTTCTTTGTAAAGTATCAGCTTCAAATGTTTGTACCAATAATAAATTTTACCGTTTTTTACTTTTTAATTGTAACATACTTATCGTTGTAAAAATGTGTTTTATATTTTTAAATTTTTTTAGATAATTTGATAATGACAAAATTATTGTCGAAACGTACGTAATTATTAATAAAGAAAAAATGTTTTGAAAGAAACTCCCAAAGTTTAATTATGACCTTAATCCAAGAAATTCCACGCATAAATATATATATAAAAAATGGTCAAGAAATGATTGATGAAATATATATATATATGTGCTAAAATACATATATATATATATATATATACAGTGCTATTCAAAAGTCCCCTTCCCCCCTCGTATCTTTTGAACGGATACACTTACATTAATAAAATTTGGAAGGTGAGAATAAAGTGTTGTAAACTTCTCTACGAATGGTAACAGGTGACGTTATAGTAATAGATGACGTCACAGTGCCACTCTGGGCAATAATTTTAAATAGGGCCTTATGGCAAGTGATATCTCGTTCGAAAGGCATTGACATTGGCTACATAGTCATATTAATTTTGTTTGGGTTTAAATTAATTTTGACGGATAAATTAAATAAATACCAAAATTATTGAAATAATTTTTTTAAATTTAATTAATCAAATATCAACAATGGATTCTTATAGCAAGTGTTCGAAATGTGCTCCGTCCACTTCCTGACAATAATAAATCCTATTAGTAAACTCTTGTCGTACTCGTTCGAATGTGTCAGCTGAAATAGCATTGCATTCTTCAGTAATTCTTTATTTCAAAACGCCAATGCTGTCTGGTGCCTTAGTATAAACCTTGGATTTCAAGTACCCCCATAGAAAAATATCTAATGGTGTCAGATCTGGTGACCAAGGTGGCCATTCTATAGGACCTCGCCGGCCGATCCATCTACCTCGATATTCTTCATCCAGGTATAGTCTTACTGCACCATAATAATATGCAGGAGCACCATCTTGTAGAAATGTTAATTCCAGATGGCCGAATTCATCTTGATTATCTTCCAAAATTTCAAGAATTAACGACTCAATTGCATTTTGTAACATCTCCAGATACACTTCACCGCTTATATTTGAATTTAGGAAGACAGGGCCAACTATGTGGTTTCCCAAAATACCTGCCCAAACATTGACTTTTTCTGGAAATTGGGTATGTTGTTCACGAAAGTTGTGAGGATTTGTGTCACTCCAATACCTTACATTTTGTGTATTCACATTTCCATTGAGGCAAAAAGTACTTTCGTCACTAAAACAAACTGTTTTTGTGTAGTGTCGGTTTTGACTAATTTTATTTGTCATACATTCACAGAATTCGAGTCTTCTGTCGGGGTCGTCATCCGAAAGGTGGTGCACCATTTTTAACTTGTATGGATGAAATTTATTTTTAGCCAACACTCTCTGTACTGTACTTTTACTTACTTCACAGATAGACGCAACTTTAGTTGAAGAGGAAGTAGGGTTTACTACCATTTCAGCAACTATATCAATTTTTTCATCATCACTAAATGTTGGTGACCAGATCGTTTGGCATCTTGAACACTACCTGTGGCTTCAAACTTGTGAAGAAGCTCCCTCAAATAAGTTCTCGAGATATGGCGACCTGGGTATCTCTCATTAAATAAACGTTTCGCTTCATGGAGATTCTTTCTAGATGCACCAATTATTAAGATAGCTGCTACTTTGTCGGCTTGACTACGTACCATTTTCCCTATGTAAACTCGTCTCGTTGAACAATAGTAAAATTACATATTTAAGCTATTTAGAAAAACTTTGCAAAGCAACAAATACTAATAAATTAAAAACGTCAATTTTTTTTACAACTAACCAGAGGCGGACTGAAAAATCTTCAATATTTAAATGTGAAATAATAATTTTGGTATTTATTTAATTTATCCGTCAAAATTAATTTAAACCCAAACAAAATTAATATGGCTATGTAGCCTATTTCAACGACTTTCAAACGAGATATCACTTGCCATAAGGTCCTATTTAAAATTATTGGCCAGAGTGGCACTGTGACGTCATCTATTACTATTCGGTCACCTGTTACCATTCGTAAAGAAGTTTACAACACTATTTTCACCCTCCAAATTTTATTAATGTAAGTGTAGCCGTTCAAAAGATACGAGGGGGGAAGGGGACTTTGGAATACCACTGTATATATACATGTATATATATATATATATATATATATATATAATAAGCAACGAATAGATTAGTGGGTATTGCACGCAAATAGAAGAAGGGGCTACTGAAGAGAGTGGTAACCGCAGACATGCATGTTACCACCCTTTTCAGTAGCCCCTTCTTCTATTTGCGTGCAATACCCACTAATCTATTCGTTGCCTATTGTTCATATGTCACGCACTATTCGTACATCTTATATATATATATATATATATATATATATATATATATATATATATGTATATATATATATATAATAAGCAACGAATAGATTAGTGGGTATTGCACGCAAATAGAAGAAGGGGCTACTGAAAAGAGTGGTAACCGCAGACATGCATGTTTCTAGCTCATTAGCCGTCATCGGTACGGTACAACCAAGAAAAGATGTGAAACATGAGAGCAAAGGTGTTGAATGAAACATGAGAAAATATAACAGAATTGAGCAGGATAGTCAAACACAACATTTGTGTCAGTAATATTTTCTCATGTTTCATTCAACACCTTTGCTCTCATGTTTCACATCTTTTCTTGGTTGTACCGTACCGATGACGGCTAATGAGCTAGAAACATGCATGTCTGCGGTTACCACTCTTTTCAGTAGCCCCTTCTTCTATTTGCGTGCAATACCCACTAATCTATTCGTTGCTTATTGTTCATATGTCACGCACTATTCGTACATCTTGTTATTATATATATATATATATATATATATATATATATATTTATATATATATATATATATATATGTATATATATATATATATATATATATATATATATATATATATATATATATATATATATATATATATGTATATATATATATATATATATGTGTGTGTGTGTGTATACAGGGGTGGATGCAATATTCAGTACGAATTCCTAAATCACCCTGTAAATTAATAAAAAAGGGGACTTGACAGTTTCTAGTAGCCACATGATATCCTGCCTAAGGGACTCTACTGTTAAAGTCATGAAGAGACATCAGTTTCAAATTTGAAAGTTTTTTTTAGGACTCTTCAACCCATCCTTTTAGCAGCTTTCATAAGATATTTTGATAAGACTAGAGACAACGCTATTTTTGGAGAAGGATCAGGATGGATTTTAGGTTCACTAACAGTAATAGTAGCATTTCTTTATGCATTAGGATTCCATCATTCTATGTTAGGCGGACAAAGGACTGGAATGCGAATAAGAGCAGCATGTTCTTCTTTAGTCTACAGAAAAGTAAGTTAACACTGATATATAAATACAGTATACATGATTATTTTTAAGGAGTTATTGATACAAAAAAATATGCTATATTATTATGGCAGTAAATTCAAAAAAGTGAAAGTTTTGTTGGCGGTTTTAGTAGAAATGAGTTAAAAAATAAAAGGATAGCATCAGACCAAGCCATGAAATAACATTCTTCATGAAATTGACTGTCTCGACCCTTACTTCGTGGAATATGCTACTGAAATAAATGCGGCTTACTTTAACGTTCGCTCACTACACAGGATCTTTGCATAAGCATCGCTTCACTAAAACGATCTGTTGAAAAATATTACCATCTAAAAAACAAATGAAATACTATAATGTGGGTGGGGAGGAATTAATTTGAATGTTCACTTTTTGGACCGATCGATTTTAACAAATTTGGTGTGACTTAAATTACTTTTGAATTTTCATGTCTCCGTTAGATAGCGATATATTCGTACACTTTTGGTGAAATAATGATGTTCATAATATGTTCACAAATATGAACATTAAAAAAGTTGGTGGTGTATGTTTCCGATTTTGATGCGTTTTCAGTTCTGAAAACGTAAGTTTTGCCTTATATTCTTGCAGAATTCTATTAACACTCGGATCGCTAGATGCACTTTTAGCTGTCACTTTCTACACAATGTTTTTGATAGACTACAGAGGATTTTCTTGAGTATCCATGTTCATATATATTTAGAATTACCTTTTTGGTCTTGACATCGAAATGAAACTTCTCAGCTCTTTTCCAAGGAGGAGACAAATCACTCAATTCCACGCATGTGTCGGCCGTGTCTGTGCTAGTTATCATTAATCTACGGAAATCAAAACTACAAACAATCTTGACACAAAACTATACTATTTTATATCAAAATAAAATGAAAAAACAATACATAGAAAAACAGAAGATACAGGATTTTTCACCACGCGGTCGAACCATATGACAGTTCTATCGGAAATGTTGGCCCTTCAACTGAAATATTTTATTGCTGTTTGACTAATCAGAGCGTATTTTCCTCTACGTTTCCGTGTGACACGTGACAGTCACTCTTTTTTATGATGGTTACTCTTGATTTTGAATATAGCTTACTGCTACTCCTACACACAATAAACATACAAATATATTACTGTTTTAAATGAAACTTACTGTTTTTAGATAGTTCCAGAATATATTGTTGAATTATCAAGAAACAGTTAGTTTCATTTAAAACAATAATATGAGTAGATTCCACAAAGTAAGGGTCGAGACACTAAATTTCATAGAAATATATGATTACATTTACATACTAAATTTTTGTTAACATGTTCGATGCTTTTTTTTCCAGTTGCTGCGACTGAGCCAAGTTTCTTTGAGTAAAACGCCAGGAGGAAAATTGATTAACCTCTTATCAAACGATTTACAGAGGTTTGATTTGTGCCTGATGTACCTTCACTTTATGTGGATAATGCCAATCCAAGCGGCTATTGGATTTTATCTTATGTACGATAGTGTTGGTATTGCTGCTTTAGCTGGTACAGGTGCGATGATACTCGAAGGAATTCCAATGCAAGGTTCGAACTCTCATAGAATTAATAATGTAGAAAATTATAACATATTATTATAGACAATTGCATGAATGTTATAATATTATCAGAATATGATAATTTTGTTTGATACTCATTAATTGACCACTAAGTGATACATTTCTGCAAGCTATTCGTCACAGAAGATGTGGTTTCAAAGTATTAGTAATTTTTCTCAATCAAAAAGTTGATTCAGTATTTTCCAATATTTATATCATGTTTGGCTCATTGGAAAATATGTACTTGTGGTTTATTTTTTTCCAGTCAAATTAAAAAGAATCTTATAGAAATGCGAAAACATTCGTTTTATATATTTTTTTTATTATTTCCAGTTTAGGTGTAATTGATTATGAATTTTATTTTCCAGGTTATTTTTCAAAATTGCAAGGAAGATTACGATCCAAAATAGCTGAAAAAACTGATTTCAGGGTAAAATTAATGAGTGAACTGGTATCTGGCATTAAAGTTATCAAAATGTATGCTTGGGAAAAGTATTTTGCCAAAGTTGTTGAATCTTCCAGATTGTAAGAATTATGTTTTATTTTCAATATTTTCTCTGAGCCACATTTACAATGAATGAATTGATTCATAGAAAATTAAGTGAAAACACGTTTAGAAAAACAGATTTCTCCTTCTTCTTTGAACAGCATTTTTAACTTGGAGTGTCTTTGTTCTGTTATTTTCAATATTTCAATTGTTTAATTATAAACAGTGTGTATTAAAGTATGGCATAAATTGAATTTGATGAGTCATCTTGTATAAGGTAGTATGTTCGGAAAGCCTCGTTGAGGCGGATAAATAGAAATATGAATACTCATCACGATATAAAAAATGCTCTTTGCTTGACTGTCAGTCGCACATTGATTTGCAAGCCAGTTCCAGGACAGTAAATGATCATTAATGCCCAAACTTTGACTGCTGAACGCTCATTATTAGTTTTGCACAACAAATAATTTTCTTAGATAGTTAATTGGTTAGAATTTGTAGCCTATTCTCGAAAGATTGTATTTTCTCCATGGAAATTTTATTTTTGTTCCAAAATATACAGTCCTTAAATAAGTATGCAGTTACTGAACAGTCTTGTTTCAAATGGAGATATTGGAAGTGTTCTTGGAGAATCGCGTTTTTTCACGCGATTGTATTCATTTCCGCATCAGCCCTTCTCAACTTGCCTGACAGGTCCTTGTAATCCTGGTTGTTCTTGACAATTAATTCTACTTTTGAGCATCTGTACCTGTAATAATTCGAAGGGAGGGTGCAGAGGACGCTCACCAATCAGATGGACTGATCAGATCAAAAAGGCCACCGGTAGTTCGTATTCGGTTCTGTAAATATAGTTCGGGATCGAAGGCAATAGAGATAAATAACGTCACAAGCTGTCACTGATCACAGTTCTCAGTAATGAGTGAACGACGATAGAAGAATGAGGTGCAGACTTCCTTCTAGCTCATTATCCAGTCTATTTGTTTGAAGTCGGCGATGACATCGCCTGAGTTAAGCTTCCTCATGCTAGCGTTTGTTGGCATGTGCTCTCCGTATACAGAAAATCTAACTTGGGAGATTATCGGACATTCGCAAAAAATGTGTTTGATAGTCTCATGTTCTTGTTCCCATCCTCTACAAAGTGGATTGTCCGACAGACCCAGTCTGTGAAGGTATTTTCGTAGGTGACAGTGACCAGTAAGAATACCCGTGACTGGTCGTAGGTTCTGCCTGTTCATAGCCACGTATTTTATAGCTACTTTGCTGTTCGGATACTGTAACAGTTCGTTGGTAAGCCTGCATCCTTCTGCGTCATCCCAACTACCCTTATACTTATTAAGGGAGTGTTCCTTCAATAGGTTAGCCGTCGTTGTCGCCGATAGCCCAATGAAAGTGCCGGGTTCCAGATTTTTTGGGAGGCTGCTTTCCTGGCTAGCGAGTCAACAATACAATTCCCTCCCGATTTCCCGTGGCTCTTGATCCACGTTGTTGTTACAGGCTTCGATTAGGGCCATGTCACATTCCAATACTAGGTCTAATGTAATACGTGGTCTGTTCAGGGATAGTCGTGATTGTCTACTATCTGTGAGGATGTAAATATTCTTACCTGTGGTGTTCCTTTTGGTAATCTCTTTTGCAGCGATGCAGATATCAGTGAGCTCTGTTTGAGCCCTACCATTTTCTTTAGATTCAGGAGTCAGACTAATCTGTGAAAATGCGGATTGCTGCTTCTTCTAATGGCTTTTGTGCGTTATTTTTAATGATTACCTTGTAGGGACTGTGAAAGGCATATCGCGGTGAAATCGGGTCCGTATTGGCTTGCAGCAATGGAACCTGTCTGAGGGTCACATGCCACAAGATACGTTCACCAGATCCTACATCAAGTTGAATACCGGTAGAGCGTAGACATGCCATGGTCATCAAAACAACCTCCTTGACGTGTATGTCAAGGGAAGTGAGACCAAGGATCTCATTCATAGTTCTAGTTGCTGTGGTTTTCATGCTTTCTGTTGAGTTGAGGTATGCTGCTCTCTGGATTTGATCCAGTTTACGGATGACTGTCAGCTGGCTCGCAATAACTCCCCAAGCAATCGCGCTGTACGTTAGCATAAGTCTAATGATGGCAGTGTAGATCCAGGCACTGACCCTAGGCCACACTCTCCAGGGACAGCCGGTGGATCTGCGACACTGTTCTTAAGAAGTATATGTTTTCTTACTCTGTTTTCTAGATGAGAATTCCACGCTAACTTACTGTCGAAGGTAACTCCTAAGTATATCACCTTTGAAGAAAAGTTAAGTTTGGTATTTAGGAGCTTTGGGGCTTGATGTTTCCTTTTTTTCGTGAGAACGACCAACTCCGTCTTTATCGGATGTATTGACGATGTATGGTCTTTGCACCAATGTTCTATTATATTGAGGGCATTTCTCATTAGAGCGCAGAGTATCTCCTCGAATCTTCCTGCTAGCAGAATCACTAGGTCATCTCCATAAGCTATTGTATAGAAGTTGCCATCGTTGAAACGGTTGACCAATGAGTCTAAGACTATGTTCCGCAGTAGTGGCAAAAGTACCCCTCCCTGTAGACAACATTTTACAACCAAGCCTCCAAGCCTCTGATGGTTACATCGCCTACGCTGATTTTTATTGCTCTCTTCGAGAGCTTGTTATATATCCAGCCATTTATGGTTTGGGGGATATCCTTGTTGGCAAGTGCGTTTGTTATTATAGGGATAGTGTTTTTTTTTCAAACGCACATTCTTTGTCTATGGATACACCCAGGGTTGACTCCTTAATTTCCAGCGATCTTTCGATGCGGCCCGCCACGAGTCGAAGAGCCGAATCGGTACATTTCCCTGGGGTGTATGCATGTTGACTTAGATGCAGTGGATATTGTCTTATCACTACATCTGTTATAAATCATTGTTACAGCCTTTCCAAGGTCTTCATTCAAAAAGTGAGACTAATGGATCGATATGCTTTTGGAATGGAATGGTTTATTCTTCCTGATTTTTTTATTAACACAACTTTGACTTCTCTCCAACCTTTTGGAATATACCTCAGTGCTAATGAGGATCTGAGGGTTTCCACCTTGTGCGGATTGTTACAGCATCCAGGTCCCACTGAAGTAGAGCTGGATAAATGCCGTCTGTTACTGGAGATAAAGAGGGGGATAATGTTGAGATGGCCCACATCAATCTGTCCGCGTCGACGATCTGTTGCGATATACGCTACTCATTGTCCGTCGGGTAGTGATACTCCTCTTCATCCCAGGATGCCGTGTTTGCGGATCTGGAGATAGTGAAGTGAGTTGACATCAATAGTTGAAGAATTTCCTTCAGGTTGGCAGTTTTTGTACCATCCTCTTTAGTTCGTATACCTATATAACGGTAGGGATCATTGGAAAGGGCTTTTTGGAGTCTTGCTGCTTGGAAGAAGTCTTACAGTGGATTCTCCATGCTTCTCTTTGTTTTTGTCTAATGACTGTTTTAAACTCCTTGAGGTGAGACTTGTATGCGTTCCAATCCTCTTCGAGTCTGATGCTTTTTACCTTGTTGAAATATGTCCTCGCCGTCCTCCTGAGCTTATCAATCTCATGGCACCACCGTGGAGTAGAGGCTCCATCAAAATAGACCCTCATGAGAGGGTAAGACATCTTAGAGGCATTAATTATGGAGTTTTTAATAGTAGTAGTAGTAATAATAGAGTAATTTTCGAAATGGCCTCTATTGTTAGACAACACGTCCTCGACTTCTAGCAGATACGCTTTCAAACTGTGGACATATTCTGTCCAGTCCGTTTTCCTGGGGGCGCGATTTAAAGTGTAGGTTGTGAGCGCCAGTTTTATCTCAAATTTTATCCAGCGGTGGTCCGACATTGAAATGTCGTCGGATACATGCCAGCAGGTGATTATATTCGAATGTTTATACGAGTAGTATCTATTTCTATTTTTAGCCGTTTTATATCCTTATGATATAGGCCTCTTTCAAATTCGTCCATTGGCTTGGATCTTGCCCAACTCGATACCAGTTCAGGCCAGCGACCTTCTTTATCTCGTCGTACCATCTTTGCTGGGGTCTCCCAACACTCCTCCTCTCTGCCCAAGGGCTCCATCTGGTGATATACCCGCTCCAGTTTTCCATATGCCTGGCCACGTGCCCTGCCCATTGCCATTTTATGGAACCAATTCTTTTTATTATATCGAAGACTTTGGTTTTTTCTCGTATCCAAGTATTTGTTTTATGGTCTCTCAGGGAAATTCCCAAAATACGTCTTTCTATGGCTCTCTGATCTACTTCCAATTTACGTTTTATCTTCTTGGTTATTACCCAGGTCTGACAACCATACGTGACAACAGGCACGAGTAGTATATAAGATAATATTCATTCGCGTCTGACTTCGAGAGTTAGGTTAGATTAGGTTTGTAATGAGTGGGTCGATAAGGCCCTCCACTGCGACTCGTAAGAGTCTATCGTGGCTCACACCTATTCATATTTCACCAAACAAACTCAGCTTCTTAACGAAGCCGATTAACTTGTCCGGTGAATAATATTTCAGGTCCGAGGGTGAGAGAGTGGCCCTGCCAAACATGATATACCGCGGCGGGGCAGGCTTATATGCTCTGCGGTTTCATCATGTTCCAAACAGAGACGGCAAATCGGATCGTCCGACAGTCCAAGTCTCAGCATATGATTATTCAAACGACAGTGGCTTGTTAAAAGGCCTGTTAGGCACCGTAGATCATGTCTATTATAGCCTATTATTTGTTTGGATACATTATTCGAAGGATGTATGAAGGCCTTTGAATTAACCAATCCTGGTAAATTATGCCAGAAGTTTAAAACTCATCTTGCAGTCCAGGTATTTAGTGTTTGTTTGGCAACACTTATTGCGATACCAATTGTAGGTTCTGGTCCGATAAAGACACGGGCATTACCCTCCCTTGCAAGAGAGTCTGCCTTCTCATGACGATCCATACCAGAGTGGCCAGGGATCCTGACCAGCGGAACCCTGTTGCGTTTTCCTATTAAGGCGAGTCTTTTTTGGCATTCTAAAACCAATTTTGACGTTACCCGGTAAGAGCTGAGTGCTTTCAAAGCCGCTTGGCTGTTCGTGAATTTTTTTATTGATGTATATGTGTGGTTGAATTGCCCCAAACTCTCCACCCATGAAACAATGGCGTAAATTTCCGCCTGGAATACGGTTGCATAGGATCCTAGAGAGATTGAAATTTCTGTCCTAGGTCTGCGCCCGTATACACCTGCACCAGAACCTGAGGGTGCCTTTCAACCATCGGTGTACTAACATATATCTGCTCTCAACAGTTCATCCTTGCGAATGACCCATTCAGTTCTATTTGGAAATAGGACGATGTAAGGCAGATTATAGTTTACTGCTGGGGGCATTATATCAGAGGTCATTCCTAGAACACTGTGTCTTTCGGTGTCCACTAGCACTCTGATTTGCTCTGTATAAGCCTGTTTTGTGCATTTAGAAATATGCATAATTCTATATGCTGGCCATCTGGCCTCCTTTTCCAGAAGTATATGGAGAGGAGGTAGGTCCAGGAGGATTTCCATGACTGCTGACGGTGTGATGCCGACAGCACCAGTGATAGCCATACAAGCCGGTCTCTGTATACCAGATAGCTTTGCATGGGCCGTTTTCTGTAAAGCTTTTAACCACCAAGCAAAGGCTCCATATGTGATCATTGGTCTAACAATCATCACATATATCCAATGGATTTGTTTGGGACACAAACCCCAAGATTTTCCACAGATCCTGCGACATGTCCACAAGTTTTTTATCTAGAATGATCCCCAAATATTTTACTTCTGATGCAAATGAAATAACCTCACCATCATAGGAAAGTGGTGGAAGGTCCGCCAAATTCCTTCTTCTAGTGAAGGGAAATATTACAGTTTTACCAGGGTTAACATACATCTGTTTCTCCTGGCACCAGCTGTAGACATCGTCCAAAGTCTTTTGGAGGATATTATATGCAACCCGTTCTGACTTGGTCCTTGCCAGAATGACAAGGTCGTCTGCATACTCTTGTAGTTCTACCTCTCTTCCTGCAAGAGTACCAAGCAGGTCATCCATCAGGAGTGAGCACAGTAGGGAAGATAGCACTCCAGCCTACGTGCAGCCCCTGGAAACCTTAAAGCTAATGGCCTCATCTTGGAGAGATGTAATGGCTGTTCTTCTTGTGGGTATGGCATATATCCAGCCAGTAATAGTTGGTTTAATGCCCTTTTCAGTCAAATATGAACCAATGGAGGCCGGTAGTGCATTGTCAAATGTTCCTTCGATGTCAAGAAAAATGGCCACCGCAATATCCTTATTGTTTAGGGATTGTGTGATTTTCCCAACAAGGTTGTGTTGAATCTGTTGATTTTCCAGTTTGATAAGCGTACTGGTGGATGCTCAGGGGGGAGCTGTATAATGCTACCCGCCTGATGTGGCAGTCCAGTACTCTTTCAAGTGCCATAAGCAGGAAAGATGTTAGGGTAATTGGTCTGAGCGATTTAGGGTGTGAGTCTGTGCGGCCCACTTTCTATATATATATATACTACCTTAGCCGGCAACCAACTGAGTGGTATATAATTCCACGATAGACTAGCTCTATACAGTTTAATGAGAATCGGTAAAAGTAATTCCAGTTCGTATTGTAGCAGAGCTGAAAAGATACCATCCTCACTGGGAGATTTGAAGGGCGGAAATGATTTGATTGCCCATTCAATCGTCGGTGCTGTGATAACCCTCAAAGTGGGGAGGTCGATTGTTATCCAGAGTTAAACTTACGAGAAAGTGGTTTTCAATCAAAAGCTCTAACGTTTCTTTTCTAGATGTCGTGAAAGTGCCATCTAGTCGTTTCATCTACCCTATCTTGGCAATCGACTCTTTAGAGAGAATCTTGTGTATTCTGGTACTGCGAGGTATATCAGATATACTCTCGCAGAACTTCTTCCAAGACTCCCGCTTCGCCTTCCTAATTTCTTTGTTGTAGGTTGTTAGAGCAGTTCTATAAGGTTCCCAGTTGCCTGACTCTTTAGATCGTTTAAATAGTCGTCGAACTTGTTTTCTTCGTTAATCAAGACTTTTGTTCCACCAAGTAGAGTTACGATTATCTCTTTTTGTCTTGAGTGGACAGTTTTCATGATGGGAGGAGATCACTGCTTCTCGAAGCTTGTCTGCCGCTGTATCTATCCCATCACAGCTGTTGATTGTAGTGAAGCCGTCCTCAATGTACCGTTGGAGGGAATGTTTGTATCCACTCCAGTCAGTAGTTTTTGAGTCGCTATATTTCACTACTGGTCGTAGACCTATTTCAATGTTGAATTGATTGTGTCTGTGATCTGAACACGAAGGCTCAGTAGATACTGCCCAGTGCCGTATCTTATTGCTTAGAAAGTTTGAGCTGATTGTTGAATGTAACACCTTTTATCTATTTCTAGTTACAAAAGATGGTTCGGAGCCCTTATTAATAACAGATACCCTTTCCACTAGTATATAATCAAAAAGTAACTGACCTCTATGATTTATATTCGTGCTGCCCCATTCTTCTCCGGTAGGGACACTTGTATGGCTACTACATCAAGAGTGCAAAAGCCTGTAAGCAAAAATAATTATAATTTTTCCTAAAGAGGACACATGCCCTGGGTTTCACCCAAGGGCCGACTGCTACCTCACTAGGAATATTGATGAGACCAGTTACTCGGACTGTATTCCCTGTCCATGTTTCTTGCAGGAAATCAAGGTCGATTAATTCGTTCTTGAACATTTTATCAAGGATGTAAGAAACGACCTTGGCATGCTGCAAGTTTGCCTGTAAACAGTTGAATGTGGCGATTATGGAAAGCCGCAGGTAAACTTGTCTCCTCAGATCCTTGGGGGAGATCACTCGGTGGGTCAATGGAGACGCCACCATCTGATCCTCCCAGGGATGAGGCTGTGGTTGGTGCGGTTAACGAGGCTTGGTCACCTTTCGTCACGGCATGCCCAGCTGGTTGTTTCGGTCCTTTAGTCGAGGCCATACTGGTCTTCGATTTCAGGACAGCAGGTCTAGTCCCTTGTTCAGGTGCCCTTGAAGACACTTTACTCGTCTTCTTTTTGGGGAAACCAGCTTTCCCTTTTGGATAGCTGGTACCCCGGCTACGTGCCAGCGGTACACTCCCCCTGTTCTTGTGAGGAGGGTTGGTTCTCCTCACTGCCGCAGGAGGTTTTCCACTCAGCCATGGCTTTTATCGGTTCCAGTTGGGAGGACCAGGCTTTAGGACGAAAAACAACCTGTCCAAACCCTAGTATGGTTTGAAGCCAATCCTTTCCAACGTTGCCATGGATCGATCGTCAATGGCGAAAGTCCATGTTTGACCAAGGCTTGTATCTCCCTTGTGTAGAACAGTCCATTCGAAAGTTAACAGACCGTGGTTCATTTTCCTCAGTCTGGTGAGGACCTGTTCAGAAGTCAGTATACGACTGCCTTCGTCAGGTATGTAAGCCACACCATCCCATGGTTGAAGTGTATTAACTACGCAAGTCAACCACGAGACACTCTCCTGATCTACACAGGTGACCTGTAACCATCCAGGCCGGAAAGTACAGCTCTGGAACTGCACTTGTGGACCACCTTCAGGAATATCCTCTACAGCGGCCATAATGACGTACTGAAGGGATTCCATCTGTTTGGTCGTTATAGAGGCTGTCGGATGTTCGAGGTGTAAAATTGCCACCTTGATTCCGGATACAGCCTGCCCATAAGAGGGCTTTTATAAGTCAGTTTCACCTGACGTTACCTTTGATTCAGCTGAGCAGGGCTTTTTTACCTCCTGTTCGGGTGAGTAATCGAGAGTTACTAAGAGTTGGTTTAGTATCTCTATTTAGAATACAGAAATTCTTGTTAGTTATGTAATCATAAAAATACTTACCTCTAGTGTTAATATCTTTGCTGTTTCCAGCTCTCTTATTTGTGGTGGTTTGGCTGTGTCTGAGGGTAGGTATGCGGATGCCAGTATTAACACTATCTTTTGACCTTTCTGCGACTATTCAACCTACACTACTGTTAGGTAGATGCACGAAAAGTGTATAAGTGGGTAGGTTTCAAAATTCCTAGGGGCATATATGGCTGTCCAGGGTTGTTGACGGATTGGAAGCTGAAAATTACTCCTTTTGGAATATTCAAACCCAGGATTTTAGTTTGTCGTATCCAGAGTTCCTGGATAAGTGCTAATGTGCTCTGCATCACATCAAGGTGGCGGCATATTGTTGCCGGAGCCACCTTTTACGCAGAAGATTACACTGAATAATTCTTACCTTGTTATTATCCATCACTACTTTGCCATGGTGAAATGGGTTTTTTATCTGTTTAGGGCATATCCACATTCTCAATTGGAGATGAATTGACGTTGCCTGTATCTTCGCTTAGAGCTATTAGTTCTGCTAAGAGACTGTCGGTCACCATCCTAGGAAATGGTTCGACAGTCTCCTCAGAAACATCTGGTCCCAGGGGCTCTTCAGATGGGGTAGATGATCCATACTTGATTTTTTATCGCTGTTCCTTTCCGGTTCTAATTTTATTTTATTTGAACGATCAATGAGGTTACGCGTTACCTCATTGATCGTTTTTCTGGTACTCCCATCTCCTCGTCTCCTATGCCGAAAACGAAGAGGCGCCCTTTGGGTTGACCTTCGCTTCGTGGTGGAAGGAAAACCACGCAACCACCCGAAGGTTTGGGTTTCGTTTATCTACCCGATCGCAGTACATTCTCTTTATCACCCAGGTCAGCGTGACTTTTGTTCCTCCACACAGTGATTGATCAAGAATGCATAATCGGTCAACTCTAAATTTTAGTCCTCAAATATGATTTTTCAGCATTATTCATCTGATACAAATATTGCAGAAACGGAATTTCTATTTTTCAATTACTTCTACTTTCATTCTAGTTTACCACTTCTAATAGAGGGCGCTGACTAAAGCTTATTGCTTTATACCGTAATTTTCACTTCTTTGTATCACTATTTGAGATATAAACAGGCTGTAAACATTATTCCCGCAATTTCTTTCTGTGGATTGATAATTTATTATGAGGTGAAAATGAGGGACATTAGAAAATCAAAGAAATTTATTCCTCGTCTTATTATAGTCAAAATGATATAAAAGTATTAAAGAGCAACATAATATTGTTTGTCGTAGATAGAAAGTCTATTCCATTGCATTTTTGGAAACTAAATTCTTAGAGATTAATTGCCAAATATCACTGGAAAGGCGTCTTAATATATCATCTAATTTAAGTTTTTACAACTCACTGTTTTTTTTTCGGAGAGAAAACAGCCTATAGTTATTATTTTTGGTAAGAGCACACAGCGCATTTTTCATCCTCACATATAATATTTCATATTTTTTGAACTGGTGCAGACTAGACTGCCCATTAAACTTAGAATCGAAAGTAATTTTTGTAATTAGCAGTTTTGCTTTCATGATCATAAATAATATTACCACCACATATTTGTTTTAATGATTAGTGGTACCAAACACCGATTAGTTTTGAAGTCAGCGTATTATGAAAATTTTAGAAAAAAGTCTCCTTGTTTTCAATTGTTTCACCGAAATAAATCACAATTGCTATTCCTCACCTAAAATACAGTGAGAATGTAATTTAACATATATTATAACTGCCAGAATATGATTAGAAGAAATTAGCAAATCAACATTCTGTTAGGTGATTTCAGCTTTACATTTTTGGTACATTAATCACTCAGTTATTTGATAACGGATTTCCAAAAACTAAGGGCAGTTGGAATGAGGCAAAGAAAGTATCAATGAAAACCTGGGACTAAGCTTAGTTTTACTGCTTTTAGAAAAGAACTAACGAAAATCATTCAAACAAACAAAATCAAAGGTGTTAGTACCGCTCTAATGGTGGTTACCGAACGATTCTCTCTGTACCTATCAATTGTGACGTGCGTATTGAGTGGATTCAAAATTACATCAGACGCTGTGTTTAGTTTAGCGCAAATATTTAATAGCTTGCAACATTATATGTGTTACATGTTTCCGAATGCGCTTTGGGGATACGCGGAAGCATCCATTTCCGTTGAGAGAATAGAACAAATTTTATTATTGAGCGAACGAGAGGACATATTATTGGGTACGGATGAAAGTAAAGGAGCAATTACTTTCCAAAATGCTTCAACCAGTTGGAATTCAGAAAATATATTGAGTATGATCAATTTAGAGATTCATCCTGGATTGCTGTATGTTGTGGTAAGTTGAGTGAATCGTCGTAAAACATTTATGGGTAATTAAACATAGACTATTTGTACTGGTTCTCGTCATTTGATTATAGAGTACAAGTTCAAAGTTTCTTATGATTTTTTCACTTTCTGAGTTTTAAAAATAGAATATAGAGCTGAAACATATCTGGTAGAAATCATCTACCCAACTTTATTCTTAATTTTAACATATGTCAATTTATTTACAAACAATTGGTTCAAGTTTAATATTTCTGTGATACAAGAATCCTCATTGTTTTAACTGATTGAATTATATTTTCAAGAATGTTTGGCACGTATTCCTATCTGTCCATTAGGTCTATAGCCCTTGTGTTCTGCTTGTTGTTTGTCAATGAATATCCAAACAATTGAATGAAATTTGGGCTCTATCTTAGTAGTTCCAGTCAACATCCTATCCATTATGTTTTATTTCATTCTAGCGTTGACCCTGTAGCGATTTCTTGAACCAGTTCTTTTGTGTTTTCTTTCGAATATAATAATGGAAGGAATGTTTTTTTCTTTGGTTATTCTTTCACTTCAGCTGTAAACCAAGTAATTTTATTTATTCAATTCCACACTTTCCCACTGCTCCTATAGCTGCTTCCAATGTCTTCTATGATTTTCAATACTGCCATTGGAACTTACAAAAGATGTATGCAAAACTAAATGGAAGGAAGATGAGGTTTTCTCTTTATTGTGTAAGTATACAATTATATCTAACTTTTATTTGCTCAAAACCTTGGACTCGCCTATTTTCCATGAATACGCAAAAATAAGAGGTACATTATTATCAAGAGAAGGGGCCAAAATAGAAATTTGGAAATTTTTTGTTAGATTGCAAGCTCAGAAGAAAATTTGGAGAGCAACAAACTATCATATTAATTTACCCCAAGATTTTACTGTTCTAAATGAAAAGTACTGTCTCTAGTTAATTCCACAATATATTGAAAAGATTTTAAAAATTCTAAGATCATTGACAATTGTTTCGATATTTAATATCATCGTCAGAATGACAGAAGTTACATTTCATTTGAAACCTATCTGATGTTTACTAATTATTTTGGCTGGACCAAGAAGTGACCTACCTAGTGATTGACTTAATTAAACAAATTTTTTCAATTGTATTGATTTCCCTAATAAAATTACATTTGTTCATAGGAACTGAAAAAGCTCTATGTATCATTGAATTATATGCTGCCAATTTATGTGACATGGGGTGATTGGAGTTATATGGTATAGTTACATAAATTGGCAGTATATAATTCAATGATACATAGAATTTTTTCAGTTCCTATGAACAAATGTAATTTTATTAGGGAAATCAATACAATTAAACAAATAGCAACATACAACGGTTATCCATTACATATGATAAATAAATTAATTAATAAAAAAGAGGAAAAAGTGGCATTAAAACTGATATTTCCTGAACGAAATAACGGAATAAAAAATTCTAAAAGCATCACATATGCAGATAATATTTCAAAGATAATATCTTCATCTACAAATACAACAATTTCTTTTAAAACAGAAAGTAATGTTAGTACAAAATTGTTAAATGTAAAAACAAAAATATCCACATCAAAGAAGACTGGAATATATAAACTTGAATGTCCAGAATGTAATGTTGTCTATTTGCGTCAAACCCTTAGAAATGTTGAGATCAGATACAGTGAACATTCACGAGCATATAGATTTAAACAACCAGATAAGTCTCACTACGCAAAACATCTACTTAACACCTAACACAGACCTAGATAAGAAACAAGAACTGAATTTCCTTGATGAGTTGAAAATTAGAAGACACTTAAGAAACCCACAATATCAAGTTATGAATGAACAAATAAATCTAGGGAGTTCTCTACTTTTGAACTGCCTTCTTAAGTGATAATTGTAAAGATCAGCAGATATGGTTTTCCTGGTTTTCTATATCATTGCACTGTTATACTGATCTTAATTGAAAAAAGATATCCAGGATATCTACATAGGGCTAATAGTATCTAAGCTCTAATATTTGTAACATCACATCTTCTTCTTTTTTCTATTAAAAGATATTAAGTCAATCACTAGGTAGGTCACTTCTTGGTCAAGCCAAAATAATTATTAAACATCAGATATGCTTCAAATGAGATGTAACTTCTGGCATTCCGACGATGATATTTAATATCGAAACAATTGTCGAATATCTTAGAATGTTTAGAATCTTTTTAATATATTGTGGAAATAACTAGAAACAGTAAGTTTCATTTAAAACAGTAGAATGAATAAATTCCACGAAGTAAGGGTCGAGACAGTTAATTTCATTACCACAAGATGTTTAAACAATGTAACGACATCAAAAACAAATGTGAGGTGCACGTAACTTTGAAGCAGGAACCGAATGCTGATTCTCCAAGGCTGAAGAGGACACCTCAATACACATACTGTAGTACCTTTGGGGTGGACACTTGAGAATAAGAAATAGAGGAGACGAATCTGATTAAAACGTAGTTCTTAACCTGCTACATGTTACGGAAAAACCGATATAATTTTGAGAGAATCTCAGCACTTGTGCAAGTAATACTTAAGTCTTATTGCTATCAAGAACTCATAAAAATAAATATTTTGCTTCATGATTTTGAGAAGAGAACTCTTCTTGAATAAAATATATGAAAATACTTGAGAGTTTTAAATGAATAAATTATTTATAGGCCAGAATCGATCATTTTTAAGACCAAAACAATTTGGAACCGGATGATACCCATTGGAAAAGTAAGAAAATATAACAAAAATAGAAGGAAAAAAAATTACTGGTGATTTGAGCTCGGGAAGTGGATGAGATTTTAAGGGTGCAGAACGGTTTATCACTATTTCAAGCAAAATTACGAGTCCTATCGAAAAAAGATAAATGGCAAAATTATAGGTAACAAAAAGATTCATAACTTTAGTATTCACACTTTTTTCAAATAACCTCAAAATTCATGCGATAAATCCAAAAACCCGACTTTTTGGTTTTTTATTTTAATCGCCCACAAAAAAATGAAATTTGGTGAAAAATTACATTTCCGAACACACAAATTTTTTGGATTGAAATTATTTATTTTTCCCCGGATTTTTATTCAATATCGAAAAAGCATCGTCATTTTTAATCGAAAATTCTCACTTGAGAATATCTGCGTTTTGAAAAAATCGGTATTCTTTTTGTTCGTTGAAACTCTACTTTATGACAATATAAAAAAAATAAACTTTACTACAGCAAATTTTCTCCGAAAATAGAAAAACGACGAAACAACTCGAATTCGACAAATTTTTTTAAACATTATGTAAATCTTTGAGGTATTTATTGAAATTACTCGAAAAATGTAAGTTTTCATGTTACATTGATTGATTAAGAAATTCCAAATCGACATTAACTACTATAATTAACCATCAAATAAGTTAGAAACTAAATATTTTGCGAAAGTTGTTGGATCACTTTTAAATTGTATGCGTAGGTAGGTACCTGTTTATTGCTATTTTAAGATCACTTATTTAGGATGAATGATTAGTATGATAAAGTTTAGTATCTCCTATATCCTTCGAGATATCAATTTAAAAATGTGAAGGATTATATCCGTCATTAAAAATTTACAATGTTACAGGGTGTTCCAGAATGTTGTACCATATCAAAGTTACATTTTTTAAACGGTACGCCCTATAATTCACTCCATATTTGGAATTTGCTTGACTTTCTCATTACTACTACATATGGTTATGATGTGTCCTTCGGGGTATTTTAGAAGTTATGACCCATTTTCCATAATAATCGTAAAAAGTTGAATACCCTGTACAATATCAAAGAAATGAAGATCTGTTGCTGCGAAAGCGTTCGAGTAGACGTGAACATTCTAGAAAATTATTTATTCCGTTAATATTCATTGAATGTGATACTAGCAACTTTATATATATATATATATATATATATATATATATATATATATATATATATATATATATATATATATATAACAAAGATTATGTAGGTATATCGCGTGATATGTTAACAACAACAAAGATATTAATGGGTAATTCACGCAAAATAAAGGGCTACTGAAACAGAGTGGTATATATATATATATAAAGTGGCTAGACACCCCTTGTGGGGTTGCGCCGCATAAATGCTTTCTAGATCCGCTTTCTGGGGTGAATCAATCCTCGTCGTAATTTCAGCATTTTTTCCCTCATTATTCTCCATAGAGTCCTATCTCCAATTTTTTCCTCCCATCTAACGATTAATATCCTTCTTAAGTCCTCCTCTACTTCTTTCAGCCACTTAGATCTGGGTCTTCCTTGCCTTTTCCTACCAGTTGGATCCCACTGTATCATTGAGCAAACGATTGCGCGTTCTCCTTCTATCCATACATGACCGAGCCATTTTATTCTTTGCCTCTTTATTCTCTTCACTATATCTTCCCCCATCATAAAATTGGTGACTTGTTGAACTACGGAGGCTGTATCGTGCTAACAAACTGAAATTTCTCAAAAAATTACAAAATGTCGTATTTCAAGTACCATAGCACCCGTTGTACTGGCTCTGGTGAGCTGAAAATCAATAGGGTTCATCTGTGACATGTCCTTGACAATATTCAATCATAAAATTGCTGACTTATTGCACCCATAGTGTAATGGGTTCATTTAGGCCAATGTTAGTACGTGCAGGTTCTAAAAAAACAATATTATGCGTTCGAGTACTGTACTCATGGAGCTGATTAACAAATGAAAAGTTGGTATTGTATTTAATTTGTTCGTTTATAACCTTGTAAGCAAATTTACTTTGTTCAATTTTTAGAATATCCTGAATTGGCAGTATCTTGGTTGCTCTGTATAGGGTATCAGTTGAGGTTCTGTAATCAAGGCTGAATAAAGTTTTCACGACTTTGTTTTGAAGTGTTTTTATTTTTTTCAATAATGTGGTGGAGTGAAGATGGGCATAGGTAGTTTCTACAACGGTATAGGGCACCGACCATTGGAACTACTTTTTTTTATACGGGTGACATGATTATTCCAGCATAGGTTTTCGTCGACTATTAATCCCAGATACTTAGCATTATAGACTCTCGTTATTTCTTTGCCTCATATCTCCAATATAATGTCCCGTAGTTTCATGTTTTTCTGAGAGAAAATCATATAAGTGGTCTTTTTTACATTGAGCTGAAATTTATTTTTTGCAAGCCAACTGTGGTATCTCTCAAGGTCATCATTTACTATCGTTTCGAGTTGTTTCAGATTTTTACCCTTATATACAAGTACAGTATCATCTGCAAATTTAAAATATCTACCTATATTGCTAGCAGTTTTCAGATATAACATGTATTGTATAAAGTAGTGATCCAAGGACTGAGCCTTGGGACACATCTGCTTTGCTACTTTCAGTTTGGCTCGAATAGTCATCAACTACTGTAAATTGCTCGCGATCTAGAAGATATGTTTTTATTATTGAGAGAGCATTTCCTCTTATTCCCAATTCTTCAATTTTTGTGAGAAGTATTGAGAAATCAACCACATCAAATGCTTTTCGTAGATCCACAAATACGGCAAGTGCGTAGTATACATCTAGTGATGAAGCAATGTGGTTAACAAAGTCTATGCTTGCACTCAAGGTGCTACTATTTTCTTGAAATCCTAACTGACTTTCGTCAAAGTCAACACATTTTTTTATGTAAGTGATAATACGTTTTTTCAAAATAACTTCTATGAACTTTGATAGAGTAGGAACTACTGAAATAGGTCTATAGTTATCTATGATATTATTTGGGCCAGATTTGTGTATGGGTGTTACTTTGCTGACTTTGAGTATATCTGGGAATATACCTTGTATGAATAATTCATTTATAAATTTTACTAAAATATGTACAATGTATTCCTCGAGTGTTAAAAGATCTTTGGTATTTATGTTATCATAAATAACATAACCTAACCCAACCAGGTGCTGCATTTTTATTCAATTCATATAATGCTTCTTGAACTTCTTGGGTATTTGTTTTGTTTAGGTGCATTGAACAATTACTGCTGATTTCCTCAAAATTAGCAGATGATGCTGATTGTAAGTTTACGTTATTTATTATTGATTTACCTCTATCAATCAAATACTGGTTCATTTTTTCAGCTACATTTTTGAGATCATCAAGGATTTGTCCCTCAATTTCTAGATTAGTGATTTGACTTTAATAAGAATATTGATGAGTTTCCGTTGCCTTTTCTGGTTATTACCTGTATTGCTCCATTTTTTTTTCAAAACATTCCTGTTTCAGTTTTTTGCGTTTATTCTCTACAATATTTTTCTGTTTTTTAAACTCTCTAGCTGTATTCTGATTAAATGGGTGTTTTATTTTTTCCATGTATAATTTATCGCTTTTTTTATTAATTCTAACAATTCCCTTGTAATACAATCCTTACCTTCTTTATATTTTATTTCATATTGAGTTGTTGAACCTTTTTCCAGTCTTGTATGTCTGATGATAGTTTTTCAAAGCTATTTATTTCGTGGCTGTTGATCAGCTGTTGAAATATTTGTTTGAAGTCATTTTGATATAGTATGGTCCGTTTGTGCGATACCTTTTTGTTAGTATGTGGAGATTTAGTATTAGTATTAAGTTGTTTACTTAAGATTTTATGGTCAGTTATGTGGTTAAGGATAGTTATGCAGAATTCTATATTTTTATTTGTCAAGACGTGATCTAGGATAGATTTGGAGTTTGCTGTTGATCGAGTTGCATAATTTTCTTCAATCACACCAACAAATCTTAAATCCATTAAGTGCTACTGTATTTACATAAGTATCAAACTCGGGAGAACTACTTTTGAGCAAATCAACATTTATATCTCCTATTAAAATTGTTTTTGTTTTACATCTATTCAGGATATTATCTAATTCTGGCAAAAAATCATTGAATATATAACTAGGTAGTCTATATATTCCCATTATTTTAATTTTTATTATCCAAGAGTCTAATACTTACATGGCTATATATTTTATCACTACTGATTTCAATAATGCTGAATTTAAATGTGTTTCTAACAAAAAGTGTACATCCTCCTCCTGGAGTATCTCTACATGTTTGTTTCGCGTCCTTTGAGCATTTAGTTACATTATTTTCAGACTATTCTTGCAGCTTTTTCCAGTTAGCAGTTTTTTAAGTCCTCCTCTCGTGTGATTTTGATCACTTTGCTACTTTCGTCTTTGCGGATGAAGATGTTCCCATGAGAATACCATACGAACTTGTAGTTGTTTTCTTTTTTCAATTTCCTTGCCAGCATGAGTATGTATTGATTGTGTTTGGTTAGATCGTGGTGAACGTATATCTCATTGTCGTTATTCCCAAGTCTCGTACTTGACAGTGTTAGTTTTATTTCTTTCTTGGCTTTCATGAAACTCTCTTTATCTTCTTTGTTTTCAAAGCATACCTTTATTGTTCCTGCTTGATTGTTACCCCTTCCAAGGCGATAACATATCTTACCTTGTATATCATTTTTCAGTGTTTGGTTGATTGTTCGGAACACAGTTGCTAGGTTTTCATTGGTGTTACTTATTACAATATTGTTTCCGAGATCCTTTTGTTCGTTTTTATTCTTTTCTTCATCTAACTGGGCTTTTAGATCGTCAATATCCCGCCTCAATTCATCATTGATCTTCAGTTGTTCTACATACTTTTTCAGCAATTCAGATTGTCTTTGGTTCATAAGTTGGAGCTTCTCCTTGATATCCTTTAGGGTGACTTCTTTTTCCAAGGGTTCGCAGATTTTTCTTGCAAATTTGGTTTTGTTTTAATTACCCCTAACCTCACTTTTGCACGTTTCGTAGAACCAGCGTTCCCCTTTGGGATTTTTAATTTCTTGTTCATAATATTTAAGTTTTGCTCTGGTCAAATTAGTGCACTCACAATGACAGACAGAACACTTGGCCGCCATCAAGACATACAATATATTGTTCAAAACTATTTGATGCGGCTGTGAAACTGGAGATAGAACAGTCTCAAATTTGGCTGCCGAAAACATGGTTTAAAATGCACAAATTTATGTTCAAATTGTCATGTTTCTGAAGAATCCACCATTGTTGAAGAAAAAACCTACGAGGAAGTTATGATTCAGATGAAATTGTGGATAAAGGAACAATGCAGATTTGAAAAAATATTGGAGACGATGATCTACTGAAATTGGGAGCACTTGTCGAATCAAACGATAAAGAAATGCTATCAGAGAAGCAAAAACTACTGGATACGTGATTAGAATTCAAGACAAAGTATTTATAAATATAAAATCTCCTTCAAGTCCTATCTTTATTACTCGGAAAATTAACTATTTTCGCATGTTTTTTACAATCTCTATGTTTCATGGAATTGCAATTTTCCAATTTATCGATGTAACATGGAAACTTACATTTTTCGAGTAATTAAAATGGGCATTTTAATAAGTTTTAAGTTTACATAATGATTAAAACAAAATATATCGATTTCGAGTTTTTTGTATTTTCTGAGAAAATTTGCTGTGTATTGTTGGAACACCAAACACTTAGACAATTCGGTAATCATTTATGGAACGTAATAAGTTTAATACTAGGAGAAAAGAGATTATAATCTAACACAACATGCATCGATTACCGCCATGTCACTGATGACATATGACGTTAACCGTTTTCTGTTATGTTCGATAGTAACAATAGAACTAGAACATATAAATGTATACCTTTTTATACCATCAGAAAGTAGAGATTTCAACGAACAAAACTCACAGCATTTTCTTCCAAACGGAGATATTTTGACATGAGAATTTTCGGCTGAAGATTAGGTTGTTTTGTCGATTTTAAATCAAAATAAAGGAAGAAAATAAATATTTTGAATCCAAAAATGTACGGTATATTTTGAACATTGAAAGGGAAGTTTTCACTAAATTTCGTGAAAAAAAATTGTGGAAGGTCAAAATGAAAAACAAAAATATTGGTTTTCTAAATGTTTCGTATAAATTTTGAGGTTATGTGAACAAATATAAATACAATAATTGTAAATATTTTCAATACCCACAACTTTCACATTCAACTTTATTCGATAGGAAATTGTGATAAACCGTTTTCCACCCTTAAAATCTCACCCCCTTTCACTTCCCGACCTCAAATCGCCCGTAAATCTGTTTTCTTTTAATTTTTGGTATATTTTCTTACTTTTCCAACGGGTATTATCCGGTTCTAATTTTTTTAACTTCTTACCATTTTCACTGGCTTCGGCACTGACATATTAGAAATTTGTAACTGGCACTAGAACTTTGTTTTTTTGCGTATTTATATATCTCAACACACAGGGATTATACATGTCATCGTATATGAAAATAAAGCTGAAATTTATTACTAAAAACAGATGTAAGTTGATTACATATTCTCTATTTTATTTTGTGAATTGTTTTTTTTTGTACTTGACCACAAACATAATAATTTGTCTATTTGGTTAATTTAAATAAATACCTGAATAACAAGGTAAATGATAAAACAGAAAAATTTCTGAAATCACATGATATTAGCCCAAAACAGTTCTCACTATTCAAATGTTTATTTATTCATTCACTTTAAGAGTTGGTAAAGAGAAGATATCAGTAAAGTTGTACTTATTATATCAATGAAAATGAACTGGACAATTTCTGGAATGAACAGCTATCACAGCAGCTTTCATACTTCCTGTTTTAGTTAACTATATCCGTTGTTCTCCAATCATTCCATTTTCAATAACTAGTACCACCTTAAATCACTAGTTATAATAATCACAACATAAGTGAATTTCGTTATATTCCACATTAAAACATCTAATATTATAATGCTAGAGCACTGTCTTTATATGTTGTGACTCCAATTTTGAGGCCACAAAATCATTCTTGTTTTGCGTGAGAATAGTTCAAGAAATTATCAGCAGTATATTGCTATTTCTCAATATGTTTCGTTCAACTTCCACAAACTTTCCGTACATTACTCTTGTATATCAGTACCTACTTTTTTTTCTGCTGTCACGAATAGTTATTTTCTCACTATTTATTTACCTATTTTGCATTTTCTGATAATTTAATCATATTATTCCGTTTTCCTTCTTCCTATGCATTTGTGAATTACCTTTGCTCCCTAATTACTTCTGAAAATGTCGATTCGTAATACCATTTGATACAGTAATAGTAGCTCCTTATCACACTCCATCTTCTTTTTAAATCTCTCCATCTATTTGTATCAGAATATTGTGATTTGAGGAATATAAATGTTAGGTTGTATTAAATTCTTTACCTATCTTTATATCTAAAAGTTAATGTTTAATTCACTCCTATCTTAATTGGCTTCCTTCCTCCTTCGAGCTTTGTAAATTATTTAGCAACCAAGTTATGCTTTGCTAATATCTCATTACTTATTGGTAAACAATTTCAATATACGAGCAAAATCGAAAATATATATTAAATTATTCCGGAAATTGTCCGATCGACTTCGAGCGAAGTTGACATTCACAAAATTTTAGTGAAGAGGTAAAAAGATTAGCTGAAACTTCAAGGATTAAAGGATTCACGCTTGCGTTTATGGTTATTACAGAACGATTTGCTCTGTATCTTACGTGCATAACGTATTCACTATTAGGCAACAGAATTACCCCTGACGCAATATTTGCTTGCGCTCAACTTTTCAACTCCCTTCAAATGTATATGTGCATTATGTTCCCTTTTGCCCTTTCAACATATGCTGAAGCTAGAGTTTCAATGAGAAGATTGGAAAAATTTTTGATGTTGGAGGAAAACCTGGAATTGCTATCTTCTAGTTCTGAGGAAAAAGGAAATTTGAGGATTCAAGAAGTATCAGCCAAGTGGGAAGGTCCTGTAACTAATGACACGCTTTGTAATATTTCTCTGGACTTATCACCTGGAACTTTATGCTGCGTGGTGAGTAGACAGACACTGCTTCATCTACATATATCATACTAATCAAGAAGCAAAATAATTCGAGAAATATTTCATTAATGTATCAGAACGTAGACTGCATCATCCTTTCCAGCTGTAAATAAAGGACTTAATCCTCTATTTGGCTGTTTCATCAATTCATACTAACAAGACTAACTCTAATTGAAATTAATGGAGATTTACTCAAAACGTGCGAATGAGATAGGAAATTAAATTCAACTATCGGTATATTAGTATATTATTATTAAAATTATGATAAGAATGAAAACAAGAGATAATATGTGAGAAATCAATCTCACAGAATAAGTTAAAGAAAAAGGGGACGGAACGAATAATTGGCAAGTTTTGAATTGAATTTCAAATTGCTTAATGCGAGTACATCCAAATTGTTTGATAAAATTTCATACGGTGATGGACACTGAATTTCCCATTACAACAGAAAACAACAATTCCACTCATTTAATTGTTGTCGTTTCTCATTTCGGTTGAATTATACTCCTAGAATCAATAGAAAGAATTTGAGTTATGTAAACTATTGTAATGTTTTTCTTATTTATTTAAATAGTTCTTATTTATATATATATATATATATATATATATATATATATATATATATATATATATTTATATATTTATATATTTATATATATATATATATATATATATATATATATATATATATACATATATAAAACAGGAGGACAGTAACGGGGTACTGGTAACTATATAACAAAATATAACGGTGGGAAACCCCAAAAGAACCAAGGAGGAAGCAATCAAAGTTCTTAGTTAGCTTCTTAAGTAAATGCCTTTATTCCAAGTTCAAGCTCTCGTTTGTGATTACAAACTTCATCAGGATAAAACTAAAAAATATATGGAGAACACTCCATTACGAATACGTATGAGTTAGTTATTATTACACTCACCAGAATCAGCATTAAAGCTCTAAAAATCTATCGACCACATTACTAAAAGAGGTATATGGAGACATAACCTCACATTTGGAAGTATTAAAACTGACTTTAGAAACTAATATGAAAATATTAAAATATGTATATGGACATGTTTAAAATCAAAAATACAAGTAACCAATTGTCAACAATATTAAAAATCTACCTCATCAAAGAGGATGGATGAAGATTAACATTAAACTGTTTCTCTGTAACTACCACTAACAAGGAAATGGAGAGAGCAGAACTAGACATGTCAAAAATTGATTGATGTCACTTTTTTTAATTTGGAGTAGTTCTGATGTAATTCTGCCAACTCTCAGACTTTCTTCTACACTATATACATTAAAATTGAATTCAATGGTTAAGTATTTCTGGCCACTCATTTTTCTTAGTAAGTTGTTGCTGTAGTAAGTATGTATACATTAAACCTAAGCCATCTACGTCTTTCTTGTGGTTGAGAGTATTTCTGCATTCACTAATGTAGCACATCTCTAATATCTTCCGCTGAAATGGATTATTTTCTGAGTCAAGGATAACAGCATTTTCGTACTGCACCCTGTGATCATTCTGGTTTACATGTATACTAAGGCTAGTGGCCTGTGGTT
This sequence comes from Galeruca laticollis, assembly GCA_963921935.1. Lineage (NCBI taxonomy): Eukaryota > Metazoa > Arthropoda > Insecta > Coleoptera > Chrysomelidae > Galeruca > Galeruca laticollis. The sequence goes on from OY998183.1 coordinate 65,248,468, forward strand.
TGATTTTACAATCGCTTTTATGTAAAGCTAATTTTTTTGAAAATTTTTGGCCAGTGTGCCTTATGTATACCAACCCACATTCACAAGGGATACCATATACTACGCCAGACTTTTGCAATGTTGGTGTTTTATGTTTTAAGTTAGAGTAGAATAGATTAAGCTTCTTACAATTGTAGTTCGCTACTACTATGTTATAATTGGAAAACAACCTAACCAAAGAAGGAGACAAATTGTGTATGTATTGTAATTCAGCATACCTTGAGGGTTCTGCTTCATTAGTATTTGAATTACGGCCAGTAATACCGTCATTGTTACAAAACAACAATCTATTCACAAGTTTTACAGAATATTAATTTTTTATGAGTAAGTCCTTCAGAACTACAAGATTTTTCTGTATAAATTGCTCGTGACAAATTGTATTTATTCTATTTTTCATAGCTAAAACTGAATTAATTTTTTTCTTCTCTGGATGGTATGAAGAAAAAGGTATGTATCTACCTGAATCAGTTGCTATTCTATACCAATCCGGACAAACAACGTTATCGGTGTTTCTAACTAATAACCGATAACGTTGTTTGTCTGGATTGGTATAGAAAAGCAACTTATTCATGTAGATACATACCTTTTTCTTCATACCATCCAGAAAAGCAAAAAATTAATTCAGTTTTAGCTATGAAAAATAGAATAAATAGAATTTGTCACGAGCAATTTATACAGAAAAATCTTGTAATTCTGAAGGATTTACTCATAAAAAATCAATATTCTGTAAAACTTGTGAATAGATTGTTGTTTTGTAACAATGACGGTATTACTGGCCGTAATTCAAATACTAATGAAGCAGAACCCTCAAGGTATGCTGAATTACAATACATACACAATTTGTCTCCTTCTTTGGTTAGGTTGTTTTCCAATTATAACATAGTAGTAGCGAACTACAATTGTAAGAAGCTTAATCTATTCTACTCTAACTTAAAACATAAAACACCAACATTGCAAAAGTCTGGCGTAGTATATGGTATCCCTTGTGAATGTGGGTTGGTATACATAAGGCACACTGGCCAAAAATTTTCAAAAAAATTAGCTTTACATAAAAGCGATTGTAAAATCAAACCACAGGCCACTAGCCTTAGTATACATGTAAACCAGAATGATCACAGGGTGCAGTACGAAAATGCTGTTATCCTTGACTCAGAAAATAATCCATTTCAGCGGAAGATATTAGAGATGTGCTACATTAGTGAATGCAGAAATACTCTCAACCACAAGAAAGACGTAGATGGCTTAGGTTTAATGTATACATACTTACTACAGCAACAACTTACTAAGAAAAATGAGTGGCCAGAAATACTTAACCATTGAATTCAATTTTAATGTATATAGTGTAGAAGAAAGTCTGAGAGTTGGCAGAATTACACCAGAACTACTCCAAATTAAAAAAAGTGACATCAATCAATTTTTGACATGTCTAGTTCTGCTCTCTCCATTTCCTTGTTAGTGGTAGTTACAGAGAAACAGTTTAATGTTAATCTTCATCCATCCTCTTTGATGAGGTAGATTTTTAATATTGTTGACAATTGGTTACTTGTATTTTTGATTTTAAACATGTCCATATACATATTTCAATATTTTCATATTAGTTTTTAAAGTCAGTTTTAATACTTCCAAATGTGAGGTTATGTCTCCATATACCTCTTTTAGTAATGTGGTCGATAGATTTTTAGAGCTTTAATGCTGATTCTGGTGAGTGTAATAATAACTAACTCATACGTATTCGTAATGGAGTGTTCTCCATATATTTTTTAGTTTTATCCTGATGAAGTTTGTAATCACAAACGAAAGCTTGAACTTGGAATAAAGGCATTTACTTAAGAAGCTAACTAAGAACTTTCATTGCTTCCTCCTTGGTTCTTTTGGGGTTTCCCACCAATATATTTTGTTATATATATATATATATATATATATATATATATATATATATATATATATATATATATATATATATTGGAAGAATGTTCTTGAACCATTACTATATATTCATTTATGTAATTTTCTTGGAAATCTACTACTAATTTTCTTTAGTCATTCTTGATGTTTCGCCTTAATTACAAGGCTTTATCAAAAGATTTTAATCTCTGTCTACAATAAAAATACACATTGGATAACATTGACAAACAATTTACATTGAAATTAGCACACAAAAGTTAAGGGTACATGTGAATATAAAAGATTACGTACCCCTTGACAACCATCCTCTTTGATTGATCATCAATGTTTGGTTCAAGTATTTGACTTTTTTTTGTTTTTTTATTGTTTTCACTGATAACAGCTAATTGGAGTTTAATTTAATTTTATACACTGTGTCTTGGCATTGTTTGAGTATTGTCAATATACAGGGTGTCCGATAATATAAACGGAGACATATTAATTTTTTTGTTGGTTTATTATGCACAAATTATGAGGCTGCATGTAAAAGGTTATGGTAAATTTTACTCAAGTTCTCTATGTCTTTCTTGTCATTTAGTGGTTCGGGTTCATTATTAATGGCAATCATTTCTTTGATTTTGAGTTTAGTAATGTTTTGGTCTTTATATATAATTTTGGTGTTTGGAAAATCGAATTCATGTTTTTTGTTTATTTCATGCTTATGGAGTGCAGTCGACGCCATTTCTCGTGTATTTGTGACCGTTTATTTTATTTTCCAAATATTGTGTTGTCATTACTATATATTTTTTTGGACAATGAGGACAAGAGATCGATTATACCAAGTTTGATTGTTTTTTAGTGGAGTTTTTGCATTTCAAACATGTAAAGGCTGTTGATATACGATAGTGTGACTTATGGCATACTTTAATATTTTGTTTTTTTTAGAATGTATTTTAATTTTTCTGATAGTCCATTTGCGTAAGGCAATACTATATATTTTTGTGGGGTAGTGTCTATTTTGTTGGTTTTCAATTTCAAATTATTGTAATATTTTATTGTTCGTTGTCTTTGAATTTTTCTAATGAGATTTAGACAATAACCATTTTGTACGAGTATTTCTTCCACTTTTTTTTCAAATTTCTGGCCGATAATCAGGAGAAATTAGATTTATGGCTCGATCTATTAAGCCAATAACTACGCTCTCTATTTGACTCCTTTTGAGCTGTACCGGAAGATCAAATAACCAAGATACTTCAAGAATTTAATAACTTCAACTCCAAGATTCAATTGCATTACTTTTTTAGATTTGACACTAACTAGGAACCAAAACAATGATAACATAAAAACGAAACTTTACAACAAACATACATGGTCAGGAGTCAAAAAGATAGCGTAGTTATTGGCTTAATAGATCGGGCCATGAATCTAACTTCTGATTATCGGCCAGAAATTTAAAAAAAAAGGGGAAGGAATACTCGTACAAAATGGTTATTGTCTAAATCTCATTAGAAAAATTCAAAGACAACGAACAATGAAATATCACAATAATTTGAAATTTAAAACCAACAAAATAGACACTACCCCACAAAAATATATAGCATTGCCTTACGCAAAAGGACTATCAGAAAAATTGAAATACATTCTAAAAAAAGAACATATTAAAGTCACACTATCGTATATCAACAGCCTTTACATGTTTAAAATGCAAAAACTCCACTAAAAAACAAACTGGGTATACTCGGTCTCTTGTCTTAATTGTCCAAAAAAAATGTAGGAATGACAACACAATACTTGGAAAATAGAATAAACGGTCACAAATGCATGCGTCGACTACACTCCATAAGCATGAAATAAACAAAAAACACTAATTCGATTTTCCAAACACCAAAATTATATATAAATACCAAAACTTAAAATCAAAGAAAAGATTACCATTAAGAATGAACCCGAAGCACTAAATGACAAGAAAGACATAGAGAACTTGAGTAAAATTTACCATAACCTTTTACATGCAGCCTCATAATTTGTGCATAATAAACCAACAAAAAAAATTAATATGTCTCCGTTTATATTTATATTGACAATACTCAAACAATGCCAAGACACAGTGTATAAAATTAAATTAAACTCCAATTAGCTGATATCAGTGAAAATAATGAAAAAACAGAAAAATTCAAATACTTGAACCAAACATTGATGATCGATCAAAGAGGATGGTTGTCAAGGTACGTAATCTTTTATATACACATGTACCCTTAACTTTTGTGTGCTAATTTCAATGTAAATTGTTTGTCAATGTTATCAAATGAGTATTTTTATTGTAGACAAAGATTAAAATTTTTTGATAAAGCCTTGTAATTATGGCGAAACTTCAAGAATGACTAAAGAAATTTAGTAGTAGATTCATGAACCTATCCAAAGAAAATTACATAAATGAATACATATATATATATATATATATATATATATATATATATATATATACTATTGGACAGAGTCGGATTCAGGGACTACACCAGTGTGCGATTTCGTAACATTACCCCATCCTTAAAAGGAAGTTCCTCCTGGTATTTCTGTGTAACCGGCACTGGATGTTTAAATCGGCAACTGGACCCATTAATATGTGGGCATCGGTATCTTGGAAGATCACCTCGACCAAGTTCCTGATGACCCGCCAATATAACTGGTTGCTCTCTATCCTAGGCATTGCTAGTTTAAGTTGGATTCCAGTACATGATCTCGAAGGCTTCGTAGCACTTCACACACATCGCCGGAGGTGGATCGATCTTGGTATTGATTTTTGGTTACCAAGTATAAGACGTACCGCGAATTGTGTTTGAGTCTCAGTGCCTTGTCAGGGGCTGGAACCTGATCTTGAAGTTTTCCTAATTGCTCAAACTTCTTTTGAAAGACGGCTGCCAACCTTCGTGCGTATTTGTAACTGGCGGAGATGTTTTGTGCTAGTGAATATACTCTTCCGGGAGCGTGAACAAATATTGTCTTTGTTCTGTGGTTACTCCGTATCTAGCTTTCCTGGAACATAAGTATGCGCCCATAAATTCTTCGAAGGAGGGGTCAGACTCTTGTTGTATATGATTCACTCCTTCCTCTTTGTCATGGTCTCCTTCGAATGCCGCTAGTCTGTTTGGGTGGACTTCTCTCGATCTTCCATTGGGGATCTTGCTTATGGGATAGATGATGTCGTTTATACTCTTCTTGATTAAGTACGGACCTTCCCATGCTTTTCGTAATTTTGGAGAAAATCCTTTCCGTTTTTTTTTATTCTGTCGCTGGCAACTTGAAGATTTGCTCGAACCAGTTCGTGCACATCGTCCATCCTCCTTTCAATTGGATCATGTAATCTTTGTCTGCTAGATCTTTGCAAGGCTGAAAGCCAAATTACAGGTCTCATTTCACGTCCAAACAGGATTTTAGTACGTGTTTCACCCGTGGATTCATTTATGGCAGATCGATAAGTCAACGGAAATAGGGAAAGATACTGGTCCCAATCTTTCTTGTGACTACTTTGGATAGGTATTTTCCAATGGTCCTGTTCATTCTGTCGACTATTCCATTTAACTGTGGATGCAGCGCTGTTGTTCTGGTCTCATTCATTCCCAGCTTGTCACAAATTTCCTGGAATACCTGGCTCTCGAAATTTCTTCCTTGATCGCTCTGAACAGTTGTGGCCTCTTGATCCGGGATCGCGTAAATTTTCACCCACTCTGTGAAATGGTTCATTACAACCATTTACCATCATTTCTGTCAGAAATAGTCCAGCGATATAATACTATCCTTTCGAAAGGGCTTCCAATACTATATTGTTTCATGGGCACCTTTCTATTGCGATGTGGCCCATTACTCGTAGCACAAGTCGTAGATTTCTTACACCAGTCCTTCATATCGTCAGAGCTGTTGATACAATAAAATTTTTCATGGACTAGCCGTAGGGTTTTATTCACTCCCAGATGACCTTCCGGTGGACTGTTATGAAACTTCATCAGTATCTCAGCTACTTCGTATTTCGGAATCATCATAGTTTTCAAGGATTCTTTCCAATAGGCCTTCCACGACAAGGGAGTTCCATAGAGCCCAATATGCATTGAGTGTCGGTGAAAATCTTGACACTTCTTGCCAGATAGTTTTTCGATTTTCTACCTTTCATTGCCGAATCATCTTTAAGTGACGATCATTCTCCTGATCTTCTTTGATCTTGGTGGGTGACCATTATTCGTTTACTACTGTAGTTCTTGAAACTGCAACTTCCTTAGATTCAACCTTGTTGCAGTGAGAATAGTCTACTGGGCATGACCGTCTAGACAGAGAATCGGCATTTCGGTGACTCACACCAGCTCGATGTTCGTCCATGTCTAGTTTTCCCTATAACTGTAGTTTACTCTTTAACAAGTTGACGACCTGGTTCAGTCTGTCTTCGTCACCTTCTTCTTGCAAGGTCCTAACTTTCTCGTACTCCGAAGCCTTTGTGGCTGCTTCATATTCAAGATCAGCGGTCAATACATCTACCATGGCTTTGGGATTAGCTAATCCAAGAGTCTTCTCCATATCGTAGCCACATAAGCCGTCAATAAAGGCCTTCTTCTTCTTCTAATGCGTATCCATCAATGGATGTTTGCGATAACATTTCCATTGCTACTCTATTCCTTGCGGTGTGTATTAACGATTGTACATCGCGTAGCCCTGTCCACTATCTGATGTTTCGCAGCAAAGACATTTTTTTCCTACCGAACCCTCTCCGGCCTTCGATCTCGCCTTCGATCAACAGATGCAAGAATTGATATTTCGTGTTTCATTTTATTTGCCCCAAATATGCCGTTTTTATTTTCTTAATCAATGCAAACAGTTCACGTTGTTTTGACAGGACTTAGAACTTCTTCGTTTGTCAGTTTAGCCGTCCATGGTGTCTTAAGGATTCTGCGATACATCCGCATCTCGAAAGCCTCTAGTTTATTATTTGATGTCGCCTTCAATATACAGCCTTCCGTGCCGCGAAAAAGCACCCACCAAACGTAGCACTTAGTGAATCTCAGTTTCAGGTCAAGATCAAAATCAAAACAGGCAAGCACTCTTCGAAACCTCAAGAATGCCTGTAGAGCTTGTTCAATGCGAAATCTTATTTCCTTGTCTGATGTCCATTCTTCGAAGAGCCAGATGTCCATCTACTCTTTTTATGGAATTTGCTTAAACGTTGTGGTGGAGTTTTCAAATATATTTCGGTTTCTGGCGATAATCATCAACTTTTTTTTTTTGGTGTTGATATCTAGGCCCATTGATTGCTCTGTTCTCCTACTTTGTTGACCAGTTGTTGTAGATCGTGTCGTACGTATCGTCAGCATAGCGGATATTGTTAATCCAGACTCCATTAACTTTGACTCCCATTTCGACGTCTTCCAGCCTTTCGAAAAATTGCTTCCGAATATACGTTGAATATGAGTGGACACAGCATACATCCCTGTCGCGCCACCCTTCTAATCTGTATGGATTGGCACTGTTTGTTAACAATATAGGTTCTCAATATATCTAAGGTTTTTTAGTCTATATTAAGCCTATTGAGGGGCTGCATTAATTTGTGATGCTGTACGTGATTAAATGCCCTTTCGTAATCCATGAAACATAGACACGCATCCTTTCTTTGACGGATGCATAAAAATCCCATCAGGTTCTCTGGTGCCGATAGATAAGCAAATCGAACTAGTCAGGCAATATCCAGATTATACTCTTGAAGTATTTCATCACGTTTCCGCCTTCAGTTTTTTAACAGGAATCGGTACAAATGCTCTAGATGTTCGTGACCATATCGCATGTCCCACCACTCCTTAAACTACTTGAAGGCATCCGTATCTTCAAGTGGTATTGTCTGAAGTACATCTAATGCGTCTCCGCGAAACGCGATGGTTGAGTTTACTGCCTTCTCCTTATCGGACCAATTATTCACCCTAGCCTCTGATTCAAATTGCTCTACATAATTGGTCCACGATATCTCTCCGTCGAACGTTGGGCCTTGACTCTGGCAAAACTACCAATATCTTTTATCTTTGGTTGTGTTTCTGGATTGCAGGGTTTTATGTTTTCGATCGTCTTTTCTTCTGCTGACGTGCCTTGTGTTCTTAAATCTGCTATATCTCCTCCTTACTTTTCTCGTCTATCGTTGCCATCTTCTTCTCAATGTCTATTCTATTTTCTTGCCCATCGTTGTAATCTTATTCTCGATATCCGATTTTAGAGACAAAATTTTATTTTCGATGTAATTTTTCATTGATAAGATATCGGTAGAAATATATTTCTCCATAGCTGATATCTTCACATCCATATTAGCAGAATTATCATTCTTCATGGCAGAAGTATATTTTTTCATATTAGAAGAAATATCGCTCTTCGTAGTTGAATCTTCTCTTCCATGTTAGTAGGGATATCTTTCTTCATACTAGAAATATCGTTCTTCATGTCAGTAATTGACGAGAGTAAGGTGGAAGCCTCGACTTTGAATAAAAAAATTCTGGATTCAAGCCTTCCTATTCCAGTGCCACTTTGAGTCTTTTTACTAATTCACTCTTCTTTCCGGACGTTTGCAACTCGCGATTCTCCAATTCTGCCTTTCATTTTGTCACTGTCGGGTCACTTAGTCTCTTCTAGTCTCTTAGCCCTTTTACGTATCTATTTATTTAAATTACCCCACACCTGATACCAATATAATGTTTTTATTATTTATTTACATAGTTTTTAACACTACGGGTGGAATAAATTTATACACACGGTATATCTACTTACTTGAGTTATTTATACACTTATACATTATTCGCTTATGCTTAATTTATGTACACACTCAATTCTAATTTATGTTGAATACACTGTTCACAGTTCACTTTTATATTCACTTATTCTGCTCCGTTGGCTACGAAATCAAACTCTATATAGGTTCGCCGCTGGTAGGTAGTCTCTTATATATTAAAGCCACCTCCTCTTCCCTTCGGATTCCTGTAACTTCTAGTATGCGGCTGCCAACAAACAAACGACCTTCTTGGAAATCTATAAAAATAATCACAAAAAATAAATAGTCCTTCCAAGAAATCGGCGCGCTCCTTCCAAAATTTCAACTTCTATATATAGTATTGCACAGAGTCGGACTCAGTGACTACACCAGTGTGCGATTTCGTAACACTATTATAATTATTTCGTGAATAATTCTTAAATAAAATATTGTTGAAATTCTCTATCCCCTAAAATAACTAACAAATATCAAATACATATTGTCGTAATCGTCTTCATAATATCTCCCAAACAAATAACACTGGTTCGCAAAAAAGGAGTCGTAAATGTCCTTAAGAAGCTGGATGTCATTGTTTTTGAAGTGATATTCTGTAAAGAGTTTGAATCCGGCCTCAGCATTGCTCTATTACTTTCAAGACATTTGACATTATGTACATAGAACTGCTTCTTCGAGAGTTGGGGATACAAATTTTCGGAGAAGTGTCTGCCCAAAGAGTAAATTGCAAATTATGACATTGATGAGACAACTTCAAATTAGCTCAACTTATAGAAAAAAATCGTCAATGAAAGATTCTTGAATTGAAGAGTAAGAGTTCTAGCAAATGATGTTACTGAAGAGAGAACAGTCAAAATGCGCATATTGTATATAACCTCAAAAATAAGTCAAAAACATCATTTATTGGTGGGATTTTGATTCTGCGCAGAAAATGATTCTAAGAACGACGACCAGCTTCTCAAGAACAACTGCGGCTCCTTTTTTGCAGATCAGTATAATTAATTGTGAATAAATAAACTTTTCATAAGTACCATCACTATGTCATAATGAGATATCAATTATTTGAACTGAGAACAATCAATTTTAGATAGGAAGCGTTGGAAGTGGAAAGAGCTCCTTACTCCATTTGCTACTAGGCGAACTGCCCATCAAAAGTGGCAAAGTAAAAATATCTGGGAAAATATCATATGCTTCTCAAGAACCTTGGCTGTTCGTTTCAACCGTTAGAGACAATATATTGTTTGGTAGACCGTACATTAAAGAGAAGTGAGTATAATAATAATAATAATATATTCCGAAGGTAGAGACTTAGAATATATCAATGAGTGTACTCAGTGTTTACTCCTCACAACATTTTACACACATTTTCTGCTTAAAGAAAAGGTTGGCAACAGCGTGATATATCAACAAGATCCATTCCCAATCGAGAGAAAAAAATTATATATAGACAGTTAATTTTAATTTTGACGTTAATATCAATTTTCTCAACAAATGTTGATGTCAGTTAATGTAATAACGATTTTAATACAGAAAAAAATACAGTCCAATTATATACACAACACTCAGAGTATCATGATGAACAAGAAATTTTATCCGTCTATAGATCATATCTTGTAGACAAATTCAGAAATATATACTGACAATATTATAATTCAAATAAAACTAGTCAAAGTAATTTGAATTTGAGAGTAATAATTTTAAATCACATTTACAAAAGTTTCTCTTTGTACTTCTTCTCCTAGGATTATAAAAATAAAGTTATTGATGATTTTATTTCAAGGTTTTCATAATAGCAATTTTATTGGCCCTGAGCCTTTTCTGATAATGTAATCGTTTCATGTGCAGCCATTGAAAATGATTATCAAATACATTTTCCGAAATACCACAGCATTCAACTGAAGCTTGGAAGTCAAGGATCTCAGTAAAATGAGAAGAAATTACGCAAAATTCATGTGGCTACTGATTTAAATGTTAATAGTTGTTGCAGATTTTACGTTGGAAAATGCTGATGAGCGCAACTAATAATTTACTTCGACCTGCCAGTGAATATGTATAGAAATGCAAATTTCTATTTAGGCTGAATTCAAGTCTTTTTAGTTTAGATTAGATGCTCTGTACAAGGAAGTATATATTATGAGGTATTGATGCGTGTCAAGCAGACGAAAGCCGCAGTCTACAGATTATCCAATCCTTCTATCGACATTGTGAATCGACAAAAAAGTATATCGCAAATTACATAATGAAAACAGGCCACCCGATATACCCATAATCAAAGCAAATAAACAACTATATTATATAGATAACTACCGACCAATATATAACTTTTGAATAATATTGCAAAGGTGATAGATAAAACAATATAAAAAGGCTTCAAACACACATAGATAAACATAATATAATACCCCCGAGCAATACGGTTCCAGAAGCGGACATAGCAGAATTGCACAAACAGTTAGAGTTCTAAATTACACCAGAGAAGGCTTTCGAGAATAAAACAAAGTCATCATGGTCGGCATCGACATTTCTCCTATCTGTCGCAGTCATGTCTCCGATATGTTTCAGTTTTGTGTCAACTACGTCTCAGAAATGTTTCAGTTTTGTGTCAACTACGTTTCAGATATGTTTCAGTTTTGTATCAACTACTAGAGGGCAAAAGTTTTACGGTAACACTACACTGAGAAAAATATGAACAGTAAAACTGGTTCTTAAACTTCATATTATTATATTTAATCATATATTTTTATCTAAAAATATAATAATCAAGAATTATTTTTCCTTTGTTCGTGGTTTTTCCTTACGCTGCTCTCGCTGCTTCCCTTAACGGATCCAATCTGCGACAATTTTTTCGAATTCCTTCTCCGAATATGTGAGGCCATTGTTTACGGCATCTGAAAAGATATATTCATCAATAATACAGTTTGTTAAAGGCTTTTTTTATAAGAAAAACCCTCATAATATTCCAATTTGCCTTATGAATTTAGAAACACCCTCTATATACAGACATATGTACTAGCAGCACGCATCCATTGCCTGCAATTGGGAGATAGTGAATGTAATAAGTAAAGTAATTTTATTAATAGCAATTCTCGTTTGAAAGCTACGTAAGTACTATGTACTTATGAGCTACAAAAGTAATTTTGTCAATTTTTCGACAAAACTAAAAGGCGCTCTCAATTTTTTTCTTTCGGGGTTATGCTCTTAAAATATAGGACCTAAAATGAAACAAGAAATAATCGCTTGTAGTAATAAAAATGGTTGAGATGGTGCAGGCAAATGGACACTTTTTACAATAAGCCCATGAATTAATCATAACGAATATTGGAAAGCAGCAATGTATGCTGAACCAACTAAAATTCAGAGACTCTGAACAGGTCTTATTGATAAGCCTAAACATTTTTTTTATTCAAGTTCAAGTGCCTCGATAGCTATGGCCATTGGCACGGTAGATCACATGACATCATAATTTATGAAAAGTATTAATGTTTTTAAGGAACTGTATAGTTTTGGATAGTTCCCTGGGACAACTTAATATTTCTTTTAGTGTAGGCTTCATATTGTTTCTCACCCTGACGTCGTTGTAGAGTTGACAGTCTATCAATATATGTTTAACAGTAACAGGACAGTTGCAGGCGTGGCATTATCGGTGGTCATTAAGTGGCCATGAGTCAAACGTGTATGGCTAATTCGCAATCTTCTCACAATCCTTGCATAAGGTCTTGAAAAATCGGTAAGTGAAAGGCGATCAAGGATGGATGGAATTTCATGGAGAGTTGTATTCTTGTTTGTCTAATGAATTTGCCAAGATTTGTGGATTAAGGCCTTGAATAAGGATTTCAAATCTTGGCCTAATTGAATTGTAGTAGCAGTGGTAACGAGGGAGGCAGCTTCATTGGCATGGTGGTCAGCAGTTTGCCATGAAGGCCGATGTGAGATGGGAGTCAGATAAATGAAACTTTAGTATGTCAAGCATGAAGGGATTGGTATTAGTCATGTACGTTTTGTGCTAGTGGATGGTCGGTGAATTTGGATTCTGGATTATTTATAGAGGAAAGGGAGTCAGTGCAGATTGCGACATGTTTAGATGAAGAGGGAATATATTTGAAAGCCTGAAGGTTACTAAACATCTCTCAAGTATGTATGCTGCATGAAGTGGGCAACCGAGTGGTGGTCGTTTGTAGTAGTGATGGCGCATCCGACACCGGTGAGGGTTTTGGAAGCGTTTGTGTAAAAGACTAAATCAAAAGCATTTGTGTGTAGAATTTTAAGGAATGCTTCATTTATAAGCGCAGGGGGGGATTCGTGTTTATTATAAATGGTGAGAGAGGTGTTAAATATGAGTACGTACTTGTTCAAAGGAGCGTTAAGTGAGGATGGAAATGGTAAAGTTGAACGTAAGTCTATGCCGTTTAGTAGAGGAGCTATAAGCCGGGAGAAGATTTTATGTAGCGAGGAGAGTCATTGGGAGATAAATTAGCTACAGAGGTACAAATGTCAAAAACAGGATTAGACGGGTTGCAAGATACAGAAGCGGCGTATGCTAGGAGTAGGGATTGTCGTCTAAGAAAGAGAGAAGGTTCATCGGCCTCACAGTACAGACTGTCTACAGGGCTGGTGCGAAAAGCGCCGAGACAAAGTCGATGAGCAGTATTGTGGACTGAGTTGAATAGGTTCAAATAAGATGTGGGATCTGTCATGTAAATGAAGCAGCCATAGTCCATTTTGGAACGAATTAGTGCTCTATAGACTCTAAGAAGTACGTTCTCGTCAACGCCCCAGACGAAGTGCGAGAGAGTTTTGATAATATTTAAGCGTTTAAGGCAAACGCCTTTGACATCGTTTATGCTGTTTCTAGTTAAGCCGTTAATCAAAAATCATGCCAAGGATTTTGCAGGAATTCACAACAGCTATGGTGGAATTATTTGGAGTGATAAGTGGAGGAGGAGATCCAGCTTTTCTACTAAATTTAATTATTTTAGACTTATTTAGAGATAAGAATAAGCCCAAGTTATCACTTTTGTTTTGTAGAAGATCTACATCATTTTGTAGGAGTTGGCAGGAAGCGAAGGTGGATTTTCTATGGTAATAAATAATTAAATCGTCAGCATACAGTGCATATTGAACCGGGGCTGGGAAATTGGTGCATATGTCGTTTATAGAAAGTATAAACAATGGGGAAGTTAAAACTGAACCTCGGGGAACACCATCAGTTTGTAGACGAGAGACGGAAAGTTTACCATTAACAGAGACCCTGAAGCGCCTGGAGAGTAAGAAATGTTCGATGAAGTGGTAGATATATCCTTCGAGGTTGAGGAGGGAAAGTTTATTTAAAGCCGCTTTCCTGGGGATGGTATCAAAAGCACCTTCGATGTCAGATATAGCGACAACAACTTCCTGTTTACTGTTAAGTGCTGAAGAAATGTTAGCTTGGAGGAGTGCAAGATTATCTCGGGCTAACCGATTACGTCGAAAGCCATATTGGAAGCGTGAAATAATTTGGTATTTTCCAAGGAACCATAAAAGTATTTTGTTAATCATTTTCTCTAGAAGTTTGCAATTGGTGCAAGTAAGGGAAATAGGTCGAAATGACTTTGGTATTAAGGAAGGTTGTAAGGTTGTTCTGTTTTCTTAATTGGAATGAGATTGTATTCTTGCCATTTATCAGGGAATTGTTGGGAATTCCAAATAATATTATATATGTTGAGCACTTTGAAGAGAGAAACATCGGAGAGTTTTTCAAGGAAGATGTATGGGATATCATCGGGACCAGCAGCAGTATTTTCACAAGAGAATAAAGCGGATTTTAGTTCATAAAAAGTGAAAGGGGCGTTGACAGATGTTACATCCTGCTGATAAATTTGCTCGACAAGAGAACGGGTACAGAGAGAAGAGATAGAGGTTGATATCAAAATATTATTTTTGAATTCATCTTCAAAGTATTCTGCGAAATTGTTTGCAATAGCTTGGCTATCACTTATAAGCGAGTCGTTATAGATGAGGCTGGGGATTCTGAGGCTGGTCTTGTTACCTTGTATTTGTCGAATTTTATTCCAGACTTGACTAGGATTAGTGTCGGTTGTCAGGGAGGAGACATAGTTTTGCCAGGAGGACTTTTTGCTTGGTTTTATAATGTATTTAGCTTTTAGTTTCTTGTGTAAAAGAAGATTCGCAGGAGTTCTATTTCGGCGCAGTCTATCAATGGCAGTTTTGGATTGACGCACGGCATTTTCACAGGCGAGATTCCACCAGGGAACAATTTTATGGGTGGCGGATAAGACAGTTTTACCTACGTTCAGGTCTGCTGCAGATTTAATAGCATCGATTATCATTTGAAGGGGACTGTTGGCATTCATTGAAGGAGGTAATGAGAGGAGTGTATATTTAGTGGCTAGTGTGTAATCTGGCCAACTGGCAGTTTTTAAATTCCAATATCTGCGGGTACTTGGTTCTTGGTTAAATGGGCTGGAGATGAGAATGGGAAAGTGGTTGCTGTCATACAGATCGTACAATGTACTCCAAGTTAGAAAAGGAGCGGATTTAGGGTCACAGATGCTTAAGTCTATAGCTGAGAAGGTATTGGAGGAGATATTGAAATGTGTGTTCGAGGCAGTATTTAAAAGGCAGGCACCAGATATGTTTAAAAAAATTTCAACAACTTTGCCTTTTCCAAATGTACGTTTGAATCCCCATATAGTATTGTGTGTATTGAAGTCATCAACAAGTATGAAAAGTTGGGGAAGCTGATATACCAAATCGACAAGCTCCTCTTCTTCTAGTTGGTAGTCAGGAGGAACATATAAGCTACATATTGAAATCTTATTTGGGCACCAGGCGGTAATGGCAATAGCTTCAAGGCTTCTGGCTAGGGTAAAAGGGACGGAATAAATATCGCTTGAGGCAAATATTGATACACCACCGCTGGCTCTAATGCAGTTGGTTCTAATGTAGTGATACCCTTCGAAGTGTTTTAAGAGAGGAGATGTACTCTGAATTTCATTGACGGTGGATATGTTAAGGGAGTGGTACGGTAAATTAGCCATACTGCGACTCTGATTACCAAAATCGCAGATATGAGAGCAGGGGGGTATAAAGTACGACGAATATACCAATATTCGCTCGATGGATAAAGTGTACACACTTATCGGACTATTGTTGTCAATTTAAATTCACAAAAACCAAAAATAAACACTCGTTAATTACCAGGTCGGCTAAAAAACGGACGTCATTGAATAGGAAATAAAACACGTCCGTCTACTAAGAGAGTCAACCCGTGAATGCCTAAACCTTTTTTTGTAAATTGAATTAGTATCTCAAGAATTCAATAAAGCTATAATAATATTACAGTTTGAATTATTTATATTTTTTATGGTTACTCACCACTTTACTTACTATAGGACTACAGGCCCCCTTTCCACCCAGCCATGTATCAATCTCATTTAAGGCATCCATGTTCTCAATGAGAAAATTCGACAGTATGTTTTGGAAATCTTGATCATGAAGATTTAAATTAGTTTTGTCAGTGTTAGTATTAAGTGATTGCATTTCTAGAAGGATTTCTTCCAAAATTCTATTTGTCTTGACAAATTCTTCTACAAAACAAAAATGTTTCCAATTTTATTATACCTACTTTATTCACAGTGTGACGAAAACATATTAATTTGTACATATAATCATTCTGAATACTTCAGTTCCCAAAATGTTTTATTATTAGAAAATTGACGATGACAAATATTTTAAAACAGATGTTGCCATGTTATTGATAATTTCATCTGGAAACAAAAAGTTTTTGTAAATTATTTATTGTTTTTCAATTTTGTAAATCAAATAAATGAGGCAATGTAGTATTTAAAATGTAAAGACATAAAGGAACGGCTGAATGCCAAGAGATCATGTTTGCTGTAGTAGGTAGGTCAAGTACTTAATTTATAAACAAAAAATTACCTGTTGCAATATGAGCAGATTATTCATTGCACAAGGAATCATCAGTTCCGATATGTTGTTGAATGTTGGAAGTAACCCTACGTCAATATCTTTTAAATTATGACTTGAATATATACTTTTATTTTCATACCGACACAAAAAATGAGAACTACTGCACTATTTAGCAGCTACTTTTTTACTTACTTACATAATAAGATTCTCTTTTCACTCACAATATGAATTATCGCTATAAGGTAAAAATCTATATCACAGCGACGTAGATGGTCACTTGGGTTATTTCTACAATGTTAGATATGTTAGAGAATTGAACTTATTCATTATATTAATTAATTTTTAAAGATACGATGAAGTGGTCCGAGTATGCGCGCTGGAAACTGATTTCAAACAATTTCAATTTGGAGACAATACCATCGTAGAAGAAAGAGGAGTGTCTCTTAGCGGTGGTCAAAGAGCGAGATTAAACTTAGCAAGAGCAGTATACGCTAGTGCTGATATTTATTTACTTGACGATCCGTTATCGGCGGTAGATACCAGGGTAGCAAAACATCTTTTCCAAAGATGCATCAAAGGTTATTTGGGAACTAAAACAACTATTCTGGTTACTCATCAGTTACAATTCTTGGAAGATGCCGATGTAATTGTAGTATTGGACCAAGTAAGTATTTCTGATCTTAGATGAAGTAAAGATGCAGACTCTCACAAAATATAATTCTCAGGTATATCTTCTATCCTTTAATTCCAATAGTATCATTGTTGTATGATATCAGTAACATAGTCTAGTTGAGAAGTGAGTTTCATGAGAAAAATCATTAGTGTTGTGCGAATGCTCATTTGACGTGGAATCAGGAGTATTTTTATTTATTACTGGAGATAAAATATTCAATCATTTATTAACAAAAATCATAACAAAAAAAGGTCACAGTTTTTTTTTAAATTTCTCAAAAACTATAAGTGATAACGATAGTTTGAAAACAGATACGTACAGAGGAGGAGATTTCCGAAAAAAAAAGTCATTTATATTTAATGCTCAAAATAGGGTCTCGCACGTCCACTATTGCATGGGCACGTCGAAGCCAGCGAAAGTACAAGTCAGAAATGATTGTTTTGGTATAAAATATAATTTTAAAAATTTCAAAAAATAATAGTAGGGAACGCCGGGCCACAACTAACAAAAATTGGATATTTATTTGTAATTCCGGAATTATTCAACATTAAGACCTGCTTTTTGCGTCAATTGATACTTCGAAGGTTCAGGTATCATGTTAATAACATAAATAAAAGATTTAATTATTGATGTCTTAAACAGACATTTTTATATCGAGAAAAGCGTTTAATTCTTACACCGTCCTTGGGGCTAAAACTAACAGGTCTGGAGCTAGTATTAATATGATGTTATACAAACTAATCCTATGAAAAAAACGAACATGAGAATGACATAGTACTTTATTATTGAAAAATATTTTATAAACTATAACTATAGACTAACTAAGTATTATAGACTCTATTAAGAATAACAAAAACTATTCGTACTCCCCGTCATCTGAATCACAATTCAAGCAAATGAATGATGTGATATCACCCTTGATGCACGCAACTTGGGCTCATTTTTTACAAGAAATACATTGTATCCAATCACCCCCTGATAAATCATCCTTATACAACATACCACAAACAATGCAAAAACATTAATCCTCTTCATCAGAATCATTGCTTTCGTTTAATATTCTTTTCTTCACCTTTTCTATTTGCTCGTCTTTCTTCGCCCTCCTTTACCTTTTTCTTTTTTATTCTTTTTGTTCTGTTTTCTTTTTTCCATTTTCCTCTTTTGCAGTTCTCTGATGTGCTGTTCTTCCAGCGCATTTTTTTCCGGTGTATTGGTGAGAATGGCAGATTTTTTAGCCCGTTTACGGTTGGATGGAGCTCGTGGTGCAGCTTTTGGCAGAGGTCTCACAGTTTCAATTGAGAAATCACTAGAATCCCTCTGCAAACCTGATGGTCTAGCTACTGGCCCATTAAACACGTGCCCAGTAACTACAGTTGAGCTGTCCAAATTGGGCATATCGGTCAGTAGTTCAGGATTGATTGAATTTGATGACAGATCTTGATTCGTCGGATCCGAACGGTCCGTGACATATGATGGCGCAAAGTCCAAATCTTGGAAGATTTTATCGTTAAATGGCCAGATACCAGATTTCCTGAATGCGTTTATCACATTCCTCGGATTCAATGCCAGAGGTAATGCATCTTTAAGAACACCAGGGAGATCATACATAGTCATAATTTTTCCGGTATTACTATTCATCCAAGAAGTTTGCGCTCTATTTAGATAATTTTTAAGTGGACCATAGACTCCAACATCAAGAGGCTGTAGGTGATAGGAGCAATGAGGTGGGAATGACAATAGAATAATATTATTTTCCTTAGTTTTTTTAACCACCTCTATATTCACATGTGAGCTGTGGTTGTCCAGTAAGAGTGAGACGGGATCTTCTTTCGGCGGCTTCACATGATGAATAAAATGATCAATGAATTTTCCAAACTCTTTTTGAGTCATTTAGCCCGATTGATTTCCAACTCCTATGCATTCCCAGTGAACATGGTCACGTTATTATGACGTACATTTTTGGTCATTAATAACGTCAGGATCACCAAGAAAATGACGTGAGAATGACGAAAAAATCACGGCCTAATGTCACAGCCCAAAGACGTCATTTATAGCCGTGAAAATGACGTGTAACAGAGACGTTATAGTGACGTGATAATAATCTGGTAATGACGTCATTTAAATACCGGATGAGGACGTAGGAGAGGGGACATCTTATGTTGATAGGATTATATCGGCATCAGTCCTAATATTAGTTGTCTTTATTCTACTTATTGAGTTTTTATATTATACAAAATATATATATGAAATTATTTGATATGTGTATATATAATAATAATTAAAGTTATTATATTTAGATTTTATAAAGCAATTACATTTCTAAAATCACACAATAAGTATCAGAAAGACAACAATAAATGGGCACCCAATTTAATTGATTAATAAATAAATTCTGTTGACAAAAATTATAAAATTTTATTGTAATTTCATACCTAAATAAAATGTATTTACAAATTATTTTTTGATAAAAATAAAATATATATTTGGTTTAACAAAATAAAATTCTCACTCATTAAATTCGAATTACATATCACAATTCGACTCAAATAAAATGACAACTAAAAAAATTATAGATGTTTATAAAGAACAATCAGTAGTATAAAAAAATATTAGTAAGAAACATTTCCGAAATAAATATATTAATTTAAATCTGTGTTAAAAATAGAATGTATTTTGAATCCAATGGTACAATAAAAATGATTTTTAATTTTTTTGAGTTGTCACATTATTTGAGCCAAGGTGCTATATTATAAAATAAAAAAATGGTTTTGACAATGAATTTATAGAAGTGTAATAATCGAAACCTAAATTTATATGTCCATTAAAGTATGGAGAATCGGAAATGACACATATTTTTGTTCTGGCAACGGTAATAGCATACACTTGCAAGTTATAATAGTAATAGGCCATTGTTTAATATCATCAGACAAATCTGAAACTGTGTATATGTTTAATATATTTGAATTAAGTGGATACTTGTAAAAAGGAGAACTTGACTGAAACATTATTTGCAATCATGGCATGACAGTTACTAAAAGAGTGTGAGAGAATTGAAAAAACTAAGCCTTTATAATGAATTTTTTTATATTGTTTACCTACATAGCCGGAATATGGCAATTTTCCAGTAAAGTGTTGCATTTCATGAATAATTCTATTTTGTGGTAATGATGACCTGATACTAGAAAACAAATTGTCTATTTCATGTAGTCTGTTGCAAATTTGTTGTAATGGATTATTTTGTCCATGAATTAAACTTTCAAGTTTCCCTAAATAATTTTCAAAAGGAAATGCTGATATTTCATCCAAAGGACCATATATGTTTACATCATCACATAAATGACATAATACATGAACATTATATACAAGAAATTCAATACCTTGCATTTTTTTACAATGGTTAACAAACATATCCAATAAAGTTTTAGGTAACTCCAATTTTAAATTTGTAATATGTTTTTTGGAAACTAATATTGAAATTGCACAATGTAATAGCATAAAATGTTCATAAATAGCAATATCTGTCACATCTCTAAGAACAACTGGCCCAAAATATAATAAAAAATTTCTTAATTCCGTAGCTTTCCAAAAACTTAAATCTATTAAAGATCTCGGCTTTCTATTAAACTCTTCAGGGATATATTTCTGCAGGGAAATTAGATGATTTGACATCGTGTTTATAACCTGATTTCCTAATCTTGTCTTCATAGAAGATTTTACATTTCCTGTCCACGTATTTAAAAGCTTACGCATTACTCCTAAGCAAATGCAATGCATATAGTCAAGAGGGAAATGAGATATAAATTTAATCTCAGGAATTTTAAGTAAAGGTGATTCACCTAGATGATGTTCAGGATCTGATTGTAAACGAAAACTAATATCAGTACGACTGGCAGAATTAGTTTTATTTAATATAACTCTTCCATGATATTCTCCCCTTTCTATACATTTATCACAAGAGGAATACCCTCCATGAGATTTAACACATTTAATAAATGCTCTTGCAGGGGCATCGCACACAAAACTATGTATTTCAATCTTATATTTAATATCATCTATTACAAACCCATTTAATAATACCATCTGTAAATCATCGACAAAATCTTCTAAATATTTAAATAAGGGATTTGGTTTTTCTATGCCGCAAAATATCCCAATTACAAATGGTTTACAATTTTTAATGTTTTTGATAATAGCCAATATGGGCTACAAACTACATTTTGAGCTACGAAAGAGTGGTAACCCATCTATATTAAAACAAATTTGAAATATAATATTGTTTGGAATCTGGTCATAATGCCTCAAATAATTTATCAGTGCGTTACTTAGGCCAAAATGATAATATTTGCCATTGGTTAATGTTTTAAAATTTGTTATAATGGGGGTTTTCAAAAGAGTTCTGCTATCTAAGGGAATTTCAGGGTGATGTTTAGCAAGAATGTGCAAAAGATCAGTGAGAGCTCTTCTTGGTATATTGTGTTGTATTGTTGCCCAGTATTTTAAATCAGTAGTTGATTTACTATTAGATAAATTTTCTGGATTAAAATTTGTTATTTCACTACTAGAAGAATTGTCAACATGAAAAAATTGCCTGTTACTATTAACACTATTATCTGAATAACTAATATTACTATTGCCAGTACCTGCTGCATCTGAATTACCATTATTATAATTTAGAAAACTTGAATTATTGATTTTATATTCCAAAGGGTTGGTGATTACAATTTCAGGCACATTATTAAATGACTGAATTTCCAAAATGGTTGAATTATTTTCTGCATTACCTTTTTTTAACGATTCAGCTACTCCTCTATAAATTTGTCTTTTAGAAACTAAGTCTTTTTTTCTTCTTTCTATTTTTCTATTCATTATTATATTTGAGATTCGGATGTATTATTTACTTCTTTCTTGAGCAGCTGTGGTGCGTGCTTTAACCACTTTCATATTATCTTCAATTTGTTTTTCAGTTACTTCAGGAGATGTCTTGCTTTTTACTGCATCTAAAAATATTATCCAATTAATTACTTAAAATCAAAACTTAATATAAAAAGGTTGATTTATATTTTGAAACATTTTTAATACTCTATAAGCCTTAAAAATTTGGAAATGCAGACAATTAATGTTTTAAAAACTATAGATGATTCTTTAAATCACTAATATATAATATCCAAAATTAAAATATACTTACTTACAACAGCAATCTTTATTTTCAAGTTCCCGAATGGTTGCTTTCCCATTCGTTTTCCCCAAAAACTGAAGTCTTTTGCAAATAGATTGGTTAATATATGTTTAAGTATGTTATTCACTTGTGAGACAACATCACGTCCACCCAAACTGGATAAATATAACACCTGTAAAATAGTTAATATCATGAAATATGTTTTAAGTATGGGACCTATTATACCTTACAAAGTTTTGAAAGTTATCTTGGTTTTCTAAATAATTTTCGAATATTTCAAGATCTTCTTTTGTATACAAAGGTAATTGGACAGGTATGTCATCTGGTAAAGTTCTTAACAATGTATTTGTCCTTGAATAATATTTTCTTTGAAAATTTAGAACCTCGTTATTTTGCTCTTTAATTTGATGGAGTAATGGTAAAACTTGTTCTTCTAAAACTGCAATAGAAAAGTTTTTACTTATGTAATATATTAAAACAATAAATTTATGTACCTGAAGTAATGTGCGTAGAAGAAACTTCTCTTGTTCGACTCTTCGTACACAGTTCTCGTCTTGATTGTGCTGTTATTGTGGGAGTAGTGTTATTTGAAATGAATGAAATTAGTGGAATTTTTGGTGGTCTTGGATGAATATTCCCTGTATTACCTAAATGTTTTTTGATGACTCCAGGCAATGTCGTTTCATCATCATCACTGCTTAAACAATCGTCAAATCTTGAAGGCTTACATGTTTTTCGTTTGATGGTATGTGTCTCATTGTTTATTGTTAATTCATCATCATGATCTGTTTGAACATCAGATGTTAATTCATATTTCGCAATTTTTTTATTTGCTGTATGAATATCATCTGCAAAAAAATATACATTTTCTCTTTAACCACAGACAAAAGGACAACTTTTATAATTACATTAACATTTCAAGTTGATCTAAAGGTATATCAGACTTTATCACTTTAAAATGTACAGAAATTAAAGAAGTGTTGCTAAATAAATTATTTTATTAAAAAATAAACTTACCACTCTTGAAAAGAATTCTTGTTATATTGTACAGAACCCACTTTCCTTCAACAGGAACTTCTCCTTTCATCAAAGCGTTTTGAAATCGATATTGTTGTTTATACGGGGGCCAAAAAGCTTCTTTTTTCTTGGGCGTAAGCCACTCCACTCTAATTGTACTAATCCACGGAAATCCTTCTTTATCTTTCTCTGCAAACTGAAATCCTACGAACGCCATTTTTTAGGTTAGATGAGCAGAGGTAGCCACGTGAGATACTTAATTTTATTCCACCGCTTATCACGGTAAACTACACATTAAGCAACCGTTAAAAATAAAAATAATTATTGAAATTTAATTTTTACTTACTTTTGATAAACAACTATATATTCATATAAACAGATGCATCAAGCCCCAAACGACAAACAACAAACAACTATACTTGTGGTTGTGGATGCAGTGGTAGGTGGCTTTGCGTGCGCATAGTTTGTGATTGGCTTAGCGCGCCGTTACGGTTCATATTATACTCGTCCCGCCAAATTTAAAATTACATATATTTCAGTTTTTACATTCAATATTATATTATACTATTTTGAATGTTATAAACAAAATAAATATATATATTTACTATTAATTATTTCTATTGATTTATTAAAAATCAAAAATACTGGGATAAAAATATAAATTTAACGTATAACTGTAAGTAAGTATATTATTATATAAATAATATATATGATGATCATAAAGCATATTTTCAACTGAGTACACAAGTTATTTAGGGACCAATTAAAAACGTGATAATGACGTGACTTATGAACGTCTCTTAGACGTCCAAAATTCAACGTGAATATGACGTTATATTTTGGTGTGCTGACGTCGTAGACGAATAATCACCTATAAACGACGTGATATTGACGTGACCATGTTCACTGGGTTGTGGTGGTCAATTCCTAACAAATATGTCATTGTAACGAATACGAGGAAAGACAAACATACAGGGTATGGCATTGCCAATAGCATTTGTAGCTACTGCAAGTGTGACTAGTACACCTCGTCCAGCAGATGTTGCTACACCGACTTGCTTTATGCCTTTTCCAGCAACAATCTTCCTCGGCTTTTGCACGGTTGTGATACCTCGAAAATTGTGATATTTATAAAAGCGTGAAGTAAAAACTGACATAAGATTAGTAGGGTAGCCAAGAAGACAGATACCTGTATCTTTCTAGCACGCTTCGGCATTTCTCAAAAAAGTTTTGGATGTTAGTTCTATTAAATGAAGTCGCTCTGCTCAAACTGATGGCTTCAGGGCTTCGTATCGCCAACCTCGGATTACTCTTCATGAAATTAGTGAAACAGTCATTACCGGCCAACTGGTTAACATACCAGAACTCTGGTACCTTCTCAACATTGTAAAACTTAGCACATTGATATGCTAATCGCCTTACGTTTTCGGGTAGTAATCCGGAATAAATATTGGAGCACTTCAACAAATATTCTGCTATAATTCCTCCTTGTGCAGCATTGAAAACTAAGCGGGTTGTCTGGTAACCCACTGCTGCTTGTGCACCCGATTTCTTTTTTTTTCACGAAATTATAGAGTGAAACGTGACAGAGCTCAAACTCTGTCGCTACTTCTCTATACTTTCTATTTTTCTCCATTATTTCCATCGCAGCCAACTCGTAGACTTCTAAGTATTTAGTTCCTCTTGTAGTCTTTCTTTTATACGTTCTCATTCTGTAATAAAATGGAACGAATTTTTTTTTATAATTATCATACCCAGTCTATATCCTTGTTAAAACTAGCCCCCAAACTTGGGGTAGGTATAAACACGTTAATTCTAACCCCGGTGATTTGTTATGTTTAGCCCCAAGGAATATTTTTGATTGCAAATACCATAAGAAAATATTTCTTGAAAAGTTAGTCAATTGAGCTACACAACTTTATTAAGTATGAAACAGGCTGCTAGAAAGATGAAAAGCATAATAACAACGCCGTATATTTTGAGCACAAATCAAAAAAATTTATGGTTAAAAATGTTCGTTATCTGCGTAATAAATGGATACGGTACACATGTATCTTGCAGGACGCGTTGAGCACAACTGAGCAATACCGAGTCATGTGGCGTGATCTAGATGACGTTTTGAACCGCGTGCTGTAGGTTTAACTTGTATAGTTCTTAAGAAATTATCTTAATAATACTTATTCCTGTTAATTGTAGCCCCGGCCTCCCCTGTAGTCCAGACACTCGAAAGAATTTAGTTACGTTCGAAAAGAATGTTTCCATCAATTTTTCAAAAAGATACGCTATTGTTAATTAACACATTTTTTCAGATACTCTGTTTAAACAATTGCTCTCAAAATCTGATTCTTCTTGGAGCCCTACTTACGTAGGTAGTAATCAAGAATATGCCAAAAAAGCTTATAACAAATGTTTATTTTATTAATTATGAATTTTTACAGTTAACAAAAATAAAATATCAAATTATTGTCGTGTTAATTGTGATCGTTATGTTAATTGTGATTTTTAAAGAAAACATTTCTTGATTGTTTTTAAATCGTTTTTTTTTTTCAATTAGGATCCACTTTTCAAACAAATATTTAAGGACTAATTTTTTGCTTAAAAATCAAAATTGATAATTTACTATAAAATCCAAAAAAATAATTTTTTTAATAGAAATTTAATTTAGATTTATATCTGTGAACACAATAGATAAGTATATTTTTGTACTGTTGTGCCAAGTTTATTAAAATTTAATTTGCAGAGAGCTTTTGGTCTAACTCCATCTTCAGTGCCGACACTACAAATATTTTGATTATAAAAATTGATGATAATCTATAAAAGTTATACGTACTTGTCAATTTACAATACTAGCTCCAAACATTGTACACTGTTTGAAAAACAAACTACGTTGATTTCATACTTAAAACAATTTAAAATTGGATTTAAAATTATTAGTATTAAACTATACATTTATCCATTTTGCAAAGTCAATTCAAAAGGAAATTCGAAAAAAACCATTAATGTTTTTGATTTACGTGAGGCTCTATCAAGTAGGTTCCGAATTTTCGGAACATAGATAAACATCGTTGGTGTAATTCTGTCAACCGCATGGTGAGTTCGTCACATCCACCATCTACCAAAAATAATAATTTATAACTAGGGGGCCATCGAGACTGTCTTCAAATTTGTTATCTTTGATAGACGGTAGATGGCCAGTCAGTTGGAGTGACGAACTCTTAAATCATATCTAAATTCAACTTTCAAAATTTCTTTTCAAATTTTTTTTCCAAATTTTTATTTTTCAATCACATTTCATTATCAAAGATCGGCGCCCTTGTCGGATTGATATCAAATCTATCTTCAGATTTATTATTTTTGGTAGGTGGAGGATGTTCAACCGATCAGGGCAACGAACTCACAACGTCTTAACCACAAATAAATTCACTCATCAAAAATTTTTCAAATCAATCAAATTTTATTCTTCAATCATGTTTCATATTTCAATATTAGAGGTGGCCACTCGGACTGGATGGATATCTAGTCTGTCTCCAGAAATATTATTTTTCGTAGATGGTGCTTGTCCATCCGCTAGAGTGACGAACTCACCACGCGGTTGAAAATATGACACCAACGATGTTTGTCTATGTTCCGACAATTCGGAGCCCACTTGATGGAACGTCACGTCAATCAAAAACAATTATGGTTTTTTTTAAAATTCTTTTGGAAATGGATAAATGCATAGTTTAATACTAATAATTTTATATAATTCTAAATCCACTTCTAACAATTAACAATTTTAAATTATTTTAAACGTGGAAACAACGTAGTTTATTTTTCAAACAGTATACAATATTTGGACCTAGTCTTGTAAATTGACAAGCACGTATAACTTTTATTCATAATCATCAATTTTTATAATTAAGATATTTGTAGTGACCGCACTGAAGATGGAATTAGGCCGAAAGCGACCTGCAAATTAAATTTTAATAAACCTTGCACAAAAGTGAAAAAAGTTATTTCCTTCCAAGGAATTCCGAGATAATTATTTAATTGTTCACAATCTTATCAATTTTATTATAAACAAAATTGTAATCTCGATATTATTTTTTACTAACGTGTAACAAATACAAAAATAACCATATCGAACATAAGGTAAAATATTTAAAAATTCAATAAAAAATAGAGAAAAATTTATTGATAAGTTAATATACAAATAAATTATTGAAAACATATTTTTTTCTTTGGATTTTAGAGTATCAATTATGATTTTTAATAAAAAAATTGTTCTTTAAATATTTGTTTAAAAGTTGATAACAGTAAAAAAACGATTATATTCAATTAAAACAAATTGAGAAAATATTTTTCTTTGAAATTCATAATTTACTCAAACGAACAATATTCCAACAAATTTTGTCCAACAACTTTCAATTACTTCATTTGTTTATAAAAAATGGTTGAAAAAATTTTTGGCCTAAATTAATTTATGCCGTTATTAGAAATGAAACCCGAAATATAAAATATACCAAATATACAACAATAATTGGATATTTCATTTTTTGTTAATTATAAAAATTCATAATTAACCAAATAAACAATTGTTTTGAACTTTTTTGGTATATTCTTAATAAGTACCTATGTAAGTAGGGCTCCAAAAATACTTAGATTTTTAGATCTATTGTTTAAACTTTTATATTGATGTGATTAAAAACAGAGTACCGGAAATAACTTGTTAATTAACAATAGCCTTATCTTTTTGACGAATTGATGGGTAAATTCTTCTCGAACAAGAGTCGATTTCTTCAAGTGTCCAGTATACTATAATTTTTTCAAATTTGTAAATGATTATTTTATACTAAATAAAAATCATTTTTGAGTTGTCTCTCGGTCTTCAACGCGCCGATGCAGTAGCGGCTGCGCGAGACCCTATTTTAAGCATTAAATATAAATTACTTTTGTTATTAACCTTGAATTCCGGGAGTTATTCTTTGGGAAAATTCCTCCTCCTTGAGGATCTTTATTCAAACTAGAGCTATAATATATATTTTCTAGTTACTCACAAAAAACTTCTCCTTCTTCTTTTTTTTTGTGTTTTTTGTTAATAAATAATCGAAATTTTCATCTCCAGAAAAATATTGAAATACTTATTTCTCGAAATTTGATTCCGCATCGAATGAGCTACAGCTCATAGTTTTGGCACAATTATAACGATTTTTCGCTTTAAACTTACTTCTTGACTAGACTACCAATTAAAATTTGATTAACAAAGTAAGAACGAAGAAAGAATTATTTTCGACCTGGATGTGGTGGAAGGCATCAACTTTTAAGCGTATTAAAGGATATCTAGATCATATTGTCAGTAGTAATATCACAAGAGAGTGAGAATAAATTGAAAATAATTCGATAAATTTTAGAAAACTTGTTGCCAGGCAATAGACACAAGAGCCCGAAGGTCTCGAGTGGCTATTGTCCAATGGCAACATGTTTGAGAAAATGCCTGTAGAATTATTATCTAATTTATCGAACTCTCGTGTGGTATTCGATAGATTATTTTTTGACGCTACAATCAAAATCATTTTTAAGATTTAATATTTTTATTTCAACAAATTTATATCACTCGACTCAATATAAACAGAATGAGTTATTCAAATTAGAATGCATTGATGTTTTGGGATATTACTACTGATTATATTATTTAAATCATCGACTGATGATTCACTAAAACGTTTGGGATTAATTTTACGAATTTCTTGAAAATTTATGACCGACGCGTCAAATCAAGAAAATCCGTTATCATGTGGATGTCATTTAATAATAACAATGTACATTGAATTATTCTCGTTGAATTAATATAAGTAGATTATTTCCACTATAAAAATGTTTGGATTGGCTAGAACGTATATGAATTACTGAAATTGAAAATTTCCATTGGTTTCGAGGAACGTCAAAAAGTAATCTCTATAATACACCCCCTTAGATAATCTTTTCACACGTATATGTTATCGTTGCCGGGAGGTGCTACAACAAATGTTCGCGAAGATAGCCAACACTTTCCAGTCTCATCAATGATCTCAATTTTCCATCTCCTTCTTACAGTGCATTAAAAAATAATTATGTATTTCAGGGTAAAATTGTGAAAGTAGGATCTTACAATGACATATCAGAAAAATATTTGGATCAACTGAATAAAAGTGAAGAAGAAATAGAAGTTCAACACAGAGATCTTGTTCGTAGGCACTCACATTCTATCGATGTTAGTGAAGTAAGTACATAATAAATATACTCGAAGTGTGAACACAAATGAAATGTCGTTCACTACCTATAATTAGATATATTTTTCAACCAATAATAATTTACACCCAAAAATTAAATTTATATTAGAAGTTGAAGAAAATAACTTAATCAATTTTCTTGATTTGAAAATTCAAAGAGTTAATAATATACTTGATTATCCAATTTACCGAAAACCAACGCACAATGATGTGACAATTCCATATAATTCCAATCACCCAATGTCACATAAGCTAGCGGTATACAATTCAATGATACATAGAGCATTTTCAGTTCCTATGAACAAATGTAATTTTGATAGAGAGATTATTACAATTAGACAAATAGCAACATCCAACGGTTATCCATTACACATGATAAATAAGCTAATTAATAAAAAAGAGGAAAAAGTGGCATTACAACTAATATTTCCTAAACAAACTGAAGAAATAAAAACTTATAAAACCATCACATATACAGGAAATATTTCTAATAATATTTCAAAGATAATATCTTTAGCAACGAATACAACAATTTTTTCTAAAACAGAAAGTGACGTAAGTACAAAATTGTTAAATCTTAAAACAAAAATACCAAGATTGAAGAAATCAGGTATATAAAAACTCAAATGTCCAGAATGTAATGCTGTCTATTTGGATCAGACCCTTACAAATTTTGAAATCTGATACAGTGAACACTTACGAGCATACAGATTAAAACAACCAGATAAATCCCATTACGCATAACATCTACTTGACACCTAACACAGAACTAGAATTACTACATATTTGTGATAAGAAACAAGAACTGGATTTCCTTGAAGAGTTGGAAATTAGAAGATACTTAAGAAACCCACAAAATGAAGTCGTCAATGGACAGATAAATCTAGGGACTTATCCACTATTAAACTGTCTTCCTAAGTGATCATAATTGTAAAAATCAGCAGAAATAGTTTTCCTGGGTTTTCTATATCATTGCACAGTTATACTGATCTTAATTGGAAAAATGATATCCAGGATATCACCATAGGGCTAATAATATCTAAGCTTCAAAATTTGTAATATCACATCTTCTTCTTTTTTCTATATGAAGTCAATCACAAGTTGAGTTTCATTTAAAACACTAATTTGAGTAAGGGTCGAGACAGTTAATGTTATTATAACATTTGGAAGCCCTAAAAAGTCTTATCTTTCTTTTTTAAGAACTTACTCGGTGTTTCTAGCTACCCTCCTCGTTGTCGAGATGCTCTAAACGCACAAACTAACGAGTGATTCAAGACATCCGGAACACCGAAGAAAAAAATAATGAAAAATATTGAGCATGATTTTGGGTTTATCTGGGTGGGGGAAATTAATTTCGTGAACTAAGACTAAAACACTGAGGCTGTGTTAGCCAAGATAACGTGATAGGCTCCATACATATCGCAGTTCAAAATTTAAAACTGTTTCAAGGCACCTTGTTTTACGGTACATTGTAAAACGGGGATAAATAGTTATGTAAAAATTACACTCTTCTCCATTTTGAAACTTTTTGTCGCTCTTCGATTTTGCGTCTATTGTGTTGTATTGAATTCTAATATACATTCGGTTTCTCCCTATCATCCATACGTTTTTAGAGAAGGGAGAATATAAAATATGAATCTGCCAATTTATAAGCAATATAGTAGTCTAATTCTAACACTTAAAAAACCTACTTTTTTTACAAAATATATTTTTAATTGTATCAAAGAAAAGATAAATACGACCGACAAATATATTTGGTTGTCATTTTTCGCTTGTATTCACCAGGAGCGGTTTCATGTTTAAGGGTCCAACAGTAGACCGCTAGCATATTGGGGGTCCATTTTCGTCTGTAGAGCTTCTCCATCTGAGTAATTCACTGATGAAATATCTCACCGTGCTAGTCTGAAAATTGTCAAGAAAGAATTCTAACTGGGAGTGAAGAAAATAAAACTGAAGGATCATATTCCCATATTCCAATCCAAGGCTGTATAAGATTGGATAAGCTCTTCAACTAGATCTTTGTACTTTTTGTTTACGTAGGAAGTTGCATATTTGAAGGCATTCCATGCCCATTTTTCCCTTCTCAAAAGTCTAGTTGTGAATTTTTTATTCTGAAAAAGTTTCCGTATTTGAGGTCCAACGAATATTCCTTCTTTAAGCTTTGCTTCCCTTAAACGCGGGAATTCCCGTCTCAAATAGAGGAACGCATTTCCTTCTTTATCTAAGGTTTTAACAAAATATTTCATAAGCCCTAGTTTTATGTGCAGAGGAGGTGAATAAACTTTCCGCTGATCTACTAATGGTTCATTGACGTTTTTCTGGCCAGGCATAATGTTTTCACGTTACGGCCAATCTTTAACTAAATAACGTTCATTTCTGTCTATGCTGTTCCATTTGTATGAAAAACAAAATATTTTGTATAGCCATTCTGTAGTTCTGTTAGCAGTGCAACAACTTTGAGATAGGCATAGGTATTCCACTTATAATCTTCGTATTGTATGCATTGGAGTAATATGCACATGTTTTGGTACGTTTCTTTCATATTCACAGTATGACCAACGGGAACTGATGGCCATTCATTTCCATTGAACAACAAAACTGCCTTACGGCTTGTGTTCGAAGAGTCAATAAATAGTCGCCACTCGTTAGGTACATAGGAAATGCAAAGTTCATTCATTAAACCTAGAATATGGACAGTAAACTAAGTAATTTTTCTTTTATAAAAATATGGCCAACATAGCCTGCCTTTTTTGAAACGTGGAAATTTTCACACCTCTCTGTAAAAGGTTCCACTGCTACAAACAAGATCCAAGTAGTTGTGTCTTTGTTTTGGGAATATCTAATTAACGAAATATATCATTGAGCTCTTCCTGATATATAAAATGTGGCTATTTGCTGCTACTACATTCAAAAACGACTTCCTCTTCAACACTTGGACCGGCTTCTGGCTCCTCTGCGTCATCACAATTATCTGGTTCATCATATTTCTCTGGTGGCTTAGGAACAGGTATGCTAGAAGCGTCATGAGGTAAATGACTCATGGCTGAGGGGATAAGATACACTATTTTATGTTTGCTTCTACTAGAATATCCCAGAATTTTTGTTAAGAAAAAGGAACAGTCATCAACATGATTCTTGGGCTACCGCCAAATGATTGGCATTCCAAACTTCATAGATGTGTGAGTAACCCGTAGCCATCCTGCTAAGGTTCTTGAGCTAGTGCGGCAGCATTGTTTGGGAGCCCAAGTTTTGTCTTGATCGTAAACCTTGAACCAGAATTATAACTAGTAGTATTTTCTCACAAGTAGGCTTAAGGTCTTTCGTTTAGCTTTCAGTGTCTGCTCACCACATATATAACAGCGTGTCGGAAATTATTTTATCTGAGATGGATGAGTTTTACAGAATTTGGGATGTCTCCGGTGTTTTGAAAGAGAGATGTTAGAGATTTGTAATTTTATTAGAATTTTTAAAGTTCTGACAAAAGGTGTATAGGAAACATTATTGAAACGTGTATGGAATTGGGTGTTTATGGTGAAATTGGTTTTAAAATGTATTGTGGAGGCGACCTACGGGGGTTTGGGATATTTAACCTTGGTACGGCGTTGAATAATAATAATCAACATCAGGCAAAGGCGGGTACAGCTACAGCTGCATTTGTTCCCTGTCGACGGTCGTCGGTCCATTTGGCTAATGAATGAATTCACAGAATTTCACGAAAACCGCAGAAAACCCTTCAACACCGACGTGGTTCACACAGTGGTTGGCTGCTTATATATCTGGTTCCCCATGCGTTGTTGCCCGATTGTTCACAATTTCCTTATAGCTATGTAGAAAGATAAATATCGCACAGGTACATTCTTACACCTACTTAAAGGATGTTGTTGGCACTCTCTGGACTCTGTTACGTGATACGACAATCTAAATGTTGGTGTAAGAGTAAATAGACTATCCAACGTATTTATTTGGGGATAGGATTTTCGTGCAGAGCAGTATTGTTTGACAATTTCTACAAATTCGATGTTTCATTCTTTATATGATACCCAAAAAGTCACCGCTGATTCAGTAGTTCACAAACGAGAATGTATGATTAGGAAACTCTTCAAATCTGTGGAAACATATACAGTTTGTGATAAAAACGAATTCGGAATCCACTACTTTTTTAGTTTGTTCATTCATCACTCGTATTATTTGATGAAGGAAAAAGTCATGTTTTGTCTTATTTATTGAAGCTTCAAATAATAATTACTGAACATACTAGGACAATAATTGTATGTGTTCCTATGAATTATTTAATAATTGTAATATGTCAAACAAAATTAATCACTTTCTGAGTATTTATCACCATTTCCCACTTGTCCAACCTAAACATTTATGATTGTATAATATGTGAAGTTGATTGATTAGTAATCAGAATGATTTTATTTCAGATTATAAGAACTGAAGAGCAAGCTGAAGATAATGTCGAAGTGATGAATACTGGAGCGATACCATTCTCCACATATGTTAGGTATTTCGGTTTTGGCACAAGTCTCACAGGATTTTTAATCATGTGTCTCCTGTTTATTATTGCACAAGTATCCTCAAATGCTGGAGATCTTTGGCTAACACAATGGTAAGGACATCATGAGTTATATCAATGATGTTATTTTTAGCTTCAATAGTAATATAAATATGTTGTTCACTAAGTACTTCTCAAAATATGCAACATTATAACACTAGTCAATCAACACTCTTTTTAGATTTAACACTACTTTTGTTCCACAATTAGACTGAATTTGTATAAGATTAACATTTTGTCATTCAAGTGCATATATTCCATTCATCTCTATATCTATAGAGTTGGGAGGTGATTTGGATCCACAGTACTTAGCCTACAGCTGGCCCATTACGCAACCTCCCAGGAGTTGTCCCATTTAGCTCATCGTCGATCCTGCCATTTCTAGGAAGATGGACAAGTCGCCTGGGGTAATTTTTCTAATGTGGGCAGGTGTAGGACGTGACTCGCCGAACGCGTACTCTCTTATAGACGATAGCTCCGGAGATTCACATTTGACGTGTTTCACAGTTTCATTTTCTCGTTCACACTTTGGTGTTTCTATTAACCTATGGAGGTGTTTCCGTAATTGGCAGTGACAAGAATCTCACAAGCAACTGTTGGTTAGACCTGGACATCGCCAAGTATTTCTATGGCGTTAAATCGTCAAGATTTCCACTGATTAGCATAATTTAAGTTCAGTCTTAACGCAAGGTAGAGGAAAATGTGATTATCAGCTATAGTGGCCAATTACTATACCTCCTATATTAAGTACTGTATCTATCATTTATTGGTGGGTTGTCCAATAAGTATATTTTGTTATAAATAACGGTTACAGGACTAGACCACGAAAACAATCGAAGAAAGTGTGTGAATATGAATTTGAAATGAGATAAAAGACAATATTAAGGCTGGTAGAGTCTATGAGAACTTAATATCATATTAATAAACAAATACGTTGAATGAAAATTGCTTACCTTAATAGGGCCAGTGTTCATTGTTTTAGGAACAAAACACTTATAAACTGGTGATTTCGTAAACGTATTACAACTGATGCATAACGTTTTAGGTTTAGATATGCAATGTTCCCGCAATGAATTTCAAGAAACAGCGTTGTGCTATTTTAAATGTAACGTAACGGCTTATATTTGCAAACAACAATTAGGTGGCCAATGACTGATGGCCGGCCAACGACTATGTCCTTTACCCTACATCTAAGCTGATTGTATGAAATTTTTGGGATCATCATAGAGGGCATTATTCCAATTCATCAAAATTTTGTATAAGAAATACTTTCAATGTCTCTAAGAATGGGATTGTGCATAGGAATTTTGTTTGTGTCAAAATATGTTTACTTACAGTATCTTGTTATTCTTATTACAAGTTATTCTGTTTTCGAGGGATATCGGATTTATGAAGAAGTTGCTATTACTTTTTTCACGAGCGGATATCCTTCGTCGTTGAAAGTGAAAAAATTAATAAGTTGTATACAAAGCCGTAGGTACTAAATATATTATAACCTTTCTGGCTAAATAAATATAAAATTCCTATAAGCTTGATAGATCAGTTGGCTTTGTGAACAGATAAAGGTATTTTGTTGAGTACGTGAAATATTGGAATTAGTTTGTCTATGAAATAAGCTATTAGTTTGTGCGCCGAATTATACTTGCGCCGAGTTTTCTGTGCGCCGAACTTTCGTCGCCCCAAGATGTCCTCGTGCTGAATCGGTTTGCACCGACATGGTCGCTCCGAGTTGTAGTAGATCAGGGGTTTCCAAACTACGGCCCGCCACTGCCATTAATCCGGCCCTCGACAGATTAAAACTAGTGTCATAAAACTGGCCCACGACAGCAAATGTGCTGTGATAAGTTGAATGGAAGAGAATGAAAACACAGAATGATAATTACTCGGTTTTATTTACTTGCAAGATATAACTTTACGACAGAAATTATGACGCAGAAAACTAAACTTAAGTATTTTGAGCTTAAGCATATTAAATTAAATCAATCCCACAAATAAAACAAAAAAAAAACACTAATGAGATTCATGTAATTGTGATTTTCCATCGACAATTGTTGGTAGTTGTAGATTAATTTTACTTGTACCAATTATTAAAAGAGATTTAAGATGCTCGTCGGTTAATTTAGATGTGTAAACATTTTTTGTGTACTTCATCTTGGAAAACATTTTCTCACACAAGTACGTAGTATCAAAAACAGAAAACAACCCACGAGAAAATTTATGCAAATTATCACATTGTGCCAGTGGAAGACTCTTATAAAATTCCAACAATGATGAATTTTGATATTTGTTCTTCAACATATCACTGCACTGTAATTCAATAATTTCCATTTGGACTTCCGTACCCAGGGTTTCAATGTCAGAATCAAAAGGATTCTGAAACAGCTTAATTTCATTCACAATGACATCAAAATCTGAGAAACGAGTATCGAAATTTATCTTTAAAGCACTCAAAGTTTCGACTGCAAAATCGACTGGAAATTCAGTCTCTGTAGTGTGGCTGAATATTTCAAATGTTTTAAAATGTGTGAAACAGTTTTTACGTAACTGCGATTGAAATAGTATTATTTCCTGCCTGAAGAATTTTATATTGGTGTATAAATCAGGAAGAAGCTGATTTTCTACTTGCAATCTCAAATTCAGTTCGTTCATTTGATTTGTCAAATCGACATAGAATGCTAATTTCCACAGCCATTCACTATTTCCTAAATCGGCACCACAAGGGCGATGCTTCTCATTCAAAAGAATTTCGATCTCTGCTCGAAGTTCAAAAAAGCGCTTAAAGACTTTTCCGCAACTAAGCCAACGTACGGCAGTATGATGTGGCAAATCATTTTCTCCGATCTCATCAATAAACTCACGGAATTATCGGTGATTCAGCCCTGTGGATCTGATAAAATTAACAACTGATATGACTAGTCTTAGAACTTCAGACAAATCCAAATATTGCCCGCACAAGGACTGTTGATGAATGATACAATGTAATACTAATGGTTTTGAACCATCATCATTTTTTGCAGCCTTTGACACAAGTGCGACCACTCCTTTATTTTTACCACACACATTTTTGCCTCCATCGATGGTGATAGACTTCATGTTTTTCTATCGAGAGGTTTTTTTATTAATGGCACTTTCAACTCCATTAAAAATATCTGCCCCACTTATCGTGCCGTGAATACTATCAATATCAAGAAGTTTTTCATACAGTTCATAGCTTTTATCGACTCCACGAATAAAAATCAACGCCTGAACAGTATCTGACACATCCGTCGACTCATCCACGGCTGGAGCTCAAGATGTCCATTTTTGTCAGATAGTTGAGATGATATATTTTCTGCGATGTCTTGCATCCTCCGAGCCCTGGCGTTTGCTGACAAACTGACAACTTTCAATAAATTTAATTTTTCGGGGCATATTTCTTCAGCTACTGCAATCAAGCATTCTTCTATCGTTTCTCCATCGGTGAATGGTTTTCCACGTTTTGCAATTTCAAGAGCCTCACGAAAGCTGGCGCGAGTTGCAAACTCTTGCTTAGTATTTGCTTTGGTAAACAAAGATTGCTGCGATTTCAGTGTGCGCTTCAAAGCTTCAAATTTTTCTGTCCGCAATATTCCTATATATTTAGAGTAATTTTGAAGATGTTTCGATACATAGTGATGTTTAATGTTATATTCTTTGAGAACAACTTTGTTTTTATTACAAATTAAACATATCGCCTTATTACTGCACTCAATCACAAAATACTGAAAGTTCCATTTACCTTGGAACGTTCTGCATTAACTGTCTATTTCTCGCTTCTTTTTTATATCAATAAATCACACATAAAAACAAGTCTAATCAAAATACTCTTATAACTTTATTTCACAATAGGCAACTTCGCTTCCTTCGACTTTCCCGCACAAACTGACTCGCAATGGCGCCGCTGGCCTTTTTATACATATGTAATTACTGCCATCTAAAAATGATCGGAAAAACTAGCCAGAATCAGAACTTTCTCGAACCAATGCGGAAATTCCCAAATATGCCACCTGTTAGTGGTTAACTGAAATAGATAGTACCTAGAACAGTACATAGTATCACTATTCGACACTAGATGTCGTTACGTGTCACAAAACACCATCAATAGTAATTGAAATGCAATAAAAGGCTACGTTTGCTTAGGTGGGCAGAAAAATTAAAATTTTTATGGCCCTTGCAACATACCGAAGAAAATATTATGGCCCCAAGGCTTCAAAGTTTGGAGACCTCTGTACTAGATCATAAATTACATATTTCTGGTTTACTTAAAAATGTAAGCTGTTTTCACAGAAGAATTACAGTTTTTTTTGTGGATTTTGTTCTAATCTGTTGTGAATACGTCTTATCAAATATCAATTCTTCAATTGGCAATCCAAATAGAAACTAGCTCAGTTATTCACTATAATCCATGAAGAATTACACAAAAACTATTTCGCAAACGAAACGTGAGTCGTCTTACCACTTTGCAGTTAGGCTGAATTGGTTGCATATATCGTAAGTATAGTAATACATACTTTTGCTTTCCACACAAAAGCGAATCCAGGGTGCTAATTGTTTTTTTTGACGTATCTGCCCCAGTTTCATCCAGTGGCGACTCGTGGTTAATTTTATAGGGGTGTCATAGGTGATGTGACCAAAATCTTAAAATAAAGAACGACACTGACCAGTCCCCCGAGGCCTATTCGTGGGCCGAAATTTTTCGAAAAACCATGCCCAATTTCTGCCCAGAAGTCGTTAAAATCGCTAAAAACGCAAAATTTGTGGAGTTCTTTACCAAAGTCAGAGAGGCCAAAAAATTTTTGGGCCACGCTTGTTTTATATAAAAATAATGCTCTCTTAAAAAACAACCCCATTTTATTCTTTTTTATACATATTAAATATGACAAACTTAAATTAAATGATAATTAATCTAAATCTTTTTAAAATTTAAGTGAAGCCTTCGATCTTTCGTATTTGCAAAGTGATCAATAACCCTTTCATTAAAATTATGAATACCATTCACAAATTGCTTTTCTATGCTTAACATAGCTTACGCCGACAATCTCTCCTGTCCCATAGTATTACGCAAAAATGTCTTGATTCTCTTTAATGTAGAAAAACATCTTTCGCTTTCTACAGTTGTCATTGGTAATGTACATAAAATAGTCAACAATTATACAGTTTCTGAAAAAGTGTCCGAGAGATTGTTATTAATAAACAATTGCAGCATTGGCACAGCTCCTGAACTCTTAATAAAATCGTCGCGTTCATAAATAACTTGATGTTCAGTTTCTAGTTTTAAGTAATTAATACTAGAAAAGTTTTCTCTCATTAACTTAAGAATACGATGTGGAAAATTAATTTTATATTAGTGTTTTAAATGAAACTCACGGTTTCTAGTTAATTCCACAATATAATAAAAGTTATTGAAAATTGTAAAAAACTGACAATTGTTTCGATAAATCAATATCATCGTCAGAATGACAGAAGTTACATTTTATTTGATGCCTACCTAATGTTTAGTAGTTATTTTTGGCTAGACCAAGAAGTGACCTAGCTTGTGATTGACTTAATATGTGTTTAGAGAAAAAAGAAGAAGATGTGATATTACAAATATTGAAGCTTAGATATTTTTAGCCCTATGGTGATATCCTGGATATCATTTTTCCAATTAAGATCAGTATAACTGTGCAATGATATAGAAAACCAGGAAAACTATATCTGCTGATCTTTACAATTATCACTTAAGAAGACAGTTTATTAGTGGAGAACTCCCTAGATTTAACTGTTCATTGACAACTCCATATTGTGGGTTTCTTAAATGTCTTCTAATTTCCAATTCTTCAAGGAAATCCAGTTCTTGTTTCTTCTCACAAATATGCAGCACTTCTAGTTTTGTGTTAGGTGTCAATGAATGATTGGTGTCAAGTAGATGTTTTGCGTAGTGGGATTTATCTGGTTGTTTTAACCTGTATCGGATTTCAAAATTCCTAAGGGTCTTACCCAAATAGACAGCATTACATTCTGGACATTTGAGTTTATATATACCTGACTTCTTTAATAGTGGTATTTTTGTTTTTACATTTAACAATTTTGTACTAACGTTACTTTCTGTTTTAAAAGAAATTGTTGTATTCGTTCTTTGAAATATTATTAGAAATACTTCCTACATAATGCTCTTTTCGCCACTTAATGCTTAATACTTAATTCCAAATTGAAAAATGTGAGTTCTGTCGTCTGGGTTATAGAATCCTTGTGTTTATAGTGTTTATATAGTAGATCCTGTTATTATATTATTTTGTTTATTCAATTTCAAATATTAATGTAATAAGGTTGTAAACTTGTTTGGGTATAAATAAATAAATAAATAAATAAATGATATTGGTAATGCAGTAATAAGCAAGTTTTTATATATATTTTATAATTTGGGTAACGACAATAAACGATCGAATATTTATCGTTTGATATTTTTTAGGGTGAACCAAGAAAGTGAAATGGCTAGTCAATCACACAACCTTACTTTGAATATTGTGTTAGCAAATGACAGTTCAACAACAAACTACACGAAATACAACTATACAGCTGTAAATTCTAAAGACTACTCCAATCATGAAGAGCCATCGATTTCTAGGGATATGTATATTATCATTTATACGATAACAATAGCTTTAGCTTTATTTTTCACACCACTACGTTCTTTCAATTTCTACAGAATCATTATGAATGCGTCAAGAAATATGCACAAAAAGATGTTCGGAAATGTACTCGAAGCTCCTATGAGATTCTTTGATACTAATCCATCAGGTTAGGAGACTTTTCCTCATTTTTATAAATATTCAACAACTGAAATTCACTGATTCTCTCCATTAATTTCAGGAAGAATTCTCAGTAGGTTTTCAAACGATATGGGAATCATTGACGAGCTTCTACCAAGAGCGCTGTTGGATTCAATTCAAATATTTCTAGTTCTTTTGGGAATTTTAATACTGGTATTTATCAAAATACCATGGATGATAGCACCAGCTTTAATTCTAGGTGGAATGTTTTACTATCTTAGAATTCTATTTTTAAAAACTAGTCAAGACATTAAGCGATTGGAGGGAGTAAGTAAGTAAAAGCTATCCATTGATTTATACATCTGAAAATTGATACCAATCATTAGTTTATGCAGTAATATACAGAAAATTTTCAGGAAATACTGCATGTTCCTATAAACCATGACCGTAGATAACAGTTTTTAAAACTGAATTGCTAATCCACGTATTGACATACTTAATATATTTATTTACAACAATTCTCACAATAAATATTCGCTACATGACTTTTTCATGATAAATTTATTAATTTTATTCCACAATGTATGATCATTTGAATAAGTGCGTCTCTATTGACGAATTGTTGAATTTTATTATTATTTTTAGATCGTGCTCCAGTTTTTTCACATTTAATGGCCACATTAGATGGTATGGCAACAATAAGATCTACAAAATGTGAAGAAATGGTGATTAAGGAATTTGAGTTTCTCCTGGATCGCCATTCAGCTACTTGGTATCTGTATTTAGTTTCTTGCGAAAGTTTTGGATTTTACTTGGATTGCATAAGTACGCTTTTCATAGCTATAGTAACCTACCAGTATCTTATTGTAGAAAATGCCTGT
The DNA here is from genome assembly GCA_963921935.1 of Galeruca laticollis. Classification (NCBI taxonomy): domain Eukaryota; kingdom Metazoa; phylum Arthropoda; class Insecta; order Coleoptera; family Chrysomelidae; genus Galeruca; species Galeruca laticollis. The sequence goes on from OY998183.1 coordinate 65,290,424, forward strand.
AAGTATCCATCATAATATTTATGTCAACGAATTATAAATGATATTATGATTATCATATGAATTTCTGAACGTCAGGTATTCATATTAAACAAGTTATTCCTTGGAATAAATCCAACAACTTCTGTCCATTTTTTCATATCATTTAATTTATTCAAGTCCTGTTTCTCCATGATTGAAATCTTCCAGCATAACTAATGCTACTCCTTCTGCCTTGTCTGTTTCCAATACCTCAAAGTAGTTAGTACATGGAGTAAGGTGATTCATAAAAATCATCTTGGGATTGCAAAGTGGAGCACTCCCTCATTTTGTTCAATGACATAAAATAAGCATCCCACAAACATTTTAGAATTTTAACGCTTCTTTAGGGGTCGCTACATTGGATGAAGATTTATAAAATATCCTTTTTTGAGTCAAAAACTAAAAAATTCAGATTATTTTATGCGCACATATTTTTAATTCATAAATACTCAAGTATATTGTAATTAATCAAATAACACTGCCAGTTCAAGTATCTATTACACTGTCACTTTCAGTTGAATCTCTATTGTTCCATTGTGTATGTTGTACAATAATTTAACTGGTGTTGTCGATTTATTCATTGTCTGATTAATGGATTGCTGTGAGTTTGATTTATTGTAAATATTTAGTTTCACGTTCGTTCACATGTATTTTTAAAGCTTTCTTGTCAAGAACTAATTAAAATATGGCTAACTCTGCCGCAATAGTAACTAGGAAAAAGACTGATATTCGGTTAGTATGCCAGACTTCTACTTTTAACCAGACAAAACTTCCGTCAAAAAAAGAGAGGCGCTTTCAGTATTTTTTGTTATAAGGAGGGACAAAAACAAACTATACGATAATCTGCACTCTGCACTTCGAAAGACATCTGGAACAAAGCAAGAATACCAACTAAATTAAAAAACATGTTGTCGAATAACTTGAAAATATGTTCAAGGAATGGCAGAATCTGAAAAAAAAATAAGGAAAATAAAGCTAAAAGGTCAGATAGTTTAAAAGGTCGAGAGACCAATTAGTCACATGATTTTGATAATTTATTCGACATTACACATGCTGATGGTTTACAAATGTTTAAAATAGAATACAAGCCATTCCTATTAGCTAAGAGTCGTCCTGGGAAAATGGGCAGTGTTGATGAAAAACATTCCAGAAAGAAGTCTAAATTACGATAAAATAAAGGATAAATAGACCTTTGGAAAATCTAAGAGAGGCACATGTCACAGATACAAGTGATAGTAATTGTATGAACGTGATTCATCCGAGTATATTTCCTAGACAGAGCTGGTTATTAGAAATAATTCTACAAGGAAGAGGAACGGAAACGAAATAATTCCTGACAACCTTGCTGTTTGCCTTAATGTTTCGACATTGAGTAACAGAAATGCTTCCCTAGTGTTAACATCTACCCTTAACAAGCAGGGTGTGATCCTCACTGCATGTTATTTAGCAAAACAAATGAACTATTTCAACCTAACCTGATACTACATGGCGAAAATATAAAGATCCTACCTTCTGTAAAATTTTTAGGTATGCACGTAGACAGCAAATTAAATTGGCAAATACACATCAGCCTTAGAATTCCAAAACAGATTAACCATCCTAAAAATGGTAGCTAACCAGAAATGGGGTGCTGACGGACCAACTTTATTGTGACTGTACCTATAAATCTCTCATCAGATCAGTATTAGACTATGGTTCTATAGCATATCATACACCAAACAAAACTGACACAGACTAACTCGAAATAATCCAAAATTCCGCTTTCCGGATTATACTGGGAGCTTTTAGAACTACGCCGGTAAAAAGTCTACAGTGGGAATTAGGAGAACGTTCCTTAAGCATACGACGAAAACGTCTTAGCAGCAATTATGCAGTTACTATTCTTGCTAATATGTCAAATCCAACATATCATCAGTACACACATTCAAATAAATTAGAAGGATTTTTTACTGGGAAATGGAGGACGCCAAAACCGTTTTACGAGAGAATTAGAACATACTTTCAAGAAATTGACTTCTGTCTACCAAAAGTTTACCCAATTGCTACTCATCATAACATAGAACCCTGGATGGTAAAGATCTATGTGAAGTGAATTATTCATCAATACGGCGACACAGGATTGAAACGCGAGAGGACCTAGGGAAAAAATTGTAGATTGATTTCTCTCGTGATGTTCTTTTGACAGTGCATTGGGACCAAAGAATATATAAGTGGACACGAGGTTGTATCTGGATAAAACATTGATCAACTCCTACTGGTTCCAAGTTCTAAGAGTATGCATTTTGACACATAATAGTGTAAATGCATAACTGATAAGGGAACTCTGTTTCAGAGATCTAATAGCGGAGAGGGTGGATTTCTCGGGCGGGGATAGTGTCTAGGGGGATTTTTCGGGGGTAAGGAAAACAGACTAGGTAGATAACAAATAAATATGCCTATATTACAATCAGGTAAATAACAAAAAACCAACAAACAAAGAAACGAAAATAATAACTGACAGTGCTCTTGGCTGTCTGGAAATCGCACCAGTTTCTTTCTCGGAAACACCTGGGCATACCCTACAGCATTTATTAGAGACTCACTTTCCCGGCTGTGAAGTAGTCAGGCAGGAAGGCTTTGGCATGGAATGTGTGATATCACAACGACCATGTAGGAGGGACTGTATACTAGTAAAGGAAATAGTTACCTATGAACCGAGTACTTGGGCAATTCGTACGTTTAGACCCTTTAAATCTCCGGGGAAGGACCAAATCTTTCCGGCTTTGCTTCGGCAGAGCTGGGAGGCTGTTGGTTCAATCTTATTGCATATCTTTCGGGCCTGCTTGGCAAGCAGATATGCTCCTGAGCAATGGAGACTAGTGAAAGTTGTCTGTATACCCAAGCCTGGTCGTATTACATATACCGTGGCTATTACATATACCGTGGCTAATTGTTTCAGACCTATCGGCCTAACATCTTTGGTGTTGAAAACACTGGAGAGGTTGGTTGATCGGTATGTAAGAGAAAGATAGGGCTTAGGTATCCTTTGCACAACAATCAGTATGCGTTCCGGTGTGGCAAGTCAACAGAAAGTGCCTTACACCCATTGGTGACCCAGGTGGAAAAGGCGCTGGAAAATGGCATGATCGCTCTGGGCGCTTTCCTGGACATACAGGGAACGTTGAATCAATGTGTAGAGCTGCAATAAATCATAAAATAGAGCCAATGATAACTCACTGGCCTGCGCAACCGCACAATAGAAGTCTCATGGAAGGATCATGTGGCAAAAGTGGTTCTCGATAGGGGATGTTCGCAGGGGGCGTTCTTTCGCCCTAGTAATCGACGAACTTATATCACTACTGAACGGTGAGGGATTTCTAGCAATTGGGTATGCCGATGATATCGTTGTCCTTGTTCTGGGAAGGCATATTACCGTCCTAAGGGACCTAATGCAAAGGGCCCTGAATGAGGTACAGGGGCGGTGCAACGATCGCGAACTTGCAGTGAATCCTGCCAAGGCTGAGGTAGTTGCTTTCATCAAGAAGAGAGGTATAAGACCTGAGGGTTTGCACCTTGGCGGAGTGCCACTTCCAGTGGTTGAACAAGTGAAATATCTGGGAGTAATCCTGGATAAGTCACTGACGTGGATAGCTCACCTTGATAGTCGCCTAATCAAGGTGACTAACACGTAATGAGCCTGTAGGAAAGGCATTGGTCCGAAATGGGGACTAACCCCTAAGGCCATTTTATGGTTCTACAAAGTGATCATGCCGCCTATGGCGGTTCTGGTCTGGTGGCCGAGGGTAACCTTGGCTACGGCTGGATCGCAACTGGCACGTCTCCAAAGGGTGGTCAGTTTGGGGACAACTGGCTGCATGAAGACTACACCAACTTCGGCGCTGGAGGAGATTCTTTGATTTCGGCCTCTAAACCATGTGATCGAGGCTGCGGCCGGGAGGACACACTTGCGCTTAAAAAGCTTGGGTTATGTGCGAAGCGAGGAAGGGTGCAGGTACGTCAGGAAGCTCAGATTCCTGGGGGAGGTCCCAGTTTTGGCCCGGCCGGCCGATGTTTGCCTGCGTAGGTACTCCTTCGAAGCCCCCTATAAGATGAAGATCCGGAATAGAGAATTCTGGTTGAGAGGGAAATCCACAACCTCATGGGATCGTCTGGTATACAGATGGATGATGCTCCATTGATGGGGCGGGGGCTGGAATATACTCTAGTAACCCAACGACACAAGTTTGTGTTCATTTGGGAAAGAGGGTATCTGCATATCAGGCTGAGGTATACGCTATCTTGGAATGTGCGTTGATAAATCTAAAAATAGGTTATGTAGACCAACACATAACCATATACACCGACAGTCAAGCAGCCATCATGGCCCTGAGTGGATATACCATCAGTTCAGGGCTTGCTGCTGAATGTCAAGAACGGCTTGCTAGCCTAGCAAGGCGGAACGTAGTGTGGCTATAATGAATACCAGCCCACTCTGGTTTTGAAGGTAATGGAGGGGCGGATGCACTGGCTGTGCAAGGGGCGGATGCACTGGCTGTGCAAGGGGCGGCAGCTCCCTTCAGCGGCTCGGGGCTTGGGCCTTACAAAACAAGCAATCAATAGGGAAGCGAGGAACTGGTTGGGAAACCAACACCTCGCTGACTGGAACGCTCTACAGGGTCTAAGGCAGTCCAAGCTCCTACCGAGGGGATGGACTGATGGACGTGCTAGGGCAGCTGCAGAACTACCAAGGAGTAGGTTAAGAAAGATAGCAGGGCTCTTAACGGGGCACTTCTGTCTGAAGAAACACCTGCATAACTTAGGTTTAGAAGAAAGTCCTAAATGTAGGGGTTGTGGCTTGGCTGACGAAACGTCGGTCCATGTCCTCCTTGTGCGTCCACATTGGTCTGACTTACGCAGGCGAATCTTCGGATTCCCTGTTATGGCCCCTGGGGACACATGCAGCCACCCAATAAAGAGGATTGAGTTAGGACAAGATTGAATGAATATGTTTTGACACAACTGCTGTAAATACATAACCTCGTAAAGGAGCATGTATTTTATTGGGACAAAAAATGCAAAAATAAATGTTGTGGCCTCCAAGCCGCGAGCACATATCAGAAATTATATTAGGAGCAGTAGTCATTCAAGGAGTTGGACCATCTAAAGCGGTTCAAGAAATTCTGGGCAAAGAAAAATTTACAGAAATTTGAACCTGTCACTACTGACCCTCTAACTAGTGACATTATAAAATATTTCCCCACGCACTTATTGCATTTTCCAAAGATCAGATACAGAAATTCCAACCAAGAGATACGTATAAAGAACTATTAGAACTGACCATCATTTTTCACGGAAAACACTAGAAAACAACTGTTCATTGAAAATGTAACTATTCCGCAATAAGTTTCAGCTAACAAAAAGGAATATACTGGAATCCGAAAAATTTGTATTTTTTCTGCAGCCATCTACATCAAGAACTGATTCCAAGCTACTTTAGCTGTTTTTGCTCCGTTGAATGACGTGCAATTTTTAAAAGAATTGATAAATTTCAAATCTATAAATGGAATCATAGCTGACAAGGCTTTGCATAAAATCAAAAACCATCTCTGGTACTTCTTGAAAACTCTGGAGGCTCTATCCTTTTTTGCTGAGCGGGTTACCAATGAGACACAAAGAAAAATGATGACAGCGCTATAAAACTGGCGGTTCTGATCATCCACGAGTGCAGACTCTAGTTGATCCTGAAGTGGTTCCTTCGGTAAAACTAGATAATTTTGTTTCAAACAACACGATGGATTTCTTCAGAACACGTGGTCTGGAATGGAATTCATCAATAGTAATACATACAACTGGAATCAAGAGGAAATGTAGAGAAAGGACACGGAAGTTGTAAAGTCCATTGGAATTGTTAATGACATAGCCGAACGAGGAGTAGCCCTTATAGAATAATATAGCAAACTGATTACCATGAATGAGTAGCAAAAACAATTCTTAATTCAAGTGGGTATTGAATTCAGGAATAGGTTTACCGATCTCAAAAAAGAAACACTACTCAAAATGTTCTAAGTGTCACTTTACCTTTCTGATATTTTTCGAAGCATACTATTATAATTCAGGCCTAAATATTAAAACTTCAGCAGCTATAAATCATCAAACAAATTAGTGTTTTAAATGAAACTTACTGTTTCTAGTTAACTCCACAATATATTGAAAAAATGTTAAAAATTCTAAAAAATTGACAATTGTTTCGATATTCCCAAAATATCATCTTCAGAATGACAGAAGTTACATTTCATTTGATGCATACCTGATGTTTAATTATTTTTGGCTAGTCCAATAAGTGATTGTGACCTTGTGATTGACTTAATATATTTTAATAGAAAATAGAAGATATTATATTACCAATATTAAAGCTTAGATATTATTAGCCCTGTGGGGATATCCGGGATATCATTTTTCCCCATTAAGATCAGTATAACTGTGCAATGATATAGAAAACCAGGAAAACTATATCTGCTTATCTTTACAATTATCACTTAAGAAGACAGATTAGAAGCGGAGAACTCCCTAGATTTATCTGTTCATTGACGACTTCATATTGTGGGTTTCTAAAGTATCTTCTAATTTCCAATTCTTCAAGGAAATCCAATCTTGTTTCTTATCACAAATATGTGGTACTTCTAGTTTTGTGTTAGGTGTCAATGAATGATTGGTGTCAAGTAGATGTTTTGCGTAGTGTGATTTATCTGGTTGTTTTAACCTGTATGCTCGTAAGTGTTCACTGTATCGGATTTCAAAGTTTCTAAGGGTCTGACCCAAATAGACAGCATTACATTCTGGACATTTAAGTTTATATATACCAGATTTCTTTAATGGTGATATTTTTGTTTTCACATTTAACAATTTTGAACTTATGTTATTTTCTGTTTTAAAAGAAATCGTTGTATTTGTTGCTGAAGATATTATCTTTGAAATATTATTAGAAATATTTCCTGCATATGTAATGGTTTTATAAGTTTTCATTTCTTTAGTTTATTTAGGAAATATTAGTAGTATTGCCACTGTTTCCTCTTTTTTGTTAGTTAGTTTATTCATCATATGTAATGGGTAACCGTTGGATGTTGCTACTTGTTTAATAGTGTTAATTTCTCTATCAAAATTACATTTGTTCATAGGAACTGGAAATGATCTATGTATCATTGAATTATATGCCGCTAGTTTATGTGACATAGGATGATTAGAACTATATGGAATAGTCACATCAGTGTGTGTTGGTTTTCCGTGAATCGAATAATCAAGTACATTAATAACTCTTTGAACTTTTAAATAATGAAAATTGATTGAACAATTTTCTTCAATTTCTAATGTAAATCAAATTTTTGGGTGTAAATTATTATTGTGGTTGAAAAATATATCTAATTGTCGATCACTACGCATAAAACAAGCTAATATGTCATCTACATATCTATACCAAGATAAAACATTTCTTGAAATATTACTTTTAAAGATTTTTCTTTCTAAATTGTCCATAAAAATGTTTGCCAAAATTGGCGATATAGGGCTTCCCATTGTTAAATCTTCATTTTAAATATATATCTTATCGTCAAAAGTGAAATAGTTCTAATGTTACCAATATTTTCACTAAAATTCCTCCTAAAGAATGTCTAATACTTATAAGAAAGTTACTAGAAGATAAAAAAAATTATCCAGGAATATTATCAAATATACTCAATTTATTTGATGTATGTGTTAATTAGAGTTATTTCACTTTTGACAATAAGATTTATATTCAAAATGAAGGTTTACTAATGGGAAGCCCTATATCGCCAATTTTGGCAAACATTTTTATGGACAGTTTACAAAGAAAAATCCTTGAAAATAATGTTTCAAAAAATGTTCTATTTTGGTATAGATATGTAGATGACATATAAGCTTGTTCTATGTGTGATGAACGACAATTAGATATATTTTTCAACCACATTAATGATTTACAACCAAAAACTAAATTCACATTAGAAGTTGAAGAAAATAGTTCAATCAATTTTCTCGATTTAAAAATTCAATGAGTTAATAATGGACTTGATTATTCGATTGGCGGAAAACCAGCACACACTGATGTGACTATCCATATAGTTCCAATCATCTCATGTCACATAAACTAGCGGCATATAATTCAATGATACATAGAGCATTTCTAGTTCCTATGAAGACATGTAATTTTGATAGAGAAATTAACACAATTAAACAAATAGCAACATCCAACGGTTACCCATTACATATGATAAATAAACTACTTAATAAAAAAGAGGAAAAAGTGGCATTACATCTAATATTTCCTAAACAAACTGAAGAAATAAAAACTTACAAAACCATTACATATGCAGGAAATATGTCAAATATGATATCTGTAGCAACAAATACCACGATTTCTTTTAAAACAGTAAGTAACATTAGTACAAAATTGTTAAATGTAAAAACAAAAATATCACCATTAAAGAAATCTGGTATATATAAACTTAAATGTCCAGAATGTAATGCTGTCTATTTGGGTCAGACCCTTAGAAACTTTGAAATCCGATATAGTGAACACTTACGAACTTACAGATTAAAATAACTAGGTAAATCCCACTACGTTCGACATTTGCTTGAAACCACTCATTCGTTGACACCTAACACAGAGATAGAAGTACTACATATTTGTGATAAGAAACAAGAACTGGATTTCCTTGAAGAATTGGAAATTAGAAGAGACTTAAGAAACCCACAATATGAAGTCGTCAATGAACAGATAAATCTAGGGAGTTCTCCACTTTTAAACTGTCTTCTTAAGTGATAATTGTGAAGATCAGCAGATACAGTTTCCCTGGTTTTCTATATCATTGCACAGTTATGCTGATCTTAATTGGGAAAAATGATATCCAGGTTATCCCCATAGGGCTAATAATATCTAAGCATTAATATTTGTAATATCATATCTTCTTTTTTCCATTAACATATATTAAGTCAATCACAAGGTAGGTCACTTATTGGATTAGCCAAAAATAATTAAACATCAGGTAGGTATCAAATGAAATGTAACTTCTGTCATTCTGACGATGATATTTAGGTAATATCGAAACAATTGTAATTTTTTTAGAATTTTAAATTTTTGCAATATTTTGTGGAGTTAACTAGAAACGGTTAGTTTCATTTGAAACACTAATATGTTTAGATTCAAAAAAGTGAGGGTCGAGACAGTTAATTTCATAAAACAAATATTAAATGTATCAAGTCTGAGAATAAAGATGAAACTGTTACTGAATGAAGTTGTGTTCTATATACAGGGTGTCCCGGGACTAATGGGAAAAAAGTCAGGAGCGTATAATCTGAGCCAAAATAATGTTAGTACTCCATATAACCTTTTTCTATGCAGGCCCTCGTTTTCGAGTTATAGGCCTCCAAAGTTTTAATTTTGAATTTGGTTTTTATTTTTATTTTTTTTACTAGTTATTTGATCTTTATAAAATTTACGGCAAAGCTATAATATACGTGTATGTTTATTTTGGAAAGGTAAACAGTTTTATAGTAGTGCCTTGAAGCCAGGGACGGACTACTCGCAATGGTTAGTGATCCAAAAATTTTGCAGGGATGGCACACCCTGTATGAAATTATCGAAATTCACTTCCCCACACATTAATCTAACGAAAAGGTACTCTTGTTGGAATTCGATAAAATAAGCCGTTTGGCTAATATTTACAGTTTTATTAATGCACTACGTACCAATTTAGGCATTCACCATTTTTATAAGTACACAACGAGGTAAAACTAACTTATTTATACTATGTCCAAGATTTGCCTACAGTACTACAAAAAAATGATTTAATGATAGCAAGAAGATAAAAAACATCAACGACGTATCAATTCGTAAGTTGGTAAAAACTTTTTAAAAGTGTTTTTACCGTTTATCAAGTAACCATAGGATTAGTTGTCAAACGTTGTGTAGAATAGTTCGTTGTCACTACTTGTCAATAATTCATAAGTCCTTAATTTAACTGTTACAATGGCAGAATTCACTTTTATTGAGTGTGCAGATATGCATTTAATGTATGGACTGGCTTCTCGAAACTGTTTAGAGGCCAGAAGGCTTTATGCAGAACATTTTCCAAACAGAGCATTGCCAGACAGACGAATGTTTGAGCGTATTGATCTCAGATTACGAGAAACAGGTATGAATAAGTAAATGTAATTTTCCATGTATAGAAAACAAAATTTTAAATTTTAGGAAGTTAGTGGCATCTTAGTATTACTGAAGTTTTTTGCCAAAAAAAGGTGGAGAAGGTCCAGTACGAAGCGTACGTACTGTGGCAGTTGAATAAGATTTGTTAAATGCAGTTGATAATGAACCATCAACGAGTTTACGAAAATTATCAAGAGAACATAACGTCTCGAAATCAGTCGTTCATCGCGTCCTAAGAGAACAGCTGTTATATCCTTTTCATATGAATAAAGTACACAGTATGACAGTGGCTGATTATCCTGCACGACTTGAGTATAGCCAGTGGTTTCTGCGACAACAACAAGCAGACAATACATTCATTAGTAACGTTCTCTTTACGGACGAATCCGGTTTCACCAGAGATGGAGTCATAAATTCTCATAATATGCATTTATGGGATGATGTGAATCCACATGGCATTATCCAAACTAGGAACCAGCATAGATTCATGGTTAATGTTTGGACAGGAATAGTTGGCAATCATTTGATAGGGCCATATTTTATTGACGGTACTTTGACCGGTCAGAGATATTTGGAGTTTTTGCAAAATGAGTTATGGAACCTGTTTGATGATGTGCCACTACAAACTAGTAGGAATTTATGGTTCATGCATGATGGGGCTCTTCCTCATTTCAGTTCAGATGTTCGACAGCATTTACACACAAGGTTTCCTAATAGATGGCCACCGCGATCAGGAGACGTTAATCCTATGGATTTATTTCTCTGGGGTTATCTCAAAAGTAAGGTATACGCAACACCCGTGCAAACAAGGCAAGATTTAATTGACAGAATTGTGTTACACTGCAATGTTATTAGAAATAATATGGGAATGCTCTTTCAAGTGCAAAGAAACAACCTTCGTAGACTTAGAATGTGCGTGGAAGTGGGAGGAGCTCATATTGAACATTTATTAGAATAACGTTAGTTTTTATTGTTGTTTAGGAATTAGTTCTAGTCCAATGTTTTATAAATTGTGTTTTTTGAGGTTTTCTTAATAGTTTAATAATTTTGTGTTCGTATTTTGATTAAATGTAACTGATTACGTTGTTTGCGTACCTATTCAATTCCTATTAAATGAGTTCTTAATGTTTTTATCATCTGCTATCATCAAATCATTATTTTTCCGCCCAACCTATCTAATATGCGAGAAAAGTATTGGTTTACCCCAAAAAAGTTGGAATTTTGACAAAAATTTTTGAGTTATTTTTACGCTTTCCATCAACAACAACACGGTTTTTAGAAAAAAAATCCTGTGTGTATGTCGCCGTCGTTGTCGTCGGCCACGATACAGCCTCCGGAGTGCAATGAGTCACCAATTTCATGATGGAATATAATTAAGGATATGTCACAAATAAACACTATTGATTTTCAGCTCATCAGAGCCAGTACAGCGGGTGATATGGTACGGCCTTTTCACATTTTTTGAGAAATTTCAGTTTGTTAGCACAATACAGCCTCCGGAGTTCAACAAGTCACCAATTTTATGATTGAATATCATTCAGAACATTTCACTGATGAACCCTATTGATTTTGAGATCCCCAGAGCCAATACAACAGGTACTACAGTATTTTAAGTACGATATTTTTGTCATTTTTGGAGAAGTTTCAGTTTGTTAGCATGATACAGCCTCAGGAGTATATCCAAGTGACCAATTTTATGATTGGATATTATTCAGATCGTCTCAGAGATGAACCGTATCGATATTCAGCTCACTAAAGCCAGTACAACGGGTGCTTTGGTACTTGAAGTACCAAATTTTTGTCATTTTTGGAGAATTTTCAGTTTGTTAGCACGATATAGCCTCCAGAGAATATACGGTTGATCAATTTTATGACTGAATATTATTCAAGGTGTCTCACAGATGTGCCCTATTGATTTTCAGTTGACTTGAGCGAGTACGGCTGGTCCTATAAATCCAGATATACTAAATTTTTGGTTGTTTTTGAAAAAATTTCGGTTTGTTAGCACGATACATCCTCCGAAGTGTATACAAGTAACAATTTTATAATAGAATATTGTTTAGGGCCATCGATGCGGAAAAGTTAGTTTTAATCTTTAAAAACGTTTATTTTTTTGTAATACTGTAGGTAAATCTTGGACATCGTATTAATAAGTTAGTTAGGTAAATTGGTACGTAGTACATTAATAAAACTGTAAATATTAGCCAAACGGCTTATTTTGTAGAATTCCAACAAGAGTACCTTTCCGTTAGCTTAATGTGTGGGGAAGTGAATTTCGATAATTTTATACAGGGTGTGCCATCCCTGCAAAATTTTTGGATCACTAACCATTGCGAGTAGTCCGTCCCTGGCTTCAAGGCACTACTGTAAAACTGTTTACCTTTCCAAAATAAACATACACGTATATTATAGCTTTGCCGTAAATTTTATAAAGATCAAATAACTAGTAAAAAAATAAAAATAAAAACCAAATTCAAAATTAAAACTTTGGAGGCCTATAACTCGAGAACGAGGGCCTGCATAGAAAAAGTTTATATGAAGTACTAACATTATTTTGGCTCAGATTATACGCTCCTGACTTTTTTCCCATTAGTCCCGGGACACCCTGTATATATATATATATATATATATATATATATATATATATATATATATATTTGTGTGTCTTTTTTAAATAACCCAATTATTTCAGGTTGCAAATTGTTGCCAAAAAAATAAAGGATTCATCTCATTATTTATATTTTAAAATTTTTCTTTGAGATTCAAAGAGGCATGTTGAGATAAGTTTGATTTTAAACAGTAAAAAAACTGTGAATTAACTACTGGCAAACAGACCTGTAACACTGTTGAAGATGATTTATCATTGAAGAAGACCTTATCACGCCATAGTGAAGCGACCTTTAAAATGTCATCTGAGTTTAATTCCCCGGCCTGCGACTTTGCTCAGGTTGTGGAGTTCGGCTTCAGTCACACTATTCATTATTACCTCAACTGGGATAAAGTGAATGAATGGAAAATGTTTCGGGAAAAATGGATTTATTAATCCAAAAAATGTATTCACAATACAATACGATTAAAAATCAGTCTAGCAATAAAAAAGTCCAACTCAAAATTTTATATATATATATATATATATAGAAGATGAGTCCTATCTTGGACAGACTCAGAATGTACAACTCTCAGCGATATCTTGCAGGGTTTGTGAGACGTCGGTGGTCTGGACTCTGGAGGGTAGCGACTTCTTGTACAAGTGCAGATGTACAAGTCCACGTGCATGCTGTATACAAAAAGAAGAAAAAAAGGAGAAAAAATCGAAAAGGATGAATAGAAATGAATAGATTAGAAGCTCATAATCCATCCAATACATACAAAAATTGAATTTAATTCCAAAAATATAACCACAGAAACCTGTTTAAAATGCAAATTTAAATTATCGAAAAATAATCAGAAAGAATCTGCTAAAAATTTGCTTCACAAAATAAAGTTAGATGCCGCCTAATTCTTCAATAAAAATTATGAAGGTGAAAAAACTGGAAGCGCCAAAAAATAGAAATACAGAAGTTTGAAAAATCGGAATAGATTTGTGAGTATACAACTACAATTTGAAAAAGGATAAAAAAACTTAGCAGCAAAGTAAAATGTCACCACACACAAAAGGTATTTGAAGACGAGAGAAATAATTATTACTTCTTACTCGAACGATCCAGAAAGAGATCGTAGAGTCAGAATTCACCGATTAAATACAAGGCTTGTCAATGTAAAAACAATCATTCCAGTTGTTTTTAAAATATCCAACTTAATAATTTTTGAATAGAAGTGGCAGTAACTGAAGAATAAGTAACGCTCCGAAATAACTTATGAAAAATTCCTAACATGTCGGTAGACATGTTTCAAAAAATTACACTACATTTGAAGATTGGGATACACATACATTATTATTTTGTGTGATCCTTCAATTACCTCATCAAGAGATGAAAAACTGTTTTTTGTCGATAGTACTTTTTTTTATTTATAGTCAATAGTTCATAAATAACGTTTTATTCTTCTATTTCCAGCTATAGAGACAACTGGTAACGTTGGCCTGGTTTTATCACAAAGTCTGATATTAACGGGAATGCTCCAGATGGGAGTTCGACAAACAGCTGAAGTTGCCAATAACATGACTAGTGTGGAAAGAGTCCTTCAGTACGCCAATTTAGAGAGAGAAACTGAAGAAAAGAAGTCACTGTCAGTTAAAAATTTGGTAGCTACATTTAAAACGCTTAACAGAGAATGGCCGCATGCTGGTGAAATCAGATTTAAAAATGTTTATCTGAGGTACACTTTGGAAAAACCACCAGTATTGAAAAATTTGAGTTTGACATTTGCAGCTGGAGAAAAAGTGAGTATTTGCTTCCGCTCCGATTACAATAATAATCAAATGTTAACAGCTACTTAGCGTGACAGAGAAAATTCAATATCAATTCGCAGCAGCGCATTTTATACATCATAACTGCCCTATACAATGCAGTTTTATTATCTAGTTAGTTCAAAAGGAATACAAATACCTTTTTGTTGTGTGAAAAATAGACAATACAATAAAATAATGCTTCTATGTTTTCTATTCTATCCTTTCTTCTCAACTCTCTATATAATCCTCTTCTCTATCTCGTATTTTATTTTGTATAATTTTAGATCGGTGTTGTTGGAAGAACTGGTGCAGGAAAATCCTCCCTAATATCAGCCCTCTTCCGATTGTCTCCAATAGAAGGATTCATCTACATAGACGATGTAGAGACATCAGAAGTCAAACTTTCTGAACTGAGATGTAAAATATCTATAATACCTCAAGAACCAGTTCTATTTTCAGCAACAGTCAGGTACAATCTGGATCCATTCCAAACAGTTACAGACGGGCAAATATGGGAAGCGTTGGAACACGTAAGTGTCCCTCTTATCATTTATCATCAGAAGAATCATATTGAATGAGGATGAAAATTTTCATTCAATTTTTGTACATATTAACAACTTATGAATGCTGGAGGGATTAAACATTCAATAACACAGCACAGGATTTTTCTTCAGAAAATCATTGAAATTGTAATTTCATTCTTGTACCATTACCAGTTAGGCATGCCCAAACAATAAATTTCAAGCAAACATTCTTGAAAAGAATTCCTACGTTTTGGAATTGTCTCTGATCATCACTTATACTGATTATTGTTATTGTGCTACATACGTTGTCTAATTTAAAAAAAAATACTGCAAACAATACTTTCCACAGAAACTTTAAAAATCACTGTCCGTGTACTAACTTTTTTGCAAGTTAAGCATAAGCAAACACTTTTCCAAAGAAACATTGGTCGTACATAATTATATCTACCATAGTTATCATGTATTATTCCAACCTCTATCCAATTTAGGTGCAGACGTAATCCAAAAGACACAGCATGATGATAATTTCAAAAGCTGAAATTAATTTCGAAAGAAATTTATTACAAAAGTAAAAATGAACCAAACCAACGTGTACTACGCTTAGAAAACAAACTTAATTGACAGGAACAGAAGGAAAAAGAAAATCAGTTAATTGTGTGCGGAGTCCCTGAGCAATAAAATTAAACAACATCCAAATCACAATGGATGTAGCAAATACGGCGAATGTATCAATCAATGAAGATATAGAAAGCAGTTACAGAGTGAACAAAAAAGATAGTGCACCCAATCTTGTGAAATTTTGTACCATTGAAAAGAAGAAGGAAATAATAATAGCGGCCAAAAATAGAAGGGGTAAAGGTGAATGACTAATTGAAATATCTATTTCATGGGCGACCTGATATTGCGAATTTAGGTGCGTTTCAAGAAGACGAGAGATCTCAGAAAAGAAAAAAATTACAAGTCGCCTACTGTATTTGAGGAAAAATATTTCTGACAAAAAGTGATTCAGATTATCTGATAAGGATTCAGTCTGTAAACGACTTACTACAAAACTATTAAAACAAATATACAACAATATACATAAACGGTTTTAAGAATCAGAACTAACTTCTTCTACAACTATTATGAAAAGTAGCGTATTTCTCAGAGCTTACTTAATTTCAAAACCATAATGTTGCTCCTACTGTGAGAAATGTTATTTCTCACGGCACTGTGCCCACACTACATACATTTATATGGAGAATCCAGTAGGGGGTACTCGATGCCTAGCCGCTTTCAGCAGGGTATCCTCGATGCCTAGCTGCTTTCTGCAGGGGATTCTCGATGCTTTCACTATTTCTACAAAACTATTTACTTGTATTCTTTAAATTTGTGTAGTTGTAGAAAATGTATAGTATGCAACAACATAATAATTAAGTTAGTGCCTATATTGAGCTGCTTTACCTTTTGGATATGGTTCTAGTATTTTCTGAATTGTGCAACACGATATCCTGTAAATATGTTTATATTTTATCAATACCACCGTTGATTATATTTCTGATAGTTAAAAATTGTTATTCAAGTTCTTAGAACGAGTAAAGTTACATGAATTTCACAATAAAATACATATTCAAGTCCTTGTATTGTGAATCTGTTAAGAAATTCAGTCATCTACTAAATTTGTTCGACTAATGCAATTATATTTTTCAGGTTGAAATGAAAAACTCGATAGGAGATCTCGAAACAGAAATTAGAGAAGGTGGCTCAAATTTCAGCACAGGACAAAGACAGTTAATGTGCTTGGCAAGAGCGATAGTGAGAAACAACAAAATATTGGTATTGGATGAAGCTACTGCAAACGTTGATCCTAGGTAATTGAATTTGCATTATATAATTTATTATTTATCAAAATAAATGATATGTACAAAGGGCCATAAAGTCGACCATTTCTTTTTGTAACCAATTGATAAATTGAGGCTAATCGAGTGACATTTTGTACCAAGAACGATAGATAAAATATGGGAGAAATTTTTCTCAAAGGAGGAGAACAAGGAAATTTATTTGCTAGTTTTTTATTGCTATTACACGGCCAAGAAGCGGCAACTACCTATTTTATAAACAACTGAAAATCATGTTCAAACCTATGATATATCGAATTTTGAGTATGTCGTTAAAAACCTTTTAAGTATTTAAATGTGGATCTTGTGCTTTTGGTAGCTTTGTTTTACCAGAACTGCTCAGTCTTTTATCAATGTATTCAACTTATTGTTTTATCTCATTTTTCCTACTGAAGATTATGGAAGTAATGTTTGATTAGAAACACGCAGAGATTATTGTAGTAATTTTTTAAACTCTGGTATAGGTTTTTTTCATTCTAAAACTATCTGAGTTAGTTTAATAATATATATTTTCAAAGATATAGTTTATAGTATACACCCATCTTTAGTCACTTGTATCAGATGTTACATAGGTTAATTTCAAATTGAAATTATTAGCATACCTAATACATTTATTACTTTTTTCAGCACGGATGCTCTGATTCAAAAAACCATTCGCAAAAACTTCAGACATTGTACGGTTATAACAATTGCTCATCGATTAAATACAATAATGGATTCCGACAAAGTGTTAGTGATGGATGCAGGTCGTTGTGTTGAATTTGATCATCCATACATTCTTCTGAAAAATCCAAAAGGATACTTCACAAATATGTTAGCCGAGACTGGACAGGTTATAGAACAATCACTAAGAAATGTAGCTGAAGAGCACTACAGACTCAATTTTCCAGATAGTAAAGAATAAATTTTAACTTATTGTAAATACATTATTTTAATTTTAATTTAGTGTATAGAGTATACAGGCTGATCATACTTCAATTAAAGACAAATAAAATAGTGTAAAATAATTCAAATAAAATCATCATTCACCATTTCATTTATTAGAACATATTTTTTTTATTTCATAGCTTTGGAATACCTAATTTCCACATATATTCTACAATATATTTCCTAACTCCAGTTTCGGACACGTTCTAGTAATTAGACGAACCCATTCCCATAATATCGTTAAACGATATAAATTTTCTCACAACTCTAGAACTATGGAATGGCAACTATAAGTCATGACATTCGAAATAATAATAATAATAATGAATTAATTGAAAGCTTACAGGAAGAATTGTCTAACACTTACCCAATAGATGAATATGACATTGCGCCATGGACAAATAATAAGCCACATGTCTACAATGAATGTACTATTTATAAAAATCAAGATAATACAAAAGACATTTATCTGACAGAAATTAATATTATACTAGAACAACAAGGATGATGTCATATAATCTATACGGATGGCTCAAAAACAGATGACGGCTGTGGAAGCGCTTTTGTATGTAACAATAAAAAATTCTCATGGACCCTTCCCGAGAATTCGAGTGTATATACGTGCGAATTATATGCAATCTGGCAATCCTTAAAATATATAGATCAACTGGATATCCAAACAACCCTAATATTATGTGACTCTCTAAGTTCACTTCAGGCGATGGAAAACATTTTCAACAACGATTCTTTTGTCAGCAGAATTCATGCGTCTTTACAGTGGCTTCAAGAACAGGGTAAGACAGTAAAGTTTATGTGGATACCCAGTCACGTGGGGATTCATGGCAACGAAATTTTAGATGAAGCCGCCAAACTGGCAGCGAATAGTGAACACGTCAAAGACATACCAATAAGATTCCAAGATCAACAAAATTACTTAAAACAAAAAATATTGCGAAAATGTAAAAGGGAATGGATGAATCAACATACACAAATAAAAGAAATAAAACCTTCGATTGAAGAAGAAAACGCTTTTACAGAATTTAGCAGAGAGGAACAAACCATAATTACTAGGCTAAGAATAGGTCATACACGACTTACCTCGGCTATATGCTGAGAGGACAAAGACAACCACTATGCAATACCTGTCAGAGCCCATTTTCAGTGCAGCATATTCCAATTGATTGCCCCAAATATGAAATTAGCAGACTGCAGCTATCTTTACCTAAATATATTAAAAAATGTTTGGATAACGGAAATGCGGCTAAAAAAGTACTTACCCTTCTTAGATCAAAAAACATTTACAGAGATATTTAAAAAAGTTGAACTAGATTAATCTGTGAATGAGCTAATAATTCTAAGTAGTTGATGCCCGAACTCAAACAAAATAATAATAATCATAGTAATAATAATAAACCCGCATAGGGAGACTGTTCTTCCGCTCTGGACAACCTACGTATCTGGCAACCACGCGGACCCTATCTCCCCTAATCCAAGCTGTAATGCGACTCGTGGTGAGTGATGTATGACACCTGGGGGTAATCAGGTGTCGCGAACGGAGCCTCTGGATTACCAGCCGTCTCCCCAGAGTAAGTAGGCTAGCCATGGTAAGCGGGGCTCTTCCGTGGTGGTCCTTTGATATTCCTAGCTACTCATGGAAATTGAATGGAGATGAACAATACAAACACTATACTATTAAACGATGTGGAAGTCGATCAATGTAACCTCGGTCCTACTTCCGGAGAGAAGAGCAATAGCACCAACACATATGCTTCACAAAACCCTTCTGAACCTGTTTTGTCTAATCATTAGTCAACCACTTAGGAAGTAAAACCCAGACAACGTATAACTTGGACTCGAGAGATGAATATATCCGTCATGCGTTGCTACTACAAAGCCACCAAATTAGAAACAATCACAGTAGGCTACAGACCCCACTTTCATCAACTCTTCACAGAATTATACCCAGAATTAACAGAACAGATAACGGTCCAGAGGTTCTTTGACCAGAAAAGAGTAATCATTACAAACTTACAAACAAGAGACTGACAAACAGAGAAGTTCAGACGATAAAGGAAAACATTGCAGCAGAATTAAACCCACATATCACCTCTCATACTGATCAACAAAGTGCAATGCAGGATTCTAGCACAACGATAACACAAAACGCAGAAACCCCAAATGCGGGTATATCTAGAACCCCAATTATTACTAATACTCAGCCAATACATACGCCACCAGAGACCAACTTAAACACCAATAACGAAATAAGAGATCAACTATGAACAAATATTAACAAGTGGATTGAAACTAACCCAATAGACAGACACCCATTACCAAAACTCATCTTCAAAAAAGATACATTTACAAAAATTAGGGCTGTTAATGCTGAACTGATCAACTTTGTCAATGACGGAAGTACACTTGAAGATCTACACTTGTTAACATATGCAGCAGCTACTACAGTTCTAGAGCGAAATAAACAACTATCAAAAGCAAACCAAACAAATCCAAATACTAAACCCAATTGGCAAATAAAACTTGAGAGGAAAATTAGTATAGTAAGAAAGAACATTGGACAACTAATGCAATACTGCAGAGTAAACAACACAGATAAAATTCTGGAAAACATTCAGCATCAGATTAATAATAAAGAAAGGAAGGAAACCCACTGAAGTATTAGACACACTAAAACAGAAATTGGCAGTTTATTCTACACGACTTAAGCGATACAATGAATTGTATAGGAGGAAAACACAGAACGCACAATTCAATAGAAACGGAAAATCAACAATTAGAAGGACATAAAGAAACCTAAATAGTACCACCAGAGAAAATTGTTTAACATATTAGTGACAGCTCAGTGATTTGCTGTGGGGATACAGAGAAAAAGGTTAAAGAAGTAAACGATACGAAATCAGATCATGAATTGGGTAGTGTGGCAGATAAGATCACAATTAAATACCTAGGAGAGATAATAAAACAACTAGATATAATAATTGAAAATCAGGAAGTTGCAATTCAAAAACCAAATCTCGCCATAAACTGTCTAAGGGACCAACTATTTTTATTAAAAAGTATTACCACGTATGCAACTTCTTCACATTCAAATCTTGAGGTACCGAAAAATCCAACAGTTCACAGAACTCCTCCTCTACCCTCTCCGCTATCAAAAAATGGAAATATACCTGTAATAAAATGTAATGATCCCTGTAAAAATTAGCCGGTAACAACGAATGCTTTCAGAAATGCCAGTGACGGATTTAGGTTTGCTGCCGCCCCAGGCCCCGTTCGATGTGCCACCCTTTTTAATAAATGAATTTAATTAATTTTGATCCAATATTTTTTTTAAATAACTTTATTTATTGACATAGAATGTTCTAATATAACAAATAAGTTGTAAACTTTAGCGTGATAAATAATAAATATTTTTTTTAATATTAATCAGTTTGGAAATATCTTTTTCCTGGCTCTCATCCGCGCAAAAACGTCGATTATATCGTCGTAATTAATTTCTTGGACTAGTTGAGCTATAAAAGACATTATCGCAAGAGCATTGAGTCTATCTTGGCCCATGCTTGAGGGTCAATAAATGTTTACCCTTTTTAGAGTGGAAAAAGATCTTTCTCCTGAACAATTTGTAGCCGGAATGCTCAAAAAAATACGGAGAGCAATGTCCACATTAGGATAAACGTCTCGAAGATTCCGTTAATGCAGTACATTGCATATTTTTTGTGCAGAGCGTACATCTTCCGTATTTGCTAAGGAATCTTTCAATTGATAATATAAATGAATTCATTCATTGCTTAACGTCTCTTCCAAATCATCAGGTACTTGCTGACTAGTTTATTGGCAAGATTTTTCAATTCATTTGAATCTATTTTAGATAAATTATCAAAATTTTTGTAAAGCTTTTCATATGCACTTTTACGCCCTGCCAATTGCACACTCAGAGTGTCTAGAATAGTGTAATAAACATTAGTGCGAACATTTTCTTGTCCAGAAGAAGGTGTTCTCTCATTTACCCGTGACTCATCTGGCTGAATTCTTCTGGTTATTTTGCGACGAGTATCATAACGATAACAATCATGAACTCCGGATAGTGCTTTGACTTCTTCTTCATATTCAGAAAATTGTATATCTCTCATATCGTGAAGAAATAGAGCCAGAGAACTATAGATTTTAACAACGGATGATAAATCAGCTTGATATTCTTGAAGCTACTTACTAGCAGCATTAAAACGATCTAAAATTATATTCCAAACAATGACTAGGATTGCTGTTTCTAAATGCTGCAATTTTCGCTGCAATCCCGTAGCCTCAGATCGCGTAGTCGGTTTCTCGTCTCTGCTTTTGGCAATAAATTCCAGTGCATCAATTATTGCAGACCACCCTTTTTCTAATGCGTAACATGCATAATGTCGAGCTGACCAACGAGTTTTAGATAGACTCTTAACTCTTAAATTTGTACGCAGCACCAAGATCTCCCAACGATGTGTAGATATAGTAAAGAAATTGTATAGTTCTTGCAAAGTAGAAAAAAGTCGACTGCTTCTGTTACCGATTCAATTGCACATGATCCTATCAAATTTAAAGAATGGGCGGCACAAGGAACGTAATCTGCTAAAGGATTCGTGTCCGAAGACCTGAATATACAGGGTGTCCCGGGACTAATGGGTTAAAAAGTCAGGAGCGTATAATCTGAGCCAAAATAATGTTGGTGCTACATATAAACGTTTTCTATGCAGGCCCTCGTTTTCGAGTTATAGGCCTCCAAAGTTTAAATTTTGAATTTGGTTTTTGTATTTTTTTTTTGTACTAGTTATTCGATCTTCATAAAACTTACGGCAGAGCTATAATGTACGTGTATATTTATTTTGGAAAGGTAAACAGATTTACAGTAGTGCCTTGAATCCAGGGACGGACTACTCGCAAGGGTTAGTGATCCAAAAATTTGCAGGGATGGCACACCCTATATGAAATTATCGAAATTGACTTCCCCATACACTAAGCTAACGAAAAGGTACCCCTGTTGGAATTCGATAAAATAAGTCGTTTGGCTAATATTTACAGTTTTAATAATGCACTACGTACCAAATTACCTAACTTATTAATACGATGTCCAAGATTTACCTACAGTACTACAAAAAAATAATTTAACGATAGCAGAAGATAAAAAACATTAACGACTTATTAATTCGAAAGTTGGTAAAAACTTTTTAAAAGTGTTTCTACCGTTTATGAAGTAACCGTAGGTTTAGTTGTCAAACGTTGTGTAGAATAGTTCGTAGTCAGTACCTGTCAATAATTCATAAGTCCTTAATTAAACAGTTACAATGGCAGAATTCACTTTTATTGAGTACGCAGATATGCATTTGATGTATGGACTGGCTTCTCAAAACTGTTTAGAAGCCAGAAGGCTTCATGCAGAACATTTTGCAAACAGAGCATTGCCAGACAGACGAATGTTTGAGCGTATTGATCTCAGGTTACGAGAAACAGGTATGAATAAGTAGATGTAGTTTTCCATGTATACAAAACAAAATTTTAAATTTTAGGAAGTTTTTTGCCAAAAAAGGTGGAGAAGGTCCAGTACGAAGCGTACGTACTGTGGCAGTTGAACAAGACTTGTTAAATGCAGTTGATAATGAACCATTAACAAGTTTACGAAAATTATCAAATGAACATAACGTCTCGAAATCAGTTGTTCATCACGTCCCAAAAAAACAGCTCTTATGTGCTTTTCACATGAAAAAAGTACACAGTGGCTGATTATCCTGCACGAATTGAGTATAGTCAGTGGTTTCTGCGACAACAACAAGCAGACAATACATTTATTAGTAACGTTCTCTTTACTTTACGGACGCATCCGGTTTCACCAGAGATGGAGTCATTAATTCTCATAATATGCATTTGATATGATGTGAATCCGCATGGCATTATCCAAGATTGAAACCAGCATAGATTCATGGTTAATGTTTGGGCAGGAAAAGTTGGCAATCATTTGATAGGGCCATACTTTATTGACGGTACTGACAGGTCAGAGATATTTAGAGTTCTTGCAAAATGAGTTATGGAACCTGTTTGATGATATGTTACTACAAACTGTAACGTTTTTATTTTTCCTATATTTCGCCCTACGAAATCGAATAATTTATATCCCAGTGCGGCCCTGGCGTAACAATATTTTCTTCGAACTGTGTAGAAGATCGTTTCATACGACCAATAAACATAAAATTACCAGAGTATAATACATCTTTGAACGCCGAAAAAGGTTTATTACGGCTCAATCGGGATTTTCAATTGAAAGAAGTGACAATTGGATGTTCTTCAAAAATGTACGTTGAGTACACAATAGTTTTAGTATCACTTTCGGAAAAGGAAGGTACCTTTTATGAAATTCTTGGTAGACAGCGTAATTTGTGCATTCACTGCCCGATTCTTTTTATATGGCTGTTATATAGCTTTTTAGAACTAATTTTACAGTTATTTTTCGGAAAGAACAGACTATCGATCCCCAAAAATCTCGTCACGACAGTCAGTCAGCGACCGATTCTCAACGCAAGTAGTCGAAAAAGTTCTTGTGGTGTGAGCGTGAATTCTCGTATCATTGTTTAGTGCCGCTATCGAGATTGAGTCTACGAAGATTACTTCACCGAAGCGGTGGTGATTTTCTTAGTTATCAAAATTAAGTTATCGTATCGTACTAAAGTATCGGTATTTCCTGTGCTCAGTCGTCGAATTAAAATTACTAAAGTATATGTTTATTGTGTTTATTACCGACATTAAATTACCGAAGATTTCCGAGTGTCTGTGATCTGTTCCATCACGCGGTGAGGGTAGATTACTTATTACAAGTACTATCGTAAGTTTTTTTAAATCGACCTTATCGAGAAAC
This sequence comes from Galeruca laticollis, assembly GCA_963921935.1. Taxonomy (NCBI): domain Eukaryota; kingdom Metazoa; phylum Arthropoda; class Insecta; order Coleoptera; family Chrysomelidae; genus Galeruca; species Galeruca laticollis. The sequence goes on from OY998183.1 coordinate 65,315,250, forward strand.
CACGCCTCCGGCGTTGATGCATGTATCTTCACCTGAGTAGTAATTTGTTGATTGGATGCAAACAATTGGACTCAGGTACCGTAAATGATTATTTAGTATCTCTCCTACCTGGAGTAATCGCATCCGTTCTTAGTCGATGGTGGAAATATTAATCTAGTGTCACGCTATTCCTTTAGCGAAAGAACCATACGGTCAGAACTATTTTATTACGATAACGAGTTCATTGATTACTAATATTGCCTTTGTTTATGTTTTATGGAATAATCGTTAGGAAATTCGGCGTGCACGTCAAATCTAGATTAAATTATTTTCCCGATATTGACATAACTTTCACAAAGCCTATGTGTTTTTTGTTTTCAAGTAATTCATTAATATAATATGGTAGATTTTCTTTTTTGAATAAACAGAAAATAATTTCGTTAATAATTTAATTTTTTAGTTCGCAAGCTCTGCGACATTTATCGTTGGGGTATGTATATGATTTTGAGTTGTATATTTGTTGTCTCTTGGAGACTATTTATTTCTCGAACAATTACCGTGTAGTATTTAGTGATAATTTGTTTTATTGTTCTTATGTATATATTAATTTTTTTTGCGGTACCAGGTTATGCATGTACCCATATTGTAAATATTTTTGATGTTTTGTTCACTTACGCTGGTGAAACCTGTTAATAAACTGGTTAACATATTAAACCGCGTTTTAGTGAGTACTTCCCAAACCTCCACATATACACTACCGAAAACATCTCACTTTTTATAATATCTCTCGCTTATCGCAGTTTTTGAAATTTTTCCTGTGCATTAAAATTTCTGACGCCCTTTAATTACCTTTTCGGTTGTTTAACGTTCCACAAATGAACCCACGACTCTTAGCTCTCCAACCAAAACAAGAGTGCCGTTCGCATACGTCCTAATTGTTTATCGCCCAGTATCGTACCAAATAATAATAATAAGTTATCTTGGTCCCATACAAGGAAACTTGGAGAAATTGGTACCGAACAATTGAGACGGTAACAAAACTCGTAGGAATTTATGGTTCATGCATGATGGTACCCCTCCTTATTTCAGTTTATATGTACGACAGCATTTACGCACAAGGTTTCCTAATAGGTGGATTGGTCGTGGATAACCTTGTCAATGACCACCGCGATCAGGAGACCTTAATCCTATGGATTTCTTGCTCTGGGGTTATCTCAAAAGTAAGGTATATGCAACACCCGTGCCAACAAGGCAAGATTTAGTAGACGGAATTATGTTACACTGCAATTTTATTAGAAATAATATGGGATTGCTCTATCAAGTGCAAAGAAACAACTTTCGTAGACTAAGAATGTGCGTGGGAGGAGTTGTTGTTTAGAAATTATTTCAGTCTAATGTTCTATAACTTGTGTTTTTTGAGGTTTTCTTAATGGTTTAATAATGTTGTGTTCGCAATTTTGATTAAATGTAACTAATTACGTTGTTTGCGAACCTATTTAATTCCCATTAAATAAGTTCTTAATGTTTTTATCATCTGCTATCATCAAATTATTTTTTTGTACTACTGTAGGTAAATCATGGACATCGTATTAATAAGTTAGTTAGGTAAATTGGTACGTAGCGCATTAATAAAACTGTAAATATTAGCCAAACGGTTTATCTTATCAAATTCCAACAGGAGTACCTTTTCGTTAGCTTAATGTGTGGGGAAGTCAATTTCGATAATTTCATATAGGGTGTGCCATCCCTGCAAAATTTTTGGATCACTAACCATTGCGAGTAGTCCGTCCCTGGCTTCTAGGCATTACTGTAAATCTGTTTACCTTTCCAAAATAAACATACACGTACATTATAGCTTTGCCGCAAATTTTATAAAGATCAAATAACAAGTATAAAAAATAAAAATAAAAACCAAATTCAAAATTAAAATTTTGGAGGTCTATAACTCGAAAACGAGGGTCTGCATAGAAAAAGTTTATATGAAGTACTAACATTATTTTGGCTCAGATTATACGCTCCTGACTTTTTTCCCATTAGTCCCGGGACACCCTGTATACCTGACATATTGCTTGAATTACCATAAGATTGACCACGACAGTTCATTATATCCAAACCCTCATTTTCTAGAGATTTTAACAAAGCGTATTCAATATCTTTAGCTTTATAGCTGATATTTGGTAGAAATTCTAGAAACCTTTCAACAATTTCACAGTTATCACGTACATATCTGATAAATATAGTAAACTGATCGACGTGTACAGTATCAGACGTAAAGTCTACAATTATACCAAAATAATTAGCAGATTGCACTTCACTGGAAATTTGTTGTAGTACTTTATTCTGAATAAACAATATAATTTCTTCATAGATTGTTTTAGACAAATGCTATGTATTTCCACTACCAGGGTGCGCATAAAATTTTCAGCTAAAAATGGGTCAAATTCAGCAAGAAGCTCTACTGTTCCTAAAAAATTTCCATTATGGGGATCTCCTATTCGTTCTGAATTTCCTCGAAATGGAAACCCTCTCATTGCTAGTGATTTAATAATTGCAATTACCCGATATATAATTTTTTTACAATACGCCATTTCCTCATCGAGCTGTTTTATTAGACGTTTATCAACACGACCGTGAACTACTGCTCGAGCTTTAAAATGCGTGCTTTTGAGTTTTTCCAGTCACGAAATCCTTCACCAGTGAAAACATTCATTTCACCACTTCTACCAAATAAGAAGCATGGAACATAAAATACAGAATAAATTAACCACTCACGGCGTTGAATCTCTCCGTTTTTTAACGTACGTCGAAATAAAACTCTTGGAACAATATCTCATTATTCCACTATAAACATTTCTCGAATTTTTAAAGTCCGCATTATCACTTCGTGGTATACCGTTTATAGTTATGGAATCCCGTGTTTCTTCATTCAAATTCCATAAAAAGGGATCAGTATTAAATTTTGAAATATCAGTTGTTGACTGGATTTCTTCAGTATCTTGTGATGAAGGCAATTTTGACGGCGTCTCGTTCGTATCTTGTGATAGAGAAGGGTGTGACTGTACTTATTCGATATCTTGTTCTGAAGTCTCTTCTAATTCTGGCTAGAAAAAAAAATCAATTTCAACAATTGGCATTTATTTAATGGTTATCCCGACTACCGTTATATATAAAAAAAGTTATTAGCAATCATAACAAGATACTTACGACCGATGAACATGATGGTTGCTGGTCATTATTAGAAGACTTACTTGATCTTATCATAAAACTAGATAATTTTGGAATTTTTTAAAGTAAATTATCGATTTTCGTATATTCTTCTGATTTTGTTTTACGATATTCTTCACAGCTAAATTTTTTTCGATAGCAACTGATATTTAATTAAAAAATAAAATCAAAACTACCAGAAATTATAAAAAAAAACCAGTGCTTAATTTAAAGTTATCAATCAATTATTTTTTTAGTGTTAAGAAACAGGATAAATTAATTCGAGACTTGTACACATGAAGAGTATTCGTAAAACTAAAATGATTGCTGTGACTTTTCCACAGCGCGATGTTTCGTTGTGTACATTAAACAAAACAAAGTCAAACGCGTTAGTACCTGTCAAGCGTAGCGCACTTGTTTCCTGTAAACATATAAGATACACTCACCCGAACTGCTCATAAGTCTCAATAATGCACAATACTCCCGCTTCACTCAAGTTATTTAGTTTACGATCACATAAATAAAACACTCGGATAATAAATAAAATTCTTAGAACTTTTTATAATGACAATTTAGCTCATGTATAAAAAATCGCATATGCCACAGTGCAATTGTCACAAATAACTATTGTAAAACAAGTGTCATAATGACTCGTTTTGTAGTACGAGTAATACAGAAAGTCATTGTGGCACAAGTTTTACACAATATTTTTCATAATTCGCATTTATTTAATTATTGAAATAAAATATAATTTCATATAATCCCTGTTTTTAATCTAAGAGGAGTGGTTTGAATTTAAGTTGGCAATTCTGTAGATTCCTAATTGGTCAGATCACAGATGGTTTTATTCAGCACTTCTGACTTTTGACATATTATAACCGAATAATTGTGTAAATTGTAAACAAACTTTCATTTAAGCAAACAGTGATGATTATTTTTTAAAAAAGAGCTTCTTCGTACATGCTCTTGCTATCGATGTATACATCTTCACATAGATATCTGGTAATTTATTCCAAAAATCGAAAGTTTTGTATACCTATTTATTCATCCTATACAATATAAAAATAAACAATTGACAAATCATTGATAAATAAACGTTAGCGTACTTTATTCATTAATATTTTTAATATATAAATCATTCTAATTTACCTTTAATATAATAATTTGCTAGCTAGAACAACGCTAGACCATTTTATTTATAATTTGTGTCAAGGTTAAAGTCAAGTGTCAAATAAAATTATAACTAAATACAATAACCAACTGTACACTAAAAATTACTATAACAGTGTTCAAAGAACTTCATTGTGACACTGTAAACAATGTTATAATGAAGTCTCTTTTATACGCGAATTATAAAAATAATCTATTAATACTGATAACAGTAATTAACATCTTGGACATTGATGTTATTCTACCGCGGTAAAAATTTTGGTTGAAAATTACGAGAAATACAAATATTTGATATTTAAATTTGCTACATTGGCAAATACTTAATAGGAATGTATAATTCTCGCTTTGATCCTTTTTTGACCTTCAGGGGAGATGTAAAGGTTGTTTGTATAGACAAATAATATATTTTATTTTCTCTATGGTTGTTTGTTTGGACACAGCATAGTAAAATTAGGTTGTGGTTTGAATGTTTAGTGATTTTGTTATTTGTTTTATCATTCTTGATGTTCAAGAATTGTTTGTAGACTCATTGCCAGTTTTTGCGTAACATAAAAAATTTCACTCCTATCGTTGTTAGTTTTCGACTGACCCATAAATATTTTGAGAATGGTGTCGGTTTTGAAAGCCGAAATAAAAAACGCAACATTTCTAAAAGAAATAGTTTGGTAATTGTTGGTTACGTGGTTCAGCTTCCATAGTTTCATTTTTCTCCGATACTACATGAAACATATTGTGAGAAGGAGAAAATAAATGATTTATTGAAAGAATAATGGTTATAACCAAGCGGAGGCATTCCAACATTCTCAATGCAGAAAATTAAATGAGTTTTAAAGTAGTGAATCTATTTTTTGATTAATTGGAAATAATATATACATTCTTTTTCCACTCTTTGGCCCCTTTAAATGTGGTAGAAAATTTATACCAGTGGCTTTTTATGTACATTAAGAACAAATTCATCTGGATTTGAAAGTTTCAATTTTGTTCCATAAAGGAGAATATTATAAAATATATTTCTTGATGAAGACATTATTACTATATTGTCGGAATAATTTTCATTCACCTCACCTCACCTTATTTGCTGCAAAAACTTTTTTCTGGCAATTTATCTATAAAAAATTTTTTCAGTTGTTGATATTTAAACAGTAGTCTTTATTGTTGAAACAGAGTCACATGGTATATTGTAATATAATATAATTATTCGAATAATTAACGATAACAATTTCAATAATGACTCGTATCTTCCTCAATCCAATCATTTTGAATTTCCTCCAGAGTTTTTCCGTTAGTTTCATCTATACAAAAATGTACAAATACAATAGAAATTAAACAAAACATGGATAAAATGAAAAAACAAAAACCTAATCCTAAGTGAATTATAACCATTCCAAAATAATTCACCATTATAAATACACATACCCAATATATTGTACAAATAACGGATACACACAGTGGCTTTATTCTCCATGGAAAAACTTCGGAAAATATTACAAAAGGAATCGATCCGAACCCTATGTAATAACTTACAATGAAGAAGCTCAGAATAAAAATTGGTAATAGCTCTAAAGATTGCATTGTAACTCCGGATGTTGTTAAAAAACAATAGATACCTAGACATGCTAAAAATATCGACATCGAAACAGATGACACAATTAATAAAATTTTCCTACCAAATCTTGCTCCTAGGCAAGGTATTATAAAACTGCTGACAAATTGAAACGTTCCGAAGATTATAGAGCACACGGACGAATTCAAATCTGTTTTGGTCTTAGTAAAAATTATTTCGCTAAACATTAGAAGAGCATTTATACCGGTGAGCTGTTGAAATATAAATAACCCTGTAATTGACAAAAACTTCCTAATGAACACACTGTTACTAAGAAAATATTTTTTATTGTACTTTCGCTGTTCCACAATAATGTTTTTGATCTCTGCAAATTCGTTATCTACGTTTCCATTCTCACCTCTAATTTTCTGTAAAGCTTGTCTAGCTGAACTATCATTTTTTTTAAGTAAATAAAAATGCACAGTTTCTTCTCCAAACGTTAAAAATGAAATAAAAAAGCAAAGAGGAAAAATTCCTAACAACAAATTAAACTGCTGTATGGGTAACCAAAGTCCAGATATATAAGTAAATAAGATTCCCCCACAAATCATTACACCCGCTATGGAGCTTAGAGTGACTCTGTTAAATTTATTTGACATTTCTACCGCATAAATGGGCACTACTGAGAAAGTACCACCAACTGCTATTCCCAAAGTGAATCGTGCTATATAGTACATGTAGATGTGATTGGATAAACCCATGATTAAATAAGGAATTAAGTAAGGGAATCCCAAAGATAATATAGCAATTTTTCGGCCAAAATAGTCAGCAAGAGAAGTGAATATGTATCCACTTATAGATGCTCCGATGGTAGGCAAACTCATTATCAATGACAACTCTTCGTATGTTACTGTTTCGTTAAAAATATTATCAGTCCCGTTTTCGAGTTGTGGTAATACGGGTGATGTCCAAGTTATCACGGTTCCCATCGAGAAGAATAGTACATTAGCTGAAACAAATATTAGATATTAGAAAAAAGTGTGAGTTTCAAACTCGCAAAAAAAATATTGGCAATTAAAGCTACTGTAGAAACGGTGAAGCTTTTCCATCATGTGACTTAGTTGACGATATTATTCAACACATACTATGTTGGTACTGTCTTCTTCTAATAACAGAAAAATAACGAAACTCAATACAAGCGTTTGTCATATTGTTTTGGTGCATATGGTTGATGACGTATCAATCACGTGTTGGAAAAGATTCAGTGTATCTACTGTATATGTATTGGATTTAAATTCAACTATTCAAGAAACCTGAACCACGTCACTATAATAGTTGCTATAGTTTTCGAGTAATAACATATAATATTATATCGTTTGTGAAACGAAAATGAAAACACTAATAGACGTATTTGCAAAATGAATTAATGAACGAACACAAGCAAATACAATCATGGTACGGAACAGCACACTGCTATAGTCTCTGAATCCGACTCTGTCTAATCCATGCATGAAAATTAAAATTATGGCGGATGCGTAGGGATTTCTTAGAACTGTTTACGATTGTGACTATCTTATCTAGACATTGTTTTTGTGACCAGCCTTATCTAGAAAATACCAGTCATTTGTTTTTGTGTAAGCCGCAATCTCGAATTATCTAGTAAAAAAGCACTAATATATAAAGGATCCGACCAGGGAGAGAAAGTCAGTTTATAATTTGACATCGTGAGATAAACAGTGAATAAGTGAATATAAATTAGTTTAAGTGAATACACTGTGTATATAATTAGTGAATAGTGTAGTGAATAAATAAATTAAGTAAATGAACCCAGCGAGTGTATGAATTTATCCCAACCGTAATAAAAACGTTTTAATAAATAAGAAAAACATTACAATAAGTTATAAATCGGAAAAACACGACATTTGCAGTTTTGGACCGAAATATCAATGGCATAACTAAGCTCGGAACGTTGGTTTTCGAGAAACAATCGTAAACACTATTCTGTGTTGTTCTGCTGAAGTATGTGATATGCAAGTTTTTCATTATTCCAATTAAACTACCCGACATTTGAAAAAAAAATTATAACTGTAGTGAAATTTGGGGTAATTACGATCTGCCGAATCTATAAACGCCAACAGATCTATTTTAGCACGTCTATATTGCGAGTTATTAGAAACAATACGTGGCAACAAATATGCTATTAATGGTACTTTTATTAAAACAGTAAATAGCCAAGGTCAATAATAATTCTATTGAGAAATGTTCTATAAATACAAACTAACGTTAACATAGAAAAGGCGATTAAGTACCAGTACAAGCCAGTACAAAACAAATTTATTTTTTTTTCTGATGCGGGCTATCATCTTCCTTTTGGAGAAACCAATGCCTCAAATTTCACGTTATATTTTCCATAAACAATGCTCGTCTCGTTGCTGCTATTGTTTAACGTAATTGAACAGCAGGGCTATCCCAGAGACAGGAAAAACAACATTACTTGGTCAAACCACCTTGTAATCCAAGCACGATGACAACAACCTTAAGATCTCCACAAATATGCCAAAGATACCGTTAATACTGAACTAAATTGTCGTCATAGATTGATAGGTTTCTATACTGGTTGTAGAATGGGCCAAATAAATCGATGGTCTTTTATAACCATTATGTAATAGAACGACCTATAAACTAGTTTTAGATGAATCTGTGGATAGACGCATTCCCTGGGATTATGGTTGAATCCCAGTTCTTGCATTAGAGCATCTATGTTATAACAAAAGCGTGCATCATAATTTTCTTCGTAAAAGATACTCAGGTTTCTATGTTGTCTTTTATATATCGATATTCGAGTTGTTTTATCAAGAAATGTCCACTCTTGTAAGCTTGACCCTAACAGTTGGGTTTGTTCTTTGACTAGTTTTAGCTCATTAGCTCGCGAACCAAATCGTTTAGTTCAGTTTGTGTTATAAGATGTGGTTCCTTAGAAGACTTTGGATCGTTGTTTAAATTTGAGAAGTGAAGTAAGTAAAGACAGGTTTTGGAATAGGTAGTTCTGTACAGTGTGGATATTGTTTACTGACGGAGGGCACATCAGTGTATTGCACAGGGTTTTTATTATTTTTTTAAAAATCGTAGACTTTCACCAAGCAAAAATAACAATCAGTTGCATGATTGGTATGTTCATGCCATGTCATAAGAATTCCAAATTTCATATAAATGTTTTTGCCGTTTGACCACTGTGTCAGGTTGTTATAACATGACATGCAACAAATTGTTGGAATCCAGTGTATGTCTTGATATCTTATGTCGGAACGATAATATTCTAAATAACACTTTTTCATTAAATTGACCAGAGGTTTTTTTCTCAAATTTTGTCACGTAAAGTCCATTGGTTTAGCAAAAATTGTTGGGAGAATAATGCACACATCTACGAATAAGACTGTTTGCATTTTAAGCGGTTTTAATAAACTGTAACGAGTTTTAAATACTGAATGACGTATGCCAAGCCCAACCTAATCTGAGCGACATAAGCCTACTTAATTTTGCACCTCCTAGTCCTCTCTTTTTGCTTGAGAGAAAATAATTTACAATGAATATTATTATATACATAATAATAATAATAATAATATTAATAATAATAATAATAATAATAATAATAATAATAATAATAATAATAATAATAATAATAATAATACTATTTATTTGCATATTTAAACTGGTTTTACAAAACAATAATATTATAATGGGCCTAATGCAAAAAGGAGGCAGAAAACAATTTTAAAAAGCTCTAGTCTGACCCCTGTATTAATTACAAAACTTAATTTTAAATAAAGTAAAGCCTTACAATAACTAATGTGTACATATAGTAGAACACGAAAGATCGAAAGAAATCAATAGTGGTAATGCGAGTATGAGTAAGAAAAGACTAATTTTCATCTATCAAACTTCTTTTTATATTGATCTTAAAACTGTTCAGATTCAGTACTTTCAGAGAAGCAAGAACCCTATTGTATAGGTGGTAAATATTGTATGTGAAGCTTCGTTTGAACATTTGTGTCCTATGAGGTGGTGGTAATATAAGCCCTTTAAAACGCAAATTGAACGTATGAACATCAGTACGATATTTTATTTTATTTACCAAATAAGTGGGTCTCTTGTTCAAAATAATATTGTGAAAAAAGATAATTGCCTGCAATTTCCTACGTTTTTGCATATTTAGCCATTCAGCATCTACAAGTTTATATGAAAAAGGATCATATTTACGAATGCCATAAATATATCTTAAACATGATTTTTGAGCTTTTTCGATACGTGCTGTGTCTGTGGCATCTAAACAAGGTCCATATACGACGTCGCAGTAATTAAAGTGACTTCAAACCAGCGAAGTTGTTAGTTGAATTTTCTATTTGTGTGATAGTAAATGTCGATGTGGATATAATAGTTTAAGAGATGCATAAGCTTTACTCAAGCATAAATCAATATGTTTTTTAAACCTCAAATCACTATCAATAGTTAGTCCAAGATTTTTTACTTCATGAGTACATTTGATTTCATTATTGTCTATCTTGACAGATATTTGACGTTCAACTGTCGCATAGTTCTTACCAAAGAATATAACCGATGACTTATTGGAATTAATTTGCAAAAAATGTAATTTAGCAAATTGTACGAGAGCATTTATATCACGATTGATACAATTTTCAGCTATAACTGTATTTGCATGTTGAAATGAAAAATAAATTTGCGTGTCGTCAGCATATATATGACTTTCACAATATTGCAAACACGACGTTATGCTATTTGTATATATATTAAATAATAGTGGATCCAAAATAGATCCCTGTGGGACGCCACAACAAATTTTTTCTTTAGAGGACTGCCCCAAGCAAGTTTCAACATACTGAAATCTATTTTCAGGATAACTTCTTATCATATGAACAGCGTTATCAGCGAAGCCTACGAAATGCAAAATAGCATACAACAATTTATGACTAATGGTGTGAACAATACTAGAGCCGTACACTTCCCTAAATCGATTTCTCTCAAAATATCATCAGTTATATTCATTAACGCAGAGGAACAACTATATCCGGCTCTGAAATCTGATTGATTTTCAGGTAAAATCAAATACTGCTCGAGATGACATTTTATTTGTTTGTTCATCACTTTTTCCAAAACTTTTGACAAACATGGTAAAATACTAATTGGACGCAAATCGCTATAGTTTAGAACATCAGATTTTTAAGGTAAAAGAGTACCCTAGCTATTTTCCAGCTATAAGGGAACTTATTTTCCAACAAACAAGAATTAATAATATTAACAATAACCGGTAAAGCTCTAGGACAGCACAAGAGTATCATTTCTAAATTAATAAAATCAGGTCCAGTAGAAAGAGACTTTATTTCATTTAAATATGTTTCAATTTCTTCAATACCAGCAGTAGAAAAGGGAAAAAGTTCATGAAAATCTTGTTTTAGATTGGTACCATAGTAACTTAACAAATTGTTATCAGGTTGTTGTTCTTGTGAAGAATATTGCATGAAAAAGTCGTTTATTTCAATTGGTTTATTAATGAATTCAGGTATTGTATTTGTTTTTCGCTTATTAAGAATGTTTAGTTGATACAGTCTTTTCCAGACAGAATTGGTATTGTTATTGATGCAAAAATTTAACTAACTTTTTTTTTCATTACTTATCGCTATATTTGTTTGATTTCGAATTTGTTTATAATAATTCCAGTGCGCATTTTTTTTAGTTTTTTTAAATCTATTATAAGTTTTGTTTTCCATATCAATCATAGTTTGAATATTATCCGTTAACCACGGAGGTTTTTGATATCTAATTAATATTGTCTTTAGAGGTGCTAATACATCAAAAATATAAAGTAATATATTATTAAAATAGTTAACTTCCTCATCAATACAATTTATATAAAAAATGTCCTCAAACGGGGCATTTAATATAAATTCGTGCAACAAATTGTGATCGATTCGTTTAAGGTTTCTAAATGTTACATAAGTTTTATTTTCGAAGGTTTTTTTCCCAAATTTACAAGATACTAAACAGTGGTCAGAGATATGCGAAACTTCTAGATTACCTGCAGTACCTATAAGCAGACACAGATCTTGAAAATACGATAACATCAAGCAAAGTTTTTGAAGTTTTAGTCACTCTTGTGGGTTTATCTATTACCTGTTGCAAATCAAATATTTCTAAAAGCGAATTAAATTTTTGAGTATTCGCATTATCCAAGTCCAATGAATTTGTATTAATATCACCACCAACAATTAAGTTATTGTAGGAAACTGTGAAGTCAGATAGTGTATCTTCGAAAGACTCAATAAAATCAACGAAACTTTGTTTTGGAGGCCTATATAGACAACCTATAACGCAATAGTTATTATTAATTTTAATTTTTACTCACAATTGTTCCAAATGGGAATTATTTTGTGTGTTCAAAATATCAAATTTACATTTTGTGCTGATATACATACCCTCACCACCACCTCTTGAACCTCTATCTCTTCTTACCAGGTTATATCCTGTAATATTAACAAAGTCACTGCTAACATGCTCTGAAAGCCATGACTCCGTGATGCCAAGAACATCGTATTTATTATTAATGAGAAGTGTTTTTACGCTTGCAAAATGGCTAGTTAAAGATTTCACATTCAAGAAGCTTACAGTGAGATTTTCCATATTTAGATCAATAAACGCAATCAAAAGACAAAATTGATACCACTATCCACTATTAAATACTAACGTTCCGTTATTCACTTCCCACTCTTTCGCTCTTCCTTCTCAACTTATAACAACTAAAATAACAGTAAGCTTCGCAATAGCATCGAGTGGCTATTCAACTTGAGTATTCTTAACCTCCTCTTCTGTTTTTAAACATATTTTCTTGCCTTTAACACTTGTGTATATCAAAGCATCTTTGGTCCATACTTTTTGTTTCCCAAACTTTTCTTTTGCATCAAGCAGTATATGATATCTGCTTCCAATCAAACCTTCCGTAATAATTAAGTTTGTATTTTTCAATTTCCTTTTATTTAAAAACACCTTGTTTCTGCCTTTATAGCTACCGAACTTCACCAGAACAATTCTTGGATGATTTTGTTCCGTTTGTTTCTTTCCTAGTCTGTAACACTCCAAAATTTTAATGTCATTTACCTGCAACGACATGTGAATCTTTATTTTCACTGATCACATCAGCAATTTTAGATTCAATTACTGTAATTTTATCATTGATTTCTTGTATATATTTTTCAATTGTTGTTATAACACTGTCAGCTACTTTTTTTGTCAGCTGTTCTAAAAACTTGTCGGTACTAATAATATCAGCAAACACTTTTTATGAAGTATCTTTAACAATTTGCATTAATTTACTTTTTTGTCTTTCTGTAAATACCATTGTGCTTAGGTATGATGTTTATTTCACGAAAATATACTTTTGGAGATATTAAAATAAACGACTTTTACACTTGTTCAGCCAAAGCGATGCATAAAACGTTCTACTCACTACGAAGGCTCATAAGGCACATAAGAAATGTGTCGTGATGGAATATAGAGTTCGGGTATAATATAGTTCTATCAAATGAAAGGTATAAGAAATTGTCGTAGTTGGGTCCGTTAGCAAAATTATGTCGGGTAGTGTTATTAACGTTGCTCTCAGTTGATTGACTCATTGGGTAATTTCTAATAATGTGCAACTCTTATATTGATAAACATGTAATAAAATCAAGTGCTAAGTTGTTCATTATTCAGTGAGCAATAACAAAATATATGTATAATATTTAAATGGAGTAACCGATAGCAAATAAGCAGTTTTAAAGATGAAAACTAACTTTTCCGCACTCCGGAGGCTTGTATTGGCTTTTAACCTCGATGGTCAGAAACAATTCCTACGAACTGATTTGAACTCAGACCATGACGACGTTGATACAACTCAAACAATTGTTCAACTAATTATAATATTATAATAAATAAAACACATTTCAGTAAGATATATTTTCAACCAATTGTGTGGGAATCAATTAATATTCTGTTCTGTTTATCGTTACTGATGAATGCATGTTATAGGTACGAATTGAACTTAACGGTTCTAGTAAATAATAGGTCATGTATTAATTTAACTTTTTAAGTGTTATTTAGTGTGTGAATAAAACCCAGTGATACTTGTCGAGATGTTTATTTCCACCAAATAATCCGGATTGCGGTCAGTCCACAATTACTTTAATTCATGGAATCATCTTGAAATATATTATCGTTATCCGTCCTATCAACTATCAACATTACATACAACACATGGCGATCCTGCCATGTTTTTCTCGACCTATATCGTGCTAACACACCGGAATCTCTCTAAAAATGACCAAAAATGTGGTGTATCTGCATTTATAAGACCCGTTGTACTGGCACTGGTGGTTTGAAAATCTATAGAGTTCATCTATGAGACACACTGAGCAACATCGAATCATAAAATTGGTCACTTGTTTACACTCCGTAGGTTGTATCGGTCTATCAAATCGAAACTCTACAAAATTATAGTATATCTGTATTTATTGGACCCACTGTACTGGCTCTGGTGAGCAAAAAATTAGTGGGATTCATCTATGAGACGCCCTGAACAAAAATCCAATCAAAAAATTGATCACTTATATACACTCCAGAGACGGTATCGTGCTAAAAAAAATAAAATTTCTCTAAAAATGACCAAAAATGGACTATATCTGGATTTATAGGACTCGTTGTACTGGCTATGGTGACCTGAAAATCAATAAAGTTCATTTGTAATACGTCCTGAACAATATGCAATCATAAGATTGGTCACATGTATACAGCCAGAGGCTGTATCGTGCTGAAAACCGAAATTTCTCCAAAAATGATAAAATTTACACTAAATGAAATTAACTGTCTGGACCCTTACTTTTTGGAATTCTCTCATATCGCTGTTTCAAATGAAACTTACTGTTTCTAGACAATTCCACAATATATTTTAAAAAAATGTTAAGAATTCTAGGAAATTTGACGATCGTTTCGATATCAGATATCATCGTCAGAATGATAGAAGTTACATTTCATTTGATGCCTACATGATGTTTAATAATTATTTTTGGCTAGACCAAGAAGTGACCTACCTTGTGATTTACTTAATATATGTTAACAGAATATATATTGGAACAGTGCAAAAGTATTATAAAGCCAAAAAAGAATAGAAAAGGAAAATAAACTCAAACGGAATAGTAAACATGACAAATTGAGATGTAATCCAATTGAGGTTATATTAACCACACGTTGCTAGGATTAAATAGAGATAACTAAGAAATGCTAATATATCACTTGCTTTCATTAATAAAAGAAAATAATGGTATCTAAAACAATAAGTAGTAAATAATGATGTAAAACATTACAGAGATGAAATAGGGAATAAGAAATAGGGAATAAGAAATATATTATGTAATAGTACAAAAATAAGTAGATCTAGATAAGTATAAATAAGAATCAAAATAAATACTTGAACAAAATGGTGGAAATTATACTTTCATTATAACAAGAGCCAAGAAAATTGATGGGTATGACAGGATATGGTCAGGGCACAGTGGCACACAATGAGTTTGAATTCACAATTAAATATAAGGCATTCAATATTCCAAACATTCCGAGACTCAATAACAATCATCAAACTTTAATTGTAAGTGTTAATATTTGATTATAAGAGTGTAATTATTTAAAATGGACCAAACAGTTAATGGACAAATAGTAGACTTTCAAAATAAATTATAAAAGAGATATTGTATAATAGTGTTAAAGGAATTTTGAATGTGTCGATAATTTATATTGATGATGAACTCTACAGTGAATTTACTCATGATTGACATATTTTCATTTAATTCAATAGTTTCATATGTAACTTTCTGATCATCCTGGTACATAGCGACTGACAGGAAATTCAATTCACTTCATTAGATCAAGTGAGCTTTTTCGAAAGATTTATATAAACCTGTGTCGAATTTGACAGTTAGCTTATTATATTTTGAATCGTCAAAGGGAGATGTAGAAAATCTTGTGTCATAATGATTTTGTAAAAAGAAGGCTGTGGAAAATAATGAAGAAAAAAAGAAGAAATAGGGAAAACCATATTGAAATTACGGGGAGAGTAGCTGAAAACTTGGAGTACAGGCAATAAAACATGATAAATTAATAGAATAATGGATAAAAACGAAATAATAGATGCAAAACTTACCTCAATTAAACCAGGACTAAACTGTGAGTTATTTATTTACATATTAAACATCATATCTTAAAAGTGCATATCCTTAGAACATTTTCCGTACTTACAAACATTCAATTGAATAAAGTATCGAGGGCATATAACTGTAAAGAGACAGAAATTAAGTTATTGGTGATGATAAAAGTTTATTTCGATGAATTTTGTAATAGTAAATTGTAGATAATAAGAAATAATCTAAGTAACTTACCTATTTACAATATGAGCTCGTATAGAATAATTCTCTTTATAATATGAAGGTAACTCAATCTTTCCATATTAATTTCAATCACTTAACAAATAATATTCGTTTGTTTTTAAATTTTGCATAATAATAACCTCACTACATAATTTTATGTCAAAGAACAAATTTCAGATTATATAAGCTATACATCCACTAGATATTGCAAGCTGGTCTGAATTTAAGAAAAGAATTTTAACGTTTTGAAGGTTCAATAAATGAAATATATTTATTTGTATAAATTTACTACTAATGTGTCGATTGTTTCCCCAATTTTCAGGTGTTAGAAAGAAAACAGAAGTTTGATTAATATGGATATAAAAATCTGCAGGAATGTAGGCAACCCCATCTACGCCAATCCACAGAAATCTTTTAAATAAATATACCTCGTATTTGTATAAATTTGCTAATAGTGTGTCGATTGTTCCCCCAATTTTCAGGGGTTAGGAAGGAAACAGAAGTTTGATTTTCCTGTGGATGTAAAAATCTGCAGGAAGATAGGCAACCCTATCTACGTCAATCCACAGAAATCT
The DNA here is from genome assembly GCA_963921935.1 of Galeruca laticollis. Classification (NCBI taxonomy): domain Eukaryota; kingdom Metazoa; phylum Arthropoda; class Insecta; order Coleoptera; family Chrysomelidae; genus Galeruca; species Galeruca laticollis. The sequence continues at coordinate 65,332,184 of OY998183.1, forward strand.
TCTAAATAAATATACTATGAGTGAAAGTTTATTTTGTCACGTTCTCGTTGATCTTTTAAGCCCTATCTTATCATAATATAAAGTAAGAATATCAAATACTTGCCGTATGTACTCTATACATAAAAATATAAAACAAATAATCAACAACTACTAAAAAGCACATCATACACACGCGAAAAACGAGAGGAAGACAATATATATACATATATATATATATATATATATATATATATATATATATATATATATATAGGATTTTCGGGTTATTGCGGTCACAAGACTAAAATAACTGTTTCTATCTATTTATTCAATATTTCGCTATATTTCATAGCTTTATCAGGAATGAACTAAAACAACATAGTAAATTTCAACTTACTTCTCAAACCAACACAATTTAATAAAAATAACTTACAGATATTAGAGTACGTCCTCAAACGAAACAAACATTTAAATGGTTAAAGCAGTACTGATTAAAAACGTTAATGTATAAAATATAAAATAATGATTGATAATGCTATTGTAATGTTTTTTTTATTTATTAAAAGTTTTTATTACGGGTGAGATAAATTTCAAACACTGGGTATGGCTACTTACTAATTTATTTAAACACTAAACTAATCACTAACACTTAATTTATATATACTCAGTATATTCACTTAAACTAATTTATATGAACACTTAACTAATTTAAATCTACTGTTTGCTATTTCGGTGTATTTATTGAACGAGATCACTTTATCAACTCCCTCCTCCTGATCAGTCCCTTATATATATTATTGCCTTTCTTACTAGAAAATTCCGGGCTGCGGCTTATACGCACAAATAGATTTTCTGGCCTTTTCTAGATAAGACTGGTCACAAAAACCAGCTCTGGATAAGATAGTCACTATTCGTAAACAAATATAAAAACAACCTACGTATCCGCCATAATTTTAACTTTTATACCTGGCTTAGACAGAGTCGGTTTTAGAGACTATACCAGGGTGCTGTTTCATAACATAACCCCCTCCTTAAATGGAAGTTCCTCCTGGAACTTTTGTGTAGCCGAGACTGTATGTTTAAATCGGCAACTGGCCCCATTTCTACACTTTCCGATCTTATGGGAATAGCAGGGCACCGCCTTCATCGGATACTGATAACGGGGGTTGTAGCTGCAAATTAATATCTAGACACCGGTATCTTGGAAGATAATCTCTACCATGTTCCTGATGATTCGCCAATCCAACTGGTTACTCGCTATCTTAGGCATAGCCATTTCCTTCACGTTGGATTCCAACACATGGTCTCGGAGGTTTCGAAGTGCTTCCCACACATCGCGGTAGGTAGATCGATCTTGGAATTCATTTTTAGTTACCACGTAGAAGACGTACCGCGAATTATGTTTCAGTTTCAGTGTCTTGCCAGGGGCTGGAATCTGGTCTTCAAGTTTTTCTAATTGCCCGAACTTCTTTCGAAAGACGGTTGCCAACCCTCGTGCGTTATTGATACGGGCGGGGATGTTGTATGCCAGTGAATATTCTTCCGGGAGAGTGAACAAATCCTGTTGTTGTTCCGAAGTGACTCCATATCTAGCTTTCCCGGTACCTCCATACGCGCCCACAAATTCATCGAAGGTGGGGTCAGATACATCTCGAATAAGGTTTACTCCTTCCTCCAGGTCATGGTCACCTTCGAATGGCGCTAGTCGGCTTTGGTGAACTACTTTTGGTTTTGCGTTGGGGATCTTGCTTATGCGATATATAACATCATTGATCCTTTTCTTGATTAAGTATGGACCTTCCCAGGATTTTTGTAATTTTGGAGAAAATCCTTTTCTCCTCGTCGGGTTGTGTAACCATACTTTGTCCCCTTCTTTAAAACCGCCTTCTGTGGCCTGCGTGTCGTACCGACTTTTCATGCTGTCGCTGGCAACTTGAATATTTGTTCGAGCTAATTCATGAATATCATCCAGCCTTCTTCTCAATTGGATTGCGTAGTCTTCGCCTGCTAGATCTTCTCCAGGACGGCAGCCAAATTCCAGGTCACAAGGAAGCCTCATTTCACGTCCAAACAGGATTTTCGCCGGTGTTTCACCCGTGGACTCATTGACGGCAGATCGATAAGCCAATGCGAATAGGGAAAGATACTGGTCCCAATCTCTCTTATGGCTGGATACTGCTCTGGACAGGTATTTTCCAAAAGTCCTGTTCATTATCTCTGCCATTCCATCTGACTGTGGATGTAATGCTGTTGTCCTGGTCTTCTTCATTACCAGCTTGTCGCAAATCTCCTGAAATAGATGGCTTTCAAAATTTCTTCCCTGGTCACTATGGACTTCCAAGGGCACTCCATATCGGCTGATAAATTCTTTCACCAATACATCTGCTACAGTTGTGGCCTCTTGGTTTGGAATAGCGTAAATTTTCACCCATTTTGTGAAATAATCCATTATAACCAGTATGTATTTGCTACCATTTTCTGTTGTCGGAAATGGTCCAGCGGTGTCTAAAGTAATCCTTTCGAAAGGGCTTCCAACATTGTACTGTATCATGGGCGCCCTTCTCTTGCGATGTGGTCCATTACTCGTAGCACAAGTCGTACATTTCTTACACCAGTCCTTCACATTGTCGGAGCTGTTCCACCAAATAAATCTTTCACGGACTCGCTGAAGGGTTTTCTTCACTCCCAGATGACCTCCCGATGGACTGTCGTGTAACTTCTTCAGTACCTCAGCTGCTCTCGCTCTCGGGATAACTATCTGTCTTCTCTTCTCGGAACCATCATCGTTCTCAAGGATTCTTTTCAATGGGCCTTCTTCCAGGACAAGGGAGTCTCACTGAGCCCAATATGCCCTGAGTGTCGGTGAAAATATTGACACTTCTTGCCAGGTAGGTCGCCGATTTTCTTCCTTCCATTGCCGGATCATCTTCAGGTGAGGATCATTCTCCTGATCTTCTCTGATCCTGGTGGGTGACCATTCCTCGTTGACTACTGTAATTCTTGAAACTGCAACTTCCTTTGATTTCGACTTGTTGCATTGTGAATAGTCTACAGGGTATGGCCGTCTAGGCAAGGAGTTGGTTTTTTGGTGACTCACATTAGCTGGATGTTCACCCCTGTCTGATTTCCCCTGTGTCTGGAGTTCTTGGGTTACGGGAGTCTTGGGGAGCTTAGACGGACTGCGTACGTGCGCTAGCTCGCCACACTTCCGGCATTTGATCTTCTTCGGCCTCTTGTCTGCCATACCTTTCAACAAGTTGACGATCTGATCAAGTTTGACATCGTTATCTTCTTCCTGCATGGTTCTACCTTTGTTGTACCGCGAGATTTTCTTAGCTGCTTTGCATTTAGGAGGTTCTTGGTTTACAGGAGTCGTAGGACGCTTACACGAACTTCGTGCATGCTCTAGCTCGCCACAATTACAGCACCTGATTTTCTTCGGCTTCTTGTCTACCATACCTTTCAACAAGTTGACGATCTGGTCAAGTCTGTCATCGTCACCTTCTTCCGGTATGGTACTATCTTTGTTGTATCCCGAAGCCATCGTGGCTGCTTCATATTCAAGAGCAGCAGTCAATGTTTTAGGATGGGCAAATCGAAGCGTCTTCTCCATATCGTGGTCACACAAGCCGTCAATAAAGGCCTGGATGCATAAACATTCCATCATTTTCTCTGGTGCTGATGGATAAGCAGATCGAACTAGTCGGGCAATAACCATTTCATACTCTTGAAGGGGTTCGTCACGTTTCCGCCTTCGGTTCTTCAGCTGGAATCTGTACAACTGTTCCAAATGTTCGTGACCATATCGCATGTCCAACCTCTTCTTCAGCAGCTCGAAGTTATCCATTTCTTCAAGCGGTATCGTCTAAAGTACATCTAAGGCATCTCCGCGAAGCGCGATCTTTAAGTTCACTGCCTTCTCTCTATCGGACCAATTATTCACTCTAGCGGCTGACTCAAATTGTTTCACATAATTGGTCCACGACATTTTTCCAACAAACGTTGGGCCCTTGACTCGGGTAAAACTGCCAATGTCTTCAAACTTAGGTAGTGTTTCTGGCTTGCAAGGTTTCGTTTGCTCGGTCTTCTTTTCTTCCTCTGGCGTGCCTCGGCTTCTTGAATCGGCAATCTTTTCCTCTAACTCCTTGATTTTCTCGTCTATAGTTGTAATCTTATTCTCGATTTCAGATTTTAGGGACGAAATTTCATTTTCAACGTCAGCGGCAATGTCGTTTTTCATTAATAAGATATCGGCAGATATATCGTTCTTCAAAGTAGAAATCTTCCCGTCCATGTTCTCTTCCATGGCAGAAATCTTCTCGTCCATGTTAGCAGAAATTGACGAGATTAAGGTGGACGCCTCGTCATTAAATAAAACTGTTTCTGGATCAAAGCCGTCATTTTCCAGTGCCACTTTAAATCTTTCTACTAATTCAGTTTTCTTACCGACGTTTCCAACTCACGATCTGCCAATTCTGCTCTTAATTCCACCACTTTCAGATCCCTTAATCTCTTGGCCATTTTTACGTAGCAATTTATTTATATTACCCCACACCTGACACCAATGTAATGTTTTTCTTATTTATTAAAAGTTTTTATTACGGGTGAGATAAATTTCACTCCGCATGGCTACTTACTAACTTATTTAAGCACTAAACTAATCACTAACACTTAATTTATATATACTCAGTATATTCACTAAAACTAATTTATATGAACACTCAACTAATTTATATTTACTGTTCGCTATTTCGGTGTATTTATTGAACGTGATCACTTTATCAACTCCCTCCTCCTGATCAGTCCTTTATATATATTAATGCCTTTCTTACTAGAAAATTCCGGGCTGCGGCTTATACACACAAATAATTTTTCTGGCCTTTTCTAGATAAGACTGGTCACAAAAACCATTTCTAGATAAGATAGTCACTATTCGTAAACAGATATAAAAACAACCTGCGTATCCGCTATAATTTTAACTTTTATACCTGGCTTAGACAGAGTCGGTTTTAGGGAATATACCAGGGTGCTGTTTCGTAACACGTAACACGTATATATATATATATATATATATATATATATATATTGAACTTCACAACATTTGTAAGAATTTAAAAGTTTTGATGTGAGAGGTTTTCATGTTTATGAAACAAGAAGTGGATTATAAGTCACTAAAACATGTGGAATTATTTGTTTTTTATGATAACTTAACTAAAAGAACTTTTTAATATTGATATTATTCTTCTAACATAGATATTGAAATATTAAAGTAATATTCAAAATATTTACCGTGATTTACAACATATAAACAGTTCATCTCAATTAAAATATCAGACTATAAATCTTCACTAGGCAATATGATAAATTGTAAATGTGGCATATACTTCATAAAGATTATCTAAAAACTCAAAAGAATGGATAAATGGAGGAGTTGTGTCAAGTATCCAGAGGGAGTAGACACCTGACATTCTGAGTTTGACTTTTGAACTGTTAGTAAGTGAAAGAGCGAATTGGAGAGAATTATTGAATTGTTAGTCTGATATGTATCAACTAAAGAGTATAAAATGGTCAACAACGGTCTTGAAGCACCAGTTTATTTTTAAAATAGTAGTAACTTTACCATTAACTTTAATTAATAAAATAAATACTAACACTGCTTTTTTGTGGTCCTCCGAAAAATATCGTGAACAGCATGTGTTGAAAATTCGATGTCACACTCAATTCTCAAGCCACTTTCATTTTAAACACTTGTTATACAATATACTATTTTACCCCTATCAAGTCTACAAAATTCTATTTTCTCAACTAGTGGAAGAATTTTATTTACTCTTCGAATATGAAAAGAATAATCACCTGAAATTGTAGCAGCATAAGCCGTATTAACTCTTTTTAATATCTTCATAATCAGGAATATGAAGAGATCAACACTTTTCTACTCACTAAAAACTGAAGTATCAACAATTAATGTTGGTATTTCCTGGAATGTGAACCTTTTAAGTTTATTGGTCTAATCTATTAATGCCGCTGTATTGACTTAAGAGGCTGGGTAGAGTAAATAATATCCTTTCCAGTTACGTTGGCATCAATTTCATAACGATAATATATATTACGTGAAACCACGGATTCCCTTTTTTATACAGGGACTGTTCCATATTATGAATTGTTACCCGGCAACCATGTAGAAATCAATTTTGACAACTGCCATGTTAAGAGTGGACAAGTAAAATATGTGTTGCTGAATTTCAACAAATTTCTACATAATGTAAACGTTTAATATGTGAGAAAAGTATTAACAACAAGCAATCATTTTGGTCTTCGTCATCGGATTCAGCGGAAAATCAAGAAAATAACTTTAGGCGAAGTGTCCAAAACAAGAATCAAGAAGAGGAGAAATAAAACTGTGAATTCGTTCCAATACCTTCATCCAAATTAAACACTGGATTATTCCTGTATGTCGTAGGGGTTTTGCTTTGAAGTTACAATGCCTGACAATGTTCAAAGTGTGGGCAATTTTAACGAAATTGATTCAAGCTGTTGGTAAAAAAACGCGCCGCTATCGAAAGAAAACAAACTCAGTTCAAAACATCGCAAATGGAATGTGATTCTATGTATAGGTGCATAAAACCAAAACTAAATAATTAAATTACATAGTGATTACGTCAAAGCATCAAGAGAAGCCAGAATCAAATCTGGGCCATATGAATCCCTTCAACTCGAACACAGTTTTTGTGGGATTACAGCAAATCAGAATTCCTTCGCTATTCAAAACCAAGTAGAAATAATCTTGTGAAAGATATTAAGGCCCTATACTATAATTCCAATCAAAACGGTGAAATAAAAGTAAAGCTCGATTTCAATGAAGAACTTAGCAATCTTACATGCAGACCAAAACATATTGCCCCCGTTTTGAATTATTCCAGGTTTCACCAAGTTCGTTTGCCAATCACGCAAAAAAGGGAACATTTCCAAGAATTAGAAAGTGTTATATCCCAAGACTACTTTTTGTTACCTGTTGTTCGGTTTAATTATTTTGTAGCGGCCACTCAGTTATATAGCATCTCAGGCGGAATTCTTTGCCAGCTAAATAATTATCTAGGAGTTGATGTTACCGGTTCGCGGGTAATACTACTTTATTTTATTATAAATGATAAATATTTATTTATAAAGAAATGAAATAATTTGTAGAAAAAGAAAAAAAATAAGTTAAATCAAATTAAATTAAGATACGATAAGAGATGATATATTTGTAGAGAAAGAAAAAAATCAAGTTAAGTTCTGATACGATAAGCGGGCGCCACCTAGAATATTATCAGCTTTGTAGTTGTTTGTAGTTGGTACATTAAGACGGTTTTTACCTTTCCAAAAGCATGATTTGCTTGTGGTGTGCAGGTGATAGATTTATGTTTTTTTCGGTCATGTATAAGATCGGAAATTGGGGCAGATAAAGAAGCAAAATCTTGTTGGAAGCGTCGATAATAAGAAAACATCACTGAAAATATACGCACTTAAGTGGTAGTTTTTGGAACTGGATAATCACAAATAGCGGAAACCTTTTCAGGATCGGTACGAAGACCATTTTCATCCACAATATAACCCAAATATTTGAGGGAAGGACGACAAAATTGACATTTCTTTAGATTAACAGTTAAAACAGCATCTCGTAATTTTTCAAATACTCCCTGAAGGATTTCCAGATGTTTATTAAAATCATGAAAATTATGATATCATCCAAATAGTAAAAACAATACGGCTCTAAAGAAGGACCGATAACTAAGTCTATTAAGCGACACACGCTAGCAGGGACTGAGTCTAAACCAAAGGGAGTAGTTAGATATTCAAATAAACCTTTACCATTAACAGCAAATCCAGTTTTTCCCCGAAATGACTTCTCCAAAGGAATTTGATAGAAACCTTGCTTTAAAGCAATACTAGATATATAACGAGATAAGGGATATGCATCTTTATTTACTGTGACACTATTTAGTTTACGCCTATCAAAACAAACTCGATATTTACCATCACTCTTTTGGACCAACCAGATAGGACTACAATATCAAGATTAACTTTCCTGAATCACTCCCAGTTCAAGTAATTTATGTACTTCCTGTTCTAGCTATACTTGCATAGCTTGAGGTAGAGGATATTGAGGTTCCTTCAAGGGAAGTGAATCTCCTGTATCAATAAAATGTTCAACGAGCGAGGTTCTACCAATTATGTTAGAAGGACTAATAGTTTTAAAAATTTCAATAATTTGATCTAATCTACGTTTCTGCTCCGAAGACAAGTGAGAAACATCCTGAATTGTATTAACTACTGCTAACGAGAGAGAATTGACAGTGTGAGATAAGTTAGAAAAATTAATTTTAACAATAAGCGTTTTGAGAAAATCCATGCCAAGAATAATTTCATGTTTAACTGAAGGTATTAGATACAATTTCATAGCCCTAGATACTCGTATTTTGTCTGTGGTGGTGTAGGTTTCAATATGACCGATAACATTCTGTAACTTACCATCTACAGTCGATATTTTCGACTTACCATCAGTGAAGATAGGTATCGATAAATTATGAATAAAATCCAATACATTTTAGCCAATCAATGGAATATTTGAACCAGGGTCAACAAGACAACAAATTGTTTTATCGCAAATTACAATATCAACATATGGTCTATTATCATCCTTTTTGTATAAAACTGATCCTACACATTCCAAAGGTTTCGGTTTTGTTTGAGATGAGTTTTCTTTATAAAATCTTTTTACAAACATAAGCCATGAATTCCAGTCAACTTGACTTCGATGAGGCACATTTTTTAAAAGATCATTATGGGTGAAAGAATTTTGTGAGCTTGAAATTCCTAACGCGACAGAGCTCTAATTTATAGAATCTGTTTGAATTGACCTTAATCTTTGGTTTGTTCGGATTTTTTCTGAGATTTTGCTCAAGTGGTGTTGGTTTTTCCCGATGTTCCCGGCAACTGTGGAAGAGTGGGAATCTATACCACCGCTTGACTCGTTTTTTGAATACTGTAAACATTTAGTATTAACGGTACCAGACTGTCCACAACCAAAACAAAACACTCTTCTAGGAATGCGACAGGTATTATAGGTATGACCGGATTTCTTACAATTCCAACATGTCACTGTCGACGATACAACAGTCACATTCTTACGAAATTGTTTGGAACAAGAATCGTCTCTAAAAGATGTATTAGGAACGCTTAAATCTGGCTCAAGTAAATATTGATTACTCTTGCGGTTTGACGTAGATTGTTAATCCCAAGTTAGGCTTTCTTCAAGTCTTTTAAATTTTTCAGTCAAAATGTCAACAGTATAGATATCTTACAAGGCTAATGGTTGTGCGTAATAAGATAAGATATTTTTACGAATGGTACGAATCACAGAACTTTCGCTTGGTTTATCATCAGGGTGATTAAACAAACCACACATGAAGTTAATATATAAGGTAACCCTTTCATGTTGACCTTGTTTTCTAGCTTTTAATTCCTCAAGTAAATCATCTTGATAGTTATAAGGCAAGAAATCTGCTTTTAATTTGATCACTAATATTAAATTAACTGTCTCGACCCTTACTTCGTGGAATCTACTCATATTAGTGTTTTAAATGTAACTCACTGCTTCTAGCTAATTCCACAATATAATGAAAATTGTTGAAAATTCTGAAAAATTGACAATTTTCATTAAAACCAAGTACTGATTCCCTAGAATCCATCCCCGAACAACGTATTCCCCATTTATGCACAGGTACAGGTTTAGAAAAAGAATGTCTTTCGAGATCAACAGAATTAACTTTGCCCTCCAAAGAAAGTATTTCAGCAGTTAAACGTTTTTTACCCCTTTCCTGCTCATTTTTCTCACAAACTGAATGAGAGATGCGTCGGGTAAGGTGCGTTAGACGACAAGTCAATCTTTTGTATTCGACATCAGAGGAAGTACCAACAAAAACTTGGACCTTATTCTTCAAATCACTAAGTGAATTTTTAATTCCTGTAACCTCTGAATTAAAGGGAAGTTCAATCTATGAAATAGAACTACGCATAGATAGTTCTTTAGTTAAAATACCACGCAATAATTTCCTCTTGTTTGCAACCGTTGAAGTTATTTCTAAGCCAAGATAAGGAAGTTCATAATCTAATTAATGAGTTAAAAGGTATTCGACATTGAGTTTGAAGCTATGTGCCATTTTAGAAATTTTAAGTCAACAAATTTGAATCAAATTGTACCAAAAAAGTTATGAATATCGAGTACTGTGTCTTTCACGAAATACTTCCAGTATTTATAGTGTAAGTAATAGATAATAAACGTATGTAAAAGAAATGAGATAGACAGAAAGATAAATTAACAAGATACCAAAGATAAAGATATAAATAAAGATAATAAAATATATAGTTAATCAATCAAAAGATTGAAAATATGAAGATAAAGATATATATATATATATATATATATATATATATATATATATATATATATATATTATAAGTTTTCATAATAGTATATTAGATAATTTATTTATTTATTTAAATTATATTGTTTTTTTTTAGTTAGCTAGCTCAGTTAATTTTTAATTCGGGAGCATGAGACCAACTCTACTCTTTGGGTTCAAGCTTAGATTGAGTTATATTCTTTAATTAAATATAATAAAACACATAGATTGTGAATAATTCAATTTTTTCATAAAAATTTATTTCAAAATAGATAATTGATACGCCTATGGCATTCTAAAACCACAGTCATTATTCATACTATCAAATATTCTATGCGCATGCTCAACTAAACGGAATCATACGAACGACAACCGAACGTTTATGTTAAACGCTTGCCAATTGGTATGGATATTATCTATATAACAGAATCGTTCTCTTTATAATAAGAAAGGTGATGGAAAATATCATAAAAGGATTAATGTGTAGGGATTATATATACATACTATTATATCATCAGAAGAATTAACTAGATACTACACATACCTTTGGAAATATTATATCTATACATAGAAATGCAAATTTATCATATGATTATTATTCACGTAAGTACCACCATTATTTCTTGACGAAATTAAGAATGTTCATGAAAATTTCTTACTAACATCTTATTTAAATCTAATGAATGATTACATAAATGTCTTTTTCTTTTAGTTTGATCGATCAGATATACGCAAAAATTACTTTACAATAATGGAAATAATCACTGAATTTATAATTAGTTTGTTATTATTGGCCAATAATATTGAAACACACTGACCTGGAGTATGGATTTTACCAATTCTGGTAACAGGAAAAACGCCGACTGGAAACAACGCTGCACAATTTTTGGAGAAATCTTGGATATTCTCGGGAATAACTGGATATCAACATACGTAAGTGTTTGGTGTTTGATTTATATTATGAATTTTTAACTTTCAAATGTATTTATTTCAATTTTACTTAAAATTTATTCCAAAACTCACATCGTTCTCTTATCCCCTTACGACACCAAGCTCTCAACCCACGCTTATCTCCGATCGTCAATTTTTTAATCAATAAACTATTTGTTTCCCAGCTCACTGCTCCAAAGAAAGTTTTGTTTCCTTTACAATTTAACAAAACTGTCCTGTCATAACAACAATGCTTTCCTTTACCGAGCTATAAAGTTCTATTCACTTTTATTGCACTTTGAAACTTTTTGGAAAACATATGATTATGAATTTCACTTGAAGAAGTCTGCTTTTTTTTAATATATTCAAATTTAAATAAAATCAAGTCCTTGACAATTCGTAAAACTCACGGTTAATACTTTGAAATTACACTGTAAATTCTTGTTTTTCTACCTGTGATAAATTTGAAATAATATCTAATTTTATAACACAAATCCTTTTATCTACCATATGTTTTGGTTTCTTTATTTGAAACTATCCAAATTTTATAGTTCTGATATTGACATATATCTATCACCATCTCATGATCCATTTCCTTTTTTTGTTAATATATAAAATTGATACAAAATGTTGACATATCATTAGAGTTATGTCATCTTGGATTTATATTTCTAATTTGTCTAATTCTGTATAACAAATATTATTATTATTACTATTCAACTTATAGTTGTATTATACTTGGTTACTAAAGCTTGTTTATTTTCAGATAAACAGCTGATTCCCTAGTGACAAACAAATATACATTTTGGGCTGATACAATGTTTTCTTCCATACTTATACGTTTTCATACTTTTAGAAAATTATTAAGGTAATTTCTCTATATTTTATTGTTACTCTTCTTATTATATTAAACAAATGATTTTTTAATATGATTTTATATGAATTTTGATTCTGACTGTGGTTTTTTTATGTGTTCTGTTATTGTTATAGTTTCAATTTATTTAAATACTAAATAAAACATTCTCAATCAGCTGATGTGCTTTAATGATATAAGATATGTGGTTCAATATATATATATATATATATATATATATATATATATATATATATATATATATATATATATATATATTTAAATCAGAAAATCAAAACAAATGATTATTCTGTGGTAATTATCGACCGTACTATTTATATAAGCAAAAGGTGATGATTGTCAGGTATGCGGTCAGTATAAGAAATAAAACTATATTCTCATTCTCAATATTTCGCTATTGTTCAATAGCATCATCAGGAGACAAGATGTTAAGAGTCAGTAAAAGTTGATGTACACCACATTAAGGTACTAACTAGATATATATATATATATATATATATATATATATATATATATATATATATATATATATATATATATATTGAACCAGATATCATAGATATTAAGAGAATTAGTTCTATAAAACTATGTTGCTAGTATGAAAATGTATGAAAATAATATAATTTAAGAAAACACAATTAAAAAGGAAACACTTTTCTTAATTCAAAAGCATATCAAGTAAAGATATATTAAATAATAGCCTATAACAATATAATAAATAAAGAAATTACCTCAATAATAACATAAAATATAGAGATTGCCTAACCAATGTAATGATGTAAATAAAGTTGCCTAAGACGAAGAATATCTTCTGTAACGTGATCAGCTGTTCACCTAAAAAGAAACAATTATATCATCAAGTCAAGAGAATTTTAGATATAAGTAGTTACATTTGAATACAAATATAAATATTTAGTAGAATAAGGAATATAGTTTTTCATAGATAAACAATTAAACATAAAGAAAAATGATATATGTCTGTAAAATGAACATAGGATTAAATAATAATTTATTAATTGCGTTAGTAGAAATAAGTTAATACAAGAATTAGATGGAGAATACATAAAAGGATTTATGATTTAAGTTATATAATTGTAACAGTAATAGATTGTTTATGACAATATTAGATAGAACTATTTAAACAACATCTATGTATATAACCAACTCTAATTTATTTGTATGATTAAATTTCAAAAGATTCTCTACAAGTGTATTAGAAATGTGAAATAGTATATTTATGAACTTTTCTATTAAGTAAACCCAAATCAAATAATTCAATTGCATAGGACAATATCTGATTGGTTAGAAACAAAATGACAGATAAAATTTGCAATCAACAAGTATTGAAACAAACTTTGGTAGATAGTGACCTGAAAACAAACAAAGGACTTTGTTTGTTAAAAAAAAGTGAAAATCGAGAGGAAGCGTGGATGAGGAGAAGTGGCGTCGAAAGGTGTGGACTGTGTGTTAGAGTGTTCCCGAAATTTTTATGAAATTCCCTAAATAACTTAATAAATTTTGATATAACTATGAAAAACAATCTTGTGTAGTACTCACCGATAATCAGACACAGTTGTTCTGCAAAAAACCAGCAGAATTTCTCCAGAAATTGGTATTGGAACTGCAGAGAAGTATGCCTGGGGTCCAGAAGAGTTATCCCAATTCCAGAGCATCAGGTCAGTGTTCTTTTATACTATTATTGGCCAATAATAAGCAAAAAACTCAAATAAGTGCTTAGTTCCGTATTTTGATAAACATTCACAGCAATGATCGATCTCAAATATAAAGAAAACGGACTTTATTTAATTAGTTAATAAATTAAATCTTTAATAATAACAAAAAGGCCTAATTTCAATAAATAAATAATTCAAAAGTACGTACGCCATTTTATCATAAGATGATGCTTAACTTGTTTACATGTAATCTGTCTATCTGTTTATAAATTGTATATTAATTCCATGTCTATATAAATCTTTTAATACTTTTCTTCCACAGCATATTGATAACATTTTCATGTATATTCTTCACATAAATTCTGGTATGTTTTAAACCATCTAAATGTTTCTTGATTGTTAATTCTATGTCATACTAATGAGCCACAGAAGCTCCATCTCACGTTATTAAAATTATGTTCATTTTACGCATGACTGGATTTTGAGCATGCGCACCGTTAAAAATATAAAATAAATAATTTCTTTAGAGGTGACCATAGGCGTCTCAAATAATTATTATCACATATAAAATATTGAATTTAAAATTAAATTTTGTTATAAGTAAAGTGTTTCTTTTATTTAAATGAAGGTAATACGTTTTGAATGCCAGGACTCGAAGAGTAGAAAGTGTTTCATGCTCCCGAATAATTAAAATAAAATAAATTACAAAACAATATAATAATAACCAACTGAGCTATCCAAATCTAAATAAAAATTCTAAATATAAAATTATAATCATCTAAATTCCACAACAATAATAAAAAAGTAAGTTTATAAAAGCCAACTATTTATTAATAATATATATATATATATTATTATTATTTTATATATAACTTTTATAATTTTATTTAGTTTATTTATTTATATTTATGGGCGCCATTTTGAAATTATTCCCTTGATTGACTAGCTCAGATTTTTCAATTAATTATTTATTTATAATGTTTATTTAATTAGTCGGAAGCATGAGAATCCTCCCTTTGAGTTCTGGATATACTAATCAAAGATTGAGGAAATATATTCTTAATCTTACCTTTAACTTACAACCTCTGAAAGAAACAATATCTGTTAAATAAAACGATTGAAATACGACAACAAAGATATTGAGAATTTAATCATGGATGTGAGAATAAAGAAAAATCAACACATAAATGTAAAGCAGTTTAATAAAATAATTTGAAAATTTTTAACCTGATTGGAACATAATAAAATATTTTTGAAACTATTAATTTGGTTTATACATTGATTCTTATGGAATTGTGCCACCTTATATCATACATGTATTCTCTATAACAAAATGTTCCCACTACTGCGTCGGCGCTAAATCTCCAAACGCATGCGCTACTACAATATACATGAAAGAAGGAGGTTTCCCTTCCATAAATAACGTTTCACAGTTAACACGAGGCTAGCGTGCTTGTGATAAAAGATTTTGTTAAATTATCAAGTTTCTATAATCAATTACATATAAGTGATAATTTATAAACTAAATATGTGTGTGTTTAAAGGTCAAGGAAGTGATAGTTTAAAGTTATACATGCAATAGCTGGAAGGAAGTTATAAGATTTAATATAACATACATGATGCACGTGATATTTCAAATAGATCAATTTACAAAAGGTGAGTACATTAATTTGATAGATATTAAAGATATAATTCTCTATAGATAAATTTATGATGCATCATATTTTATTATTTTTGGCCTTTTTATGCGTTATGTGATTCGAATGTTCAACTAAAGATTTGAGTGTACACTTTGAAAATGTTAATTGGAATTCCAAATAAGTTTAAGCAAAATACACAGACCTTATTTTTGCTATCACTGCCGGCTGCACTCGCATCTCCAAATCTTGCAGATATCTCATAAGAGACACGCTCCTATTGCACTATTCACTCCTTACACAGGATTGAATACTCCTATGATTAGTTTGATTTAATCTTTTTTTTAGAATTTTAACTTTTAAAACTTTTAAACAATTTTATACAGAGAGCACTCTTTTATCGACGCATCCTCCATCACCATCATAAATCAACCTTCTTTTGTTTTCAAAATCAACAAGTCTTTTGGCTTCCCTAGTCCATAGCTCACTTATTTGTATTTTTATCACTAAAATTGTTATTCTCCAGTCTTTTTGTTACTATTTTAAAAAACATAAATTTATTGTCCTGGGGGGTAATAACACTGATACACTTAGATTTCTATTGTATTAAGGAATTTTAATTAAGTCCTCTTTTCCTCGTACAATAGTCAATTTTCTTATATTCATGTTATTTAGCTAATTTGAGAAATGTTTATTTTTACAAATTTTACAACCTATATTATTAATTAACCTATATGTAATTGATTCTATTTTAGTTTGAGTCCTGTTTTATCGTTATTATACATAAACTCCTGATTATTTTTGTTTTTGTAATTAAATTTCATATATATATAATCAATAAGCAATAATTTTAAGTTGGTAATGAAAATTCCCTAGCAGGCATTACTTCTTGTGAATATTCATTTCCTTTTTATACGTTTGGGCTGTGTTCCAATTATCTTTTCCATGTAGTTTCAACCCTTTGCAATGAATGAATGAAACATGGTATTCTAAACCTTTGCTACTACTAAAAAAATTATGTAAACAATGTTAAGTTATCATTAAACTGATTATTCTTTTCTCTTAATTTAGGTTTCAAGCTATTATATGACGTTTCATCCTGCAGAAATTGCTATGGCTGTGTTCAGTGTAATACGGAATTCCGTGACTTTGACAACCAATCATAATTACTGGTACAGGTAATATTTACTATCTATTTAACTAATATAGTGTTGGAATTTTTATTCTTCATCCCTTTTTAAAACATTCACATCAATATTTCACCCGATTTATTCATATTTCAATCTTTTTATATTTTAATATTTGACTTGTTATTGAGTTTATTCTAATGATTGTGTCTACTAACACTCCTTCCGTTACAATAAGACCTTTTTATTATGTTTATTTATTTCAATATATTTACAAAACTAGATGACTAGTTCAATATATATATATATATATATATATATATATATATATATATATAAATATATATATATATATATATGTTTATACAGTTCCTCTATTTAAAATGTAAAAGAAACATTGAAATAAGGAAAACTATTTATATTTGTATGCAATACTTTCGATACACACTGTATTATATGTATAATCAATAATTTTGAAAGATTCGGTATACAAATCAAATGTGACATTTTAATTTTCGGATGTCGTTTATGTAGAATATATTCAATGATAGACAGAATTATATTACATTTTGGAGAATATATTTGAAATTTTAAAATACAGATGTCTCTACAATGATAATGAAAGAATTCAAATCTCTCTTAGTTATAGGGAAACATAAATTAGAATTTTTTTTTAAAGGATGTTATCGTAACCAAAGGAGAGGAGATTTATTTATTTGAAGAAAGTTTAGTTAGTGTGTTTGAAATCCCGAAGAGGCAACATCGTAATTAGAGTTGTCTCAATTTTTGGTAGATAGTAGAAGTTGTATATTTATACAACCAGATTCAAAAGCCATTTCATTATAAAGCCACTGCGTGCATAATTCGAATAAGAATTGCATCGTGTGTAGTGAATGTGTTCCAGATTTCTAAATAAAATTTAGAAAGTTTCCTGAATTCTAAGATCAATTAGAATTGTACGAGTTGTCCAGTCATTAGTTGGTGAGTTCGATCCATTTTTGTTACAATAATTTCTCGAGAAATATTGAGGCCTATTTTTAAATTAAATTTGACATAGATGCATCTATTAGATTTTTGATTGCAAACAAAATTAATAAATCATATAAGGAAATCCACATAAGAGAAGAAAAATTTGAGTGAAGCTTGTTTTTTACATTTATCCATATCAAGATTTAGATCGACAATTGGAACTTTTATTAAACGTTTTTCATTAGGTTAATTTATAGCATATAGGTTGTAGTAATTTTAAGTTTCGTAGAAATTACGACTGTTGTTTCGTTTATAATAAGTTTGGGGAATATTAATTTGTTAATTTGTATTTGAATCTAGTAGTATAATATAGAATTTTGCATTCCTAGTCAATATAGTCTTTTTATAACATTATTTCAGAAAATTAAACATTTTTCATTAAATAAAACTGTCGAACAAATCAGTGACAGTTGGTAATTTTCAGTGACAGAAATATTGGAAACGCCATCAGAGATTTGAAGTGCCTTTTATAATATTAATCATACAGTTACTATAGGTTCTGACCAATAGTGAAACAGATAATTTGGAGATACGTGAAAAATTTAAACAAATTTTGAGTAATTAATTTTTTAACAGTTTGATCCCACCCTGAGAGAAGAGTAATAGGTCGATTATACATATAAATTCATTTTTAGAAATACTAAATCAATATTTATTAGAGCCGGCCATATTTTTGACAACTACTGTCAAAGTAGAAATTTCTTACATAAGGTTTTAAGTTGTATGTACAAGAATTGTCGCTGCGACAATATACATCAACGTGAGGTGAATTGAAATTTATCCTTACAGGAAGGTTTACATTAAAATTAAATAATTAAAATTCATCATATAGAGAATTAGATAAATTATAATTTGGCTTCCAACGTGGGGCAATTATAATTAAAAGAAGGTATGGATAAGTGAATATATTATAATTTGTCATCCAAACGTGGGGCAACTATAAAATAATATTGAATATAGTATAATATATAAAAGAAGATGTAGGAATATCGCGTGATATGTTAACAACAACAACAAAGAGATTCATGGGTAATTCACGCAAAATAAGGGGCTACTGATAATGGAATTGCTTTTCAACGTTATACTCTTCCAAATCTCAACTCAAAATTCATTGACAAATGTGTACTCAACTGACAATGGCAGGCCCCCAGTCTTGGTCGCCAAATATTTAGTTTACCGATATCACATATTGTTCTTCCCCGGCTTGGGACTCTTCATCAGGTAGTGAATTCAACCTCAGTTAATGTATTTTCATATCTAACACTGGGGTGGGGTGAACAATCGATATTAAATTGGACGCCACCAGTTTTTTAAGCGATTAGAATGACTGAACAAAGAACTAAAAAAGTTGAAAACTGGAGAACCTTATATTTACTTTAACTCAACAAAACTGAATACTGAAAATATTTTAACGCGATGGTCCAAGTTAATATAATTTACTGAAAATCAAATATCGAAGGTTTCAGAAATTATATTTATTCATAAATCAGTAAAAGCAATAAGATGATTCACATTAAGTGAATATCTAAAATA
Source organism: Galeruca laticollis (assembly GCA_963921935.1). Taxonomy (NCBI): domain Eukaryota; kingdom Metazoa; phylum Arthropoda; class Insecta; order Coleoptera; family Chrysomelidae; genus Galeruca; species Galeruca laticollis. The sequence goes on from OY998183.1 coordinate 65,351,411, forward strand.
CAAGACGAATACGAATGCAGTTATACAAATAAAATCCACAATTCTAGATTTCCATGAATTGTACATAAGATAAAGGACTTATCTTGGTGAGGTGTTGAACGATTTACTATATAATATTACATATGAAGTTCAAAATACCATACTTTATTGTATTTACATATATAATTTTTAAATAGGTTTGTCTCAATTTATTTTATTAGGATTGTACTAAACATTATATTCCATATGTCGGTATTATATTTCCTTTTATTGTGATCCTATATACTATTGTTTGTTCTGTTTTTATTTTTTATTCTATATGTATTTTTAATATGTTACCTTTAATTGTTTACTGATTGATGTTAAAGTAAGCTTGCTATCCCATGTTCTTTATTATATTTACATAGCTGTTTATTGTAATATGTCTTCTTATATGTATATTAGGGTTCCTAATTAAATAAAGATCTACCTTGTGTTTTGGCGTTTTATTGAATTTTGTAACTGGGCAATTGGCAGTATTAATGCTAGTTGCATTAATTAATAAAAAAGGAAAAATGTATAAAAGATACAATTAATTTTTAAAAACCGAGTTTTCTAACAAAACAAGTTCTATAGAAATATAACAGATGGAAGGTCACTTAACCCATTAACGCCGTGCGTGGTTCTATGGACACGGCAAAACCCTTATGTTCTATGTCACTTCAATGCCAGTAGATCATTAGCTGGAGGGCGGAGCATTGATGACGTTGTAGTTAGGAACATCTAAAAACGCGCGAGAACGTCTCGTTTTGTTTGCCGGCTAGTTTCAAAGTGGTTATTGTCGTGTAAAGTTCGTCTGTTGTGAGTTCAACTGAAAACATGGACATTAGATTTGAGTAAGTACTTTTTGACTAACACAACACAAATGAGAGTTTTGGTTGATGTATTTTAACTGTGGCTTTTTGGAACAGCTAAACAATATATTTATGCACATTTAATAATATTTAGATGAATTGTATAGATGCAATGCCTAGTTAAATCTTAGTGTAGCCATATTGCCACGCTAGGCGTTCCTAGTTACTGTATTATACGTTGATTTAGAATCGTTGTTTCAGAAGGGGGTTTTCTTTATCAGAGGCTCTTGATATGATCGACAGTGAAGATATTGATGGAGACATATTTATTGAACCACCAGATGTAAATGTAGATACGGATGAAGACTCAGCGGACGAAGACGAAGGCGGGTAAGAAATACCTATTGGTTTCACAAATTGGTTATATTATCACATGTCTATTTTATAGGCTAGTTGATAATCTTACAACCCGTCAACTACTTGCCAATGCAGAAAGAAGATTGCCCAACAACGATCGATTAGGAACAAATTATGAGGAAATTGACCCTGCAGCAATAAATTTAGATGATCAACTTGTTTCTATGTTACCTGATAAAGTTAGAGCATGGATTGTCGAGACAAAAATAAATGATAATCCAGAAGTGAGATGGGAAAAAGGAGCTGATTTTGCTATTGAAAAAGCTGCCTCGTTTCCCAATGCTGATTTTAGTGAATATAAAAGTCTCTCCATGGTGAATATTTTTGAAAAATTTGTAGACGATGCAATGATTGATCTTTTAGTAGAAGAAAGTCGTCGATATGCTCTTTTTCTAAATTGCCCGGATCCAAAAATAACATCAAGCGAGATACGGTGTTTTCTTGGCATATTACTAATAAGTGGTTATAACCACGTGCCATCTAAGCGGCACTATTGGGACGGGGGTAACGATATGAGGAATACTGCCATTTATGAATCTATGAGAAGAGATAGATTTCTGCAGATATGCCGATTTCTCCACTGCACTGACAATACAAAAGTCGATAGCTCTCAGCTAGGTCCTAGTGGATGGAAATATGGTCCTTAATCCATCCCGGCTGGTTTCGTGTTGTTTCTACCGGTGCTGTGTATTCATAGGGCCTAACCAGGGGCTGCAGAGCTGAGCAGAGAAAAAAAGGAGTAAAAATTAAAGAAAAATTCTGGGAAGGAAGGAATAGATAGGAAGCTTATGCTTCAATACATAAAAAACTGAATCCAGATTTTAAAATAAAACTAACAGAAGTCTGTTCTATCATATTCGTTTTGTTCCCTAAATAAACAGAAAATGCGGAATTATGAAGCTAAAAAAGAATGACAAGAAATTATTGAAAATTTGCTTCAAAAGAATGTGATATGTTTCTTTTTTACAATAAAAAAGATACAAAATTCATCAAACCCCAGCCCATATTGTAATTTGAAATAAAACATAGAATACACATGGAGAAAAAATATTTCAAGGATCTAGCTCACCAGCAAATATGTGAAACCACTACGATGTAGGTACAAAATTATAGTTGTTACTAATAGGAAAAGACTTTTCTTATGTACGATATGGTTTAAAAACACAAAATTTGGAAGTGAAACAAGTTTTTTAATTTCGAAAAGTATGTACGATGAAATTAAAATACCATAATCCGATGGAAATCGTAGCAGCCGATCGGCTCGGAGAAAAAAAAGAAATTCGAAGAGTTACTTTTCTATAAACATAAACACTCTGCGAAGAAAAGAAGCCAAAACATCAATATTGTGGTGATAAGCAAAATAAGATGTGCTTTCATGTTCAAAAAAATAATGAAAACAAACGAGAAATAGAAATGGAAAGGTAAGAGCAATGAGAAGATAAGAAAACAAGAAAAGAAAAGAGAAAACAAATTCAATTGATGTAAAGAATCGTTAACCTTTTCTAGTTCGAAGCTATGACTTTAAAAAAATGCAGTAAACTCAAAAGGTATATAATAGGAGCGTATACCCATTAGCGATAATAAACCATTGCAAATGATATGCAATTATAATAAAAAATGCAGTTAGCGATTAAATAGGAGCCCATTCCTATTATCAAGAAAATTATCAGAAATTAAACAAAATCAGTCACTGGTACCGTACTGAGACCCTATAATATACAAAAAATTAAGCCTCTACCAAAATATAAAATGCAAAATCTCAACGATAAGACAAGAGAATAACTACATTCCTCATCTACAACAAAATAATTTCGGATTGTAAAATTTTTACACCAGATGACCCAACCCACTTTCCATTCACAAATCACGCCTCCAGCACCATTGACCTAGCTATTGGCCGAAACATAAACAACATAACTAAAATCAAAACCCTTACCGACCTAAACTCCGATCATGATCGTGTCCTTCCCCATACAATGCAGTATTATAACTACCTAAGCACTGAAACTTCCCCATACAATGCACTATCATAACTACTACCCTTTATCTCCTCCTCACTTATTTTGGAATTTTTATAGTCATCAGATGCAATTTTTTCATCAAAGTTACAATCGGACTTATTACTAGAGGTGCTAGATTCGGTTGACAAGGTTGGAGTGACTGAGGTGATATGAATGGGGCTGTTATCGGGAGTGCTAAATTGAAGCTGAGAGTATGTGGCTGGTATTAAATGCCAGCGATTTCTCCTGTATGTTCCTCGTTGAGTATGCACTAAATAAGTTGAGTTTGTACTAAATAAGATCTAGGCTCTTGTAAGATGTTTATAGCCTTACCATATCACTTTAAATCTGTCACCCAAACCTTGTCATTGACCGCAAGATCCGATAATGGGCTAGTACTATGTCTTAAATTGTAGTTTTGCGTCATTTTTTTCTATTTTTAACTGGACTTGTGTCTATGTTTTTGTTTAAGAGTTTTGGCAAAACAGGAAGTTGCGAGCGTATTTTTCTGTTAAACATTAGTTCTGATGGTGTGTAGCCATTAGGAAGTGGAGTAGGTCGATAAGCTAGCAGAGCCGTGTAAATATCTTTTTCTTTTTTAATTAAATTCTTTGCCGTTTTTACGGCCGCCTCCACTGCTCCGTTCGAATGAGAGAAGTAGGGGGTACTTGTGATGTGTTTGAAGTCAAATTCTTCCGCATATAATTTAAATTCACGTTTAAATTGTGGCCCGTTATCAGATCTCACAATTTCCAGTATTCGTAGTCTTGAATACAATTCTTTCAGTCTGGTAATGATTTAGCTTTCGTTTTAACTTGAAAGTTTAAAAATTTCGAAATATCGAGAAAAATAATCGACTGCTATTAGGTACCAACCTCGATGTAAGTGAAACAGATCAATTGCTACTTTCTGCCAAGCCCGGGCTGGGAAGGGTTCTATATTCAAGGGTTTTTTAATATTGACACGGTGTTCAACACATTGTGGGCAATTTTTGATGATATTTTCTATTTCTGTGGAAATTTTATATCACCAGATAGTAGCTTTGGCACGCGCTCGACATTTTACGATTCCCTGATGGCCATGGTGTCAAAAACGTAAATATTTACTTTGGAGGGTTTTGGGAATCAATATTCTAGTCCCTCTTAAGAGATAACCCTTGGATGCGTAAAATATGAAAACATATATTAATTGAAATTTCATTTTACTAATTGCACAGGAAGAATTGAAAATGAGATCACCTGTTGATCCTCCACTGCTTCCTTGGGGCACCAGATGCTCCGATGTACAACGTTCACTAAGATGAAAGGCGACTTTGATTCTCTTTAGAAAAACAAAGGTGATAACAATGAATTCGCACTACTCGTATTTTTCGATGCGAACACGACGATTATTTACCGGCAAGTCGCCTTTTGCATTAATTGTTTCCGCTTTTTACGGGAGATTACAGGTTTTCGCTCTGCCCTTTTCCACCTGTGCATTTTTACGCATTTAATAGTGAGGAATAATTCATTAAAATGGCCATAGGCGCGCTAAATTTAGATTTATTTCCAAATTTTAATTACAAAAAGGAAATAAAAAATATGTTCCTATTCGGAAAAAAGGTTATAGGCAGCGTTGAATTCTTAACATTCACCCCACTAAAACGAACGTTTCAAACCAATTTACAAAAAAACCCCTTCCCATATTCTAAATACAACAAAAAATAAACGGTTTTAAAGATTAAAACTAACTTTTCCGCATCTGTGGCCCTGAACAATATTCTATGATAAAATTGTTACTTGTAAACACTTCGGGGGATGTATCGTGCTAACAAACCGAAATTTCCCCAAAAATAACCAAAAATTTAGTATATCTAGTTTTATAGGACCCGCTGTACACGCTCTAGTCAACTGAAAATCAATAGGGTACATCTGTGAGACACCTTGAACAATACTTATTCATAAAGTTGATCAATCGTATACTCTCTGGAGGCTGTATCGTGCTAACAAACTGAAAATTCTCCAAAAATGACAAAAATTTGGTACTTCAAGTACCACAGCACCCGTTGTACTGGCTTTAGTGAGCTCAATATCAATAGGGTTCATCTTTAAGACGCTCTGAATAATATCCTATCATAAAATTCATCACTTGTATACAGGGTGTCCCGGGACTAATGGGAAAAAAGTCAGGAGCGTATAATCTGAGCCAAAATAATGTTAGTACATCATATAAACTTTTTCTATGCAGGCCCTCGTTTTCGAGTTATAGGCCTCCAAAGTTTTAATTTTGAATTTGGTTTTTATTTTTATTCTTTGTACTAGTTATTTGATCTTTATAAAATTTACGGCAAAGCTATAATGTACGTGTATGTTTATTATGGAAAAGTAAACAGATTTATAGTAGTGCCTTGAAGCCAGGGACGGACTACTCGCAATGGTTAGTGGTCCAAAAATTTTGCAGGGATGGCACACCCTGTATGAAATTATCGAAATTCACTTCCCCACACATGAGGCTAACGAAAAGGTACTCTTGCTGGAATTCGATAAAATAAGCGTTTGGCTAATATTTACTGTTTTATTAATGCACTACATACAAATTTACTTAACTAACTTATTAATACGATGTCGAATATTTACCTACAGTACTACAAAAAAATAATTTGATGATAGCAGGTTATAAAAACATTAGGAACTTATTTAATGGGAATTTAATAGGTACGCAAACAACGTAATTAGTTGCTTTTAATCAAAATTACGAACTCAGCATCATTAAATCATTAAGAAAACCTAAAAAACACAAGTTATAAAACATTGGACTAAAACTAATTCCTAAACAACCACAAAAACTAACGTTATTCTAATAAATGTTCAATATGAGCTCCTCCTACTTCCACGCACATTCTAAGTCTACGAAGGTTGTTTCTTTGCACTTGAAAGAGCAATCCCACATTATTTCTAATAACATTGAAGTGTAACACAATTCTGTCTATTAAATCTTGCCTTGTTTGCACAGGTGTTGCGTATACCTTACTTTTGAGATAACCCTAGAGAAAGAAATCCATAGGATTAACGTCTGATCGCGGTGGCCATTGAAAAGGGCCTCCACGACCAATCCATCTATTAGGAAACCTTGTGTGTAAATGCTGTCGTACATCTACACTGAAATGAGGAGGGGCCCCAACATGCATGAACCATAAATTCCTACGAGTTTGCAGTAGCACATCATCAAACAGGTTCCATAACTCATTTTGGAAAAACTCCAAATATCTCTGGCCGGTTAAAGTACCGTCAATAAAGTATGGCCCTATCAAATGATTGCCAACTATTCCTGCCCAAACTTTAACCATGAATCTATGCTGGCTCCTAGTTTGAATTTATGACTCCATCTCTGGTGAAACCGGATTCGTTCGTAAAGAGAACGTTACTAATACATGTATTGTCTGCTTGTTGTTGTCGCAGAAACCACTGGCTTTACTCAAGTCGTGAAGGATAATCAGCCACTGTCATACTTTTTTCATGTGAAAAGGATATAACAGCTGTTCTTTTAGGATGCGATGAACAACTGATTTCGAGACGTTATGTTCTCTTGATAATTTTCGTAAACTCGTTGATGGTTCATTATCAACTGCATTTAACAAAAGTTTTTACCAACTTTCCAATTAATAAGTCGTTAATGTTTTTTATTTTCTGCTATCGTTGAATTATTTTTTTGTAGTACTGTAAGTACATCTTGGACATCGTATTAATAAGTTAGTTTTACCTCGTGTACTTATAAAAATGGTGAATGCGTAAATTGGTACGTAGTGCATTAATAAAACTGTAAATATTAGCCAAACGGATTATTTTATCGAATTCCAACAGGAGTACCTTTTCGTTAGCTTAATGTGTGGGGAAGTGAATTTCGATAATTTCATACAGGGTGTGCCATCCCTGCAAAATTTTTGCATCACTAACCATTGCGAGTAGTCCATCCCTGGCTTCAATGCACTACTGCAAATCTGTTTACCTTACCAAAATAAACATACACTTACATTATAGCTTTGCCGTAAATTTTATAAAGATCAAATAACTAGTACAAAGAATAAAAATAAAAACCAAATTCGAAATTATAACTTTGGAGGCCTATAACTCGAAAACGAGGGCCTGAATAGAAAAAGTTTATATGAAGTACTAACATTATTTTGGCTCAGATTATACGCTCCTGACTTTTTTCCCGTTAGTCCCGGGACACCCTGTATACTCCGGAGGCTGCTAAGAAACTGAAACTTCTCCAAAAATGACAAAAATATCGTACTTAAAGTACTCTAGCACCGGTTGTATTGGCTCTGGTGAGCTGAAAATCAATAGGGTTCATCAGTGAGATGCCCTGAATAATATTCAATCATAAAATTGGTGACTTGTTGAACTTCGGAGGCGGTGTCGTGCTAACAAACTGAAATTTCTTGAAAAACGACAAAATGTCGTACTTCAAGTACCATAGCACCCGTTGTACTGGCTCTGGTGAGCTGAAAATCAATAGGGTTCATCTGTGAAATGTCCTTGACAATATTCCATCATAAAATTGCACTACTGTAAATCTGTTTACCTTACCAAAATAAACATACACTTACATTATAGCTTTGCCGTAAATTTTATAAAGATCAAATAACTAGTACAAATAATAAAAATAAAAACCAAATTCGAAATTAAAACTTTGGAGGCCTATAACTCGAAACCGAGGGCCTGAATAGAAAAAGTTTATATGAAGTACTAACATTATTTTGGCTCAGATTATACGCTCCTGACTTTTTTCCCGTTAGTCCCGGGACACCCTGTATACTCCGGAGGCTGTATCGTGCTAAGAAACTGAAACTTCTCCAAAAATGACATAAATATCGTACCTAAAGTACTGTAGCACCGGTTGTATTGGCTCTGGTGAGCTGAAAATCAATAGGGTTCATCAGTGAGATGCCCTGAATAATATTCAATCATAAAATTGGTGACTTGTTGAAATTCGGAGGCGGTGTCGTGCTAACAAACTGAACTTTCTTGAAAAACGACAAAATGTCGTACTTCAAGTACCATAGCACCCGTTGTACTGGCTCTGGTGAGCTGAAAATCAATAGGGTTCATCTGTGAAATGTCCTTAACAATATTCCATCATAAAATTCGTGACTTATTGCACTCCGGAGGCTGTATCGTGCTAACAAGACTTGCAAGGAAAAGTGGCCGACGACAACGACGACGACGACGACATACACACAGGATTTTTTTTCTAAAAACCGTTTTTTCGTGTTGTTGTTGATGGATAATGCAAAAATCACTCAAAATATTTATTGAAATTTCCAACTTTTTTGTGGGTAAACCAATACTTTTCTCGCATATTAGATAGGTTGGCGGAAAAGTAAAATACAGATATGATATCTGTACACCGATCACTTGCGAGAATTCACAAGTAACAGGCGCTGATTTCCCGGCAAAGGGCATATTTGTACGACGGGTCTTTGCATGAGCCCGTGCGAAGTTTTTAGAGTCACTGCACGAACTACATTATCTTGTCCTGGATGTACCTCAATAACTCTACCTAGTTCCCATTGTAAAGGAGGTTTTGAATCATGCTTAATTAAAACTAACGTTCCCACTTTAATGGTGGGAGACGGTTCTGTCCACTTTTGTCGCTCTTGTAGCGATTGAATATATTCAAACGACCACCTCTTCCAGAAATCGCTCTGGAGACGCTGAATTAATTGCCAACGATTTAATTTATTCATTTTAATGTGGTCCAGATCTACCTCGGGTATGGAACTATGAAGAGGCTTGAGGTTCAAAAAATGACCTGGAGTGAGAGGCTGTAAATCGTTAGCATCGGACGATATGGGACACAAGGGCCGTGAATTTGAAATTGCTTCAATTTGCGTAGTTAAAGTACAAAATTCTTCGTAAGAGAGGATCTGATGACCTAAAACGCAATAATAATAATAGTAATAATAAGTTTATTTGTATGAATATAGTTTACAATGAAATTACATAAGATTTGCGTACAAATAAACATGGATAAGTCACAGAAGCGTACACCAGTTAGAAACCAATATACTCTTGTACGTGACTTCGATTATTAAATAATCAAGGTAGATAAAATCATATTATTTTGACAATTAAAACTTAAGTATATATAAAAGTTTTCAATGTAATTAAAATTTTTAGTTAAAATACAAATAAGCAGATATAGTAGTAATAGCACTTAACACCCAACCTAATACATCCATTATAAAGCCTCAACAAAATTAAAGTAACGTCTCAATGTATAAGATAATAATGAAAACACAGTCTAAAAACAGTGAACAATGTGTATCAATCAACAACCAAGTAATACCCGACAGAGTTTAGAAGTATTGGTGAAGATGGAAGAATGAGTTTTTTATACTCAAGAATCAATATTTTGATTCACAATATCATGGAAAAATGATCTTTCAGTTTTTGTAATCCACTGCTTAATTCTCCTACCGAAACTATACTTCTTATTGATATTCCTCAAATGATCTGGTACCATATTGTACAACCGAGGTCCTAGGTAAGTTGCATTTCGTTGGCCTATAGTTTTTTTACAGCAAGGTAATACCACAGTGTTATTCCGTTTTCTTGTTTCATGGTTGTGATTGGTAGGTCGTAATATGATATTTTCTTTTTTTATATTTTTAAGGATACTTAAGCAAAACAATTGTCTTATATCAAGGAATTCAGATTCTCTGAATACCAGATCGCTTGGATACATACGTACCTTACGATATATTATTTTAATTATGTATTTCTGTACAACATTCAATTTTTCCAGATGTATATCATTCACTCCACCCCATCCCACTATTCCGTACTGTAGTTGTGATTCAATCAAAGAGTAGTACAATATTCTTAAATGTTCAGCATCTAGAAAATCTCTGAGGTATTTGAATCTGTATAATAGCCCCCTCAATTTTTTAACCACGTTTTGTATTTGTAGGTCCCACCTTAGATGACAGTCTATCACAATGCCAAGGTATTTTATTGACTTATCTCCCGGTATTTCATATCTTTCTCCTATTTTAAGTGGTTCTATATTCGGAAGTCCGTTTGAGTATGAAGAAAATGGTAAGTATTTTGTTTTAGTAAAATTCAGTGTGAGTTTATTTCCCCTAAACCATTTTTCTATTTCAAGAAAATCTTCTTCTACAAGAATTTTTAATTCTCGCCAGGTATCTGCTTTATAGAGAATGGCAGTATCATCTGCAAAACTCAAAATATTTCCCTGGGTTTTTATTCCTAGTAACCCGTTTATATAAATTGTAAACAGTAAGGGGCCCAACACCGTTCCCTGTGGAACTCCATAGGAAACTGTTTTATAGGTACTAATCACACCATCAATTATTACCCTCTGTTTTCTATCAGATAAATAGCTTTTCATAATATTGTAAATATTTCCTCTAAGTCCGTAGGTAAACATTTTTTTGAGTAGTTTTTCATGACAGACCGTATCGAAAGCCTTTGATAAATCAACGAAGATACCTAACGTAGATTTTTTTTATCTAAGGCATCATATATATATGCCGTTAAAGCGAATATTGCATCTTCCGTTGATCGCCCTGTTCTGAACCCGTATTGATTATCTGAGATAACTTTATATTTGTCTAGGAAACTCAAAATTCTTTTTTTTAAAATCTTTTCTAGAACCTTTGCTATATTTGATATGAGAGAAAGCGGTCTATAATTTACCATTTCTCTTTTGTCACCACTTTTGTAGAGTGGCATTATAAGTCCGGATTTCAATATTTTTGGGAAACATCCTGCGTGCATACACCGATTTATGAGATAAGTTAGCGGAGTTTTTATTTCATTCACTATCTCTTTTAGTGTTTCAGAGCGTATACCGTCATCGCCTGGTGATTTTTTAGGTTTCAATTGTTTTATAATTTCTGTCACTTCATTCTCATCTGTTGGATATACATACATGGTGCTTTCAATTGTTGTTTCCATGTGTACATAATCTGGAGGATCGGTAATCTTCATTGCATAGTTTTCACCCAATTTGCTATAGTATTCATTGAATGCCTCACAAATTTCGAGTTTGTTATAAATAACTGCGTCTTCATTCAGTTTAATTTCATTGATTATTGTTTTATTTTCAGTTTCTCCACAAATTTCATTTACCGTCTTCCAGAGTCCTTTTGTACTATCCTTGTTTTCTTTAATCAATTTATTAGCATATTTTTTCTTGGCATTAATTATGGATTTATTCAAATTGTTCTTCAGTTGCCTGTATTCTTCACGTAGCTCTATTTTTTCAGGTTGCATTTGTACTTTTTTATATAGATCATTTTTTCTATTATTTCAGGTGTGATCCATTTGGTCCTAGCGCGATTTTTATTCTTAATTTTCACTTCAACAGTACTATTTTCAATGCTCAGTTTTATTTTTTCAACAAAGTCACTGGTTAATTTTTCGGTATCATCTTGATTATATATATCACGCCATAGTTCTTCTCGCAATTCATTTCTGAGTTTATTATAATTTATAAATTTTTTGTATTTATTTTCAGGTTTAATATATGTTTGTTGGTTTTCCGATTTGAATGTTACGGCAATAGGAAAATGATCCGTTATACAACTCTGTATAATAAAGGATTTGAAATTGAGTTGGTGTTTACATTTTATAAAGAAATGGTCTATACAAGATCCACTACTTGGTCGTGTAACATCGTTTATATAAGATATGAATCCGTGTGCATTCATTAGATTCTTGTATTCTTCTACATAATCATATTCTGACAATATATCAATATTTATATCACCAGCAATTATCTGAATATCATTATTCCCCACTTCTCCTAGATACGTTTCCAACCCGATATTAAATTTAATAGGACAAGTATTAGGAGATCTATAGAGAGCTGTGATTGATATGTTATAATTACGATCTTCAATGATTATCTGTAAAGCTTTTATTTCTGAAATATCTTTTATATCATATGAAAAGTCAAGTGTTTCCCTAATAAATACTACAACTCCATCGTTTTTATTTAATTTCCCCTCATTATATAATGTTTGGTAACCTTTCATACGAATAACTTCAAGATCATCCACCATGTATGTTTCCGTCAAAATGATAACATCAAGTTCTTCGGGAATTTCACTTAATAATACAAACAATTGATCAATATTTTTCATGATACTGCGAATATTCATGTGGAGGATTTTCATATGATTCCCAAGATATTCACTGAATTCACCAATGTTACTAACATGTTTCGCATCTATCAGGTCGTTTCTATATTCCCTGATGTACGGATCCATCATAAAAAAAAGTATTCCGATTAGGGTAAGAAACAGTGATTAAAATAGATGTGATATAATATTTCCGTGAAATCACCACAAACAATTTCAAAATACAGTAAAATAAAATACAGGTCTAGTATTTTTGTCCATCAAAACTTAGAATATGCCACAAAATACAAAAACACACAATGATATTTTTTCCTAAAGACATTAAATATAAAAATGTACAATAAAAGAGAAAAAAAAATGTTTCAGACTTATTTGACAGAGCGTGTTCTTGGTTTGGTTAATTCATTTTGTTTAGGTACTATCGTTTTGTTAACTGTAGATTTTGGGGTACTTGGAGGTTTTTCAGCTAAGGACAACGGCTTTTCTAATGCAGCGGGCGGCTTTATCATTTGAGATGTTGTTGGAGTAGCAGGAGCACTATTAGGCTTATCTAAGAATTTGTCCGGTGGGAAATCCTCCAGATCCTCTGCTTTGTAAGCTTTTCCGTTCACAAACAATTTGTTCCCCGCTATGTAACAATCCTGGTAGTTTTCCTGTTTGGCAAGTGAAAGATGTCTTCTCAGAAGTTTCTGTTCTCTTCTTTGTGTGTACGTAAGGTCATGGGCAATCGATATATTTTTACCCTTTAATTTTTTGCGATTTTGAAGGATTTGCTTCTTCTTGAGATTTGTTTGAAACTCTACTTTTATGGGACAATTATCAGCCCTCCCTAGTGGGTAACAATCACTTAATCAGTTTCTCCTAGTTCCACATCGAGTAATCCGTTCAATGACAAACAAATATTCCTTGGAGTAACTTCTTCCCTTTTTTGATTCAGTCCAAAAATTACTATATTCTTTTTCTTTTGCTCTCTCTTCAAATATTCTACTTCTTCTTTGAGAATTGAGTTCTCTTTTTCCAGCTCAGATACTGAATTTTTCAGTTCTTGAACTTTTAGTAAGAGCCGAGTCTCACTAGCTTCAATGTAATTTTTTATTTCGTTTCTATTTTTCAGTATCTCATCATATATTTCCTTGTTTGATCTATCTTCCTCTGGCATTTTTCAAAAACCCGTCTTCAATATCTTTTGTTGATTTAACCATACAGATATATTGGATGGCCTATTTTAGCGAGTTTCTAATCAGTAACCAAAGAAATATGACAATATAAATTAGTTTGGTGGTAAGGTATCAATCAGCCGAAATAAGTCCAATTTACTGACATCCAAAACGACAATTTGGAGAAAAAAAACTTGAATGATAACAATGTCAACAGCAAACAATCGCGTTCGGTAAGACTGATTATTCACGTAAAAGGTGGCTTTCAAATGACTTTACACCTGCTTCTGCTAACCCATTCATATGAGGGCTACCTGGAACATTGAAGCGCCAAGTGATAGCAAGTTTTTCGGATGCTTGTTTGGCCATTTCTAACAATGAATTGTTCGCCGCTTTAAAATTAGTGCCTTCGTCACTCGTGATATAGATGCATTTGCCGCGACGAGAAATGAATCGCCGAAACGCTGCTAGAAAAGCATCGGAGCTTAAATCTGAGGTGACCTCCAAATGTATAGCTCGAACACTAGTACACACAAAGAGGCAAACGTAGGCTTTATAAGTTCGAACTCCGGATTTATGACAACTTAGTAAAAGCGTGAAAGGGCCAGCAAAGTCTACACAAACAGAGGTGAAAGCTCTGAGTTGGGAAACTCTGAGAGCCGGCAAATTAGCCATATAAGGGTTATAAGATTTTGGCTTACAACGAAAACAACGTATGTAATTAGACAAACATTTATAAATGGCATTACGTGAAGCCAAAATCCAGTATTGTTGTAGCAACAAGTACTGCATTGTTTTTAATCCTGGGTGAAGATGTTCCTTGTGCGTCCATTCAATAATTAATTTGGTGATGCGATGCGATTTGGGCAACAAGATAGGGTGTTTGACTTCATATGCAAGTTGTACATTTTTTAGCCTACCACCCACTCTAAGCAAACCTTCAGGATCAATAAAGGGTGCAAGCTTTCTAATAGGTTTTGGCAACAACTTATTTTGTTTAATTAAAGAAAAGATTTCATCAAACACTGAATGCTGTACAGCCTTAATTAACACTCGAAATGAAGCAGTTATCTCCGCGGCAGTAATAGGACCACATATTTTGTTAGATTTGCCAGCCTCAAAATTTATTACAACGCGATTAATTTTGGCAAAGAAAGATTTAATTTTTTCAAGCGATGAATATTTATTTAAAATGGAAAAGATGAAGTTACCTGTGACGTTTGAAATGAGCAACACAGTATTTTCTTTCCTCTTCAGCAACCTTAGAGGCAAATTGAGATTGCATGTTAGGCTTAGTTGCCCACGAAGGTTTTTCAGAAAATAAAAAACCAGGACCTGACCACCACAGGGAGTTATTTAGTAGCTGCACAGGAGTTTGCCCACGACTGGCGCAATTGGCCGTGTTTAAAGATGATGGAATAGAATGCCACGAGGAAACGGGAACAAGCTCTTGAATGTGGCAACAAATGTTTTCCACTTATTTGGTGAAGCAGCTAACCAATTTAAAGTTACCATGGAGTCCGACCACAGGTAGACTTGGTTAAAGGTAGTCAAGTTAGTGTAGCTTTCCGTGACAAAATGAACAACATCCGATAAAAGCTTGGCCGATATCAATTCAAGCCTAGCGATACTTTGCGTGTGCAAAGGGGCCACTTTGCACTTGGCGCAGATTATAAATGCCCTAATACTACCAAAGGTATTAATAACTCGGAAATAAACACAGCTGGCATAGCCAATTTGCGAAGCATGGCAAAATCCATGTAACTCGATACTTGAAATAGTGTTTGATTCGATATATCTAGGAATTTTAATCTCCGCTAAAACTCGCAGTTCGGATTTATATTTATTCCATATATCGAGAATCTTTTGCGAGGGTGTGACATCCCATCCTATTTGAGATTGCGATAGCAGTTGCAAGAGTTGCTTTGCTAATAATAAACAAGGTCAAACGTATCCTAGAGGGTCGTAAATCCGACTAATTTCTGACAAAAGGTTACGTTTCATACAAGGTCGTTCAATGGGTACATAAAAATAAGAAAAAACATCTGAGCTTGGGTCCCATTTAAGACCTAAAACCTTTATAAATGAAGGCTCCTCTGTCAAAACTACATGACTGTTAAATACCGGAAGCATAAAATTTTTTTAATAAGTCTAGTGGTCACTTGCCCATTTGCACAACTCAAAACCCCCACGTTTCATGAGTTGAATAAGCTCGGATTGGAGCGACAAAGTGGACGGTATATCATGACTTCCAATTAATCCATCGTCAATATAAAATTGATTGCGTAAAACTGAGGCAGCATTGGGAAAAGAGGATTCCTCTTGATCTGCAAGTCCTTGCAGAGTTCTTAAAGCTAGATATGGTGAAGACGAGATACCATACACCACAGTACGTAGAAAGTACTCTTGAAGAGGCTCAGTAGTATCAAAACGCCACAAGATTCGTTGGTAATTCCAATATTCTTCGTGGACATTAATTTGTCTGTACATAGCTGCTACATCACAAATAAATACAACCGCATACTACCGAAATGTTAACAAAATAGCTGCAATATCCTTTTGCAGTTTTGGCCCTACGAATAATGTGTCATTAAGAGAAGTTCCCAAAACATCCCGAGTGCTTGCGTCAAAAACGACACGTAATTTTGGAGGACCAAAAATCTGCTCCTTAAAAATTGCATGATGACATATATAATACCCCGAAATAGACTTATAGTCATGTTAAGGAATTAAGGACATGTGATTGCTGTCAAGATAAATTTTCATAAATTCTTTATATTTTTCCCGCAAATCGGGATTTTTAGAGAAACGACGTTCTAGCATTGAAAGACGTCGAGGTGCTTTTGCGTAAGTGTCAACAAAAGTAGGGTTGGACTGTTTGAAGGGCAACGGCACGGAAAATCTGCCCGAAGCCTCCCTATAAGTGGAGGACTCATGAATTTGTTCATATTGGTGTTCTTCAGCACATAAAGTAGGCGCTTTAGGAACTTGTTCAATTTCCCAAAACTTTTGTAGTTGAAAATCGAGATTTTCGACCGACATATGACAGTTTTCTAGAGAATGAACGCCAGGCTCCGACTGACAGACCTTACCCTGAATAATATATCCGAAAACGGTCTCCAAAGCTACCGGTTAGTTCGCGTCACTCACAACGCGCCCAGAAAGTAAAATACGTGGAAATATTTAACACCCAATCAACATGTCCACTGGCCCTGGCACATGAAATCGCTCGTCAGCTAGTCTCAATCCCCGAATGTGAGAAATGTCACTCTGGTTGACATTTATCTTTGGTAAATCGGAACAATCTCTGGGAACTATAATTGACTCAAAGGAAAAAATGGGGTTATTTTGACCACGTGGTTTTATAACACAATGTGCTAGGCCACGATTAGCTACAGTTGACATTCCATTTAAGCCGTCAACTTGAATAGCATATGATTTTCGAGATAAACCAAGCTTCTGCGCACATTTATCAGAAATCAAATTTGACATAAATCCCGAATCACATAGAACTCTAATAGTCTGATAGTTGCCCCTAACATCCTTTATATCTACTTGACAAGTGGATAACAAATATGTAGATTGGGATAGTATGGGCGTGTTGCAGTGAGTATTAGTAGTACTAGTGGATTGCTCAGGGTCACAAGTTGGATGAATGGTCGAATCGGAAGCAGAAACGGGGTTATTTGGTTTAATTAAATGGAGCATCGTATGATGTGGAAATTTGCAGACCTTGCAATTGAATTTGGAACTGCAATTTTTAATTGCATGTGAAGAAACTAAACATTTAACACAGAGTTTATTTTGTTTTGCGATAGAAAATCTGTCTTGAGGAGTTTTTGCCGAAAACATTTGGCACGTAAATAAATTATGACTGCCAGAATATAGAACGCATTGCTGACTGATGCTAGGAGTAGAATTATCGGCTAAGAATGAGGAAACTGATGGCTTTCTAGAAAAATTAGACTTGTCTTTATTGCGAGACTTGGTTGGTTGCGTATGTAAATTGGCAGTAAACTGCACCGATTCTAGAGCCTTGCCGGTCTTCTGTACAGAAAGACTAAGCTGTCTATACATAGGAAGTTTAGAACTGAAACCGTTTTCTAATTCAAAATCGGTTCGAGTTTTTTCATCTAGTTTTCCTGCGAGTAAATTGAAAAGCAAAAAACACCAATGCTCAACTGGAATCTGTAAAGCTCTTAAGGCGGCAAGATTTTCGTTGAAAGTGTTCAATAAACATCTAATTTCAGCCGCGGTGGACCTTTTAACAGGAGGTGCGTTATAATAATGAGTCGCAAGAATTCGTTTGTTTTGATACCGGATTTTTATGAAACACGCTATTGAAAAAATCATAAAAAGCCGGCCAATTTTTGTAGTCTCCATCGAATTTGGGCATTATCAATTTGGGAACATTAACTGAGAATTTGGATGGCGTTTGACTCTGACCGGACACTGAATTATTATGAGAAATCTGGGCAGAGTCTTTAACAAGAAAATCATGTTTTACACCTTTAGACCCGTAATAAGCCTTATCGGCTGAAATACGCATGACGTTATAGGTTTTAAATTCCTGATCAGAAATTAAACCAATCACAGTATTGTGTTGAGTCTTAAACTCCTCGTACACTCGCTCAATTTCCTCGGAACGAGCCAAAAATTTTGCTTTCTGGGCCTCATCAGTAGCTGCATTCTGCCCCAAATCGTAGCACTCCTGCAAGCTATTGAACGCAGTAGTGCGTTTTAAATTGGCTTTATTCAACTTCTCTGCCATTTTAAGGTAAGCAAAAGGTAAAAACAAGAGCACCCAACAAATAACAAAGATAGTTTGTAATGAAATAACCTGGCTTTTAAATTATTGTAAAATAAAATTGAAAAAAAAACTGGTACGGTTATTTTTATATGTTTGTATCTTTTTATTATAAATTGATTGGGTGGTATTAAATCAATACCCTATATTAAACTTCCTCTATAGATATTAATCCTCATTGCAACTAAAACAGAAAGGAAAAAACTCCTGAAAAATGTTGCAATTGAAATTCAATTAATATCCTTGAAAGTTTAAGAAAAAGTAAAAATGTTTATAATAACCAGACCTTAACGAATATGCTCTTTACCGAGCAAAAATCGACACCATATTTTTATTTCACGATACCTTCAAAATTTTAACGATTGAAATAATAGAAATATCAATTTGTATTTCTAATTGCTTCGAAAATAAAAATAGAGTCGGTAAATAACACCAAAAACTAGTATTTTGCTTTATCGCTTAACGATGAATAAGCTACAAAAAATCTGTAGATTTATTTTAAAAATAAATAAACGTATTGCAATTTGAGATTTTGCAAAATTATTATAGATTAAAGGCTTATGTTAGTTCAATCCTTGCGATGAAGGGCCATTTTTAATCGATGCGGAAAATATGAAAACATATATTAATTAAAATTTTATCTTACTGATTGCACAGGAAGAATTGAAAATGAGCTCACCTGTTGATCCTCCACTGCTTGCTTGGGGCCCCAGATGCTCCGATGTGCAACGTCCACTAAGATGAAAGGCTACTTTGATTTTCTTTAGAAAAACAAAGGTGAAAACAATGAATTCGCACTACTCGTATTTATCGATGCGAACACGACGATTATTTACCGGCAAGTCGCCTTTTGCATTAGTTGTTTCCGCTTTTTACGGGAGATTACGGGTTTTCGCTCTGTCCTTTTCCACCTGTACATTTTTACGCATTTAATAGTGAGGAATAATTCATTAAAATGGCCATAGGTGCGCTAAATTTAGATTTATTTCTAAATTTTAATTACAAAAAAGAAATATGTTCCTATTCGGAAAAACGGTTATAGGCAGCGTTGAATTCTTAACAACCCTCACAATCAGATATCTCATACCTGTATTGATAGTGAGGCGAAACCAATGGGTCTATTAGATTTTTACGTGGCCATCCGTCATGAGCATATTGCTTCAACTTAATGCAAATAGGATACTTGGATTGTTCTAATTTGATTTCTTCTAAAAGGTGGCGCTTAACCTCGAAATTCGTTGTCTTCTGGCAACCTCTTGTTAACAAAATGTCTAGACAAGGCGTCCGCTATTACCATGTCCTTGCCCGGTACGTAGTATATTTCATAATCGTATCTCATAAGCCTCGACCGAAATCTTTGTAGACGTGGGGTGAGCTCGTCTATAGGTTTGCTCTGAAGCACTTGATCAGTTTCGATTAAAACTTTGATCCCCGTTATATATTCAGAAAAATTTTAGCACGCCCATGTCAGGGATAAGCTTTCGCGTTCTATTTGCGCATAACGTTGTTCGGTACGAGATAGTAATCTGGATGCATAAGAAATTACTCTCTTATCCCCGTTGCCATTTTCGTGCATTAAACATGCTCCCAACCCTAAAGAAGAAGCTTCTACTGAAATAATAACGTTTTTAAAAGTATAAAAATAATCTAAACAAGGGCTCTTCTGTAATATTTTTTTTTATTTTAATAAAACTTTCTTCTTGTGAAATGCCCCAAGTAAAGCAAATATTTTTTTTAGTAAAGAGGTCAATGGTTCTAATACTTGAGATCTACCCGGTATGAAACGGCTAGAAAAATTGACCATACCGAGAAATCGCAAAGTTCTTTTTTCTTAGAAGGAGCTGGAAAGTCCACTATGAATGAAATACGTTCTAGGTCAACCGAGATACCATTGCCCGATATAATATGACCAAGAAATTCTAGCGATTCCACCCCAAAAATACACTTTTGTTTATTTAAAGTAATGCCTTCCCTGTGAATTCGCTTTAGTACCTCCGAAAGTATTTCATTATGCTTTTCTAGGGTAGGCGCATGCACTAACATATCGTCAATTTGAAAAATTAATCCCTCTAGACCACTTAAAATTTTATTTAAAGTCATTGAAAAATATTCAGGGGCGCAAGTGATGCCAACCGGTCACCTCTTAAAAATACATCGTCCAAATGGGGTTATAAAGCACGTTAAATGCTGGCTTTCTTTATTCAGACGAATTTGGCAAGTTGTATCTAGGCGGCTAAGGAATTTAGAGGCGTGAACCTGGGCGAGTCTCATCCTTTCCGATGGGGAAATGCGTACGAAGTACGGCTTCATTTAGTTTAGTGTAGTCCACACATAAGCGCGATTTTTCCTTTTTTTGTACTAAAACTATTGGGCTTATCCAAGGTATTGGGTAATCAAAAGATTGAATAATATCAAGCTTTTCTAAACGATCTAGCTCCTCCTTTAAAGGTTTAAGTAAGGATATAGGAACTACCCGAGGTACAGATTGAACAAAGGATGGGATTTCGATATTAATTTGGATATTCATTTCATTTTTAACAGTGCCTATGCTATCAAATATGTTTGGAAAACTTTTTTCTATCTCCGTAGAATTTAGTTTCATTAAATTTAAATTTATGCCACTATTCACACCAATCTGAAGAATGTTTAGCTTAATGATAGAGGAACGACCTAATATCGGTTTACACAACTCTTTGATAACGTAAATTTCAGAGTCACATTGATTATTTTTAATTTTCAAAGTGGCAAGTAATATACCTAAAACATTTAAATTTTCGCCAGAAGGGCCTGTTACCTTTTTATTGGTATATATTAGAGATTGGATTATGTCCTCATTTGAAACATTGGCTGGTATACACGTTATATCGGCCCCCGTGTCTATCATAAATTCTAGGTGTTCACTTATTTCTATAATTTCTAAGGATAAATTGCACTCTTTAAGCGTAATTAATTTTATTTACATGAATTGTACCTAAAAAATATTCATCAGTTGAAAACTTCCTGAAATTGTTAGTGTTATACCCCGTAGAGTTTTTCACGTTATCTTGAAAATTTTCACTTAATTGGATAGATCTCACTTGACTGCTACGGCACACCGTTGCCCAATGACCTATTTTTTGGCACAATCTGCAAGATGATTTAAATGCAGAGCACTGTATCCTGTAATGTGGTCTTAATCCGCAAAACTGGCACTTTTTTCTCATATTTTCGACTTTCCCTCCTCGTATAAAAATTAGATTTGGCAAACGCGCCTTGTTTTGATTCAATGTTTATTTTCTCAAGCTGGGATATTATGGCTACTACCTCGCTTTCCGCTCTGCGTTCCGCTGCTAGATTGTAGATTTCTTTACTCTGAGAAGCCTGAAGCTCCGCTTGCTTTGCCTCGATTACGCATTCGCTTAGTGTTAAATTCGGTTTTAACTGCAGTTTTCACTTGTCCTTTTATCTATCTACAATCCTATCTCGAATTAATTCTTCTTTTAGAGTTTTGTGGTCAGAAAACTCTGCTAACATGTGAAGGTTAGTAATAAACGTTTCTATAACCTCACCTGGTTGTTGAACCCGTGTATTAAATCTGTATCTCTCGAAAATAATATTTCGACGGGGAATGAAATGGCTTTCAAAGGCTGCTAAGGTTTCATCAAATGTATTCGGGACGGTGGGAAACTGAATCATGATTTCTTCTGCTTCTTCACCTAGTATATACATATATTTATTTTCTCGTCGTCTGTTTGTGTTTTTTGTCCTGAGATTGACATGAACCGCTCAAAGCGTTTTCGCTACTGGGGCTACCCTTGGGGTAGTGTAAAAACGAATTTCTCGGACGGAGACACTGGCACAAAAAGAACGAGATTGAGCCATTATGGAGGTTCGTTGTTGCGTAGAAACCAATGGGGTTGGCTCGTTGTCGGGAATTTTTACTGACTAAGCACTGAATTACACACGCAAATCTCGTAAATTTTTACACTTTTTATTCTCGTGTATCCCACCGCTGCCACAATGTATTGTTGTGAGTTAACGTCATACACGAGTATTAGATGGACTGCTGGTATATTTAAGTAATTAAGTATTAACAATAACTTCGTAACCATATAGCACGCCGAACGACCCGGCTTCCAAGCTCAAACTGTCACTTGCAAACCGGTGCAGTGTAGTACTGGGTAATAGCAACGTTGCCAGGGATAACAATATAATGATGCTGACATAACACTAAGTATAGAAACTGTAGCTAAATTACGAAAATGAAGCCAACTTTATTTAAGCATTTCTTGCAAAAAATGTGCTCCCTGCAAATAAAATATAACACGAAACTTAAAACAATGCCATGATCCGCCATGTCATGAGCCATTCTTGTCATTTGTTTCGTTCGTCAAGTCACTTCGTCTTCTGTTTTCTTCTTTTTTTGTAATTTTATGAATACATCAATAAAACAGCCCACCCAGTTATGTTACTGTGATGTTAAATATGAAATATTTCTGAGAGTTTTATAATCTAACATCGTTTAAACGTACTCGTAGAAAGTTTGTAAAAATTAGTTCAAGATATGTAAAAGTACAGTTATGTTCTGTATGTGACATTAGTGAGAAGTATACAAATTAATTACTTGATATGGTTGTTAATAAAGTTGGTTATACAATTTAGACATCTAGAAGATATTTTATTAACGTTTTAAATAAACATCACGAAAAGTCTCTGCAAAGAATATCACAAAAAAGACTTGCTATGTTTCTTGTTCAGTGGGTGCCTACTGTTATTCAATTTTGTAGCTAAGGTTATGAGGCCACCTGACTGTTACTATTTCATTATTTAATTAAGAATATAATATAACCAGTTTGTTCTTATTTGACCAGCTATTTGTGATTACTCTGTTACGTTATTAGATTGTCGATCTATGGTTATTTTATCATTAGCTTGTGACTATTTGATCATTTACTTGTATTTACATACAATCCTATCTATGCATATTTCTATAGAAGAACGGTAAGTATGTTACTGTGTAAGGGCTATACGGTAACAGAATAAGCTGCGCGATAGTAGAATGACTAAGGGTCTGGCAACCAGAATTTTTTCAAAATTTTACGCCCTTAAAACTGCATTTTAGCCTTGCTTTTCGCATCTGATCCTACGGGGGCGATGAGGAGGATAGAACCCCTCCAAAACCCTAAAAATAAAAAAAAAATCTAAAACATAATCACAGCAAGCCTACTTGATATTGAAATGTAGTAAAAGATTGGAACTGTAGGCTACAATTTTATAAAAAAAACAAAGTTAAAAGGGGCTTAACAGATTCGCGCGGATGTTAATAATGACAGACCCAACCCAGAGCCGTCGGTGTGTAAAATTGCTGATGCACCAATCGAAATATTTTTAAAAGTTATTTATGTTATTATTGTATAATTAGACTTGTTTTAGCCTGTTTTTCGTAATTTTTTTCTTGTCCCATCCGTGGTACATGACGGCTACGGGAGTAATTTCCTTTTCATAGCCCTTTATGGTACAAGTGGTAATAATGACATATTCACAATGAATTCTTTGTTTCAGATTTTTAATACATAATAAGCAGTGAATAAATAAATGATGGCGTTGAGAGTTAGAAAAATAGTGTTCTTGGTGCATTCCGAATCTGCTAGTAACTTTACAGTGACAGTGAATAGACAAAGTGACTTTACCGGACGTAGTTTATCGCCAGTGCCGGAAAACGGTTTGACAAACGAGTGTATTGATTTGGTCGGTCCACCATCGACCATCACAGATGTGGCAGGTCCTTCATCGACCATAACAGATATTGCCGCTCCTTCATCCACGACGAAGTATTTTTCATCTTCCGAAGAGGAAGAATCTGAACCTGAACCATATTTAGACTCTGATGACGGATAAATTCCTTCTGATGCGTCAGATTCTGAAGACGTTGATAGTGCCAGTGCCATTCAGAGACAAATTGTATCCGAAGACCCTGGACCATGTCTCTATGATGAAAAAGGTAGCAGTGATAATGAAGATAATACTATCAGAACCCCTCCTCATCGTCGCAACATTCGTAATAAACCGATACCAGAAAAATGGGGACCATGTCATGACACACAAGGCAATTTCGCATGCTCTGCTCAAGAGAAAGTCAACGTGGACAATTTATTATTATCCAATCCGTACAAAATATACCGACAATTTATTACTGATGATATTCTTGACATGATTGTCGAAGACACTAATAGATATGCTACTGAATACATAAAAAAATTCGTCTGTATTGGAGTAAGAGTGATATAATTAGCAGCAAACTAATCCGGGAGACACTTAACCGAGATAGATTTGATTGTCTGCTGAAATTTATAAATTTTTCAAATAACGCAGATTCAACAGAACATACTGATGGATTATTTAAAATTTAACATATTACTGAACTTATTTGTCAGCAATATCAAAAAATCCTTGTTACTGGTGAAAATATAGTAATTGAGGATACTGTGGTGCCTTGGAGGATTAGTTTTTCGTCAATAGCTTCCCCAGAAAACACACAATTATGGAGTTGAGATGTATAAAATGTGTACTCCAGATAGCTATACTTATAAACTTCAGGTATATGCCGGGAAAAATGGCCCTCCTCCACCTTCCCATGGCCACACATACGAGGTTTGTATAACCTTATTAAATGGAATCATAAATGAAGGCAGTTTATTGTATGTGAATAGTTATTTTTCAAACATCCAGTTGTCCAAAGATCTCTTGGATCTGAAAACTTATCTATGTGGTACTCTTAAACTTAAACGGCTGGAGAATTCTTCCAGTGTTATGAATAAGAAACTACGAAAAGGGGAAATATATGGGGAACAAAGCGAAAGTGGAATTCGGGTGCTAAAATGGATGGATAAGAAACCAGTCTATATGATTTCTACTGTACCCTGTCACAAAGCAGAACTTGAAACGTTACGGACAAAGCGGGGCAAAGAAGTACGGAGGCCTTTGGCTATTAATGCATATAACAATACCAAAAAAGAGGTTGATGTTTCAGACCAGACGTCTGTGTATTACACGGTACTTAGAAAAACTGTCAAATGGTATAAAAAGGTTGTATTGGAAATGCTCCTTGGTACTAGTGCCGCCAATACATGGGTACTCTACAATAAATATAGTACGAATAAAACGATTGATATGCATAATTTACGGTAGTAAATTATTACAGCGTTACTCAGTTCTGAAGTAGCAATTAAAAACATAGAGAACGTAGAAAATATAGAAGCCAAAACCGACATAGAAGATAGACCTCGTACTCCGCCGCCCTCCAGGAAACGGCCGCGTTCAAATACCTCTAATATAACCAATCATAAAATGGCAATTTACGATGGGAAAGCTAGCCAATGCAGGAAACGGTGTTTGTTATGCTACCAGAAAATTTAAGATCAAGAAGGATATAAAGTAGCTGCAAGAAAACCAAAAGGGTTTGCACATATTGTCTGTCCTGACCACCCCCCAATGGGTCTACCTTGTAAAAACGAAAAACCTTCCTAGTTTTATTTAGTTAGTTGTTGTTTTCTCATTGTTTTTTTTTTAGTTACATTAATCAATTCTTTTAACAATAAAAGATTTTCCACTTTTTGTACCTTTACTTGGATTACATCCTTACCGCCAATATTTAAGCTCAATACCGAGACGATTGTACCTATATATATATATATATATATATATATATATATATATATATATATATATATATATATATATATATATATGTATAATAAACAACGAATAGATTAGTGGGTATTGCACGCAAATAGAAGAAGAGGCTACTGAAAAGAGTGGTAACCGCAGACATGCATGTTTCTGGCTCAATAGCTGTCATCGATACGGTACAACCAAGAAAAGATGTGAAACATTGGAGCAAAGGTGTTGGTTGTACCGTACCGATGACAGCTAATGAGCCAGAAACATGCATGTCTGCGGTTACCACTCTCTTCAGTAGCCCCTTCTTCTATTTGCGTGCAATACCCACTAATCTATTCGTTGTTTATTGTTCATATGTCACGCACTATTCGTACATCTTATCTTTATGTGTGTATATATAAAACCATGAATATTGGGGTAACGGCAAGTTAATTAAAGAAAACACTTCTAGCTGTTTTTCTTCCAAGCTTTCGGAAACTTTTATTTCCATGATCAAGGATAAGTAATTTTTTATTTTTTTATTTACAAACAAGTCGCATCTACCACTGGGGTAATTAGCGACACAAATATAGGTTGTTTATAGTTTAGTTAATATGTTAATGTCACTTAGATATTTAAAAAGGTTCTGTGTATTACAGTTTTCGCCAAGAACTTGGTCTAAATTGTTGCTGAGGTTGTTATCTTGTCTTGATTGTTGGAATTTTGGGCAATCGGTTATTAAATGTTTGACAGTAAGCTGGATCTTGCATAATTCACATTTTGGGGGTTCACTTTTAGTAATTAAGTAACTATGAGTAAGTTTGGTGTGGCCTATTCGTAACCTAGTCAGTTTAACTTGAAGCGATCTTTTGTTTATTGGCTGCGCTCGAGGTTTCACTTCCGGTTTCACGTCGCGTAGTTTCGATTGGGACGATTGCCATTCGATTTGCCACAATTTTAGCACTTTTGATTTAAGTAGCGGTTTTATGTCGTTATACACTACCGTTTGCACTTCACTCACGGTTTCACTAATTGCTGCTTGTCGTGATTTGCGGTCGGCTTCTTCGTTTCCTTGAAGGCCAGTATGAGAAGGAACCCAAAGTATTTCCACAAAGTTATTGGAATGTTGCAACTGCGATAATTCGACTTTAATTTGGAGGGCTATTGGATGTGTGGGATAAAGTTGATTGATAATATGGATTGAGTTAAGAGAGTCTGTTATTATGAGGGATCTTGAAGTATTTTTTGTTTTTATGAGAGTAAGTGCTTGAAGAATGGCGTATAGTTCTCCAGTGCAGACGCTGCTTATTTCGGGTAACTTGAATTGTAGTGGATAAGTAAATTGAGATTATTATAATTGTTGTTATAAATTGGTAAATATATCGATATTTGAACTTTAAAAAAAAATTCATTTTGACAGATTCGTGAATATAAAAATTTTCTTTATATGCTAAAATTTTTTTGAATTTTTTTTTAAAACAAAAGAAGAATATAGGTTAATAGATATTGGAATATTCTTCTTTTATTATATAAAACTCAACTTCAAATTATTATAGATGTCATCCTCATAATTTCTTCATAGATATTCAAAATTATAATAAAAGATTATAACAAATTCATTTTATATAAAATTATTGAAAATATTAAAATCATTTACCTAAAATAAGATTATTTCTAAAAATCATCAAACTTTCATTTAGTTTTAATTACGTATAAGAATTTGAAATTTAGTTATTTTTATTATCAATTGTTAGTAGATAATAATAAATATCACTCAGATTATTATGGTCACTTTTTTTGTTAATAGTATTAGTTTATTGAAATATATGAGCCATTTCTAAGAAAAGTATTTTTTTGGTATTTGGTTGTATGTCTTAAATACTAACAGATTCAAAATCCATAAAGTGATCATTATCAATTACATGTTCAGCGAAGGCACATCTTTCAGGATGTAACTTACAATCACTCTTATGGAGACTTATACGGTTCTTTAATTTCTGGCCAGTGTTAACAATATATTTATTATCACAATTTTTGCATGGAATGGAATATATTACATTTGAAAGATTCAGAATTTAAGTTTTGTCTTCCAAATTAGTGAAAATAGACTTTGATTAGGCATGTTTTATTGGCAATTCTAATGTTGTTCATTGGTTTAAAAATCCTACTCAACTGTGCTGTTATTTCTTTACTGCATGGTAAAGATACATAGTAATTTATATTATCTGATTGGTCGTTTCTAATATTAATGTCTGTAATGTCTATAGTTGGAGAATAATTTAATAGTATATTTTTAACTAATTTTTTTGGATAACCATTTTCCAATAATAGTTGATATAAAATTTTTAGGTTCTTTTCATGAGAAATAGGAATTGACATTTTGGTTATTCTATGTTTCATTTGTTTGATCAAGTTAATTTTCATGGAATATTTATGGTAAGACCAATAGTTCATAAATCTTTCTGAGCTAAATGGTTTTCTGTACCAATCAATAGATAATGTGTAATCATTATTCCTTATAAATTTTGTGTCTAAAAATGGTACACTTCGATTACTGTCTTTTTTTCCATTGTAAATTTTATATAGGGATCATAGTTATTGAATAAAAAAAGAACTTCATCTAAGTTAGTTTTTGATAATGCTAAAATAATATCATCAACATATTTTTTTTAAAAATTATTTTGAATGGTAATAATGATATAATTGTATCCAATAAATTATACATTACATAACAAGCTATAATGGGAGAAATGGTAGCTACCATTGGAGTACCAAAAGTTTGTTTATATTTAAATGTAAAATAGTTATTTTCAAACAGGAATGTAATAATTTCTTGGAAATATTTTTTAGATATTTGACAATGTTGACTGATTTCATTCCATTTTTTATCAATTGCTCTTAAAGCAAATTCTAAATATACATTACTGAATAAAGAAAAAACATCTAAACTGCAAATTACATGATTATCAGGTAATTGAAATTAGTTAAATTGACTGAAAACTTCAAATGAGCCTTTAATGTAATATTCTGTATTTAAATTATATGCCTTTGTTAAAATATCAGTGATATATGAACCTAATAAATTAGTTGGTGTACCTATAGAAGCTACAATGGGTCTAATTGATAATATTGGTTTATGAATATTGGGAAGGCCATAGAATTTAGCAGGAATTCTGAATCTTTCAAATAAAATATATTCTATTCCATGCAAAAATTGTGATAATAAATATATTGGTCACACTGGCCAGAAATTAAAGAGCCATATAAGTCTCCATAAGAGCGATTGTAGGTTACATCCTGAAAGATGTGCCTTGGCTGAACATGTAATTGATAGTGATCACTTTATGGATTTTGAATCTGTTAGTATTTTAGACATACAACCAAATACCAAAAAAAGACTTTTCTTAGAAATGGCTCATATATTTCAAGAACCTAATACTATTAACAAAAAAGTGACCATAATAATATGAGTGATATTTATTATTACTTACTAACCATTGATAATAAAAATAACTAAATTTCAAATTCTTATATGTAATTGAAACTAAATGAAAGTTTGATGATTTTTAGAAATAATCTTATTTTAGGTAAATGATTTTAATATTTTCAATAATTTTATATAAAATGAATTTGTTATAATATTTTATTATAATTTTAAATATCTATGAAGAAATTATTAAAATGACATCTATAATAAATAATTTGAAGTTGAGTTTTATATAATAAAAGAAGACTAACTTCTTGTTTATATATATATATATATATATATATATATATATATATATATATATATATGTATATATATATATATATGTATATATATATATATATATATTATATAGCAGCCGTACACCCAATTAACAACTGTAGTCAATTTAGTAGGTATAGAAATAGAATACGCACATGTACCATTTATGACCAAGGCCCTAGGGAAAACTGCACTACCATAAATGATACACATGTCGGCGCGAACGTGTTAACATTTGAATAAGCTTCTGGTATCCCCTCCCGCTAGTTCCTATACCCCCCCCCCCAGAACTTCATCCTAGTTACGCCACCGAGTGGTTGAAAGGTGATTTTATAAAAAAATAAATAAATTTCTGAATACATTGTGGTAAATTCATGTATTTTTTTGCACTAGTAAAACAAAACATTAAAAGTCAAGAAGTAAACAAAATACAGTTTTTAATATCAATTAACCTTAAGTATAAACATTTAATAATATTAACAATCTCACAAATAAATATATACACATACGTATCAATATGAAAATTATATAGGTATTAATACAATAAAATTCAGGATCTATAAATAACAATATATCTAGTTTTTAATATCATCCATTATTCTAATTACAAAATAAGAAATTATACATGTACCACGTCTCAAAAGTATTTGGTAACCTGCTTTATTTTTATGTTCTAAGCAACTTTTTAAATAAAATCTTATTATCATGTTTCCTTGTTTGTATCCCATCGAAAAACACGTGTTCATGTTATTTAACGGCACCTGGTCATAAAACCAAAACAGTTTCGGCATTTCTTTGAAGGCAAATTTAATAGTGACACTTTTGTTTTGATGAACTTATTGGGAATTGACATAAATAAAATCTATAATAATCTCTACAAAATATTTTACATCAGTTATCTGATATAATTTTCAAATGGAACAAGCATTCGTGATATTTCAATCCTGCAATTGTTGGATCGAGACGTAGAGATTCATATTTCAGCAAGAGATTGATGCCAGATACACATCAGAACTGTAGAACAACTTCTGGAGAGAAAAGTAGCAGCCGTATGTGTTGAAAATCATAACATGGCTCTCTCTCTCTTAATGCTCAAGTACAAAAATGTGACCGTAGAGTTCAGAAAAACTAGTAGAGTAATCTGCAAGAGGAGTGGTAAAATATAAACAACACAACACTGGTAAAATTAATAGCTACATGGCGTAGCTTTGTAAAGATGTGTTTAAAAACCAAGGTGAAGACATAGAAAAGTCTAAAACTCAAAAACACTGCTGTTATTATACTTTAAGAGCTGCTAATAAATGAGTAAAATTACTATGAAGCCGTTCCATCCATTCAAATTTTTATAAAATGTTTTTGTTTTGGTCACTAAATACTTTTGAGTAAATCTATATGTACGTATATGAGTAATTATATTATTATTTTTACAAAATACTTTCAATACATATCATATTGCAACTTTTTTAATAATTATCAAATACAAATTTGTTCATAGAACTTACTAACTTGATATATCATAGATATATGGGACCGAAATCACCGAAATCAAAGAGATATTTAAAGAAACTTTAGCACCAAGAAATCTGTTATCCTATACAATAACGAGCTTCAAAAGTTAAGAATTAACTTGAGCATCAGCTATTGCTTCAATAATGAGATTTTTTAACTAAGTTTCTTCAAAAAAATACTCATATTCGGCAAATATTTTACTTAACAATTAAGATTTTTTATCGGAAATTACCTTCCTTCAAAATACTACGCTTAACTAGCGTACGATAAGCTATAGTAATACCCTATAGCTTATTTTGAACACTTTGATAACAAAATGTATTATATTTTAGTAATTAATATCCATAACCATTACCCAGTTCACCACCCAAGTTACTTTGGCATTCTAGTGAAGCTATTTACATTCAACAAACAGTTCTTCTTCCAAAATTATGCAAAGTATTAATTATGTTAACAGAAAAACGGTAAGGACATTTCATTACCACTTTCCTGATAATATTCTTGTTCAGTTTGTAAAAAAGTTTTTGTGAATCAAGGAGATTAAAAGCTATTTTCAGAAGAAGAAATGTAGCTGCAAACAAAACTTTACAACGAGTAAGGGTAGCAGAACTGATAAACTAACCGTTGCGATCTTTCTGTTTTCTTCATTATGCCTTTCTTATAATACTGCCTGATCGACCTACTAAGTTTGTCGTAATTCATTGCTGGGCGGTTCTTCCTTTTACCCCAGAGTCTTGCAACTTTAACTGAGTCTTCTATCTTAAAGATCCCTTTTGAGCGATCTATCCACCTAATACATGAGCCATATGTTTGGGGAGACGCTAAGAGTTCTTTTAAGAATTGCCACAGGTGAATGTGAGAGCCTGATCTCGAGGTTGTGGGCTTAGATACATCTGGCGGCGATAAAGTTTCTTCTTCTTCGTCTGTAACAATGCAGAAAGTTATTCCAATAACAGTATAATAATGAGATTATGAAAAATGGAAAGTTTATTCCTATAATTTTATTGTTTTTGACAATACTGAAAATATTCTATTCCAATGTAATCAAATAATTTTTCGTTCGAAATCAACTAACTTCATCAATAAATAATTTCCAAATATCTGCGAAGTAAGTTTTTCATAATTTTAATGATTTATTCCAACAATAATACTTCATTAGCACGACGAAAGTTAAAGTAAAACAACTTTTGATTTGATATAAAAGAAAAGTATTTAGGAAGAAAGGAACATTGAATATCACATTTTTTAGCTCGGTTAAACTTTTATATTTACACAAATCCATTTACTGAAAGAAAAACAAATTGTACGTAGATAGGAGAAGGAAAGTTAGACTAACCTAAATTAGTGTGTCAAACATAAGTGAACATTATTATAGAAGGGGAAAAATATCTAATTCAGAAGGGCTTAAGAAAGCAACATTCTGGGAGTATAATAGCATCAAAGGAATCGGTTATTGTCAGGGTCAAGGATAGTTGGTAACATTTCTGAACTGACACTCGCTGACTAACTATAATAAGTAGGCATCATTGCTTTTTGAAAAAATCGCCACTTCGGAATTCGGATTGCATTTGGTTGAAAAATATATCAAACCCATAATGTAATGCGTTTTATGAAGTTACGATTTACGGGAGCCCGTTTTTCGCTGGCATATCAACGTAAGCAACAATTTAACTGAAATTCCTTTTGATTGAAAAAAAAATATAACAAAGACATTAGCTTAGTTGGCGAACAAAAGTCAATAGAAGAAATGAACGATGTATCCAATTGACTATGACTAGATGTGAGCTTATTTAATGGATATGTGAAAGGAGACTTGTAACAAAAGGAATCTCACGTATGTTGACTTTCAGAGAGCATGTATTATCTTGACAATTGATAACGAATAAGGATAGCGATAAGTGAATGCTATTAATGAAAAAAACAAAACAATTAAGATAATGAAAAATTTTGGAATATATATATATATCTGGACCTGAGTCTTAAAAAGGCCAATCTCCACTTTCATCGATTTTGAGATATCTCCAGCACTAAAATTCCCGAGTTCATTTCTATCGATACAAAAAAGGCCAATCTACTGTTGCTAAGGGTACATGATATACCATTTCAAGTGTAGGGCTTATATCCAAAACCATTAAGAACTAAAATGGCCAATGTCCACCTGCCATGGAGATTGGCCCTTCTTATGCAATAATCAGCAACAACTGCAACAAAATAATGAATGGAGATTGGCCCCTTGATTAAACTTATCCTAAAAATGTGTGTACCACATGACGTTCGGTGCCGTTTTTGACATTTTATTAAAATGTATTCTGAAAGAACCAAAAGACTTCTATATTTACTCAATTGTGCTGAGAAGAAAACTCAAGGTAAGTTGCAATAATGAAGAAAAGTAGTAGCTATAATATTTCAGTATTACTTAGTATTATGAATATTGCATTATCTTGTACTTATTTTAGATTCTCAGTCTGCTTCGACTTCTCTAATAGTCGAAGAAATACCTCGTATTGATGATAATGTTAATGTAGAGGTTCCGGT
Source organism: Galeruca laticollis (assembly GCA_963921935.1). Classification (NCBI taxonomy): domain Eukaryota; kingdom Metazoa; phylum Arthropoda; class Insecta; order Coleoptera; family Chrysomelidae; genus Galeruca; species Galeruca laticollis. The sequence goes on from OY998183.1 coordinate 65,385,185, forward strand.
TACACAGGTGAGCAGTAATATATTTTGTTCGACAAGAAAAGTTTAATAAATAATTTTTTAGAATGCTGAAGAAGAAGTCAGTGACGACGTGGAATTTTCAGATGATAAAGACATTGACTATGTGCCAAATGAAAGCAACAGTGAAAGCGAAGAAATTTATGATGAAGGGAATGTTTTGCCAGAGAAAACGAAATCTAGGAAACGCGTCAGAAAAGAGAATACATGGAAGCAAGTTGAACGCACAGAAAATAAAGCTAGGGGAAAACAGTAAAAGACAGCAAAAGGTTATTACAGAAGAGATAAGATATTGCAACCTCATTGTAACTGTAAGAGAAAATGCCAGAATTTTATTAACGAAGAACAGAGAAGTCGTCTTTTTACTTCATTTTATGCACTAAGTAGACATGCCCGGGATCAATTTGTATCGGAAACTATTGAGGAAGGCTTGAAAGAGCGAGAAAGTTTACCAGAAGGAAAACTCCTTAGCAGGCGACAGTTTTCTAAAAAATATTATTTAAAAAACATAGAAGGAAGAAGAATACAAGTATGCCAAAGAATGTACTTAAAAACCTTCGACATTTCGGTAAAAAAGATTAGAGTTATTTGTGAAAAAAAAGTAAAAATAATGGTGTTTGTCCACAGGATGGTAGGGGTAAGCATGGAATGCAACCTAAAATAAGTGAATTGATTAAGGATAATGTTCGTCAACATATCAAGAGCTTTCCCTGCTATACTAGTCATTATTTCCGCGAAAAAACGTCGAAAAAATATTTAAGTCCTGACATGTCGATTTCGCAAATGTATAGACTCTTTTGCTTATATTGCGAAACTACTAATTTAGATAAAGTGAAGGAATTTCGATATCGAAAAATATTCAACAAAAAATTTAATTTATCCTTTCACCACCCGGCCAATGACACCTGTGCAAAATGTGACCAATATAATCTGACAATTAAATCAATTGAAGGTTGTGCTAGTTCAACAGCGGAACAACAGAAAGAAAAGGAGATAATACAATTAAAACACAAAGAACACTTAGATTTGGCTGAAAAAGCATACAAATGTAAGGCTGAGGACAAACAGAAAAGCAAAGTAGATAATAGTTTTGTAACAATCTCTTTCGATTTGGAAAAGTGTCTCCCAACGCCATATCTAAGAAACGGCGTATCCTTTTACAAAAGACAGCTATGGACCTATAATCTAACAACATACAAAACAGGTACAGATGGCAATGAGGCAACCTGCATTTTGTGGAACGAAACGATAGGGGGTCGTGGCGGACAAGAAATCGCTTCCTGTATAAGAAAATTTATATTGTTCTTGGATTCAAAGAAAATTCAAACTTTGAATTTTTACAGCGATTGTTGCTCAGGCCAAAATAGAAATATTTACATGGCCATAATGTTTTGTTACATTTTAAAGGAGCTTCCACCAACCAGTACAATCGCTGAGATAAACCATAAGTTTATGGAACCAGGCCACACTCACATGGCGGCTGATACTATTCATGTCGCTATTGAACGAGCCAAGACAAAGACAACAATGGATATAGAAGTTCCACATGATTGGGTTAATTTTATTGAAACATCTGTGTACAGAAAAAAGCCTATGAGCGTGATTGAGATGTCTCAAAATGAGTTTATAAATTATGGGACTTTCCTTAAATCTTCGCTAGTCCATAGAAAAAAAGATGATAAAGGAAACCCAATCCCATGGCTTAAAATTAAGTGGATGAAATTTCAGAAAGACCAAGAACTTCAGTTTTCTTATGAAACAGACTTTAGCGATGGGGAATTTCAGAAAGTTGATTTAAGAAGAGGATCGCTAAGAACTCGACAAAACCACAGTGATTTTGAATTAAAACCTCTGCACGATCAATCATTACCGATAGCTGATTTAAAATATAATAATTTACTAGAACTTTTGCCTTATGTCAGTGATTACAATAAGTCATTCTTTCTAAACCTTCAACATTCGTCTACTATGAATCCAGAAGTTTTCACTGCTCCAGAAGATGAAATTTAAAGTTTTGTTATTTGTTAAAGTGTCTGAAATGTTCCTTGATTTTTTTGTATTAATATAGGTTTATAATAATATGAAATAAAGTTTAGTTTATTTTTTCAACTGAATTCTATATTTGGTTCAAATAAATTTAAGTTTACCTGTTAAATAGAGACAATTTTGTGCTTCTTTCAGTTATTCTTTTACCCCACTTCATAAAAAAAGCTAAAGAAAGTGGGTACTATTTCCCATAACAATAATTAGTAAAAGGGCCAATCTCCATCAAAATAATAAAATATCTTTTTTTTCCATCAGTTACATAATTTTTAAAAAATATACATTATTTTGAAGTGTTTTATAGATTTTTATTACTTGAAAATAATTATTCACACACTTAAAATTATAGTCATATTGCTTTTAAATCTTGCGTAATTAATATCTCAGATTACTGAAAATGGAGATTGGCCTTTTTAAGGCTCACGTCCAGAAATACACTGCGTCCATAAAGTAACGCATAAATTCATTATTAGCTAAATAAACAATAATATTAAAAATTCCTGAAACAGGTCAATTTTTGATTTTAATTTACTGTTTTTTCAAATTATAATGTTATTTACAGGTAGAACCATCTTCGTGTGATGACGTCATCGCCATTTTTTTTAAGTGGAACACCCCAATTTTTTTTCGATTTCCGGATTTCCCTTGATGAGCTGATTCCAAAAATGTATAACACTTTGTTTCAAATTGGTACAGGGTGGAAAAAAATACAAAAATTGTAATTACATAATTATGAAATTACTGTGATTTACTACCAAAAAGAAACAAAAGAAAATTTACAATAAATGTTCAAATTGTTCTCCATTGACTGCTAGACAATAACAGAAACGGACATTCTTTAACATTTTGTAGCATAGCGGGTGTTATGTTCTGCATTTCTTGCCTGATTCGGTCTTTTAGATCACGGATATTGTCAGGTCTGTTAGTATAAACTTTAGATTTTAAATAACCCCATAAAAAAAGTCTAATGGGGTAAGATGAGGGGATCTAGCGGGCCATTCCACTGTTCCCCTTCTTCCTATCCACCGTTATGGAAAGGTCCTGTTTAAAAACTCGCGCACAGTTACAGCGAAATGTGGCGGTGCACCATCCTGTTGAAACCAGATTCCACGGTCTAGATTGTTGGGTATTTGAATATCAGGAAAAAGCTGGATCAGATCAGGAATCATTGTATTTTGTAGGAAACATGTCCTAATTCTCTGTATTTCTGCTCTATTCTGCTTACAGTAGATTGTGAAATGGGTTCACGATCTGAGGTGCATCTCATGAAATAATCTGCATACCTCTTGCTGACTCCGCATCCTGTCGCCAATACCAATCATCAATAATATTTCAATCCTCTCACTTTCGGTTAACCGCATTTTGTTAAAGAAGTTGCAAAATTATGATATGATAAATTTCTTTGTAGATAGTTTTCACATAAACGTACCTTGTTTACAGAGTTAACAATAACAGAAATGTACTTTAACGTTGTTGACAGTTTTTACCGGCAAATGATAAAAAATGACAGAAAAAAATTTCAAACAATAAAAATTTTAGTCGAGGGGCTTGGATCACTAAGCTGTTAGATACAATGTTAAAAATTATACGGGGTGTTTAAAGTAGTAGTAAGTAAATACGTAATTTCATTTAATGTGTTTATTACGTTTATTCTTTTATTTCTTATTTTGTAGGTAATTTAATTTTTTTATTTTCCTCCACCCTGTACCAATTTGAAAGAAAGTGTTATACATTTTTGGAATCAACTCATCAAGGGAAATCCGGAAATCGGAAAAAATTAGGTTGTGTAAAAAAAATGGCGATGACGTCATCACACGAGGATGGTTCACCCTGTAAATAACATTATAATTTGAAAAAACAGTAAATTAAAATCAAAAATTGACCTGTTTCAGGAATTTTTGATATTATTGTTTATTTAGCTAATAATGAATTTATGCGTTACTTTATGGACGCACTGTATATATCTGTGAGTATAATATTTTCACAGGATTAGAAATGCTGATAAACAATTAACTAGTAGAAAATAAAAATTAGGAGTTCCGCACGGTAACTGTATATTATTTGGAATAATTTTGTTCAATCAACATAATCTTATTATATAAAATTAACATGCATAATTTTAGACTTCCACCAACCCATAGATATGGAAGAGCGTAGGCCGTTTGACATTTCTATTATGAATTCAGAGTGTTATAGTATGCATCAATTATTGTCTTTATTGAGATTTTAGGTTGAAAATTTCCAATTAGGCAAATTCAAATATACAGTCGTTAAATGATAATGTATAACTTTAGAAACATTTATTCAAAAAAGTGGACACTAATATAGATGTCTAATGATTTGTAATATTTGATTTTATTATTTGTATCATATTTCATCTAGTACCAAAGTTTAATACCAGAAGAGAATTAGTAATTTTCATACTTTTAATTAACAGCATTGGCGATTTTGCTTATTCAAGTTAGCGTACAAGTTTTCAAAGGAAACGGTATAAATAATGTGATCGTATAAAGTAGTAAGAAACTAATATGATATGTTCATATGAAAGGATGTTGTGTGAGAACTCTTATTTATCTATGCACATCATGGTCATAGAAGACTGACAACTGTTGTAAGTAAGTGGGGATTTGGCTATGCACGAGATGAAAACGGAGAATGTGATAAGATGTTAAGTTCAGTTTGTAATGTAAAACGTGGAGTTTACAATTAATTGGTTTCAAGTAAACAATTATCTTTTAGTAAATACAACAGGATGGAGCTATAGAGGTTACGGACAAGAAAATGTAGAAAAATATGAATAGAATAGATTTATTATTGTATCTATACACATTTTTGTTGTAATTGGAAGTTTATATAATACCATGTATCATGAAAACTCACATTTTTGATCGGATCGTCTAACAAAATCTTTCAGTAAATAAAATGGAACATAGCAATCGGCCTGTTACGTTTTTCATCTCATTATTAAATTGTTATTATTATTAATGGCTCAGTAGCTACTGCCAAATTAAAAAAAAAACTAGTCCCCATCCCAAACTCGTGTATTAATGGCGATTTTCGATTCAAGAGCTCACTTTTCTGTCTTCGATCGTCATAGCGGAATTCATTTCTCTTTCTTTATCAGCCCTATAAATTGCTTTTTATGTTTATTTGGGGAACAGGATGAATAGAATAGAACATATTTCTATATTCAGTTTTTCCAGCATTTTATCCTTTTATTTATTTACTACTATTTTTTCTTGGCGCTGCTCGGCAGCGTTCACGATAAGACATAAAGCCTAGAAGGAACAACCCTTAGGATAACTCGACAATAGCAATAGAACACCACCTGGGATAGTCTGAATTAGTTCTTCTTCTTATTCTTATAATTTTGTAACTAAGTTGTAACACCCTGCACACATAATTGATTTTTATTTGCTACTCTAAATTAAATTTCCGGTTTTCTTTTTCAAATGAGTGAATATTTTCAGTCGAGATCCTTGATTTCTGTACCTGCTATCTACTAGAAACTTCTAGTCACTTCAACTGTTTTCCTATCTTTATGGCGAATTTGCTAATGTGTTCTCATTCCTAATATTTTATATCTGTTCACAACTCTTTTATAATAGAAGAGTATTATTTTCACCATTTTCTGACGCTATTCCACGTTTATTATAACACACTCTCTGGTTTTCCTGGTTCTTTTTATTTCTATATAAAAGTTTTCTGGTATATCATTTCCTATAATATCCCATTTTTTTTAATAGCCTCTCAAATTTTTTATTGAAGACTTACATCAAAATACACCAGAACAATCTAAGTTATCAGCACTAGAGTTGAGAAATATTGGTTTTTGCTCTGCTATATGTTTTAAGTTTAGAAGCCAATGCCCTGCTTGGGGATTTTAAATCTAAAACGGCTCGAAGTATTCCCAAAACATGCTAACATAATCGCTGTCTGTATGCTCTGGACATGAACTGAGATATAATGTATTATTATCTTCTTTTTCAGTGGAGCAGTATTTGGTTCATAAATTATTTTCAAACGGCTTTTGGTTTGATTGATAATGTTTTTCCATTATTTGCCAGCAGAAACGTCAACATCTTTTTGACGAATCGATATTTCTTTCAACGAAATGTCAACATTTTACGAGATCTGTTTTACTCGTATTTTTTTCCAAACAATAAAATACTATACGTCATCAAAGGAAAATTATAAAGATTATCTAACATGATAATTGTCTGACGGATAATGACATTATCAAACCTTTTAATGATATATATATTCTGAAATGCAGATTTAAATACATACCTTGAATGCGCATTGCTTAACAAAGCCTCACAAATAAATACGGTATTTGCTTTGTTCTGCGTGACTTTTATGTTTCTTTTAAATCATGATATGTTTTAATCTTGTTTAAAATATGCCGATCGCTTAAGCTGTTCACCTTCAATCTTAACAAACTCCACTCATTATACAACATCTCAACGACTGTATAGACAGTTTTAGAACGCATAAGGTCAAATATTGGATCACGGAATATCCAAGGAAGTGGAATATGAGAATGAGAATATCAATTTTTCTCCAGGATTGGATTGATATTTTAATAGAATAATAAAAGACACTACATTATTTGAATTGACAGGAGCATTAACTTTGAATTATTAATAATGGTTATCTCTGATATTTTTATAAGTCTTAACGAGATTATATACGATATATCATCCTGGAAAGTTATTTATTTCAAAACTCTACGCTACAGTAAGAGGTTCTTAAAGAGAAAGAAACAAGATTAGAAAAAAGAGTCTAGAAAATAATGTTAAGGAACTAAAAAACGATACTACTATGGATACTACAGTGAAGCCCTAAAGTAACGGACAAATTCATTTATTACGTAATTATGAATTTTTGTATATGAAACTACACTTTCTGAATAAAAGTATTTACCTGCCCCTTCAACTCCCTAGAGTACTATAATCGATATCCCTATAAAATGTTTAAATTAAAAGGGGAAGCGTGTAATAGTGGCGCAACGTGGGGGGTTTGGGGGTTAAACGTTATTATAAATGTAAAATATTGTGTGAAAAGCTTGACCCATTCTACTGTTTCGTTATTAGTATATTAATGATATCAATTATGAATAAAGTTAAGAAACTCTGGACCTTTAGGATTAGGTACAAACACACAGAATGTGCGAAGTGATGTTTGTACCGCGTTGTGATGGCCGTTAAAAGATTGAAGCGCCACTGTAGATACGGGTCGGTCATGTTTCCCGCGCTCGCTTCTCTTGGAAATACAGTGATTTTCCGGTAACTGGTGAAACAGCGACAGTGATTTCTGAATCCCCGTGATTTTAAATGGTAATTTGAATCACCGCAGTGACTAAGTATAAATAGCCAAGACAAATCAAAATATACGACCAGCGCGTGGTGACTGGTGGAGCGTACGAATATATTATTTATCCACCTCTCATCGGTTTATTTTAAAACAATAAATATTATCCTGATTGCAAATTAGCAACAATACGGAATCGAGATTGACTCGTAACTCGAAGAAAGATTACTATAAAAGGTGTAACATATAAATTGCAACTAGTTTAATATTGTTTAATTCTTAATTGATAATTTTAAATGAACATGTTGCCATATTATCTGTAATAAAAAATATTTTACTGTCAATTTTTTTATCTCTCAAACTTGGTTAAATGATTTTATAACTTTTTTTACAGTAGACAAGCCAAATTTAACTTTTTTTTAATAAAAATGGACATGACGATCCCGAAAGCATCTTTTATGCGCCTTATTCCATTGTTTTGTTAAAATGACATATTTGTTTAAGACATGCCATTTAATTATCAATTCATCCATATCTGTAACACGATAGTGGATTTATTGAAATGGTTTATCAGCAAACAAGGAATACAATTCACAATTATCCTAATAACGTTTACAATTTCTCGCCATTATCTAAAGTCACTAAAATTCTTGCAAAAATACAGGCTCCCTCTATTTACAGCACAAAAATCAGGGATAAACTAAAAAAATAAGAGACTTTTATTTTATCTAATGGCTGTTAGGCGTTTCCCAAATATATTTTAATATTTCTCCCCCAAAGGAACAAAGTAATTCACAAAAAAGCGGCACGTTTGTCCTTATCCGTATCGGATCGTGCGGCATGTATGTATTTTCTCTTTGACTTGGTGGTGTCTGCCACCGCTGATCATTAATATACTTATATTATCTATACCAATTGCTGCCTTTTCATCCCGTAAAACCAAAAGTCTATATTCCAAATACCCTTAATAACACCATATCGGCTTAACTCGCCGTTTTTCTTTCACCCAATATTTGTAAATAATGATATTTTATGTCGAATTTCGATCAGCGCGGTCGATGATCGATGATGCCGATATTGCAGTATTCGGTTGAAACTGAATCACTGCATCAGCGAGAAATGAATCACCGATAGCGCCAGTGATTTTACATTCACCGGTAAAATATCGTGGTTACCGATATATCGACCAAGACTAGTAGTTTTATAGGAAATGTATATTTTTGTTGATAATTTTGGAGCAAAAAACAAAAATTATGGAATGTATTGAACTACTCTCTTCAACTGATAGTTCGGATGATGAATTTGAGGCAATTAACAAACAAGTTCTTCGTTACTGCGTCCATATTTAATGCCCATTCACCTATTTTAAATAACAAATCTTCGATATTTTAAAAATTATCCGAAAAGTAGTCGTAGAATCAATGAGGTTGGATTTGCCATCTCCCGACATTCGATGAATTACGTTCGATTATATAATCGAAAAAAGATCAAGATTGCTTGTTGTGGAATTAGTATCAATCTTTTCTGGGTGTCTGACGTAATGAATCTCAGAGAGAGTGATTCCGGAGCATGTAAACCGAAAACACTAATCGTTTATTGCTCTTATGTTTCACCTGTTGTTTGATCCTGCCTAATTATGGATGATTTTAAAGCCAGGCGGCAACTGCGAGAGAAACGAAACTAAGCTGTACTAGACGAAACTAACGGTTACCAAACGAAACTAATTTTGAGCGGCCACTGGGAACGATTTTCGTTTAGTTGCCAGCTAATGGGGGCGGACGTATAAATATATTCAAAATGAGTTCTATCAGAGCGAAAACTCCATCCGAATCTGAAACCAAACTAAGGTTTTAATCTTCGCTTAGTTCAGCTGAAAAGGCCGAGGGTATATTTAAAAGTATAGGAGCTACTTTAGTGAAATATTATATCTTATATCCAGGTAACTGTTACAATTCTCTAAAGTTGCTATTAAGAATAAAATAAACGGATTCAAATATTAAAACTAACTTTTCCGCATCTGTGATCCTGAACAGTATTCTATCATAAAATTGTCACTTGTATACACATCGGGGGATGTATCGTGCTAACAAACCGAAATTTCTCCAAAAATGTAGTATATCTAGATGTACAGGACCGGCTGTACTCGCTCTAGTCAGTTGAAAATCAATAGGGTACATCTGTGAGACACCTTGAACAATACTCAATCATAAAATTGGTCACTTGTATACACTCTGGAGGCTGTATCGTGCTAACAAACTGAAAATTCTCCAAGTACCATAGCACCCGTTGTACTGGCTTTAGTAAGATGAATATCAATAGATTTCATCTTTGAGATGCTTTGAATAATATCCAATCATAAAATTGCTCACTTGTATATACTCCGGAGGCTGTACACATTAAAATTTCTACAAAAATGAGAAAAATATCGTACTTAAAGTACTATAGCACCTGTTGTACTGGCTCTGGTAAGCTGAAAATTATTAGGGTTCATTTGTGCGATGTCCTGAATAATATTCAGTCATAAAATTGGTGACTTGTTGAACTACGTTGTCGTCGGCGACTTTTCGTTACATGTCTTGTTAGCACGATACAGCCTCCGAAGTGCAATAAGTCACCAATTTTATGATTGAATATTGTTGAGGGCATGTCACAGATCAACCCTTCGATTTTCATCTCACCAGAGCCGGTACAGTGGGTGCTATGGTACTTGAAGTACGACAATTTTGTAATTTTTTGAGAAATTTCAGTTTGTTAGCATGATGCAGCCTCCGGAGTATATACAAGTTACCAATGTTATGATTGAATATTATTCAGGACATCTCACAGATGAACTCATTTGATTTTCAACTCGCCAGAACGAGTACAACGGGTGCTATGGTACCTGGAGTACCACATTTTTTGTAATTTTTGGAGATTTTTCAGTTTGTTTGCACGATACAACGTCCGAAGTGTATATAAGTGACCAATTTCATGACAGTATATTGTTTAGAGCGTCCAACAGATGAACCTTTTCGATTTTCAGCTCACTAAAGCCTGTATAACGGGTGCTATGGTACTTTAAATATCACATTTTTAGTAATTTTTGGATGAATTTCAGGTTTTTAGCACAATACAGCATTCGAAGTAGATAGAAATGACCAATTTCATAATTGGATATTTTTTGGGCACCTCATAGATGAACCCTATTGATTTGGTGCTCACCAGAGCGAGTACAACGGGTCTCATAAATCCGGATATACTACATTTTTGGTCATTTTTGGAGTAATTTCGATTTGTTAGCACGATACAACCTTCGAATTGTGACAAATTTATGATTGGATACTGTTCAGGGCGTCTCACAGATGCGGAAAAGTTAGTTCTAATCTTTAAAACCGTTTATTTAAAAATGAGAATTGAGATATTGATATTATTTGGAGTGGGAGATCAAACAAAACAGCGCAGAGATGTTGCAAAACGTTATTGACGAATTTCAGCACCGTCTATTTTTTTGTCAAGTAATGAACGGTGTCCAGTTTGAGCATATTATTTAGACCATAACTATTATAAATATTTTTAATAGTCAATCAAATATTTTAAGATGAAAATGTTGGATAGATGAGGAGAGCTATAGTGAGGAAAAAAATGGAGAAAATATATTCAAACTATACTCAGTGACACAGAAACTCGAGCACCCAGTAAAAATCATTTTAATTCGGTAATATTTGGCATACATACCAGGGAAGTAATATCTAAATGACTAAAATTTCAATCCAATCGGGTGTGGCTAATCACCAACTTTAATAATGAGTTGAAGCTTCACAATTTCTTACACATTCTATAATGCGTGTTGGCATACGGTATACTCATAATCAGGTGATCAATATCCTCCTGGGGTATATCATCCCATGCCACCTCTACCTCAAGTGGCCATCAGAGTTTGGGTAGCACACTGTAAATTTCCTAACCTCCTACCGATTATGTCCCACACATGCTCAAATGGGGACAAATCCGGGGATCTTGTGGGCTAAGGTAGAAGATGAATTTGAGCCTGGTAGAAGTAGTCCAAGGTTTGTCTGGCTATATGTGGTCGAGCGTTATCTTGCTGGAAAGATTGATTTTGAAGTGTTCTGAGGTAAGGAATCAGGTAAAGTTCCAATATTTCTTGAATATATCGATGTAAATTCATATTGCCCCTGATGAAGACTAAATGTGACGTTGAGCCATAAGTAATGACATCTAATATCATAACTCCAACAGTGCGATGTACTTGCCGCCCAACAAAACATTGAGGGTTACGACGTTCGCCTCATATTCTTCTCACCCTCTCTCGACCATCATGAATGTCTAGGCAGAACCGAAATTCATTACTGAAGACGATAGTGTTCCATTCTTGATTCAACCCTAGTAGTTCTTCGCATCACTGAAGCGGATTTCTTCAATGTTCTAGAGTTTAAGGTAACAACAACTGAGGTCGATGAGAAAAAAGTCCAAACCTTCTTATCTGTCTATGAACAGTTCGCATTAGAAGGACCCTTTCATGTTCTGCAAACCTCTGGATTGATATTGTCCTTCTCGATGAGAATCGATCTCTTCGGGCCAATAACCTTAGGCGACGATCTTGGCTCTCTGTTGTCCTACTTACTACTCCTGTGCCTTTGGCTTTTCGTGTTCGGCTTTCTTGGTAACATATGATAACAGTATCCACACTCCTGTCAATTCTACAAGTAATTTCTGGGAACGACAGCTCAGCTTTCCGAAGACTAACAATTCGACCTCTCACGAACTCAGCTACCAATAATTTGCATTTCTCCGCACTCGAGGCATGATAAATACTTGTGAATTCTTGTAAGGCAACGTCTTAAACCAATGTACTAGAATAAATTCAAACTGATAGAACTCAAGTTCCAATCTTGTATGATAAAGATGAACGTGAAATATTTTTGACATGAATAATATTTGCTGGGTGCTAGAGTTTCTATGTCACTGAGTATATAACACTAACAAAATAAAAGCGAAAGATGTTCCGTATGGTGCGCAAAATATATTTTTATACGAGTCCGGCTGCTGCAAATTTCTTCATTTTCCTCTTCTACTCCAAACATTTATTTAGTGACTCGACAAAAAGAACCTCCGTTGTAACACAATTAATCTATTTGGATTTATTTCTTATCAACATGAATTTTAGAAATCCAAGCCTTTTTTTAACTTTTTCTCGTTAAAATCGTTTATATCGTTGCCATTATCGTGGTTAATGGAAACTTTTTAGTAGGTAGTTTACTTCGCTGAGTAATTATATTGTGTAAGCTATTATCTGGCTCACTGTACCTCAACAAATATTTCATTTTATGTTTCCCAGTTAAGTGTAGTTTCTAATTCAACTATATATGCGAACAGTTGTAATCATTCTATATTTAATGTACCTAATAATATGTCAATGGTGATGCAAATTTTACACATGAAAATTTGTTATCTAATACAAAGTGCAACGCCTACTGACAATAGTTGCGGAATATTGTATTTCAATCATTCATAATGTTTTGTTAGTGATATTATTCCAAAATTTCTCATTTTCGTATATATACATTATTACAGTCCACCTTATTATTTAGCAATAACTAAATCAAGACTAACCTTCAGATAAATCTCCACTAGAAGCATTGCTGGATGTTGTTTCTGGTCTCCACTGTATGCCTAAATCGTCCTCAGAATACGCAGCTTTCCATATTTCTAGTTGTGCGTGAAGAATCATACCTTCCTGAAAAATCGGATATATCATGTTGAAAATTTCACACTCTACCTAAATACTGTCATATTTATTGTAATCGGTGTAAAAAACAAACAAAACAGTCAAATCCCAGGTGTATTACTAATAATTGTTCGGAGTTGTCATTCGACGTCAAAAATTTACCAAAAATTGGTTAAATAAACACAAAAATATTTATTATTATTTCTTATTTGTTGTATCACTCCCCCGTATGCCAACATTAATTCATTTATCCAAACATTTTCAACCGTATTTCCAGGATTAGAGTCTTGATGTAGTAATTTGAGTTTTGTAGAGAAAGAAATAAGTTAGTTGGAGTTATATCAGTGGATGCAGTGATTATTCAATGGGTTTGTTGAGTTTTTGGCTCAAACTATCGTTAGAAATGGCAACATTTGATTCGTGAGACAGAGTTATTAGCAGCTATCTCTTAGACTCAAACGACTCTCATCACCATTTTTTCCGGTGCCAATGCCAAATTGATGGCCGATGAGAGCGATGCAAATCATCTATCGCTATTAGTACTGTATCACTCATATGTACCTATTTCAAATGAAATTAAATCATTATGTGCATTTTGCACGATTTCAGCGCTCCCGCTTACAAAATTCTATATGCATTGCAAAATTTCTCTCATACTATATTCTGTTCAGGTGGACATTTTAAATGATGAATTTCGGATATATCCTTGCATATATATTCCATTAAAAACTATTGTATGTAGTAAAAACTAAAATTACCAATAGAAATACAATACAATATATCCTGAAACAAGAACCTCCAGTGCTGGAGTTTGAAGTGAGAAACATTAAGAATGAAGATAGTAATAAAAACCCGTTCAAAAATTTAAATTAAGATATAATGAGTTACAGATTTCCTGTCAAACCTTCCTTATTGAAGAAGGTACACTAGACAACAATAATTATTTTATCGAAATTTCAAGCGTTTCAGGTGTATTCTCAAGCCCATTCGGAAGGAAATTGTGGGTTCGTTTTGCTATCTATTGGGTTCTTGTCACCTATTTTTAAAAAAAAATTTGGTTACTAGTTTTAAATGCATTTCTATCAAGCCCTACGATTCACAATTTTTCAATACGAGACCAGGGAGCGAAACAAGCAAACAAGGGTTCCTAATGAATTTTGTTGTCTAATTCTGAAATATCTTACAACAAAATGAGATTCAATACCAGTTGAAGCAGGGTAGTACATTTTTACGCAGGTATTTACTTTTTAATTGCCTCTACAAATTGGAATAAGTAACAATCAAGTTAAGTGGAGTAGTATTTGACACTTTTAACATTGTAAATGCGTTCATTTTCTATTCGCGTTTTTGACTTACTTCTTGAATTTCATTCCATTTCATGTCTCTAAAAGCCTGTTCTTCCTCAGAAGATGCGAATAAATAGAAGACTTATCATTTTGTTAAGCGGATGAGTCAGTCAAGTCAATTATGTGAAAAATAGTTGTATTTCCCATCATTTTCTCCGAATAATATATTTTTTTAATTTCCATTTTAGTAGCAAAAACTGGTTATTTTATATTAATCCTTCCACTGTACCTAGTATAAAGCTTATAAAACTCATGTAATATTACTTTAGTGGATGAATTATAAACATTTAAAAATGTTCTGCTCCCTCCACTACATTTTATAGCATCTCCCTCAGAAGGGACAAACACAGTCCCAGGAATATGATGACATGTAAATAAAAAATTCCAATATAATCCTGTATCAACGAAGACAAAACATTTAACACATGTACATGCACATATTAAGGTCTAAAGTGAATGAAATTTGTAAAAACAATTTCTGTCTTTCATTAGACACAAATGTACCACACTGTTACGAAACAGCACAGTGGTTTAGTCCCTGAATCCGACTCTGCCTAATCCATGTATGGAAGTTAAAATTTTGGCGGATGCGCAGGGATTTCTTAGAACTGTTTACGATTTTTTGTGACTATCTCATCTAGACATTGTTTTTATGACCAGTCTTTTCTATAAAATTCATTGTTTTTATGTAAGCCGCAATCTGGAATTATCTAGTAAAAAAGGCACTTATGTAAAGAATAGCAACCAGCGGGAAGAGACAGTTTATAAAGTGATATCGTGAGATAAACAAGTGAATAGTCTAAGAAAATTAACGGTAGTGAAGTGTTTATATAAATTAGTTTAAGTGCATATTCTGTGTACATATTATAAATTAGTGAATTAATATATTAAGTGAGTAGACATACTATGTGTGTAAATGTATCCCACCCGTCAGGATAAACTGTTTTAAATAAATAAGAAAAACATTATATTGGTGTCAAGTGTGGGGTAATATAAATGAATATCTACGTAAAAATGGCCAAGAGACTAAGTGACTAAACTAAAGGCAGAATGGGAAATCACGAGTTGGAAACGTGCGGTAAGAAGAGTAAGTTAGTAGAAAGACTTAAAGTGGCACTGGTAACTGACGGCTTGGATCCAGAAACATGTTTATTCAATGACGAGGCTTTCACCTTAATCTCGTCAATTTCTGCTAACATGGACGAGATTTCCGCTAATATGGACGAGAAGATTTTAAACATGAGAAACGATTTTTCTGCTATGAAGATTGATATTTCTGCCGATATCCTATCATTGAAAAATGACATTTCTGCTGACGTCGAAAATAAAATATCATCCCTTAAATTTGATATGGAGAATAGAATGACAACGATGGACGAGAAAATCGAGAATAAAATAACAACGATAGACGGGAAAATCAAGGAGTTAGAGGGAAAGATTGCCGATTCAAGAACACGAGGCACGCCAAAGGAAGAAAAGATGACCAAGCAAACAAAACTTTGCAAGTCAGAGACACACCCTAAGTTAGAAGACGTTGGCAGTTTTATCCGAGTCAAGACCCCAACGTTCGATGGAAAAATGTTGTGGATCAATTATGTAAAACAGTTTGAGGCAGCCGCTAGAGTGATTCATTGGTCCGATAAGGAGAAGGCAGTGAACTTAACTTTCGCGCTTCGGGGAGATGCCTTAGATGTACTTCAGATGATACCGCTTGAAGAAACGAATGACTTTGAGCAGTTGAAAAAGAAGCTCGACATGCGATACGGTCACGAACATTTGGAATATTTGTACAGATTCCAGCTAAAGAACCGAAGGAGCAAACGTGACGAAACCCTTCAAGAGTATGAACTGGATATTGCCCGACTAGTTCGATTTGCTTATCTATCAGCACCAGATAACATGATGGAATGTTTAGGCATCCAGACCTTTATTGACGGCTTATGTGACCACGATATGGAGAAGACGTTTCGATTAGCCCATCCTAAAACATTGGTCGATGCATTGACTGCTGCTCTTGAATATGAAGCAGCCACGATGGCTTCGGGATACAGCAAAGGCAGGACCATGCAGGAGAAAGGTGACGATGACAGACTTGACCAGATCGTCAACTTGTTGAAAGGTATGGTAGACGGTGTAATAGACACGAAATATGGCAAAGAGAAATTTATGGACACCCTATATAGATATATAATTTTCTTGATAATAAAATAAGTCGAATCCAGTTTAATATAAAAACAATTGTTGACCTAGACCAGAAAATAATTTAAACAAATAATTTTACACATCCGACAAGGTCGATGACAAAACACACGAAAACAACTTAGTATAAAGAAATTGAAAATTAACCTTCAATTACGAATATAAAAAAATATGAGACAAGGGCAACACGAAGGAAATTAAATAACATCCCAAATCTTCTGAAATAAATAGCAGAAAATTTGGTAACAGAGGCAGTGAGGTAGTAACCCTCATAGAGTGCTCAGGTACTGTATGGCCTGGCACTTCGACGGCCGTACGTAAACAGTGATATTGTGTTGTTGTGATTTGTGATATTTCAAAAAGTAAGTTTTTTCTATGTAATTATAATTATTTTTTTTCACCAATGTCGTGTTGACATTTTATTTGATTTGACTGAGTGTCCAAAGATACATTTCCTGGTCATATTAAGTGCACTATTGACATTTGAGCCCCTCGCCTAACATATTTAGGAAATAGTACGTTTTGCAATCGATTTAATAATCCAGGGGAACCCTAAATTTTAGTCAAGGGAATTTAAAGATTATACAGGGATATTCATATGTAAGAATTATCTTGTTTATATCATAACCAGGTCAGATTACCGTCAGATTTCGAAAGAGTTTTTTTTCATAGTTACTTTCTTCTATTTTACAGGGATTTTCATATGTAAGAAATATCGTATTTATACCTTCAGATTTCGAAAGACTTTTTGCACTAGTCCTGATAGTTTTTTCTCATATCATACAGGGATATTCATACGCCAGATATCTTTCATTTATGTCATAATCAGGGAAGACTACTTTCAGATTATGGAAGACGTTTTGCCCGAGTCATATTACTTTTTTTCTCGTTCCTTATACAGGGATAGTCATATGCAAGACATCTTTCACTTTTGTCATAATAATGAGAAACTACTTCCAGATTATGAAAGACGTTTTTCCCTAATTAATTTCTAGTGTATCGTACCGGGACATTCTCCCCCGATTGACTTTTATTTTGTCCCAACCAGGGCTGAGTTACTGTACTTAATTATTTTGTGTTTGTAATATATATGTACATATTATCCACCCAGTCTATTTCCTTTATCAACAACCCCTACCCTCGGACCAGCAGGATTGAACGGGTTGACGCGACCTGCCTTGGAACTCAGGCTTGGCACATTGTATAAGCCCAAGAGGCCCCACGGAGACCTTGTCCGCTCGTGCCAGGAAACCACCTCCACCGAGGTTACCCACAGGGGGATTCCTGGCTCTAAATTATGCCATAAGGCACTGGTGACAGCACGCTGCTGCAAAATTCAAGGAAATAGGAATTCAAAGGTTGTCCGACACTGGTAACGGAGGGCTGTAAACCCTAACCGACCACAACATTCATTACAACGGCAAGTCGAAGAAGATCGGGTGCTGTAATTCTCGCGAGCTAGAAAATTTACGCAGTTCGTGTAAGCGTCTGACGACTCCTGCAAACCAAGAACCTCTTAAATGCAAAGCAGCCACGAATGTTTCGTAGTACAACCAAGGTAAAATCATGCAGGAAGTAGGTGACGATGACACACTTGACCAGATCGTCAACTGGTTGAAAAGTATGGCAGACAAGAAGCCGAAAAAGAACAAATGCCGGAAGATTGGTCAGCTAGAGCAGGTATGCAGTCCGTCTAAGCGTACCAAGACTCCTGTAACCCAATAACTCCAGTCACATGGGAAATCAGACAAGGGTGAACATCGAGCTGATGTGAATCACTGAAAAGCCGATTCTCTGCCTAGACAGTCATGTCCTGTAGACTATTCTCAATGCAACAAATCGAAATCTAAGGAAAATGCAGTTTCAAAAACTACAGTAGTCTACGAAGAATGGTCACCCACCAGGATCAATGAAGACCAGGAGAATGATCTTCACCTTAAGAAGATTCGGCAATGGAACGAAGAAAATCAGCGACCTACATGGCAAGAAGTGTCAAGATTTTCACCGACAAGGTATAGTGGACTCATACTATGTGTATAAATTTATCCCACCCGTCAAAATAAACTGTTTTAAATAAATAAGAAAAACATTACAATACATTTAGTACATGATACGTGTGTTTTTAGCGTGCAGCCTTCTACTTTTGGAGTCATTTTCTGAGAGGTTGCACATTTCCTTTGGATTTTCCGGAGAATCCATGCTTGTTGAAGGTCTACCTCGTTCAGGTGGGTTTTCATGCAGGATGAGGTTTTATTTTATACAAACAGGATATACATTTTCAAAAGTAAAAAATATAATAAATCCGGTTCTACACGTAATTAACCAACCAACTGAGTTTGTTCCTAGGGAGAGACGAACACTTCAAACACAATAAAGTTTCAAAAATATAAAAAAACCAATGTAGAATAATACTGAGACCAAATTCAGTCTAGTACGCACCAATGTTATCAATAAAACTCGAATCAAATTCAAACCAATATTAACGTAGATTCAGTAACAAACACCCATGTGCAATTTAACAGTAACCTCAATATAGTGGTGATGTTACGCTGACGTTGATAGTTTTATAAATGTCTCATCGCTGTCACAACTTGTTGAGGTTCCTCACATCGTATTTTAAAACTTGTCCCTCCTCAGGGACAAATACAGTGGAAGGGTTAATTTCCCGGCAATATCAAAATAAACAGTTTATTCGCAATAATGATTAATTTAATTTAAGCAGAATCCATAGACTATACATGCCAGTCAAAGACACAAAGTTAACAAAAAGTGAAATAATTTGGTTTTTCCATTGTAATTGTGAAGAATTGGAAGGCGACCATCTAATCATGAAGTAATCAATAATTTCATAATAAACATCAAGTATGTTGATATTGCTGAAAAATTTATGAACTAAATTCAAGTAACGTAATAAGGGTAATCCCATTTTGTAACCACGGCATCAGACGCGAAATCATAATTTCGATTAATAAAATCAATTCGACCACATCGGCCAACGACGTAGAATTGCATTCCGTGGCCATTTTTTATGGTCAAGTAGGTCACATCAGAAAGACTTTCTCTTCTTGGACGTTGTAATAGTAGAAAATATTGTTTCTCTTCTCCATGTAACTCCCCTCGACTCCCCCGGTAAGAATTTGTTGTGAAGGACGGGCAACGACATTGCTGCTGGCGAAAATTGAAGAATCTGATTTTAATATTGTGTTCTAGAATGTGAACTCTTGAATTTGTTGATTCGTTTTTAATTTTGTTACGAGTCGTAACATAAAGTTAAAAAATATATCTAAAATGAATTCGAACAGTTATCTCAAGTGAAAAGTTCCTAATAGTGCTGACAGGGAGACATTTTTCGAAAAATCATATCAGATGTATGTACAACAGGAACTGTACAATAAAAAACTTTGGAGAAAATAAATTCTGAATTTATAGCAAACTAGTTGAATCAATATTTTTATCCCATCAAAGAGCCTTGTCGCGTCTTAGAAAACATTTTCAGTGGAAACATGAACTGGTACTATCGCAGTTACGCGAAGGCCATAGCTATTACTGAAACATGAAGATGGTTCACACGGTAAACTGTATATTATGTCAATTGAGTGTGAAATTGAAAACAACGATATTCGAATAAATTATTTGGAAGTAATCAGCCTGCCGAGAAAGCTGAGAAGTATACTTTTAGCAAACGTAACATGTTTAAATGTTTTAATATACCAACTTCAAAAGTTAAAGCAGGTAAATGAATATATCATTCCTATGAGAAACTATTATAAACAACCATACTTTAAGAGATTATTCCTCTTTTAATTGGAACTGTGATGAGAGAAAAAATTATGTGGACTTTATTTTGAATCAAAGGTATTAGTAGATTTGTATTTGGAGACATGGGAAGGAACAACAAATATGTTTTTTATCTGATTAGATGGCACTGGATCAAGCCAACAGACCAGTCAGATGTTTTATGTGATCAATGTGATACGGTTTTTCGATTTTGTTTTGCTTTACTTATGTTATCGTTTGTTGATAATGTTTGACATGCATTTTTTGGTTGTACAATATTGTTAGTGATTAGTTAGAGAACCTGATCATTCATTTTTTCCCTTTTTTTCCTCTTCCCATTAATTTTTTCCCTTTTTCCTCTTTCCTTTTTTCCTTCCTTTTCTTTTTTTTTGTTTTCTTTCTTCCAGGTGTACATCTTTTAGGTAAAGTTTGCTTGACTGCTTACAGAGTTGTGTTAGTAGTTTTTATATAATGATATAAAATATTATATATAAAATTATCCTCCAGCGTCAGTAGATTTGTTAAGTTTATTGGAAATTGTACTTGTTGTATAATAAGTTGTTGTTATAACTTGATAATTTCTATAACTTGGAGTGGACGTTCCAATATAATATGTTACGAATCAGCGATTTCATCACATAAGCAAAATTAGTTATCTTATAAACCAATTTTTTCCTGTATGATGGATAAAGGGCATGATTACTTCTCAGCCGGCAGATTGTTCTGATTAATTGTCTATTTGAGTTATTAATAAACCATGGGGTTCTTCTTACTGTTGGTTGTATGACCATATAATATTTGCCTTTTCCGCTTTGTGAATAAGCTTGTTGCCAATTTTGTCTGTCTGTCAGAATTGTATACATATCAGGGACAGGAATTTTTTCTTCAATGATAAGCCCAGATTCTGCAGCTTCTTTTGCTAGGCGGTCCACTTCTTCGTTAGGAACAACAAATACTAGATTATTCATTCAATACTGGCACAAACTATCATAATATAGAAAATATTGTTCAAATATATAAAATACTTAATTAAAACGTGATATACCGTATTGCATACTGGCGTGGACATAACCAGATATTTAATAATTTTCTTATGTAATTAGCTAGATATTTACTAAAACAATAACAAATTAATACAGTTTTCTGACCTCTAACCTACGTTATATGTCGCGGTAAATACGATACCACAAGTCATGATAACTTTCACTTCTGAAAATAAAATTATAACAGTATCTAGTCGTTATGTTCTTAGTAGTTATTTAGGTATACATAGGTACTTTTATGAGAGTGAGCGTCACCTACACAATCATGTTCAATTTCACAGACCACACAAAGCTATTCTGGTTTTCAATTATTAGATATAAATAGTCGTTACCACGGAAGATAAATGGACATCTTTAGGAAAGGAAAGAGAAAATATTATGGTAGGCTGTGGTTACGCAAATTTTTGAACGTACGTCATTTTTCGAAAGAAAGTGGAATAATGAATGTATCTAGTTGTTAAAAATAGAAGTATTATTCCTCTATACTGGAATTATCACCTATTAAAAGTAATTCTGTTAGGTTTTCACTGGCAACTAGATTTGTCATGAACTTTGTTTTGCCTATATTGATTTTCAGCCCAACCTCTCTGGATGCCAGGTTTAGCTCGCTCATCATTTCTTGCGCTTCTTTGAGATAATTTGTAGTTAATTACAGATCAGATCATCGGCGAAGCGAAGGTGACTAAGTTTTTCACCATTAATGTTGATGCCGAGGTTCTCGATGTTTGTGCGTTTGAACATGTACTCAAAAAGGTTGGTAATTAATTTGGGGGAGATGACATCCCCCTGCCGCACACCTCTCTCTATTTGGAAGCTAGGAGTATCTTTATGAAGTCTAATGACAGCATTTGCGTTCTTGTATAATTGCTTAATGATGTCGATGTAGCGATGGTCGACTCTGCAATCCGCGAGGGCACTTAGCATATTATGGTGGTCTACTGTGTCAAAAGCTTTTTCATAGTCTACAAAAATGAGAACTAACAGTTTATTCTACTCTATGCAAATTTCAATGAGGATTTTAATTGTATGAAGATGCTCATTTGTGCCATAGCAATTACGAAATCATGCCTGCTCAATAGGTTGGTAGAGATCGAGTTTAGCTGTCAGCCTTTTGGTAATTATTCTCATAAACAGCTTATATATCTGCGATACCAGGCTAATTGGTCTCTAGTTTTCTGTTTGGGCTCTATCTCCTTTCTTGTGTGAAAGTATTATGATGGACTTATTCCACTGATCAGGTGTTATGGAGTTTCTTAAACAAGCGTTGTATAGCTTACACAGTATTTTTGGAAGTGCTGATCCTCCTAGTTTTATATTTTCGGTGCTAATTTCGTCATCTGCTGGTGATTTATTGTTTTTCATGTCTTTTAAGCAGTTGTTTATTTCGTCTTGAGTGATTTCCGGGATTTCCTAACAGTGAACAACTTAAACATTGAGCAAGTATACTCCTATAAATACTTAGGCTACGAGATTCGATTGGGAAGGGATAATCAAAACTGCGAAATTGGCAGAACAATTGGTCACGCATGGGCAGCCTTTGGAAGATTGAGGTACGTCTTAAGATCAGATATTCCCATGTGTCTTAAAAAGAAAGTCTTCGACCAATGTATTTTACTACGATTCCGAAACACTGACTCTAACAAAGAACACCGCGAACAAAATAAGAGTGGCGCTAAGAAGCATGGAAAGAATAATGTTGGGCTTATCCCCGAGAGATGGAGTTCCAAACATAGAGGTGATAAGGAGAAGTGGAGTAACAGATACCATCACAAGAATATCGACTCTAAAATGGAACTGGGCGGGTCACCTAGCCAGAATAAACGACGGCAGATGGACTAGAAAAATAACTGAATGGAGACCGCGAGACAACATGCTTTCCGTTGTAGAGACAGACTGCCCACTTGTTGGTCAGATGATCTGAAGCGCATCCAAACCAACTGGTTAAATGCAGCAAAGGATAGGGGGAGATGGAAATCTTTACGGGAGGCTTATGTCCAGCAGTGGATGAACATATAGCTGTGTGATGAAAAGTAATTCTACAATTTTCTAATCACAAAACAACTTTTTAAATGATAGAAACCAGCAAGTTTTCTGAAGATATTAGTTTCACGTCTGTAAGAGCACATTGTCCGAAAAGTTGACAACTTAACATTTAAACTTTTGATTTAGGCATATGGTACTGTCTTGAAGATAAACAGCTAGTACATGCCACAGTCATTTCATCAGTTCATCTTAGAGATGAGGTGCAGTGACGTTGAAGCCGGTCTTCGTATATGCTTGAAATTGAACTAAAAAGTAGCTGATTATGAAGACCAGAATCCGCACCATCACGTTTTCTGAAGAACTATGTATTGATTCTCCTTCTTTATCTTGAAGTTGGGCTGATGTATTCGCAAGCTTCTGTTTTGCGCTTTTCGTATGATAATTTGTATGTCAGGTATACTTCACCAATTTCTTGTATATCTGAGTCATGAATGTTGTTTCATTCCTGGTTCACTTTTTCCTTCCATCTAACCCATCAATCTTCCCTGCAAAACTCGATATTTAGATCCTCTGATCATATGCCTCAAGTACTCTTTCTTTGAAACAATTTAATTTGTTTAAAACTTCATTTATTTGAACTAATATTCAATTTAAACTGGTTGACGCGTTCCACTAACACATTATAACGAATGAAAGTATAATTCAAAAATGTTTTAATATATACAGTGCATAAATACTGAATTCTATCATACTAATGTTAACAAAAGGTATTGAAAGAAATAACTTGGAAATTCATTCACTACGAACATTCCTAAGCTCTTCTAGGTAAAAAAGATTTAATAAAGGGGAGTGATTGATATCTATTTGGTCGTTAAGATGGTTACCTGAATATTATATATATTAAAACATTTTTAAATTTCACCTTCATTCATTTTGAGAAAGCTACTGTGTTAGTGAAACGAGTCAACCAGTTTAAATGGAACATTAGTTCAAATAAATGAAGTTTTAAACAAATTAAATTGTTTTATTTCATCGTTCAGTATGGATATTCATTAAGTAAATGCCTCAACTATTCAATTACATTACTCTTTTTTTCACGAGGTCCAATAGTTCTGTTTGGGCTCCAGCTCTCCTTAATATCTCTTTGTTCGTCACATGGTCCGTCCATGGAATTCTAAAAAGTCTCCGTCATATCCACATTTCTAGTGGATCAATTCTGTTTAGACTTTTGAAGACCAAGTCTCTGATCGATATAATAATGTAGGACATAGGTAGAACATAATTACTCGAATTCGGATATTTCACCCATGGCACTTCGCTCATTTGCTTTTCCACTTTACTGCTCTAACTCATTAAGCTTGGTCCTCAACTATTTCTTTAATTTCCATTAATTTATCTACGTCATAGTGATATCATCGATATATATTTTGTATGATAGTATAGAATGTCGTAGGTACAACTATATAATCATTTTGTCTAAGATCTTAAATGTATAAATATATCAATATGAAACCATTTTAGTAAGCAATTTGCAGCAATTAGTGTTTTTTCGTAATCATAGATTTTTTATACAAAAAAATTCATGACATCATCTTCATTCATACTGTACCGCATCCAAGAAGCTTCTCTCACGGTTCAAGTAATTAATATATATATTTTTTTCAATCTAAACTTAGTCATGTTCTCCAAAACCTGTTGGTAATAGTGGTTACTTCAGCTATTACTCACTGCATGTATCAAACTGTAATATATAAAAGAATAAGCGATTTCGCAAACGATCTCCTTAGACAAGGACTCGGTGTATTATGATATGATGTCCCATTGGTTGTGAAGAATCGAATACGACATACCGTTACAACATTCCACGTAATGATATCAAGAGCTTGAAGAAAACTACAAATAAATGAGTCATTTATAAAAAGTAGTCAGTACATATAGACTGTCCCCGAAGTGATCATAGCACAAAAGTACAGTTAAAATAAGGTCCTACAATATAGACCCTCGTTTTCAAAGTAGAATTAGAAGTCCTAAATAGTGATGTGAAACTTGTCAAATTTTACTATCTAAATATAAATATATTTCAAGAGAACAAAGAAGATCGTATTCACGAAAGTTTACATCATTGAAGTTTTACCGATATTTTCCATTTTATAACTAGCCCAATTTGATGCCACATCTATTATTTGACCAGCAAGCGTTTGTCAAGGACATAAAGACAGGATTTGATTAAGCAAAAGTCTTACCATTTCCATATCTCATGTGCCTTCAGTGGACCATATATATTTCTTATTGGATTTCTCTCAAAAAATTATACGTAACCGCAACACAGAGGGTCAGTAACTACCGAGAGAGTGCTTGTGGTAGTAAGTCATTGGATGATTGTACGAGAAGGGAAATTCGCCTTAGCGATATTTGGCTGGTTCCTCTAAGTTTAGTTGGTTGATCCTTTCCTTCCCGACATGTTTTTGAGTATTTTAAAACAAGAAGACTCGCCAACCTTTTGTTGACGGGAACGCTGAAATTGTCGTTGAGAATAAAGGAGTAATAAAAATACGGCTCACTCACAATCCCTCTATTTAAATTCTTACAAGAACGAAGTACCAAACTTTAGTATTGGATACGGCAACAGCGCTAAACTACCGTTGAACCGGTCTAGGCGACCATGCGAATTCAAACAATAATTTTTAATAAAAATAGTACTTACAATACAGAAATTCACCGACCAATGTCGGAAAAGCACTTCACGTCATATTTACACTCTCATTTGTTGCAGTTACATTAAATTGATAAACGAAATTAGGTATGTATTTAAACCAATGAATCAACACTTGATCATATCGTCACAAGAGGTGAGCCAAGACTACTGATTGCCTTTCGTTGGCGGTAATTTTGCGGCTTATGGCGCGGGAGGTACCAATTGGTTCCGTGAACATGAATAAAAGGCGCGGAGATTTAAACTTCGAACCTTTCGCTTAATGTTAAATTAAGATCCATTGTAGGAATTTATGGGAAATTCCTACATACTGGGGGCCGGGGCAAAGATGAGAGGAACAGTTTAGGAGCAGAATCCAAATTTTAAGCAAGAAGGAAGGAGAAAAGAAAAAGAAAAAAGAAAAAAAAAATACGTTCTACTCCAAATGTAGATAGAACTCAGTCCATACATGGTAGAGGAGCTAACTTAGTAATAGGACGAATATAAACTCCATCCACAGTTCTTACACGTGCGGCACGAACATTGCCGTCTTTGCCAGTTAGTAGTTCCACTACCCTGGCAAGGGGCCAATTCAAGGGAGGACGGTCCTCCGATTGCACTAGTACAAGCTGATTAAGCTGAAGATTGTTTGAGGCTTTACACCACTTAGGTCGATGCTGCAGTCGATGCAGATAATCGGTGCTCCACCTCTTCCAGAATTCTTGGTTCATCTTAGTACATTGTTCCCAAAAAGTTAATCTGTTTACAGGGATGGTAGATAGATCGCGATCGGGATAAGCGGTTAAAGGTGCTCCGATCAAAAAATGACCTGGTGTCAAAGGAGATAGATCGGTAGGATCATTTGACATCGGGTATAATGGTCTGCTGTTCAAGATAGCTTCGATCTGACTCAGAACCGTGTAGAGTTCCTCGAAGGTAAGGCACGAATTGCCAATTATTTTGGTGAGGTGGGATTTGGCGCTTTTCACAGCCGCTTCCCATAAGCCACCCCAGTGCGGTGACCGCGGAGGAATAAACTTCCAACTAATTTCTGTAGTTGAAAGAAAAGACTGTATCTTATTGATACTTTCGGAAGATTTGAGAAAAATGGAGAGTTCTCGTAATTGATTCCTTGCTCCAACAAAGTTGGAACCATTATCAGTATAGATAGTCTGAGGATTCCCTCTACGACTGAGAAATCTTTTAAGAGTGGCGATAAATGCATCGGTAGAGAGATCACTTACTAATTCGATATGGATCGCCTTTGTCACCATGCATATGAATATGGCAATGTAGGCCTTTTGTATTGGGGCTTTTCTTAAGCGCGAAGATTTGATTTGTACAGGTCCAGCAAAATCGATGCCAGTTTTGGAAAAGGGGCGAGATTTTTGCACTCGGTCAAGGGGTAACGGGGACATTATTTGAGAGGCGAACTGGGCATTAAATCTAAAACAGGTGATGCAGCTTTTTATCAATTTTTTGACAAGACGAGTGCCATTCAAGGGCCAGTACTGTAGCCTTAAATTTCCTAACACATTTTGGGCTCCACCATGGCCAAGACGGCGATGTTCCCGTATTATTAGCAAATCAACAACATGATCATTTTGTGGTAACAGCAAGGGAAATTTTTGATTGAAAGGCAAAGTAGAAAATTGTAATCGGCCAGATAGAATGCATAGAATCTGAGCTATTCTACGAGCTAAAGTGGACAACAGCTCCATTGCACACAGCTCTAACTTGGGAATAGTCAAAGTAATTTTCAAAGGATTCACACGAGATTTAGCAGTAATTAGGCGAGAGGATCTAGAATTATCAGCGTAGATCGCTACTAAATAGAGACACCCTCCGTATGCCTTTTGACTGGCATCGCAAAACCCGTGGAGAGAACACGAAGTAATAATTTTTTGGTTAAATAGGTATCTGGGTACTCGGAGGTGAGCAGCTTCAGTTAATAAAGAAAGGAATTTATTAAACTGAGTAATTATGGATGTATCGGAAATGGGAACATCCCACCCTATCTGGGATTTCCAGACCGATTGCATTAACAGTTGGCCAAACACGGTCAGATTGTTTACTAACCCAAGAGGGTCAAATGTACTGGCGACGGTACTTAATATCCTTCGTTTCGTTATATGAGAACAATCAGCCAACTTGGCAGTTTGGATGTGTAAAATATCAGACGCAGGATTCCATTTTAGTCCTAGAATTTTGCTTGACGAATCGTCAAAACTACGATCCAATTCAGCGTTAGGTAATTCATCGATTGACTGTAAAAACTTGAATGAATTTGATTGCCATTTGTGAAGTTGGAACTCATGTTTTCCAAGCATATTGGTCAATTCGGCATAAAGAGCCGGTAAGTCCATTTCCTTATTGGTTCCAGTTAAGATATCATCCATGTAGGTTTGATGAAGAATAGCCTGCTGCGCATTTGGACAATCGGGACTATTTAAGGCAATGTCTTTCAAGACTCGGGTGGCCAAGAAAGGGGCACAGTTCTGTCCGAAACTAAGCCTCGATAATTGGATACATTGAAGGGGTTTCGTGGGGTTATCCCTCCACAGTATGTTTTGGAGATAGCGTTGCATGGGATTGATATCTATGAACCTATACATCATTTTGATGTCCGCACACAGGACATATTTATAGCATCTAAATCTGCACAAAATGTCGAATAGGTTATCCTGAACTTGGTATCCCTTCGACGTTAAATCATTAAGAGAGAAACCTGAATCGGTTTTAGCCGAAAAATCGAACACGATCCGAAGTTTGGTGGATGCGCTTTCCTCACGTATCACCGCCCTATGGGGTATAAAATACTTGAAATCATTAGACACAGTGTTATAGAAAGACAGAGGAATGACTTGAGCATGATTGAGTGTTAGATATTCTGAAATTACTTTTTTATATTCAGAGAAAAGGGTAGGATTAGCATTGAATTTTCTTTCAAGAGAAGAGAATCGTTGGATGGCTATACCGAATGACTGGCCTAGTTTTTTATTCTGATTTGCGAGTAGAGGCATATCTACCTGATACCGCCCCGATGGTAGGATAACGGTTGTATCCCGAAATAGTTGTTCAACATATTCCTCGCTGGGATCTTGTGATGGACATTCGGGAATTTCCTCAAGCTCCCAGAATTTCTCCATTGTCCTTTGGAGGTCAGAATATTGATAGACTTGATCATTATAAACCGTCAAAAAGGAATAAGCAGACTTAGGTTTATGCTGGGAGGAGTTAGCATTTCTCAAAGGGATAGGACCCGCGATAACATATCCCAGGTGAGTATCTATAAAGGAAGGAGAATAAGGATCCGTTTTAAGTACGGTCCCCTTAAGCAGGTAATGATATAAATCACAGCCAATAAGAAGATCTATTGGACCGGATTCAAAGAATAAAGGGTCAGCTAGCTCAAGTTTTATATGGGATGGAATTTTAAAATTAGAAGGTGAGATAGAAGATTGTGGTAAACTATTTGTTATTTTATCTATGACCGAGCAAGATATAGTGAAAGTACTGTAAGGTGCAATTTGAGAATTAAATGTGATATCTACCACTTCTCTACTATAGGTGTAGTTATTGCTACCTAATCCGGAAATATTAAGAGTTTGTTTGCGAGAGACTAAATTCAATTTTTGTACAAAGGCACGGTTAATAACGCTCATTTGACTAGCGGAATCAAGAAGAACTCGTCCAGCCAAACACCGACCATTGAAACCGTTAACATTCACTAAAGCCGTAGGCAATAGTACAATACTGTCTTTTGCTGACATGGCAGTCAAAGCAGTTTGATATCTCACTGACTCCGGAGGTTCAGGTGATTGATTAGGTGATGCAGAACTGGTATTTATGAAATTAGATCTATTAATTTGATCTGGGGACGTATTATTATGTACATTAATAGGAGAGGGGTGATTATTTACATTGGATAGAGAGGTTACATTGGGGCTTCCGGAAGAGGAGGCTCTAGGATTATTACGATTGTTAGAGTTGTTTGGCAATCTGTTCTGACTGTCAAAATGTAAGTAACTATGATGAGACTTATTGCAAGTTGCACATCTCCTAAGGGATTTACAATCGGTAGTACTATGGGTACTATTCAGGCAATTTACACAAAGTTTTTTAGCTTTGACTATCTGATACCTCTCTTGAGGTGATAAGGACATAAATTTGGAACAACCGTATATAAGATGAGAGGGGTCTGAACAATGAAGACAGCTCGGTCTATTAACCCGAGAAGAACTAGAATGGTACTGTTGCGAAGAACTTAAACTAGATACCAATGTCACCCTATTTTTACAAACATTATTAGACTTGGGGTTGAATTTACCCTTAGTGTTGGTTTCAAAAAGATTTAAATTTTCTAACATTGATTGGCGTTGCTGTAGAAAATCAAAGAAATATTCAGCTGTAGGGATAAGCTCTGGCTTGCGCTCACTTTCGAAGGCTCGTCTTGAATTAAAATCAAGTTTTTGCTCCATTAAAAATATTATTAATGACTCAAAATTTACTTCCGGCGATAAATTCATATTTTTAATCAAATCAAATGTCTTACGCGTCGATATCTGAAATTCGCGCAACTCGACCGAAGTACTTTTCAAGACAGGTTTTTGATCCACCAAAGTTTGGTACAAAGAATACAGTAATTTATATTTATCGTCATATGCCTTTTTAAGAATATTTAAGGCAATATTCAAATTTTGATTTGTTACGCTTAAGGACTCAATCATTTCCAAAGGTGGTCCACGTAACAGCCCTTTAAGGTAATAAAACTTTTCACCCTCCGACTTTAAATTATTATTATTAAGCACCAGTGCTGTGAACAAGTCAATAAAGGATGGCCACTCTGATGCAGCCCCTGAGAAAGGTTTAATGTTAATTTTAGGTAACACGACATTAGATACATCGTTTGGCCTAGTATTTAAATTGAGTGATTCTTTTTGCTTATTTTCTATTAGAAGTTCAAGCATAGCAATACAACTTTCAAAACGGTCGGCGACAACGTTCTCGGCCTCATCGTCGGAAGAGTAGTTGTCGTCGTCCGGGTTAGATAATGAAACGATTTCCAATTGGACTTTTTGATAATTGTCATAGTGACCAGATATGCTTTTAAGTTTGACTTTAAGTATATAGACCTCTTCGGAGCCAGTCAGCTCCGACACAAATGTTTCAATTCGAGATAATTGCGATTTGAAACCCCCTCTTTTATTTTTCAAGTGATTTAGCGACATGATTGAATCAAAGTGTAACCAATCAAAGTTGAACTCCACCTGAATTAAAATAAGCTTCTAAAGTAGCGAGTAAATTTTTACAATATATGGAATAACCGAATAGACAAAGAGCTTTTCCAATCAATGCGATAAGTATTTCAATAGCATGCAAATTACTGAAAATTAGTTTAACATTGTAAGAAAATACCTACCTACTTATAACCTACTTATAACCAAATACGGTATTAATATTCAAAATAATAAAGAAGAAATTACAGTGAATTATTTTTCACAGTGTACTAGAATGCATGTAAACGCAAATAGATAATCAATATTGAGATTAATAAACAAAATATCAAACATTGAAAAAACTGTAGATTATTTTTAACAGTGTAAGAAAATGTACCTACTTATAACCAAATACACTAATCAAATATTCAAAGTAATAATGAAGAAAAGACTGTGAATTATTTTTCACAGTGTACTAAAATTGTACGTGAACGGAAAAAGATAAACAATATTGAGATACATAATCAAAATATCTAATATTGAGAAAATTGTAAATTATTTTTAACAGTGTAGGAAAATGTACCTACTTATAACTAAATACACTAATTAAATATCCAAAGTAATAATGAAGAAAATACTGTGATTTATTTTTCACAGTGTACTAAAAATGCATATAAACGCACATAGATAATTGATAAACAAAATATCTAATATTTAGAAAACTGTAAATTACTTTTAACAGTGTAAGAAAATGTACCTAGATATAACTAAATACACTAATTAAATATCCAAAGTAATAATGAAGAAAATACTGTGATTTATTTTTCACAGGGTACTAAAATTGCATGTAAACGCAAAAAGATAATCAATATTAAACAAAGTATCTACTATTGAGCAAACTGTAAATTATTTTTAACAGTGTAAGAAAGTGTACCTAGATATAACTAAATACACTAATTAAATATCCAAAGTAATAATGAAGAAAATACTGTGATTTATTTTTCACAGTGTACTAAAAATGCATATAAACGCACATTGCTAATTAATATTGAGATTAATAAACAAAATATCAAACATTGAGAAAACTGTAAATTATTTTTAACAGTGTAAGAAAATGTACCTAGATATAACTAAATACACTAATTAAATATCCAAAGTAATAATGAAGAAAATACTGTGATTTATTTTTCACAGTGTACTAAAAATGCATATAAACGCACATTGATAATTGATAAACAAAATATCTAATATTTAGAAAACTGTAAATTACTTTTAACAGTGCAAGAAAATGTACCTAAATATAACTAAATACATTAATTAAATATCCTCAAACTTAACGATGTATTTATTATACCATGTATTATTGAGGTAACAAAAACCCGACATGTAAATAAACACTAGTTTCTTCAAAATATGCTGTTTATAAACACTTCCAAACCGGCTCCTAATCCTATACACCCCCCTTGAGCGAGGTGTCGTTGAAGTAAAAACGGCCAGCAGTTGACCATTCTAGATTCAGAACTCGCTTCGCGCGCTGTTGCCGGACTGTCTTTAATTTCCCGAGCAATCAAATCGCACTTATATACATATCACTGTTTCAGTATTTATTTTTTACAGTTTCTCAGCCCTCACGAGAGTCTAATGAACAACTTTTTGGAATGTTTATTAGAGAAAAGAAGAATAGGGTTCAGACAGACCCAAGAAATCAAATTGCCGCAAAGGCGGAAATGGATATATCAAGTTGCTGCAGAGGCAAAAATGGATATGTCAAATTGACAGACTACATCCGGCTCGAAGGACCAGTAAAAACTATGTACGAGAAGGGAAATTCGCCTTAGCGATATTTGGCTGGTTCCTCTAAGTTTAGTTGGTTGATCCTTTCCTTCCCGACATGTTTTTGAGTATTTTAAAACAAGAAGACTCGCCAACCTTTTGTTGACGGGAACGCTGAAATTGTCGTTGAGAATAAAGGAGTAATAAAAATACGGCTCACTCACAATCCCTCTATTTAAATTCTTACAAGAACGAAGTACCAAACTTTAGTATTGGATACGGCAACAGCGCTAAACTACCGTTGAACCGGTCTAGGCGACCATGCGAATTCAAACAATAATTTTTAATAAAAATAGTACTTACAATACAGAAATTCACCGACCAATGTCGGAAAAGCACTTCACGTCATATTTACACTCTCATTTGTTGCAGTTACATTAAATTGATAAACGAAATTAGGTATGTATTTAAACCAATGAATCAACACTTGATCATATCGTCACAAGAGGTGAGCCAAGACTACTGATTGCCTTTCGTTGGCGGTAATTTTGCGGCTTATGGCGCGGGAGGTACCAATTGGTTCCGTGAACATGAATAAAAGGCGCGGAGATTTAAACTTCGAACCTTTCGCTTAATGTTAAATTAAGATCCATTGTAGGAATTTATGGGAAATTCCTACAATGATATTAAAAAACCACGGAACGTTAGTAATCAATTTTGTGATGGACCTGTAATGTTCAGGCGTTTTCCAGCATATTTCACCAATTAGACCGCTGATAAACCAATAGAAGACAAGTGTTTTCAATGTATAACAATGCATAATGGCCACTAACAAAAACATTAATAACAGTGTAAACAAAATTTTGTGTTGCTGCATTCCTGAAGCTGAAGAAGAAGAAGAAGAAATAATAACTATGTTGACCTTTTTAGTTTCTAATCATATGATAATTTTCTAATATAAAAACATTTCTATAAATAATGGGACGTTTGTTGTAAACTGTGGAATTCAACGTTGAGTTCACTGTAGTGATAAGTTATCTATTTTCTTAGCTAATAATTATCTACATTTTAGGACATGGTGCCTTTTCATTCAAAACAAACTCAAAAAATGATAAGAACTGTCTACTGGTCAACTTGAGACAATCGTTCATATAAAAGACAAGAGAGAATAGCTGCACTTTATCGTAAAATTAAATATGTGTTACCTGCGGCGATCTCCGGGTGAATTCTTCTTCGGAAAGAGTTACCAACTTAGAACCCGTCATATCCCATTGTTCTGACACTGGTTCTGAGAGGCCAAAATGTCTGGAAGTCCACCTGATCCATGATAACACACTGGCTGAATCCCACTGTGACGGATCTGAAATTAAAGTGTAATGAATTTGAACAGGTTTCTGATTCAATCAGATATGCATAGAAGGAAAGCTGCTAGTAAGATAAAATTCATCGCTATTGCAATAGAACTGTGGTTCGATGAATTTGATAAAATAGATAGATATGTGATTATTCATACAACCAAATCTATTATTTCGTAAGATGATTTCTTTCGTTTATTAGATATCAGTTATCATCCAATCATACTTTTGTTTCCTGTTTGACAAGACTCAACAACACACTCTATTAGCGATCATTTGCATGGTGCACAATAGTCATCGACTATCAGCATGATAGTTAAGCTTAATACTATCCTTAGATGAATAGGGTGAAAAGTTATGATATAATTAAACCTAGCGACAGGTTGTAAGTATTGCCCTCTATGAGCAACATAAGAAATAATGACATAATAATTTTTATAGTACCAAAAATAGTAGAACTGCCAATTTTCAGGTCGATAGTCCAAAAAACGCGATATATATTGTAAAAAAGCAATAAAAATTATAACTTTGTACACCCTGTATTTTCTGAACCATCAACATTTGGATGAGGCATGTTTGGGTCCATCATCATCATTTAACCAGTGGTATCTCCAGTTAATGGTTGTCCCATTGTTAATGAAACACGGTGTATATAAACTTACGTACCTTGAAAAACAGCCATATTACACTCAAAATAAATGTGAATTGTAAGTTCGATGTATGGAATTTCAAATTTATATTTTTGTTTTGAATAACGCCTAGACGTAAACTTATTGCGGATGAAGCTAATAGGGCTACTGGTACGATTGAGGCGGGTAGTCTTCAGAGAGAAGTTCCGGAAGTATTCCAAGTCAGTGAAAGTTTCATTCCATGTCGTGGCTTCTCCGTAGATGTAGAGCAACTGGAAACGTGAAAGAAAGACATAGAAGTGGACGACCAAGGATTGACACCCCCGCACAAGATCGTTTTCTGACTGTATCTATCCGTAGAGAACCACTGAGTATTTACTACTCGGATCATGGAACTGCGTCTTTTGAATGTTTCTGGTGTTTCGATTTCAATTGAACAAGTACGTCTGAGACTACAGTCGGTTAACTTATGTTCATGACGACTTTTGAATAATGTTCCATTAACACAAATTCATAGGGGTGCTCGATTGGCATGTGCTAATGAACATATGAATTGGCATATTGAATGGAGGTGCATATTGATCACAGATAAGTCGAGGGATGGACGGTTTTCTGATAGTCGCCGTATTCGTGTATAGACTGCTCCTCGATGGCCCAGAAATCGAAGAACAATGCAGGAAGTTGTTTGGGGTGACATTTGTTTTAATGGGGGTACAAAATTGTTCCTTAATGGAAATATGACTGTGTTAGATACACCCGATATATATGGTATGTGCTTTTCTATTAGATACCAAAAGGAGAAATAGGAGTTTTGTTTATCTTCGATGAATGTATGTTTTCATTATCAAACGAAAACTGTTGATAAAAGCATACATGAATATTCTCTAATATACAAATATTAAGATTTAGTCTTATGACATAATATATGCTGTATGGTATTAATCAATAAAACATCTCTTTACTTATATTAACTTTATTTAGTGGTCTTATTTGTGAATACCCGTTTCCTATAACAAATCTAATAGACTGCCCATATTTACATACAACAAGTGATTAACAATGTTATACGTTCGTTTAATGCTGCTATTGGACCAAATTTCCTTCTTTTAGACAATAATGCTCGACCGCATCGTGCAAGACTAGTCGTAGACGCTTTTTACTTCCATGATATCCCGCATATGGCACTGCCCCCTCTATCGCCCGACCTCAATCCCATCGAGCATGCTAGAGACCAGCTACAAAGAGCCTTGAATTCCCATCAAGCACCCCACAGACACTCCAAGAACTGAGACAGCTTTTACCTAGACTTTGGAGACAAATTGATCAAGGCTACTTCAACGACTTTATTGACAGTATGCAGAAATCTTGTTTGGCTGTAATTAATGTTAGAGGAAAGATTCTCTTTTTTATCGTATATACTTTAATTTCTAATAAAAAAAAATGTGAGACAACCACAAATTGCTGTTTTTGTTGTTTCAAACTGCAAACGTATTGCGCAACCGGGCACAGAAATGCTTAGGTGTATAAAAGAAGAATATTCAATGTAAAATATCGTAATTTAATCACATTCAAACAAAGATACGAATCTAGAATTCTAAGAAAGCATCTACTTTTAGCCAAACAAGACAAACACAAAAATTGTTTTATTAAGAATAACAAACTGTTTGTAGACGATAAATTTTACCTAGCCGAGGATCTTCTAGCTATTGAGGATTTGGATAACCAATAGCAACAGAAACCAGATTGCACTTCTCCCGCACCTTCTCCAAACAAACAACGTTCTACTCTGAAACCAGCTATTCTACCCACTTATAAGGATTTAACCAGCAGCACGTCTCAAAGTGCTAGTGCAACAAGATATACTTCTAGTTCACCTGATACGCTGAGACAAACTAAATCTGGAAACTGTCAAAATAAACCTAGTAATAGGAACCAGGGCTCTAAAACTAGGAATAATTTCCAGAAGTAACTTAGCCACAGCTGATTATTTCACACCTCAATGTAACCATATTTATATTATATGTTATTTATTTTATTTTTTTTGCGTTTTGTCAAATTTTTTAAAGATGTTCACAGTTACACATTTCAATGTACGTTCGCTAGTTCCACACTTTATAGATCTTGAGAGCTCTATCAATGATGTGGACTGTGAGGTTATTGGAATAACAGAAACGTGGATTAATAATCAGATTAGTAATGATATGGTAGGATTGTCTGGTTACAACCTTGTGCGTATTGATAGACCAACTAGAGGAGGCGGTGTTGGTATGTATGTGAAAAAAATATTAAATACACATTTATCATGTCTGATAGTAATGAAATTATTGAATATATATGGATAAAAGTAGCTACTGTGAACTACACCATTGCTATAGGTAATGTATATAAACCTTCAAACGGAAATAGTGTACAATTCATTAATCATGTACAGGATATGTTTGAAAATATTTTCTCAAATTATGATCATATTATTTGTGTTGGTGATTTTAATAATAACATGTTAAACTTGGATAACGCATTAACGACACAATTTATGGACATATTAGAGATGTTTAATCTTATACAACTAATAAAAGTACCTACTCGTGGTCTGTCTCTCCTTGATTTATTTATTACAAACTTTGATGTTGATGTATGCACACAGTGGGTGAGTATGGATTTTATTGCTGATATGCAGGGGTTAACTGCAACATTTCTCTTAATTCGGAATCACTAGACATTCCTAAAATTAGATATAGACCTTTGAATCAAATTGTGAGCAATGAATTTCAGCTAGATCTTCAATCACTTGAATGATATCATATTTATACAACAGATAACATTGACGAGAAAATAAATATCTTGCATAGATATATAATTCAAACTTTAAACATGCATGCTCCATAAAAAACAGTTAAAGTCAAGCGTAAAAGTTTCGCCCCTTGGATTACCCCAACTATCAAAATAATGCAAAAGTTAATAAATAAAGCATTAAATAAATTTCGTCAGAATGAACTGCCTCAACATTGGAAATACTACAAACAGTTGCGAAATTATACGAATACCGCAATAAAAGCTGAAAAACGGGCGTACCTAAATCACAGATTTCAAAACTGCAGCAATAAAGAAAAAAGGAAAGAACGTAAGAAACTGAATATAACCAAAAGCAACCATACGGAAATTTCTGCAAATTTACAATCAGTCAACGACTTAAATACTTATTTTACTAACTTTGCAAGTAAGTTGCCTCCTAGCAATGAACTATTAAACTATTATAACAACAGTAAAAGAAGCAATATCTCAGATGATTTTAATTTTAATTTTATTATAGATGATGATATTACCAACATAATTAGGGGCATGAAATCTGAAGCTTTCGGTTATGACAATTCAAATATTGACATCATTAAGTTATGTTGCCCATTTATAGTACCCTATATTAGACAAATAATTAATGCTTGCATAGAATGTAGTCATTTTCCTTCAGCCTGGAAAATTGCAGTAGTAATACCTTTGACTAAAATTAACAAACCTTAAACTTACAGTGACTTAAGATCAATAAACATTTTGCCAGTTTTGTCAAAAATATTGGTAAAAGTTATGGAAAAACAAATTAGAACATTTACTAATGATTACAATGTGCTACCTGATAATCAGTCTGGATTTAGAACGGGATTTAGTTGTGCTAGTGCACTTGCTCATGTAACTGATGAATTAATACGGGCTGCTGATGATAATAAGATATGGGTTCTGATTTTGCTGGATTATATCAAAGCCTTTGATATGATTGATCACAGTGTCCTGTTAGCTATATTAAAATTTATCAATTTTGGTGATACTGCTAGGGCACTCTTGGGATCCTATCTATGCGATAGAAGTCAGACTGTTAAGATCTGTAACATACAATCAAATTTTTTAGAATTAAAAGTCGGAGTTCCACAGGGCAGTATACTGGGACCCTTATTATTCACTATTTATACATCTAATGTTTTCACTTGTCTAAACTACATAAACTGTCATTATTACGCAGATGATACTCAGCTGTATTATTCCTTTAATTACGAAGATCTTTTAGAAGCCTCTCAGAAAATAGATAGAGATCTCAATGATATATTGGAAATATCAGAAAAACACTGGCTAAAAATTAATCCCAGTAAATCGGCTGTTCTATATTTTTTTGGTGAGCAGTATCGTCAAACTATAGTGAAAAATATTTCGCTTGAAGTTAATGGAACTGATATTCCGGTTAAAAGATACTGACAAAATGTAGGCCTAATAATTGATTCGAAATTTCGGTTTAGGGAACAAGTTACAGCAAAATTACAAAGCGCGTTCGCCTCATTAAAATTAATCTATCCTCAGAGACATATACTATCCACCGAAACTAAAAAAATGTTATGTAATGCTTTGGTTCTCTCTCATTTCAACCATTGCGACACAGTATATGGCCCATGTCTTCATGCTAGAGATTCTCAACGTATACAAAAGGTACAAAATTCTTGTGTAAGACTAATCTATGGAATAAGAAAATTTAAAAAAATTTCGCACAAATTTAAAGAGTTAAAATGGTTAAACATGTTTAGTCGTAGAAACTTACATTTAGCAGTTTTTCATCATAAAATATATAGTACAAAAACGCCGGCTTATTTACACAACAAACTCACTTTCAGAAGTGATATCCACCATTTAAATGTAAGAAAGAAAACAATTCTTCGTATTCCACGTTATTCCAAATCTATTTTCAAACGTTCTTTCTCATATGGCATATCAGTCCACATCAATAGAATACATGCTCTGAATCCATCATATCTTCGTTGTTGGGCTATGACATTTAAACAAAAATACAAAAACTATCTGTTTGAATTGCAGAAATGAGTATAAGGCTGCTCCTTCTTTGATCCATTCTTGCTTATATCATCCCTTTTTTCCTCTCTTTACATCTCAAAACTTTTATATTAATATCATTTTAATTACCCCTCATTTAAAATTTGTCGTTTTCTTGTTGATATTTATTGTTTAATTAGTATAAGTTTTATGTATATTGAGTATTCTATATTATTATTACTGGTATTGGTGGAAGAGCAGGAAAGGACTACTAGTCTGATCCTTAACCAATCTAGCCATTTATCCACATTGATTGGAAACATTAAAAAATTGTATCTATTCTGTAATGTTCATCTTGCACTGTATCGTCCTTCTGTGATATACTTAATGTGGACAATAAATGTATTATTATTATTATTAATAAAACACAATCTCATAATTCATGAACTTCCTTAACTTTTGTGAAGCAGTTTATTTATAATTAACAATATTAAATATCAATTGCTATGCCGAAGAATTACGTGTTTGCACGCATTATTCTCCCATAACCCCTGAAGCTATAAGCAACGTCCTAGAGTAGGCATTTTTATTCAACATTCTAATCTAGATCACACGGTGATTAGTGAAACAAGACTATAACTTATAAAAAATTGATATGGTATGTAACAGAGTCGGACAAAAACATTCATAAATAAATATCCTGAAATGAATAGCTCATAAGATCACTAAAATCTAATTTCCAATCGTTATGCATGGTCTAACATTCCATTAATTGCTTCTGACATTTTTAAAATTAATTTCCGTCCGAATAAATTTGTGAACTTCCTTTTTCTCTTCAAAAGGGATTTCAATTGTCCCTCACATGGGTTCATTTA
This sequence comes from Galeruca laticollis, assembly GCA_963921935.1. NCBI lineage: Eukaryota > Metazoa > Arthropoda > Insecta > Coleoptera > Chrysomelidae > Galeruca > Galeruca laticollis. The sequence goes on from OY998183.1 coordinate 65,425,975, forward strand.
TCCTATATGATAAAATATCCTTCTATATTTCATCAAAATTTCGAAAATAAGGATATTGTTAGGATCCCATTTAAGCATATTAAATTGAGTTTTTGGACAACACCCATTATTATTATGCTTTAAGAACTATAGCACATAAAACATTCTACTGATAATAGGTAGATAGATTATAGAGAGAAAAAAGACTAAGCTGAATATACATGATTTCTACAATTGGAAGGTGAGTTTAAGGAATACTTTCATTAATAATTATTTCCCAACGTTTTTCGTGAGAAGACGTTGGGAATTGGAATACAAAATAGATATATCTTATTTATCCGACATAGTATAGACTTAAATTCTGCTCCCTTTGTCATCGATTTCTATTCCACAGATGGTATCACAAATAAAGCTTTTTGGATATTGTTTTCATCAGTTATGTATGGGTATTGTGATTCGAGAATGAACAGAATTGAATTTATGGTTAAAATATATGCTGGAATGGGATGGACGTATAGTTCTTTGAGAGTTAAGTCAAAAAAGAAGTGGAAGGAAAAGAGAAAAATTCGTCAATACTTATTCTTGAACATAACTTATTTTTTATTTGTCACACTGACTATATTTCCAATTATTTGTTATTTTTTTGATAAGTTATCAAGATATGGTATTTTTCGGACAATTGACAAAGACGAATTCGATGTAGCACATTAATTGAGTTAAAAAGTATTGGAGGGAATAGATAAACGCCAATTTAATGTGAAGTTACACAATAAAAAATTCAAAATGGGAAGATGAGTTAAAATAGATTTATTGATAACCAGTCTTGTAATTACATGTTTTTTATCATTATTTTTCTATAATATTTCAATTAATTACAGAAAAGTTTTTGGTAATTGGTTAAATTCTATTGAAACTTATACTGCCAAAAAGTAGATGCCTCTAACAAAGTTAGTGTAATATTTGAACAATAATAAAATTGTAAACTCATACTAAAACATTTCTCTTCGCTCGTGTTATGGAGCACATGCAATTATGATAAAGCCAGCCCTGTTTACATAATACGCACGAGGAGTTTCACCACGCCTTAACCTTCAAGGTACTATACTATTTGTAAACAGAGCACCATTCACCCACACAAATCGCTTGAAAAATGTTCCTTGGTTAATACATTGATTTGATAATAATACACTATGACTTTGCGATTACTAAATACTGTGTACTTATTGCAATTTATTTTGAAAACAAATGCAACCCATATTACAATAGTATCAATACCACCAATGGCCTATCATGGAACTGTTTAAAGACGAAAAATTGTTAAGATTCACAAACACATTTATGAAACAATTGACCTTCTATCAATAAAATCCTTGATCATGTTGTAAGTAAATGGTAATTAATTTTGGGATTTGAATCATTTCCGTAAATTCATTTTAAGGTCATAATTTCAGGAGTTATTGTTCATTTCTTTCCCAATAAGAGTGCACGAGTCGAATTTGACCTCATTTTTTTATGCTGCACCTTTGAAATTTGACAGCTATTCATTCACAACAATTTCAAATTTCCCGGAGCACCGTTCAGCATTTTGACAAAAGACCTTCACCTTCATACAAGATTCAGCTCACCTAGCAAGCCAAACCGGCACATCATGCACGGCGCGGCACCGGCAATGCGTTCAAGCAGAATAAAGTGAATGGTGATTCTTCGAAACAAATCATTTGCAGCGATTAGGTGCATTTTCGTCTAAGTATATTCGTTAATAAACAACATTGTCGAATTTGGGGTTCAGAAAAACCGCGCTTGATCAATGAGAAACAACTTCATCAACAACGAGTAACGTGAACATGAGGCCGAAAATGCAGTGACAGTAAATGGCATTCGTGACAGAAATATGATAACAAAGTTCATGTAGCCTAAACTTGATGTTATGCATCTGAACGACACGTGGTATCAGCAAAACGGCGAGACCTGTCACAACTCGCACGAAACAATCGATTTATTGGAGAAACGATTTCCAAACCGAATTATGTACTGAAATTCCGATGTCACCTGGCCGCCAAGATCATGCCGTGAGATTTCCCTTTTCGAAATATCAGATCAATGTGATCAACCACAAATAATTTATTGAAAGGAGCAAAGGCCTATGTTCAGAACCTCACTTTCATTAGTACACCTATTACATTCAACGTAAGTAAACAAGAACAGCAAAGTAGCGAAACGATAGAAATCCAAAAAATGCATTTTAAAAGGAGCAACAAAATTGAAATTACTCATATCCTCTATGATGTTAATTATTACTTCATAAATAATTTAGATTCTGTAATCGATTTCCGAGGTTTTATATAATACAGCTTGAGTGACGAATATCCATTCTTTCTATTTCATCTTTCCATTGATAGTAGATTCAATATTTTTTAATAATGATCTACTCCTTCTACCTCCTTATTAGCCATGTTTCTCCATCGAACTGCGTCTCTATATTATATTATAGCTCATTTTCTTCCGCGATCGACACACACTTTTCCTACCTTTTCTTGTCTACTGTCATTCTGCATATAGTGTTGCGAACATTACGAGGAACATACATTTTACCGTCTGTGTTAGAAAGAGACAAAATACATACATAAACTCAGTGTATTACTCTTCTTCGCTAACAGGATAACATAATATAACATGCAAAATAAGTCGTATTTTAATTTGTATTAATAATAATATGTGATTCCAAATATCTCAATTCTTATTTTTCGCTAACAGGATCTCATAAAGTGGAAAATACATGCCCAAACCCACAACGCCAGCCTAACTAACAGTGTCGCCAATTTCCATTGTATATTTATATTAATTGTGAAATGCATTGTTCCTACATGAGAACAAGTTATAAGAAGCATTTAATTATGATAATCCAAGAGGTTGTAACAGATCAAGATATAATGAATCCCATCTATTCGATGAACATTTTAATGTAATGCTGGAAATTGTTCTAGTTTTCAGTTTGAAAGCGGTTAAAACCTTTTTCAGATTTGGCAACGTGAAATTGGTCTCGAAACATCTGCTGTGATTCGAATATGTTAGTAAAAAAATTTTTCGTATCTTTATCGTTTGTATGCAAATGAGAACGATTTTTAAATAAAAGAAATATTCTGATATGCAATAAATTGAAATATATAACTTCTTAATTCTTTAATGAGCTCAAATCAAATGTTCGAATAAACACCCGGTTTGAACTAAACAGTAACCGAGACGGTTATAAAATTCTTGACAAACGCGTATGAGCATTTCAGGTATTATTGGCATACACACTTGTAAAATTTGTTCCCTTAGTTCATTTAGAGAAAATGCTCTGTTTTCTTGGAATCCATAAAATCTCGATTTTACATAACCCCAGAAAAAGAAATCTTGGGGAGCTAGATCTGGAGATCTCGCAGGCCATCTAATGTTACCATTCGTGAAGATTATCCGATTGGGAAATTGTGTATTTAAAAAAATTATTGCTAGTCGATAATTATGTGATGCACAACCGTCATGTTGGTACCGGATATTATTGAAGTTGACACCTAATTGTATAAGGGCAGGAGTAATTTGATTTTCCAGCATGTCCAAATATTTTTGTCGTCAATAAAAAATGGTCCAATTAAATGTTCACCTAAAATTCCAGCCCAAACATTTAACTTTTGGGGATATTGTAGTTTGTGTAGATTTGTCCTGGACCAATATCGAATAACGGATAAATTATGTGCACCGTGTATGGGAAAAGTCGATTCATCTGTGAACAAAATATTTTTCGAAAAGTTTGCGTCCAATTGTATTTTCTCCATAACTATTTCACAAAATTCCATTCTACGAAATTGATCGTCTGGAAAAATTTCATGGCTCGTTTTCAGTTTGAAACTACGAAAACCATTTTTTTTAATACTGTCCGAATCGTTTTCGGATCAACATCAAAATCCTTTGCTAAATGAGTGGACGATTGTAGGGTATTATTTTCCACACTGGTACAAATTAAAATATCTCTTTCTTCTTTTTCGGGTTGGGTTTGACGATTTTGTGTACGGGGTTCATGTTTAGGATTGACACATCCATGCTCTTCAAAAATTTTTATAACCGGTCTCACTTGTTTTTTGCTAATTAGTTGGGCATTTTAGAATGCCACAATAAATAAATTTTCTGCTATTTCTCGATATGAATGACCCTGGTAGTACCATTTTACAATTTGCACTTTATGGTGTAACTTTATACTCATTTTATAAGAGATTTGCAGAAGATCGTTTAGTGAAGTACCCAGATTGTACAGTTGAACATCTTCAAGAGGCGCACGCGCGATTCGTGTTCGTCTGATATAATAATCTACGCTGGCTTTTGATTCTCTATCTCACGATTGTTTTACTCTAACACACTGGTAACGCCATGTGACCGTTATAATTTTCTGTTGGCCGTGAGAGGATTATCGTTTTACGTTGAAATTAAATGTTACTGATTTCTCTCACAAAAAAAAGAAAATTTTGAGGGTACTTTTAATTCTAACGCGTGAATTGAAAATGAAGAGAGGGGATATATAAAAATAGAATAATTAGAGCAATAAACGAAATCGTTCTATCAGAAGCGTAGGAAACAGGCGGTTTATATTGAGATATTTTTGTAACTAAAAGACAGTTATAAACAAATATTAGCATACGACTTATTTCTCATGTTATGATACTCTATTAAAGAAAACGGTGTTACACTGAATATATTTGTTTCCTTACAACATATTGTCGCTTTTGGACTCTGTATTTGTTGCCATAGAATATTCCTTATTATGTTAATGACAATTATTATGCTTATATTCATTAATTGTACCCTCAATATCGAAGTAAAATAATTTTTTCAGCTTTTCGCCCTTGATTGATATAAGTCATCAATCAACGCTATCCTCCAGTGATTTTTTAGTGGCACTTATTTCAAATACTTACTAGGTAGGTTTTAATTTATTGTTCAAATTATATTAGCGTATACTAACCGAACTAATATAGTGAATTAGATTATTACTAATTCTTTGTAAATTAATCATGAAGGGATAAACGGAAGTAATGTTGTTTTTTTATTGTTCATTGCATTAAGCTATCAGTTTAGTACAATATTAATTTCTCAATTAATAAACTAAACTGTCCACATTACACATTTGTATTTGCAAGCCTCTCGAAGGCGGTGCCTACCAGACACACCTTTACACGTGGTGGGAGTATACTCCCATCATGCCTTCACACATACAGTTGTTGCACGTTTTCGACGATGATATCCTGTTAGCGGAAAAGAATAATACACTGAACTTATACGTATTTGTCTCTTTCTAACACATTGATGGTAAAACGTATGTTCCCTCGTAATGTTCCCAACACTGATATATATATATATATATATATATATATATATATAAATATATATATATATATATATATATATATATATCCTTCACGCGTTATTCTTTCATCTCTTAATTGGTTATTTGTCCAATTCCAGGGTCGGAAGGTTCAGGCAGGAGAGCTATAGACGCCTCCGTGTCTCTGTTGGTTGTTGTCCTGAAAACTCGGGATCTTCCATTTGAAGGCACAAATGTGTGTTTGGTTATCTTGTTGAAATCCGTTGTTTGTGTTTCCTCATGTTTCAATTAACATCCTTGCTCCCAAGTTGTACACCCTTTCTTGGTTATACCGTGCCGATGACGGCTAATGAGCTAGAAACATGCATGTCCACGGTTACCACTCATTCTCTGTAACCTATTTTGCGTGATTTACCCATTTAATTCTGTATCTGTTTTTACTCCACGCGTTATTCTTTCATCTCTTAATTGGTTATTTGTCTATTTCCAGGGTCGGAAGGTTCAGGCAGGAGAGCTATAAACGCCTCCGCGTCTCTGTTGGTTGTTGTCCTGAAAACTCGGGATCTTCCATTTGAAGGCACAAATGTGTGTTTGGTTATCTTGTTGAAATCCGTTGTTTGTGTTTTCTCATGTTTCAATTAACATCCTTGCTCCCAAGTTGTACACCCTTTCTTGGTTATACCGTGCCGATGACGGCTAATGAGCTAGAAACATGCATGTCCACGGTTACCACTCATTCTCTGTAACCTATTTTGCAGGATTTACCCATTTAATTCTGTATCTGTTTTTACTCCACGCGTTATTCTTTCATCTCTTAATTGGTTATTTGTCCATTTCCAGGGTCGGAAGGTTCAGGCAGGAGAGCTATAAACGCCTCCGTGTCTCTGTTGGTTGTTGCCCTGAAAACTCGGGATCTTCCATTTGAAGGCACAAATGTGTGTTTGGTTATCTTGTTGAAATCCGTTGTATGTGTTTTCTCATGTTTCAATTAACATCCTTGCTCCCAAGTTGTACACCCATTCTTGGTTATACCGTGCCGATGACGGCTAATGAGCTAGAAACATGCATGTCCACGGTTACCACTCATTCTCTGTAACCTATTTTGCGTGATTTACCCATTTAATTCTGTATATATATATATATATATATATATATATATATATATACATATATAAATATATATATATATATATATATATATATATATATATATATATATATATTTATTATTCCATCCTATTCAGTATCCACTTGTTAATTGTCATTGGTGTCTCAGTTTGTTTTCGTAGATTCTTTCTAATACATCTAATTATATCAATATTACTATTTCCATTGGCTTCATGTATTTTTTTAGTTCTGTTTCTGAATTTCAAAGCAGCTGAATAATGTGGTACCCAAGTAATTGATTTATATTCAATGCTGATGTCTCCAATTTCTATATACATCAACTACGCTCTAGCTTCTTTGCTACTACGGTGAGTATGTGAAGATGCGGTTTCAATTAAAGTAATTAAATATCAAGACAACTTCTTCATAGTTATTAATACCCATTAATTGAGATTTATTGCCAAATAAATAAAATTGAATTTTTAATATTGAAACCGGTATTAGTTTTAATGTTAAATCGGATTTTTTCAGAACAAATTATTGAATGAGAATCAATCAATCAATATAAATTAGGAAATTTCCGTAAATTTCTCGGGAATTCTAATAAATTGTAAATCTATTTGATAATTGCACCAATACTTCAAAATCAGTGGCTTGGATCAAACCATCAGTGTAGTTTGACGATTTTCCTTGAGTAATTGGTACCACTATAACCGATTAAAAATTGAAATGACTTCATAATGAAAATTCAGTATAATTTAGGTAATATTATTGTACAATGAAGATATACTGCATCGTGGATACATTTCAGACAGATTAAAACAAAACATGAACATGAAGTATTGGTAGGAAAAGGTAGCTTGTTCTTTCAACTGCATTAGAGTGTATTCAGTCCAAACATCTTGTTGTATTTGTTTTTAATTCTCTATTATTATGATAATGTTTTTATCGGTATTATTTTGAAAAAGTTATTGTTATAGTTAATTATTATTTTTTCTATGGAATCATGCTATGGCACTATGATAAGAACGTTTGAATGAAATTCAACCTATTACAACAATACTAAATAAATTTTTCACAAACATTTCAATGGGATACTATTTAAAACTGCGCTCTGTTACTGATGATTCAAATACCGTTTCACCAATAAATTGTGTTCACCACATTAAAATATTTGCCTTAATGCTCGTAATATCAGATCTTAATGTTTATTCAAAATATGTTGGAATCAATGTAATGGAACAAATTTATTACCACAGGAGTGATATTATCAAGGACATTATAATTCTATGGTATAGCTTTGGGCTACATATTTATGTCTTGCATAGTTATAATGTTCATTAAACATTAAGAGTTAGTCCTTTTATATTTCACTAACGTTCGCCTTTTTTTTGGAGGGATGAAATTTACTTCGAAATTTAAGCCACCTCCGCTAAACAAATACAATGATTTGCTTGGCTTTACCACATTTATTTCATGATAAGCCGGGAATTAATTATTTGAAGAACAGGATAGCGCCTTATAACAATGCCGGGGATACACACAACGTATTATTGAAACGGATAAATTATCGACGCCGCTCAAAGAAACAACGGTAGAAAAACCGCTGCCTGTGTAAACCTGCATTTAGTCACGTAGGCGAAGCGCCCGTAAATTCTCGGTCGAAAAAATACGAAATTCAACGAAAATTGAGTTTGTCGCTGAAAGGTGTCATTTCATAATTTACCAATTGATATTTTGTGGTACTACCAGCGATTTTGGAAGCCTTTTACAAAAGTGAGTGGTCAGAGTTGGAATCTGCATATCAGAATATACACTATCATACCAAAAAATATTAGGAATCGGTGTCAAATTAAAGGAATATGGTGACGATTGTATTTGTCATGTTTTTGTGCCGATAAAAATCCACAATGATAGCGTTGTGACATTGTGCGTAATTATTTTGGCATAGGCGTATCCAACGAGAGGCAGTGAGGCAGCTGCCCCTCCTGAAAGCTCAAAACTGAAAAGTGAACGTAAAGAGAATAGAAATAAAAACATAATTGACAGAATAGAGAATAAATCGCTGACTTGAAATAGTTGAAGTATTTCATCTTGGTAAGTAAAATGAATGTGCGTAGTGGCCACTATCTCTCTCTCTCTCTCTCTCTCTCTCTCTCTCTTTCTCTCTCTCCCTATCCCCCCATATCAGGAAATATTTTCAAAATGTTGTAAGTTACAGTATACTAACATTCAAAATGTTACAATAAGTATAACTGTAACTATTAACTTTACTCAGAATTTATCTTTGAACATTATCCTATATCAAAACGAAAAAAATCTGTGGTCACAAACTAAAAATTTAATTGCTAAGTATCTGCAAACACAAACAGAAAACTTTAGATAGATCATGCTTATTGATTGAATTTATCTAGTTTTTGGCTCCAACTTCAGAAATATACGTTCAAAATTATTTTTATTTTTAAAGCTTTTTTAAAATCGGTTAAATTTTGATTGAAGTTTGTTTACCAATGTCGGCGAAAATGCCTACTTGAAAACTAGGAGCATCCGAAGTCTGATGAGACATATTTACGACCTGAACCTTAAACAGCTCGATTTTCATTCCTTTCAATAACTGACCGACCTGAAAGTGAAGTTGGTGTATCTATGCTGCACCCACTAAAATCTTAAGAGAAAAAAGTATTCCGACAGTATGACAGGAACTTTAAAATATAATTCTTCATTCCATTAACCATTATTTTCACTTACAATGTATGTACAACTATAAACAATAAGCGATAGGTAATAAGAGAGTTATGACATTATTTTGTTTTGTACTAAACGCATGAATTTGTACCACCATATATGATTATGTTAACATTTGTGACAGATCTGATGTCTGTGTTAGTTTCACTCACTACAGACTTACGTTCGATGAGACGATTCTGAGTTCGGATTAAGGAACCGTTGTTAATAATTGATGGACGGTTATTCGCGTACCGAAATATTAGGAAATGGGAGTTATGATTCCTCCATGTAGTCGCGAACTCGAAACTGCATGAGGGTAGAGCTGGAACTTCCGCGAATTATTGTTTGTCCTCGACAGTCAACACGTTGGAGTTAGTGGTGTGTGATTCAGGCGATAGAGTTGGGTTTATTATCTCAATTAGTTAATATTAAGAGTATGCGAGCAATTATTGTTACCTTACTTAATTAACTATATGTCAAAGTATTTATTTTGTTATTGTGAAGCATGTCCCCCTGGTGTTACTTCGATCGCACTACCCCTGATACATATCTCTGTAACGCGATTCTCAGTGAAGGGTCTATACATGTGTTGATCTGTGGTAGATTGTGTGAGTATCGCAACGCTATTGGCTGATGAACGCTTTGACATCTCAAGAGTATTCTGATTTATTGTAATTTCTGTGATTCAAGATACACTTGTACGTACTAGTTGTACTAGCATAAACTTGTAAGATTTTCTCGATAAAACTAAGTCATTTATTAAACTTAAACTTGGGTAAGTGACATCTGACTTTTATTTCTCCACCTATTTGGTAGTCTTAGCGTGGGAAAACTTGTGTAGGTAGTTGTCGAGAGGCAAGATTGCCTGGCGCTCTTTTACATTTTATTTATTCTTGAAACAACGGACCCCCCGTCTCCGCAAGAGTTAGAGGCAATGCCTAAAAGCGCAAATATGCACAGAGTTTTAGATTGAAAAATCTTAATGTGAATAATGGTAGGTGGTAAGTAGTAGTGATAATGTGGACGAAACTAGGCTGCCAAGAAGCACATATAGACCTAATGCTGATACCGGACAAGGGTGACCATTACATTCTTCAGCACCTGTAGACATAGCTGACGCTGTGATCGATACTTGTTAATACACGATTGAACATGTTTCGGGTTGTGCAGTAAATCCCGAAATTGAATAGAATTATGGCTATCACGAAAATGCCCTGGTTCGTTATATTGCTCGAGCTCCCCAGCTAACATTGGAGAAAAGAAAGAGTTGTTAAAATATTCCTGGCCGCCACCAAGGAATTACGATTTTGAAACTAGTGTATGTATTTTACGAAGAAAATTCAATCGTGCCTGGCTGGATCAATACACACCTTGGCTAGTATATTCCAAGCGACTTAAGGGTACCTACTCTTTGCAATCACCGTTTTTTTTTCCTACTACCACAGCGACTGCTAAAGGGGTTATGGGATCATTTATGATTAGGTCATTCACGAAGGTCAATGATATGCACGGGGTGTAAGGGGTGACGGTTATGGATTACCGGCCCAAATGTCAGCCTTACCTGCGCGTGGTGCACCCTTCTAGACAACTGACAAGGCTCTGGCGACCGAGTCGAGGCGGTTAACCTCCAACGTCATGATAATGGGCAGCAGCTTTATCATAACTGGATTAAAGCTACCGACGAATGACTTCCTTAAATGTTCAATACCAGAAACTCCTAGGCGGATATCAAGTTACGATTTAACCGGCTAGAACACTGCAGAGCAGAAAGCAAGGAGAAACTACTGCACTATTTTCTCAAGAATAACCACTAATGATGAGCACTATTCAATTAATGACCCCGAGTCCCCAGCGTTCCTTGAATGGAACAGGGGTGCGAAGAATCCCCGGGAGGAAAATTCATATGCAGCGCTTAGCAACTTGGAATATAAGCTCGCTTCACGAAGCAGGAAAGTTTGATATGGTTATGATGGAAATACATAGGCTTAATATTCCAATTTTGGGCCTTGCCGAAGTTTGGAGGTCAGGATCGGGATGTTACACAAAAAATGATATGAGTCTATACTACTCAGGAACAGACAATAATGATCACAGTAAGGGTGTCGGCGTGATTATAAAAAAGGAATATCAGCAGAGCGTTATCACCTCTATCCCATATAATGAGCCCATGATGCTACTACAGCTAAAAGCACATCCCATTAACATAAACCTTATCCAGGTGTATGCCCCTACATCAGACAGTAACGACCATGTTATAGAACAGTTTTATACAGACTTAGCACAATTAATGAATAATATCAAAAAGCAAGAAGTGATTATAATTATGGGAGACTTTAACGCAAAGATTGGACCAGGAAAAGTCGAAAAATTCGTTGGCAAATTTGGAATGGGAACTAGAAATGAGAGGGGAGACAGAATGCTACAATTCTGCCAAGAAAATGAGATGATAATTACAAACACCTTCTATGATCTGCCTCCAAGAAGACTATATACCTGGACTTCGCCTCGACACAATGACAGCCGAATAATCAGAAATCAAATAGACTTTACAACCGTTAAAAAACGATTTAGAAATGGGATTAAGAGCGTTAAGACCTATCCAAGTGCCGACGGAGAAACAGACGATAACTTATTAGTTGCAAATGTAAACATAAAACTAAGAACCCTGAAATGACATAACAAATCTCCTAAAATAAATCTGAATGAAATTAAAAATCGTAAAGAACAACTAAATGAAGAGATAGGGGACAAGCTGAACACCGTATCTCAAAGCGAAGACGTGGACGAGAACTGGAGTACGTTAAAAAATGCTTTGCTGGAATCTGGCAGTAGGGTACTTGGCAAGGAAATAAAAGCTAGTAAAATCGAATAGATGACACCTGAAAGAATTCAGCTTGTTAACGAAAAAAGAAAATATAAAAACAAAAACAGGAAAAAATATAAAGAACTGAGGAACAAAATAAAATACGAAATCGACAGAGCCGAAGAGAACTGGATGAAAGAAAGCTGTAAAGAATTGGAAGAGCTAAATAATGAACACGATACAGCAAACCTTCATAAAAAACTGAAAGTCATAACGGGGAACACTCTGCGTCACTAGGAATAACCAGGGTTAATTAGAAACGGAGGACGAACAAATAAAGAAGGTATGGGAACAATACATTCAAGCTCTTTTCAGCGATGCAAGGGAATATGGACAAGAGACGCTAGACGCGGACCAGTGCCTTGAAATTTTGGAGTCAGAGGTGGAGCAGGCCATACAAACGGCTGAGAGTAAGAAAACTCCTGGTCCAGACGAAATCCGTACAGAACTACTCAAAGCATTATATACCGATATAGTGAAAAAGTTTACAGTTATTATAAATCAGATATACATGCAAAGTAAAATACCTACGGAATGGCTCAAGTCCACGTTTATTCCCCTGCCAAAGAAGAACAACCCCAAATCATGCGATGACTATCGGTTAATAAGCCTTATGAGCCACTCACTGAAAATACTTTTAAATATTATACAAAACAGAATACATAAGAAATGTGAAGAAAAATTAGATAAAACTCAGTTTGGATTTCGTAGGGGCATGGGAACAAGAGAGGCATTGTTTGCCTTAACGGTCCTTTTACAGAAGTGCAGAGAATACAACAAAACCGTATATGCATGCTTTATAGATTTCCAAAAGGCCTTTGACCGAGTACAACACACAAAACTAATAGAAGAACTTAAAAACATCAATTTAGACAAAAAAGACATCGAAAATATAAAGAGCCTGTACTGGAATCAGTCAGCTACAGTGAGAATCAATAATACAGACACTAATGATATTTGGATTGCACGAGGTGTTAGGCAGGGATGTATTCTCTCACCAGAACTGTTGAACGTGTACTCTCAGGTTATCTTTGAGAAAGCCTTATGGGAAAGAAGCGAAGGGGTTAAAATCGGCGGCGAAGTAATAATCACGATAAGATACGCTGACGACACTGTAATCTTGGCAGAGAGTCTGGAGGACCTGCAGATACTTGTAAATGCTGTTAATATGGAATGTCAGCAAATGGGAATAGATATTAACACAAAAAAACTCATGATAATCTCCAAAACACCCGCAAATAATGATCAATTAATAATAAACGATCAAGTAATAGAAAGGGTAGAAAAGTTTAAATACTTGGGTGCTTTCATTACCTCAGACCTAAATCAGGACCAGGAAATCCGTGTAAGGATTGAAATGGCAAGATCGGCATTTCTAAAATGTAAATTTATGTTTTGCAATAAATATTTGAATTCAATACTCCGGTTGAGATTTATGGAGTGCTATGTTTGGTCCCAGCTATTATATGGTGTAGAAACATGGACGTTAAAGGCACAAATAACTAAAAGAATCGAAGCCTTCGAAATGTGGATTTATAGACGTATGCTGAAAGTACCATGGAATTACTAACGAGGAAATACTACATAGAATTGGTCGTGAACGAAAACTACTAAAAATAATGAAAATACGTAAGACAGCATATCTCGGACATGTATTACGACACGATAAATACTCTCTGTTACAAGTGATTATGCAGGGCAGAGTTGAAGGAAAGAAGGGAATTCGGAGAAAGAAGAAATCATGGCTGAGGAATATCCGATAATGGACTGACATGGGCGTTGAGGAACTTTTTCATATTGCTAAGGACAGAGATGCTTTTAAGAGAGTGGTCGCCAACCTCCGTTGAATGGGGACGGCATTCGAAGAAGAAGAATGAGATGCATGAAGACTGCCGTAATCATGTTGCCACTAACTTCCACAAAACTGCAACATTTGCTGCAAAGGCTTTCCTCGAAAATGTGCATGTGGGAGTCCAACTGCAAATCGAAAAAAATGGAAATATTGTAATCGATTAATTCCTGTATATTATTCTGCGGCACACGTGATATGCCTCTTAGAGGTAAAGAAGCGAATGAAGGGGTTTTCTTCGATTTGCTAAGTTTGCGAATCGATTCTGGCAAGTAAAAATGTAAGAATCACCTGTAGAAGTGTCATCGAAATGCACTTCACACATCGCCAATCATACAAAATGGATTAATAAGTTTATGTGACGAAGTTATTAGGGAGAATGTAATGTATGATGTTAAAAAATATAAGGCTTACGCAGTCTTAGCTGCCGAAACAGCAGACATAGCAGGGAAGAAACAGCTATTTATCGGCTTCCTTTTCTACGATGAATGTCAAGGAAACATTCGAGAATAATTCGCAGGTTTTGTGGAACTAAAAGCGCAAGATGCTTCATCAATCGCCGAAAAAATTGATAGATTTTTTTCCATCAGAATATTTGTAGGATTTGGTTTTGATGGCTATTTCACAATGGCAGGCAAGGAGGGTGGTGTACAAGAAATTTCAAGGACAAAGTATTCCAAAGCATTATTTTTCCATTGCTCGAATCACAAACTCAATCTTATGAAGGACGACGCAAATAAGGTACAAGAAATTAGAAACACCATTGCCACTGTAAAGGTAACTAACATTTCTCAGAAAATCGACTGATCGTAGGAATTCGGCTCCTAACATATCGCGATTGTGTGAAACCAGATGGACTGAAAAATATAAATGCATTCGAAAATTTTCAGAAAATTTCCCCGAGTTTGTCAAAGCGCTACAAAAAATATCCATTGAGGAAAACTACGCTTCAAGAAAATATGCCTACCAGTCGCATTCAGCGGTTACGAAACATTCGTTCCTCGTTGCCGTAATCGAAATGGCAAACGCAAACTACTCGGCAGTATTGGAACCAGTAGTTAATGTCTTGTAAGAAAAAAACATGGATTTGATGATAGTATGAGAACATATAGCAGACATTCTTGAAGTATTCAAGGAGGACCGTCATGTCGCCGACTGAACCTCTACTGAAATACTTCAAAACGCACAAGCCATTGTCCAAAAGCAAAAACACAGGAGTAATCCTCCATCAGACACTGATAATGAATACTGGAGACGTTATACTATATATTTATTCTGTCTCATCATCGCTGAATATTCGATTTTCATAAGGAAATACCCCAGCTTTCGCCTTGACAAAACGGCATCCCTTATACATGCTGAAAATGAGTATCGGGGAATTACAAAAAAACGCAGAATAATTTATAGCGTTTTATACCGATGGTTTAACTTGCGGAAGAAAAAAAATTATTTGAAGACAGATTAGAGGTTATTCGGGTAACTGATCTTTTCAATGTAGCCAATGTTTTTTCCCACCATCAGTGGTGCGCTTTCAATTTTAGTACGTTTCGAAAACTCAAGACCAGGCTTACGAGCACTATGGGAGAGGAAATATTGACGGGATTATGTTTGATGGGTGTGCATAGGAATTTTGTTAAAGAAAACCGTGAGATGGTCAAAGAAAAGGTTTTACAAAATTTTTCAGAATTCTAGAAAATTATTATTAGCGTAATAATAATGAATAAAAACAATTTTCCAGAGTCTTTTGACGTTTTATTTTGTAAGAAGTCGTCATCTTGCTACTACCTCCAATCTAACACCTGCACCCCTATATCAGATCCTAAATACGCCCTTTCATCAAGGTGCCCAAACATTCAATTAAATTGATATGTTTATATTTACGAGCACTATGGGAGAGGAAAGGTTGACGGGATTATGTTTGATAAGTGTGCATAGGAATTTTGTTAAAGAAAACCGTGAGATGGTCAAAGAAAAGGTTTTACAAAAATTTTCAGAATTCTAGAAAATCATTATTAGCGTAATAATAATGAATAAAAACAATTTTCCAGAGTCTTTCGACGTTTTATTTTGTAAGAAGTCGTTGCCATCTTGCTACTCCCTCCAATCTAACACCTGCACCCCCTAGATCAAATCCAAAATACGCCCTTTCATCAAGGTGTCCAAACATTCATTTAAATTGATATGTTTTTTGGGATACAGAATTTCCGCATATTTTGTATTGAGTGCGTAAGACTACTGGTAGTATAGTTAACATTTGCCCAGACAAGTTCAATTTAAGATTGAATATAATAAATATAGCTCATCGTTTATTATTGAAGGTACATGTAAATAATGGTGAGCAGTATAATATACCAACAATACTTACAATGCTTCAAACAAGAAGATTATATCTGCAATGTTTCAATTTGATACGTCAACATGCTGGCTACCAACATTTTTTTCAAATTTTTACAGCTAAACAAATTCAGTTACCGATTATTCAAAGTAGCTACATGTTTTCTTCTTGTTAAAATCATTCACAACAATCCTTTTTTGATAGGTTGTATAGTTTAAGACAAATTTTGTAAATGCAAACTTATTTCAATGATTTCCGGGGCGTAAAATGTTTTACCATTCCTAGAGGGAAAATGACAAATTTTTTTTTTCTTAAAAAAATATTCCAATTGTAATTTCATTCCAACCTTATGAAAATTTCAATAGTTTTCATCAATATTATCATGAACTAAGAGAAGTAAATGTTGAAATCATCATCAACATTTTCAGCATATTATATAATTTCAATGATTATCGGTAATTTGAATACTTATGATAATGCGTATTTAAATGGAATCGAGAAAATATTATCAACACCAAGAATTCCCAAAAATTAATTGTTTCAGACAATAGAATACAACGACAGATGCCAATATAATAGTAGAGTGAAATTAAATTATTTATCCAAAAAAGCTGATAAATATTTTGGAATATATTCGTTTAAAAATGTTTTCATTCAAGTTCAATTAGCATAATTGATTTTTTTAGCGCCTGCACGTACTTATTAATGTGAGAATGTTGCTCCTTAATAAACTTTAACCTACGGATGATCTAACCAAATCAAGTTTGTAAATAATTTCCATAGAATAAATGATACAGGGTAATTGATTACTAATTGGAAATAATTTAACAGTAGAATCCTGACAAATTATGAAAACTTAACCCAAAACACCTAATTAAAATGTAGCTGCTTACTGAGTTACAGGGTGTTTAGTTTAAAAATTAAAAATCGATTTATGTTCAGTACTTTAAACCTATTTTTACGTATCCATTTCATATTTAACGGGAAGTGTAAACACCGTAGACCCTATTAAATTATTTTGAATAAACGTTTCTAGTTGGTACTAGAGGCGTACGACAGACAGAATAGAAATTATAGCAAAAATCTTCGATTGTCGTATACTTTTTACATAAATAATGTACGCTTACCTCACCACGATAAAGTCAATATTTCTAGAGATATTTTAAGTTAAACATGAAGCTGCACAAATACTACGCAAATGTAACTTCAATCCGTAATAACCATAAAGAACACAACCATTAAATGAACGGATGACTTAAAAACAAATTGTGGTTCTGAAAATGTAATCTAAATAGAAGTACTTACAATTTTGATAATAGAAAAGTATCTGACAAAAACCCTACAAACCGTTTGTAACAAATGTTCTATGTGACCCCCGTTTACCCCAATAATCTTATTAATTCTTTGGTTAAATGATCTTCTTACTTTAACCCTTAGCTGGTGACACGGAGGCTGTCAGACTCCTCGCACTACTAACACGTTTCCTCCACTATAAATTCGAGCAAGTTCATGTGCATTAGCTTCATAACTTTTAGTGTACTTCATGCTGTGATAGAGGTATCACAATTGCTTTTTCGAAAACTCAGCAGCTTTACTAGTGGAGTCTCTGAGACTCCATTTCACCAGTTGCGTTACAAATA
Source organism: Galeruca laticollis (assembly GCA_963921935.1). Classification (NCBI taxonomy): domain Eukaryota; kingdom Metazoa; phylum Arthropoda; class Insecta; order Coleoptera; family Chrysomelidae; genus Galeruca; species Galeruca laticollis. Next base: position 65,443,831 of record OY998183.1, read on the forward strand.
AAGAATTGCATCATGTCAAAATTTCGCGAAAAAGTTAACCTTCGAGATCCCGATTTTGAAGAAAAGTGTTTGAAATGGTATGAGGAAGATGCTAACTGCATGGAAAATATCCAGTCAAGTGATTCTGCAAGAGATATTCCGGAAAATGAGAAAACGGGACAATATTTTTATGGAAAGGGTTAAAAGAAAGAATTCAAGTGGTCTAAAGTTGAACCAGCTAGAAATGTTCGCACATTAGCACATAATATAATTCGACGTCCAATGGCACGCAATCAACCGAAAGGTAACATGTAGAATGTTTTCATCGGAAATGTACGAAGTATGTATTCAATGGACAAATGTTAAATTGGCAAAAATGCGAGAAAAATATAAACGATATGATAAACCTGAACTATGTGACATCGATCTTCTTGAAATGACATCTATTTTAGGAATCTCATGCCCGATTGCACCAACGAATTAAAGGAATACTTAGGGCTAAGGACTCCTTAAATGCGAATTTTTGTTTGCACCAATGTTAAGTAAAGCTCATCCTCCACTTAAAGTCTCCTTTCTTAAGTCCCCGTCACCGACCACTAAACTCCCCTTAAAGAAGATTGGGGTTATGTTGTATGTTCACGTTCTCGTTGTTTATTTTAAACTAAGCTCTATCTATGATTTTATTTCAATTTTAATTGAAATTCTCGATCGTAATTGAAGTTTTTCATTTCTGAATTTTATCTTTTCACATTAAACATATAATAATAGTTTAAATGGACTACTTAAACTATTTGGATGATGAACCAGATTTTTTGGAAGACGATTTGGAACTGATTGATCTAATTGAAGCAGGATTACTGCGTCAAATTTATAATCGTTCCAATTACTTTGAAGACATGGATCCCTTAGGATTCTTCAGAAGATTCCGGCTTAATAAGGAAACTGTTGTGAATATCTTGACTCAGATAGAGGATCAACTAGAATATCCCCATGACAGGTAAGGGTTGTTTTATGATGGTTACTGAATGAGCCTGTAAAAAGGGGAAGCATAGAAAATTATTTGCTAAATACATAGGAATCTGGTAACCTGGTAGGTTCAATTAATAGTACCTATGAATTATTATTTTAGAAATAACAGCGTTTCACCTATGAACCAGTTTTTGTGCTGCTTACGTTATTATGCTAGTTCGGGTCACCTTAGGCAAGTAGCAGACTTCATGGGAATGGATGTAAGCACAGCATGTAGGATTGTTAGTAGAGTTTCAAGAACAATAGCTACTTTATTTCTACATTATGTTAAAATGCCAGGAGATAATAGAATTATACAATTTCAAAATAAATCTTATGACATTGCTCGATTTCCTAGAGTAATAGGAGTGGTTGATGGCACACACATTAGAATACAGTCTCCTAGTATGTATTATTCACTTATGTATATTTATGTTTCTCATAACAGTATAGTTTTTGATAGCATTCAAAATAGTCAACCAATTAAGCATTAAATGCTGCTAATGATTGAATTGCATGACTATTTAAAATTTCTAGGGTCTAGCACATTTTATTTTATAAACTATTTTTTGTATTTAGGTGGTGATAATGCAGAAGTTTTTAGAAATAGAAAAGTGTTTTATTCTTTAAATGTCCAGGTTGTGGGAAATGCAGATCTTGAGTTTATGGATGTTGTAGAACGATGGCCTGGCTCTTCTTACGATGCCACAATATTTGGCCACAGTAATTTAAGAATTCGTTTTGAAGCAGGACACTTCCCTAAAAGTGTACTCTTAGGTATTATACTATCAATGAATTTATCCTTTCTGATATTTGACTGTATAACATAAATATGTAACTTTTAAATTATTTGATTTTGTAGTTTACCAACTTTTTTAAAGTAGGCAATGTGATATAAAATATACTAAACTAACACATTGGCATGACCAATTTTTATCAGCTTTTTTGCTTTTTATAGCCTCTTCAGAACTGTCATTTCAAAGATGTATGAAGTTTTTTGTTATTTTGAGCATCCTCTGTATGTTCTACTCAAACTTAAAGTGTAGCAACTGTGAATAAAATTTAACATTGTTTTATTTTTACAGGAGATAGTGGGTATCCAGTTCGGAATTACGTCCTTACCCCATTAATGAATCCTGTAACAAGAACTGAGGAGCTCTACAATGAATCACTTGTGAGAACTAGAAACATAATTGAAAGAATCATAGGCATCTGGAAAAGAAAAATTCCTGTAGTTGCCTACGGCTTAAGATTAAAGTTAGGAACCGCGAAAGCAATAATAATTGCTACAACGGTATTACATTATCGCAAGAGAGATGAATGAACTGGAGCCACCACCTCCAGAGAACATTAATATAAATGAACTTAATTATTTAATTGACATACAAAACATACAGGTGCTACCAGTCAGAAACAGAATTATAAATGATGTTCAACAGGGAATGATAACTATTTTAGGGATTTATAATATTATTGTCAAGGTGTTATTTAGTGTTTTTATTTATATCTTTAGGACAAAAATGTAGAATATTTTATTAATTTCAATGTATTTTTTTATTAAATACCTGATTTCGTTTGTACTTTTTCATCTTATTACAATAAAACTGCAGAAAACACATGATTCATCTATTTCTTTATCACAACACGTGATACAATAATTATTATTCAAGTGAAACTAAGAGATTTTTTAGAAGTGCACAACAATGGCACGCATAAAAGATAAACAAATATATTTCACTGAGTGATACCATATCATAAAATATGAAACAACTATTATGACAGAGAATCAACACCTGAAATATCTCCCTCTATTTTTTGTATACATAAACCAAATAAAAACTCGAGAATATACAAATTGAACCTACAACAAAAATGTTTGGTAAATTACATATTATAATTATAGTTTTTAATTTTTAAATCTCTAAGAATAATACATAACCAATCATAGGAAATAGGAAAATAAATATATGTTAGAGCTGAGTTGTTGTTTTTAAATAAAAGTAGATTTCACTACATTTTACAATGTTGCCAAGCTTAGGGAATGCTTAGCTAAGGAGTCTCTTAAAGTTGATGGTGCAAACAAAAAAAAGATGAGGGCAACTTGAAATTCATGGACTCCTTAACTATTCTCTCCTTAACGGAATGTTGGTGCAATCGGGCATTATTGTATACTTCCATCTTCAAATCAAATTATGAAGATATCAGAAGACTCTTCACTACTGACGCTACTGGTATAGAAGTGTTTCGTGCGGTGATGTCAGAAAAAATATTTCTTACACTATTGGTGGCTATGAGATTTGATAATCCGGATGACAGACCTCAAAGTATACAAAATAGTTATATAGTGGGAGCAAGTGCCACTATCGACGAAATCTTAGTATCATTTCGGGGATGAGGGGCATTTAAAATGTATATTCCAGGAAAACCATGCAAATACGGGCTAAAAATTTAGTGTTTGACAGATGCACGCACGAGTTATGTATACAATGCGTACATCTATGCTGGAAAAGGAACTGATGGCTGCGGTCTAACTTCCGATGAAAAAAAACTGAGTATACCCACTCAAGTTGTTTTGAGATTATGTGAGATGATGTATAATTCAAATAGGAATATAACACAGACAATTGGTATACATCTGTCCAAGTAGCAAATTGTTTACTGGGAAAGGGAATAACGCTTATTGGAACTTTCAAACAAAATAAAGGAGATATTCCTACACAATTTCTACCAAGTAACAATTGACAAGTTGCTGAAAGTTTATATGGTTTCACAAAACATTTAATCCTGTTTTCTTATGTACCGCACAAACGAAAAGCTGTTGTACTCCTCTCATTTATGCACCATTCCAAAGACTTGGACAGAGAAAAGAAGATTCCAGAAATTATATCTTGGTATAATTCAACAAAGGGTGGTGTAGACACTGTAGATGAGAAAACTGTGAAATATTCTTGTAGCCGCCGAACTCGCAGATGGCCCATGGCCATTTTTTATAAGATTGTTAACATTTGCAGTGTTAACTCATACATCGTAAATTCTTCTACTCCTGGAAACGAGTTATCAAGATTTGATTACATCAAACAACTTTGTAGTGCGTTAGGAGAGGATCAAATGCGTAGAAGGTTACAAAAAAATATTCCACGGGAACTCAAATGTATCATTGCCAGAATACTCAAAATAGAGGAAAATCCCGGGGAAAATTGGAAATCCGCAAATATTGCTACATATGTCCATCTCCGAAGAAAATAAAAAAAATGTTATGTTTGTTTTCAGTGCAAACTACCTATATGCCTTCGATGTTCCCGAAAATGCCATTTACAGTGCTGTGAAAACAAAAATGACTAAGGTTTATTTTAACCAACAACAACCGGGTGGTGAATTTTTTAGTTGTTAGTTTTTCAGAGTGATATTTTTGTTGTTTTATGAAATAGTCTCTATACTTACGCCAAATACGATTTTAAATTCCATTTTTGTCTCAATTTGTTTATTATTGTTTAAAATTACATTACTCTTTCTTTTCTTTCGAGATATATCAATATCTCTGGTATTTCCTAAAAATCGTTACATTTTTGTTCTTTATTTTGCAATAAAATTATAAATAAAAGTTTTTTTTCAGATATCGATTCAATTCTAATTTTACTAATATTGTGAAGCTTCATCGTATATATAAGAGTCTATCAGACTCCAATTTTGGTAATAAAATTACAATCTTCATTTTTTTTATTTATCATCCACTGAGCCAAATTCATTTTCAAACAATAATCTCTAGGCAATAAATTTTGTGCTCAGTACTTTAAACCTATTTTACGTATCCATTTCATATTTAGCAATAAGTGTAGTCACTGTACTGTACACCCTACTACATTATGTTAAACAAACGTTTCAGGCTACTACCATGGTGTACGACAGGGGTAAGTGACTGCTTAATCGTTCCCAAATTCTACGCCACTCGCGCAATAGAAATTTACTCTTTCCTCATAACGATAAAGTCAATATAAACATGAAGCTGCACGATTTTTTAAATTTTGATGTGTAATAACTATGTCGTTGTTTTGTGCGAGTGGATTGCATTTAATAAGCAAATGAAACTTTAATCCATATTAACAACGAAGATATTGAAATTTATTCACAAAAATAAAATATATCTAACTTTAAAATAATATCAAAATTATTTAAAATCATATTGAAACAAATAAACTGATCGCTATTATTAATTACAATCATATAAGTGACATTTGATGAATAATTTTCAATATTATTTATTTTGTGTAGATGTCTGTGGTCTGAATTAATTGTTTCGAGTGGGAAGCTGTCATTGTTATCATTGTTGTTTGTTGTTGCTAATGTCACTTGAAATTGTGATAGTTGTAAAATTTAAAGTCGGATAAGTCAAAATGCCTCGACAGAACTATTCTAGTAATCTTGAAATGCGAGACATGATTTTTGTTTATGTAAAAGGAAAATAATTTCCGTGTTGCTCGCAGATATCAACAAATGTATGCAAATAGAGTTCAACCCAATAGGCAAACTTTCAGCAATATTTTCCGTAGATTAGGAGAAACTGGACAATTTAGGCGTAATAGTGGTATGGGACGGTCGAAAATAATAATTGTAGCCCAGGAGGATGATATTTTAGTGCGAGTTGCTAATAATCCGGAACTAATCACTCGGCGTTTAGCAGCAATGACTGGAGTAAGCCAATCTTCAGTTTTGCGAATTTTGAAAAAGGAATATTTACGATCTTACCATTTTACACCGGGACAAAATTCCCTAGAGATTATCCTGTAAGAATAAATTTTGCTCAGTGGATGATAAATAGAAAATTAAGATCGTAATATTATTAACCAAATTCTTTTTACTGGGGAGACTGTCACAATTGCGATATTGCAAATTCCCATGTATTCCGAGAATTACATTTTCAGCACGAATTTAAGATAAATGTATGGACGTACCAGCGAATTTGAATGGTAACTCATATTTACAATTTCTACAAGCAAATCGTTTCGATCATCTCGAGGAATTGCCACCATATTTTTTAGAGTAAGAAGATCATTCAGCCAAAGAATGAATGAATAAGCTTATTGTGTAAAACGGGGATCAAATAAAACATTTGTTATAAAAGGTTTTTACAGTTTATTTCTGATATATTCGTGTTATTAAAATTGTAGGTACTTTTATTTAGATTATATTTTCAAAACCAAGATTGGTTTTATTTAATCCACTCATTTAATGGTTGTGTTCTTTATTGTTCTTAGGGATTGAAGTTACATTTACGTATTGAAATCAATCCACTGGTCCAAAACATCGACATAGTTATTACACATCAAAATATAAAATTTGTGCAGCTTCATGTTTAACTTAAAATATCTCGAGAAATGTGAACTGTATTGTTACTAGGAAAGATTAATTTGTTTACGTAAAAAATATGGCACTATCCTGAAACTGTGCTACAATTTCCATTCCACCAGTGACGTATAATTTGGGAACGATTAATCAGTCACTTGCCCCTGTCGTACGCCTCTGGTAGTAGCCAGAAACATTTGATTAACATAGTTTAGTAGGTTGTACAGTATCTATACTTTCTGCGAAATAAAAAATTGATACGTAACACAGTTTTCAAGTACTGAGCACAAATCGTTTCTAAATTTTTAAGCAAAACACCTTGTAACTTTGTAAACAGTTACATTTTATCTAGGTGTTTTGGGTTAAGTCTTCATAATTTGAAGTCAGGATTCGACTAATAAATTATTTCCAATTAGTAATCAATCAAGTATATGTATTTTCAATCTTAAATTGTTTGAATCATCCTGAATCATCCTGAATATCAGCATTTCATTCCATCCTATGACCAATTTGATCATTCCTGTGCTACTCTAATGATTTGATCCATAGGTTTGCCTCAACATCCATCAAACTTCTTGGACAATTTTTTGTAAGTGAAAACCCAGTTCTAACTGTTTTCAAAGTGTTCACGGAATGAAATAAACAGTGCACGAAACAATGAATTGAGTTTCAGCTGAAAATTAGTATGATAGTGAACATTGGTAGGAATCAAATAGTTTTTGTTTCTATTTATGAAGGAGGTGTTACGTATAAAAATTGAGATAACTGCCACTAACTTCCCATTTAGTCATGCGAACTTTTCATTATCCAAAAGGATCGGTTCTCATTGTCAAAGATATGTTTAATACACACAAAAGGCTCCTATAAAAAGGCACGTCCAGATTGCCGTTTTAAAAGCGAGCTCCAATTATCATGCATTCTCAAATGAGAGTCTCCTGACAAATTGAATCTTTTGAGAATAACCTTCGGCAGAAAACTAACATGTCTTTATCCATACTGTTTAAGATATTACTATATCTTGAAACACGATTAGATAACTCTCAAGATAAGTCTTGATGAAGGAGTTGTAACATGTTTCTATTTTCATTAATTATTTTGGAGCGTTCCTTATTCGTCAACTACTCCCATCTCTAATTCAAATTCATTTAATTTCAATTTGTTAAGAACGCGTCGGATGGCTATTTAAACGACGATTCAAGTCGAATTCGGTTTCTTTTATCATTCTTCACTGAGAAGCAAATATTAATATTTAGTTATAATAATTTTGTGTGTGGTTTTCAATTTGTCTGTTGGTAAGTTCTCTATATCTTTTCAAATTGTAATTGTGTGCTTACAAATCATTCTATTTCGCATTTTCTATTTGGTTCAAATATTTCGATTTTTTAAAAAAACAATATTTTTGTTATGGCGTTTCCAGTTTTTTCACGGTTATTATCCTTCTGCAAAAAAGTCTGGAGGCGTCCAAATTTATTTTATAAATCGAATTTTAAACTGAATCTTTATGGTTTTTTGAACAGGACGGATAAGAATGAACAGATTTTTGTGGTTTTATTTTAAAAATTAAATTCAATGTATTTGTACGTATTGGAGTACAAGCTCCTAATCTGTTAATTTTATTCCTCCTATTCAATTTTCATACTATTTTTTATTTTTCCCCCTACAGCTCTGCAGCCCTTACGTACCCTACATACCCGACGTACTCTACCGCACCATACCGCCCTGTACCGCACCGCACTACTTGTCCGATTGACCTCAGAAGTCGTCAGTCCAGAGTCCAGACACCGATGGCTCAAAGAACCCGTGGATACTGCTGCGAGCTGTACATCCCTAGTCAAAATAAGTCCCTAACTTATTTTCGGTAGATATACTCGTACAATCATGAGTTGGACATTTTTATTGTAAACTGATTGGTACTCGTATTCTATTGAGAATATACGGCTTATGTAAATTTATTTTTGTGTCAAATGAATCCATTTGTCCCGAAATTTTGTTTATTGATTCACCTTATCCCAATTGAGGTAATAAAAAATGTGTAACTGAGGCCGAATTCACCACCTGAGAAAAAGTCTTAAGGCCGGGTGATCTCAGCATAGCTACAGAGTACTTCATAGAATGTAGAGATAATAAAATATTGCAGTGTGACCAGGAATATATTAACTCTGAAAAGTTTACATGTCAACTTTAGAATCACTACTAAAAATTCAAAATTATATTACTCCTCTGTTTGTCTTCAAAACAATTTCAGCAAAATCTCAAATCTCAAGATCTCATATTAAAAAAAGGGGCTTTGCTGTTATATTTCTTGGTATACCACAGACACTCTGCGTTCATCCAATTCTCATGGTAATATGTTATAAGAAGCTTTCTCAATCCCACATTCTCAAAATTAAATATTATTGTTGAAGACATACCCTATTTGAAAATTTCTAAAATATTTCCATTTACTTTCAACAATATATGGGATATGTAGAATATAAATTTCGAAAAATGATATATGCGCGAAACAGTTCTAAACACATATCTACACCAACTGTTTTAATAAACTAAATGTGCTCCAGTTGAATTACAGTATAATCATTAACTTGCAATTCACCTCCAGCTAAAAGACTCAGTGTTATGATTGATTATTTATACTAACCTGGTGAAATTCCCAACGCTGTGCACGTATTATTCACATCTTTCCTCATTTGTTCAATGGCCATATCCAAGACAGGCTCGATATTTCCTTTAACAATCTCTTCGTTACAACTCCTCATCAAATCATCTTGTTCTGGTTCCTCCATTTTGATGTCTCTCCAAAACTCGAATTCGATCGGTTTGATGTTGAACTTTTTTAGGTAGCTAGTGTCACTTAATGCCTCTCTCAACAATTTATGATCTTTTGGCTGCTCAGGTACAGTTTGAGATTCGGGACTTTTGATATCTTTTTCCAATAGTTGTCTGAGCGTACGCGTGTTTTGATAGCTGTTGAAGCTGTCAGTAGTTTCTTTTTTTATTTCTTTGTCAATAAGAAGGTTTAGAACATCGGTGTTATCAATTTGAAGACAAATTTGGTTGTCCGAGGAATTAGACGTATATGATGCAGGACTTGTCGGTAAAAGGAATGACTCCTCTTTGACAGTGAATTTATAAAAGTTTGGCACAGGTGAAGTTTCCTTTTTAATGAATTGTTTGTGTAAATAATCTTCTCCGCAGGGTGATGTAGAATACACAGAATTTGGAGAGGCAGTGTACACCGATTGTTCAGGAGAACTGGGATAATAATTGGTATCCCTATAATTGGTAAACTTCTCGTTAGGGGACAACAATCCTTGTGAAATAGGAGAATAAGGACTCGGTACGTCCAAATAAATATTTCCTGTATACTTTTTAGTGTCGTCTGGTACTAGCAAAGTTTGAAAATCTGGAGCCAGCTGTTCTAAATCAGATTCTTGCTCCGATTGGGGAGATGGACAAAACGAAGTAATTATTTTGGGTTGAAATAATTTTTCTGTTTCGAATGATTGGGGATAGAACTGCGTTGATGGTGATACTGGTTGATCGCCTCCTGGTAGAAGCGATAAGTCAAAGTTATCGGCAAAATTACTGTAATCGCAAGGGGGTGTGAACCCTGCAGAAGGAACAGTTTGTGGCATCTGAAACAAAAAAAAACAGATATTCAATTATATCACGAAATCAGAATTATGTAAACTGTTTTTAAACTGAGAAACTGTATTGAGAACATTAAAGTTCAATACAGGTAAACATTTGTCATCGATTTTTGTACCCTTAGATAATGTATTGTCAATTAGAATGCAGAAACCAGTTTTTCGAACGAACAAAAAAATCAGGAAGCTTTAATATTAATCGGTACGTGAAAGAGCTACTTATTTTCCAAATATTGGTATAAATGAGCAGAATAAAAATGCATATCAATACCTTGAAAATTTGCTTGAATTACTTAGACAAAAACTGAGGAGTACGATAGATGAAAGGAAAACAGAAGAGTATGATCTTAATAATAACGGAACATATATAAAATGTTATTAATTTAAATTTGTATTAAAGTCATTCAAGTACAAATCCACTTCAACTAGTATATGTCCAACATACTTTCTGTGCGCAAGTCTTTAAAACTTATTGAAACAATGCAATGTCCATTCATAAGCTGATGATATGACACAATCATTGAGGATAGATAAATATGCTGCGGAAAAAGACTCAAGAATCATTCCGTTGTCATATATTGCTCCTAGTAACAGGTCATATTAATGGGTGTAAAATAGTATATTATTTACATAGGTTGTGTAGTAAGCCATTATTCACCGAGAACTTTTATATAATGTGCCAGGTAATTAATAAGCTTCTTAACCAAGGTATACATACAGATGAATTATTGGATCCTTACCCGTGCGTCATTAATATCTGATAACATAACCGACATAATTATTAAGTGGCATCTCTTTCTATTAATAGTGAAGAACAGAACAAAATAATTTGATATTTGTCGGTTATATTATCAGATATTGATGACGCATAAGAAAAAAGTAAAAAGTAGATGAAATTATGAGCAACGCTGCGAAAGAAAAGAACTTAGTAATCGCCGGGGACATTAACGCGAAATCCGCCTAATGGGGGTCCCCCTTTAACGACGATAGGGGCGACCACTGGGACGAATGGATGGCCCAACTAAATATCATAGCGCTAAACAATGAAAAAGCTACATTCGCTTGCAAAAGTCAGAGTCACATTGATGTGACTCTGGCAACTGAAGGGTTATCCAGGAAAATAGTAGGCTGGGATGTCCTCGACGAACAAATCTTTACCCCCCATAAGTTCATCACCTACGAAATAAAAACAAGAATAAAAAAAGTAGACATAAAAAGAAATTGCACAAACATAAAATACATAAAAGAAAATATTAAAAGCATAACAGAGGTAGAGGTGATGAACTATGAAGACCTGCAGTTAGTTTTAAGAGAAATAAAAGACATAAACAATAAAAGAAATAACAATAAAAAACAACTTCCCTACTGGTGGAACGACGAGGTAGAGGACCCAAGAGAAAAATGCCTCCGTGTCCGGAGAATATACACAAGAAGCGGGGGTAACGAAAAACTGAAAAAAGAGTATAGACAACTGAAGGAAGCTCTGGGCAAAACTATGAAAAACGAGAAAAAGAAAAAGTGCCAGGCCATATGCAACGCTCTTGAAAACGACGTGTGGGGCGATGCCTACAAAATAACCATGAAAACACTGAAAGTGATCGCCCCATACAAGTTGAGTGAAGACCTGCGGTGGGACTCAGCGGTGCTCCTCTTCCCGCAGGAAGAAGAAGTCAACTTTCCGAGGAAGGGCACCGCAAATATACAGTCATTTACTTTGGAATAGATCCAAACCGCTGGAAAAGAGATTAGACAGGGTAAAGCCCCCGGCCCTGATGGCCTGCCGCCGGAGGCAATAAAAACTCTCATAGCGTTCAAACCGGGCATTATTAGAGAAGCCTTTAACAACCAACTGCACAAGCAAGTGTTTCACAGGGAATTAAAGGTAGCAAATCTGACATTACTACTAAAGCTTGGGAAACCCCCCAATTCACCGGCCTCGTATAGGTCGGTATGTCTAATAGACTGTCTGAGAAAATATGAGATATTGATACCAAAAAGACTAGTAAAATTCCTGGACAGTAAAGAAGTTCTATCGAAACAGCAATATGGCTTTCGGAAGAGTCGTTCGGCAGTCGACGCCGCACTGAAACCGATGCGGCGAAGAGATCGATGAAAAGGTGGGTGGTCCTGGTAATGTTGTACATAAAAAGTGCGTTCAATTCAGCAAACTGGGGTCTCGTCATTAAAAAATTGAAAAGACTAGAGATTCCAACGTACCTGGTCAACATTATCAAGGACTACCTAAGCGAAAGAGCCGCATGCGTATCGAGGAGGAAATCTATAAAAATGACCGCCGGAGTGCCCCAGGGATCGGTTCTCGGCCTGACCGTATGGAACATCATATACAATGGGATACTCAACCTAAAATAAGTGTTTTAAATGAAACTCAATGTTTCTAGCTAATTCCGTAATAAATAAAACCATCACGTATGCAGGAAATATTTCTAATAATATTTCAAAGATAATATCTTTACCAACGAATACAACAATTTCTTTTAAAACAGAAAATAACGTAAGTACAAAATTGTTAAATGTTAAAACAAAAATAACAACATTAAAGAAATCAGGTATATATAAACTCAAATGTCCAGAATGTAATGCTGTCTATTTGGGTGAGACCCTTAGAAATTTTGAAATCCGATGCAGTTAACACTCACGAGCATACAGATTGAAACAACCAGATAAATCCCATCACGCAAAACTTCTACTTGACACCAACCATTCATTGACACCTAACACAGAACTAGAAGTACTACAAATTTGTGATAAGAAATGGATTTCCTTGCAGAGTTGGAAATTAGAAGACACTTAAGAAACCCACAAGATGAAGTCGTCAATGAACAGATAAATCCAGGGAGTTTTCCACTATTAAACTGTCTTCTTAAGGGATAATTGTAAAGATCAGCAGATACAGTTTTCCTGGTTTTCTATATCATTGCACAGTTATACTAAGCTTAATTGGAAAAATGATATCCAGGATATCACCATAGGGCTTATAATATCTAAGCTTCAATATTTATAATATCACATCTTCTTCTTTTATCTATTAACATATATCAAGTCAATCACAAGGTAGGTCACTTCTTGGTCTAGCCAAAAATAACTACTAAACATCAGCGCCAAATGAAATGTAACTTCCGTCATTCTGACGATGATATTCAGTTATCGAAATAATTGTCAATTTTGTAGAATTTTCAACATTTTTCATTATATTGTGGAATTAGCTAGAAACGTTGAGTTTCATTCAAAACACTAATATGAGTAGATTCCAAGAAATAAGGGCCGAATCGATGGCATACGCGGAGGAAGTAGCAATAACAACCGAAAGCAATATGAATTGTGGAATAATAGATATTGTAAATAACTCAATAAAAAAATGAAAAGCTGGATAGACTGAAACGATCTGAAACTGGCAGTAGAAAAGACGGAAATAATTATATTAAGGGGATCGCGAAAGAATCAAGGACGAAACGGAAAACTCCGAAATCGTACCCCAAAAAACTGCAAAATACCTAGATGTGATCTTCGATGATAGACTGACCTTCTCCAAGCATGTAGAAGCGGCGGTTCTGAAAGCAGAAGATTGGACTTTGGCCTTGCAAAAGATCATGCCGAATATTGGGGGCCCCGGGACACAGAGGAGAAGGGTGTTATTGCAAACAATACACTCCATTCTCCTCTATGGGGCCCCAGTATGGCACGTCATCCTAGAAGTAAAGAAATACAAGGAAATGTTACTTGAAGCGCATAGGAAACCACTGCTTAGGGTCTGCAGTACATACAGAACAGCTTCAACGATAGCGCTGCGGACCAACGGTGGGGAAATACCCATACACATATTGGTAGATGAGAGGGTCATGATACATTGAATAAGCAAGGGCGACGAAAATATTGAGGCTGTCAGAAGAGAGGAAAGAGAGAAAAGCCTCAATAAATGGTAGCGAAAATGGCAAAACGAGGGAACCAAGGCAGCCTGGACTCGGACTCTGATACCGGATGTTGTGAGGTGGTACAAATGTGCACACCGCCGCACAAATTATTATTGTACTTAATTTCTAACAGGGCATGGGTCGTTTAGAAAATACACTTCTCGCATAAAAAACCAGTGACGACCTACGCCCACACTGTGGTGTGCTGAACGACCCGCAATATCTGGTGTCGGAATGCCTAGCAAAACAAGAATTGAAAAAAGAGCTAAGGCATGTTGCAGGGACCCTTGATTGTAAGACCATAATGGAAGCTGCCATAAATGACAAGAAAAAGTACGCCTAGGTCATAGAAAAGATTACAAAAATGGTGAAAATTAAAGAAGAACAAAGAAGAGAAAGGCAGATGAGGTAACGTAAGTGCTCTTTTAACTCTTTTATGTATTTATTTATTTGTGTCTGATTTTATATCGGTTCTTTTTATCTATTTGCATCTCACTTTTGAATACACTTATCTATTCTTTTATTTATTCAATGTGCCGCTTACTCTTTTATTTAGACAATGTGTTGTTTCCTTCTTTTATTTATACACTGTGGCGTTTATTCCTTTATTTATATATTGTGTCGTTCACTTTTTTATTTATATAATGATATGTGTATTCTTTTTATTTATACAATGTGCCGTCTTATTTTTAACTAGGTGCTACTTATTTGTCGTATTTGTATCGAATTTTATACTAAAATGTGCCGTCCCCCCTTTATATATACCTTATTTGTTTGAATGTCTACTTTTTTAATCAAATTATTCATCTGTCATTTATTTATACACTGTGTTGTCTTTTTTATATATAGGATAAACATATAGTATGTTCCAGGGAGAATGTGAGTACAAACGACGCCCACGATGATATTTTCGCTAAGAACGGTGCCATGGGCGTCGCTGGAGAAGAGGGTGGTTTTTTTAGCTGGTAGGCGCCCGGGCATCCCGGTGAATCCAGCACACCTGAGATCTCTTTCCAGGCGTCTTTCGAAGATGTTTCCCACCCGCAAAAAAAATTACGCACGGGTAAAGATCCAACATTTCCAGTAATGGGCGCTTTAGTACTCAGGTCCTTATACCGTTTAGAGATGCCTTTCTAATGTTTTGATGAGTACGCTTGGATATTCAGTTTTGAAGTAAATTTCCTATTTGATCTTCCTCTAGACCGATATTATTGGATTCCTTCGCTTGCGGATACGGAGGAAACGATGTGTCTTTTAATATATCCTAGGAATTCGTCAGAAAAAGGTAAATCTCATTTTTACCATACTATATTCCGAGTCATCATAAACGAAATGACTATTATGAGTAGGCTTATAGTATTTTACAGTTTCGTGCATCTATTCTGGGAAGCTTTGATAATAAGGTAAAACCACCAGTAGATGACACCCCACTTTGTCCATACCAATAAGTGACACCCCAGATTCAATCAAAATTATTAACATCTACAAACACTTTTTAATATTTAGTGCAATATGGCAACGTTTTTTGGTCATTATGTGATCCTGTCATCTATGTTCTTCAATTTTTTCTCGGTTATGGTACAGTGTAGACCTTCATTTTTCATGCAGTGTTGATCGTAAGTTATTTTTTAACAAATTTCAATCAAGTCAGTAAGAAGGTAAGTAGGAACATATTTTTTTACAACATCTATATGTTTTTAAAACTAAGATTCTTGTAATGTAGGAGTACAGTATAGGTTAATAGTCCATGTTTTATTGTTAAATTTATGATAATTACAGATTAGAAATTTCTTAGCATAGTGTCAGCCAATGGCTTAGCTCTTCTTACAGTGCCATATCCGTGATCGGACGTAGGCGACCTCTCACTTCTACCTGTGATGTGCTCTCCAGTTACCACAGATAGAAGGGACCTACAGTTTAACGACGGATCCGAAGGTCTATGTTGAGAGGCTGTACTAGGCAGAATACTGTCGGTGGTTTGCCATTGCCTTCCGACAGGTGGCTCTCCGAATTTTCAATTATGATGTTAACTAGGCCCGGGTTTGATCCCGGGGCCTCTCGGTTAGCAGACAGAGCACCATTCCACTAGCCTACGGAGACCACAATGGCTTAGCTAAGACAGCTTAATCCAAATGCTGACACTGAGTGTCATTTATTAGATTTAAAACTTTTTTCAACTGAAATTGTAAGACATCTTAGATCTTAGATTTAAAAATGGTTTCTTTAGATATTTATCTTAACACTGTAAAATAGTGGCAACCAACCAGAGGAGGAAAAGTTATGGCTGAAAAAGGTAGCAAATATATCTACCTTGTAGAAGCAAATGATGAGAAAGAAAATGTGACAGTATTAATGACAGGTAATGCTGCTGGACTGATTGCGCCTCCTATTGTTGTTTATCGCTATAAAAGAATTCCACAACAAATTGCAGAAGCTGTGCCAGAGGATTGGGCAATAGGCAGGTCCGAAAAGGGGTGGATGACCCAAGAACTTTTCTACGAATACATTGTGAACATTTTTATACTATGGGTTCAAGAACAAAAGATTCAGCTACCTGTAGTATATTTTCTCGATGGTTATGGATCACATATTCCCCTGCACTTATTTTGTACAGCCTATGAATGTGGCAGTTTTTCATAGTTTCAAATCCGAATCGAAAATTCAGGTGCAAAATTGGAGCATATCTCATATGGGAGAAGAACTAAAAAAAGAGTTTCCTCTACTTCTTCAAATCACGGTCCGAAAGATTGAACCTTTCATAATCTCCAATGGCTTTAAAAAATATGGGTCACTACTCTGGAATCCTGATGATGTTAAATTCAAATAACTAATTCAACTCCAATACCTATCATGCAGAAAAAACAAAATTACATAAAAACGTTTCTAGTTTACCTGGAGACTGAAATTGGAGATGAAAAATTATTGGAATTTAAAATCAATAATGGTGATTGGAAAGAGCCTAAAGAGGACTACTCACTTTACAATATTTGGAGAAAAAGCATTACTCAGCTCGACGAACAGTATTTGCCCCAAAGAGTTCAAATCAATGACCTACACACAAATCAAGAAGATGTTACCATTAATGTGGCAGATCATTTATGGATATCAGAAGCAGAACACCAACTAAATGAAGAACAGGCGTGACCATCTGGAATTCAGTCATATCCACCTCAAACAATTCTGTAAGAAACTAAAATTTGTCACCAGCGGAAGATATAAGAGAACAATCAGAACAGAGCCCAGAAAGTGTTCATCGCCTAAATAATTCATCAATTAGTTCACTAAACCAAGTCTGCTTAAACAATGGAAAATCTGAGTCATCAGTAGTGACAATAACTCACTCCACATCTCTCAAACAGCAAGAAGTGAGTTTTAATTATCAAAAATCTACAACCTCTGTGAACATTGACCCTACTATTCCATAGCATGTTAAGCGAGTACTTTTTTGGCAACAGCAAAACCCCAAGTCTCATAAAAAACTGAAACGGGAAAAAATACCCTCAGTATTATCATCGTCACAGCTTTGAGATATTACCAAAAAAAGAAGAAAGTAAACAGAGGAAAACAGAAGAACAAATGAAAAGAAAAGAAAAAAGATTAAAAAACAACAGAAAAAAAGAGTAAGTCGGAAGTGGCCAAGGAAAAAAAGAGTAAGTTTGAAGAGACCAAGAAAAAAAGTCGAAGAACAGAAAAATAATGAAATTAAAGGAATGCAAAAAACAGAATGGATGAAAATAATGAATCTACATCAGTCACTTTCTATTAGAAGTGAGTCATCACAATGGGATGAAGATTTTGAAGACGAGCAGGGTGATATATCAATCCAACCCGTTTCCCTTGAGACCCTTATTGAAGGTGACTATACTTTGGGAATTTCTTGGAGGGAGACGTAATCACACCAAGTTTGTATATTTATGTGTTGTACAAGAAAGAGGTAATTTTATTCAGGTAATCGACTCAAATCCACAGACAAAATTAAAAAAGAGTTTGTACCAAATGGAAAGGACATTTCGACAATAACCATTGACCAAGTAATTGGTAAAGCTCCTCAACCCGAAATTTTAAGTAGAGAAGAAAGAATCAGTTACCTGTTTAAAAAGTCATTACATGTAAAAGAAATCTAAATTTCTTCAGAAATAAGTGTATCTGAAATACTTTTTTTATACGTTAATATTAGTTGTTCTACTATAACAATAGTTATTGTCACCAAATGTCCTATATTCTTGTTTTAAAACTTTTCTACTGAATAAAATATCGAAATACGAAGCATGTCATCTTTTGGTGAATAGCTATGTCATCTATTGGCTAATACCTATTTAGGAATGTCATCTATAGGTAAAGATGTAAAGTTTTTTTCATCTAATTTTTTTTCATAAAAGTTTTGAATTGGAATTTGAGTTAATATGCCACCTCTCTTGAACAAGACCCAAACTGAACTTCCATAAGATGATTTTTCGATTTTTTTTAAAATTAAATGAAATATGAATATTTTTGTAATTTTCTTAAGACTGTCATCTATTGGCGGTTGTACCTTAATTTTCAATTTATCAATAATAATCTCTGGGGAGATAATAAAAGGCAAAATATGGAGCTAAATTTTAGGCACATCTTTATATTCGAATTCATTTTACATGTCAACAAAAGTATTCGTATTATATATACACTTGTCAGTAATAAAAGCTCACAATATCCAACAATATCCTTTAAAAAAACTGTGCGTCAACCCAACCGTGGTAAACCAAATAATCTCTATATTTTTTTGTGTATTATACGACGTCTTTGTTACGTAGTTTTTAGTCTAATTGTAACCAAATTTTCAACAAGTTCGCCGAAATAAAATAAGATTCCGGCATAATGTATTTATTTTCTCAACGAATTCCTCGCAAAAATGTATAGATGAATTGGCTTTATTAATATTTTCAAGATGCTAAATATAGAACGTGAGTTTAAAGTGGGCTTAAATATAAATATTTCGAAGTTTAAACATGTGGCTAATAAACATTGATTATTTTTTAATGTCTTTTGTATCGAGTGAGTTGAATATGATTCTTTTCGATTTAATAATTGACCAAAAGTCGATTTATCGTTTCGCGAAAATCAAAATACTATGGGAAATAAAGTTCTTCTAATACATACTCGTACATTTGGTTAAATTTAAGTGAATTGAACCTTCAACTAGTTTGAATAGGTTTATGAAAACATTTGGCTATATTTCTTATAATAATCAGAATTATTTATTTTCTATTACTATTTGTGTCATTCAATCGTTGGTATTATGAAGCATTAAATTTATTATGTTGTGGTTAGCATTGAAAGAAAAGTATGTAGCGCTTATGACAGAAAACAGAAAAATTTGACTAAAGCTCTCATATGCATTAATTTACATTGTACTTTCTCCGATAGGATTGATTTGATAACTGTGTAAACTAGTCTAAATCTCCGCAACAGGTCAAGAGCTTGTGAACTTGATCCATACGGAGGACTTTATTTATGTATTGATTTCATAAATATTTTGTAATAATTATTTTCACTTGAGTTCCAACTTGTTATTACCTCGCAAATAAAATTCAGCATAAAACATCGAGGAGTTCGTAAGATACAGATGAGTCTCAACTGTGGCCTTTGAATAAATATTTCGAGTAGAACAGTAATATGGTATGAATGTGTTTATTGTCTGTTCTATTCATTTCCAAATTCTATAGTTTATTGTTATCACAGTTAAGTGGAATTGTTTTGAATCACAAGTCACAATTATAAATGTTTTCGCAACCCGTATTAAGTAAAAAAGGGTACGATGTACGCCAAAAAGATACCTTTCGCAAAAAATATAGGTAATTGCTTATATTAGCTTACTCGTACCTCTTCTCGGGCATTCTAATTTTGTCGTTGAGGGAGCGCTCAGTAACCTTCAATGTCCGGGGAGCCATCCCAACAGTAGTATAGCAACAGGTAGGGAAACCCTTGCCGGTAAGATAAGATAAAGCCAAGAAAAGCCCCATAGCGTCTGTCCCAGATTAGGTGGCTACAAACGGCCGAAGAAAAATAGTCGCCAATACGCAGGCAGGTGTTTCAATTGCCACAACCTTCCAAGTAAACTATAATATCGAATTTTAAAACGTCGTTCTAAATACCCCAGGTGAGTAGAATACGAATTTCACAATTTCACACTGATTTGTCTGTCTACCCGTAGGATTCTTAGATAAATACCATTCTATTTCGGATCGAGTCATATATGTCGAAAAACAATTAAACAACCGATACTCCATTGAAGTCATAAATGTATATGCACCAGCTAGTGTCGCAGAAGATGAAGCTTTAGAACAAGTCTATGAAGATATCAGAACAACAGGACAAAGATAAAAAAAACAATTCCTTTCCGTAATAGATTTTAATATCAAAATAGGTAATATAAAACACAAGATAAAATGGAAAACATGGCTTGGGTGACAGAAATAGCAGAGGCGAAATATATGAAAAGGTTTCAAACTGTGAAGAACTATACTGTTTCAACAGCCTTTATAAAAAAACTGTTCAAACCAAATGTATTTGGAGGAGTCCAGACGGTAGCGTTAAAAATGAGATAGACTTTTGAATCAGCAACACTGGGAAAATCGACAGAGATGTTTCAGTCTTAAATATATTTCACACTGGAAGCGACCATCGTTTAATCAGAGCACATATAAAAATCAAAACCAAACTACACCAAAATAAACTTGTGTGACAACACCGATTTCCAATAAACAGAGAAGTAATAGAAAATAATACGCCATACCAAAAGAAAATTAATGATAGACTTGACAGAAAAGAAATCCAAAATATGAGAAAATCATAAATAGCATTGAAATATCAGTGAAAAAAACAAGCGTAAAAAACAGGGTCCTTCGAATGAAATAATAAGCTCCAAAGCAATCCAACTAATGGAGCAAACTATAACAATAAGACGAAGAACAAATGAGTATACGGCACAGAACAAACAAGTAAAAAAAGAGATCCGCATAGATATTAGGAAGTACAGAACAAACTCAATCTTGAGCGTCATAGAAAAAAATTCAAACATGCAAGTACCAAGAAATAAAGTATCAAAAGGAAAACAATTACCCAATTACTAACCTGAAAAACAAACAGAATATAGAAGTTAAAATTACAGAAGAGATGATGGCAGTCGTTGAGGATTTCTATACTGAAATGCATACATCTAGTACATGAGAATCGAGACGCAGAACACAAAATAATAACGTAATGAATGTAGATTCTGAAGAGATCCCAGAGATAACCACTTAGGAAATTAGAGACGCTTTGAAGAATATGAAGAATGGAAAATGTCCTGATGAAGATCATGTTACTATGGAGTTATTAAAGCACGGAGGCAGCACACTATAAACTATTTTACAATCACTTTTGAATAAATGTTTACTGGTGGGCAAGATACTGGAGAAATGGTACAAATCAGAAATGGTGATCCTCTTTTAAAAAGGAGACATAGCGGATAACAGAAATTATCGTCCGATAAGTCTATTGTCTATTCTATACAAACTTCATACGAATATCCTCACAAACCGCTTAACTAATAAACTTGACTTCTACCAATCTGTGGAACAAGCGGGATTTGGGAAGGGTTATGGTACCATCGATCATCTACAAATCCCACGCATATAATTTGAGAAAACGACAGTATAGAACATCGCAATTCATCTAGGATTTCATCAAGGCTTTCGAATCCATTGAAACACAATGTATCTTTGAAGCCATGAACAATGGCAGAATAGATAGTAGGTACACAGCCGTCATCAGAGATGTTTATGACAATGCAGAAATGCGTGCAAGAGTCAATGACAATCTGGGAGCATATAATATGAAGATCGGACGAGGAGTGAGGCAAGGCGACACCATCTCTCCAAAATTATTTACACTGGTCTTGGAGGATGTGTTCAAGAAATTACCATGGCAAAAAAGGGTATCAAAATAGACGGTTCGTTTCTTAGCCACCTGCGCTTCGCTGAAGATATTGTTCTCATTTCAAGTGACCCAAATGAACAGACTGAAATGGTTAGAGAACTACACCAGGCATCGGAAAAAGTTGCCCTGAAAATAAATATCCAGAAACCCAAAATACTGAGGCACGACAACATCGGTGTTACAATAGAAAATACACAGTTAGAAAATGTCATTAACTATGTCTATCTGCATTTGGAAAGCTGGCACATATATTTAAAAATGCAGAAGTTCATGCTCAAATTCTACCTGTTGCTTCTTATGGGATGACAACCATGTCTTTAACCACAGATAGCGCAAATAAGTTGAGAGTGGCACAGAAAGCGATGAAACGTGCAATATTAACATCTCCTTGAGAGGTAAGATCCGAAATAAGGAGACGAACTGGATTGAAGGGACGTAATGGAGGAGGTAGCCTATGGGTAGACGATATCAGAAAAACGGCGGGTAGAAACTGGTGATGTTGGTTCATAGACAAAAAGTGAGCCTGGGCTTTATCAGAAAAATACACACAATATTTTGTCGAGTCAAACTTGACCACATTAACCCATATGAACCTACGGTTACGTTAAAAGAACACTAGCATAATGGCGTTCTATACACTTACTTCGTAGTTTTTCAGTAAATCTCGATACTAACATAGAATCAGTGACAAAATACTATTTCATTTGTTAGTATATCGTCATTCCCGAGTGATCGCGGAAGTGTTTATAGCTCGCTATTTTTACTTGTTTGTTTTTATTACTGCGTCATGGATTCTTGAAGGTAATCAGATCAAGAACGTTTATTATATTTTAAGATAAATAGAATATTGGTGTTAATAAACATCAATAAAGATATGTTAAATGTTTATAAAACACAAACGACCATTTTTCTCTGTGGCAGCACATGTTGAAAACGACGTTCCGATAAAGGAACGATAGGACAGTATACTCTGTCCATTACAAATGAGACGTAATATTTGCTTTACAGTTTTTGTTGTTGCAGATATGAACGACGGCCATTGAAGCTTCATGAGCCTTTGGAAGAAATAGATAATCTTGACTATGACTCTTTACCACAAGAAAGCATAACTATTGTGACGATATTTATTTCTCTGTAATGTAAATTTGAAAAATTAAAATGAAATTGTGATTAATGTCACTGTCAAATTATAAATTGTCACACTTGGGCTTTTACAAACAGTTTATTTTATTAAATTTGAATTTCTGGGATAATAATTTCTACTAGATTTAAATTTTAGTTTTATGTATCTTATTTGAGAACTCTTTGCTTCCGCTCTCTGGGCGTACGGGTCCAATATTTCAACTTTCCAGACTTATGGCCTCCATCTGTGTCAGACTTTCAATATATCAATGCCCAACAAAAACTACTCCAGGAAAACAAACTAATTAATTCCAAAATACGTTTATTAATTAATTAAGTTTGAAATTTTCAAAGAATGGATTACCAAATTTAGGTCAATATAAATATCGATGAGAAATTTCAAGATAGTTCAATGTTAGACGTAGTAGCATGCATTCTCTCTACGAAAATAAAAGAGAAGAAACTTAACCTATAAATCTACAATGATGAATCTTGCAATAGAAAAAACGGAGTTATGTCAAATAAAGTGTTTGTACTGTTTCTTATTTCTGTAAACTTGAATGCAAAGCATACAGACTCAACAGCAAGCAAATCGTTAAGGATATTTATCACTGTCTATTCAATAATTTCAAAGTTTCCAATCAAGATGATGATTCTCTCCTACAAAATATTTATAAAGATTTGTTACCTTTCAGTCCACTGTCAAACACTCTTTATAAAGGAAATCGTCTTGTAGAAATCATTAAACTCCTCACTATTCCAGTGTATACGGTATGTACGATTCACCCTTTCTTATCTTCTCTTCAAAATTTTGGAAATTATTTCCTCTTACCATTAAATACAAAACATGTCCACTTCAGCTTGCTTTTCTTTTATTGATAGTATCTGTTTAAAAGACTTCTATTTTATTAATTATCTCTTTTTTTTAGACAACTTCTTGACTTCTTGACAGCTCTTTCCAAATTTTCTTAATGACCCTATTTTATTTATTTTTAGTCACCTGGATTTGTATCTCTTGGTTACCGCAAACAATGAGAGAGTAGTCATTACACATAGAACAAGTATCCTTCCTCCTTGCTCACCACTAACTTTTTTCTATAACCTCCAATTGTCACCATTTGTCACCCGCACTTGACAAATATAAATTTTATAACATACTCTGTATGTTCGGGTAAATTACAATCCTACGTAATGTATAAAATAATTTACAATCAATAAAATAATCTTTTAGACTTTGGTCAATGGCTCGTGAAGGTATGTTTCTTTATGACTGTACCCTTTTGATTCAAAATCTTCACCTAGCTTCTGATTAATTACTTAGCTACTTTTCAAATTTCTACAGAGTGTGCCAAATTTATCTAATATTTTATAAATCATTTATTGTTATTTGGTACATTATTCTATCTAAAATTTTCTAAGACAATTTATTTGTCTTACTATATTACCACCCGAAAATGCCTATAATGAGAATATCGATGAAGATTCAGGGGATGAAGATCTCGTTTTGGCCAGTCATTTTCCGGGAAGCCAATTGAGGGCAGAAGCCTTTCTTACCAATGATAAAGACTCCCAAAGGAATGATGAAGACTCTGATAGCGAGGATGATCTACCTCTATCAACATTGTAATGACAATAATGTTCTAAATAAAAAAGATAAGTTCTCTAAAATGAGACCGTTGTTCGATTCCTTGAACAATCGATTTCGATTGTTTGCACCCGAAGAAGAAAATCACAGTGTTGATGAATCCATGGTACCTTATTTTGAGCGCCATGGATGAAAACAATTCATAAACGGCAAACCAATCAGGTGGGGTTATAAATTTTGGACTGGAACAACTAGATTAAGCTGCATAGTATGGTTTGATCCATATCAAGGTTCGTCTACGACTCTTCCAGACAAATACAAAGACATGGGACTGTATTGTATTACAATACGTCGATACTCTAACGGGTAAAATCTATCGACTCTATCACATATTCTGTGATAATTTCTTTACCTCATATTTGTTACTAGAAGAACTGAAAGATAGGGGCATTAGGTGCACGGGAACCATGTGAGAAAATAGAATACCTTCAGACCCAATGTACAAATCAAAAGTTATGAAAAAGAAACCAAGGGGTTCATTCACGCATAAAACTGTAAATGGGCCAATACTCGTTTGCAAATGGCACGACAACAATGTAGTATCAAAGGCCACAAATTCCCTGCCAGTTCAACCCATAAATAAGGTAAAACGATACTCCAGATCTGATATGAAGCATATTTATATAGATCAGTCATATCAAATCCAGAAATGCAATGAAAACATGGGATGAGTAGATAGAGCTGATCAAAATATCGGGATAAACAGAATATCTATCAGAGGTAAAAAGTGTTATTTTCCACTACTTTGTCAATGCATCGACATGGCTACTCAAAATGCGTGGCAGCTTCATAGAAAACAAATGGTAAATTAGATCAGTTGTCGTTCAGAAGAAGTATGGCAGCAAATATATTGGAGACATATAAGAAATTTTCTCGAAGGGGGCCTTCAAAACTACCACAAAACCATAATGAATATTCGAGATATGATAGGTTGGATCATTTGGTTCAGTATGAAAACTAGCAAACCAGATGCCGCGTCTGTCACAAAAATTCATTTTTTGTTTGCAAGAAATGTGGAATTGCGCTGCATCCGAAAGAATGTTTCCAATCATATCATACTTTGTAATTTTTAATAAAAATCTGATATTCTGATGGTTGTTCATTGTCCTACTGTTCATTTAAAAGAACACCTCAGATTTAAAAAAGATGATAATCAAAAAATTTTGTTTGTTAACTTGTATATCCATACAAAATTTATTATCAAAACTCAAGATTTAAACAAAAAGTAGTTTCAGGTTCATCTGGGTTAAATATCTAGGAAAGAATCAGAGTATATGAGCAATTATAATTTTCGAAAGTGCTTATGGTTCAAGTTACTCATATTGTATATTCTTCTTGCCTTCTCTACAAACTTGTTGGTGATATGCAAAATCAGATGAATCACATCACAAAAACTCTCAAATTTCAAATCAGGGCTAATTTATTCGTACACCCAGTAAAAATATCGTAGTAATTCATTTTATTTGTGTATTCATAAGCGCCAAGCTAATGTAGGCTGAAGTATAACACCGTTAGTGTAGAAACATGTTTAATTATAATTTCAAACAATGAAAAGTGACTACAGATTACAAGATCATTAAAAATTTGGTATCGCTGAAGTTTTTCAAAATTACCAATTGTTTCCTGAATTGTATGCGGTATGAAAAGTTATGTAACAACCTTATTGAGAGGAATTTTTTCATATTTAATGAATAAAACACAATTTTACTATTCTGTAATGGCAGTTTCGATCACGTTACACGCGTTGTGAATAAGTTATGTTAATAATAATATTAGAAACGTTGCTTTTATTTGCTGACTTAATCATTGTCGGAAATACCAGAAGTAATATGAATAACGCTCCAAATATAACCCGACAGATGGTCTGATGTAAAGTGTCTACACTATTTGTCAATATTATCTCCCAATCTTTAACTAGGAAGTTTCAAAGTCGATAAAATTTTGCTCTGGAAGATTGTACTCTTGATATGTTTCCTTACATGGAATTTTTATGTACTATTGATTGACATATCTGATAAATCAACAACCATAATTCTACTTTGAGTTTTGGCCCACTTCCATAACATATTTTCCTGAAAAGCCACACAAAAAACAATACTCGAAATAGTTCCAGTAGTATGTATGCCCGTTATAAAATTACCTTTCTCACCACTATCATTTGTACAGTTTGGATGATTTTTCTTACGTGTTTCAAGAGAATTCAACCAAAATGGAGCATCGTAGGCTATTATTGGTAGTTTTGAGCTGTTAGAGATCTGATAACTGTATCCTGTTGACAGTGAGGTGCCACCATTGTAAGACATTCTCCCATAAATATTAATACATAATCTGTACACTGGTCGGGATGGAAGAAGTTTCTGCTCATATTTTATTACATAAATGGAGAGATTAGACTTTGTACGTACATTCTAAAAAAATTGATACGAATTTACGATAACCCAATATCCTGAGCAGAGCTAAGATAATCAATCCCATGTCATTATCTGCAGATTCAAAGGAACTAGTAAACAACGAAGTAAGAACACAGAATAGGAAAACAGCAAAGTTCAAAAAGAGGAGTGAGAGAAGGAGATGGAATATAAATATGCCTTTGGATTTCTGTATTAAACCAAAGAACCGAGGGAGTTTAAACCAAATTTGGCGATATTATCATCACTGAGATGAAAAAAGTGGAATTTGAGAATGCATAGGGAGAATCAAAGTGGAGGTAAATGAGATAGGACTAAAAATACATCACAATGCAAAGAAGGACATACACATCCCTACAACAGATTACCTGTAACCAAAGCTATAAAAAGCTGAATTTTTAAAATGTTTAGTTAGTATTTGGCAGAAAAATTCGTTATTGAAAGTGGCTAGTCTTTCTGAATTTGTTACTGAAAAATGGACAACTTCAACTACACTTCCTAAAAACGTGAAAACCATTATTACTAATATTTTTGACACTGTTCACCACCAAAATATACGAGTATTAGTGACAAAAATAGTAAAAGTTGCTACTGAATTAATTCGTCCACCTCTTTAGTGGGTACTCTCATTGCAAATTCAAATTTATTACTGTCACGCTTTGAGGAAGAGAGCATAGTAAAAAATTTACATTCTGTTTACTATGTATCATTCCCTATTACTTTTCCGGCCAACCTATCTAATATGCGAGAAAAGTTTTGGTTTGTCCCAAAAAAAGTTGGAATTTTAAATTTTTTTGAGTTATTTTTACGGTTTTCATCAAGAACAACACGAAAAAACGGTTTATAGAAAAAAAAAGACTGTGTGTAGGTCGTCGTCGTTGACGTCGGGCACTTTTCGTTACGTCTTGTTAGCACGTTACAGCCTCCGGAGTATAACAATTGACCAATTTTATAATTGAATATTGTTCAAGACATCTCACAGATAAACACTATTGATTTTCATCTCACCAGAGCCAGTATAACGGGTGCTATGGAACTTGATGTACGACATTTTTGTCATTTTCTGAGAAATTTGAGTTTGTTAGCACGATCTTGCCTCCGGAGTGCAACAAGTCACCAATTTTATGATTGGATATTATTCAGGGCGTCTTAAAGATGATCCCCATTGATTTCACTCACTCACTGAAGCTAGTACAACGGGTGCTATGGTACTAGAAGTAACAAAATTTTGTCATTTTTGAAGAATTTTCAGTTTTTTAGCACGATATAGCCTCCGAAGTGTGTAAAAGTGACCAATTTTGTGATTGAATATTATTTAGGGCGTCTTATTGATGGACCTTATCAATTTTTAGCTTACCAGAGCCAGTACAACGGGTGCTATGGTACTTAAAGTACGAAATTTTTGTAATTTTTTGACAATTTTCAGTTTGTTAGCGGGATACAGCCTACGGAGTATTTACAAGTGACCAATTTTATGATTGCATATTATTTAGGGCTTCTCACAAGTGCTGAAAAGTTAGTTTTAATCTTTAAAACCGTTTATTGTTTATTCATTCTAAATAATCAAAAAAATTAAAATCAATATGCTTTTTGCTGTTCCTTTTGCTCATTTTCTGAAAAAAAATGAATTGCAAAACTGTATCCAATTTCAAGATATAAACACGCGTTTTATAAAGTATTTGACTTTCCCGCTAAAAATTTGAACATATAAATATATACTAAAGCAAAAGTTTCTTCAAAAAGTTTTGTAAATGAACTTGTTCTCAATATATTTTCAGTTTGATACTCTCTGAAACTATTGCTATCAAACATTAGAATACAACAAAATACGCAAATAAGAGTAAGTCTAGAGATGGGACAATATGAAAAAGTTATATATATATATATTTGCCGCCACAAAAAATATTGTAAAATTAATACCGAATAAAATGAGAGCAATATTTTCATTAGAATGCAAATCAATATAGTGTTAACTATTTTTTGCACTTTCCAAATGAAAGTATATTTCAATAAATAAATCCTTTATGATTACAGATGAAGTTCGTACTTTACTACTGAGGAGTAGAATATAACGTGAAGCACATCGGAGGAATTGTTATTCAGCCAACTATTAGTTGTCTGAAGCCCTTGTGGGCCTCAAAATAATAATAATATTTTGTAAGCCAGCGATGATTGAAATTCGTCCACTCAAGTTGTTTTACACTGTTTTCATTACATATTATAATTTTTTATTAGCACTATTTTATCGTTATAACTGTTTTGAAATATGATAGCTAATTATAATAGTTTATGTCTACTGAAAACAATATAGAATGTTCATTGAGTTGATAAAACTATGAATAAATTGTTAGGTTGGATAAATACCTTGTAAATGTTCAGTCATATTCCTTTGAGTCCTTACTCTAAAACCGTCAAAATCACAGGATTTCACTGATATTTCGATCTCGTGAATCGTTACAAAATCATGTCTTGACTGAACGCATCTCTTTCAGTTTTGCACAACTCTCATTGCTTCCCTTTCTCCTATATCTTATGTTTACCTTGATTTTGAACAATCTTTTACCACTCTCAAGGAATACTATGTTTCTTTATCCTTTTCTGTTACACAGACGAATGTTGTTTGTCATTGTTACTCGGAAATTTTGTTTATACGACCGCTTACGTCATCTATTGTATATTTTTTATGCGTAAGTTGCTATTAAATGGTAACTAACTATCATCTAATAATGGACAATTTCAGTTAGTATAGGATTTTTCACGTGAATCCCAAAAACATATATGAATTCAACTATTTTGTAGAACCTGGTTAAAAGAACGATTCATAATAAACTTTTTACAAATTTATTGAACTATTATTATAGTAAGGAACGAAACAGTAAATTTCTTTTTGGGATTATAAGTTGCTCAACCCTTTAACGCGCAAAATTATTCAGTGAAAATGAATTTCAAATTTGACTTATACTATAAGAAATAATGTTAGAGAACAACATAAACTATTTTTTTTGGAAAAATTCATTTTTTGAATTTTTGTATTCCGGTAAACCGTTTTAGCAGTGAACATTCAAGACGGCATAAGTTATAAATGTCGGGCAATGTGGAAGATAATTATTGCGATGTATATATAGATTATATATAAATACACAATTTGTTAGGGCAGTGAAATATTACTTTTTTAAATGCAACTGACTGTTTCTGGATAATCCCAAAATATATTGAAACAATGTTAAAAATTGTAGGAAATTCACAATTGTTTCGATATTGCTATAATCGTCGGAATGACAGAAGTTACATATCATGTGATACCTACCTGATGATTCATAACTATTTTTAGCTAGACCAAGAAGTGACTGACTTAGTATATATGAATAGAAAGAAGAAAATATGATATTACAAATATTAAAACTTAGATACTATTAGCGCTATGTGTATAGCCTGGATATCTTTTTTCCCATTTAATATCAGTATAGCTGTGCAATGATATTAGAAAACCAGGAAAACTATATCTGCTGATCTTAACAATTATTATTTAAGAAGACAGTTTAAAAGTGGAGGACTGTTTATTGACGACTTCGTATTGTGGGTCTCTTAAGTGTCTTCTGATTTCTAACTCTTGTTTCTTATCACAAATATGTAGTATTTATAGTTCTGTGTTAGGTGTCAATGAATGGTTGGTGTCAAGTAGATATCTGGCGTAGTGAGATTTCTTTGGTTGTTTTAATATGTATGCTCGTAAGTGTTCACTGTATCTGATTTCAAAATTTCAAAGGGTTTGACCCAAATTGACAGCATTACCTTCTGCACATTTAAGTTTATAAATACCAAACTTATTTAATGGGGCTATTTTTTTATTTTTACATTCAACAATTTTGTACTCACATAACTTTCTGTGTTAAAATGAATTGTTGTATTTGTTGCTAAAGCTTTGAAATATTATCAGAAATATTACCTGCGTATGTGATGGTTTTGTATTTTTTTATTTCTTTAGTTTGTTTAGGAAATATTTGTTAATTGGAATGCCTCCTCTTTTTTATGAAGTAATTCATGTATCATACGTAATGGATAACCGTTGGATGTTACTGTTTGATTACTTGTATTAATTTCTGTATCAAAATTATATTTGTTCACGGGAACTGAAAATGTTCTATCTAGGTATCATTGAATTACCTAGGGTCCACATCAGTAGATATGTAGTTCATGGCTGTTCGTGGAGATATTTATTGATGGATGGAGGGGGTGAAGCCCCAACCCGGCGCGTTTCCAGGTAGCGGATAGGAGAAGGGATGATTTCATATGAGGAGGAGGAGGTCTGCGGTGAAATATCTGTGTGCTCGTTGTGTTTAAAAACTCAACTGGCAGCCCTCGAATATCCTGCCTCGGACCAACTTTACCTGTTCCAGCTGTAGTATCGTGGCCAAGGGATTGCACACAGGGTAACGATGTCGGGTGAAATTTCGAGCTTACCTCGAAATGACCTGTTATACCAATGTCTCCTGGCTGTCTGCGGTCAAGTCTCGTGGGCCAGTGGGAGAGATGGTTCTTGACTTTAATGCCCGGACCAAGAGGAGACAACCTCATTAAAAACCTAAAGTCAAGGTGGGAAACCAGGCCGAAAAATGCGTGGCTATATAGAAGAATAGTCCTTACTGGTTTCGACCTTGGAGCACCGGGGGGAACTCCATTGTATTGAGCCCCTTACCTCTGCATGCAGGGCTCTGCAGTGGTGGACCGTAATGACCCTAGCCTCTCGTGGGACCATTTATGGAGAGATAATGTAAAACTTCCACCGGGAAAGTAGTGGAGAAAACCTCCACCTCTTCATCCGGGCACTTCACAGAGGGAAAAAGGCCAAACGGCATAAAGGTCGTATGCCGTTCGATCTCCCAGAACTGGGAGAACCGGGTGGCATAAACGACTAACTGAGAAAAGGCCTCAGTGGAGCAGGGGTGCGAAAATACCTGCGACTCCTCAATCAGGGAATCTCCCCTGAAGAGGCCAGGAAGCAGGGTATTCCGCGCCCAAGGCCCCCGAAGGAACTACCAACGGGAAAGACAAAGCTTAAAAGAGGCCCGGAGAATATTACTCCTCCGCAACGACCTCTAAACAAGAAACCAAAAACAGCTGCAACGGTAACCGGCCAAGCCACTGGTTACTCAGCAGCTGTCAAAACAGAGAATGCATTTAGGGTGGGAATAATGCCCAAGGATTATTCTGGGGTCATCCTGAAAGCAGAGCAGCTCTCCACACTGGAAGACACTCTGGCGGAAGAGATCTCCCAGAGCAAAGATTAGGGAATCCACTTCTCAGGTATCCATTTCCGTTGTGGAATGATACTGGTGGACTGTGGGTCACAAGAATCGGCAGACTGGCTCATGAGGTCAGCGGCGAAATTGAACTCTTTGGAATGGCCTGAATTGGTGGTTCGAAGTGGAGACGACATCCCAAAGCCGGTCACCATAACGGTGTTCTTTCCAAGAAGCCACGACATAAATTTGGAGAAGATCCTCCAACTTGTCGAGGCTCAGAACTCTAACCTCACTACTGGGGCTTGGAAGATCCTAAACTTTGGAGAAGAGAGACAGAGAACTATTCTCACGATTGGGATCGATCACCAATCTGGGGAGGCTCTGAAGGCAGAAGGTTACGCGCTAAACTTCCGTTTTGGGCGTATCCCTGTCTCGGGACTGGGTAAGAAAAAGAACCCCGCGGAGGATCCAAAGGACAGATACCCTTCACATCTGGAACCTCTGGAAAAGTGGAAAAAGGCGAAACCTTGACCTTGGCTCAGTCCGAAATCTCCTCCGGCTCTGCTGGGGTGACTGGGAATGCGGATATTGCCTATGCATCCAGGGAAACTGGGCGGAGCAGCCTGCGGGTCGAGTGTCTGACTCGAGATCAAGAAACCTGCTCGAACTCCGAGGAAGATATTGCCAAGGTGGTCGAGGAGGGACAGGGAGAGACAAAGGAGGGGGATGAATAGAGGCTGAGTAACTAGGCCTCTTTCATCCATAATAATTCACCTTCACGTTCACGAATGTAGCTCAGATTAACCTGCATCACGCGAAGGAGCTTCAGCCGTGATTGCAAGGTTGTTCGCTAGACTACAACTGGATATTGTACTGATCCAAGAACCATGGATCAACAAAGAAGGCCAAATCCAAGGTTTGGCATGTAAGGATTCCAAATTGATTTATGATCAAATGCAAGTATCTCTGCGTGCATGTGTAATCATAAGAAATAACATAACATATATTTGTGTTTCAGATTACGTGTCACGGGACCTTGTTCCAATCATGGTTTACCTCAACGTTGGGGTTATCGACCGAGACATCGTCATTGTCTCTGCCTGCTTCACTGGAGACGGGCCGTTAACACCGGCAGAAGAAGTACAAGAGGTAGTGAGACACTGCAATAGGAGACGGCTGCCACTTCATAAATGTCAGCATGTCTACAGAGAGGGTCGATAGACTGAGACGGCTGTGTATCAGCTGACCGAAGTTATCCAGAGAACTCTGAATAACAAAGAAATCGCAATGTGCGCATTCCTGCATATATCTGGGGCTTTTGACAGCACAACTCATATGTCTGTCAAAGAAGCACTAAAATGGCGAGGAGTGAATGAAACCATTGTAAAATGGATGTATGAGTTGTTGACGACGAGGATAGCTGAGACACAGGTGGGGAATCAAACCACCTCAGTTAAAGCCACTCAGGGGACACCTCAAGGGGGAGTGATATCTCCCCTTCTATGGAGCCTTGTAGTAGGTGAGTTGCTCTACAGGCTAACGGAGCCTGGCTTCGAATGTATAGGATATGCTGATGACATAGTTCTAATAGTCAGAGGTAAGTTGGATAGCACCTTGTGTGATGTATTACAAAAGGGCCTCAGAATCATTGAGCAATGGTGCTCGTCAATGGGGCTAAACATTAACCCAAACAAGACCATAGTAATTCCATTTACCTGTAAAAAAAGACTACAAGCCATGAAACCCATATCCTTAAACGGGGAAATCATAGAATGGAAATCAGAAGTTAAATATATAGGGATAACCCTAGACAGTAAGCTTCTGTGGAATAAGCACGTTGAAATAACTGCTAGTGAAGCAATAAGAGCTTTGATGGAGTGCAGAAATCTAGCTGGTAAGAGGTGGGACTGTAACCCAAAAATACTGCGATGGATGTACGCCATGATTGTGAGACCAGCAATTACGTATGGGGCAATAGTTTGGCATACAAAAGCAAATCAGTACGGCACGAGGAAGACCCTCGACAAAGATCAAAAGCTTGCCTGTGTGCGCATCACTGGAGCTATGAGAACGTGTCCAACTAGGGCACTTGAGATCATTACAGATCTCACACTTCTATATCTGGTGATAGAAAGATCTGCGCAAAAGGCAATTCTTAGAATATCTAAAGAAGGTTCAGGCAATGAGAGTATTAAAAATCAGGGAGTCTGGTCCTCTCTAACAAAATACATCTCATCAGCGAATCTGCCCAGTGACGAAATTATCAAGAAAATAAGTATCGAAAAGAATTTCACTACGATGCTAAATACCAGGAGAGGCTGGAAAAGGGAATTAACCACCCAAACTCTCAAAGAAAACACCATTAGATGGTATACGGATGGTTGAAAAACCTCCACTGGAGCAGACGCTGGAGTATTTGGACCTGGAACTAGATACTCATTGTCGTTAGGCTTCTTCCTGAGCTTTTTTTAAGCAGAAATACTTGCGATTGAAAGATGCGTGGGAATGAACCTAGAGAGAAACTACCAGAGATGTGACATATCGATCCATTCTGATAGTCAAGCAGCTATCAAAGCATTGAGCTCCCATGTCATTGATTCAAAGTTGGCATGGGAGTGCCGAAGAAAACTTGATGAATTAGGCAAGAATAACAATGTCTCTTTAGTCTAGGTTCCTGGCCACTCGAGAATCACAGGAAATGAAGACGCCAATACACTTGCCAGGAAAGGAGCACAAACGCCCTTTATTGGCCCGGAGCCCTTCTGTGGTGTAGGAAAATGCTTCTATAAGGAAGAGTCTCGGAAGAAGGAGGAACCCGAAAGAGCACTCTGGCGGTGCCTTCCCGGGTTGGAACATTCTAAAAAGTTCCTGCGGAACTTTGAGACTGTGAGATCCAAAAAGTATTTGGACCTCAGTAAAAATAAGCTACATCTCCTCACGGGCTTTCTTAAAGGACACTGCCTCCTTAGGAAGCACCTATGAGAATAGGTCTAGCAGAAACTGATAAGTGTAGATTCTGTGGGGAGGAGGATGAAACTCCGCATCACCTAGTTCTGGAATACCTCGCCATTGTAAGCCAACGCAAAAAATGATTCGGACAAGAAACTTGTAAGAGTGAGGGTATAACCTCTTTGAAGCCGTTTCAAATACTAGAGTTCATTAGAACCCTGGAACTGGAAGGCGAGCTGTAGTAGTAGCAAGAGCAGCTCTGATAGGGGGGGCACAATAAACCTTAGGTTTCAGTGCACTATAACCCCGCTAAAATCTAGAAATAATTAAATTGTATGCTGCTAATTTATGTGAAATGGGAATTATATGGTATAATTACATTAGTGTGTGTTGGTTTCCTGTAAATTGAATAATAGAGTACATTATGAACTCTTTGAATTTTTCTTCAACTTCTAATGTAAATTTAATTTTTGGGTAGAAATTATTAATATGAAATTACATCCAATTCTATACCAAAATAAGATATTTTTTGAAATGTTACATTCAAAGATTGTTCTCACTAAACTATCCATAAACATGTTTGCTAAAGTTGGTGATACAAGGCTTCCCATTGGTAAACGTTCATTTTGAATATATACCTTATTGTTAAAAGTGAAATAATTATTAATACATACATCAAATAATGTAAGTAGGTATATCTGATTTTATTCCTGGATTAATATTTTTATCATCTAGTAACTTTCTAACAAGAGTTATGGATTCTTTTAAATGAAGTGAGCTTAGATTTATCTTGTAAGTTGCATTTTCAAAATGTTTTGATTAGTTCTATTTAATTTTTAATTAAGTATTAGGTTATATATCCATAATTATTAAGGAAACTGTTTAGTTTTTTATCAAATTTCTTATTAGGAGTATTTACATACGTAATTACAGCTCTAATTGTCATAAATAAAAATCCTCAATCGCAACAATTATATGGAACCGTTAAATTACATAAAGTAGGGAGACCAATTTGGCTAGACAAAGAAGTGACCTATCTGGTTATTGACTTAATATATACGAATAGAAAAAAGAAGAATATATTATATAACAAACATTAAATCTTACATATTATTAGCCCTATCCTGGATATCTTTCATCCCATTTAAAATCAGTATACATTTGCAATTATATATAAAACCAAGGAAAACAATTGTCAGCTGATCTTTTCAATTACTATTTAAGAAGACAGATTAATACGGGAGAATTTATTCCTCAAGGAAATCTACTTCTTGTTTCTTATTACAAAAATGTTGTACTTCAAGTATCTGTGTTACTTCTGTGTTAACGAACGTTTGGTGTCAAGTACGTGTTTTGCGTAGTGGGATTTCTCTGGTTGTTTTAATATATGTGCTCTTAAGTGTTCACTGTGTCCG
This sequence comes from Galeruca laticollis, assembly GCA_963921935.1. Classification (NCBI taxonomy): domain Eukaryota; kingdom Metazoa; phylum Arthropoda; class Insecta; order Coleoptera; family Chrysomelidae; genus Galeruca; species Galeruca laticollis. The sequence goes on from OY998183.1 coordinate 65,480,472, forward strand.
ATTTAAAAATTTCGAATTGTTTGACCAATACAGACAGCATTACAATCTGCACATTTAAGTTTATATATACCAGACTTTTTAATGAGTTAATAATGTATTTATTTTGACTATTTTGAGTTTCCAGCTTTCACATGATTTTTTTGTGTTCAATGACAAGTATTATCAATAACCCGAAGGATTTGCTATGGAAAGCTGTCTTTCTGTTTTTTTGGCGAAATATTTTCATGAACTATTTACAGAACAAATTTATTCTCTCAGAGAACAATAGCGAAATTATATACTAGTCCAAATATGTGGATGATTGTTTGGTTGTTTTAAACGGAAACTTAAATACTACAGTCTTTTATCTAAAATTAATCAAGTACACCCTAAGAATAAATTCACACTTGAGGTTGAGAACAACAATAGATTTAATTTTTTGGACATCACAATCCATAAAATTTCTAACAATTTAACTTACAGTATATACATAAAACCTACAGAAACAGAGCATGTTATCTCAAGTTTCTTTAGTCATCGACAACAACATAAAATGACAGCATTCAATTGTTACATCCACAGACTTTTAAATGTTACTTTGCAAAGTTTGATTATGATTAAGAAGTAAACAGTTTGAAACAGATAGCAGTTCGTAATCTCTTTAATAACCATTATAATCCTTCTTCTTCTTCTTCTGCTATCCATTAATGGATGTTTGCAACTACTTCCGACCATTTGGTTCTGTCTCTGATAGTGTGGATTAATTCTCTTGTGGTTTTCATCCCTGTCCACTGTTTGATATTTCGGAGCCATGACATCCTCTTTCTACCCGCTCCCCTTTTTCCCTCTATCTTTCCTTCTATTAATAGTTGGAACAACTGTTATCTCTCGTTGCGCATCACATGTCGCAGGTACGCTGTTTTCCTGCGTTTTATCGTGTTCAGCAATTCACCTCTTCCTGCCCTCCTCAGAATTTTCTCGTTGGTTTTTCTTGCCGTCCATGGAACTTTCAAGATTCTTCGATATATCCACATTTCAAATGCTTCCAGTCTGTTCATGGTATTCACCTTCAGAGTCCAGCCTTCCATGCCATATAATAGGACGGACTATACGTAGCATTTTGTGAATCTTATTCTGAGATTGAGGTCGAAGTCAGAGTTTGTGGAGATGTTTTGGAATCTTATGAATGAGCTCCTCGCTTTTTCTATCCAGCACTTGATTTCCACGTCTGAAGACCAGTCTGCACATAGCCAGGTTCCCAGGTATTTAAACATTTTTACCCGTTCTATGTCTTCACTATTGTATGATGCTTTGCATTCTGGAAATCATCTAATTTGAGGGTGATTATTACGAATTTAGTCTTTTTTATATTGATGTTAATCCCCATCAACCGGCTATGTATTCTTATCATGTCCAGATGTCTTTGGAGGTCATTTATGTTATCTGCTATCAGTACTGTGTTATCTGCTATCAGGACTGTGTCATCTGCATACCGTATATTGTTGATCCATATACCATTTACTTTGATGCCCAATTGTAGTCCTTCGAGAGCTTCTAGAAATATATTTTCAGAGTATACGTTAAACAGGAGTGGGGAGAGGACACAACCCTGCCTTACACCTCTAAGGATTTTCTGTGCTTTTGTGGCCTCGTTGTCAACTCTAACTGCAGCTGTTTGATTCTAGTACACGTTTTCAATACAGCGTATATCAATCTGATCTATGTCAAGTCGCCTCAATATTTGAACGAGTTTGTGATGTTGCACTCTGTCAAACGCCTTTTCATAGACTATAAAACACATCACTATATATTTTCTCTCGTCGTAGCACTTCTGAATTAATACATGGGCTGCGACTAGTGCCTCTCTTGTACCGAGACCCCTTCTAAAACCGAATTGAGATGATCCAATGACGCTTTCGCATTTTGTGGAGATTCTGTAGTGAATGACAGAAATATTTTAAGAGTGTGACTCATCAAGCTGATTAATCTGTGGTCTTCACATCTTGTTGCGTTGTTCTTTTTCGGAAGTGAGATGAGAAGAGACGTAAGCCATTTACTTGGGAATTTTCCTTTGTTGTAAATTTGGTTGAAAAGCCTATGAAGTATCTTAATACCTTCGCCGTCTAATAATTTAAGCAGATCAACAGGAACTAGATCTGGACCAACCGTTTTCTTATCCTTCGAGCTTTTTATTGCTCTAGTAATCTCTTCTATTGTGATTGGCGGTCCAGACAAATCCTCTTTCAAGATGTCTTCTAACCGTGATCTTTCATCTGCAAAGAAGTTGCCAATATATTGTTCCCAGATAGCTTTCCTCTGTGCGTTGTCTTGTGCCATTTGCCCTTGATCGATTTGTATGCTGGACAAAGTCTATTTTCTGTATACTCCTGCCGTTTCTTTTATTTTCTTGTGCATGTTATACTCACCATGTTGTTCTTGAAAGTGTTCCATTTCTTCGCACTGTTCCTTTAGCCATCTATTTTTTGCCGTTCTTATCGCTATTCTTATAGCATTTTGCATCATTCTGTATTTGTCTCGACTACCTATGTTTTTGTATTTTCTTCTCTCTTCAAACATTGCTAATATTTCGTCTGTCATCCATTCTTTCTTTTTGGCCTTTTGTTTGTATCCTATTTCTTCTTTTGCTGTCATGCTAGCATGTGTTGTCAAGGTTCACATCCTCAGCTGATTTTGATAGGGCTGAAGTTGTTAAGGTTTAATTTAATTTATTACCTAGTTTGCTTTTGATGGTGTCTTCTTTAATTCTATCATAATATATCCTTGTTTCTTGTTTTGGTTTTTTATTATTAGTTATTTTTATTTCTGTTATGAGAAGAACATGGTCTGTTCGGACGTCGGCTCCAGGGTATGTACATGTTCTTGTTACTGATATTCCGAATCGTTTGTTGATCAATATGAAGTTTATTATTTTGTTTCTAATTATTTGTTCGGGAGAGTATGCTAGGGCCCTCCATGTGTAGAGACGCCTGGGTGGTAGTATGAACCAAGTGTTAGTTATTTTCATTTGCTCCTCTTGACAAAACTGGTGTAGCTGCCCACCTCGTTCGTTCCTCTCTCCCAATCCATAAGGGCCTACTGGTTCATTTGGTATGCCATTTCCAACTTTAGCGTTGAATTCGCCTAGTATGAGGTTTATTTGGTGTTTTTTAACGTTTTTATCGATTAGTTGTCTCAGTTCTTCATAGAATTCTTCAACCTCGTCTTCTGATGCCTATGGGGTGAGGGCGTATACTTGTATCACGTTAATATTAACCGGATTTGCTTTCAATCAACACATACTTAACTGACTCATTCAAAAGATTAAAAATAGAAGAGAACATAACTTGACATTTCAAAAATTGGATTCTATTGATAGATTCATATCCATTCCTTTCATGTATAACAATATTTCAAACAAAATAACTAGTTGTATTAACAATTATATGGAAAAGACAAAGATTTCATTAAAAACCTCTCTAATATAATTGGTACACTTTTGATTAATTCTAAGGACAAAATGATGAGCTTTTAAAAAGTGGTATATATAGATTCGAATGTGGTGACTGGGAAGCTGCCTACATAGGTAGAGTTTGTAGAGCTTTGAAAACTCGCTTATGAATCCTACTAAAAAATCACTCCAGATAAGCAATGATTCAGTTTCATGAGGCGATATGTTAGTGCATAACAATATATGTTATTTTCTTAAATTAAATTAACCGTTTCTAAATAATTCCACAATATAATGGAAAAATTATAAAAATTCTAAAAAATTGACAATTGTTGTTTCCACATTAAGAAATATCATCATCAGAATAACAAAAGTTACGTTTCATGTGAAGCCTGCCTGATGTTTAATAATTTATTATTTTTGGCTAGACCAAGAATTGACCGGTCTTGACATTGACTTAATATATATGAATAGAAAATAGAAGAAGATATGATAAAACAAATATTAGATAGCAGTAAGTAGAACGCAAAATCCGTACTTCAGCATATATTGATAAAATATGAAGGGGGCAACTAGTTTCGGCTCACTGAGCCATCACCAGGCCTTAATGTATACGTCAACCCACATGTAAAATATTATAAAGGGAAATGCGTCACATGTCCGTGGCATCCAGCAGAATCCAACATATGTAAGTAGATAATAAGAGGATATATGTATATACAGGGTGTCCCGCATAAGAACCGACACAGAGCAGAGGCGTCTAGGGGAGCCCAAAATTTCGAAAAAAATTAATTTCTTTGCAACCCTTTAACTTAAAAATACCAAATTTGGTACACTGTATGAGACTGTTAAGATCATGAAGTAGTGGTAAGTAGAAGGCGATCGAAACATTCTGGGGAATTAATTAGGGGTGACCTAACCTTAAAATTTCACTGAATTTTTTTATCGTTATTCGATTTGAAATTTTTTATTTTCATACCATGGATAACTTAAGTCTTAAACTTTATTTACTCTTGTAATTTTGCACAAAACTTTGTCATTTTCAAGGAAAAATCGAATAACCAAAGACATGTTATCTACAATGTTATTTAAAAAGTTACAATAAGTAAAGAGTTGGCTATGAATTTATACAGCAAATTTGACAATTTGGAATTAAGTTCTTGTAGTAAGTAAATTGTTAAAAATTTTTACTGTGGAAAATTCTCATTTAGTGAACAAGGATAACCATAAAATTTCACAGAATTTTTTATTTGTCAGTTGATTTCATATATTTTATTTTCGTACTATGGATAATTTAATTCTCAAACTTTTTTTACTCTTGTAATTTTGCATAAAACTTTGTCATTTTCAAGGATAAGTGGAATAAGTATTAGACGTAATTCATATCATGAATTTTATTTCAGATTTAACAAATTAATAGATACATTTAAATGAGAACTCTTTATTGGAAAATCAAATTAAAAATATTGTAGAAAGAACATGAACATTTTAATTTGAAGAAGTTCCTGAAAATGATCACCATTTTCTCTTAGACACAAAATTATTCTTCGCCGAAAGTTGAAGTCGACTCTGGCGAGTAGCTGATGATCATTTCTTATTATATTGCATTTGTATGCAATGCGATTCCACAATTCTTTTCGGGAATCAACTGGAGAAAAATAAACAGACTCCTTTAACCTTTCGGAACTCGCGCGCGGACTCTCGCTCCGCAGCTCAACTTATCCTAGGTTAATTCTAAAATTCGTAACTCGAGGAGCTTGCTCCGCTTAGAATCTTCCTTCAACGCTGCACTGGCTAAGCAGTAGTGCACAAGTCGTTGATTAGTGGAGCTGGTTGAAAAATATTTAGGTCTGCGGACTGTGAGTCCGCATGCGACTGTTAGTGATAAATTTCTTCTCGGATTTTTTTACAAAAGAAAAGTATGTTTTTATGTGGTTTTTTATTTTATTTATAAAATAAAAAAGTCTAATAAAATAAATGAAGGGATAAGCTAATTTTTACGTCTTTTTAGGATGGCCTACTCTTGGGAAAAGGAACAGGCACGCCTGAACCAGTTGATGATTGACTGCCTGGAAGAAAGCGATAACGAGTTTGATGTACAATTTGATGATCAGGAGGAATTTGGAGAATAAGACCATGTTGAGGAGCAAGACCTTCACACAGACACTGAACAAGAGATATCGGACGTGGAAGAACCAGAAAATTTGGAAACGCCATGGGAAGGGCAGCCTATGTTTGTTGGTAAAGACGGCGTTACGCATTGGGCAAAGCATGTCCCTAAACAAAATGTAAAAACTAGAGCGCAAAATCTAATCAAGCACCTCCCAGGAGTGAAAGGTACCGCCAGGGGTTTGAAAAGAGAGATTGACATTTGGAAATATTTTTTTACCGATGACATTTTAAATTCCATTGTTTATTATACAAATAAACATATTCAGTTGGTTAGACCAAACTATCAGCGGGAAAGGGATGCTAGAGATACGGATATCGTGGAGATTCGAGCATTGATTGGTCTATTGTATTTAGCAGGAGTGTTGAAGTCAAGTCGTCTACATACAGAAGAGCTGTGGGCTAAAAATGCTACTGGGGTAGAATTATTCAGGTTGACAATGTCTGAGGAAAGATTTCTATTCCTTTTAGTAAACCTGCGATTTGACGATTTAGAAACTAGAAACGACAGGACACAATTTGACAAGTTATTCCCAATTAGGGAAGTTTTTGACGCTGTGGTGAACAACTATAAAACTGCTTATACGCCATTCAAATTTGTAGCCATTGACGAAAAGTTAGAAGGGTTTCGGGGACGCTGTTCATTTAGACAGTACATCCCTAGTAAACCCAACAAGTACGGGATTAAGATTTTTGCTATGGCGGATTCCAAGACATTTTACACTTTGAATATGGAAGTTTATATTGGCAAGCAACCGGACGGACCCTATGAATGCAGCAATTCACCAACTGCAGTGGTACAAAGACTATGCCAGCCAATCAAAGGAACAAGTCGCAACGTGACTGTGGACAACTGGTTCACTAGTATGGACTTGTTGACGTCACTTTATACAGATTTCAAGCTGACTCTTTTAGGCACTGTCAGGAAAAATAAGAAGCAATTGCCCCTCGAATTTTCACGTCCATCAGGTCGCCCAATTGCTTCGAGTATGTTTGCCTTCAGGAATGACTGTACACTGGTATCTTATATACCAAAGAAAAATAAAAACGTCTTACTGTTGCACTTTGATGACAAAATAGATGCCAGTACAAATAAACCAGACATGATAATGGACTATAACGCTTCAAAGGGTGGTGTTGATTGTGTAGACAAACTATGTGCGGCCTATGATTGTGCGCGAAACACTAAACGATGGCCCATGGTTTTATTTTACTCTTTACTAAATGTAACTGGAATAAACTCTTTTGTGATTTTTTCGATAAATAACGCTACTGAAATAAGACGAAGGATGTTTTTGCGAGCCTTATCGTCTCAGTTAGTAGAAGAACATGTTCGCCGACGTGCTACCCAGCCCATTCCCAGGGCTATTCAACTGAGGATAAATGAAGTTTTTGGAGCAGAAACCACCAGAGCACATCCAGTTCCAGAAACACCAGCAGGTCAGAGAGGACGTTGTTTTATTTGCGACCGACGAAAAAATAGGCCTACACGCTATTCTTGTGTCGAATGTCACAAGTTTATTTGTTTGGAACATTCTCTAATGATATGCCCTCAGTGTCACCCATAATGTTTGTTAAACATTTTTTGTACCAGCTTTTTCTTATATTTGTTCGAGTTCTTGGTTATATTATGTTTCTAACATTACTAAAATGTTTAAATTTGGTTGATAAATGACTTTTAATATCTCAATTTGTATATTTATTTAAGAATTATAACATGAAACTTGTAAAAATGGTATTTCACAGTTGCGGACTAAGAGTCCGCGCGCGACCTTTCTATCACAAAAGTGAGAGCGAGTTCCGAAAGGTTAACGCCACCCAAAGACAGTAATAACATTTATTGAGGTTCGGTGAGCGGGGAGGCCAATCTTGAGGACAGTTATTTCCTCGTCCAATCCACTTCTATTTGGATATTGGCGGTTTAAAAAATATCTTACATTGACACTAAAATGAGGTGGTGCTCCATCATGCATAAACCAATGTCGCAATCTCAATCGTAATGGCAAATAGTCAAATTAATCCGGAAGGGTATTTTGGAGAAACTCCAAATAAGCTTCGCCTGTTAGCCGGTTTGGTAAAATAACTGGTTCAATCAAATAATGATCGATAAGGCCGACCCAAACGTTAATCTTAAACTCACGTAGGAAATGTCGAGGAGTTATTACATGAGGGTTTTCATCTGAATACTCATGATAGTTATGCATATTTGTAATACATCCACGAGTAAAGCAAGCCTCATCAGTAAAAAGAATCTCCTTTTGAGAGTGAATATCCTGACGTAAAATAAATCGACAGAGATTCACACGCTGAACCAAATCTTGAGGTAATAATTCTTGCATTTTATGAGCATGATACGGATGGAGTAAATTACGTCTAATAGTTCGGTGTACAGATGATTTTGATATGCCACTCTATCTAGATAAAGTTCTAGTGCTAATATGCCGTTGATCGTGAATTGTATCCAAAATGAGTTGTTCATCTCGCACACTCATTTCAACAGTCCGTTCTCGATTAACACTATAAAACTTTCCTGTTTCTCGAGCCCGTCTTTCAACATTAGAAAATGTGTCTCTGTGAGGAACTACGCGATTAAGAAACCTCCTTCAATATTCTTCCACGCTTCTTCTACAGTTCACTTGTTCGCTAAATGAGAATTTTCCACTCATTTAAAAAAACTATTACAATTTACTTACTACAAGAACTTAATTCCAAATTGTCAAATTTGATGTATAAATTCATAGCCAACTCTTGACTTTTTTGTAACTTTTTAAACAACATTGTTGAAAACATGTCTTTGGTTATTCGATTTTTCCTTGAAAATTACAAAGTATTGTGCAAAATTACAGGAGTAAAAAATTTAAGAATTAAGTTATCCATGGTATCAAATAAGAGATAAAAAAAATCTGTGAAATTTTAAGGTTAGGTCACCCCTAATTAATTCCCCAGAATGTTTCGATCGCCTTCTACTGACCACTACCTAATGCTCTTAACAATCTTATACAGTGTACCAAATTTGGTATTTTTAAGTTAAAACGTTGCAAAAAAATTAATTTTTTTCGAAATTTTGGGCCCCACTTTGAGCCCCTATAACTCCTCAGGGATGCAACTTGGTATAGAGGTAAATTGCCTCCAATCGTCATATTTTGGCCTCCGCTCTGTGTCGGTTCTTATGCGGGACACCCTTTATATGTAGGGAAAATCAATAATAAAAATAGTAATGAAAGAATTTTCATAACTATGTAAAACGTCAAGCCATATGGGATATCCTATATATCTTTTTCCCATTTAAGATCAGTAACTGTGCAATGATATAGAAAACCAGAAAAACTATATCTGTTGATCTTTACAAGTATTACTTAAGAAGACAATTTAATAGTGGAGTACCCCCTAGATTTATTTGTTCATTGACATCATATTGTGGATCTCTGAACAGTCTTCTAATTCCTCAAGGAATTTTAGTTCTTGTTTTTTGTCACAAATATATAGTACTTCTAGTTCTGTGTTTGGTTTCAAGTAGATGTTTTGCGTAATGGGATTTGTCTGACTGTTCTAATCTGTATACTCGTTAGTGTTCATAGTGTCTAATCTCAAAATTGCTAAGGGTTTGGTCCAAATGGGCCTTTAAGTTTCTATATACCAGACTTTTTAATGGGGATATTTTTGTTTATACATTTAACAATTTTGTACTCTCATTACTTTCTGTTTTAACAGAAATCGTTGTATTTATTGCTAAAGATACTATCTTTTAAATATTATTACAAATATTACCAGCATATGTGATGGATTTGTGATTTTGTATTTCTTTAGTTTGTTTAGGAAACATTAAATGTAACGCCACATTTTTCTCTTTTTTATTAAGTAATTTATGTATTATATACAAATGAATAACCGTGGCATGTGGCTATTTGTTTAATTGTATTAATTTCTATAAAAAAATTATATTTGTTCATAGGAACTGAAAATGCTCTTCGTACCATTGAATTATTTATGTGACATGGGATGATTGGAATTATATCTACAGTCACATCATTGTGACGATCAATATACATAGAAAACATAAAAACAAGTGATATAAACAATAAACTACGATAAAGATAATTAAAAAGTATTTACAGACTGTCCAAATTAGATTAAAATTACAATTAGAGACCTCTTCTTAATAGGTAAGATGTAGATATTCATTTATAATAGTAAGTTGGTATATATACAACTTAAGTTGTCTATGTCAGTTCTTAAATCGATTGACAACAAATCAAAATTAGATAGCCAAAATAATCCATCAAAATATATTTCCATTCCGTACATTCCTGTTATAAATAAACCATTTCAAAAATGCCTGGCACCATTTAATATTAAAATTGCTGAAAAACCAAATAATATTACAGGAAATAAACTTTTCTCTGGACTCAAACCTAATAATAAGAACACAATAAACTCAATATATATATAAACTGTTCAGATTGCAATGCTACTTACATTGGTCAATCCATCCAATATTTACATAAGTGAATTCAACAACACTAGCAATCAGTTCGAAATAACAATAAATGTACTGCATTATCAAAACATTCATTTTATAAAAATCACTCGTTTAATTTCAACAACGTAGGAATAATTACTACGGAAATAAATAATAGTTAAATATTATTCAATGAAATGATACATATTAAGAAGAATCCTAACTCAAACAATCTCAGAACTGTCATAGACAACTTAAGTTGTATATATACCAACTTACTATTATAAATGAATATCTACATCTTACCTATTGAAACGAGGTATCTAATTCTAATTTTAATTTAACTTGGACACTCTGTTAATACTTATTAATCATATTTACCATAGTTTATTGTTTTGTCTTTATGTTTTTCATGTATATTAATCGTCTTTTTGGTTTAAGAAACACTACTGTACAGTAGTAGATGAGCCTCTATCGAGGGATAATCCAAAAGTTAGGTTTAAAGAAATATAGTTTAACTATATGTATTGACCGAAATATTTTGTGTTTGAAAATGGTTTAAGTCAAATAAACCGAAACATTACCACTGTAATCGAGTGATTTTATTTCCGACCGAAACCCATGAAAATATAAGAAAAAGTTTTTCTTTCTAAAGTGTCCATAAAAGTGTTTGCCAAAATTGATGATATAGGGTTTCCCATTGGTAGACCTTCATTTTGAATATATACCTACGCAGTGAACTAATTCTGATTAATACATACATCAAATAAATGAAGTATATCTGATGTTATTCATGGAGTTGTCATTTTTTAAACTGTCTTCTAAAGTGACAATTGTAGAGATCGGCAAATACAGGTTTCCTAGTTTCCTATATTATTGCACCGTTAAAATGATCTTAAATTGGAAAAACATATTCAGTATATCCGCATAGGGCTGATAATATCTAAGCTTTAATATTGGTCTTGGTCTAGCTAAAAATAATTATTAAACATGGAGGCATTCCATGAAATGTAACTTCTGTCACTCTGATGATGATATTTAGTAATATTGAAATAACTGTCAATATTTTAGAATTTTTATCCTTTCTTTATTATATTATGGAATTATTTACAAACAGTTAGTTTCATTTAAAAAGTTACATTATATGTGCATATGTACCACACATTGTGTCAAGTCTAAAAGAGAATAAACATAGAACAATCTGGACAATGTGTGTTCAACAACTTACATACTATAACATTGAACCTAACCGCATTTCACAACCAAAACTAGCAAACGAATTCTGGAAATAGTGCATTTCTTAGTACTTTTATTATTCACATCAACTTACAGATTCTTAGATCAATAAGACCATTACATATTTTACTCATTGAAGAAATATTTAGTAATTGTGGCACCCTTTGTGTGTCAGACAGGGAATAATCTACTTATGTAATATTTATGATTTTATTTGTTAGTCTCAACTATGAATATGATAATTTATAGATCTGCTGGCATTGATATGTGGTTCAGTAAATTCTTATCTAGATTTTTTCACTAAAGATTTTTTCAATTCCAGTTTATTAGTCAGTAAACTGGTTCGCAAACAATTTTTGGTTCTATCTTGAATTTTTACAGAAATTAGAATAATTCAATGACATAAATCAAGCAGAGAATCAATTAATTTGAAACTTTATAATGCGATCGACTGTTAATGAATTTTTTTGTTAAAATTAGGTCGCGACAAAATTCGATATGAGTCTCCAATTCGATAGTTATTTTACATAAATTCAGCCATTGTGTTGACACATGAAGAGATAAATAATAAAATAGTTCAGGATATAGTATTCATAGAAGAAATGGGAATTAAAAACAGTAGCTTTGTAAGGCAACCAGCGAAGTAGCATTCGATTCATAGTATTTGAAATTTGTTCATAATTTAAGGAATAGCCCGTTTCAGACAAATGAATTTCATGAATCTGCAAAATACATAAATGAAAGGGGTACTGAAAATTATGCCTCTCATGCGCCGTGTCCTCAAATTAGGACATTTAATCATTTCATTGTGAATTATCTAATTACTTCTGTAAACTGCAATTTACTGTATCATAAAAATTTTCAAGATTACGCTATTGACCGCAAGATGATATAACAAGTTATTTAACAATTTTTGGAGCTCCTTCAACTGTATTCTAACCTATGTTTCTGATATTGTGTGCATGCCTCTGAAAATATCAACTTCAACATCGTGTTTCCGTTTAATTAGGCCATTTAAAACGTAAGTAAAAATATTTCCAGTTGTCCCAATTAGTGTAGTTTTATGAACAAATGATTATTTTCTCTATTTCATGTTTATTTGTCATAAATCTCGATTTTATTGTATGTCTTGAACTTGAGGACCATGTTCACTAATGGCAATAAAGTTTTTGTTCTCAGATGAGGACATATACATGTCCAATTTTCTCATTTAGCTATTTTCATGCATTTTCTTATTCCTATTACACCTAATTATGGATAAACAATAGAATTCATTGTCGAGTGAACCGGGTGGCAGCCATCAATTAGCACAGGGAAGTTCTATGCCAAAACCACTGTCCAAAAATGAGCTGGAAAGTCTCCTATACAGTTCCAGTGAAGATGAATATGAAAAAAATGAATCAGTAGTGTCTTTGCATGAAAAGGAGAAAACTTTACACACGGACAATAAAGTGAAGGATGAATATATGATGCGAACCGATTATAAGGAATAAAAAGGCGAAAATTAACCGAAGAGGAACTTGAGTCTTTAATTTATAATGACTTGTCAGAAGATGAATTTGAGTTTTCAGAAAGCGAAGAAGAGTATTTGCCAGAATCAGAAGGAACAAGTTCAAGTGACAGTGAATCGGAGCACCTAGAAGGAGATAATATTGACGGGGGAGAAACAAAGCTAAATAAGCAATAGACAAATAATGTCGCAAATACGCAGAAGGCAAATAAGCAGAGCAACAAAACCAAAAATACTTCTATATGGACTTTGACGAAAGACAACAGCTATTCTGGTGATATTCCAAAAGTACCCAAGGAACATAAGACAAACATAAAATTTGTTACACCTTTGGAATACTTTGATTATTTTTTTCCAGAAGATTATTTACGAGAAATTGTATCTCAAACCAACCTTTATGCTCATAGAAATAATAAAGTAAACTTCAATCTTAGTCTAAATGAACTGAAAATTTATTTCGGAATTACCATAATTATGACCTTTATTAAATATTCACGAATACGTCATTATTGGTCATCAGAAGGAGGTTTGCAAATGGCATTAATTTCAGAAGCAATGAGCCAAAAGAGGTACGAAGAAATTCGGAGGTATCTGCATTTTATGGATGAAGATACCGTTAGCGATAACTATACAGACAAACGGATTAGAGTGCGTCCTGTTTTGAACCAGCTTCACGATACTATTCATTCGGCCGTCTAGCCTGAGAAGTATATGTCGGTGGATGAAATGGTTATACCATTCAAGGGTCGTTCAGGTCTAAAGCAATACTTACCCAAAAAGTGGGGTTATAAGGTTTGGGTTCGTGCAGGTACATCAGAGTATGCATATTGTTCTGAAGTTTTTCAAGGACAAGCTGGAGAACGGGAAGCTGTTTCAGAAGCAGGCATTTCAGGTGATGTTGTCTTGAGAATGTGCCACGATATAAAGGACCAAAACTATAAAATATATGCCGATAATTCATTCTCGAGCATACCTCTGGTCAAACAGCTTACAAAAGATATGATTTGGTATTTAGGCACAGTGAGATTGAACAGACTTCAAAGAATAGATAAGGTGCAGGTGCTGACATTAGAGGTAGAAGGCCGAGGCAGTTATTCTTTTGCTACATCACAAGATACATACAATTTCAAATTATGCTGGAGTACATTTGATTGATTCTGTTAGACGATTTTCAAGGAAGGACAAGAAGTATGTTGACATTCCAAGACATTTCGCCATAAAAATGTATATTAAGCACATGGGAGGGGTAGATTTAATGGACTCCTTGTTTGGACTGTATACTAACTATACAAGAAATAAGCGTTGGTATATGAGAATATTTTACCACTTTATAAATGTCACAGTGTTAAATGCTTGGGTATTGTGGAAATGGAATGGCCACCAGGAAAAGGAATTTTTAGATCTCTTGCATTTTAAAAGTAGAATAGCAGCTGCACTCATATTTCAGGGGGAATCTCAAATGAAACGACAAAAGGGACGTCCTAGATGTGCAACTCCTCCTGAAGTAAAAAAGAGGCCTATAAAAATTGTACCCACAGAGAAAAAAATTGAGAATGGACCACATTACCCCAAAAAGACGGAAGATAAAAGTGCAAGTCGATGCAAGAATTTCAACTGTAAAAGTAAAACTAGGTACATATGCATAAGGTGTGATATCGAGTTATGCCCAGTGTGTTTCCAAGAATTTCATACTCGAAAGTGATATCACTTCTTTTCTATTTCGCGTATTTTGATTATAATTTGACTATTTATTATATTTTTAAGTTTCAGTGTTTTTTCTAGATTATTTCATTCAGTTCACTTATTTCATAATAATAAAATAATTTATACTATGTTTTAATTATTTATTTATAATAATCTGCATTCAACTTTCTGTCCCCATATGACGACGTCGGTAAAGTGAAGTTCAGGGATACTGTTCCCATAAAAATGTCCATAAAATGTTCTAATTTGAATTTTCATTTTTTCACAATTTTCGAAGGTAACTGAGCACACAACAAACACAATAATAATTTTTTTCTGATGAATGTATTAAGTTGCGCATGAGAGGGTTATAAGAAGCGACAAGCAAAGACATCCGCTATATTACTCCTAGATGACTTAAAACAAAATAGACTGAATAGGATCAAGAAACTAAAATTACTGAAAAAAAGTTGTGCCACTGGGTGATGTAAAATCTTACCACTGAGAGGTTCTTTCACTGTTCACTCTTAACACTGCTGCTGCCATTTACTTCTAACTTTTAAATAACTTATCTTTCTCACGATTATATAATTGTTCCAATCACTGACTAAATATTTAGTGTAACAATATAAAAACAATACAAGTTCGTTTATTGCCTCCTAGGTACAACTGTCTCGCGATTTTCTGTCCAAACCTTATACCAGACTAAAGTAACCAAAGCTAAACGTTCTTTATATATTTATTGAAAATAGCTTTGACAGTCTGAAATAAATAACTGTTTTTACGCG
Organism: Galeruca laticollis; assembly: GCA_963921935.1. NCBI lineage: Eukaryota > Metazoa > Arthropoda > Insecta > Coleoptera > Chrysomelidae > Galeruca > Galeruca laticollis. The sequence continues at coordinate 65,495,744 of OY998183.1, forward strand.
CTGCCAGTGTACAACCAGTAATAATACAAAAAAAAGTAAAATTCAAACCACAGCGTATAAGCCGGTCTTAAGGTAGATCCTCAATCTCTTATGCATAAACTTACTTTCTCTTCAAGTTCTTAGAAATGGCTGACGTACTAAATAACTGAAACTTGTTACGAAATATTTCGTTATAATAACGGTAGAACGAAATTATTGAATAACCCTGCAAAAATTATCTTAAATTTCCAAGAATATAATTTTATGATTTTCAGATCGAGTTTAAAATGGATTTATCATAATGATTCACAGTTTTCGATATCAGGCTGTTCATTTAGTTTCATTCAACGTTAATATTACAAAATTACTTGAATATCATATGCCATTTATATGTTAAAAAATATTATTAGTCGAACATCTGTAATCGAAGAAAAGTTGAGGTATCCGCGGGTCACCTAATTTATTGTACAATTTTCAAAAATCCAACGCTACTATAACTTCAACAAATATCGACACTTACAACTATATGAGTTATGATGGAAATTGAACATAACTAATTTCACTACACATATATAAGAAATGATCCAACGTTCCCTTGTCTACAGATAATAACACTGTACGCTTTATCTCGTCTTATTGAAGCAGTTTCTCCCCTAGCGGACAGTATCTTTAACCACATACTTAAAAAGCAAAATCTAGTAGGTAGCCTTCCAAATAATGTCATTTTCATTCTTGACAATTTGCAATCTTGGGAGCAAATAAGTAATTTTGAAGCGATTAGATTCGTTATTTTAGTGTACTTGTGAGTAATTTCTTGTTTCGTTTGTCAATTTTTTTGTAAGTTCATTTGTTGTTTTAAGTTTAGTTTCATTTTTTAATAATTTTTAATTTATTATAATAGTTATAATTTCATTTAAAATTGTTCGTGTTTTCCCATTATTTAATTCATTTTATTGTTTATATTTTTGGTAGTTTTTAATTCTTATCAGTTAGTTATTATTTATTTTTCTTCTCGTTGTAAAATGCTTACTCCTGAAGAAAATGTACAGATTGTTCGTATGTATTATGGCGGTCACAGTAGTCGCGATATTAAACAATTTTTATTTAATACGTCCAATGGTCAGACTGAAGTACCGCATCACAGGATATATAAAATTATTAAACAATTTGAAACAACGTTGTTCCTAAAATTATTGCCATGTGCCCCAACCATATGACTATTTTTGCGTTATTCATATTTTTTATACAGGGATTGTATTCGTATTCGTCCGCTGCCCATTACTTGGTTCGACATTCCCAAACAACTTAGGTAAAAGCTTACCTTAACACACCTCTCAATTTTTGTTCCAATACTAATTCTGTTTGGACGAGTTTGTTATCCACATTTGTAACATACTTTTAAATTTTTTGTTATAGACACTCAATAGCTCTAGACAACGTATGCCTTTGGATACCTGAATAGCAGCTGTAAACTGAAATTTTGTCCGTATTATATTTGTTCCATAATCAACATTCATTCTCCTATTATTTTTTGTTATTCCCATACATTACTTGCTTACATTTCAAAGATTACACCCAGAAACATTATTATTTTTTTCCCCAACTTTTATAATCGTCGCTCACATTGTCCGCCATTTTTTAGTTCTTCTTATAACGATTATGTCTTTCCTCCTACTATGCTATGCTATGTGTCCTGAATTTCATAATTCTCCAAAATAAGGGACAAAAACCCTGCTTCTTTATACTTCATACTTCCAAATATCCATACATTGTCTCAAATTTGACGTCCTGCAACTTTAATTTTCTGTTGGAAGCTTCTTATTATATTTATCCAATCCTTCTTATATACATTTCTTCTTCGTTTTGTATATCATCTACATGAGCAAAAATTAGTTTTTTATAAGCACAACAATAAGCTGAGGCTATTTTTTATTATTCTTCAAAGTACAAAAGAAAATGACATACTTGCGAATGTAAACAAAAGTTGTTTCTATCAAACAAACCTCGTATTTCTCTTTCGCAGTTTCATATTCTGATATAAAATCTCCAAAAATCACCAACCAAGTTACTCGCCTTCCAAATAGTTGGAAGGTTGTAAAGATAATTTCTGACAGCTTTTACTTTTTAATATAACGGTATATAATAACATTTAATTCCTGAGAGTGGAACAGTAGGTAACTGCTAACAAACGCGATACTCAGATATAACAGTAAATACCACATTACGAGTTGTTTTTGATTGAATGGTCTCCGACTTCGCTTACATAAAATCCACAGGATTGACAAACTTGGTAAACGTATTGCGCTTCTAGCGAATACACTTGTATTGGGTATTTGTATGTATTTAACCCCGATATTGACTTGTTTTTAAATAACTTCGAAATGTCAATGCAACATAGAAGAACTAGGTGATTGGAATAAAATAGTAGAAACGCCCTTAACCATTAATAATAGACAACTTAAATATAAGTGAGATTATTATAGTTATGCTGAATATAGAAAATAGACAATAATTGACAAATTATTTCTTCTGCGTCTTCTATGGACTAAAAACGGATGCACTGAGCTAAATATTTTTGTTTTTTGGAAGAAAAAGATCGTCTACTGCTGGATCAGGCAACGAATGTGGTTATTCGATAGGGTTTATTGAGGTTTAGGCCATAAAATTGTTTCTCCATGAAAGGACGCGTTATCATGGTGCTCAAACAATCGTCTCAAATGCTACTAATATAGATTCATGAGATGCAGAGATTTCAGCAGCCATTTCTCTCAGGTTTAAACTATCTTTACCTTAGTAATGTTCGGTTGAAAATGTTACTGGCCAGAGCGAGCATAATATTCCACTATTCAACTTTGCATGCACTGTATCACTCAAATGCATAATTATGTTTTTAAAAGTTGTACGCCATTTTTATATCACTTTGGAATGCAAACAACAGGGACCGAGATGGCAGAGTTGGTATTTGGTACGCGAAATTTGAAAGTTGAATGTGGAGGTTGATGGTTCGATCCCACGCTGTGACGAAGTTTTTTGATTTTAGTTTATTTTTTACAATTTCCATCTAAAAAACATTAATTTTAAAATAAAGCAAAGTTATTTGTTTCAAAAATTTATTTATTCAAAGAAAAGTTGAGACAATTTAGTATCAATTTTTAAAAAGCAAAATCTAGTAGGTAGCCTTCCAAATAATGTCATTTTCATTCTTGACAATTTGCAATCTCGGGAGCAAATAAGTAATTTTGAAGCGATTAGATTCGTTATTTTAGTGTACTTGTGAGTAATTTCTTGTTTCGTTTGTCAATTTTTTTGTAAGTTCATTTGTTGTTTTAAGTTTAGTTTCATTTTTTAATAATTTTTAATTTATTATAATAGTTATAATTTCATTTAAAATTGTTCGTGTTTTCCCATTATTTAATTCATTTCATTGTTTATATTTTTGGTAGTTTTTAATTCTTATCAGTTAGTTATTATTTATTTTTCTTCTCGTTGTAAAATGCTTACTCGTGAAGAAAATGTACAGATTGTTCGTATGTATTATGGCGGTCACAGTAGTCGCGATATTAAACAATTTTTATTTAATACGTCCAATGGTCAGATTGAAGTACCGCATTACAGGATATATAAAATTATTAAACAATTTGAAACAACGTTGTGCCTAAAATCGGAACACCGACGAAGAAATCGAACAACATTAATGGAGATTGACCTGTCCATTTTGTTGGCTTTTGTCGAAAACCCTAGGACCACCATTAAACGCGTGGCACGAGATTTAAATGTTAGTATTTTTAAAGTACACAGTGTTCTAAGAAAAAACGGCTTCAAAGCTTACACACTTCATGATGTGCAAGAACTTTTGAGCAACACTATTTTAATAGACAATTTTTCTGCGAAATTATGATAGACAAAGCCAACCGAGATAGGAATTTTTTAAGATACATTTGTTTTACCGACGAGTCTAGTTTTGTTTTAAAGAGAAAAACTAACAAACAAAATCAAAGGTAGTGGGATACAGTAAATCCATGTAAAATAAATGTGTCTCATACACAATACAAGAAAAAAAGTAAACGTATGGGCCGGCATATTTTGTGATAAAATAATTGGTCCTTCCTTCCTAAGTAATAACTTCAATGGCGAAGAATATTTGAATCTTCTCCAAAATGAAATAGGTCCCCAAATTGCAAATGCCGCACCTAGAAATGTTTCAGTATGGTATCAACATGATGATTGCCCGGCTGGTTCCAATAGGGAAGTGCGGGAATACCTTGATACTGTTTTCCCAAATACGTGGATAGGCCGAGGGGGTACAATAAATTGGCCAGCTAGATCTCCAGATTTAGCACCCTCCGATTTCTTTTTATGGGAGAACCTAAAAAATGAGGTAGCAGAATATGAACCGGAGACAGAAGATGAATTGAAAAATTTTATTATTAATGAATGTCGGAAAATTAGTAGAACTGTTATTAATGATATACTGAACTTTTATGATCGTTTGGGACACTGTTTAGCAGCAAACGGAAAACAATTTGCGCATTTAATTAGATAAATAAATTTGTAACCTAAAAAAATTGTCTTATTTTAAATATCTCTGCTTAAAATTTCTTTTTGGACAAAAAATATGAAAAAACATTTCGGATACACTGCGGAAGCGAACCGCGACCCTTTACGTTCAACTTTAAATTTTGAGTACCACTTAATCTAACCTAACCTAACCTAACCTTACCAACTCTACCACATCGGCACCGGCCCTTAGTATTCCATAGTTTTATAAAAATGGCGTACGACTTTTAAAAACAAAATTATGCATTTTCTTAGTAAACCAGACCGAATTTAAGAAAATTAAACGTGCATTTTTTTAACGACCTTTTCAAATCTGTTATTATTTTTCTTGAACGCTATTTGGTTAGCTCGCGTTTGACAGTTTTGTACAGGAAACCCTATGTCGCATTTGATAGATAACACAGTGTACATATAGGCATTAATACCAATAGAATTAGTTTTTAGTAAGAGAAATGTAATGAACTGAAGAATCGAAGATTATGTTTCTCAGTGATTCACTCAACACGTATTGTGTTAATATCTTCATAAAGTTTGTTAAAATACTATTCATCTTTCAGCTTATGTTTCCAGGCTTCCACTGTTTATCTTCACTCGTCTCTGTTTTTGTCTTTTTTAAATATGGTGCTTCAATTTTGTATAAATGAAGGCACGCAAAAAACTTCGAGTCTTTTACAAAACTGTTTTTCATTTGTATTAAATAAATTATCTATAATATATCTTGTTGGTATCTTCTTTCCATATATTTCTGTTATGAAAACATTCCTGGAACATCTAAGTCCAAGAACAGCATCTTTAACTGAGTTCTGCGGTGATGAAGTAGGAATACATATCATTCGAAGTATGCAAATCTTCTAGAGACAGGCGAATATTATATATAAGTGGTATACCACAAAGCGAATGAATGAATAAATTATTAGTATCGGTGATGTATCTTTCGGTAGAGGTAATGGAATAGTCAAGTAGATAGTACCTGAATTATCATTACAAGAGAAAATCAACAGTGCATCACTATCGTATCTCTCATTTGTTTATACCAGTCCCTATCCGATATTTGCAGTTATGTATTTCAAGGCCTGCAGTGTTTATGGGAATTTATGAATCGTATATCTGAATTATTTCTGTGAAAATTGAAAAGTAATAGGAAAGATCATTCCATTCGATTAATTAAAAATTTCTTTTTTCGACATGTATGCCAAATAAGATAATTTTACCATATTAGTTACAAACAATATAACATGTAATAAAAAGATTAATCACTTTTCATTGTACATTAACATGTATTTTTTACTCATTTCTCCAGGTAAACATGCCACACCATATAAGTCAGATATTGTTGTTATTTTTGAAAGTGGATTTGCCTGAAAGGTGTATAGAAACTAAACATCGTTGTTTTCATTTATTTTCGATGTCCGCTCAATTAAAGCAAATTAACTAGCGATTTGCAATATTATAAATAGAGACGAAATTTTGGTACTAAGACTTGGTTTTTACTGACGTTTTTGTTGTTGGAATTAGAGAGACTACGGATTATGTTAACCAAACTATATGCTCCTTTCTCCATAAATTTACCATATTTATTGTGAACACATTAAACACATATTTTTTAGAGGTTGAAAAATTTGCATAATATATCACTGATTAATATTTTGCCATAATTCTTGGATTGACCTAACAAAATGACTTGAAATATTAACAACATCTAGAAGAAACTTTGAAAACTACTTTAGACTATTTTATTGGGCATTGTGTAATATTTATACTTGTGACAAAAGTTTTTAAATTCGATACAAAACAGAGAATTTATCAGGGAGAAAAATGTATTTTTGAACAGGCATTTACCTATTTTTTTGTTTGGTCCCTTCGGTCTCTTGCTACTATTGGGATTGGCATAACACGAACGTGACTCTTCGGTTATCATTTTACTTTTCTATCAAATTCATTCTTGCGAGTCTGGCTTCGAGTTACTCAATCCTAGAGTAGTCGCGCCTCGGTCTCTGACACCGGGTGATATAAAATGTTAAATATTTTTAAGCATATAGTGCTGCCGGTACTGTGTCGCCACAAGTCTGCTTTCATTAGGTTAAGTATTTGTCAGTATCAATTGCAACGTCGTGTGGAGTGATTGTACGAATTTCTCATTAAATTCGTACAATAGTCGGTCTGCCCCTGTTATAATATTTGAGTGCAAACATAAAACACTTGCTGATCTAGTTCGATTCCCGCTAAAAACTTACTTGTTCATTGACAATGTCATAGAAGTGACGTCTGTTCCTAGTGCTCTGCAAAATGTAGTGTTTTTGCTCTATAAAATGGGGATTGTACTGCTTATAATCACTAATAATTGATTAGTATAGTGTAAAATATTATTGGAACTGATTGTAAGTACCTTTTATCATTATTAAAAGGATAAAACATCCAATAATATCCGCCGACTCTCTCCAAGTCGAAAATCATTCACCTAGCATGGTTGCGAGAGAACTTTTGGTAGCTAATTTCAAGATATCCTATTTTTGATACAATATTGTTTACCACTGATTTATAAACGTTTTATCGCTTTATTACGTTACTATTTTATGTAAATTTCTGAACTTATATTCACCTGAAACTATTACGTGATTGATTAAAGCTAAGTGTGGGTTTGGCTTTAACTGTAAATATTGTAAATTTGTATAGACCAGCGTATAATTTTCAAAGTTTCCAACCGGCTATTGACTATATTCATCCTGACGATGATATTAATAGTGAAACTCTGTTTTGTACTTTAATGTTGCATATTTAGCTGCGTGTTTTCTTAACTAGCAGCGTGTATATATTTAGCTGAGTATTTACTCATAACTAGCAACATGTTTCCTGATAACTAGCAGAGTGTTTTTTCATCCAACCTCTGGATTTTTCAATCTTTTTTGTTCTCCTGTAAATAATCTCTTTTCTTAGATACTAAAGTAAAGAATCTATTGTAACATTCGACTTTTATTTATTTTCATGTATATTTATGTATAGGTTATCCCTCTCCCTCTGGTGCGGATAACAAGCTCCTGCTGTGCAATGCAGATGGTCCTTCGCTTTTCCTCAAAGCTGGTAAGAACTATTATGTGATGAGCATTTTTAGATTGTTTGGCTTCTGATACCTGCGACCTGATATTTCATCGTCTCTTCTGCCCACACAGTGATCTTGTGCAAGAGAACTGAACACGGTGTATTATTCCAGCGCGACTTCTTGAGTACACGGTCTGCCATTCCAGCGCGACTAGCTGTGCGATATTTCTATTGAACGTGAAGGTCAGTATTTTGCTTTTATTAGCCAAATATTCGTATTTTTCATACAATATATTAGAAATTAAATGCCCGACATTTATGAGTTGTGATTGTTATGAAATTAAAACAATATTTCTAGATATGTATTCTTACGAGAAGGAGCAGAAAAGGCTGAAACAATTAATGCAAGTAGTACTGGAATAGCAACTTTCACAAGAAAATTATCAAGATCCATATATTCCTGACGATCAATCCAACCAAGATGAGACAAACAATGAAGTGCATGAAGAACACGATAGTGACATTGAACAGGATGTGACTTATTCAGAAGAATCTTGACACAGAGCACAGAATAATCTTCCACTGGTGTGTGAACATTATATTATCTACAAATTTATTAGTTTTAATTGATTGTTTTTTCAGGCGAAGATGAAAAAAACATATTGGCGACGACGTAACTTCGAATATACAAGTGGGAAAACTCGACAGGAAAATATCATAAAAAGGCTTCCTGGATCCACGGCTGAAACACGATCTCTAACATCTATCAAAATATAGAACTATTTTATACTTGATGACATTATTAATATTATCGTTGTCTCTATAAATGCATACATATAAACAGTCAGAGAAAGCTTTTCACGCGCAAGTGATGCAAATCCAACAACAACGACGGAAATAAAAGCAATAGAATTGCTTCATTAACCCGGAGTTTATAAAGCAAATCGGATGAATGCTGAAGACTTGTGGCAGATAGATGGATCTGGAGTAAGTATGCTCCGTATGGCAATGTCTTTAAAGAGATTTAGATTTTTATTACATTAACCCTAAGATTCGATGATAAGAGGACAAGAGGGGAACGAAAATTGACTCAAAAGTTGGCTCCAGGTCGCAACGTTCTTGAACAGTCTACGAAAAAATGTCAGATTGCATACCACATATCAGCTATTGCAACCATAGTTGAAATGCTTCCAGGGTTTAGAGGAAAGTGTCCTTCTCGAATATATATTGCTTCTAAAGCTTCATAAATATGGCATCAAAGTATTTGCCATATAGGAAGCAAAATTATTATGATATTTTTCAAAAGTTGAGGTTTATGCCGGTGAACAGCCAAATGACTCTTATAAAGTATCAAATTCGCCAACGGATATAGTATTACGATTTTGTGAGCACTTAAAAGGCACTTCCAGGAAAATCACGATGGACAACTGGTTCCCTTCTGTCCTACTGGTAAGAACACTATTAGAGGAATATAAACGAACAGTCATCGGCACAATAAGGAGGAATACAGAAAGAGTTGCCACTTGAATTTTCAAAGCCTATACCAATACCGGATTACTCTCCAATGTTTGCATTCAATAGTACATATACACTATTCTCGTACATTCCCAAACCGAAGAAAAAATGTACTATTGCTATTGAGTTTGCACAAATCGTATGAAATATATTCTGAAACGGGGCACTAAACAAAGCCCTGTATAATTACCGAATACAATTCAACCAAAGGGATTGTTGATACATGTGATCAGTTATGTACAAATTATGACTGTTCCAGAAATACTAGAAGGTGGCCAATGGTCATATATTCTATTTTAAACGTAGCGGACATAAATTCACAAATTGGTTACATTAGTAATACCCCAACAAAGAGAATATTGCGAAGAGCTTTCTTGAAACAACTGGCAAATGACCTCGTTACCTCTCATGTAAAGGCGCGTTCCGCTATTATATAGTTGCCGACTAATATCCGATTTAGACAGCGGGATTTGTGCCAAAATGGAACTAATGAGAGAGAGTCTTCGCAAAGGCCTATTGTGACTGAAAAAAAAAACAGAAAATCTAGATTTTCTTGCTTCCAGTGCAATACTTACATGTGCTTGGAGCATATTATTAGCATTTGCAGATGCCAGGAAAAGGTTTTACATTATATGCCCAGATTTAATTATTGGGGCATATGTTTGTTTAAAATACATATTAGTTACACTGTTTCTATATATGTTTGCAGTTATTTTACTTTTCCGCCCAACCTATCTAATATGCGAGAAAAGTATTGGTTTACCCCAAAAAAGTTGGAATTTTGAAAAAAATTTTCGAGTTATTTTCACGTTTTCCATTAACAACAATACGAAAAAATGGTTACTAGAAAAAAAATCCTGTGTGTATGTCGTCGTCGTCGTCGTCGTTGTCGTCGGCCACTTTTTTTACATGTCTTGTTAGCACGATACAGCCTCCGGAGTGCAATAAGTCATCAATTTTATGATCGAATATTGTTAAGGACATGTCACAGATGAACCCTATTGATTTTCAGTTCACCAGAGCCAGTACAACGGGTGTTATGGTACTTGAAGTACGACATTTTGTAATTTTTTAGGAAATTTCAGTTTGTTAGCACGATACAACCTCCGGAGTTCAACAAGTCAACAATTTTATGATTGAATATTATTCGGGACATCTCACAGATGAACCCTATTGATTTTCAGCTCACCAGAGCGAATACAACAGGTACTACAGTATTTTAAGTACGATATTTTTGTCATTTTGAAGAAGTTTCAGTTTGTTAGCACGATACAGCCTCCAGAGTATATACAAGTGACCAATTTCATGATTAAATATTATTCAGAGGGTCTCAAAGATTAACCCTATTGATATTCAGCTCACTAAAGCCAGTACAACGGGTGCTATGGTACTTGAAGAATCAAATTTTTGTCATTTTAGAAGAATTTTCAGTTTGTTAGCACGATACAGCCTCCAGAAAGTCTACGATTGATCAATTATATGATTGAATATTGTTTAAGATGTCTCACAGATGTACCCTATTGATTTTCAGTTGACTAGAGCGAGTACAGCGGGTCCTATAAATCCAGATATACTACATTTTTGGTTATTTTTGGATACATTTCGGTTTGTTAGCACGATACATTCCCCGAATTGTATACAAGTAACAATTTTATGATAGAATATTGTTCAGGGCCACAGACGCGGAAAAGTTAGTTTTAATCTTTAAAACCGTTTATTTAGTTAGCTTTTCTTTATAAGAGTTTTGATTTTGTGTTTATTAGAATATCTACTTTATTCTTCAAACTATTTTTTCTCTATTTTACATATGTCTTTTGTCAATAAATATTATTTTTTTGAATGTACCCACTTTTTTCCCTTGTTCACAACGTTTTTAGCGCTGAAAATTGCGAAGAGCTTTTTTGTAACAACTGGCAAATGAGCTCGTTACCCCTCATGTAAAGGCGCGTTCCCCTATTTTATAGTTGCCGACTAATATCCGATTTAGATAGCAGAATTTGTGCCAAAGTGGACTAATGAGGGAGAGCCTTCGCAAATGCCTATTGTGACTGGAAAAAAAAGGAAATCCACATTTTCTTGCTTCCAGTGCAATACTTACATGTGCTTGGAGCATATTATTGGCATTTTCAGATGCCAGGCGAAGGTTTTACATTACATGCCCAGATTTAATTATTGGGGCATATGTTTGTTTAAAATTCATATTAGTTACACTGTTTCTATATATGTTTGCAGTTATTTTTAGTTAATTTTTCTTTATAAGAGTTTTGATTTAGTGTTTATTAGAATGTCTAATTTATTCTTTAAACTATTTTTTCTCTATTTTACATATGTCTTTTGTCAATACATATTATTTTCTTGAATGTACCCACTTTTTCCCCTTGTTCACAACATTTTGAGTGATGAAAATTGTTTGTCTTGTCAAAATGGCTACCCGTTCTACGAGACCAGCACGACCAACCGAGGTAGTAAAGTAGGCACGACCACTCTATGGTTAAAGTATCTTTGATATTCCCCTTTGACATTCATCATACATATTTAATCGGATTCAAGTCCGTACTTTTGCCCTTCGTCGATGAATTATCTGTCTTATTATTGTCAACATATCCTCCCACTTACTTCCTTTATGCTGGAAGGACAGCTTCAATTACTTCGGCCCGTTTCACAAAAGACTGATGATCAGTGCTGATGATCGGTCGAGTAAATTGTTTTCACATAGCATGGCGTTGTTGTCGATTTGTGCGTAAAAAGGTAAACTGAGAAGCAAAAAGAGAAATGAAAATCCAGAAGGATATCGGTCCATCCTCTATGTCTTCAACGACGGTATTATTCTTCACTACTTACTGTCATTTTGCGTTGCAACAAAAAAAGAACACTAAAACTAAACTGACATTGCATCGAAACTACAACTGATGATACTCCTGCATGTGAAAATCTCAATTTATCAAATGGCTCCCATTTCAACCGATGATCCGAAAACGCCTCGGATGGACCGATGCCCGTGCGTTTTTTATCAGTCGACTGATGATACGCAGACATGTGAACGACACATATAAAACAATGAATAGGACGAATGGTCAATCCTGATCATCAGTCCTTTGTGAAATGAGCTTTACTGTGAAGTGCTCAGATATTAATCGCTCTACATATATCTATTCGAATTTTGAATTTCTAAAACGATATACCTGTAGTTTGAAGATTGAAAAGTCGTTACGTTGAAGAATACTATATTGTGTTAAAATTTATTTCTCAAAACTTAAATCTCATTTGCCAACACTGACTCTATTAAACTCATTTTATGCCCAGCTGGGCATATATTTTTTTAAAGCTATCACATCCCTGTCAGGCTTTTTCAATATTTGTTGGTCCTGCCATCGTTTTCAAGATAGACTATTCAATTTCTACTATCATTTGATTAGCAGTAATTTCACTTGAAATCACTTTCCAATTTTACTATAAACCTAATGACAATGATGACATAACTAGCGTTCACATTTGCCTTCTGTCTAATGAATAGTAGGAACATGGATGGCAGTAGCAGGTGAAAAAAGAATAAAACCTTAATTATAATGTGGCCGGAGGATATAAGATCTATTATGTATCAAACACTATGTACTTCCTTAAAGCAATGAATCGTTGCAAATTTTAATCACATTTTTTAAAACCTAGGGAAACTATTCAGAGAAAAAAATAGCATTTACCTATAAATTCTGTTGTTTTACATTTATCGCTGTTCAATCTATTAAAATATCTGCATATCATTATCATAAAGATTCATATAAAGAATTTTTAATTAACGCTTCAGGTAGATAATCAAGAACTCAACCTATACCATTTCTGATCAACACATTCCAGTAGTGATATAATATCAATATATTCTACAGCTTTCTGGTAATTAGCCTGAAGAGGAAAACGGAATGACAAAGTCCTTCCCAAATTCTTATTTCTCTTAACGTCTCTTTTATGTTATAATTTATTCTTATTACTTTTTCAAACGAAACTAAATGTTCCTGGATAATTCCACAATGTATTGTAAAAATAGTAATTATTCTAAAAAAATTGACAATTGTTTTATAATTGCTATCATCGTGAGAATGGAAGAAGTTACAGTTTCATTTAAAAAAGTAATATGAGTAGATTCCACAGAGTAAGGGTCGAAACAGTAAATTTCTAATATACTCTAATTTGGCGTTAGGAACTAACGTCAATTTTTTTTTCATTTTACATAATATCAATTTCAATATCTTGAATGATTATTTCAGATACTTTTCTTTGATTCTAGTTGTTGTCTATAGTTATACAGGGAGCTACGCTTAGCTAACATTGATTGCATTATGATATATAGAAGAAAGTTTCTTGAAATAATCGAAAAGCAATAACTTGTCCAGTTGAATCCACATCTATATGACCACAAATATGATAAAAAAACAAAAGTAGCATACAGAAGTAAAAAAGCCTTTACCAATGTTCACCACGGTGATGAAACTAAAATTTCTGTTCCAATTAGCAACCCCCGTATATCGGCTTATTTGCAATACGACGTTACCCCTAGATATCAAATTTTACATGAGGAACAAAAAACTGCATAACTATACGAAATTTCAACTAATTTTTATAAACCATTTTTACTTTTCCGTCCAACCTTTCTATATGCGAGAAAAGTATTGGTTTACCGCAAAAAAAGTTGGAATTTTAAAAAAATTTTGAGTTATTTTTACGTTTTCCATCAACTACAACACGAAAAAACGGTTTTTAGAAAAAAAATCCTGTGTATGTTGTCGTCGTTGTCGTCGGCCACTTTTCCTTACATGTCTTGTTAGCACGATACAGCCTCCGGAGTGCAATTAGTGAGCAATTTTATGATTGAATATTGTTAGACATGTCACAGATGATCCCTGTTGATTTTCAGTTCACCAGAGCCTGTACAACGGGTTCTATGGTACTTGAAGTACGTCATTTTGTAATTTTCTGAGAAATTTCAGTTTGTTAGCACGATACAGCCTCCGGAGTTCAACAAGTCACCAATTTTATGATTGAATATTGTTCAAGACATCTCACAGATCAACCCTATTGATTTTCAGCTCACCCGAGCCAGTACAACGGGTGCTATGGTATTTTAAGTACGATATTTTTGTCATTTTTGAAGAAGTTTCAGTTTGTTACCACGATACAGCCTCTGGAGTATATACAAGTGATTAATTTTATGATTGGATATTATTCAGAGCGTCTCAAAGATGAACCCTATTGATATTCAACTTAGTAAAACCAGTACATCGGGTGCTATGGTACTTGAAGTACCAAATTTTCGTCATTTTTGGATAATTTTCAGTTTGTTAGCACGATACAGCCTCCAGAGAGTATACTATTGATAAATTTTATAATTGAATATTGTTCAAGGCGTCACAGATGTACCCTATCGATTTTCAGTTGACTAGAGCGAGTACAGCGGGTCCTATAAATCCAGATATACTGAATTTTTGGTTATTTTTGGAGACATTTCGGTTTGTTAGCACGATACATCCCCCCCAAAGTGTATACAAGTAACAATTTTATGATAGATTATTGTTCAGGGCCACAATTTAATTATCTTAAATGTAATTTGTAACAAAAAAACAAATTCTAAATTATTTCTATTGTTTTTTTGGGATACGATCTATTCTCTCCCTAACTTAATATTTTCTTGAGGCTTACGTCATAATAGCACCAGTTTGTTTTTATTTATTTTTGTTGAAACAGGAAACTTAGTTTAACATTAAACCTAGTGAAACATAATAATTAATGTACAAAATCAATGATTATTAATAATAATTAATTGTCGTAATGTGGTAAAGAATCATAAAAAATATTTGTCTTGTGGGATAAATGGTTTGAACTGTTGAAAGTATTGTCATTTGAGAAATGTTATTTTTAATCTCTCTTTCAATAACCGTCTTGTGGTGAAGTTGCTTTTATAACATTCTTTGGCTCTTTGGCCTAGTTCTTGATAATCGTCGTCAAAACTTAGCTTGTAACATTTGTTCTCTCAGGGCTATACTTTATAGCTCTTAAATTGGATACTGAGGGCTCATTGGTCCTTTTACCTGGCCGAATTGAGTTGTAGACAAAAGTTGTTTTGTCGTCAAAATCCAAAAATTGGTCATGATTTGGCAAACATCTAAAGGGAATGGTTTTTACGTACTTCTAGAATGATACTAGTATTCGCTGAGAAGGTGAATCAGTCTGTATTTTAATATCTGCGTTCAATCAGCGCATGTTTGGAATCACATTCCATTTGGGTGTGACCCTTATCTAAATACTTTTGTTCAATTTCGACATTATATTTTTCTGAAAAATGTAACAGAGCATTCGAAAGTACGTTGTTTCTATTTTTATACCCGCAGCCATCAGGAGAGAGAATCATTTTTCGTTTTTCAAGTAAACATTTGTCCTCTAAATATTTAATACAGGGTGTCCCGGGACTAATGGGAAAAAAGTCAGGAGCATATAATATGAGCCAAAATAATGTTAGTATTTCATATAAATTTTTTCTATGCAGGCCCTCGTTTTCGAGTTATAGGCCTCCAAACTTTTAATTTTGAATTAGATTTCAATTTTTATTTTTTATACTAGTTATTTGATCATTATAAAATTCACGGCAAAGCTATAATGTACAGGTATGTTTATTCTGGAAAGGTAAACAGATTTACAGTAGTGCCTTGAAGCCAGGGACGGACTACTCCCAATGGTTAGTGATCCAAAATTTTTGCAGGGATGGCACACCCTGTATGAAATTATCGAAATTGACTTCCCCACACATTAAGCTAACGAAAAGGTACTCTTGCTGGAATTCGATGAAATAAGCCGTTTGGCTAATATTTACAGTTTTATTAATGCGCTACGTACACATTTACCTAACTAACTTATTAATAGGATGTCCAAGATTTACCTACAGTACTACAAAAAAATAATTTGATGAAAGCAGATGATAAAAACATTGAGAACTTATTTAATGGGAATTAAATAGGTACGCAAACAACGTAATTAGTTGCTTTTAATCAAAATTACGAACACAACATTATTAAACCATTAAGAAAACCTCAAAAAACACAAGTTATAAAACATTGAACTAAAACTAATTTCTAATCAACAACAAAAACTAACGTTATTCTAATAAATGTTCAATATGAGCTCCTCCCACTTCCACGCACTTTCTAAGTCTACGAAGGTTGTTTCTTTGCACTTGAAAAAGCAATTCCACATTATTTCTAATAACATTGCAGTGTAACACAATTCTGTCTATTGAATCTTGCTTTGTTTGCACAGGTGTTGCATATACCTTACTTTTGACATAACCCTAGAGAAAGAAATCCATAGGATTAACGTCTCCTGATCGCGGTGGACATTGAAAGGGGCCTCCACGACCAATCCATCTATTAGGAAACCTTGTGTGTAAATGCTGTCATACATCTAAACTAAAATGAGGAGGGGCCCCATCATGCATGAACCATAAATTCCTACGAGTTTGTAGTAGCACATCATCAAACAGGTTCCATAACTCATTTTGCAAAAACTCCAAATATCTCTGACCGGTCAGAGTACCGTCAATAACGTATGGCCCTATCAAATGATTGCCCACTATTCCTGCCCAAACATTAACCATGAATCTATGCTGACTCTTGGTTTGGAAAATGCCATGTGGATTCACATCATCCCATAAATGCATATTATGAGAATTTATGACTCCATCTCTGGTGAAACCGGATTCGTTCGTAAAGAGAACGTTACTAATAAATGTATTGTCTGCTTGTTGTTGTCGCAGGAACCACTGGCTATACTCAAGTCGTGAAGGATATCCAGCCACTGTCATACTGTGTACTTTTTTCATGTGAAAAGGATATAACAGCTGTTCTTTTAGGACGCGATGAACAACTGATTTGGAGACGTTATGTTCTCTTGATTATTTTCGTAAACTTGTTGATGGTTCATTATCAACTGCATTTAACAAGTCTTGTTCAACTGCCACAGTACGCACGCTTCGTACTGGACCTTCTCCAACTTTTTTTGGCAAAAAATTTCATAAAACGTAAAACTTTGTTTTGTATACATGGAAAATTACATTTACTTATTCATATCTGTTTCTCGTCACCTGGGATCAATACGCTCAAACATTCGTCTGTCTGGCAATGCTCTGTTTGCAAAACGTTCTGCATAAAGCCTTCAGGCCTCTAAACAGTTTCGAGAAACCAGTCCATACATTAAATGCATATCAGCGTACTCAATAAAAGTGAATTCTGCCATTGTAACTGTTAAATTAAGGACTTATGAATTATTGGCAAGTACTGACTACGAACTATTCTACACAGTATTTGACAACTAATCCTATAGTTACTTGATAAACGGTAAAAATACTTTTAATAAGTTTTTACCAACTTTCCAATCAATAAGTCGTTAATGTTTTTTATCTTCTGCTATCGTTAAATTATTTTTTTGTAGTACTGTAGGTAAATCTTTGACATCGTAATAATAAGTTAGTTTTAGTCGTTGTGTACTTATAAAAATGGTGAATGCGTTAATTTGTACATAGTGCATTAATAAAACTGTAAATATTAGCCAAACGGCTCATTTTATCGAATTCCAACAAGAGTACCTCTTCGCTAGCTTAATGTGTGGGGAAGTAAATTTCGATAATTTCATACAGGGTGTGCCGTCCCGGCAAATTTTTTGGATCACTAAACATTGCGAGTAGTCCGTTCGTGGCTTCAAGGCACTACTGTAAATCTGTTCACCTTGCCAAAATAAACAAACACGTATATTATAGCTTTGCCGTAAATTTTATAAAGATCAAATAACTAGTACAAAAAATAAAAATAAAAACCAAATTCAAAATTAAAACTTTGGAGGCCTATAACTCGAAAATGAGGGCCTGAATAGAAAAAGTTTATATGAAGTACTAACATTATTTTGGCTCAGATTATATGCTCCTAACTTTTTTCCCATTAGTCCCGGGACACCCTGTATATGCAAGTGACAAATACCGAGGCACTCAGATCACCTTCAGTTTCATTCCATAAGTAGTTAGAGCATTGATGTGTAGCCAAATTGAATATTGTAAAGATATGGATCTGAAGTTTTGTTTTGTAATATGCAGCGCTAACATTTAGAACAGGACATAATTTTACAGCTTCAGTATCCATCGTGAAAGTATAATTTAGGCGACCAAATGAACCATTCCTGGTAGGTATTCATTCATTCATAACTTTTGGAGCTTTTAAACATATTGTAAACTTCTGAGTATGTCATTGTGAGGTTACAGAATCATGTACAGATTGTTTGTTACCCAGTGAAATGTTGACATAATATTTTCATGAAGAAAAAACTTTTTAATTTGTGGATAGTGCATGGAAAGTGTTTTTAATCCCAATGAACATTTAATTTTTTAAAAGCATCTTTGTTATCCTTATTTGTTTCGTCTCTTGCTCTGTCTTTATTCAAAATATGAATTCTATACTGTTCCTTCGAAATCTGATTAATTATTAAAGAATGGCACATATCGCAGTCGTCTTTTCTCGGATTGAGTATTGATCATATGGTCAAACATGTTGTTAAAGGGAAAAATTGTGTACGGCTGCATGTTATCTTGTTAGAATTTTTCTTTGTTACATGCATAAAGTTGTGCTTTAGATCTAAAACTTTGTTCGAGGTACACTTTAGAAGTGTCGTTCCTGCAATAAAGAGAAGGCTGTCGAGGTAAGCGTTCAAAAAAATTTTTAAATGGTCTGTTCTCATTGATCTCCGAGTTCCTAGGAACAACACATTTTTCGTTATCTTTCTTTAAGTGATAAACAAATGAGCCCCATCTTCTCGACGGATTCTTGCTATAACTTCGTTGTTTCTCAGCGAAGTCAACTAAGCTGCACACCTTCCGTCCTCCCACGATAGTTTCCAAAATTGGGTAAATAGTGTTTCCATTTGTTCTTTTTTAAAAGAATTTCAGTGTCTCTTATTACATTTTAACCATTCTTTTGAAGTACAACCCAAAAACAGATCTGGCTGGACGTTGATGGTTCTGACTTACTGCCCCATCTCAAGTTCTGGTATATCCAAGGTAAATTTTACTTCCAGTTATCCGGCTTTGGTTTTCTACGTCTTTTCTTCACACCAGCTGGCGTAGCATTATCATCAATTCCGTCTCTTAATTGCGTAAGTTCCTGAACGCACCGTTCTTCTAGATTTTGAACATTTTCTTGACCAGAACCCTCTTGCAAACTTTCTTCATTTCCACTTTCAGACTTTGGCAAGTAATCGGGGTCATTGCCAATTTCAAAGTCACTTGAAGGCAATATTGTTTGGTCGTAGTCATCTAAAGTATTTACGTTTATAGATGGTACATTTTTATCGCTAGAAAGAGATAGGGGTAACACTTTATTTAAGTCAGATTTAGCGTCATTGTTGTAGGTGGTATCATCATTTTGTATTGTTTGCAGTTCAGCATAATAACTTCTTTCTATATTATCTACATAAAATGAAGATTGTTTTTCAGAAGCGTCTGATACAACTGCAGTAAGAGCTAGTTTGATCAAACGTTTGCCACCTTCTCCAGCAAACTTAGTCTGTAAAAAATAAGAATTATTGAACATTGGAACATTGTAGTAGGTATGGATGTAAGGAGCATCAGACACTTGTTGTCACTTAATTGACATTTTAAAATCTCAACAGAAATAAAAAAGAAACTTAATTCCAACATGTCTTATCACCCATTTTAGTAGTAAAACTTAGATGGCAATAAGACGTATCATAATGTTTAATAAAGTAAGTACAAAACAATTACAATACTTTATATAATGAGCATTACAACAAACAACTTTAAAAAAGAATACTTACAACATTGCCTATACTTCCGCTTTTCCAAAATAAACTTGTAGAATACCAATTCAAATACACGCTGCGACATGTTGTGTTGCATTCTACCGTATAAACAGTGTGGTTTACGTCTGATTGCAGTTAAAAAGAATTTAAGAACGATACGTCCTATTACTTTTTGTATAATACTGTTCGATATAACTTTTGTAGGCTTACGAGATGTCGCGAGCATCGCAGTATAAGAATAGGCATCTATTAAAACAAAAAAACCGAATTTTGACAAAATTGTGGGTTATTTCTTATTGCAAATAAACTATAGATATATTTTCCATCTTTCGTATTGTATCACATTATGAATACAACAAAGGAAACCGCAACCCGCGGTCTGCAGATTATTTATTCATTTCTAACAGCTATAGAATTCTGCAACCCGATTTATAGCCCATCGTCCTGACTTATTTTAAATATTTATATAAAACTGAATCTTCACAAGAATGCAGCCTTCTAAAATAACAGTTGCTCTTTTTAAATATCAACCAGAACTTACATCTAAATATTCAAAATTCTTTGATTATTGTCACAACAAGAACAGAGACAAGCTTTCAACAGAAGACAAAACATAACTAAGCGAAAAAGATATAATACAAAAATATCAAGGAAATAAATCGCTGTCCGACATTCTTTTTTTGTTGATTATAACACTTGAAAGATGTTGGTTACGTTATCCTTTTGGGAAAACCGAACCGGACGACCTTGACGGTACTACTTTTATATTACAAATCTCAACTTGCTGCTGTATCAGGCCAGCCTACAATTATAAATTAAAATTATAATTTTTATTCAATTTTATATGAATATTTGAATTAGAGCTGAGATTAATTCATTACTTGACAAGTACTTTCATTTCGACAATTTTAAAACAAAATTAATTACGAAAGGCGACCAAATGAACCATTCCTGGTAGGTATTCATTCATTCATAACTTTTGGAGCTTTTAAACATATTGTAAACTTCTGAGTATGTCATTGTGAGGTTACAGAATCATGTACAGATTGTTTGTTACCCAGTGAAATGTTGACATAATATTTTCATGGAGAAAAAACATTTTAAATTGTGGATAGCGCATGGAAAGTGTTTTTAATCCCAATGAACATTTAATTTTGTAGAAAAAGGAGAATATAATTGTATAGAGCTGTAGATATATGTGTCAAAAGAAAGGTTTATACTACTTTTTGTACTTTTTTAAATGGAACTGTTTCTAAATTATTCAACAATATAATTATGAAATTATAATTGTTTTCATTATATTATGGAATTAGTTAGAAACAGTTAGTTTCATTTAAAAAACAGTAAAAGTGTTATACATTTTAGGGATGAAAAAGGGATTCATCAACACATCTTGCTATAACAATAACCGTATTTCATTACATTTCGAAAAATACTCGGCTTCAAAATGACGCTGTTTAGTTACGTAAATGAATGTTGAATAATATTAACCCTTAATTCGACACCTGAGTCCCAGGGACTCATGTGCAAGTTTTGTTCTCGCATAACTCCCACCTTTTTGCCTCGAGCGTGCTCTGCGTTTCAGTAGCTTTCTCCAGTCGTATCGTTAATCGATAGTCGTGCGGGTGTGTCTAAGCAGCGTTGTTTGGGGTAAGTATCACGTGCCAATGAGTCCCTGGGACTCATGGTGTAGGTTTACGTTATAACTTTTATTCATGGTACAGTTTAGTAACACTGTATTTATTTAATTCTAGATCACAATATGGATAGAAATTTACCAGGACCTAGTTCTGTTAAAATTTATGACGATAATTACGAGTCTGTAGTTAACGGATGGCTTCAAGAGTTGGAAAAATTAGATGATTCGAACTCAAATACAAGTATTGAGCAAAAACAGCCAGATGATGATATTGTGTCTGACACTGATGACGCTCCGTATATACCAAGTGACCATGAATCAATATCAGAGTTATCAGGTGATTCAGATACAGACGATTTTGAGAATATAGCGCCATCAGAAACAAATTACTTTTATGGAAAAAATAGGTTCAAGTGGTCGAAAATTGCACCGGCACGTAACTTGCGCACTCCATCGCACAATATCATTCGTCTTCCTTGTGCCAAAGGACAGTTTCGCCAAGAAGATTTACTAAGTGCATGCGAATCATTTCAGCAAATTTTTGATCAGCAAATGCTAGATAATATCCTTACGTGGACTAATAAAAAACTTCAAAATATCAGATTGAAGTATCCTAATGATGTTAGTTTTCGAGAATGCACAATCATTGAGCTAAAACGATTGCTTGCTCTTTTGATCTAAAGTGCAGCTTTTAAATCCAATCATGAGAGTATTCTTGCGATTTTCGCTACAGATGGTTCGGGCCGAGAGATATTTAGAGCTTCAATGAATATTAGAAGATTTTGTAGTTTGCTTATAGCCCTAAGATTTGACGACTTTGAAGATCGAGAAGCACGTAAGGAAATAGATCCGGGTTGTGCTGTAACAGAAATTTTGGAATTGTTTAACAAAAATTCACAAAAATCTTACACTATTGGGGCTAATGCAACGGTGGATGAAATACCATGTGATAAACTACCGCGTGACCAAAGAAAATATTGTTTTTTATGTCATTATAAAAAAAGAACAAAAACTGCCTATCTTTGCTGCAAGTGCTCAAAGCCCATTTGCCTATCTTGTTCAAAAAAGGTATGCCTTAGATGCGTTGCTGAAAAATGAGGGCTTAGTAATGTGCTTGCGGGTTTTTTTCTATAACATGTTTATTCATTTTTGATAGTTTTCTTTTAAGTATTGGACTTTTATCTAAGGCATTTTACAGAAAAAAGTTTTTATTTTCTTCTATTTTTTTTATATCCTGTTAATGATGACTGGTGACAGTTTCGCCACTTTTTTTTGTTATTCTTTTTATTTTTGTGAATCTAGGAAATAAATTTTTATTTTGTTTTGTAACCCATTAAATGATATATATTAAGAATATGTTTTTTATAATAAAGTATTTTGGTTACATAAATTTAATTTAAATTAATTGTTATTTTTTTTTTAAATGTGAGTCCGTGGGACTCATAGTGTCGATTTAAAGTTGTACCTTTCACGTGTCGAATTAAGGGTTAAGACGGAAATATTGAATGCAGACATGAGATAATAACTAAGTAGAGTACAAAAAACTTTTACAGATTAACTAGTGTAAAATTAGATCGTCGACTCTAAGAAATGAAATATTTTTGTGGTGATGTTTTAAATATATTATTATGCAAAATAATTCTCTATGATGTGAAAAAAGTCTTACCAAATCATGTAGTATAGGATATCCACACAATCTTTTCGTTTAAAAGCTCATACAGAACAGTGAATAAATGATTCAGTTTGGTGAATGATTGTAAATACTAGTATTTATAAAAAACAAGACAATTATATTTATGTTGTAGTGTAATTGTTGATTAGAAAAATTAGTATGATTCATACATTTGCTTACAAAACTTGGTTTTTCTGAAGATAACATGAAAAAAGCATAGAAAACAAATCCAGGTATAATAATACATCATTGCTCTTTTACATCGTGTATTTTATACCATGTTGAAAGCAGCTCTTATGTGTCGACTGAATTATTTTGAACTATTAATAAATAAAAATTACCGTTATGTTGATATCATTTTAGCAAATATTTACTTTTCCTTTGCTGTTATTTGCAAGTAGTTTTGTTACCTATATTTTAGACAAAAATTAGCATATTTTTACTGTTACTGCCTGTGGTGAAGACAAAAGATAATACTTTCGTTCAAGAAGCCGGTAAATATCAGGATTATCAATTCAAATGTGATAATAAAATATTGACAAAGTACTAAAAATCAAAAATGCGAATACAACAAAACGCAATAACATGGTTAATTATTTCAACCAATACAAATCTTAAAAGAAGGAAGAAAAATGAAAAATTGTCCCAAATCATTATTTTAAAGAAAATTTACCATTACATAACTCATAGAATTTTATTTGAGACTGTGAACCATGATTCTGTCTCAATATAGTGGATATTGTGTGAAAAATATTCTCTGTGTGGACTTTATCTGATCTTGACGCAACCAAACATATTAAAGACTTCAATTCGGGCCTTTCTATAAAATATCAAAAATACGTTGTGAATGAATATCATTTTGCCCCTTTGTCTGCCTTTATTGTATATTCACTTATTTGGTTAACTTATATCCTAACAACTTAACAAACACAATCAGACAAACTGGACTTAAAAGGTTTTAATGATTAAAACTAATTTTTCCGCATCTGCGGCCCTGAACTATCAAATTGTCACTTGTATATACTTCGGGGGAGGTATCGTTCTAACAAACCGAAATTTCTCCAAAAATGTAGTATATCTGGATTTATAGGACCCGCTGTACTCGTTCTAGTCAATTGAAAATCAGTAGGGTACATATGTGAGACATCTTGAACAATATCCAATCATAAAATTGGTCACTTATGCTAAAAAACTGAAAATTCTTCAAAAATTACTAAAATTTTGTACTTCTAGTACCATAGTACCCGTTGTACTGGCGTTAGTGAGCTGATTATCAATAGGGTTCATCTTTGAGAAGCTCTGAATAATATCCAATCATAAAATTGGTCACTTGTATATACTCCGGAGGCTGTATCGTGCTAACAAACTGAAATTTCCCCAAAAATTACAAAAATATCGTACTTATAGTACTATAGCACGCGTTGTACTGGTTCTGGTGACCTAAATATCAATAGGTTTCATCTGTGTGATGTCCTGAATAATATTCAATCATAAAATTGGTAACTTGTTAAACTCCAGAGGCTCTTTCATGCTAACAAACTGAAATTTCTCAAAAAATGACCAAAAAGTCGTACTTCAAGTACCATAGCATACGTTGTACTGGCTTTGGTGAAATTAAAATCCATAGGGTTCATCTGTGACATGTTCTTAACAATATGCAATCATAAAACGGGTGACTTATTGCACTCCGGATGCTGTATCGTGCTAACAAGACATGTAATGAAAAGTGGCCGACGACAACGACGTCGATTTCTCATACCGACATTAATCCATGGGCACGTGTCTTTTCTAAAATCGATACTTACTTAACTTATCTCAATAAACATGGCCATAAATTCATAATTATACCAAAAACTTAAAGAAATCACAAGAAAATATTAAGGGTATACAGAGGTATATACAGATGCACTTAAAAAGGTAAAAAGTTGGAACAGCCACTGTAACAAAAACTTACTTTGTACTATTCAAACTACCAAGCACATGCACTATATCCTTTCTGGAGAACAATATAAAAAGCAGTAGAATATGCCAAACTTCAGCAAGATAATCATTTCAAATGTTGACGGACTCATTGAATTCACTAAAATTATTAGGAGGAATCTACGAATGACATCCAATAGTTAATTAAATAAGAAAATAATTAGAACAATTGTACAACCACAACGAAGATTTCACATTTATTTGGATTCCATCTCGTGTGGGAATGAAAGGCGAAGAGTAAGCAGATGAGAAAGCACAAGCAGTCACATCTCAAAACAGTCTAGCTTGTAATCTATCGATATCGGCTGATTTGAAATCATACTTAGGATAAAAGTATGAAACGCTGGATCTCCTTTTGGCAAAAATCCGAATCTAAATTGAAACACTTAAAATATAATTTCGGATCTCGACATAATATACAAATAGAAAACAAAAGGAAGTAGGTAATCATCACCCGGCTACGCCTAGGACACGCCAGATATACGTATGAATATTTAATAACAAAGGAGGTTGCTCGATGGATGATCTACAACGAAACACCTACAAGATCCCACGAAATATGAGGAACACCCTAGAAAATGGTTCAGACTCGTCAAATGTTACCGCTTTTCAGAAAAGTGCAAAGATACATAAGATATAACTATTGTAACGTGAGTATTGCACTGACGATGATATTTAGTATCGAAGCAATGGTCCAATTTGTTAGCTTAGAATTTTCAACATTTCATCAATATACTGTGGAATTATCTAGAAACAGTTAGTTGCATTTGAAACAGTAATGTGAGTAGATTCCACAAAGTAAGGGTCGAGACAGTAAATTTATATTTTTGGTTGTTGTGTGTCAAGTAATGTACTACGAAACTGCAAATCTGTTTATGTATCAAGAAATTTGTACTATGTAACTAACAAACTCTAAATGGATTATTTTTGAGCTATTTTTTCATTTTTCAGCAAGAACAATACGAAAAAACATCACACAGATGAATTCTATTGATTTTCATCTCACTAAAGCCAGTACAACGGGTGCTATGGTACTTGAAGTACCACATTTTTGTCATTTTTGAATAAATTTTAATTTGTTAGCACGCTACAGCCTCCGGAATGTATAGAAGTGACAAATTTTATGATTGTTGTTTTATAGATGAACCTTATTGATTTTCAGCTCACTAGATCCAGTCCAACGGGTGCTATGGTACTTGCAGTGTCACATTTTTGGAGTAACTTCGGTTTGTTAGCACGATACAGCCTCCGGAGTGTAAACCAGTGACCACTTTTATAATGGGGTATTTTCCATGGTGTCTCACAGATAAGCTCTATTGGTTTTCAGCTCACCAGAGCGAGTACAACGGGTCCTATAAATCCAGATATACTACATTTCTGGTAATTTTTGGGAACATTTCAGTTTGTTAGCACGATACAGCCTCCGAAGTGTATACAAGTGACAATTTTATGATAGGATATTGTTCAGAGCATCTCACAGATGCGGAAAAGTGTGTTTGATTCTTTAAAGCCGTTCATTTTTATAGGTGAATCAATTTCCGTAACAAAACAATCTTGAAAACCATTCTACGTATCTAGAAATATCTGGCCTATTGATGTTATTACCAAGCAATTCATATTTTAGCGTTAGAACAGCGTAATGAATCACAATCCCATCACAAGGGCTAGTCATGAAAGGATCCAATTACCGAGGCACTGAGGAATATTATAAATGCTCTTTGGTCGTCCAGGAACAGTGGCAACCATTAAATAGACAGTAGCAGCCAAATAATTACTATATTTATCAATAGTGATTAACAGCGGTAGTAAATGCTGGGGTCATCCAGCTCATCGACACCATTAATCAGACAAGAATGCTCCAAGACAGCTGATAATGGAAAATGGAATAATTATAATGTGATTGCCAGGGTAGCTGTTTGCTGAATGGCTTGAAATTGCTACTGGCTTCGCAGAGAAAAATGAACGGTTTTGAAGATTAAAACTAACTTTGGTTGTATCTTGCTAACAAAGCGAAATAGCTCCTAAAATTACCAAAACTGTCGTACATCTGGATTTATTAGACCCGTTGTATTGGCTATCGTTAGCTGAAAATCAATAGGGTTTATCTGAGAGATGCCATGAATAATATGCTATCTTAAAATTGAAAATTGGATACTTGTACATGCTCATACTTCAAGTACCATAGCACTCGTTGTACTGGATTCAGTGAGCTGAATATCAATAGGGTTCAACTTTGAGATACCCTGAATAATATCCAATTATAAAATTGGTCACTTGTATATACTGCGAAGGCTGTATCGTGCTAACAACCCAAAATGTCTCCAAAAACTACCAAAAATGTGGTACTTTAAGTACTATAGCACCCGTTGTACTGGCTCTAGTGAGCTGAAAATCAATAGGGATCATCTGTGAGACGCCCTGAAGAATATCCAATCATAAAGTTAGTTACTTGTACAAACTCCAGAGGCTGTATCGTGCTAACAAGACATGTTACAAAAAGTGTCCGACGACAACGACGACGACGACATACACACCGGATTTTTTCTAAAAACCGTGCTCTTTTCGCTGAAAAGCCAACCAATACGTTTCTCGCATATTAGGGTTGGGAGGAAAAGTAAAACTATGCGAAAAAATATATAAATGAGAAATGACACTGCTGCAGCTTCAGTAGAAAGAATGGAATTAGAGGCAGAAAAGTCATAACGATCAACGACTAAGAAGTTTCTTAAGTTAAGCAGGAATTTATCATTTAGGAACACATCATTAAATACATTGAAATTATTACTGTAGCTGAGTCGGTACAATTGTCTTTTCCACTCAGGAGGAATTTGGGAATCTTTTGGTTTGTTCACCGACGCATATTTTCCCAAATGTTTTTGCGATTTTTCCAATCAATTAAAAGTTTCAAGTTTTGTATTGTAAATTAAATTTTGTTCCTATGTAGAAGCGTTGGAAATGTTGTTTTTTAGTTTTATAATAATAGAAGCTTTTTACTTTAACAATCTTTTCATTCCATATCAAATACCAATCATCATGTTTTTTACTTAAAACAAAAAAACAATCAAACATTTTTTCTTCTCCTTTTTTCAAACTCTTACTTAACTTAAGTACAATATGCTAAAAGCAGTTTTTCATGAACTTAAATAGGTCGCTGATTACTTTATTTCAACACTTCCTTCTAATCTTTGACTCATTTAGATATTAACATTTCGATACACTATAGTTTTGACATTATTTGATTTATAAATTTTTTAAAATTATTTTTAGACAGACCTTTTGTGAATATGTCGGCAATTTGATTTTGAGTTGAACAATACTATAGGAAAATATCATCACTGTTTACACACAAATAAATTTATATCTAACATAAATCTGTTTACTACGCTTATTAAAGGCACCATTTTTTATTATTTTAATCGCACTCTTGTTATCTATTTTTAAATTTGCACTAATTTTAATATTTAAGATTTCACACAATAATGATTTATAATAAAGCACTTCTTTCACGCACTCAGCTGCAGCTATCAATTCTGCCTCGGCGGTTGATAGAGAAATTATGGGTTGCCTTCTGGAACACCATGCAATAGGTCCCCCACAGTAAATAAGTATATACCCTGTTGTACTTCGTCTAGTCTCATCATCTCCTGCAATGTCCGAGTCACTATAAGCTTCGATAATATCTAGTATTCCATTTTTCGAATGTTTTATTCCCCAGTTACTTCTTCCATTTAAGTAGCGTAGAGTTCTTTTCACATTTACTATATCTTTGTTTTTAGTTTCGTCGGCAAAACGGCTTCCATAACTTACAGCATAAGCTATGTCTGGTCTAGTTTTGTTGTACGCATAGAGTAGATTTCCAACTGTCTCTCAATAAGGATATTCATGATGTAGTTCTTCACCTTGTGTTATCATTTGTTTTGTTTCAATAGGAGTGCTCATGGGTTTGCTGTCTTTCATTTTATATTTTTCCTGGACATTTTCTATGTATTTTTCTTGTTTCAGTTCAATTCCCTCTTCTGTCCTATTTATTTCTATTTCAATAGAGTCATCTTGAATTGTTACTTCAAATTCCTCTTGTAGTTTTCTTAAAAATGTTTTAATTTCCATTTCATTATTATCCCATCATCTACATAGATTGCAATTATCATTGTATTATTTTTGTTTTTAAATATACATCTCTCTGTTTTCATTTCTTCAAAACCATTATTGTTCATAAAATTTGTAAACTTTTTATTCCAGTTCATTGGTGATTGTTTTAATCCATACAGTGATTTCTTTAGTTTTCAAATTTTATCAGTTTCTTCAAATCCCTTTGGCAGTCTCGTAAATATATTTTTTCTCATAGATCACCATATAATAGGACAGTTTTCACATAAAAACCATAGATGTAATAATTCTTAGACGCTGCTATAGCTAACAATGCTCTTAGTGAACCTATGTTTACTACTGGGCTATATGTTTGTTCATGTCCCATGTTTGGTTCTTTACTAGTTAGTCTTTTTCATTTTGAATTGCTTCTATCCATTCTTCTTTATTTGGTCCTTCGACTGCTTTTTCATACGTCTTTTTCAAGTTGTGTAACTTCTTGTGTATTTCCAGTTTTTATAAGTATGTCTGTTCTAATTTTATTCTTGGGTTCTTTAAATTCTCATCCCATAGACGATAGCATGTAGGTGCATATCCTACAAATATGTATTTTTCTTATCTACTATCTAGTTTCTTTAAATATCCTAAAGTTTTAGAATCGACTTCTACTTCAAAAATTTGTAATCGTTTTAAATCTGTCCATGATTCAGAAGGTGTCATTTCAAGAGATAAAGACTCTGTCGGGCTTCTGTTCAATATATACGTTGCAACTCTTGCAGCTTCACCCCAAAACATTTTGTTCATATTTGTCTCAAATAACAGTGGTATCACTTTTTCTATTAATGTTCTGTTGAGCCTCTCTGCCTTGCCATTCAGTTGTGGCGAGTATGGTATCGTGAACTCCATAATTCTTTCTTTTTCTTTGTTGTATGTTTTCAAATCATTATTCGTAAATTAGCTGCAATTGTCCCTTCTTATCCTTTTGATTTTAGCATTTTTATCTCTTTCCATTTCTGTTATATATTCTGTTGTTAGCCATGACTTTATTCTTGTTTTTCAGTTCTCGGTTTTTTTGAAAGAAAGTAATCAGCGACCTATTTACGATCATGAAAAACTGCCTTTAGGATAGTGTACTTAAGTTGGCTAGTTTGTGAGAGTTTAAAGAAAAGAAGAAGAAAAAATGTTTGATTGTTTTTTTGTTTTCAGTAAAAAACATAGTATAACCACGTTGTTGCTTTTAAATTCAGTGATGATTGGTATTTGATATGGAATAAAAAGATTGTTAAAGTGAAAAGCTTCTATTATTATAAAACTAAAAAAGAACAGGTTATGTGCCCAGATAACTCTCTAAATAAAAACTAAAACTTGTAAAAAAAACCGAGAACTAAAAAACAAGAAGAAAGTCATGGCTAATAACGAATCCGAAGAAATTTCAAATTGGAATATTTTTCAAAGCAAGCGGACTCTATACAATTGTCACAGGCGATGAAA
Source organism: Galeruca laticollis (assembly GCA_963921935.1). Lineage (NCBI taxonomy): Eukaryota > Metazoa > Arthropoda > Insecta > Coleoptera > Chrysomelidae > Galeruca > Galeruca laticollis. The sequence continues at coordinate 65,526,541 of OY998183.1, forward strand.
GATGCGAATACTTGACTGCCGAAAAAGACAAAAGTCATGGATCCAAAGAGATGCAAGACCACAAAAAATAATAATATCCACAAATGCCAAGAAGACCTTAATTCATGTGCTGAACTGTATCTTAAACTAAAAAACATTTAAAAATAATGCTGAAGATCGGAAATGTCAACTATGGCCAGAATTTTTTAGTTGCCTGTTTGGAAGGGGAACTGAATTGTCCTTCCACATAAGTAAGCTGAAAAATATTGCCTTCAGATCAAAATCCTTAAAGCAGGATATAAATGATGAAATGTTATTGTCTAAAATACTATGCACATTACCAGACAGATACAGATATTTCAAAACTGCTTGGCAATCAACACAATAACAAGACAAAACTATAGACAACCTCACTGCAAAACTTTTGGCTGAAGGAAACTCTTATAAAACTAAAAATGGAAAAGAAGAACCAGTAGCATTCCAAAGTACTGAGATGTTATGGTATTCGTGCAATAAAACAGGACACATATCACGTTTCTGTAAAAATAAACCAAGTGCAAGTAAACATAACAACCAAATAAAAAACAAAGTACCTGAAATGTTTTGCAAAATATGTGGAAAGACAAATCATAATGAATCAAGATGTTTCTTTAGAAACAAGCAACAAAATGAAACAGGTGATAAAAAGATATCCTTCTTTACTGAAACAATAATATCGGAAACCTATTTGTTTTGGATTCAGGAAGCACATCACACATGGTGAATGACAAAGAGATGTTTAACAACTTGGTAAAAACAAATGTAGACATATGTGTTGCTAAGAAAAATGCAAAAATAACAGCTAAAGGTATTGGAAACATAGAAATGTTAAATGAAGTCTTGTACGTACCAGAACTAAGCAAAAATTATTATATGCTACTGCTATAACCGAAAATAAAGGAGAAGTAGTTTTTAAAGAAGATAAAGTTTATGTCATGAAAGATGAATTAAAAATATTAAAAGGCAAGAAAAATGAAAATGGTTTATATGTGATAGATTTTAAACAAGATAATCTCGAGGATGATTTTAACAAGGAAGAAATTTATTTGACCGAAACAAAAGAAGTAAAAGTTCAAAATAGGCATAGAAAACTAGGGCATATTGACATAAAGAGTATGAAAAAAATGATTGATGGCAAAATGGTGACAGGAATAGACATAAACTCAAAAGATTGTGATTTACTTGGGATCCCATGTGACATATGTATGGAGGGAAAACAGTCGAGACTTTCTTTCAATACAGAAAGAACCAGAGCACAAAAACCTCTGGAAATTATACATAGTGACCTGTGCGGTCCAATAGATCTACCAATATGGGAGAATGAAAAATATATTCTGACATTAACAGATGATTACACATATTATAGTGTAATATATCTTTTAGAATTCAAAAGTGAGACAACATGGAATTGTTCTTTGAGGACCTCTGTGAAATGACTTTTTTGAAATCACGTTCATACCTATACTGTATTCGAAATCGATCAAATCGTGGACGATTTGCGTCGCTAGACGGCCATCAACGTCATCAACAACTGAACTTAGCATCCCTAAAATAGAAAAAATGGAAATCGTCGCTTAGGCATGTGTCCCAGAAATCAATTAGTCCCATTTAAATAATTGTTTAGGCACCACAATAACGAATCAGGTCACAAGGCTTGTATTGCGGATGAATTCATGGCCAAAAACTGTACAAACATCATCGAAAAACCTCTATGTCAACTTCTGGTCAACTAGTTTTCTCACTATCATATATGTCTCAGTGAAATATCTACCAGCTATAGTGAGAGCTGCCGTAAAATAATAAAAACAACAAACCATTCACTGTACGAATATATGGTACAAATCTGGTTGATGCTTATACTAAAAGAACTAAGGTGAACAGCTCTCAGAAAAGAAATTCCAATGCTTTGAGTGTCACAATACGTGAAAGTCAGTTATTTTGGTATGTCGTTTATTGGGAGATCAGATTCATTATTTATAGTAGTAAATACTTAATTCATTTTATCTAGAATCACATCGTAAGCATAACGGAATGTCATTATTTGTGCCAAATAGTAAAGCTGGAGAAGTTAACTCTAGAAACGTTTTTTTGATACGTCTATGATTATCACGCATGATTGATCTTCAAAAGAGGAAAATGAAATAAAATTGAATTGAATTTAAATCAAGCCGTGGTGATTCAAGTGTTGGCAAGTCTATTAAATCGATCACATTACGTAATGTCATTTTGTACAGGTTTTTCCAACACTGATTGAAACTGAACAATGTTATATTCAAATGACTTTTAATTTATTATACTCATAACAATAAAAAAATCGGAATATAGACCTATTATTGATTATCCGGTTTTTCATCTTTGCTTCCCAGATTATTTGTATTTTCCAAAACGATTGTTCCGCCTCTAGAAATTTATTAGTTTCTATAATTAGATTGGATTCAGTCACACCTATCACAATTGCTATTAACAACAATAACATTATTGCAAAAAATAACTAATTCATTCAAGATATTGATTTAAAAATGAGTGTATAAAATTTGCATTATATGAACAAAGAACACGAAATTAAGAATTTAGGATTCCGGAGAATATAAAAAGAAGTATACCTACAAACAAAATGGAACAGTGTATGAATCCAAATTTAGTCAATAGCTACCAGATTATAAGTAATTTTAAATTGTAAACCCACAATTTCACAGTTCCCACTTGAAGGCATCGTCAGGCATAACAGAGACTTTATGCCGGCACACCGTGCTGATCTATGGGGGTTATCGAATATGATTGGGAAGAATTTATTGATACATTTCATGTATAGCATATTAATTGTTTTTCATACAATTAAACGTTATTGAATAGTCGAATAATACTGTTAAAATATTTTTAAATATCCTTGTAGTTGTTTGTTGTATATGTTTTAAGACCCAAAGTAAGTTTATCCAAAATGAATTGCCGTAATAGTACTTAATACCTGATAAGATTAGTGCAGTACTGAAAATAATTTCGTTACATCTGTTTTCAAAGGAAGGAATTAATGATTTCTGACATCCAAAAAATTCCCAAGTGTCATTTCAAATAGTAATAATTCCATACCAAAGTACATACTATTGAAACTGCATCAAGACAAATTTTGATAAAGCAAGTAAAACTGCAAAGTATTCATTAGTGTTGTGTATTGCTCACCATGCTTGGTTTCTATGTGTATGTTATTATTTGAATTACTTCCCTACCAGCTTCTTCCCACTCACTTGAAATATTTGTTGTGATTCCCAGCTTCTGACCACAATTAACTCCAGAACCAGTCCTACTTCTTATAATAAGCTTACTCACCATTATTCAAATCATATTAGCAAGCAGACATACCTGAGAAGGTAAAGAAAACTAATGGATTCTACTTGACATATTGAGCTTCCCATCACTGACAGACCTATTAGTTTGCTTGATTATATACGTCTTTTAGTGCCAAAAATAGTTGCTACAATTATTTTAAAAAGAAAGAGTACATTATTAACTACGAGTATTTCATTTTAATTCTGCTTGTTGATACTCATATTGTTAGTGTTAACCCTGGTGAATTTTTCACTTTGAATTATCTTATAACAGAATAACAAATAGTACTAAACGTTATCATTCAATTTAAACAATAAATATTGTGATTGATTGCTCTTTTTAAGCTTTTCACACCTTTCAGTTTAAAAATATTTGGGATGAATAACTGATATAACAGAATAAAAAAAAATTATATAAGAATAATATATATTCTACCACTAGGAGTAGAAGTTTACAAGCAAATTACCGAACGCATTGGAACAAGAAATGGAAAAAAGATCCCCTAATCGTATTGAATGGAAGTAGCAATGGTGCATGGTGTTTCCTAAGTAATCTAAAATATTGTAGTGGGCGCTTCGTTACTGCATTTTAAGATTAAAGGATCTTATAAACACGTGTGATAAGTCTTGTCGTTAATGAGATACAGGGTGTTGAATTGTTTTATTATTTCAAGTTTGATGTTTTATAACTCGGTTTGTAATGCCGGTGGAGAAGTGCCGTATTTTTTTTACGATTGTACCTACTCCCCTCTTTCGATTTTTACTAATTTCCTTTTTTCCAATTCATGAAGGTAGCCGCCCAATTTGGCTAAATTTTTTTATTAAAAATCACCCTAAAAAAATTCGTAGCGGCTACGTTTATGCATTGAGAACAATGAAATTAGTAGAAATCGAAAGAGGGGAGTAAGTAAGATCATAAAAGAAACACGGCACTTTTCCACCGGTATTACAAACCGAGTTAAAAAACATCGAATTTGAAATAATAACACAATTCAACACCCTGTATCTGATTAACGACAAAGCTCACACATCTTTATAAGAACTTTTCTTCTTAAAATGATGTGACGACGGCCCACTATTTTAGATTACTTAGGGAACACCCTGTATATATAATATACACTCACCGGCAAAAAAACTCTTCAAAAGAAATCAGGATATTTAGGTGAAATAAAAACTGAAAGATGGCGAAAAGGATGGTCTTTGTAATAAACTGAGAGTAAACTCTACAAATTTACCGAACTGTTCCACAAGGTGTTAAGAAATTCGACTACAAATATTTGGTATTTTTTCACCCTGTATCCCTGTATTAATAAGCTATCAACATTTTTGGAAAACTTTTCTGGAGTTTGTTTTAATACCAAAGATTTTATTTACAATTTGGCGCAGAAACAAATGAAATCGATGAAAAATTCCGAAAATTCTTGGACATCGAACTTCAGCAAAATTTTAATTAGTTGGCCGATTATATATATATATATATATATATATATATATATATATATATATATATATATATATATATGTATTTTAGCACATGTATTCTTGGGACTTAGGTTCAAATGGGTAACAAATTGCTTTTAATCTATTTAAATTCTTCATTTTTAAGCAACGTTTCACCAATAACTATATTAATTGCTGTTTCACCATAGCTGTAACGTATTTTTATTTGAATGATTTTATTTACAATTGTTATTTATATATTTATAACCACATGCAATGTTCTATAACTGATTTTGATTGTTATTGTTGGTTTCTGAATATTTAGATTATATTTGAATAAATTTTACTTATTAGGTTTATATCTTTTTTGTCATTTACCTATAGCATTTTGATTTTTCATTATTTCAATAGCTTCATGAAGTTCTCTTTTTCTTGTGTGAATTTCTGCTTTTAGGATTTTGGTTTGTTCATAGTCGAATGTGTTTTTTTTTTGGTTTCATGTTTGGTTAATGCCGTCTGGATTTTTTATCATATTTATGTGATTTTATCCAATTCTGTAAATATTGATTGGTTTGGCCTATATAAACCCCTTCGCAATTGCAACACAATATTTCATAGACAACATTAGTCCTTTTTAGTCTTGCTGTTTGTACACCCCAAAATTATTCCATACTCTTTAAGCAAACTAAGAATCGAAGAAAAAATTACTTTTTTTCAGATCTCAATGTTGCTCTGACTCTCCGTGAGGATTCCAGTTACTTGATGGGTATTTTGAAAATTTGAGAATGATACAAATAATTAGTCACAATAACTAATACTGCGAATACATTGGTGGAGGTGATTGCCCCTTTGAAATTTTGATGGATCTTTCCCATGACAAAATTTCCTCAACCCACCCCCTATCGAGATATAGCCCCTAAAAGGGGTTGTGTGAAATTAATAGGGCTTCTTCGACTCTTCATATATATATTTTTAAGGAGAAAAATAAAGATGTAAAAGATAGGCTCTTGGGACAATCCTAACTAGCCATTCATATTTATTTCTTGTCCTAGAGACTTCTAGCGACATCTAATGCAAATACTAATTTGGAATAATTCAACATTAGAATTCTCACTTCAAGTTATGAAGATTCAACCCAAAACACCTATAAATAAAATGTAGCTGCTCACTGAGTTACAGGGTGTTTTGTTTAAAAATGGTTTGTGCTTAGTACTTCAAACATATTCAACATATCTATTCCATATTTGGCAGGAAGTATAAATACTGTACACTCTACTGAATTATGTTAAACAAACGTTCCTGGCTATTATCAGAGGTGTACGACAGAGGCAAGTGAATGGTTAATCGTTCCCAAATTCCAAACCACTGGCGGTATAGAAATTTTAGAACAATTTTTCGATTGCCTCATACTTTTTACATGAATAATGTACTATTTCTTCATAACTATAAAGTCAATATTTCTCGAGATATTTTAAGGTAAACATGAATCTGCTATTTTGGGCCAGTGGATTGCATTTAATACGCAAATGAAACTTTAATCCGTAATAACAATAAAGCTATTGTAATTTATTGACAAAAATAAAATAGATCTTCTAACTTTAAAATAATATCAAAATTATTTGAAAATATTTTAAAACAAATAAACTGATCTTTATTTTTAAGTTCAATCACATAAGTGGCATTTGATGAATAATTTTTCAATATAATTTATTTTGTGTAGTTGTCTATGGTCTGAATTATTCGTTTCGATCTAGTGGGGTGCTGTCATTGCTGTCGTAGCTGTTATACCCTGTTTTTAAACTTAGAGGACTGATTTGAATTTAAGTTGGCAATTTTGTAAATTCCTGACACCAACTGACATTAAAATTTGGTAATCGGTTCCACCACAGAGGAAACGAAGATACGTCAGAAGGAGGAGTAGGCTTTTTCGTGCACAGGAGACTAATACCAAATATAATAGAGATAAAAAGTATCTGCCCCAGAATCATATACGTCATAATAAAACTAAACTCGAGATACAGTATGAAAGTCATCCAAGCATACGCACCTACATCGAGTTCAGGAGATGAAGAACTAGAAATCTTCTACGACGACTTAGAAAAAGCCCTCCAAGAACGAAAAACTCATTATACAATGATAATCGGCGACTTCAATGCTAAAGTGGGATAGAAACAGGATGAGTCTGAAAATGCATTAGGAGATTTTGGTTACGGACAGAGGAACGAAAGAGGAGAGACCCTCTTAAACTATTTACATCAAAATAATTTATACGTTTTGAACACCTTCTATAATAAAAAATCTCAAAAGAAATGGACATGGATAAGTCCCGATGGACACACAAAAAACGAAATAGATTTTATAATAACAACAAAGAAAAAAATTATACAAGACGTCACAGTGTTAAATAGGTTCTCCATCGGTAGTGACTATCGAATGGTACGAGCGAAAGTCTGTATTAATACCAAAAACGAAAGGAGGAAGCTTCAAAATGATGCCAAAAATAATAATTGGATACCTCCTCAAGACACAACAGCGTTTAAAGATGATATTGAAGATGGTCTCGATAGAAGCGAATACACAGAAGGTGAAACCGTAGATATAGAAAAATTCAAGACGGCGATAATAAACACAATTAAAAAAGCACAGAGAAAACATTGTAAAATAAATAAAAGCAAACAGAAGTTAGGTACACACATGCTAGACCTCATGAAGAGAAGAGCAGATCTAAGAGATAAATACGGAAGAAACAAAGTAAAGTTGAAGGGGCTAAATAAAGAGATAACGAAATAAATAAGTTCAGACATACGAAAATATAACACGGAAAATATAAAGATGGTCATTGAAAACAATAAAAGTCTAAAAGTACTTAGGAAGAAATTCTCCGAGGGAAAGAAGAATATATGCAAACTAGCAAATAGGCATGGAGAAATTTCCACAAATAGAGAAGAAATCTTAAAGATAACAGAAGAGTTTTACTCAGAAATCTATAAGAAAAATGGAGGGACGAAAAATAAAAAACGCCCAAAAGTCCAAAATCAAGGATCGGAACTTATGCCTGAAATTACCATAAACGAAATAAGAAAAGCTTTAAGTGAGATGAAAAATGGGAAGTCCCCGGGAGAAGATGGAATAGTCGTATATGCAATTAAACTAGGAGGAATAAAGTTATTAACAACATTGAAGTCGCTCTACAACGAGTGTCTTAAGAAGAAATCTACTCCAACACAATGGAATAATGCAATTATCACTCTTCTTCACAAAAAAGGAAACACTACCGACCTTGGAAATTATAGACCTATTAGTCTGTTATCACACATTTACAAATAGTTTACAAAAATCATTACGAACAGATTAAAAAATAAATTGGATTTATACCAACCACGGCAGCAAGCTGGATTTCGGTCAGGGTTCGGAACCAACGACCATCTTCAAGTTCTGAAAATCCTAATAGAAAAATCAATACAATACAATCAGCCACTGGTTCTAATATTTGTTGATTACGAAAAGGCGTTTGATACCATAAATCAAAAAGAAATAATTCGAGCATTAGCTGATTGTCGAATAGATCACCGATAGACAGACATGATAGAACACATATATGAAAAAGCTACTGCCTGCGTAAGTCTTCATGAACATACCAAAAAGTTTTAAATAAAGAGAGGTGTTCGACAAGGCGACACAATCTCGCCAAAATTAATCACCACACTACTGCAATACATGTGTAAGCAAATAGATTGGGATGGGTTAGGAAAAAACATATACGGCGAAACCTATGTCACTTAAGATTCGCAGATGATATAGTCTTGATAGCGGATGATATTCAAAAGGCGGAAACCATGTTAAGACTGTTACAGAATATTTCAAACAAAATGGGTCTCAAAATAAACATCTCAAAAACGCAAGTAATGACAAATCTCTTATTGGCAGGAGGCATATATTTGGAAGGAAATCAAGTCCAAGAAACAACGTCCTATAAGTACTTAGGTCACGAGATAAGCATAACCAGAGATAATCAGGTAGGAGAACTGGGAAGAAGAATAGGATTAGCATGGTCTGCTTTCGGAAAGCTAAGACATATCCTAAAATCCTCACTGCCCATATGTCTAAAAAGAAAAGTTTTTGACCAGTGTGTTTTACCTGTGTTAACATACGGTGCAGAGACCCTAACTCTAACCAAAAAAAAAGCAACTAAAATAAGAGTAGCTCAATGTGCCATGGAAAGACAAATGCTGGGTTTATCCCTAAGAGACAGAATACCGAACGTAGAAATTCGAAGAAGAACGAGACTAGTTGATGCCATAGAGAGAATCGCATCCATAAAATGAAACTGGACAGGTCATATAACTAGATTAACAGAAAATAGATGGACTAAAAAGATTATGGAGTGGAGACCGAGACATGAAGCATTTAGAAATAGGGGAAGACCGCTAACACGTTGGCATGACGACTTGAGACATATCCATAAAAACTGGATGCAAGCAGCACAGGATAGGAACATATGGAAGCAATCAAGGGAGGCCTATGTCCAGCAGTGGACTGAAAGGGCTGGGTGATGATGGTGAAAACAAACAATCGAACGGAAGTCATTAAACATGATTTGTCAATGAGACTGACGGATTCAGTATGTTGTCTATGAAAAATAACGTTAGTAGGTTATATTGTGTGATGAAATACTAACATGACCGAATCCAATGAATGGAAAGAATGAAGGTGAACTAGTATCAATCAATACCAAACTCAAACAACACACCAAGAACAAACTATAAAAACTACCAACTTGTCAACCCTAATATAAGACCCAAATCAGGCTTAACCTGAATCTAACTAATGTGAAAAAGGGGGGAGGGGGCAACGAATCGTTTTATACAAGATCTATTGAAGGAAACCAATGAGAATCCCAACCAACAATTGTGGTCAAAACAGTTAATGTGACGTGGCCTGACATAATTCTAAATTTTCAATGGGGCCGAAATTTAGAGGGTGGCACGTTTTCAAATTTCGACATAACAATCAACTACTTTTATAGTTAATACCACGCAGAATATTGAATTACATCCCCTTAGAAGAACGTGACGTCGATCGATCCTTTGGTCGATACAGACATCTGTGTGGATTCGCAATTGTAAGAAGAAGGGCATAGTATGTTGACTGGTCTCAATCTTCTTGGGTATCTTCGAGAGCTTGGTAATGCCTTCTCGTTCGAAATCTCTAATCCGAAATCCGAATAGAAGATTACACCTTCTAACGCTTCCATTTAGTTCGTGAAGTTACACACTTACAAGAAGTCGTTAGCTGGCGCCATCTCAACTTCCAATTGCGAACCACCACCTCAGACAAATATTCGACCGTAGAAGTCGTATGAAATAAAATAAAATTTCATAACATACGAGGAGTGTCTATAATGATATATACATTGCGCTGTCCTACTATATACATACGTTAAATTAGGAATATTAATAATTTCGATATAACAGTCTTGCCGTTCCTCTAAGGAGACAACAACTACTTTCTTGGCTGATACCATGAAAAATATTGAATTACATCCTCATCGAAGAACGTTTTGTCGATCGACCATTTTGTCGATACAGACATCTATGTTGATTCACAATTGTAAAAAGAAGGGCACAGTATGCTGTTTCGACCATCTTGGGTCTCTTTAAGAGCGCCGTAATACCTTCTCGTTCGGAGTTTCCAATCCAAACGGAAAATCCTGTCCTGACGAGGTCGGAACCATGATACACAGATTATGCTTTTCTCCTTGTAATTGCGAGATATTTTTATTGACGAAAAATATGATACACATCACGTTTTTATATTAATCATCTTTCAAGATTCCACGATTTTTTTTAATTTTCATATTTTACATGAATTGACTTACCATATTTGATACATTATCCCCTCGTATCAGTCAGGATATGAGCAAGTTTGGTAAAGGAACATACATATATTTAGAGGTTATCCATTCTCACTTCATTCTGAGAAAATTTCAGGATCATTGTTATGAGAAAAAACTCACAACAACGTAAAATAAGAATCATTAGGTACTTTTATCAATCAGAAATAATAACCAACTTGTTTACGTAAGGATCTTCATGTTTATATACTTTTTTTTAACTAAATATAATTCAACAGGTGAAATCCCCGAACTAATAAAATAGCATGCAAATAACTGATTTTTTCTAGATTGAAACATAATTTTAAAAAATACCTTCAATATTATTACAATTTAGGGATTATTATGAATTGAGAATATTGTCGATGTTCATAATAACGGTTTTTTTTGCTGAGATTACAATACGTACTTGTATTTGATATTTTACACACATAATCAAGTATGTGAAGATGTTCATAAACATTTGTGACAGTCGCTGACATAGCCACTCAACTATCTGACACCGCCTGGTACAGACTACTGAAGTTACAAGAATATTTGCAGCACACTTACCGTTTCTTCCATCTCTGGTCTCCTTGTAAATAGCACCATTCTTAGAATTGAGTACCTTTCGGATCAATATTTCACAGAACACGAAAGTAATTAATTATTTTGAAAAATTCAACTTATATGAAAAATCAAAGTAAATCGCATCGAAATTAAATAAAAATCGTAACGCGAACCACCGCGCTCTCTGATAGCTAACAACTCAATGTTGATAGTCGCGGTGATCGAGGCACGGCCTACTTTTACGAGAAGTGAAAGACAAAAACAAGACGTTATTCACGTACTAGCTGATGGACTCAGAGCCGCTTTTTAGCAACATGCATTCTGCAGCGCACCTATGTAATAATAATTGCAGTTGTTGTATCCACAGGTATAATTCCGAAAAAAAGTCGACTCCTCCTAAGGACATGAAGATATTTAATTTTGTGTACCCACCCACTGCGAATTTATTACTCTCAATTTTTCTGGGTTGTTTGGAAACTACAATCACCCAATACAGTTTTCTTACAGTCTATCGGGGTTTCGTAGAAGATCATAAACTATCTGAAAATTTGATGTCAAAAGGATGATTTGCGACACATAAAATTGATTTATAGTTATAATCAGTAAGATAAAAAATGTTAATAATTCTTGTAGGCATACCATGAAATGAATGATAAGCTTCATTATTTGGAACGAATTCCTATTGTCTTCAAGAACCATTCTGAACTGATCCAAGATAAGAGAAGCAGACGTAAGGTTTCAAATTCTTTGAGGATTGTACCGGGTGGCCAAATAAACGAGGTTTTGTATCAAACCTTGACTGAAACGGATTTCGATAGAATTAAATATTGCTATTGGCTTCTGGCCATGGTTAACGAAAGCTCTCAATTTTTATCCACAATGCTTTAGGCAGACGAAGCTACTTTTAATTGCAATAGTGGGGTAAGTTGCCATAATATGCATTATTGGTGTGTCGAAAATCTCCATTGGATGCAAAAAGTTCAGCATCAAGGACGCTGGAGTGTCAACGTATTGTTATGAAACATCACACTGGTATAGTCCCTGAATCAGACTCTGTCTAAGCCATGTATGAAAGTTAAAAGTATGGCGGATGCACAGGGATATCTTAGAACTGTTTACGATTGTAACTATCTTATCTAGACATTGTTTTTGTGACCAGTCTTATCTAGAAAATGCCAGTGCCAATTGTTTTTGTGTAAGGCGCAATATAGAATTATCTAGTAAAAAAGGCACTAATATATAAAGAACCGACCAGGGAGAGTTAGTTCAGTTTATAATTTGAAATCGTGAAATAAACAGTAAGTAAGTGAATATAAAGTAGTGAAATATTCATCTAAATTAGTTTAAGTGAATATACTGTGTATATAATCAGTGAATGGTGTAGTAAATAAATAAATTAAGTAAGTGAACCTACCGTCTGTATGAATTTATCCCACCCGTAATAAAACGTTTAAATAAATAAGAAAAACATTACATTGGTGTCGGAAGTAGGATAATATAAATAAATATATACATAAAAATGGCCACGAGACAATGTGACCTGAAAGTGACCGAACTTAGAGCATAATTGGAGGATCGTGAGCTGGAAACGTCCGGTGGGAAAAGTGAATTATTAGAAAGACTAAAAGTGGCACTGGAAACTGACGGCTTGGATCCTGAAACATTTTTATTCAATGACGAGGCTTCAACCTTAATCTCGTCAATTTCTGCTAATATTTCTGTTAACATGGACGAGAAGATTTCTGCCATGGAAGAGAAGATTTATAATGTGAAAAACGATATTTCTGCCATGAAAGAGAAGATTTCAATAAATGTGAAAAAATATATTTCTGCTAACATGGACAAAGTTTCTGCCGATATCTTTTTAATGAAAAATTACATTTCTGCTGACGTGGAACATAAAATTTCGTATCTTAAATCGGATATGGAGAATAAGATGCGAGAAAATAAAATCAGACACTGAAAATAAGATTAGGAATTATAGAGAAATATGGCAGATTTAAGAACACAAGACTCGCCAGCAGAAGAAAAGAAGATTGAACATATAAAACTCTGCAAGCCAGAAATAAACTCCAGGATAGAAGACATTGGCAGATTTGCACGAGTCAAGGCTCCTTACTTTCGACGGAAAAACATCGTAGACAAATTATGTGTAACAGTTTGTAGCAGCCGCTAGAGTGAATAATTGGTCCGATAGGGAGAAGGCACTGAACTTAACTACCGCGCTTAGGGGATATACCTTAGATGTACTCCAGACGATACCTCTGGAAAAAACGGATGACTTCGAGCAGCTGAAGAAGAGGTTGGACATGCGATACGGTCACGCGCATCTAGAACATTTGTACCAGTCCCAGCTGAAGAACCGAAGGCAGAAACGTGACGAAGCCCTTTAAGAGTAAGAAGTGGATATTGCCCTACTCGTTAGATTTGCTCATCCGTCAGTACCAGAGAACATGATGGAATGTATGGGCATCCAGGCCTTTATTGATGGCTTACGTGACCCCGATATGCAGAGGACGCTTCGTTTAGCCCATCCCAAAACACTAGTTGCCGCATTGACAGCTGCACTTGAATATGAAGCAGCCACGATGGCTTCGGGATACAACAAAGGTAGGACCATACAGGAAAAGAGGACGATGACAGATTTGACCAGATCGTCAACTTGTTGAAAGGTATGGTAGATAAGAAGCCGAAGAAGATCAGGTGCTGTAATTGTGGTGAGCTAGAGCATGCGCGCTGTTCGTGTAAGCGTCCTACTACTCCTGCAAACCAAAAACCTCTTAAATGCAAAGCAGCTACGAAGAATTCGCAGTATAACAAAGGTAGGACTATGCAGGAAGAATGTGACGATGGCAGACTTGACCAGATCGTCAACTTGTTGGAAAGTATAGCAGACAAGAAGACGAATAAGATCAAATGCTGGAAGTGTGGCTAGCTAGAGCACATACGTAGTCCGTCTAAGCGTCCCAAGACTCCTGCAACCCAAGAACTCCAGTCAGAAGGGAAACCAGACACTGGCGAACATCGAGCTGATGTGAATCACCGAAAAGTCGACTCTCTGCCTAGACTGTCATGCCCTGTACACTATTCCCAATGCAGCAGCTCGAAATCTGAGAAAGTTGCAATTTCAAGAATTACAGTAGTCAATGAAGAATGATCCTTACCTAAAGAAGATTCGACAATGGAAGGAAGAAAGTCGGCGACCTACCTGGCAAGAAGTGACAATATTTGCACCGACACTCAAGGCATATTGGGCTCAGTGGGACTCCCTTGTCCTGGAAGAAGGGTCCTTGAGAACGATGATGGTTCCGAGATGAGGAGACAGCTAGTTATCCCGAGAACAAGAGTAGCTGAGGTATTGAAGAAGTTACACGACTGTCCACCGGGAGGTTATATGGGAGTGAAGAAAACCCTTCAGCGAGTTCGGGAAAGATTTTATTGGATGAACAGCTCCGACGATGTGAAGGACTGGTGTACGAAATGTACGACTTGTGCTACGAGTAATGGACCACATCGCAAGAGAAAGGTACCTATGAAACAGTATAATGTTGGAAGCCCTTTCGAAAGGATTGCTTTAGACATCGCTGGACCATTTCCGTTGACAGAAAATGGTGGCAAATACATACCGGTTGTAATGGATTATTTTATAAAGAGGAAGGAGTTAAACCATATTCGAGATGTGTCTGACCCTACCTTCGATGAATTCATGGGCGCGTATGGAGGTACCTGGAAAGCTAGATATGGAGTCACTTCAGAACAACGACAATACTTGTTCACTTTTCCGGAAGATTATTCACTGGCATACAATATCCCTGCCCGTATCAAGAACGCATGAGAGTTGGCAACCGTCTTTCGAAAGAAATCCGGGCAATTATAAAAACTTGAAAACCAGATTCCAGCTCCTGGCAAGACACTGAAACTGAAACATAATTCGCGGTACGTCTTCTACGTGGTAACATAAAATGAATTTCAAGATCGATCTACCTACCTCGATGTGTGGGAAGCACTTCGAAACCTACGAGACAATGTGTTGGAATCCAGCGTGAAGAAACGGCCTATGCCTAAAATAGCGAGTAACCAGTTGAATTGGCGAGTCATCAGGAACATGGTAGAGGTTATCTTCCAAGATACCGGTGTCCAGATATTAATTTGCAGCTACAACCCCCGTTATCAGTATCAGATGAAGACGGTGCCCTGTTATTTCCATACGATCGGAAAGTGTAGAAATGGGGCCAGTTGCCGATTCAAACATCCATTCTCGGCTACACAAAAGTTCCAGGATGAACTTCCATTTAAGGAGGGGGTAATGTTATGAAACAGCACACTGGTATAGTCCCTGAATCCGACTCTGTCTAAGCCATGTATGAAAGTTAAAATTATGGCGGACGCGCAGGGATTTCTCAGTACTCTTTACGATTGTGACTATCTTATCTAGAAAATACCAGAGCCAATTGTTTTTGTGTAAGTCGCAATCTAGAATTATCTAGTAAAAAAGGCAGTAATATATAAAGGACCGACCAGGGAGAGTTAGATCAGTTTATAATTTGACATCGTGAGATAAACAGTGAGTATGAATAAAAAGTGGTGAAGTGTTTATATAAAGAGAATATGCTGTGTATTCAATTAGTGAATAGTGTAGTGAATAAATAAATTAAGTAAGTGAACCTACCGTGTGTTGAATTTATCCCACCCGCAATAAAATAATCTAATAAATAAGAAAAAACATTACAGTACCGTGTGGTATAACTCTTTGTCTCTCTCCGAATTTTCTTTTGGATTTTTTGCGTCTACTATATCGTACTGAACTCTAATATGCATCTGTGAGATGCCCTTAACAATATTCTATCATAAAATTATCACTTGTATACACTTCGGGGAATGTATCGTGTTAACTAACCGAAATTTCTCCCAAAATAACCATGGGATTTATGGGACCCGCTGTACTCGCTCTAGTCAACTGAAAATAATTAGGGTACATCTGTGAAACACCTTGAAAAATATCCAATTATGAAATAGGTCACTTGTATACACTCCGGAGGCTGTATCGTGCTAACAACCCGAAATTTCTCCAAAAAGAACCAAAAATGTGGCATTTCAGATACGATAGCACCCGTTGGACTAAAAAAGGTGAGCTAAAAATCAATAAGGTTTATCTATATGACGCCCTGAACAATATTCAATCATAAAATTGGTCACTTGTATACACTTTGGAGACTGTATCGGAGGAATAATAAACATTGGAACCGCATTCTTCTAGGTGGCAGGTTTAATCTAATTGAACACAAAAGATCAGGGGAGTTAACTCTATTATTTATAATATTATATAAAAATACCAATACTGAGAGTTGTCGTCTATTTCCTAGAGATTATTTTTTGACGTTTCTTAAAACCAATGAAATGCTTCTTTATTTGACACAAGGGTAAGTTTCAACCAATCATGTCATTATTATAGTGGGAATAAAGCTCTTCTGATTATTCTCGGGAATAATCACTGTTGCTTTTATTTGTCTAGCAAGTGTCAGATAGTTGTCAAAATAATTATCTAATTGTGTCAACGTTATATATAAAATGAGTGAACATAATCGGTTTAGTACCTTTTCTGATGAAGAAATAACGAATAAGATTATAGAAACTACTTCGAAAAATACTCTAATAAGTAATCAGTCTATATGGAGACAATTTAAGACCTTCACCAATTTGTGAATCAGAAAATAATCTAGTCAAATATAACTCGAGAGTTCCATAAATTAGAAAATAATTTGACAGATTTTGTTCAAACTTGTTGCCATTTGGCAATAGCCACTCGAGCCCTGCGGGCTCTCGTGACTATTGCCTGGCAACAAGTTTTCAAAAAATCTGTCAAATTATTTTCAATTTATTCTCACTCTCTTGTTATATTACTACTGATAATATCTTGAATTCATTCCTGAGAGTTGTACTCTTAGTTATCTAGTAGTCAGGGTACACGTGATGTTTTTTGAAATAGAGTAACCTTAAAAGATTATTTTGAATTTTTTCTAATTTATTTAAATTACTTTGAGATTCCGTGATCCAAATTAGTGAACCAAACTCTAACATGCTTCTAACTAAGCTATAGTACAAAAGTTTAGGTGTGTTAAAATTAGTAAAAATATGAGATTGTCTTATTATAAAACCAAACGTTTTATTTGCTGACTACTATATTTTCAATGTGTATGGCAAATGAGAATGTGCTGTTGTAAGTTATGCCTAAATCTTTGATTTCTGTACAGCGTTGCAAGCGTTGAACCGCCATTAAATAATTAAAGAGACATGGTTGCTTAATACGCGTTATAGTTAAAACAGAACATTTGCATAGGTTGAAATATAATTTATTTTATAACTCCATTCAAATATCCTATTAATGTCTCTCTGTAACATAACGCATTCTCACTGTTTCTATCTTTTCAATATTTTGAAGTCATCTGCGAATATAAGGCCACTTAATGATACTAGTACTTTAGGCACTCCAGAATTTTCCTTAAATTTCCCCGATGCGTTTTCATTGTATTTAATCAATATATATCTGTTTTCTAGATAACTTTTAAATAGAAGAAGTATGTTCAAAACTACCCAATTTCTCTAGTAGTGATCAACTTTATCGAATCTCTTGCTGAAATCCGTATATATACTCGTATAACATCAAGCTGAGATTTACATTTAATTGACTCAAATACATGATTATGTACTAAAAAGAAACATATTTGTATTGGATGATTTTTTTGACATAAATCCATGTTGGTGAGGTACTATATAATTTTCAACATATGTATATATTTTACAGTATAATATCTGTCAAAAAGTTTGGCGGGGGCACACATAATTGAAATAGGTCGATAGTTTTCGATATTCATTTTATCACCGGATTTAAATATGGAACATACCAATCTTGTTTTCTAGACTGAGGGAAATGCACTAGTTTTTAAATGAAGGTTATAAATATCTATCAGAGGCTGCGGAAATACACTAGTTTTTAAATATAAATATGTATCAGAGGCTGCCTTACCCACTCACCACCAGTTACCTAACATATAAGGTGGTATTCCATCAGTCCCCTCCGACTTTTTGGGTTTTAGATATTTTAGGCCCACATCGAAGTCTAGCTCACAAACCGAATTCAATACGAATGTATTGTTTGTTACGCCCAATTCAGAATTAAAGGGCAAATTGTAACAGGTTTTTTTGTCAGCATATACTGACGCGAAAAATGTTGCAAATGATGCTGCAGTTTTTTCTTTTGCTTTCTACACCGTTAAATTCACCACTATTAGAATTTTTCCTATCATTCTTTATATAATTCAAAAAATTATTTATATCAGAAGTTACTTCCTGCTCTAATTTATTAATATATTCCTTTTTTTTTCAATTTTCATAAGCTCTGGTCTCACTTCTATGTATTTATCATTAAAATAACTGGAAATATTTTTTAGTCTTCGATACTTCTCTTTTTTTTGTTTCTTTTTATGTCGTTTGTGAGTGAACCAAATAGGATACATTTTAGATTTTTTGTAATGAACATATTTTGGCACATATTCCAAATTCTATAAAAATGATTTGAAGCTCAGTTTACATCTAGTTTTTCGTTCAGTACCATATCCCAACTTGTATCCCAGGTACGCTCCGTTAAGGTAAGACTTAGATTTTTTATAGTTGTATCTTGTACAACTTTCAGTGATATTATTCATGTTTTTACACGTGTCCCCATTTGTTATATCTTTAATACAAATTTCAAGAGCAGGATGATATTGATCTGCTTTAACAATTGGCACAAAATCTCTTTTAACTGTACAATTATTATGTAAATTATTCTCCGAAGAGACTACTAAGTTTAATGTTCTTCCATGATTGTTTTTTATGTTATTGTATAAAGTGAAGCCATCAAAATCCATAAAATCATGAAAGCTCTCAAGTATTTCGTTTGATATGATTCTATCATAATTAATTCCAGTTATCAGCAGGTATATTAAAATCTTAAAAAATGGAAACATTATTGTATATGAAATTGACTGTCTCGACCCTTACTTCGTGGAATATGCTCATATTAGTGTTTTTAAATGAAACTCAAGGTCTCTAGTTAATTCCACAATATAATACAAGTTATTGAAAATTCTAAAAATTTTTTTAGAATTTTCAATAACTTGTATTATATTGTGGAATTAACTAGAGACCTTGAGTTTCATTTAAAAACACTATTATTGTATATTTTCATATTACTTTGTAAAAATTCAGAAGCTGATTCATACACGTTAATTAAACTTCTTCTTCTTACAGTGCCATATCCGTGATCGGACGTAGGCGACCTCTCACTTCTACCTGTGTTGTGCTCTCCAGTTACCACAGATAGAAGGGACCTACAGTTTAACGACGGATCCGAACGTCTATGTTGAGAGGCTGTACTAGGCAGAATACTGTCGGTGGTTTGCCATTGCCTTCCGACAGGTGGCTCTCCGAATTTTTAATTATGATGTTAACTAGGCCCGGGTTTGATCCCGGGGCCTCTCGGTTAGCAGACAGAGCACCATTCCACTAGCCTACGGAGACCACAATTAAACTTCTAGAAGGAATATATTCCCCACCACTTTATTTCAATAGATACGTCAAAAAGTGTTGGACAAAAACTTGTCTAATAAAGCTTAACTTAAAAAACCATATATTTTTTGGTACATTTACTGGGTGGATTTCAGTTAAAAATCATACAAAAGTTTAAGATGGTGGTTAGACCCCTTGACGGCCATCTTGGAAATTTGAAAATATTTTCCAGTCTTCTTTTCGCCACTTTAGCAGTAAAATGTTATACTGCACGTCTCTGCGACGAATAGTTCGAGATACAGCACTTTGAATTCTTATCTAGCCACTCTGTGCATTTATTTATTGTATTTTTATAATCTTGCTACAACAATATTATATGTAACCTTGAGAAATCTGTTCAAATGAAGAGTCTATGAATAAATCTTCCTTCTATGTAATTTAGGGATTCTCTCTATCAGTTTATAAAAAAATCTTCATCGTCATCAACATAAAATTTACAATCACTTTTCCAACAAATTTATTCATGAACCTAGTATCAGGAACAGTTTTTCCTTAGTCATTATTGACGTTAGAAATGTGATTCCACATTTGGTTTTACCATCTTCATTCCCGTAAATTGTGAATTCCATCAAAAATATCGACTGGACAAGGTCTTTTAATATGTAAGTATGATGGAGTAGCGTCAAATTTAGTACGTGACGATTGATACTTGAACTTCAATTAACGTAATTCTCGTAATTTGAAGAAAACGGACGAAGTATGTTTGTTTAAAGTTTAAAGCATCAGATGAAGATGCGTTATATTTTTTTATCCGCATTTTTATTGATAATACATACCAGAAATATACAAGGTCTTACAATAACTTGTTTTCTTTACAATATAAAGAAGCTTCTTTACAGTAACAATGTATTTACTTTTCACGTAATAATGAATAAAAAAGAAATTTTTGAAATATTGTAGCTTGCGATAGTTTGTTTGGAAGAATTTTTAAATTTCTATTCACTCATATCGTATTTTTTATTTTTATACGTTGATATAAAAAAAATTATATCATTTCATAGAAACTATTAGCAGTAGAGGTATATAGCTATCACAAATCAACCCGTCTCATTTAAAATTTTCAAAACCATTAGGTACTCCTAGTGGTTTGAAGCTCAGGTCAATACCCAGACAACATTAGATATTCTATTAATCTCCGGGGAATATTCATTTTGGCATATTGGAATATTCTTTAAAAATGCCAAGAATACCTTTATGCTTTTTGGAATATTTCTAGAAAGTGAAATTGGGCATATCCTAAGTATTCAGAGAATATTCCCAAATGAATATTCTTTTTCGTATTATAAATAAGCTAGGATTATTCTGAGAATATTCAGAAAAGTATTATCTAAGAATGTTCTTCAATGAATGTTTCCAGAATATTCAATATATACTATGAATATTCGTGGTAGATTCATTTGGAATTTTGTAGAATTATTTCAAATGGTATATTCAGGGGATATTCTTTGTATTGTAATGTTTTTGTTATTTATTTAAACAATAAACGGGTGGGATAAATTTCAAACACTAACTTACTAATCACTTAATTTATATATACTTAACTAATCACTTAATTATTAATTTATATTAACTGTATATTCACTCAAACTAATTTATATAAACACTTTATATTCACTTATTTACTGTTTAACTCACGATGTCAAATTATAAACTAAACTAACTCTTCCTGATCAGTCCCCTTATATACTAGTGCCTTTTGTACTAGAGAATTCCGGGCTGCGGCTTTATACACACAAATAATTTTTCTGGCCTTTTCTAGAAAACTTTGGTCACAAAAACCAGTTCTAGATAAGATAGTCTCAATCGTAAACAGTTTTTTATAACTGCGTATCCGCCATAATTTTAACTATTATACCTGGCTTAGACAGGGTCGGTTTTAGGGACTATACCAGTGTGCTGTTTCGTAACATTACCCCCTCCCTAAATGGAAGTTTTGTGTAGCTGAGACTAGATGTTTGAATCGGCAACTGGCCCCATTTCTACACTCTCCGATCTTATGGAAATAGCAGGGCACCGTCTTCATCGGATACTGATAATGGGGGTTGTAGCTGCAAATTGATATCTGGACACCGGTATCTTGAAAGATAATCTCTACCATGTTCCTGATGATTCGCCAATCCAACTGGTTACTCGCTATCTTAGGCATAGCCAGTTTCTTCACGTTGGATTCCAACACATGGTCTCGGTGGTTTCGAAGTGCTTCCCACACATCGCGGTAGGTAGATCGATCTTGGAATTACTTTTTAGTTACCAAGTAGAAGACCTATCGCGAATTATGTTTCAGTTTCACTGTCTTGCCAGGGGCTGGAATCTGGTCTTCAAGTTTTTCTAAGTGCCTGAACTTCTTTCGAAAGACGGTTGCCAACCCTCGTGCGTTCTTGATACGGCGGGGATGTTGTATGCCAGTGAATAATCTTCCGGGAGAGTGAACAAATCTTGTTGTTGTTCCGAAGTGACTCCATATCTAGCTTTCCCGGTACCTCCATACGCGCCCATAAATTCATCGAAGGTGGGGTCAGATACACCTCGAATAAGGTTTACTCCTTCCTCTATGTCATGGTCTCCTTCGAATGGCGCTAGTCGGTTTCGGTGAACTACTTTTGGTTTTCCGTTGGGCATCTTGCTTATGCAATATAAAACATCATTGATCCTTTCCTTGATTAAGTATGGACCTTCCCAGGATTTTTGTAATTTTGGAGAAAATCCTTTTCTCCTCGCCGGGTTGTGTAACCATACTTTGTCCCCTTCTTTAAAATCGCCTTCTGTGGCCTGCGTGCCATACCGACTTTTCATACTGTCGCTGGCAAATTAAAGATTCGTTCGAACCAATTCAGGCACATCGTCCAGCCTTCTTCTCAATTGGATCACGTAGTCTTCGCCTGCTAGATCTTCTCCAGGCCTACAGCCAAATTCCAGATCACAAGGAAGCCTCATTTCACGTCCAAACAGGATTTCTGCCGGTGTTTCACCCGTGGACTCATCGACGGCAGATCGATAAGCCAATGCGAATAGGGAGATATACTGGTCCCAATCTCTCTGATGGCTGGATACTACTTTGGACAGGTATTTTCCAATAGTCCTGTTCATTCTCTCGATCATTCCATCTGACTGTGGATGTAATGCTGTTGTTCTGGTCTTCTTCATTCCCAGCTTGTCGCAAATCTCCTGGAATAGATGGCTTTCGAAATTTCTTCCCTGGTCACTGTGGACTTCCATGGGCACTCCATATCGGCTGATGAATTCTTTTACCAATACATCCGCGACAGTTGTGGCCTCTTGGTTCGGGATAGCGTAAATTCCCACCCACTTTGTGAAATAATCCACTACAACCAGTATGTACTTGCTACCATTTTCTGTCGTCGGAAATGGTCCAGCGATATCTAAAGCAATCCTTTCGAAAGGGCTTCCAAAATTCTACTGTTTCATGGGTGCCTTTCTCTTGCGATGTGGTCCATTACTCGTAGCACAAGTCGTACATTTCCTACACCAGTCCTTCACATCGTCGGAGCTGTTCATCCAATAAAACTTTTCACGGACTCGCTGAAGGGTTTTCTTCACTCCCAGATGACCTCCCGATGGACTGTCGTGTAACTTTTTCAGTACCTCAGCTACTCTTGTTCTCGGGATAACTAGCTGTCTCCTCATCTCAGAACCATAATCGTTTTCAAGGACTCTTTTCAACAGCCCTTCTTCCAGGACAAGAGAGTCCCACTGAGCCCAATATGCCTTGAGTGTCGGTGAAAATCTTGACACTTCTTGCCATGTAGGTCGCCGATTTTCTTTCTTCCATTGCCGGATCATCTTCAGGTGAGGATCATTCTCCTGATCTTCTCTGATCCTGGTGGGTGACCATTCTTCATTGACTACTGTAATTCTTGAAACTGCAACCTCCTTAGATTTTGACTTGTTGCATCGTGAATAGTCTACAGGGCACGGTCGTCTAGGCAAGGAGTTGGCTTTTTGGTGATTCACATTAGCTGGATGTTCACCCCTGTCTGATTTCCCCCGTGTCTGGAGTTCTTGGGATACAGGAGTCTTGGGGCGCTTAAACGGACTGCGTATGTGCTCTTGCTCGCCACACTTCCGGCATTTGATCTTCTTCGGTCTCTTGTCTACCATGCCTTTCAACAAAATGATGATATGGTCAAGTTTGCCATCGTCATCTTCTTCCTGCATGGTCCTACCTTTGTTGTACCGCGAGCCCTTCGTGGCTGCTTTGCATTTAAGAGGTTTTTGGTTTACAGGAGTCGTAGGACGCTTACACGAATTTCGTGCATGCTCTAGCTCGCCACAATTACTGCACCTGATTTTATTCGGCTTCTTGTCTACCATACCTTCCAACAAGTTGACGATCTGGTCAAGTCTGTCATTGTCACCTTCTTCCTGTATGGTCCTGTCTTTGTTGTATCCCGAAGCCATCGTGGCTGCTTCATATTCAAGAGCAGCTGTCAATGCGTCAGCTAATGTTTTCGGATGGGCTAAGCGAAGCGTCCTCTGCATATCGGGGTCACGTAAGCCATCAATAAAGGCCTGGATGCCCAGACATACCATCATGTTCTCTGGTGCTGACGGATAAGCAAATCGAACGAGTCTGGCAATATCCGCTTCATACTCTTGAAGGGCTTCGTCACGTTTCTGCCTTCGGTTATTCAGCTGGGACTGGTACAAATGTTCTAGGTGTTCGTGACCGTATCGCATGTCCAACCTTTTCTTAAGCAGCTCGAAGTCATCCGTTTCTTCAAGCGGTATCGTCTGAAGTACATCTAAGGCATCTCCCCGAAGCGCTATAGTTAGGTTCACTGCTTTCTCCTTATCGGACCAATTATTCACTCTAGCGGCTGCTTCGAACTGTTTTACGTAATTGGTCCACGACATGTTTCCATCGAACGTTGGGGCCTTGACTCGGGTAAAACTGCCAATATTATCTGTCTTGGGTTGTGTTTCTGGATTGCAGATCTCGATCTTCTTTTCTTCTGCTGAAGTATCTTGTGTTCTTAAATCGGAAATCTTTGTCTCTAACTAGTTGATTTTCTCGTCCATCTGATTTTCCATCGTTGTCATCTTATTCTCCATGTCTGATTTTAGAGACGAAATTTTATTTTCGACTTCAGCAGCAATGTCATTTTTCAATGATAAGATATCTGCAGAAATATCGTTTTTCGCATTCGTTGGAAGTTTCCCTTCCATGGCAGAAATCTCTCGTCCATGTACTCTTCCATGGCAGAAATCTTCTTGTCCATATTAGCAGAAATTGACGAGATTAAGGTGGAAGCCTCGTTATTGAATAGAACTGTTTCTGGATCAAAACCGTCATTTTCCAGTGCCACTTTAAATCGTTCTACTAATTCGCTTTTCTTTCCGGACGTTTCCAACTCACGATCTTTCAATTCTGCTCTTAGTTCCGCCACTTTGAGGTCACATAGTCTCTTGGCCATTTTTGCGTAGCAATTTATTTATATTACCCCACACCTGACACCAATGTAATAATTTTGTTATTTATTTAAACAAGAATCGGGTGGGATAAATTTCAAACACTCGGTATGGCTAATTACTAATTTATTTAAACACTAACTCACTAATCACTTAATTTATATATACTTAACTAATCACTTAATTATTATTAACTGTATATTTACTCAAACTAATTTATATAACCACTTAATATTCACTTATTTACTGTTTAACTCACGATGTCAAATTATAAACTAAACTAAGTCTTCCTGATCAGTCCCCTTATATACTAGTGCCTTTTGTACTAGAGAATTCCGGGCTGCGGCTTTATACACACAAATAATTTTTCTGGCCTTTTCTAGATAACTCTGGTCACAAAAACCAGTTCTAGATAAGATAGTCTCAATCGTAAACAGTTTTTTATAACTGCGTATCCGCCATAATTTTAACTATTATACCTGGCTTAGAAAGGGTCGGTTTTAGGGACTATACCAGTGTGCTGTTTCGTAACAGTATATTCAGAATATAGCAGGAATATCCTCAGAATGTTCGGAACACATACATTTAATGGGGGGAGAGAGGAGGATGCATGTGAATGCACTTTTTTCAAATTTTTGTAAATAAATAAATTTTCATAGCCTGATGGGATTCTCTACTCGACCATTCACTGGATGGTGGCTTCTAAAGTGAATAAAGCGGCACAGGCACAAATTCGATTTAGAACATGAGGTCAATAACATTAGTGCTTAATGCTGGTTACACCTAAGAAAAACATATATTTTAACTTCCTAAGAATAATAAAATAAAATTCAATATTAAATTATCCAAGTTTTTATTAGACAAACATAAACTTCATAACTCTCTATAAATTTTTAAAATTTATAAATGTTTAACTATAATATCGAGTGTTCGACAAAATTTTCGCTCAAGTTGGCTTTGAAAAAACAAAATTGACCAAATACTTGATTCTATCTTTTAAAATTTATAAATATTTATAGGGCCCACACTGCGAGCTTTTAGCATTCGTTTTATCCAAATGGACAAAACTGTCCGGCTAAGGCTACATAACCGAGGTATAACTGAAAAACATCCTTATTGTTGACGTTTTTCAATCAGATATATCAATTTTACCCGTTCGGGTAGGGCGGTGTTAAAAGCTGGCAGCGTGTGGATTCAGAAACTTTTGTTATATCGTCATAGTCACTAGAATATATTGCGACGGCCTAAGATGAACGTGCCGGTGCTGTAATGGTGTGGTATCTGCAATTAAAAAAAGTAATTGTAGTAATCATTTTTAGAAATTTTACAAATATAAGTATAAAAAATATCATATTTGCTCAAATTTGTCACTATGCAGAATACAAAATACAAAGCATATGGTGATTAATTATTGTATGTTCTTTTCATGTAAGTTATTACCAGCCTCAAGTTCTTAAGCTAATTTACTTGTTTAAATGAATGTTGACTTAGTTTCATAATAAATGTTTCAATTCTTTTGTTTCCATTATCTTAACACCAGGATATTCCCTTACACAAATTCCAAGAAGGTATTAATCCCGTCAGAAAGCATTAATTAATTATGCGGCCAGATGACAAAAAATAAATATCAATAACAGCTGATTATAATGTCTACTTAAATTTAATATTTACTAGACTAAGTAACTATTTTTGTTGGTGGATCATTCAATAAAATGTGACCTTTGCGTTTTAACCATGGAAATAGGGTAGGCACAGCTAGTTGAAACAAATGCTTGGGATATCCTGTTTTGGAAACAAATTTTTTCTGAAAGTGAAGTTCACACAACCTATAATTCTTTTGTAAAGCATCTGTAGTATTTCCAAACAAATCTGCACAGTTACAATCTTCCAACCAAAAGTGTACCCTAAAAAGTAAATAAATGTAGGTATATTTTCACATGTCTATAAAATAAATCAACTACTAATTTAAATTGAATATGTACTTGAATAGATGAGGCTTTTACTTGATGAAGATCCATACCGAACGATGAAATAAAACAATATAGTTTGTTTAAATCTTCATATATTTGAACTAATGTTCAATTTAAACTTGTTCGTTTTGACAAAGCTACTGTGTTAGTGAAACGCGTCAACAAGTTTAAATTGAACATTAGTTCAAATATATGAAGATTTAAACAAACTATATTGTTTTATTTCATCGTTTGAATATGTACTATTATTTAACTTATTTTCTGCTGAACAGCGCTCGTCAGCAGAAAGCTTATTGTAGTACATATTATTATTTCATGTTATTAAAGGCTGAGGGACAGATCAACGTTAAAAACCAAAAACATAGAATTACACAACTTACAATGCATAGGTACATGTAAAGTACAATGTAAAATATTAAAAAAGTAATATATACCTATGATATATTGCATATAGAAACAATGTCTCTTACCTCACAGGGTCTTTGGGAAATCCAAACAGAATTATTCTTTCTCCTGTTCTTGAGTGGCATCCACGAACTGCACAAGTTATTCATCCCATAACAAATACAATAATTTCTCACTAAGAGTTCCACTAGTCATAATATTGTTGAAAACAAAATCAAAAGAAACTTTAATAGAAGGGTATGCTTTTTTGTGATTGTTTAACAACGAATAGTATTTTTTGGTTAACAGGAAATATGACATTGACATATAACTTATTCGAAACATGGCGTGTATCTTACGTCACACCTGCCCATTCAGAAAAGGAACTGTCTAAAAGTTTCGCCAGTTTGAGTTGGTGTATTCTTTGCTAAACGTTAAAATGGTGGATATTTTATTTTTAATATATTTAAGCTATGGGTAGATGTCAATCCACTCCAGTTCATAGGTTAATATTAGATAAAACGGAAGGCAAACGAACCTATCGACACTTGACTTTGAGCATGCCAAGCTTATAATTATGATTTATATATTTGTTCTCTTTTTATCACACGACGATATGACAAATAACATTATATCCACACCGTATCAACCGTTTATTAGTGTTCATATTGATCATATTTTTATATCTTTTTCTTATATTATAATCTATATCTGAACTTCAATGAGTTTAATACATGGTTATTTTTTTAACTATTTACACCTATGTAGGGTTTAACATCCGGATAAATGTTTGAACTATAACTTTCGTCCCATGTGAAAAATAATATTAATTTTCTTTAATAATAAGTAAATATGCTTAAAAGAATATGCTAGTCATATTCAGTTTGGTAATATAATAAAATGAATATTTTAAGAATATTGATCAGGCTTGTTCTGTGAATATATTCACTAAGGAATATAAATAGAATATTCAAAAATAATATTAATATTATAAGAATATTCTCAGTTGATTCGGAATATTCTCATACTTTTTGGTGTATTTAAAGATTATTCTATGAATATCCCATGTTGTCTGGGTACTTTAATTCAAAAACTTTTTATATAAATGTGGACTTTTGTCATGATTTTTCATAATTACGAAAATTCATTTTTCAGTTACTTCAGGACTTTGTATTGTTCATTGAAACTAATTACCGTGGTCTTGGTAATATTTTATCTGACTTTTACCTATTTATATACTTTTTTCATGACTTAAGAGCTTAAGATCATTAAACATCTAATAAAACTTATGTAATTTAGTGGCCTTAATATCAAATTGGGGAAATCGTCTTCAGAGATGGTCTTATAAGTATACTAATAATATAAATAAAATATTAAAACTTTTTTGTCGTAGATATTTCTACTTTCATATGTAAATTTTTGGCTTTTTTGCAAATATTTACTATGAAATTAGAACATCCTTCCACACTTTTTACAGAGTTAGGATTGGCAAAACAAAAAAATCTTGGTTCTGGGTGCCGTCAATTATTGATTATTTAGAACTATGTACATATGTGTAATTCGTCTCTAATATCTCATAACTCCTATTTATATTTTTACATTTGTTGCGTTTAATGTATTCAGTCATACCAACTACAAACAAACTTAGATCTTCTCTCACATCTCTTCTAAAGAAAAACATCAAACTTCTCAATTCCAAGACCAATTTCATTCCATATCAAATCGATAAAAGGAAATATAACCAAAGCTTGTCTAAGCTTGTTTTGAGTAAAATAACTGATGGTGACATAAGGTCAGCTAGCAGAATCTTGAGCTCCAGTGATACGTTGACTGAATACAATGATACCATACTTTCAGTTCTCCGATCAAAACACCCTCGATCAATTTCCTTCTCGAATTCTCTGGATTCGCAACCACCAAACGATTTTTCAGGATTAACGGTGTTCCAGTTTTCAGAACATGAAGTTTTGGAGGCAATAAAATCTTTTCGTTCTGGTTCTGCTGGTGGTTTAGATTCTTTCCGCCCTAGCCACATGCAAGACCTCATTAGCCATAGTTCTGGAAATTCAGGACAGAAACTTCTTTGTTCTGTTACAAAATTATGTAACTTTATTTTAACAGGTAGGGTTTGTCCAGAAATTTGTCCTATACTTTTTGGTGCTTCACTGTGTGCTCTTCAGAAAAAGGATGGAGGAGTTAGACCGATTGCTGTTGGTACTTTTATCGTCGTTTGGTAGCTAAACTTTGTTGTTTGAGGATCAGAGACGAACTAGGATCGACGTTACGCCCCCTACAGTTTGGTTTCGGTACTGCAGGTGGATGTGAGGCTGTTGCTCATGCTGCTCGTAGATATATTAATTTTCATCCAAATCCTGATTCAAAAATTTTCCTCAAAATAGATTTCAAAAATGCCTTCAACACGATTGATAGGAACATTATGCTTCGTAAGGTTAAAGATTCGTTTCCAGGATTGTTTCCCTTCTTGAGTCAGTGTTATAAATCAGCTTCCTATTTGACTTTCGGGGAACATCTGATTCTGTCAGAAAGCGGTGTTTAACAGGGTGATCCCTTGGGTCCTGCTCTTTTTTGTCAGACCATCGACGAACTCACTAGAAATTTATCTTCTGAATTTAGTTGTTGGTATTTGGACGATGGCTCAATCGCTGGCGATGAAAACATTGTTTCAAAGGATTTAGAAAAAATAAATAATTATTCAAAAAATCTTG
This sequence comes from Galeruca laticollis, assembly GCA_963921935.1. Classification (NCBI taxonomy): domain Eukaryota; kingdom Metazoa; phylum Arthropoda; class Insecta; order Coleoptera; family Chrysomelidae; genus Galeruca; species Galeruca laticollis. The sequence goes on from OY998183.1 coordinate 65,556,881, forward strand.
GACTTGAGCAAAATTTTGATAAATGCGAGATGATTTCTCTTTTAAATTCGAGTAATATTATTTTGAAAATTGCTCCTGATATAAGAATTTTGAATAAGTCTAAATGGAGTCTCCTAGGTACGCCTCTTTCTAAAGATTCAATTCCAAATTATCTTCGAGAAAAACGTGAATCACTCCAATTGTTGACCACTAGATTAAACGAACTTCCCAAACACGTCGCATTTTTCCTTTTGAAAAATTGTTTGACCATTCCAAAACTCATGTACGCCCTCAGATGTTTCTTACCTTGGTCAAGTCAATTAGAGCTCGACGAATTTGATAATTTACTCCATAAGACGACTGAATATGTTACAAACAATTATTTTAATAATGATTCATGGCTCCAAGCAACGCTTCCTGTAAACCTTGGTGGACTAGGGCTACGTTCGGCTTCTTCCTTAGCTTTACCAGCTTTTCTTTCATTAGTCAATAGTGTTTCTGTTCTTATTGATGCCATCTTTCCTCCTATATTCATCAATATCAAAGATGATTTTTATGCTGAAGGTGGATTACTTTGGCATGCCGCAACTAATATTGATCCTCCCACAGATAAAAAGAATATACAGAAAATATGGGACCGACCTCTTCTGAATATTATAACTGATAAACTTCTGAAATCTACAAGTGTATATGATAAGGCTCGTCTGAAAGCAGTTATGATCAATGAGTCAGGTGCTTGGCTAAATGCTTTACCTGTTGCATCTCTTGGAACGCTATAAGACGATGAATCTTTCAGAATAGCAGTAGGGCTTAGGATGGGTTGATCAATATGTGTGCCTCATACTTGTGTTTGTGGTAGTGTAGTTGATGAGGAAGGTGTACATACAGGTGAATGACATATTGAAATGAGCTTTGGTGTCAGCGGATGTTCCTGCAATTTTGGAACATTCAGGTACCAGTCGAGATGATGGTAAACGACCCGATGGTATGTCTCTCATACCCTGGAAATACGGTAAACCTGTAGTATGGGACTTCACTTGCGTTGACACTGTAGCGGCTTCCCATCTAGACGAAAGTTCTGAGTCAGCTAGAAGTGCAGCTGTGTCTGGCGAAAAATTGAAAAAAAAAATACAAAAATCTTGGTAATAACTATTTGTTCCATCCAGTAGCAGTTGAAACTTTTGGTGTTTATGGCCCGGAATCTCTGTTATTTGTTCATGAACTCGGAAGGAGATTAGGCCAAGCAACGAAAGAGAGCCGTTCTACTTCTTTTTTGATAGAGAGAATTAGTATTGCTATTCAACGTGGTAATGCTGCTTCGGTTCTTGAAACTATTCCTCCATCACATAATTTGCATGAGATCATGCATTGCCCTCATTCCAGTACGGAACCAAAATCTCTTTGAGACAAGCCAAGAGCTAGTCATCAGTCTCCTACAAAATTTAATTTGCAAGTGATTGATTCACCTTCTTCTTTTTCAGAACGGTCAATGGAAGATAGTGACGTGGTAACTGAAGAAGCAAGAAGTAGCCATTCCCTCTCTGAAAATTATTCGAGAGTTAACAACTTCTCTTCATACATTTCAATTTCGACCAAAGATTTTCAGAGAAGGGATGACACTCAAGCAGAACACGTCCAAAAATGATTTGGATGTCAAGGAATGTATTAGATAAGTGATCGGGACCAACGATCTATCGACATCTCCCAAACTTACCAATCCGCAATTTCTCCATCCAATTCAATTGCAAATAACATCAACTCAAATTCCTTATCACGTATATCAATTAAGAGAGACAGTAATAGAATCCGAGATTAGTCGGATAATGATAGTGGTTGCGAAAGAGTTGTTAACAATTACTCTACGATCAGGTCCTTGGAGGTTGTTTCCCAAAAATCTCTGGGTCTTAATGGCATGAAAAATATCGATAACACATGTTTCATGGATAGCGTTATCCAATGCCTATCGAACACAAGGTGGCTATTAGAATATTTAAGTGAAGATACATACATGAGAGATATCAACACATGCATATCCAGCATGAAGGGAGCTCTAATTAAAGCATTGGCTGAAGTTATTAAAGAGCTTTTCTCTGAAGACGGTTCGGACAAGGTGGTTAACACCGTATCATTAAAAAGTCAGATTCAGCGATTCGCTCCAAGGTTCATGGGATATGCTCAACGAGATGCGCCGGAGTTCCTTCGTTACCTATTAGAAGGACTTCACAAAGATATCAACAGGGTACATGAAAAACCTAAACCCATATTAACAGAAATTGATGAAAATCTCAGTGACAATGAAAAAGCACAAGAATCTTGGTTAAGACATCTGCGAATGGACAACTCCAAGATCGTAGATAACTTCGTTGGTCAATTAAAATCTACACTCAAATGTACATATTGTGGTCACTGTTCTGTTACCTTTGATCCCTTTTGGGATTTATCCCTTCGTATACCCCAAAGAACAGGTCAATTACGTCTTTCACAATGTTTGGATTCGTTTACAAGAGAAGAATCGCTCGACTGTGATGATAAACCGACATGTTTGAAATGTAAGGAACGAAGACTATGCACTAAATCATTCTCCATTCATAAATTTCCGAAAATCCTGACTATTCACCTGAAGCCCTTTTCGCCGACAGAAAGATTTAGGGGAAAAATTAATGTTACAATAGATTTTCCAATAGAAGGGCTTGATATGATCCATTACGGGGATGATAATGTGGCACCTTGTAGGTACAACCTCTACGCTATATCAAATCCCAGCGGAACCACTTACAGTGGTCACTACACGGCATAATGCCGATATACCTACACTGGACAGTGGCACGAATATAATGATTCAAGGGTGTCATGAATATCATCGAAATCTTTAGTCAGTGGGGAAGCATACGTTCTCTTCTATGAGCAAGAAGGCATCAAGTCCTACCTTTCAAGTCAGTAACTTTTTATTTTAAAATTTAAATTTGTATTTTTATGTGTATTATGTTTTGTATTGTCGTTTTTAATTGTTTAGTTTATGTATAAATTATGTAATTACAAGGACAAAATATCTAAAATTGATTCTTCAAAATCACTTTCTATATCAACTTCATCATCCTCGCTATCTCCGTCTTCGGCCAAATTAATAATAGTATTATCTACAACAATATCTAAAAGTGGTTCATTGTTCATAAATTGATCTGCAATCTTTTTAACATGGTCACATCTTACTTCCCAATCATTTGCAGAAAATGTGTGAAAAAATTCATTACAGAATTCTTTAACCTTTGTAAAATTCAAGGTAACATTTCCTTTGGCCATATATTCATTAAGTGCCGCCCAAACACTTTCGATCGGATTTAAGTCCGGGTGATGAGGGGGTAGTCTTAAAACTTGCAATCCATGTCGAAGAAACAATTCATCAATTTTATAAGTTTTATATTGCGGTTTGTACATTTTTACAACGTTATAAAGATCCGGTTTCAACCTTTGTTCACTGTAATATATGTTTCTTTCAGAAAGCCAGTTTTTTAATTGTTGTTTAGTCCAAGCAGTCGTAGGTAATTTTTCATTTAGAACATTGTGATATGGGGCGTTATCAATGACCTCAACAGCGTTTATGGTAGGTTTGGAATAAGTTTTTCTTGTACCCACTCCTCATAATTTTCATACGCTATTCTGATAATCTTCTGTTTTTGACTGGGACTTCCACATAATACCAGCATTATGTACAAAACCATTCTCACTTCCTGCATACACAATGATGATCCTATAACCTTTTGAAACGGGTTTCCTTAATCTTTCGTTACTCTTGTCGCTCCATCTTTTGAGGTGCGTGTGACATGAATGAATGTTTCATCCATATAAATGATAGGTTTGCCCTGTTCTCTGCACTTTCTTATGTTTCTTAAATATAGTAGGCGTAAATGTCTGATTTCGTAACGTTTCATCGACAAACTTCTGTTGTCGTACATGTTGGTCCAACGAAAACCCAAAGAATGTATTTGTTTCCGCAGAGATTCGCGACTTCCTGGGAAGCCATATCTATCTGCAAAGGTCAGTTGTATATTTCTCAACGTGGGTACTTTTTTCTCGGTATGTGATAATTTATTATGCACCCTCTAAGCACAGTTTTGTTGAATTGATCCATCCAAGATTTACTCATGTGTATTTTTATACAAATAAAATGAGGAAGTAGTTGAATTTGTTTTCAGTGACCGTTCTTTGAAATAAAAATTTTTGTCGTGGTTTTCGACCACTTAAAAGAAGTATTAAATTCAAAAATACTATATTACGTTTCAGTTCATTAGTTGTTTCAAACGATCTTTAGATTTTAGTTCAAACATATTTTAACATTACCAAACCGCAATTGTAACTTAAATCGGTGGATTGTTCTAAACAAATAATAAAACCGAAACGTAATAGAGATAGGTATGAAATGAGTATAATAATTATACTTATAAGCTAAAAAACCTATTACATTTAGATTGGTATCTCACACAAAATAAACATGTGCCCTTTCATATACTCCTGTAGATAGAAACGGAATAGTTATTTATGCAACAAGTGCATAGAGTGGTGCTTTTTTTCACGAATGGAAAAGTTGACGCATGAGCCGCAGGCATGCAAAAACCAAAAAATGTCTCATTTAGGTTGCTCCAAATGGACTAAAAATGGCGTCGATTTGTTTTATATGATGATATAACGGTGAACAAAATTGACACATGAGTGCATAAAATACTTTTTCTACTACCGTGCGTAAAGTACGTACTTTAGACACACTTTCGAGTGCGTAAAGACTTTTTCTTTACGCACTAGTGCATAAAGGAAAAGTTCCAATTTATATGTAGTTTTATCTAGTCTTATAAAAATATAGATAAGTATAATAAACGGATATTGAATCTGAATTTTCTTTAAATCAGAGATTGAAACATATAGAATTCAGTAAAGTACATACGTAATAATTATTGAAAACTGGAAAATAATAGAATACGGTGCATGGATAGGTACTTATAAGTTGGCTGTCAGTGAGTGACATTTCTGCGTGCATTGAATCTGATATTTAAATTTGAAATTTAGATCTTCCGACTATACCTAGGGTAAGCAAAAGTATTTATATTTAAGTATTGAAGATTTTTAGAAAACTATGATGTTATTTTAGATTCTTTTTTTAGAAAACGGAATATGTAGGTAAATATAATTATAGAGATGGATTGCTCTGATGATCTCTCAGGAGATTATTTTGAAAATACACCATCAAACATATTACACGAAGCACAGAATGCTTCTAATGATTTATTGCCCCAAAAATCTATGAATAATTACGAAACAAAATAAAATTTGATTAAAGAATGGTGTAGGAAAAATAAAATAACAAAATATTATGAAAATGTCCGAGTGCACAAATTGCACCTTAAATATTAGTATTGTTAATAATTGAATTCGTCTGTTGTTTTGTTAATTTGTTGTAATTTTGATTAAAATATATAAAAGCATTATAGTTTCTTCTAAAGAAAAATTAAACCTACTTAAGTGCTCAAAGAAAATTACTAATAACCTTCTGTATTTTGATAAAATTTTCGGTAGTAGAAAAAATAGTGTATGCAATTCGTGTGTAAAGGCCTTTTTTCGACTCAGGTGATTCACATTCTTCGAAAAAAGGCTACTTTACACACTTGTTACATAAATAGCTATTTGTATTACTAGGGAGGAAAGTACCACTTTTCCTCCCGCAGGATGTAGTTTACTGCCCGACGCGAAGCGGAGGGCAGTAAACATCCAAGGGAGGAAAAGGCACTTTACTCCCATGTGATACATTTGATTTTTCCTCCTACCAACCTTTTTTTGAAAATTTATTTCCTTGTAGTGAGAAATATGCCAGTAAAACATTCTCTGAATATTTATGTATCTTGTTGTCTTCAGCCCATTGCTTATATTGTGCATATTGTTTTTCATACCTGTCTTTAGATTTTTGTGGTAGTAAGGTTAATGACGCTATGTTGGCTTGTTCCTTAATATTTGGTGGTGTATTTGGAAATTCAAAATCGCTTGAATCGCTCTCCATCTTTCAAAAATTCAACTAAGTTTAATGAATGTAGCGACTTTGCACCTCAAAAGTCAATCGCCGTGTTTACTGTCAGTGAGCCACAGCATACTATGCTTTTCTTATTCTGAACTCAAGAAACGTATATCTAAGATTCCTGAAGTTGAAATTTGTATTAAAGAACTACGTTGAAGTAACATTAATGTTTGATTTTTACCAAAAAACAGGATGTTCTAGAAATTTTGGAAACAATATGAATATAATGATTTCACAAGTTTCATCGTTTACAACTTACTTGAAATGAGGGGGAGGAAAAATACTTTCCTCCCTAGGGAGGAAAGTGCTTTTCCTCCCTAGGGAGAAAAAGTATGAGTTTCCTCCCTGATTTGAGGGGGGAAAGTGTGTACTTTTTATAGGGGTAGGAGGAAATAACTATTTTCTACTTCTGCTACTAAAACCCCACTTTGAACACGGGTTTGACATGCACAAAACGACTCTTTAAACACTAGTGCTTAAAATACGAAAAGTCACATCTCGTTTATCTTTTGTTTTTTAAACGTCAAATCAAGTGTATCTTTTGTATATTATATTTCATGTTCCGTGGTAATTTTGTTATTCTGCGTCATTTGATTTGTCAGTCAGCTGTCAGCTATCGTCCGTCATGTAATGAATATAATTCTAATATAATATAATTTATTCCCTCCCGCGAGCGAAGAAAAAGTATAGTAAGCACCTCGTGTTAAAAACGTCTTTAGTCACTCGTTTCACAAGGAACTCGTTCCGCTTCGCTCCACTCGTGCCTCGTAAAACTCGTGACTAAAGTAACCTTTTTGACACTTGGTACTTAATATACTATTGTCTCACCATAATGTCACTTTTTTAAATCGTTTAACAAATAAATATTTTATGTACGAAAATCGATTTAAAAAATTTACTATCGAGTGTAAATTTGTTAAATAATTACTTTGGTTTAAAAATTGTATTGCAATGATTAAAACTTACCTTTGTTAATGGAATTGTCGACTTGCTATTGTTTGCCCCTTCGATCATGAAATTTAAAAAATAGCAAAAAACGAAGTATATTTTTTGTACTTATATTAAAACGAATATTTTTTCAAAAATAAATGACAATGCCTGACAAATTAAAAGATAGATACCAACTAAATTATTGTGAGATATCTTGAATAAAATATAAGGGTTCCAAGACCTCTAGTTAGTTGTAAGTACAGAGGTAATAGTTGCATATTGTATAATATTAATTAGTATGAGTATGAATGATTATTTGTAACGTCACGTGACACAGCTTTTACTTTATCTCCGTGAACGATACAGGTCAGTTCAGTAGATTCTTTTTTACTTGGTTTCCTCCAATCAATTGTTTCCTTCGCTTTTTATTCTTTTTCACAGGAAATGGGCTCAGCTGTGTTTCAATTTTAACTTTTTTTGTCTCTTTCTTTCTCTCTCTTATTTATTTTATGAATTGTGCTTTTTCCTTTGGTTTGTTTAATAAGTCGCTCTACCATTTTATCTCTTGAAATATGCAAAACTGAATGCAGCCCCTTGTCAAGACGTTTTACAGTCATTCCACCTAAATAAAAATATTTAATTTGCTTGTGCATACTATCCAAGTACACATTTGTATTTATGCCGCAATGCTTTTGGGTAGCAATATGTCCATAATTTACAATTTTCATAATAATGCCTTTTAAAATAATTTCCAAATTCAACTGTATCTTCATCTTCATTTAAAAACACTAACATATTCTCTAATTGGTTTTGAAAAAAAGTTTCATTTACATTCTGATGCAAAACTTTTAGATTTTTATAGACATATTTTCGTTTTTCTAAGTTATTAATCTTATTCAAGTTATTTTTCCAGGTCCTATCAATGTGCCAGGTACAAAACAACTGGTGTGGAACTTCACATATCACAGATGACCATGCCTGATAAAAGATTCCAGTAATATCAGACATGAAAGTTTTAGGAGAGATTTTACTGCCAATTTTGGACTTAATAGTTTCAAAGTAGATTTTATGGACAAGCATGTCTTTTCTGCTGGTGAACATAAAGGCAGTGGGAAATCTCTCATAAAATTATCCTCAATTATTGGTGTTGTAAGTTCAAAATCATAATTATTAAGGCCATGTGTCCTATCTATAGCTATAATATCTTTTCCATATTTCTGTAGCATATTGCTGATATTGATTCATTACGATGAAACAAAAGTCATATTCTTCAAATGCAAAACCTCCTAAGATTTCTCCATACTTTTTATGAAGTAAAATTGGGTTGAATTCGCAATTCTTCAATACACCGGTGGACACCTATAGCATCATTCTTACTTCGTACACCCTCTTGAAAATCGATATTAAAACTCCTTTTAACATGTTGCAAGTCTTGTTTTGTCACAAGGTCAACTCTTTTTAATCCATTCCTAATGTTATCACATAACGAATTTCTCCTAGCCCAGACAACATGGGATATTCATAGAATAATCTTTGAATACACCAAAAAGTATGAGAATATTCAGAAATCAACTAAGAATATTCTTATAATATTAATATTATTTTTGAATATTCTATTAATATTTCTTAGTGGATATTCACAGAACAAACTCAATGAATATTCTTAAGATATTCATTTTAGAATATTATCAAATTGAATATTCTTAAAATATTCATTTATGAATATTACCAAGCTGAATATTCCTTGCATATTCTTTTAAGCATATTTACTTATGATTAAAGAAAATTAATATCATTTTTCACATGGGAATTAGTTATAGTTCAAACATTTATCCGGATATTCAACCCTACGCATAGGTGTAAATAGTTAAAATAACCTCCATACAACTAATAAATATAATATATCAAATTAACCATGTATTAAACTCATTGAAGTTCAGATAGAGATTATAAGATAAGAAAAAGATATAAAAATATGCTCGATATGAACACTACATAAACGGTTGATACGGTGTGGATATAATGTAATTCTTCGTGTGATAAAAAGAGAACAAAGATATAAATCATAATTATAACATTCAGCGTAAAGCCAAATCAAGACAGGTACCCAATCGCGTCAACAAAAAGCCGCCAGCCAATTAAAATGCAACTGGCGTTCTCTGTACACACGTTTATTGGTCTGTATGTCTATGTGTCTGTGATGGGCTTAAGCCAGGTGTGACGTGTGATAGACGCCATGTTTCAACTTTCAAATAAGTTATATGTCAGTCATATTTCATGTTAACCAAAAAAAATGTTTGTGCTTTTATTAAAGTTTATTTTGATTTTGTTTTCAACAATATCGTGACTAGTGGAACTCTTAGTGAGAAATTATTGGATTTGTTATGGGATGAATAACTTGTACAGTTCGTGGATGTCACTCAAGAACAGGAGAATGAATAATCACGTTTGGATTTCCCAAAGACCCTGTGAGGTAAGAGTAATTATTTCTATATGCAATATATTATTGGTATATATTATTTTTTTAGTATTTTACATTCTACTTTACATGTACCTTTGTATTGTAAGATGTGTAATTCTATGTTTTTGGTATTGATCTGTCCCTCTGCCTTTAATAACATGAAATAATATGTACTACAATAAGCTTTCTGCTAACGAGCCCTGTTCAGCAAAAAATATGTTGAATAATAAGACATATTCAATTTAAATTAGTAGTTGATTTATTTTATACACATGTGAATACCTACATTTATTTACGTTTTAGGGCACAATTATGGTTGGAAGATTGTAACTGTGCAGATTTGTTTGGAAAGACTACAGATGCTTTACAAAAGAATTATAGGTTGTGTGAACTTCACTTTCAGGAAAAATTTGTTTCCAGAGGAGGATATCACAAGCATTTATTTCAGCTAGCTGTGCCTACCCTATTTCCATGGATAAAATGCAAAGGTCACATTTTATTGAATGATCCACCAACAAAAATAGTTACTCAGTCTGGTAAATATCAAATTTAAGTAGACATTATAATCAGCTGTTATTGATATTTATTTTTTGTCATCTGGCCACATAATTAATTAATACTTTTTGACGGGATTAATACCTTCTTGGAATTTGTATAAAGGAATATCCTGTTGTTAATATAATGGAAACAAAAAAATTAAAACATTTATATCTGTTGATAAAACTAAGTGAACATTCATGTAAACAAGTAAATTCTTAAGAACTTGAGGCTGGTAAAAACTTACATGAGAAGAACATACAATAATTAATCACCATATGCTTTGGTATTTAAGCGCCAATACAGAATACCAGTGTCAATGTAATGTATTCTGCATAGTGAAAAATTTAAGAAAATATCTATTTTTTTTATACTTATATTTGTAAAATTTCTACAAATGATTACTACAATTACTTTTATAATTGCAGATACCACACCATTTTGGCTGCCGGCACGTTCATCTCAGGCCGTCGCAATACATTCTAGTGACTGTGACGATATAACGCAAGTTTATGAATCCACACGCTGCCAGCTTTTAACACCGCCTTACTCGGGTAAAATTGATATATCTGATTGAAAAACGTCAACAATAAGGATGTTTTTCAGTTATACCTCAGGTATGTAGTCTTAACCGGACAGTTTTATCCATTTGGGTATAGCGAATGCTAAAAGCTCGCAGTGTGTAGGCCCTAATTATATTTATAAATTTTAAAAGATTAGCCCTATATTTTTTGATAGAAACAAGTATTTGGTCAATTTTGATTTTTCTTTATTTTTCATTCCTCACGAAAGAATGTAAGTATGTATAAATATTTTATTTTATGAAACTGATGTTCAACAAGTAGATTCCTGCTTTATATATTTTGTGAGGCGCTGTCGTTTTCGCTCGAAAACGATAAAATGCAAGTTACCGTTGAATATTTATAAATTTTAAAAGTTTATAGAGAGTTATAAAGTTTATGTTTGTCTAATAAAAATTTGGACAATTTAATATTGAATTTTATTTTATTATGCTTAGGTAGTTAAAATATATTTTTTTCTTAGGTGTAACCAGAATTAAGCACTAATGTTATTGGACTCATGTTCAGAATCCAATTTGTGCCAGTGCCGCTTTATTCACTTTAGAAGCCACCATCCAGTGTATGGTCGAGTAGAGAATTCCATCAGGCTATGAAAATTTATTGATTTACAGCAATTTGAAAAAAGTGCATTTACATGCATCCTATGTACTAACCCTCCCCTCTCCCCCCATTAAATGTATGGTTCTGAATATTCTGAGGATATTCCTGCTATATTCTGAATATACAAAGAATATCCCCTAAATATACAATTTGAAATAATTCTACAAAATTCCAAATGAATCTACCACGAATATTCATAGTATATATTGAATATTCTGGAAACATTCATTGAAGAACATTCTTAGATAATGCTTTTCTGAATATTCTCAGAATAATCCTAGCTTATATATAATACGAAAAAGAATATTCATTTGGGAATATTCTCTGAATATTTAGGATATTCCCATTTTCACTTCCTAGGAATATTCCAAAAAGCATAAAGATATTCTTCGCATTTTTAGAGAATATTCCAATATACGAAAATGAATATTCCACGGATATTTATAGAATATCTAATGTTGTCTGGGAGGATTCTGAAAATTATAATACAATAATATAAAATACATTTTTTATGATATAAATATTATTTTTTACCTTACCTTAGGTATACCTGCAGCTAATTTTGAGGCAAAGGCATTACGATCAGTTTGAGAAAGGCGAAGATGATGAATTTAAATTTTATGGCTATGATGTTTCTTCTGCCATATAGCAATAAATTGATTTTCATCCTTCTTTACCAATTTGATGGAACTTATACAAGACATATTCATTTTGCAAGAACCTTGAGACTTTGGAAGTCTTTCAGTAATACTGCTTTCCCTTGTTTTATCTTGATATTTGCTAGACGGCAATTTTCCTAAAAACTTTTTAAATAATAATTACATTTTATGTTATGAATAACATCATTTTCCATCAGATTATACCTGTACGATTGTGTAGTAAAATCCTGTCCTGTCCACATGATAACGGACAAAAGTACATAATTGCTACAGGTTCTTTTTTCTATAGCATTTAGAATTTTTATACTGTTTTTCAAGCTTAATTTCAATACCTTGTAGAGTCTCAGATTGTTGAATTTCACTTTCAATTTCCACTTTATGAATTTCGTGTAAATGGTCGATAAGGCCTTTACTACGGTAAAAAGTCAAATTGCAATTAGATTCTTCACATTTGTAACTCCAAACGGATTTGTCATAAGATACAGCAACAAGCTCAGTCTTGTGCACATTTTTCAAATGTTCATTTGAATTAAATTGTGTGGGGAACACCTTTTCACAAATTCTACACATTACACTCATATTTTCGATCGTATCACTTAAATTTGATATCTAAAAACGCAGAGAAAATAACAAAACCTGAATCAGATTTTCTATCTAGGTTAGACGAAAAATAACACATCACAAATCAGCTCAGCTGATACAAATCGAAAATAGGCGCAAGCGCTTTGTACGCAATACAGTACGGTTACTACCGTATCGTTAGCGCAACGCGAGATGAAATACGCCATGTTGGGCCTCCAAGTATGACTCATTTGTTTTAGTCGTGTTTGTTGTTATTTTTGTGCTATCGTCAAGAAAGTGCTTAGAAAGTGAATATATAATAGATTTTAGTAGTTTTGAGTGATATAAACAACTTAAATGTGAGTAATATAGGTAATGTTATATGTTATAATAGTTTCTACATAAATAGGTGAAACACTTTCATTTGTGATAGCTCTGAAAATATGGTTAGCTATTGGCCTGTGGTTATTCCCTTTCTCCGAAACATAAAAATGATGGTGTTACATTTCACAGGTAAGCAATTTCAACCCTAAATGTGATAAATATTCAACAAGAAAAACTTATTTCATTTGACTGACAAATCAGGAAAGCTGCTGTAATCAAAATTTTATGATTGTATAAGAAGTTGGGAAGTTGGGATGTATTACCATTATATCGTTTAAAATAACATTTTTTGAGAAAAAATTATGTGTATGTTTAGAAGTCATTTTTCCAGGAATAGTTGAGAATAGTATTTTTTATCTCATAATCTCATAATGGGTTAACAGAAAAAGTAAGACAAAGAAATCCTTCGACAATTCTAATTGGTTAGAATACACAATGTACTAATGTATTATTTAACATAACGGAAGTGTAAAAGTTTTCCTAACCTACATTTCTTTTTGTCAACCGATTGTCCGTACTTACCTATATATGCCTAGTGCAAAAATAATATATTTGTTCTAGCTTTCCTAAAAATCAAAACAGGAAAATGCAATGGGTTAATTTTGTTAAAAAGCCAATTCTTATACCAAAAAGCAGTAGTGTTTTATGTTCTCATAATTTTGATCGCTGATCCAAATTACAACTGAGACTACGACCAATTTTATTGAATTTAGGTAAGGTTGTTTAATACAGAAAAAAAAATCATAAAACGCCATTAAATAAATGTATTTATTATTGTAACATCAATACACGAATATAAATTATATATGTAAAAATGGTCTAAGAAATGAGAAATTCGCACAATGTACACTAAATTTATTTTGTTTAAAGAATAATAAAATTGTATTTCTGGGTTTTATTTAGGTTTTCCCCTCCTTTGCCTTCAATAGTTACCTATTTATTAACTTTTAATTTAAGTTCTCAATTTGAATTTGACCATGAAAAGGGTCTTAAATTAGTGGACTTCAGAAGTAACAGTGAATGATGCTTATCTGCCCAAGATTTTAAATTCCCACCAACTTTGTGAAGTAGTTTATTACTACCAGGATGTATTTTGCACCATTTTCTGTCGTCGAAGATGGTTCAGCGATGTCTAAAGTAATCCTCTCGAAAGGGCTTCCAACATTATATTATTTCATGGATGCCTTGCGATGTCGTCCAATACTATAGCACAAGTCGTACATTTCTTACACCAGTCCTTCACGTCGCCGATGCTGTCTATCCAATAAAACCTGTCACGGACAGGATTTTCTTCACTCACAGAAGACCTCCCAATGGACAGTCGTGTAACTTTCTCAGTACCTCTGCTACTTTTCTTCTAGGGATCTATCTTCTCATCTCGGGACCATCATAGTTATCATGAATTCGTTTCAACAGCCCTTCTTCCAGGACAAGAGAGTCCCCCTGATCTCAATATGCCTTGAGCTTCTCGGTGAACATCTTGACACTTCTTGCCAGGTAGGTCGCCGATTTTCTTCCTTCACTTGCCGAATCTATCTTTTTTAGGTGAGGATCATTCTCTTGATCTTGTCTGATCCTGGTAGGCGACCTTTCTTCGTTGACTACTGCAGTTAACGAAACTGCAGCTTCCTTAGATTCAACCTTGTTGCAGTGGGAGCAGTCTGTTGGGAACGGCCGTCTGGACAGGGAGTCGGCATTTCGGTGACTTACACCAGCTCGATGCTCGATGCTGAAATCGTACTCTTCAAGTCGTTCAATCCATCTAGCGATCTGGGGCCCCCGGGATTCTTGAGCTGCATTAACCACTTAAGTGCTGGGTGATCAGTCCGGATTAAGAATTTCTTTCCATAGAAATACTCGTAAAAGTGTTCCATGGACTACACTACCGCCAACAGCACTCTTCTTGTGACAGAGGAGGCAGAAGAACCAGAAAGAAACTATTGCGTGCTGGTTTGGGGAGTACATTACTGAAATATCCCAGCACTATTTCTTGCCCTCCTTGGATCTGTGCGAGCACGCCTCCCATTCCTACGTTTCTTGCGTCAGTGTCAAGAATAAAGTCTCTCTCAGCTAATGGATATTCTAATATCGGCGACATTGTTAAATATCTCTACAAGGTTTCAAAAGCCGTTTGACAGTCTTCGTTCCATTGGAAAGCTCTTGTTTCTTCTGTGAGTTGTCTTAGGGGCGTGGCAATATCTCCAAACTTCTTGATAAATATTCTATAGTATGTGCAGAGTCCAAAAAAACTCCTAATTAGATGTTTGTCGGTTGGTTGCGGCCATTGATGAATGGAAGCAATTTTCCCTGCATCCACCGTCACTCCTTCGTTGCTCACTATATGGCCCAGATAGTTGACTCGGTTTTGGAATAGCTTCGGATTTAACATGAGCTGAGTAGCTTGAAGTCACTTAAATACATTTTCCAAAATATTCAGGTGTTCGTCCCCAGTACTACGATGTCGTTCGAATAGACCAGGCATGTCTTCCAAGACAACCTCCTCAAGACATTTCCATGAGTCTTCCAAATGTCGCGGGCGCAATGCAGAGCCCGTATGGCTCTTTGTCTTCTATTGGCTAATTCTACTTGCCAATAACCATATTTCAGGTCCAAAGTGGAAAACAGTTTGCTGCCGGCCAAAGCCCAGACAGCAGAAGTACGTACTTGAAACGTTCCCAGGATGTCCGTTATCAGACATCCGAAGTCCCCGGTACGTCCGTTTCAGACCCTTAGCCATCCTCAGGACGTCCTGAGGACATCTTTTGTTACGAAACCATACGTCCCTTGGAAGTCCTAATTAGGACATCCCAAGTACGACCCCTTAATTTTGATAATGTACCTCCCAAGTACGTCCTCTTATATGTTTTAATGTACCTTCTCAGGATAATTTTAATGGACACAGGAAAATAAATACCATGATATCTTTATAAACATTTATTAAAATATTTATATTGTACATTCATATATAAGGACTAAAGACCACGCCATGATAATGTTCAAAATTTTCGATGCCTTCCACCTTTTTTAAGTGAAAAAAAAATTAAAAATCAAAACTTTAAAACCCTATGAAAAAGTTATCATTTGACAATTTGATGAAATTATCAATTCAAAAAAAAAGTCAAAATATTCTGCTTTTCCAAAAAATTGCTGACAAAAAAATCATTGCAGGCTGAGATTATCAACTGGATCACCGCAATAGGTTCAATAGATACATGTGTACATAAAAAAAATCGTTGAAATCGTACATCTCAAAAACTTTATAGAAAAAGGTGTCCTGGTCCATAGTATGCCACATTGTGTATATAATATGAATAACAGTTTTACACTTTTTTATTTTTTTTTGCTTGAATTCTCTCGCTACTTCTTTTTATAAAACTATGGATCGCTCCCCACCCCACGTCCTTCTGGTTGAAATTACACTTACTTGCAGCACCTGATAATAATTAAATATTATCACTAATTGAAAAATATATGGGCATATAAAAGTTGCCAAACAATATACAGTCGTCGCAACATAAGGCTTCCTCTGAGAACGATATTTTGTTTAACCGCTTGTGTACATGCAGTCCACAATCATTTTATTACATGTTCCTATGCAAAAGTAATTATTTACAGCTATAATTCTTCAAAACTCCAATTAATAACCAAGATACTCACCTATTTAAAGATGGTATATTTCTTAAGTAGGAAACCTTTATATTGCGGCAACCTTTACTTTGAAACAGTAATTTTTTCAAAAAGTGTATTGCAGCACAATATTTTGCTGGGACATCCTGTATAATACTTACAAATCAAGAGTTTTGTGATGGGAGATTCATCCAGAGGTTTTTTCCCCTTTCTCCCCAACCAACTGTATGATTTCAATATTTCATCTTTCACGGTAGCTGACAGTGTACTCTTAATAAAATTATAAGGATTTAAACCCCCATATCTTGCCAATTCATTTACCTAAAATCAATAAAATACTTAATAGTTGATTTTTTCATGTATCGTCTAAAAATCGTTGGAAGGGTAGGTATTGTTAAAAATGTATTTTCCGCATCATTGAAATGTCCTTGATATTGTAATTCTTCTTCAAATCTATCAATTTCATCCACTGTTCCAATTGAGAAATTAATATTGGCATATCGGACAAAAAATGAAACTTCTGCATCTCTAGGAGAATTTTTAAGTTGTCTTATTTCTTGAAGAACATCCACCAAGATGCCTCTGATCATGTGATTTTGATTTTTAATTTCTATCAAAATAGTGTTTTCTACAAATAAATTAAGTTACTGAAATCATTTCAACTACATATCAAGAAATTTACAGGTCCACAGATATCAGGTCCACCATTGCAAACTTTGTTGTTACTGGAGATAATGTCTGAAAGTCTTATTTTATTTACACTTACGTATGTACCAGGAGCTTCAACAAACACATCAAATATATTTATGCACAATATCACAAAACTTGTTGATCACAACACAAAAATATACCAAAAATTATATTATACACAGAAACTATACATATAAACAACCAAAATGGTGACTGACGGATAAATTAGATCAACGTGGGATGGTGGCGAAGTAGCGAATGTGCTGCCATGCATGCGCATTTGATGAATAGAAATTTGAAGAAAATTAGAAAAGAGATATTATGTATTTTCTGATTTTTGGTTATTATATATCTGAATCAGAAAATTGTAAATAATTGTGGTTTCTAATAATGTTTATTATTTTCTAATTTTTGACTCTTAATTCGTGCGTCCCCAGGACGTACAAATTAGAACGTCCCTAATACGTACAAATTAGAACGTTCCTAGTACGTTTAAATTAGGTCTGGGACATTGGGACCCACTTAGGACTCAATATGGACGTCCTAAGGATGTCCTGTGCTGTCTGAGAGTGTCCAGCGTATCGTCGATTCGAAGCAAAGGATAGCTGTCTTTCTTTATCACGTTGCGTTGTTTAGCTGGCGATAGTCCACACAGAATTTCGTGGTTCCATCATTTTTCTTGTCGAGCACTAATGGAGACACCCATGGACTAGTAGATGGTGCTGCTATTACTTTTTCTTTTGCCATTTTTTGTGTTTGACGGCAGTCCTCTCTCCTTTTGGTACGACTAGATCTCGATACTGCAAGAGAAATTCTCTCATTATCCTTTTCTCATCTGTAGTAGAACAACAAAAGTTAATACTCACTTTAATTTCCGATAAATTGTCACACCATGGGCTATATATGAAAATCGGCAAGGGGTCAATACCTTCCATCCCATAGCTGGTAGAATAACATAAAATAAAGCCCAGATTATTATTTTTTCAATGGATACATTTTAAAATGAAATTGTCTGAGTATGGTGAACATACTAGATATAAATTGAGTGAATGAAAAGACGAGTACTGAGTGTGTCATTTGATTAAAATTCCAGCTAAGCTCTTTCAGCCAATAGGTCATTCTCAAAGCTGTCGACACGAGAAAAACACACAACAGGTACAATGTACATACAATGAAATAAAATGTTTGATGTTACATCATTATTTGAGTAAAATTTGTTAAAATTACCCTATAAAGAGGGTGTACACACATATCATTTAGTTGATAATTTCAAATTAGACATTTCGTTATGTGAATTATAATTGTACACGCTCTTTATAGAGTAATTTTAACAAATTTTAGTTAAATAATTATGTAACATCAAACATTTTATTTTATTGTATGTAGCAGTTACAAGGTTTGATTTTTTTGACACCTTCTGTATATTTTTTTCTTGACGAGAAATTTCAGAATGGTCTAATGGCTGATTGCGCTTACCTGGAATCTTAATAAAATTACACACTCAGTACTCGTCTTTTCATTCACTCAATTTACATTTTAAAATGTCCAAAGTTATAGCATGCTATATTGGATACAATAAAACTTACCATCAATTTTTGTTAATTTTCAGTCATATGGGAAGGCAAATCAAAATGTCTTAATAATCTCCCTTCGTATTTCTCAAATCTAAAGATACACTGTTTTTGAAAATGGAGGGGACATATCCTCCATTGTTTCCTCGACGACAAATTCAATAATTTATTACCACTGCGTTCCAGCCATATTAATTTTATCTTCCTGGGTTGGAGGAACAGAACTCTAAAAATACATATTTACTCTATTAATGCAGCAATTTTCAGTTTAGCTAATGTAAAGAACAACCATGGTCTCTAAAGTTGTCGATTAAATTAGTAAAAATTCTGTGTTTTATAAAAATAAAGATAATGGTTGTTAATTGTGAAAGAAAAACTGCTCACAGTTTCTTAATAAAACTTACCTACTTACCTCATTAAACTCCTTCAGAATACCCTTTGACATTGTCTTTTCAATTAATAACAATAAAGCACCGAAACAACAGATAAATATTACACTATAGCAATTAAAAAATACACCAAAATACCGTAATAACCTCTACACTTGAACTTAGAAATGATAACAGTATAACATATAACATGTGGGGATGGGGACGCGAGCAATATGATATCGCGCAAACGCAGTTATAAAAATTTGATTACTAACGACGTTACAGTTTTCGTTAAATTTTTGCAATTATCTACCTTTTTCGCTTACTCGACAGGCTCTATAGATGGCACGGTCTGCAGTGTCACTAGCCTGGTTATAACAAATCCTTGTTTAAAATTTATATAAGAATATGCCTTTATTAAATAAAATTCAAGTATTATTGATTAATTATAAAAGTAGCGACTCAGATGCATAAATTAGTATGACTTTTTTTATTTGTATAACTTTTTAAGACATTTTCAATCAAATTCTGATTTCATTTTTCTTGCAACTAAAGAGACTTTGTAAATATGGCAAAGCAGTGGAACTGTCCGCAAGTGAGCTTAGAATGTGACACGATGTTTGGGGCAAGAAAAAATCAAAACAAACACATCTATTGTATTTGTTAACCTGAGGGTTGACCATAATCTCATTAATTATATCGAACGATAAATTCATTCGATAACCAATCAGAAAACAGTACGCCGACCACCGTAACACGCAGATTCCATTCATGTGAACTATGTCAAGTGTCAAATGTGATCTCAACGTAGGTGCAAAGTTTGATGTGATAAACTCATCCCAAATTGTAAGTTGTTGCTATGAATGTACGTTGTAGTGTGTTTTAAATATTTAAGTTAATCTTTAGTAGTTTATCAATGGTCGTTATCTGTCAGACTCATTTAATGTGAAGCAAAACTGCGTAAATTTAGAAAGCTAACCTAGAACAGATGCATGTTTCCCACCGAACCAAATAGATCATTTGTTGTTACTGTTATGTTGAAAAGGTAAGTTCATTTCATATAAATTACTATGGATCGGTGGAAGATATGTAATAATTTGAAACATGCCAAATAAAAGGTAAGGACATTCGAACATATCTTTCATCAGCAAGACGATTTCC
The DNA here is from genome assembly GCA_963921935.1 of Galeruca laticollis. NCBI lineage: Eukaryota > Metazoa > Arthropoda > Insecta > Coleoptera > Chrysomelidae > Galeruca > Galeruca laticollis. Next base: position 65,577,051 of record OY998183.1, read on the forward strand.
ATATGTCTTGTTTGACAATCCTTGAATTTTAACTCGAAAATTTAATGATTGCTATTCAGAAATCACTAGTAATATTTATGGTAGTAGCCATTACTTTTTCCCAATGTAACTTCCAAAACGGAGGATCCAGATATTTTGAATAAAATCAACAGCTGTCAAGCATCCGCCACACAGTTTAATATTGAAGAAAAACTATCTCTGACGGAGTTAATATGATTTATAATATATCATAGTGGACTTTGAAGCAGAATGTGCTCCATATTGCTGTTAATGATTTCAGTATATTGAATATTATACGGGTTACGGGGATTTCCAAACTGGGTAGAACAAGTCCCGGTAGAATTTGAGAAAACGTACCTGACACCGATTTCGAAAATTCTTTTTTAATTATGTAAGGCACTTACTAACAAACACATAGCACCACAAATTTTGCTACGGAAACACTTAACAAGCGCTGTAGAAGGATTTTCATTTTCGAATTTGTCTCTTTTTAGAATGGATATTTTTCATATTTTCTGAATCATTACGATAAACAGTAGTTTTTTTCAAAATGATTTTGTTATGCTTTGACAACCATCTCAACTGACATTTGCTAATCACTGACATAAGCGACGTTGCCAAATTTATGAAGTTATGAAATTACGAAAAATGTAAGCCTCGATTTCGTTTGTATGCAGTTACATCGATATTTTTTTATCTATGATTATTTCGGAATTCCATGAAGTTAATTTGCAAAAAAAGCGCGCCGGGTCGACGTTTCGCAATTCGCGCGAATTGCGAAACGTCGACCCGGCGCGCTCGCTTCGATCGCGATTTCAATCCACATTATTAATACGAGCTTGAATAAGTATACCACATACGTTATAAGGAATATATGTACAATTTGAAAAGAAAAAAAATTTATGAACAGCTATCAATAGTTTGCAAAAAAAGCGCCGGGTCAACGTTTCGCAATTCTCGCGCGCAAGAAATGCGAAACGTTGACCCTGCACATTATTCAGTAATACGGGCTCAAATAGGTATACCACATACGTGTATAGGTTATTCATTGATATGTGTTAGGTGTCGGGGAGCGATTTTTAAAACATATGTTTACTGTTTAAGCCATAAAGGTTAGATCATTTACTCATTTACACCTAAATTAGTTAATAGGTTTGAGCTGAATAATTTTGTCAGCTGAGACCTTTAAAATAAGAAGCAGTAGATGATATATTCTTTTTTTTTAATTTTTCTATTGTCAACTTTGACAACGTTGTTAAAAAATTTGACGTGAATATTAGAATTTTCACACTTTTCATATTGAATTTTTACTGTTAATATAATATTTCCGCGGAGAAATTTTTGGTTTTCCAGGTTAGTTAATTAATGTTTCATACTGTAAAAAATGTTTCTTGAAATTCGTGCTACATACAGATTCTCAATTTTTTCCCTAGTCCCTACAACTTTATAAAAAGGCTAACTTTCCTGGTGATGTCTACTCGGTTGGCAATGAGTTATACCAAAACGGCAATGTTATTAATCGTTAAGATTTCAAAATATAATTTTTATTTGGTCAATTTTTCAAAATTGCTGGCATATATTTAATTTGGCCAGGAGAAATTTTGAGTGAAGTAAATCGGTGTGCACTGAATTTGGTAGTCTATTTCGGGAAAATAGACTACTTTATTAATTATGTTTTTTTCTGGTGAATTTTGTGTAAAAAAGTCAAACAAATTTTAAAAATTAATCTAAATTTCTACATATATGAATATATTATGATGTGGAATCTTATTGAAGATATTACAGATAAAGGAGAGATGAAAAGTCACAAGAATAAGCGGAACCGGCAGTTATTTCATGGTTGAAAAGGGCCTGCGAGGGAGAAAAAAGTTATGAGTGATGCAGCCAACGAAGACTGAAATCTACAGGGAAGAAGTTTTATTAAGTTTTATTTCCACAAAATTTGTTAATAAAAGCATGAAATTTACAGGTTTATTATGCAATTTTTGAAAGAATTCACCTACAGTTTGTTTGCACAAAAGGTAGTATAATAAAAATACTTTTTTTGTACGAGCTTCAAAGACCTCAATGGCTATGGTCACTTGGAGTTGGTTAGGAGAAGGTGCCGACGTTTCGAATTTTATAAAGTCATCCTCGGGAGAATGAACAGTAGGATATGTATGTTCGAAAGGATATTTACATGCATTTCAATTTCTGTTGCTTGTGTCTAATGTAAATGAAAAATTCATTTAATATACAAGCAAGAGTAATTTAAGTATATGTGAATTTCCCTTCTAACATATTCCTTATTACAACAAGGATGACTTTATAAAAATCAAGATGATGGCATCAGATCATTTTGATCATATCCTAACCAAGTTATAACAATGATTTTAGTTCTGGGGACGTCCAATTTGCGCGCTTTCGTATATCCCCAGTACATCCGTTTTGAGTCATGGAGTACCTAAACTGGACATTTTGGTTGCATACTCAAAACGTCTTCTTTATGTACTCGAGGACTCAAAAGGGACGTACCGGGGACATACGAATGCGCGGCAAGTGGGCGTCCTCAAAACTTACCTAGAACGTCCATTGTACCAAATCTGGACGTCCCCAGTAGATACGGTATGTCTTGGTCGTACGTCCTCCGTAAGTTTTGGGAACATACTTGTGCTATATGGGTAAGCACGATATTATCTGACCAGTTTGATAATTCCACGCAATCCAGTTTTTCTTTTAATTTGGTATTGATTACTTTCTAATTAAATTCTGTTTTTTTGTCCTATTTATAGGTTCAAGTCCTTCGCGGCTTGGTATTATCCAACTCTCCCCTATTCAATACTTGTTTGAAGTTTCCAGAGGAAAATAATGAAAAAGCAACAAGTTTGGTAAAATATATATTTAACATATTATATACATTGTATAAAATCGTTTTATTAGGTCTGTTTTAATTTATTATTAACATTGAGTATTTCACATCGACTGGTTTAAAAGAGAAATATACTTTTACAAGTCATATACAAAAATATTATGTCTATATTCTGCTGTAATTAAAAGTGGATTGAAAATTCACAATATTTGAAAAAAAGTCACATTGTTTTATTTTTTCACACCCTCACTTTGAATTTCTGGCGTTTTTCACAATCCATGGTGTTAAATCGTTTTTCTCATCGTACTATTTACATTTGAAATTAAATAATTCAAACAGTCCTACAAATGATGTACTTATCCAAAAGTCCAAAGCTTATTATACACGTGGCACCTGAATTAATTTAAAAACCTACTACCGCAGAGGAACGTGTTAACCGCATTAACTTTTTATCATTATCACAAATCAATCTTCATAGGTAAAATAAGCAGATATAAAGATTGAGCAGAAAATAACCTCAAAACTCATCTAAATAACTAGTATAGAAATAAACATTACTTCAAAAACGTTTCATATATTCATCAACTTATTTTTTTTTTCAGTGCCATGTCCGTAATCGGACGTTTGCGACCTCTCTTGGTTCTCAAGTTACCACATATAGAAGGGACCTACATTTTGACGATGGATCCGAACGTTTATATTGGGGGGCTGTAACAAGTCAGAATACTGTCGGCGGTTTTCTTTTGCCTTCCTACAGGTGGCACGCCGAGTTTTTTTATTTTTGCTGTTATCCGGAGACGGGTTTGAACTCGGGTCCTCTTGGTTAAAGCCTGGTTTCTCTGACTAGTTCGGCCCGAAATATTCCTTTGATATAGCACCAAAAGTTCGTTAGCGTTTCCGGTAAAACCCAGTAATGTGTTGTACATAGTAGCAGGTTCTATAGAAGATCGAAACGATACTCGTTAGGAGACAAAACACCATTTCGTTAGACCACGGAGTATCCACTATCAACTACTATGTAAAAAAATCAACAATTTGTAAATAAATGGGTTTCTACCGAGAACCGAGAACGTTACCAAACTATAGACCACGACATGGGAAAGCTAAAAGATAGGGTTATATCATATTAATAAAGTAACGAAAAATGTATACACAATCTAAATATTAGGATGAAAAAAATAAAAATCTACAGGAAGTTAAAACCTTGCAAATGAAAAATTGGTGAAGAATTTGAATTGAAAAAAGAAAAAATGACATAAAGGTCTGCAAAATATTATGATAATGAATGAGGAATGCAATATACAATATGGATAGAATGGGAGAAGAAATTTACAAAAATCAGATTACAACTAGGGTTATTGAAAAGTATATTATGCAAAATAAAGCAGGAAGTTTTCAACGATTTGTGTTGACTCAAAGAACTGTTAAAGAACTATAAAAATTCAGCTGTTTGTAACGAATAAATGGAACCTCCTCAAGTTCACACAAAATATAACTGGCAATTATCAACTGAAAAAACAGAATGGAGATTTGCTTTCCGATGGAATATATTGACCCACGGGGATTTCTAGTTTTTCGTCAGTTCGAACAACGTTTTTTAGATGAATATAGTTCGCTTTTGAAAAGTATGTTTTCTAATTTTCCTGACTTCATCTTTAAATGCAGCTGCTTTATATACCTACTTGAAGATTTGATTCATCAAGCCGAATTTTAATGATAAAAACTTGATCTGGAATAGAGTTCCGTACATGAATAAATAAATTTATTTTGCCCTAAAGTTCCAGCTTCCGTTTCATCCAGCTGATGATCCTGTTGCGGCACTACTTAGTACTCTTGTTCCGGCTGATGAGACACCGAATATCGTTTGAAAAGATGATGCTGCCCCCTGAGAAACAGTCTATAAATTAGGAACATGGAAATGTTACTTAGTAATGTGCAAGTTTATTTTATAGTGCATATGTTAATATGAAGTTTAAATCAAAATAAAGCTGCTACATAGGGAAATATGGCAATAAAATATCACATATTTTACTTCAGTTTTCCTCTTTATAATGGTAAGCAAACATTTTGTTACAAGTAAGTGGTATCAGGTCATATAGTACTTGGTGCTCTGATTCTTTATCTGTTCGTAGTTTGTTTCTATCACCTACCACATATTTTCACCTGGAACCTTATCGATTACGTACCTACAAAACAAAGTCAGGCAGGTAGATTTAGGCTTTCTTTGATTTTTATTCCATTTCAGATTCCAGATCTCAGGTATTTTTCAGTTTAGTGCGTATCTTTGAAGAAGATACAGCCTAACAAGTAATCTGGCGAATCTTGTTCACATATAGATTTGGTGAAGTTTTTCCTGTTAGGATGCATAGATAGTATAAGAATAGAGCTGACTCACTTTATAATATTTAATAAAAATGAACTTCCAAAGCTCGAAAACGTCCGTGTACAAAGTTCATCATAAAATTGTATAAACTTTATTTTGGTTGTGGAGTAGGTGATCAAAATAAGAGGTAGGCTTTACATAATTATCGTTCATCGTGCATCATTCGTTGGCAGACAAATGAAACCAATGATGTGGAGACAATCAAAAGATCAATTCAGAGACAGCGTTTTTTGTTGGAGTTCCGGTATTATAGAAAAAATGTCTGTACAAATTAAACTCGCAACTATAGATCTGACAGCTGTTATGCATGAGCTTTTTAGTGAGTCAGTAGATCAAACATTTGAGGGATCTTTCTGTGAATCTCATTAGCTCTCGCAACAGAATTTTAATGAGCGAATTTATCGAAGAACTTTCAGATTACAGATAAGAGGATTGGCACCTTTTTGCTAAAATATCTGCAACGTGTCTGTTAGTAAAAAATGAGAATATTTCATAGACAATTTTTATAAGGTTAGTTTGAATTCAGCAAGAATAGTTTTACGATTATTATTAAAAATATCAACTTATTGGTAACCCCACCTGTAAAGCTGTGCCCAGGAAGTTAGAAATCGCTCTAGTGACGTTAACAGCGGCAGTAATTAAATTGCTTCTCACTAAAGAATTCGGGGCATCAGGATTATTGTCGTCTATCCCTGGAACAGGATTGAATCCAATTGGAGCTTTCATAACTCGAGTAGTACTTTCAACAATTTCTGAATCATCAATTCCATTTGAAAACGCGAAAATGGGACTTTCAGTTGTTGGTGTAGTTAGTTTCTTAGGTAGCCGTTCGGTTGTCTTGCTTAAAATAGTTGATGGCAAAGCTGTTGTCTGTCTTGAAGTTGTTCCATGTTCTCCGTTGGTACTTATAACAACCCCTTCATCCACGTTTATCAAATTTTGGATGCTTTTGATTTGTGATAGATCCAGTGTTCCTGCAGAGGGGTTCTTCTGGATTCCTTGAAAGATATAATAACAATTTACGCAAAAATTCAATCAGTAGATTCAAACTTTAATTATTTTTGCTATTGCAAAATTATGTCTATAGAAAAAAGACGACAACGAAGTGAAATATTAATTGAAAAACGTATATTTCAATAGCATTGAAATGTTTTTGGAATGAGAGCGGACGTCACACAAATCCATGAAAGTCATTGGGCAGGCATACGTTTATATTTACATAGATAATAGTATTTGTAAAACAAGTGTTACAATAACACGTTTTGTAGTACGAGTGCAGTTTGGGCAACGAAACGCGAAGCGGCGAGTTGCGCAAAGCACGAATACAACAAAAATCATTTCACACAATATTTTCTGTAATTCGCATTTATTGAATTTGTTGAATAAAATAGACTTACAATATATTTATTTTTAAACTAGGAGGTGTGATTTTAAGTTAAGTTGACAATTCCTGATTGGTTAGATCAAAGCCGGTTTTTTAAAGTAAAATGTCAAATAAAAATACATACCATAACCAACTTTATGATACTGAATATAACTAACAAAATTATCAAACAATTTCCATTGTGACACTGTAAACAATGTTATAATGAAGTCTCTTTTATATGCGAATTATAAAAACAATTTACGGCTAATTTCATTAAGTCTTTTAGAAAAGTACCTACTCAGAATTTGTCAATAAAACACAAAATATATATTATTCATCTAAATTCATTGTATAGCAATCAAGTGATACTTAAACCAATGAATAATCAAAACATTTCTCAAATGTAGTTATAGAAATATATCAATATTCGTAGCGAATTATCCTTTCTGTCTATTGACTCGAAATAGATATTTCGAAGTAGTAATTTGAGTTTTGGAAATAAAAAAAATGGATCCGAATCCTATTCCTCCCCCCTTCCTATCAAAAAAATATTATGGTTGTCCTGTTTGTCAATTGTTTGACGAAATATTCTTTCACATCACCACCACTGTTCACAGTTTCTTTGTTCGATATACTTAACTTCCTGAAAATCGCAGAACAAGCTTGAGATTGACTGTTAAAAAGATGCACTGTTAACACAGCAAATAATAGATTATTTACACCTCATAGAGCATATACAGAATATTAAATATAGAGTCTTATTAACGTAGGGACAAAAAGAGATCTCTCCAAACGATGATTTATCGGTACTTCCGTCATGTATGGATGTTGAATTAACTCCGTGGACACACAAAAATTGTAATGATTGCAGAATACGAACAATATATAATATTATGAGTTTTTAAAATCCTTCCAATCTACCAGCCGTCTTCGAATACAAATTGATTCATCACAAGAGATAGTAGTTTGAGCCATTAAATTCCTTTTCCTTCCTAGACTGCAACTTGATCATCATATCACAAACAAACGGATCCTAACTGGTAGGAAAGAAGAAAGTTCTCCCGTTTTGAAGACCTCATTTGTCGTGGAAACCGGAATACAGAAAGAAATTGGCGCCGCCGTTAACCGTGGATGTATGGAACGTTTTACTGCTCTCAAATTACATCTTAACAATTCTTTTTGTAATAGTTATATTAGAAAAATTGTCCACTAGCTTTTCTTTAGAGCCTCTTTTTCAGGTTACTGCTCTAGAAATAGTAAAAAAATGAAACAAATAGGGGCAAGCCGCCGAAAAACCATTTTTATGATATACCTTCAATAGACATAAAACTACATAAAGCATAATATATTTGTAGCTCATTCTAATACGAAAATTATTGAACATTCTGTAAAAATACCTTCATTTGTAAAAATAAACAAGCAACTTAATTCTCATATGCATACAAGAAAGTATGTTTAATATTTGCAATAATCAAAAATAAGAAAAGTAATTGAACCTTGTATTTTTGATTAAATATTTCTAATATAAATTAATTGTAACTTCTTTTTTGTTACAGTATTTAATTGTAATAAACAATGCAAGTGCTTGAAAATAGACTAAGTGAAATACAACCAATTATTTTAATGTTAGAAAACTAAACCAAACTATTATAATTGGTGAGCATACACAAAAAGCGGTGTGGTTACATTATGCGGCTAGACTGTACACTTACTTACACGTTTACAATGAACGGGAAAGAAGAGTGGTTGAAGAAGAAAAAATGAATTTGATCTAGCAAAAGGAAGTGAAGGAATAAGAGGAAATAAAAGAATAAGAGGAAATTATCAAATCTTTATGATTGTTAGAGAAACGAAATACAGGTATGCAAGAGGCAGTAAATTATTGTTTGAAATTTATTTCCCGAAATTTGTTAGTAACATTGTTAGAACTACTTACTATATATGTTTTTGATAAAAAAAAGAATTTGTTAATTTGAATTTTTTTACTTTGATTAGTCGTGTCAATTAAGTTGTTCAATTTACCAACTATTTTTCACTTAAAATAAAAAGAATTCCTGACTTTTACATTGGTTTTTACATTCTATAAGACTATTCAGCCCTGTGGAAGGCTCCACAGAAGCCCTGTGGAAGGCTCCACAGAAAGTTTCATAGTCTAGTCGACAAGTTGAAAATGGTACAAAATAGAGATACTGCTCTTAAAATTATGTGCGATAGCTCATAAGATTCGGAATGACGCCTAGAAAATGTGCTAAAAGCGTGTATTAGCACATAAAAAATTGCAAAAGTTATAAACAATTAAAGATGAAAAAAAATGGCATTTCGTTTTTTGCCAATATTTCATAAACTATTAACATTTAAGAAATTTCAAAAAAATATTCTGAAAGAGGAGGAAATTTCCAATAAAACTACTGACTCCCGGAACTCTATCTACATTATTTATAATTTTAATTTAACGCTGAAAATAGGTCTGCGCGCGACATTTTTAGATTGCGTCAAAAGCGAGTACGGCACATTAATTAATTTATTTAAGGTATTGAATATTTTTTTCAATTTGAAAAAGTTATGGTGTATTCTGAACACTATAAATAATTCATTCCCGTTGGAAAATTTACTTAAAGTTTATTTTTCAACAAGGTAAACAATTGTTAACTAACAAAATTTTCTTGAAATTCAGTCTTGATTGTAAATGAAATTTTTTTTTAAATAATAGTTGTAAAAAATGTTCGCTTCGTAAAGCCTTTCTTACCCACATACTTAACAAGATCGTGCCATAAAAGTTGAAAAAATATTTATACTTTGTTTATAATATTTTTTTTATTTGAACAAAAACTGAAAAATACAAGTAATGTTGTTAATTATTATAAACAAAGTATAAATATTTTTTTAACTTTTATGGCACGATCTTGTTGAGTATGTGGGTAAGAAAGGCTCTACGAAGCGAAAATTTTTTATAACTATTATTTAAACATTTTTTTTCACTTACAATTAAGACTGAAGTTCAGGAAAATTTTGTTAGTTAACAATTGTTTAACTTGTTGAAAAATTAACTTTAAGTAAAATTTCCAACGGGAATAAATTATTTATAGTTTTCAGAATACACCATAATTTTTTCAAATTAAAAAAAAATATTCAATACCTCAAATAAATTCATTAATGTGCCGTACTCGCTTCTGACGCAATCTAAAATGTCGCGCGCAGACCAATTTTCAGCGTTAAATTAAAATTTTTTATTGGAAATTTCCTCTTCTTTCAGAATCTTGTTTTTAAATTCCTTGAATATTAATAGTTTATGAAATATTGGCATAAAACGAAATGCCATTTTTTTCATCTTTAATTGTTTATAACTTTTGCAATTTTTTATGTGCTAATACACGCTTTTAGCACATTTTTCTAGACGTCATTCCGCATCCAATGAGCTATCGCACATAATTTTAAGAGCAGTATCTCTATTTTGTACCATTTTCAACTTGTCGACTAGACTATTCAACTAGATATGAGCAGAAGACGTACTGCATATACTGCAGGTATTTAGACGACAACTATAGGTGGCCTAGAAATTTTAGCCAGTCCAAAGAAGAAATAAATAGATAGTTATCGCAAACGAACCGATAAAGACATGAACAGTGAGGAGACTAGAAATACTATGATAGAAAAATCAAATGCATCTTCCCGCCATTCGATACAAAGTAAAAGTTCAAGGGTATCGAAAGCAATCATTGATTTTCAATGGAAATTGATTGCTTTAGAGGCACAAAATGCCAAACAAACTCTATTGGAAGGAGCAATGAAATAAAAGCTGAAACTGATATAAATGGGTAAACAGGTAGGAGAAGCTGAACTTCTAGAAATACAGGAAAGGTATCTCAGATGAGCAACATAATATCAGAGAATTTGTTACCGAAACACGGAGATTCTTTGAACCAAGTATGCCACACAATTCAGAAAAATGCCATTCCAGGATTGTCAGGACTCTCAGAACTTAAAATGTAGAAAACTTGGCCAATATTTGATAGCAATTCAAATATATTGCGGTTGTTGCAAAAAGATGACCACCATATTGAAGACTGTAAAATTTTCAAAAAGAAGGAAGTGAATAGTAAATTATAACATCAGAAATGTCAGTTATGTGTAAAATTCCATCACACAAGTTTCCACAACCACGAAATCGAGAAAAAGAGCAATCAACAGGAAGCAGAGATATCTTGGAGCCCATCAAGTCAATGTCGTTTGGCAGCAATACACCATACCAAGGAGGAAGAAACCGAAGTATTACTTCGAATAGTACCTGTTAAACTCAAAGGTAATCGAGAAGAAATTTGTACATTTGCGCTTTTTAACGGAGCAGAGACGACAACTTTAATTGAATCTAGTATTGCTGATAAAATTGAGTTAGATGGACCTACTGAGCCAATGTACTACCAGTGGTTGAATGACGTCAGCAAAAATGATGATAAGTCCAAAAGGGTGAATGTGGAGATTTCTGGACTAGACAAATCTTCCAAAATGTTAAAGATTGTTGAAGCCAGAACTGTTAATGGCTTGTCCGTGCCGAAACAATCAACTGGAGTTGAGGAATTAGCGAAAACCTACCCATATATCAGAACGGTTCCAGTAACACCATTTACAGATGTTGTGTTTCAAAAACGTAGATGAGGACTGTTCTGCTCAGCGTTTCTTTTGGATAGGAATGGACAGTGAAAAGGCCCCAGACGTTTCTAAAATGAAAGCCATTATTTTCGCAGCTACATTATAACCTTGTATAGTACAATATGTCAAAAATAAAAAACGCGGAAGATTATGCGAATGAATTTCCTGTGGCGGTCAAGGCAATTATCGGAAAACTTGACTATTATTTGGACTCAACCGATACAGAAGATCAAGATATTCAAAGTGGATCCAACTTGTCAGCGAACTCAATAAAATAGAGAATATTTCCATTCCAATATGTTATGAATTTGCTTTGACCGATAGTAATATTATAGAGCTTTACGGTTTCTGTGATAGAAGCGAAAATACCATCTTTGCAGTGGTTTATATTAGGTTTGGACGTAACAGTAGCCATGAAGTTGCGTTCGTTAGTGCAAAAACGAAAGTAGTACCTTTGAAATTGTAACTATACCTAGGCTTGAGCTCCACCGCCCTCATGTTAATTATGTTGATGAACCATTCAGAAAGCGTTGGAAGTAAGGAAAACTGGATCATATGAATGCACAGACTCGAGAATAGTGCTACATTGGTTTATATCGGAGTCTAGGAGATTTAAAACACTCGTAGCCCACAGCGTTGGGGAGATAACAGATTTAACTGAAGTAACCAGTTGGCATTGGGTTCCGGGAGAATTGGATGTAGTTGACGAAAGTACCAGCGAAATCTCCAATCATGAAAATAAATGGCTGATTGGACCAGTATTTTCAAATCTTGGAAGAAAATGTTGGCCAAAATAACAAGATGATGACATTTATGAAGAAGAACTGGAATTAAAAAAGGAAGCATATTTTTGGTGAATCATTCAGAAGATTATCTGCCAGACATACGCAGATTTTCGAAATTCAGAAGATTAATCCGAGCCACTTCATGGATGAAACGATTAAATGATAACTGCAGAAATATAAGAAGGACAACTGGATTTAGAGAATAGCGAAATAACAGTTGCCGAAGATATATGGATCAAATCAGTCCAAAGCACAAGTTTTTCAGAGGAAATTTCAGGATCGAAGAGAAAGGGTTCAGTTCCCAAAACTAGTAGGCTCTACACCCTATCATCTGTTCTCGATGAAAAAGGAATCCTCCGTATCAAAGGTAGATTAGGAAAATCGAATGATTTATATTTTTTTCAAAAAGTGCCCGGTAATATTGGATCCAAACTACCGATTCACGAAATTACTTATTGAGAACTATCATATCAAATGCCACCACCATGGCAATGAAACAGTTATCAATGAGATTGTCAGAAAATTCAAGGACGACTGTTTTCACTTTAAGAAGCTTAGAGCAAAGCCAGGAGTACCAGAGATGGGACAATTGCCAGAGTGCCGATTGAGAAGCTCTGTACGCCCATTCACTATAACAGGAATGAACTATTTTGGACCTGTTGCTATCACAATCGGTAGAAGACACGAGACGAGGTATATTGTTCGATGATTCACCTGTATGAGCGTGAGAGCCATTCATTTAGAAATTACCGATGCTCTAAATACCGATTCGTTAATAATGGCTATTAGACGATTCAAAGGTAGAAGAGGAAATCCAGAGGAGATGATACACTCTGTCAATGGTACCAATTTTCCTTCAGCAGATACAGAGTTGAAGAATGCACAGACATAACTGGAAATGGGATTTTTTCACGACAAAGAAGATTTCCTGGAAATTTTCTCCACCAGCCTTGCCACACATGGGAAGGAGCTGAGAGAGGTTCATCAAAAAAGTTTTTCTGAAAAAAAGGAGTTCAAGAGAAGAATTTTCTCAAAAATTTATCATCGGAGCTGAAAACATTGTGAATTGTATGCCGCTGAGCTGTTTCATTCGATATATCAGACCTAAAAGGTCTAACTCCAAACAAATTCCTGCTCAGTTCTTCTAGTGGCAATGCGCCCCAACCAGGAAAGTTGGACCAGAAAGAAATAAACCTGAGAAAGCAATGACGTATGTCCCAGGCAGCGGTGGGTTAATGAATACCTACCGACATTGAACCAAATTGGAAAATTTCGGTTTGTCAGCACGATACAGCATTCGGAGTTGAAACAAAGGACCAATTTTACGATTGTATATTGTTCAGGACGCCTCACAGATGAACCTTATTAATTTTCAGTCCATCAGAGCTAATACAACGGATCTTGTAAATCCAGATATACTATATTTTTGGTAATTTTTGTAGAAATTTCGGTTCATTAGCACGATACAGCCTCTGGACTGTATACACTGACCCACTGTATAATTGGATATTGTTCAGGGCGTATCACAGATGAACCCTATTGATTTTCAGCTCACCAGAGCCAGTACAACGGGTCTTATAAATGCAGATATACTACATGTTTGGTAATATTTGGAGAAATTTCCGTATGTTAGCACGATACATCCTCCGGAATGCGGAAAAGTTAGTTTTAATCATTAAAACCGTTTATTAATCATTTTAACGGCCGATATATGCATTGTACTCGCAAAGAACTTTTGAGATTATGGAAAAAATATACCCAATGTAATGAATTGATAATGGCGTTGTGTACGAAATATCATTGCTCGGGTTTCTATCGGATATGTTCGGTTAAATCCGACGCGCTCTTCTTTGATTTTACCAATAGAGTTATAACAAACGTAAATATTCACCTTCCCCTATGTAGTTATGGAAGGGAGGAGATATTGGGTACAAACAATTAGCTCTGGCAGTGCATTTTTCCAGCGATATGTTTTCTAAGATATTTCCTATCTAATGTTATGTTGTTGTCCACTTTAGATTTATAAACACGATTCGATGAAGAAGACCAGAACTTAGGTATAAACGGATTTGGAATCAACATGATCTGAAACCTCTCCAACGGAGAAAAAAATATTGACCTCTGACCTTCCATGGGGTCATGTGACTCTGCTAACTCTAAAACTATATTATAGTTTACAGAAATAAAATTATATGTTTGGATAACTTCAGTTTTTTATACAATGTCATTCATTAAACTGAAATTACTGTTCAGAAGCCTACGTACACGCCCTACTGAATTAACCAATTTGTTAAAGAGGATAAATTCCATTCAATATTTATTACCAATCTTTTCGGAAGTATTCAAGAAACAAATAAAACACGAATAACAATATATGGTAAAAATTAAATTACCTACTTCAATGTAATAATATTATTGCAGAATTATTACCAAGTAATAGAAAAAGGGAATGTGATTAGAGGTGTTTTAACACCAAAGAAAGAAATGTGAGTAATAAGGATAATTAGTATTGGTTAGACAAAGATATGATGCTAAGCTGAAAATTTTTGGAAGTTAATATGTTCATTAATGTGAGACCAAATTTATAGGAATGGGTAGGGAAATGGCAGGTGAAATAGGAGCACAGGCTTCTTTCAAACGAATAAGTCTGAAAATAAAAAAGAGAAATAAATGAATGCATGAGAAGGAGTTATGTGTTATTAAAATACAAACGTTAATTATATAATATATTACAGCAGTGGGGACGACGCGGCAAGATGAAGACGAACCAGGTAGTGACGTCTGTACGCAAATAGCTGAAACTATTATCTAATGACTCACAATATACCTCTCTGTAAGGAAAATTTCTGTAACAGATAAGGAAGTTCACAGATTTTAGTTAGAAGTGCTTGTGTGTTAAATAAATGTGTTACGTTTGAGCATCTGTTGAGAGTTTTATGTAAGTATTTATGCAAATGTTTTTTACTGAGTTTGATGGTAGTTTAATAACTGTTGTTAAGGACATCATACATTTAAATTTTAATAATAATTTAATTATGGGAATCTTGTTTAACCTTTGGAATTACTGTGGGGTAAGATGAGGTATTTTGGGAGGGGCAAGAAGGGATAGGGTCCCATCTTGCCCCGCAAAAAAGTAATAGTAATATTAAAGCAGACGTATTGTTTTTATTTCAGAAAATGTTGCGTACTTATAAACGTTTATCAGAACGGGGAAAATGGAATGAAGATAGCATGATACAAACAGTAGACGCAGTAATCTCTGGTCAAATGGGATACAGGACAACATCTACACATTTTGATGTACCAAAATCAACATTAGAACGTGAAACAAAACAAGCGAGATCAAATACTACTCAAATTATAAAGCCGCAACTAGATCCAGATAAATGCGTTTTCACACATCAAGAAGAGCGAGAGCTTGTTAACTACATAAAATTAATGGAATCGAGATTATTCGCATTAACCTGTGTTGAACTTTCCAGCTTGCGGAAAAAAATAAAAAATAACATAATTTTAATAAAAGATAGTAATGAAGCTGCTAAATATTGGACGACAGCTTTTCAAAGACGACCCCCAGACTTGTCAATTAGGAAACCTGAAGCTACTTCCGCTGCAAGCGCGATATGTTTCAATAAAGTGGCTGTGGATGGATTTTACGATTTACTTAAATAACTTTTTGATAAGTATAACTTCACCGCCGATAGAATATACAACTGTGACGAGACAGGTGTTACAGTTGTGCCTACGAACAAATCTAAGATATTAGCAACAAAAGGTAGGAAACAAGCTGGATCCCTCACATCGGCAGATAGAGGTGAAACCGTCACTCTGGAAATTTGTTGCAGTGCAGCAGGAGCTTATATGCCACTGTTATTCATTTTTCCCAGAGTTTTTAAATGATGCTCCTCTTGCTGCGACAGCAGAATGTTATCCTAGTGGCTAGGTGCAAACTGAAATTTTTTTCAATTGGTTTACACGCTTCACAGAATTTTCTGGTGCAACAAAGGATCGTCCTGTGCTAATCTCATTAGATGGACATTCTACTCATATAAAAAATATCAAAGTAAGTGACTATGCAAGAAATAATGGGGTGGTCATTATATGTTTTCCTCCTCATTGCACACACCGACTTCAGCCACTTGACATATGTTTCATGAAACCTTAAAATGTCTATAATGATCAGGGGGTGAGTAATTGGCTTCGAAATCATCCAGGTAGAGTTGTGACCCTATATCAAATATTTAAATTATTTGGAACGGTGTTTATATGAGGAGCGTCTATGTTAACAGCTGTAACTTCGTTTGAAGAAGCGGTAGTTTTTCCATTCCACTCAAATAAATTCACAGATATTGATTTTGCACCATCCAAAACTACAAGCAGACCCCATCAAACAGCTGAAGATGTGGATGTTTTAGAGTCTGAAATACTTAATCAACCAACAATATAATTATCTTCAGGAACAGAAAATAAATGGTTTTAAAGATTAAAACTTTTCCGCAAATGTGGCGCTGAACAATATTCTATCATAAAATTGTTACTTGTATACACTTCGGGGGATGTATCGTGCTAACAAACCGAAATTTCTCCAAAAATAACCAAAAATTTAGTTAATCTGGATTTATAGGACACGCTGTACTCGCTCTACTCAATTGAAAATCAATAGGGTACATCTGTGAGACACCTTCAACAATATTGAATAATAAAATTGATCAACCGTATACTCTCTGGAGGCTGTGTCGTGCAAACAACCTGAAAATTCTCGAAGAATGACAAAAATTTGGTACTTCAAGTTTCATAGCACCCGTTGTACTGGCTTTATTGAGCTGAATATCAATAGGGTTCATCTTTGAGACGCTCTGAATAATATCCAATCATGAAATTGGTTACTTGTATATACTCCGGAGGCTGTATCGTGCTAACAAACTGAAGTTTCTCCAAAAATGATAGTGTTTTAAATGAAACTCACGGTTTCTAGTTAATTCCACAATATAATAAAAGTTATTGAAAATTCTAAAAAATTGACAATTGTTTCGATGAATCAATATGATATTGATTTATCGAAACAATTGTCAATTTTTTAGAATTTTCAATAACTTTTATCATATTGTGGAATTAACTAGAAACCGTGAGTTTCATTTAAAACACTATTATGAGCAGATTCCACGAAGTAAGGGTCGAGACAGTTAATTTCACCAATAATGATAGAAATATCGTACTTAAAGTACTGCAGCACCCGTTATATTGGCTCTGGTGAGCTGAAAATTGATAGGGTTCATCAGTGAGTTGTCCTGAATAATATTCAATCATAAAATTGGTGAATTGTTGAACTCCGGAGGCTGTATCGTGCTAACAAAGTGAAATTTCTCAACAAATGACAAAATGTCGTACTTCAAGTACCATAGCACCCGTTGTACTGGCTCTGATGAGCTGAAAATCAATAGGGTTCATCTGTAACATGTCCTTAACAATATTCAATCATAAAATTGGTGACTTATTGCAATCCGGAGGCTGTATCGTGCTAACAAGACATGTAAGGAAAAGTGGCCGACGACAACGACGACGACGACATACACACAGGATTTTTTTTCTAAAAACCGTTTTTTCGTGTTGTTGTTGATGGAAAACGTGAGAATAATTAAAAAAAAATTCAAAATTCCTACTTTTTTTGGGGTAAACCAATACTTTTCTCGCATATAGATAGGTTGGGCGGAAAAGTAATATTGATGAAAATTGGATCCTGAAGAGTCTGATAATTTGCCACATCAATCCGTGAAAACACCACCTTCAGCTCCCAATGTTATCCATACAACAGAAGCATCAACAGAAAAGCGGCTACCGCTAACACCGTCAGTTTTGGAAAACTCATTAAATTTTGGTGCTTCATCATCCACTGCATTTCAGATATCTTAGAAAACAGTCGACAAAACGAAGAGTTGAGAAGAAAGGAAAATGTACTGTTATACTAGAGTCACCGTACAAGAAGGCATTAGAGGAAGAATTGAAGCATAAAGAAGAGCAGCAACAAAAACGAGATATAAGAAAAATGAAAAAAATTATTTGAGCAAAGAGAAAACGGTAGTTAAAAGAAAAAGTTCCGGGAAAGGAAAACATTTTTTAACGAAACGGAAATGTGAAACTTCTCGCCAAATTGTTAAACGTCAGATTCACCTTAATAATAATCTGTTCCTGTGCTGAAGAGGAGGAAGATGATGACGAAGTACAACATATTTGTGCACTTTGTACGACAGAATAATTAAAATTCAATAAAAAAATATATTATTTTACAAAATCGTGTATATCCCAGCTTGCCCCACCTAGTTTCCCATGTTACCCCATCTACGGGGCAAGATGGGAAATATACACTTTCGTGCAAAATATTTTTTACTATGGTATCGCTAAATTATAAAAAACATATTAAACTGTATGTAAGTAGTAAATAACACATCTGTCCAGTTGTGCAAATTTAAAATCGCTAATACAACAAACAACATATTTACAAGCGATTAAAATTAGGGGAGCCCATCTTGCCCCGCCCTCCCCTATAATACTCAAAAGTGAACTCTATAATATAAAAAAATAGAATACATATTTATGTTGGCAAGTAGAAAAAGAGTATTTACTTTTTTAAGGATTTAAGAACAGGTTAAGAGCTAGTCCAACAGTGATTTGAAATAATCCAGGCTTCTCGATTTCCCAGACATTGTGTTTTCTATTCATGCTTCCAAATCAGAAACAGAAAAATGTTGAAATTGGGTGAAGACATATTTGGAAACAGCTATTTAAATTCATAATGTCCAAAAATTCAAATACAAACACAGCTTATGTCGGTTGATTCAGTCTGCATTAAAATATATTAGAAACACCAAAAAGAGAAATATTTAAATCACATGTTTAAAGCTGAAAACCAATTATTGACAATTCCCAAATGGAGAAAACACTTAAAGCATATTATGTAACATTTTTTTCACCTTCCAGTTGTTTTATCAGTTTCTTAATATCATCCTGGGAAAGTGAATTTGCCAGTTTAGGAGCTACTGTACTGACAGGTGTCATATGTGTTGGAGAATTAACTAATAACTCTTCTTCCACTGGCGGTTTCTTTGGCTTCACTGGTTTAGGAGTAGGCTCTTTGGTAACAGGTGCTGCGGAAGCTGGAGGAGATAGAGCATTCAAGAGCCAGTTGAGACCACGCATGACAGGGCCTGGAGCAGGAGTCGTTGTAAAAGTTTTCGACCTTGGCTTTGGTCTTATAGTGGTTCCATCAAAAATACCCTGAAAATTATATAAAATTCACTAGACGATATTTAATAAATAATCATTGCAGGAAAAAATTCAGCATCATTATTTGTAGTCAAAGATACTTTTTCCATTAGGAAAAAAAATAAAACTAAAAATCAGATAATTTAATGATCCACAAATTCGTAATTTCTTGAGATATAATCTAGTTTCAGGGGTACAATGCAAAAGTTCATCCATTTTTATTTCATTTATTTCTGTAATCGGAAGAGAGTGGTGCTTTAAATTAGTGGACAGTTATAAGAAATTTATTTCAAGTGATTGGACAACCCTTTTAGAACATGAAAAAAAATTTGGGGTCAATTTTTCTGTGAATATCTGTTGAAATTCATGAAATATTAGTTTGACGTGGAAGATTCACAAGGTAAATCTAATTTCTCCTAAAATAAATTAAAGCACCACCAAAAATAACAAGAAGTTTGATACTACTTTTTGTGTAGACCCCGTATCCGATTTCAATGATTATTTTTTACATGTGTTCTTTTTTGAGAAAGTTAGCATGCTTTAGCATTTTAAAGAAATTTATTGTTTATTTATACAGGATGTAACAATTGATATGTGTTTATTTTTCATTCATTTTGCAACACCCTGTACTACTCTGACGTCAACAATTTATAAATCGTATGTTAGTCAAGTCATATCTTTTTGTAACATTCTCTTTTTTAATTTACATAATTATGTCCATTTGTACCGGAGAAATTCAATTTTATATAATAACATGTTTTTATAAGTTACATTTTACATTATAAAAATTGAAGTACGTAAGTAGCATAACACGTTTTTACTTAAAGTTAATATGAAAACAAAAAATTTAATAGAAATGAACAAAATGCGAAAACGCAAAGTGTGAATAGAGAGTATTTTCATCTCTACTACGAGTTACGTTCTGGCAACGTCCATTGATACTTAAAATAAGCGGCCGTATTTCATTGTGGTTAATTTCTTCCCAAATTTGAACCAGTTTTCGCCCAACGTCTGCCAAGGTGTTCAATTAATTACATTCACATTCTTCGACCAACCTTATCCTAGAGGTTTTTAATCCAGTTCTAGCTGGTCATACCATGCTATTAATTCCGACTTCCTCAAGATAATGTTGTACTACTCGATCAACGTAGGGTCTGGCATTATCGTACATTAACATAAATCCTTGTCCCACATACGGTGCATGTGGAACTACGTGGTTGTCGGAAATCTCCAATGTACACCTTTCAGCAGTAAGGCTTCCATTATTCAGTATAACAAGTTTCCTGCGACCGGTCAAAGAAATACCTGCCCTAACCATCACAGATCAGTTTCCGAATAATGTATTGGAGAAACTGCACGGAGCATATCTTTCATTGGGACGTCTACGTACACGGAGACGTCTACCATTATTGTAAAGGCAGAATCTGGACTCATCTGTATATAACACACGTCCCCATTGAGTCCAGTTAACATGACCTCTGGCAACATTCAGTCTAGATCTCCAGTGCCCTCTATTTGAAGCTGAATCTCGAACGGCATCCCTAGGTCTCAGATTACACCTTCTAAGTCGCTTTCTAATAGATTCTTCACCGATATGTAAACCAGGCTACGGACACTGCAGACCGTGCCACCTATAGAGCCTGTCGAGTAACTAAAATCTGTAGATTTCAAAGAATTTTAAAAAAATTAACGAAAACTGTAACGTCGTTAGTAATCAAATTTTATTGATTTTCATTACTGCGTATGTGCGATGTCATTTTGTGATTGTGTCATTACCCTATAAAGAGGTGTGAAATTGTAATTCACATAATGTTTAATTAAATTTAAATTATCAATTAAATGATATGTGTTTACACCCTCTTTATAGGGTAATTTTAACAAATTTTACTTAAAGAATGATGTAACATCAAACATTTTATTTCATTGTATGTGGAGTTTGATGTTTTTTGACACCTGTTATATGTTTTTCTCTTGTTGACAGCTTTGAGAATTGCCTAATGGCTAAAGTGTTTATCTAGAATTGTAATAAAATGACACACTCAGTACTAGTCTGTTCATTCACTCAATTTATATCTAGTGTGTACACCATACATACCGATTGAAAAAATAATAATCTGGGTTTTATTTTATGTTATAGCTATTCCCTCCACCAGCTATGGGATGGAAGGTATTGACCCCTTGCCGATTTTCATATATAGCCCATGGTATGACAGTTTATGGGAAATGGAAATGGATATTAACTTTTGTTGAGGCATTATGTCTAAGTATTTGATCTAGCGGTAACCAAAAATCCAAAATATTCAATAAAGGCAAAACATAAAAAAAACAATAAACCAAAAATAGTTAAAAACCAAAAAAAAAGAAACTCCAAAAAAAGGAGTTCAAAAAAACCAAAAAAATTTAAACATTCAAACATTTTTTGATATTTTTTTGGCTGAGTACAAAAACATGTGTAAACTTATTATTTCAATAGTAAGCATTTCGTTTTCTATTGTTGATATAAATTTTCAAACATATTTGTGTGGTTACTTGTTTATTGTTGTTATTTTGTGTGTTTACTTGTAGAACCTCAACCAGAAACGAGAAAGGACTTCCACGAGACGGTATGATTTTTAACAGCCCTTAAGAAACATTTTAACAATCATAGACTGCCTGGAGCTGCAGAGTAACTTAAACTGCCTTATGCGAGGGTTTCAGAAGAACGGAATGTTTTTAAATGTAGAAATATACAAATATACTATACATATAATATACTAGGTTTAAGCTTGTGATATGAACCTATTTAATACTTCCAGTAAAGAAATAAAGATGTGTTTAAAGTGGAAATGAAATGTTAGATATATTATTTTAAATTTTGTACAGTCACAAGTGCTGTTTAGCACTCATACTCGTATGTAATTACTTGGCACCTTGTATTTACAGAGCTGGGCAGAATTTAACAACTTTTACTTTGAAAGTATTTCAATTACTTTTGTTCTAACATTCACGGTAATTATACTCAAATGTTTTCTTTCACAGAAAGTTACCAAAAATAGTAGTTCACTACTCATTGCTAACACTTTATTTGATTAAGTAAGTAGCAGTTATACTCCAGCTCTGTGTGTTTATAGTAGTGTAATAATAAATAAATAAATTTATATAAACCTATCATCAATAATTTTCTACTTTTATCTTAATTTAACATCATTTAAAAATCCAATGATACTCCAATCAAGAATGTATGTTACTCAAATTATTTTTTAATTATTGCATTGTTTTTAGATCATAGTTTATTTATTGTCATTCTGTTTGTTAAGAAAAGTACTTTTTATACCAAAATAAATGAACTGTTTATATGATTACTGTTTTATTTTTTCCAATTTAATTCGCCATTTATGGTCCATCATTTGATATTTAATTTAATTTAACTCAACGTTTAGTTAAATTGAATGAAGTCAAATGATGGACTATAAATGGTCATTTTGAAATAAAATAATTAAAGTATAGTAAATTTGAATATACCGCCTAAAATTACAGAAATCTTTTTAACATCACTCAAGTGTTTAGTCGACAGGCTCTTTAGATGGCGCCACAATCAGTGTTTCATCTATCTGTGGGTTATCTGTGATGTAAACCACTTACTTGTCGTAGCTGATTTGTACACTTTGCGCTGTTAAAAACCGTTGTCGTAAAGCCAAAGGTATCAAATATCCATCATTAATTGGGATGGTTTTTCATTTTCGTCCTTGTTCTGATCTGCGAACATGATTTCTATTATCCCTGTATCTTTGTTCACTTTGTATGAATCAATATGAAGGATATCCTTGTAAGTACAAGGTAGTTTTGAGTCGAAGAAAAAGGTAGGAGGTAGGAGTTCACGCTTCTCTTTTTTTTTCGTTTTCATATTGATTGCCTTATACGAGTACTTTCAGGAATATCTTCGAAGAATAAATGAAAGGCTGTTGGCATGTTGGCTCGTAACTGTGCCGCGGCAGGGTCCAAACTATTTTCGATGGTTTGTCTATTTACGGGATTTCTTTCTTATCGCTATTATTTGAGTGCAGTACTTCAATCAGCGATAGTGAAAGTACAGAAAACGATAATTCTACAACCGAACTGCAGTTCATAGCAGATATTGGAAAAATCAAAAACACCATAAAAAAAGCTAGAAAGGATGAGGCTATTAGAAATTTTACCAGGAAGTACGAGGTGACATTTGGTATAGCACTGGATGCGAAAGGCTTTTTAAAGAAAATAAACAATATGAAATGAAGGTTGAAGAAAAAAACTGGAAATAAAGCAATCAAACTGTTGGAATGGGAGAAAAAGTTATTGAGGTTTATGGAATGGACAGTAATCCTACAAGTGGAACAACCAGACCGCACTGAAAATTGGTATTGAAGCATAGAGTGAGTGAAGTTTCTACAACGCGAAACGGGACTGAATCATCCATCAAACCACAATCTAGTAGTGTCAAGACTGTCAAATCTCTTCTGTCAACAAGAAAAAATACAGCAACAGAAAAGTACGTAACAAAAGAACTCACAACCAAAGAGCTTCAACGGCTAGTTCTTTTAGAGTAGTATCGATCAAGTAGAGTTTAAAGATAATTTTATGAAAAAAGTTGGAAATGATGAAGCTGGAGGAATCAGCTGCAACTATGGTTAACGAGGGGAGTTAGCATACTTCAATATATGAACAATTCTCCAAATTTTCTCGTATTTCGAGTTATATTGACAATATTATCTAACGTTAGGCACTCATTAGGGACAAAAAGCAGTTTTAACAATCACCACTTATCCGTATCCGTATCGCAATGTGCATGTGCAGAAGCGATACGTTGATTTCGTTACGTAACGTGAAACGTATCATTCCGTCACACGTAACCAACGTACCGTATTGCATTCTTATGTTCTATGTTCGCGTTTTTCAATGGCCAAACGACAAAAGTGATGTTGTATGCTCGAAAATCATAACCAGGGATTATTTACATTATTAATTTGAGATGAAAACAAGAAACGCAAAGGTCACTTTGAAAAATATTTTCAAGTTCAAATATTAAAACTCAAGAATTGGTTACGTTACGAACGCATTTGCTCATACCTTTTTTGATTAGTCACGTATATCCGTTACGTTACGTATACGGATAAGGATAAGTGATGTATTTTAAAAATTGCTTTATGTGTCTATTTTTTTTGGAAGACTAGGGGATATTAAGTACTGCCGTGCCAAGGAAAAGCGCAGTAAGTACAAAAAAGTAAAATGGCAGTTAAACACATACACAAATTGAAAGACCATTTGAGGTCGTTCAATACAAGATATATTCATGAAATTCAGTTCAACTGAGTATTATTGTTCCATGAAATTGACTGTCTTGACCCTTACTTCGTGGAATATGCTCATATTAATGTTTTTGAATGAAACTCACGGTCTCTAGTTAATTCCACAATATAATAAAAGTTATTGAAAATTCTAAAAAATTGACAATTGTTTCGATAAATCAATATCATCGTAAGAATGACAGAAGTTACATTTCATTTGATGCCTACCTGATGTTTAGTAGTTATTTTTGGCTTAATATATGTTTATAGACAAAAGAAGAAGATGTGATATTACAAATATTGCAGCTTAGATATTATTAGCCCTATGGTGATATCCTGGATATCATTTTTCCAATTAAGATCAGTATAACTGTGCAATGATATAGAACACCAGGAAAACTATATCTGCTGATCTCTACAATTATCACTTAAGAAGACAGTTTATTAGTGGAGAACTCCCTAGATTTGACTGTTCATTGACAACTTCATATTATGGGTTTCTTAAATGTCTACTAATTTCCAGTTCTTCAAGGAAATCCAGTTCTTGTTCCTTTTCACAAATATGCAGCACTTCTAGTTCTGTGTTAGGTGTCAATGAATGATTGGTGTCAAGTAGATGTTTTGCGTAGTGGGATTCATCTGGTTGTTTTAATCTGTATGCTCGTAAGTGCTCACTGTATCGTATTTCCAAATTCCTAAGGGTCTGACCCAAATAGACAGCATTACATTCTGGACATTTGAGTTTATATATACATGACTTCTTTAATAGTGGTATTTTTGTTTTTACATTTAACAATTTTGTACTAACGTTACTTTCTGTTTTAAAAAAAATTGTTGTATCCGTTGCTGAAGATATTATCTTTGAAATATTATTAGAAATATTTCCTGCATATGTGATGGTTTTATAAGTTTTAATTTCATCAGCTTGTTTAGGATATATTAGTTGTAATGCCACTTTTTCTTCTTTTTTACTAATTAGCTTATTTATCATATCTAATGTATAACCGTTAGATGTTGCTATTTGTCTAATTGTATCATATTAAAATTACATTTTTTCATAGGAACTGAAAAAGCTCTATGTATCATTGAATTATATGCTGCTAGTCTATGTGACATAGGGTGGTTAGAATTGAATGGAATTGTCACATCAGTCTGTGTTGGTTTTCGGTAAATTGAATAATCAAGTACATTGTTAACACTTTGAATTTTTAAATCAAGAAAATTGATTGAGCTATTTCCTTCAATTTCTAATGTAAATTTAATTTTCGGGTGTAAATTATTGATGTGGTTGAAAAATACATCTAATTGTCGTTCACTACCCATAAAACAAGCTGATATGTCATCTACATATCTATACCAAAATAAAATATTTTTCGAAATATTACTTTCAGAGATCTTTCTTTCTAAATTGTCCATAAAAATGTTTGCTAAAATAGGTGATATAGGGCTTCCCATTGGTAAACCTTCATTTTGAATATATATCTTATTGTCAAAAGTGAAATAATTCTGATTAATGAATACATCAAATAAATTAAGTTTATCTGATATTAATATTAATCCAGGAATAATATCAGATATACTT
Source organism: Galeruca laticollis (assembly GCA_963921935.1). Lineage (NCBI taxonomy): Eukaryota > Metazoa > Arthropoda > Insecta > Coleoptera > Chrysomelidae > Galeruca > Galeruca laticollis. Next base: position 65,603,222 of record OY998183.1, read on the forward strand.
AATTTATTTGATGTATGCATTAATCAGAATTATTTCTCTTTTGACAATAAGTTATATATTCAAAATGAAGGTTTACCAATGGGAAGCCCTATATCACCTATTTTAGCAAATATTTTTATGGAAAATTTAGAAAGAAAGATCTTTGAAAGTAATATTTCGAAAAATATTTTATTTTGGTATAGATATGTAGATGACATATTAGCTTGTTTTATGGGTAGTGAACGACAATTAGATGTATTTTTCAACCACATCAATAATTTACACCCGAAAATTAAATTTACATTATAAATTGAAGAAAATAGCTCAATCAATTCTCTTGATTTAAAAATTCAAAGAGTTAACAATGTACTTGATTATTCAATTTACCGAAAACCAACACAGACTGATGTGACAATTCCATTCAATTCTAACCACCCTATGCCACACAGACTAGCAGCATATAATTCAATGATACATAGAGCTTTTTCAGTTCCTATGAACAAATGTAATTTTGATAGAGAGATTAATACAATTAGAGAAATAGCAACATCTAACGGTTATCCATTAGATATGATAAATCAGCTAATTAGTAAAAAAGAAGAAAAAGTGGCATTACAACTAATATATCCTAAACAAGCTGATGAAATTAAAACTTATAAAACCATCACATATGTAGGAAATATTTCTAATAATATTTCAAAGATAATATCTTCAGTAACGGATACAACAAATTCTTTTAAAACAGAAAGTTACGTTAGTACAAAATTGTTAAATGTAAAAACAAAAATACCACTATTAAAGAAGTCAGGTATATATAATCTCAAATGTCCAGAATGTAATGCTGTCTATTTGGGTCAGACCCTTAGGAATTTTGAAATACGATACAGTGAGCACTTACGAGCATACAGATTAAAACAACCAGATAAATCCCACTACGCAAAACATCTACTTGACACCAATCATTCATTGACACCTAACACAGAACTAGAAGTGCTGCATATTTGTGAAAAGAAACAAGAACTGGATTTCCTTGAAGACCTGGAAATTAGAAGACATTTGAGAAACCCACAATATGAAGTTGTCAATGAACAGTTGAATCTAGGGAGTTCTCCACAGATAAACTGTCTTCTTAAGTGATAATTGTAAAGATCAGAAGATATAGTTTTCCTGGTTTTCTATATCATTGCACAGTTATACTGATCTTAATTGGAAAAATGATATCCAGGATATCACCATAGGGCTAATAATATCTAAGCTTCAATATTTGTAATATCACATCTTCTTCTTTTTTCTATAAACATAAAGTGAGCCAAAAATAACTACTAAACATCAGGTAGGCATAAAATGAAATGTAACTTCTGTCATTCTGACGATGATATTGATTTATCAAAACAATTGTCAATTTTTTAGAATTTTCAATAACTTTTATCATATTGTGGAATTAACTAGAGACCGTGAGTTTCATTTAAAAACATTATTATTGTTCCAGTTCCATGTTTTATGAATTTTGAAACAATTCGAAGAATATTTCAAAAATATATAAATTACTATGATCATGAACACGAGGTTGAGCCGTTTCCATAAATTAAAACGTAGTAAGTAACTACTTACTGTATTTTAATTTATGAAAAAAATTCATATCTTGATAATCATGAAACAGTATGTGTTTTTAATAATTTTTTATTCAACTTTTCTGACTATTCACAAACTGAGATCTTAACTGCAATGCCGCATTGGTAAATAAAAACAAACAAAACGAATTATCAATAAGTAACATACTCGTATAAAATAATAATGGATACGAAATATCAACTGTAAGAACAAATAAATGAGTATTTTAAGTAGAATTAATTTTCTTTTTTTACTGGGAGGTTTTTCCAGAACTGTAAACGAGTTTTGTCCATCAATGGCCCCACTACTTTCAATAAAGCCTCCTTTTTGGTTTTCTCGATGCCGTCTTCCACACTCAGAGCAGTGGGTTCAGTACCAATCGTTTTCATTGAAGCGTTTTTGATGAAATTCAGCTCAAGTTCTGTTTCGGAACTGAAATCTGTTTTGTACTTCAATGTGAACTTTCCTCGCTCTGCGCGGATCTGTACAAAATCACTCAAATATGGATTAGGATTATTGAGTTTTGTATCCTTAGTCTTTGCAACGGAATGATGGTCTTACCATTGGAGAAAATTGTTGATCTGCATGGATTTTACATAAACTTTTCCTGAATTTGATTTTGAAACTGAATCTACAAAGTCCAGGAAATCATATGTTTCATTTTCCTTTTTTAAACTTAATTCGACTTGGTGGTGAAAGCTGACGCCACTCATGAAAGTGTGTCCTGGTTCGAAATAATTAACTTCCAAACATTCAAGTGACACCATGCTAGAATTCACAATATGCACAAAAAAACTGAGCATACACCAGTTTTTGTTCTAAGCGGAACAATTATCTAGCCAAATGATTATATTCTTGGTATCCCTATTATGCAAGAAGAATTGGTAAAAGGTGCTTATAATATCCTCCTTTTTCCGAGAAGTTATTGCCTCGTGCCACAAAACTGCGAATGGTCGTCGAGATTTCTCCACTCTTCCCACCGGTACGAAACTTTCGTTGTAAGATGTGAGGCGTCTGATAAAAATAACTGCCTTGAACATATCCATACGAGGTAACATAATTATCTTCTGTAAGTCAGCTGATATGCATAGGGTCTTTTCATCAAATATCGTATCTGCATGTTTTTTGTAACTTTTCCTACTTTCTACAACTTTGGAATTATGTGCGGATCATTTACTGCATATTTCACATTTTGTGTCTAAATTGTTCTTGGTATGTTCTGAATTGTGTAAACGAAACGTTTCACAATGTTCACACTGTTCGTGACCAAGTTTTGTGAAATGAATGTTCATTTCGCCCCCCACTTTTCGGTATAGTTTATATGAAATTTTTGTATTCGGGTACTTACGACAAAAATCGCTAAACATGAAGTTAATTGTAACGTCATTCGGTAGGTATCTAACGTGTTCCCTCCTATAATGAGAGGTTTCCGGATGGAAAGACTCAATGTGCAAATGTATTTGATCTCTGTCAATTTTAGCTTTATTGGGATGATGCCCACGCCGATCGGGTGCAGGGGTGCTTGAAGACCTCCCAACTGTTGATAAAGCATGGAAAATAATGCCGTAGTTCTTGGGTTTGTAACCGAGAATCGTCAAAAAAAAAATTGTTTACAAACGTGCCGCTTTGTACCTTCTGTACTATGGAGATGATATTGTATAGTTACATTTCGTTGAGATGATTCTGTTTTAAGCGTTCTGCGTTTAACAGTATTTCTCGAACACTGATGTAAAATGAAATATTTCTGTTGTTCCCAGTTTAACCTCCAGTACTCGCTATTGATTTCATACCTTTGCTCATCATCAATTCAATTCAATTTACACTTATCGACATTACATCCTTTTAAAACTCTATGATTTTCTTGCAATTTCAATCGTTTTTCCTGTAATTTTTCAATTTTGGGCCGTTTGACTTTTCTCTCTCTCACTGTTCCTTTCTTTGTATACTCTGAAACATTATTATAGTATGAGCTAATTGATACTCTGAATATTGCAAGTTATACTAACCTCTTTCATTTGACTGGACAGTTGTTTCTTGTATTTCTGCTTGTGATATCTGGATTAGTTCATCTCTTGATTCTTCTTCGAGCAATACTTCTTCCAATTGTAATAACTGCTGGTTTGGGTCTGGAAATGGTAATATTTCGATAATCAATTACCTTGGTAATATGTGAAGAAGATTACCAACCTTCTGCTAGGCTGACAAAGTCTATAATAGTACTATTCTCGTTTTCAAGATCTTCTTGAAATATAATTGGTATGTCGTCTATTTCTTTGTGACTTCCAATCGCTAGTTCTGGCATAATGAGAATAGTTTCATGGGCATCTAGTTGAACAAGTTCTTGAATAACAACTGGTATTTCTACCAGTTCACTCCGTCCTGCACTAGTTTTAGGAATAAGAACATTCTCATTTTCGATATTTTCAGTTCTCTGCAAACAATCTATTTCCTGATTAGCCATTTCTACTTCTGGTAATGCCTCTGCTTGCTGCTGCGACACTTTCTGTAATTCTTTATCGCGCACCATCGCCATTATTTTTGTTGATTTACTTCCAAACATTTGCGCGTATGAATGAACCTACTCTCTGGAATCAACGGAGACAACTGAACTGAGCTCAGTGAGTTGAAATAATCTACTTGTTGATTCTTGTCCGTACACTTAAGACAGTAAGTTAAAATGTAGTATCTACGAATTGTAAGTTAAAACACAGTGTCTACTTTCAGATACTGCTTTCTTTCTTACTCAGATGTAAATACTATATTTTGAGGTACAAAAGGAACGATTCCTGCACTTACTGTGATCATTTCCACGACGATATCTCAGCAATCATAGTATATACTGCATTTTTTCTTGCATATTCGAATTCAGTGCGTTCAAATACATAGGTGTAGATAAAAAACGGATTTTCGACTTTTTTGCACTTACTGCGTTTTTTCTTAGGACGTCAGTATATATCTAGTTTGTTTAAAATATCCAGTAGGTATATGTTTGATCTATTATTAATATTATTAAAAAGTTGGTAATAAACTGAAAATAGAACAGTTTGCGTTTTGTGAATGAACTTAATAATCATTCTAATTTTGGTTTTTAAAAACAAATTGATATGATGGCGTAAATAATAAAACTAAATTGAATCTGAACTTTTATTCTATAGATTTTATACTGTTAATTACAATGCTCAAATTTCTCCGCGCTTCTTGTCCTTGCTGGCGAATTGGTATATCAACTTCGGTATTATTATCATTGTCATCTTCTTCTTCAGGTGCTTCAAAATCGATATCTTCCAAGGTTTTTACCAAGTTATGAAGCACAATACAGGCAATAATCAACATTGGAGCATTATCCAATTTCACATGTTCACACAAGGAAGTCATGAGCCACGGCTCTATACCATATCCATTATCAGTAAGTATCACGACGTTGTGTTTATTTTGTAAATGGACCCTTGTTTTTGAATTTCTCTATATGAATCGTGGACCAATTAAGGCCAACTAACGTCTATACTAGTGAATATCTCTCTTGCATCACAAGTAGCTTGCACATTCAGTGTAAGATGACCTTTTTGGTTGACATACTCATCACCATGGCGATTTGGTTTTAGTATTCCTACGTGGGTACAGTCCACTACACCAATTGCTATTGGAAAGCTAGACTTGCTCTGCCATAAGTTCATTGTTGGTAGACGGAAACTTTATCCAATAATTTGATTGCGCAACTATGCTGTGTCACTGTACGAGATACTGCAGCTTGACTACACCCAGTTCTTGACCAATGCCTGTCTGTTACCCAGGGTCACTGACAGAACGTAAACATATCTGCATTTTTAGGACAGATGATAACGCACCCTCTCGAGTTTAAGCGTTATTTATTCCCAAAAATCTGTTGCATATTTTCCTCTTCAAACAGGTGTTGGTAAACGCTGCTTCTAGTGTTTGATCTCTCTCAGTTCCATAACATCTGCCATCGCTACAACTGATCACTACACGAGTCTGCTACTGACCACACTCTAAATTATTGAAGGATCTCCTTTTTATTTATAGTAAAAGGTAACGTTTATGAATAACAAAATACTTTGTGTGAAGGATATGCTCATACTCTATAAGTATAAGGTTTTACTCAGAATATTATGAAAGCGGGCTGAAGTATTTCCTTTATATTCTGCAAGTATAAGTATAGCCTTTTTTATGAATACGGTCCAATATTAATGTTTTTTGCACATTCTTCCTCTGCGAAAAAGATGTCTTGTTTCACGTTCCATGATTGACAAAAATATCGAAAAAGAAACCACAAAACGCAAACACAACACAATTCCTTTTGGCATTTACATTGTGCAAAGCGTTATATTATTTGTTCCATCTACTCACTTTGAGTTTTCCAATGTAAATAAAATCAATAAAAACATGCCATGATTTGAAAGTGTGTTTCTCCGACAGAAATAAACATGATAATGTAAATTAAAAAAAATGTTACAAAAAGATATGACTTGACTAACATACGATTTATAAATTGATGACATCAGAGTAGTCCAGGGTGTTGCAAAATTTATGAAAAAACACACATACCAATTGAGATATCCTGTATAAATAAAAAATAATTCAATTTTTTTAAATGGAAAAATCATGCTAATTTGGTCAAAAAAATTACATATCACATAAAAAGAGAGTCATTAAAATCGGATACGGGGTCTACTCAAAAAGTAATATCACACTTCTTGTTATTTTTTAGTGGTGCGTTAATTTCTTGGAGAAGTGTTTATTCAAATTCATTATGATGAATAAGATAACTTCAGAAAAGATAATGGGAGGATAAAAATGAGTTTCTCAAAAACTTTTTGACATCATGAAAAAAATGGTTCATTCATCACACAAATAGCTACAGTACTGTCGGATTGTGTAATTTTTAAATTCTATTTTAAGGAAAAAAGTGGAGAACGAAAAACAAAGGAAGACTTTGAACTGCCCATAATTGTAGGAACTTTTTTATAACTAAATACGCTATAAACAGACAATCTCTCCCAATCCCATCTTACTAACAATCCCAAATAAAATATTTTACATCATCCATTGAATGAATCAAAAACAATATTAATTCTAATAATATCAACAATGTCTGCAAAATATCTTTATCATTAATTCAGGATCATCAAACTTGTTTTGCAATTTAAATTCAACTTTGAATACCTAACCATTGCATATATGCAACAAATAAGTCAACTTAAAGTAACTACTAAACTTTTTCCAGTTTGTGGAGATTCATACGGATATAAATATTGAATTTGAGAAAAATTACGATAATATGTTCCTTACAGCTAGAATTTTTGGAGTTGACGGAACGATGCCTTGTTCTTTTAGAAGAGAAGCCAGTATAGCATCATCGGATTTTCCAAAGGATGTCGAGGCTGGAGAAGTAATGGAATTCAAGTTATACCCTTTCAAAACTTCTTCCAAAGTTGTCGCTTTCTTCGGTGGCTTAGTTGTTTCCAGAGCTGCTATTTGATCTTGGATAGATTTAGGTGTTCTAGAAGTCTCGGCAATAGTAGTAGGAACAGTTGTGGATATGACAGTTGTGTCCGCAACAGTGGTAGTCTTCGCTCTATCTCTTTCAACTGCTAAAGCCACAATCTGGAAATCAAAAGAAATATGATATGCATTTTGCCTGTATCCTTTTATATCTTTTTTAATATAATATGAACAAAATCTGTAACACAAGTTATATTGACATTATCAGTACAAACCACAAAGATACATTATAATAGCCAATATGTCAATCATTCTGCTGAATCCAAACCTCAAGATAGACTTGGAGGTTATGTTGCATGTTTAAGAATGTATTTTATCAACCAATAACTGTCATTCTCAATTCGGATATTTTAGAGAATCAATGATTCTGACATACTGTGGCACTTTATATTTTATTATATTTATACAAATAATTTTTTCTCCAACCACTTTGCAAAACACGCTATTCTACACAAATTTGTATACCCAAATCAGGCATTTCCTTAGATATCCATTAGAAAAGTAATGACTTACAGTAAGAAAAGTCCATGTTATGGTACTTTGCCGAACAGAAATATCACTATTCCGCACGAGAATGACAATGTAAAATATTTTTTGACAATCTAACATTATCTTCATAGTGAATTTCGTTGATAGACACTAATATTACAATTAATGAAATTGAGCTACATTGATCACATTTGCCTGATTTTTCTAAATTCAATATACATTTTTTAATTCTCTGTATTCAAAGTTTAAACAAAATATAATTTACTTTTTTCTCTTATTAATAAACGTGGTTGTAGAAAAAACATTGCCTACAACTCGTACGCAAAACATTTTTCATACTCACTAGATTTGCGGCACTCGCCTTAAACTTCTGCGTTCGTGGGAAAAGTTACGTTTTGCGCACTTGTTGCACAAACTACTATTATACAATAAACTATTAACATAATCAGACAAAGCTTATTACTTACCCGTTCAGCTAGACTAGCGCCTGAGCTACTCTTTGAATTCGTATTTCCAGTTGCAGCTGATTTCGCAGTTCGATTTGGTATCTGTATGAAAAAATTAAACTTGTTATCTATTTTGTAGATCAAGATTGAGATATTGTTCCCCAAATCCGATAACAACAAAGTATCAAGACAATAATCGTTAAATCCATCATAATCTTTGTAATTCACCCGAAATATTGAAGAATATTCTTAAATTAGAGACGAATGTTTTTTCCCTTGTGGCCAAGAGAGAGTTTAAGCACTCAGCTAACAGCTATGGTAAGAGTGTTGTGTACTACTATTTAAATCTCATCCAATTCAGCAGTATGTAAAACTGAGATAGACAATCAAAAGTCAGCGTAGTTTATTACAGTTTAAATATGGATACTGGAATATACGAATCGCGCGTGCGCCTCTCGAGGGTGGTACCTACTTGCCGAATACCAAACAAGTGTTCAGCGACATCTTTCACGTTGCCAAATCTGAAGAAAGTAGAGGTTTTAACCGCTTTCAAACTAAAAACTAGAACAGCATTACAATAAAATGTTCAACAAATAGATCGGATTAATTATTTTCCTATATTACAACCTCTCGAATTATCATAATTGAAAGCTTTTTATAATTTGGTCTCGTGTTGGAACAATGCATTTTATAATTAATATAAATATAGGTTAGTACCTACAAAGAATTTGTAACACATTGTTGTTATGGACATGTTTGCAAGTTTTCCACTTTATGATATCCTGTTAGCGAAAAAGAATAATCCACAGAATTTATATGTATTTGTTTCTTTCTAAAACATTGACGCTTATACATATGTGCCCGCAGAAAATTCCTAATACTGTACATCTCACATCTATGGTTCTTACTTAGAGAAACGAGAGGCTGCGGTACTTTTTCAAATAGCAATCCAATGGAAGCTACTTAATATTGCAGTTTTATAAGGCACGCTCAACTGACAGTTATGTCGGCTTGAATGGGAGTCTTGCCTTTTATCGAGAAAATCTGGAGTGAATTGTTATCAAAGATTTTATCAAATTTAGTATACCTTGATTTAAAAAGATAATTTGTATTTCATATTGTATTTGATTGGTTGTTTTGGAACCAAGATAGGATTGGTGCGTTTCAACATACTCGTCCAAACATGCAACGATTAATGTCGTGACGCATTCATTTATTTTGGTGTCTATTAAAAAGCATTCATTCGTATCAGGGTGTGTAGGTCCTAAAATTCTATCTAATCAACGAAACAATGATTAGTGAGGTAAAATTTATCAACATAAACTCACCAGACGTGTCAAAAATGACAACTGATTCAATAATTCCGCTTGTTCTTTTTCAAGTTGAGCGATATTCTTCAAGTTTTGTTTCTGTTGTGAAGTTAATGATTTCAGCTGCAACGATGTTGTAGTTAATTCGACAGTATTGAAACTAGTAACATCAAATGTTCTTGCAGTTGTGAAACCTGCGTTGGTTTGCACATCCCCAGTTGTAATGGTTGAAGATGCTATAGTAGTGGCAGGTCTTGTAGTCGTAGTAGTTGTGATGGCTTCTGTAGTTGTGGTAGCTTCTGTAGTTGTAGTTGTAGTAGGAGTTGTAGTTGTAGTTGTGCTAGGCCTTGTAGTCGTAGTAGGTTCCATCGTGGTAGTAGTTGGTGCTTTTGTAGTTGTAATTGTTGTGGTGTCTGGTGGAATTGTACTTCTTGCTACTGTTATAGTTGCTGGAGGTCTTGTAGTGGTTGTACTGGCAGTGAATGATGCAGTTTCTGTCACAGATGGAGCGGCAGATATTCTGATAATATCCGGTTTTTTCGTTGTTAATCTTGGAACTTTGGTTGTTTCAGTACTAAACAAATTTGGGAACAGTGTTGTGATGAACGTTGGTATGAGAGAAGGAGGAGTACTGGTGAATATTCTTTGTTGTTGCGTGCTCGTTATTGGAGCAGCAGTAGTTGTTGGTACGTTATTAATACTCATTTTCTGTATTCCTGATACTTCATTGACTACTGCAGGACTTGTGAAATCATCCAAAATTTGATTGGATAGTAGTACTGTTTTATCTACAGTGGTAGTATCGACCTGCCAAACAAATATTGAGTGAATTTACTAGTAATTGAAAGTATAATTTTTATTAGGAACAAAAAAATACATACTTTAAGCAATATAAACAAAGCTAATAACACATTTTACATTTAATGTAATTTATTCTGATCTCATCGAACAATTCGAAGAAGCAATCAAAAGCTTGCCAGTTATTATACTTTAAGCAATATAAACAAAGCTAATAACATATTTTACATCTAATGTAATTTCTTCTGATCTCAACGAACAATTCGAAGAAGCAATCAAAAGCTTGGCAGTTATTATACTTTAAGCAATATAAACAAAGCTAATAACACATTTTACATCTAATGTAATTTCTTCTGATCTCAACGAACAATTCGAAGAGGTTATTATAAAAAATCATGTACGTATGAACTCAAAATTCATGTTAACCATTTATAACACAAATTAATCGATTTTCGGATTGTACTCAATTGCCATATATGACAGCAAGTTCTCTTTTTACACTCTTCGCAAAGTCGAGTGAAAATTAGAGGGACTATAATTTTTCACATATACCTGTTATCGAAGCATAACATATTTTTGTTATAGGGTAAGTCCGGTATAGTTGGACCAGCGGGATAGACGGATCAGGGCGAGAATTTCCAGACCTGTTTAACAGATGGCGCCCGCGATTCTAATTTGATGGAATGCCAGTCACGCCATACCAGTTGAGCAAAGGTGGTCGTTAAACAACGTTGAAATACATTTTTGTGACCGATTAGCGTTCAATACTACGTTATAAATTATTCGAGAATTTTATTGTGTGATGGTGAATTGATTACAAGACAGTTATGCATAATATAGATTATATGGCTCCTGTAGACTATTTTAACCTAAAAATAAGAGCTCTGTCACCTTGATTAAGTATGAATAACCAGTGGTCCATCTCTCCCGTAAGTTTGGAATAGATGGATCGCATATTTTAGGGTGAGTTGGACCATAAATTATATTGCCAAAAATCATATATATATATATATATATATATATATATATAAGTCAATTCAATACATTTATTTCTTTAACAGAGCCATGCCGACTAAATATAAACGCAAAGGAACATCAGAACGCGGAAATTGATCTGCGGAATCACTCCATAATGCAATGGAAGCTGTGACAAATAAGACAATGGACGTTAATCAGGCAGCCAAAGTATTTGGGATACCGAAAACGACCTTAAAAAGAAGACTAAAGTCTATTAATAGTAATAGAATGAATCGCCTCGGACCTGACTCTCAGCTAGGTGATGAGGCGGAGAAAAAATTAGTGGCTCACATACTTAAGTTACAGAAATATGGTTTTGCTCCAGACCGAGACAGCGTTAGAAAAATGGCATACGAACTTGCAGAAAAACTTGAAATTAGGCATACTTTTAACCGAGATACGTGTAAAGCAGGCTATGATTGGCTCCAATTATTTTCAACTCGTCATCCTGAGATTTCAATCGGTAAAGCCGAGGGAATTTCTTATTCACTAGCAACAAGTTTGTGCAAAGAAAATGTTAGAGAATATTTCCGCTTACTAGCTCAGGTTTTGTATGAAAATGATTCAAATGATAAGCCCGCCCATATATTCAATGTAGATGAAACTGGACTACAGTTAAACAATAAACCAGGTCAGGTTCTAGCCAAGAAGGGGTCAAAATGTGTGGCAAACATTACTTCAGCAGAAAAAGGGGAAACGATATCCGTAGTGGCCTGCTGCAATGCTGAAGGAGTGTTTCTGCCTCCATATTGTATTAAGAATAGAAAGGAAGAATTTTCAACCGGAATGCCTCCTGGGTCATATATCGCAATATCATAAAAGTCTGCATATATTAATGCCGATATATTTCTTCATTGGCTGAAAACTCATTTCCTGCCAAGAAAACCGAATGGAAAAGTCCTACTTATTTTGGACGGACATGCTTCCCACACAAATTCTCTCAGTGTGTTGGTGTTTTCGGAAGCGAATGATATCATTCTTTTGTGCCTACCAGCGCATACAACCCATTTACTGCAGCCTTTGGATCGATCCTTTTTCATGTCCTTAAAGAGCTACTATTATTCGGCCTGCACTAGCTTCATGAAAGCAAATACTGCAAGAAAATTGGGTAGACTTCAGTTCGGTGAACTATTGAGTTGCTCTTGGAACAAAGCTGCTACGGTACAGAATGCTGTGTCCGGATTTGAAGCCACAGGCATTGTTCCATTTTGGCCCGATGCAATCGCAGATTACACTTACCTTACTCCAAAGGAAAATGCTGATTTTGCTTCTGCAGAAAAAAATATCCAAGCTTCCTTGCCGTCCAATACGGATATTGTCAACAACGATGTGTCATTCACTAACGATTCTCCACAGCCAAGTTGTTCTCATCATAGTGACAAATTAATAATACACTTCCATCTACAAAAACTGTCACACCTGGGAAGCTTCTGGATGACATATCACCAATTCCTGTTTCTGCGTGTTTACAAAAAGCCAAGAGACGCGGACGTCAACTTGCAGAAGTTCTTAATACGCCTGAAAATATCGAAGTTGTGAAGAACAAGAAACGTCCCTTATCTACAACTCCATTAAAGAAGCAAAACATAATTTTAAAAAAGGTAAAACGCCCGTTAAGAAGAGCAACAGTTCCTACCTCAGACTCCTCTGATTCTAATAACCCTATTCTAGATGATGAGGGTAGTGACGGTGAAACAGAAGACAATGCTGAATGCATAGGCTGTGGGGAGGAGTTTCTTAGTACAAAAAAGAAATATGAATGGCTCTGTTGCATTATTTGCAAAGGTTGGATGCATGAAGGATGTACTGGTTATATTAACTTATGCAATGAATGTGGAAAAATAGCCGCAAAAAAGAAATAAATGTTTTTGTGTGCTAATATTAGTTATAATTTTATGTTAATTAATATTTAAGACATTTGTCATTAGCTCTAGGAATACATTTTCTACTGGTCCGTCTCTCCCGATGTCGATGGTCCATCTAAACCGGAGAAGGTCCGTCTAACCCACATTTTTTGCAATTATATTTTTTTAGTTTCATCTCTTTGTGAATAATATTTTCTAGTTTTGTTATCACCAACCTGTACTCTTGTATGTAATAAATACTTACACGAATATTCAGAATGTTACTAAACATTTCGATGAAGTTTTGTTAATTTCAATAAAAGTGGTCCAACTTTACCGGACTTACCCTATATGGTTATATTTTAACATTTCCCGTGAAAAAGAAACTATCAGTATCAGTAAGTTCATCAGGCTAGCTCATTTCCATTATTTCATAGCGAAAATGATTAATCAAGCTCACGAATATATAGAAAAAATCAGCTATTATCAAATAATGGATGCCATTCTAGTCCTTGATATCAGTGAACCCCATTATCATAATGCTGTTTCACTATAAGATTATCATTTAGATTTATTCATATGACCTATGATAGATGTAAAAAATGTTTATTCTATAATTGAAATAAATACCTGTTGTGGTGTTGTAGTAGTTTTAAGAGTGGTTGGAATTGTAGTTATTTGCGAGGTAGTAGGAGTGAAAGGCTCTGTTGTACTGTCCTGAGAAAATGGTGTAGTTGTGTCAACCTATAAAAGTTCGTGTTGAAATACTGCAACCTTTGATGCGTGATGTTAGAAATAATGCCAATAATATAGTTGACTGAAGATATATTAGGAAATTATATTGTCTTCTGTGTTAATGATAATACCATTAGAATGGGAATAACTATTTTTATAGGTTTTTACTCACTAATCATCAATCAGTATTACTAATACTGTTCACCATTTAGAACGTTACTAACGCTATCTTTTTAAAATACTTGAATGCTCATGAATATATTATACTAAATTGTTTATATGCATACTGAGATAGGAAAATCTATTCAAGCAGAAACTATAGTTTGTACTAACTTCAGACCTCTGCTACAAATGGGCAAACCAGATAATATTTCGTTAATATGTCAAAAAAGTTATTTGCCAAGACTCATTATTCCAATAATTTTTGAAATTTTGAAGGACAACGTAAAAATTGACAAAAACCCATATAAATACAGCTGTTCTGAAATTAAAAAACAAAAATGCCCCGGGTAGGATGGCATCCTAAATTAATGACTCAAATATGGTGATCAATATCTTACACAGCAGTTAACATCTCTCATTCGAAAAATCATAGAATACCCGATGAATGGCGAACTAGCAACAATTTAAAAAGGGAGGCAGAAAATTGCCCTCCCAATAATGAGGTATAAACCTTCGGGACAACTGTAGTTATAGCAAACAAAATTGATAACGTAACATCCTTAGCAGAAGAACGGCAAGGATTTACATCGAGCAGATCATGCACGGATACGGCTTTTGTCATAAGACAGATAACAGAAAAATCAATTGAATACAACAGACCAGTAAACATATGTTTTATTGATTTGGAGAAGGCGTTCGATCGTGTACAATTAAGAGACGTTGTACACCTGCTTTATAAGAGGCAAATCCCACATCAAATCCATAGAAAATGTCTAAAAAGCAAATCGGATTCAAGCAAATGCAAATGGGGCTCTTACTGAACCGATAACTGTAGCCATGACATTTGATAGGGGATTCCCTAAGCTCTCGCCTCTTTATCATCATCATGGACAAGGTGATAAGAAATGTACGTGTACTGGAAGGATACAGAAAAGATTACCATGAAATTTCTATTCTGTGCTATGCCGTACTTGTGGTTGAGAGTGAAGAAGATATACAGCGGCTATCACATGAATTCAACTGCATTGCCAAATCATTTAATATGAAAATATCGACCCAGAAAACTAAATGCGTGACTTCGCCAGAAATGCCATTAAGGTGCAAACTGGACGTTGAAGGTAAAGATATCCAGAAGAAAATTTAAGTACTTAGGCATAGAGATCTAAGGCTGTGGTGATGTTCATGGGAAGGAACTAGAACAGACCATGAAGGCAATGAGAATAGTGGAATGATTAAATGACACAGTATGGAGAGATGAAGATATTAAAATAGAAGCCGAATCAACAATTTAAAAGTCAATGGTAAAGCTAACCATGACATACACCGCCGAAACTCGACCCGAGCGAAAACAAGACAGCTACTAGAAACATCCGAAACAAGGGGACTTCGCAGAATACCTAAAAAAACGCGCTTGGGCTGTGCGAGAAGCGAAAATATATGAACATGCAAAGAAAAAAACGATAATGAATGGATACAAGGTAGGAAGAGGGAATGGAACGAACACATCAGTGTAATGGACGACTGAAGAATAGTAAGAATTGCACGCGACAAATCTCCATTAGGGCGCAGGGATTTGAGACCCTCTCGAAAATGATGAAGCAACAACTTAGCAGTGTAGGCAGAGAAACGACTAAAAAAAATAGGTGATTCACCAAGACTAAAAGAAGGAAGAAGAAGAAAACTTAGACTTTGATATATAAGGGATATATTTATGTAAGTTTCTGGTTCTAACAAAACATGATACATCTAGATAATAACGTTCAATCAGAATTGTTCATGAGCAAACGTTTCCGATTATGACAATGGATAATACAAAATTGATATTTTTTTCAGTGAATATCAACACGGACGATGCGGTACGCTCTGATCTATCACAATAAGTGGCTATAGCAGACGTAGAAGATACTCTAAATATATAAAAAATCCTGTAACTTTTCTGTTGCGTATACATTTGTTGATATATATGACGATGGACAGAGCTTGAATCCCCTATATCATGCCAAGCATTCAGCTATGGGGACAACAGCCCGCGAACCTTGCACAAAACTGTCAATAGCCTAACTGGGATGGCGTCCATTTTGTTAATCGACATTCATTAACGATAGATACGCTTACTTTAAGATAGAGAAAAATGAATCATTCTTTAAGAAACACTGCATTTTTACGAAAAGAATAGAATAACACCATTTAATTTTGAGTATTAAATATTACAAAATGGTAAAACGTACTTCGAATGAAAATAATGACAAATTTATTTCACAAATTTGTAGTAGATGTAATTTTATCATCAAGCAATAAATGAACAAGAAAGATAAATATTGTATTTTGGTTCAGTTTCGAGTTTTGCCCAATAATTGTTATTTGTTATTTGAGATAGTCTCAGCAAATAACATTTTGAAATATTTCGATTTTCTCAAATTTCAATTGGAATTGAATCAGTACTGAGATAGCACATGTAAATGATAGGTTTATTCCAACTCAAGAAATTATTATACATTGCATCGTCAGGATTCTAGCAGTGAATAAAAATTTGTTTCAACTGGTCCATCTTACGTTGGGACGTGGAATAGTTATGTGACCGTAAAATATCATCCATTGCTCAAATGTGACTGACAGTAATTTATCTGAATAAAACTCAAAGTCAATTTCACAGCGTTTTAATAATTGACAACAGTGCAGCTACTAGTTTCGGCCTACATAAATGGCCATCTTCAGGCTACAATTTTTTTTATTATGTTATAATTAAAGGAAACAATTACAAAAATCTCCACCATTGCCAAATAACTTCTTCCGTGGGTAAACACACGTTGATCATCCGAAATGTTAGAGGAAAAAGGTGTGAAAAGTAGGAAGATTAAAAATTTGAAAATTAAAAAACTTGAAAAAATCGTTCTCTCACCATAATTGAAACGTTAAACAACTTTGAAAGATTTTTACTGTCTTATTTAAAAGGATGTGACGGAGGAAAAAAAATTATTAATTACTAAAGTTGGAAAGGGGTGGTAGAGTTGAGCTCAAAAAGAATGATCAACACATGAAGAAATTATTTTCCGGACTCTTCCTTTTAGGAATCGACACCGAAGCTGTTGTACTCTTCCCTATGTTAATCGACGTTATTAATGGTCATATATACAAGATACCCCCTTCTCTAATCTCATACTCAATTTCTTATTCACACTATTGTAAACAGTTTGACTCTTACCCCCTATAAAAATTTTTTTCATGTTTTGATCGCTCTTTTTGAGCTCAACTCTACCACCCCTTTCCAACTTTAGTAATCAATAATTTTTAAAACTTCTTTTCCTTTGTCACATCCTTTTAAATAAGATAGCAAAAATCTTTTAAAGTTGTTTAACATTTCAATTATGATAAGAGAAAGATTTTTCAAGTTTTTCAATTCTCAAATTTTTTATCTTCCAACTTTTCACACCTTTTTCCTCCAACATTTCTGATGATCAACGTCTGTTGCCCACGGATTAAGTTATTTGGATCAGGTAATGTTGGAGATTTTTGTAATTGTTTCCTTTAATTATAACATAATAAAAAAATTTGTAGCCTGAAGATGGTCCTTATGTAGGCCGAAACTAGTAGCTGCACTGTTGTCAATTATTAAAACGCTGTGACATTGACTTTGGGTTTTATTCAGGGAAGAAAGAAGTTAGGTGACCGTTATTTCGATCCCTGGTCTGAAGCAAGGATTAGTCATTGGACTGTATTGCACAGTTTATTCTAATGCATCTCCTCTCTTTTTCTTATTCAACTGAACTGTCAAGTATTATTTGATTGTATTCCTTGAGAATTGGATTGGATTGAATGTTTTTAAAATATTTATTACCAAACTTTTAACTTGTATGATGAGGAATTACTGATATGGAATCAAATGTTTCAAGATCAGATGATGATTATAATGACCTAATGGCTAATAATAATGGAGTGAAGAATGCAAATTATTTAGAGAGATATATAAGACATATTGGATTTCATGAATGGAACATGAGTATTTTTTAGAGCAAACTGTTCCTACATAAATCGAGAGCTACTATAGAAAAAATGAATGAAACACAGAACGCTTTGTAAGTCCTGTGGAATGAACCGACTGACTAGAAAATAGTCCAAAATTCGTGCCAACACTTCGAAACATCTTTCTCTATTCTTGACAAGTTGGAACAAACCTTATATTTCATTATTCACACGTACTGTATGAATCTGCCAAAGAAAAAATTAATGTACAGTTATAATTGTAGGGTTAGATATAATATTCACAAATAACTCATAAGCACTACATATTCTATTAGGAAAACAGGTTAATATAACTCATCAAACCATACCCTCAAAATATATATACAGAGAGTTGAAGAAAATTTAATGTTTTATGTACACAAAAAAATTGTTAATTCCATGATAAAACTATTCGTTATTGATGACTCATGTCGTGATGGGTGTTTCTCTAGAAAATATTGTGAATAAAAATAGAGCACTGAGGATGTTTTATATACCTATCCATTTCAAATTCCATATTTCTATCAATTCAATCAATTTTAACATTTATCTCTCTGAACAACAATGTTTTTGTCAGATGTACATCATTTCCTTTATCTTGTGCTATGCGGATTTGAGTACCATCTCTTCTCTTCTAGATTGGGAATATTGTTCATTCAAAATACAATCAATTGAAAAAAGAATTAGAATGGAAACAAAAAAACGCCATTATTTGTAATTCATCAACATAAAAAGAAACTGTTGCGAACGGCTATGACCTTTCTCCAATATTTGAGGAAAAGCAGGAAAATGGGCAAAGAAATGATCAAATTAACTGTCTCGACCCTTACTTCGTGGAATCTACTCATTTACTTTTTTAAATGAAACCAACTGTTTCTAGTTAATTCCACAATATATTGAAAAGATTTTAAAAATTCTAAGATAATTGATAATTGTTTCGATATTAAAGATCATCGTCAGAATGACAGAAGTTACATTTCATTTGAAGCCTATCTGATGTTTAATAATTATTATTGACTCAATATAATATATTAATAGAAAAAAGAAGAAGAAGAAGTTATGTTACAAATATTGAAG
Source organism: Galeruca laticollis (assembly GCA_963921935.1). Taxonomy (NCBI): domain Eukaryota; kingdom Metazoa; phylum Arthropoda; class Insecta; order Coleoptera; family Chrysomelidae; genus Galeruca; species Galeruca laticollis. Next base: position 65,622,209 of record OY998183.1, read on the forward strand.
CTTAGATATTATTAGCCCTATAGAAATATCCTGGATATCTTTTTCCATTTAAGATCAGTATAATTGTGCAATGATATAGAAAACCAGGGGAACTATATCTGCTGATCTTTACAATTATCACTTAAGAAGACAGTTTAAGAGTGGAAAACTCCCTATATTCATCTGTTCATTGACAACTTGATAATGTGGGTTTCTTAAGTGTCTTCTAATTTCTAACACTTCAAGGAAATACAGTTCTTGTTTCCTATCACAAATATGGTTTGGTGTCAAGTAGATGTTTTGCGTAGTGGGACTTATCTGGTTGATCTAATCTATATGCTCGTAAATGTTTACTGTATCTGATCTCAAAATGTCTATGGGTTTGACCCAAATAGACAGCATTACATTCTGGACATTTAAGTTTATATATACCAGACTTCTTTGATGGAGATATTTTTGTTTTCACATTTAACAATTTAGTACTCACATTACTTTACGTTTTAATGAAATTGTTGTATTTGTAGCTGAAGATATTATCTTTGAAATATTATTAGAAATAATACCTGCGTATGTGATGGCTTTATACTTTTTTATTTCGTTAGTTTGTTTAGGAAATATTAGTTCTAATGCCACTTTTCCTTCTTTTTCATTTAAAAATTTATTTATCATATGTATTGGATAACCGTTGGATGTTGCTATTTGTTTAATTGTATTGATTTCCGTAATAAAATTACATTTGTTCATAGGTACTGAAAGAACTCTATGTATCATTGAATTATATGCTGCCAATTTACGTGACATGGGGTGATTTGAATTATATGGAATAGTTACTTCAGTGTGTGTTGGTTTTCTGTAAATTGAATAATCAAGTACATAATTAATTCTTCGAGTTCTTAAATCAAGAAAATTGATTGAGTTATTTTCTTCTAATGAAAATGTGATTTTTGGGTGTAAATTATTAATATGGTTGAAAAATACATCTAATTGTCGTTCACTACCCATGAAACAAGCTAATATGTCATCTACATATCTATATCAAAATGAGATATTTTCTGAAATATTACTGTCAAAGATTTTTCTTTATAAACTGTCCATAAAAAAATAATTGCCAAAATTGATTATATAGGGCTTCCCATTGGTAATCCGTAATTTTGAATATATATATATATATATATATATATATATATACAGTGTGACCCATTTTTAATGGAAACACCCCCCTAAAATTTGAAGTTGTAAACCGATTTTAATAATTTTTTTTTTGAAATGTCAAGTACTAAAAGGTCTACCTTGGGACAAAATTTGAAATGTTTATTCCAATTTTCAGGGCATACTACGATATTTTTTATTAGTCGAAAATCGGGATTTTTTATTAGCAATTTTTTTATTGAAAAAATTACTACGCCACTGGATTCGGAGTGCCTCTAAACAGGTATAATCAAAATTTCATGAAAAGATATCTATCAATAACAAAGTTATGGCAACTCAAAAATTCGAAAACTCTCACAGCTAACAGTCACAAAAACACCCTATAAATATAGCCATCAGAATATTTTTTTTATGATTTCAACAATAAAGTGCCACCAGATGAAAAAAAACAAATAGCGTAAATATTTTTAATGAAAATCACGGAATTACATTCATTCAAATTTTCACGCAAATTAACTAAAACTAAGACCTAATAGAATTTTCAATTTAAATCTTAGTTGCCATGGAAATGATATTACAGTTTGACACTTGTGAAAGATTTAAGTGTACTATTGTCAACAATATTCACATTACAGTTCTTCGGATTATTTTTTGTCATGGCTGCAAGATTGAGCGTAAGAGAGAAAATTGAAATTGTACGCCTTTCGGGAGATGACGTTAGAAGTGCTAGAGAGGTTTGTAGAGTATTTAATGAAAGACATCCAGATCGTCCTCGTATTAGCTGCGGTACGGTAAATAAAATAAATAAAATATTCAATGAAACTGGTGCAGTATCAAAAATGATGGTAAAGAGTAATCCTGTACAAAGACGAAACAGGAATGACAGGAATGATCAAATCATTTTAGATTATTTCGGAAATAATCCTAATGCCAGTATAAGGAATGCCACTTCAGATTTGAATATTCCACGAGAAACTATTCGGAGATGTCTCAAGGCGAAGAATATTAAACCTTTCAAGCCAAAATTTTTACACACACTGCAAGAAGGCGACGAAGCAAGACGTATGGAATATTGTTTATGGGCCCAAGGGGAATATTTAAACAATAGAAATTTCCTACAAAATATTTTATATACCGACGAAGCCAGTTTCACTACAAATGGAGTAGTGTCATCACAGAATTGTCGCTATTGGGCAGCGGATAATCCTAACTGGGTAATAAATTGTAAAAGCCAGTATTCCCAAAAAATCAACGTCTGGTGTGGGATATTGAACGAACGAATTATTGGTCCTTTCTTTTTTGAGGAAAACATCAATGCGCAGAGGCTGCTAGAATTTTTAAACACAGAGTTTTGGGATGCTATTCACGAGCTGCCAATCAATGAACGATTAAATTTAATTGATCAGTTAGATGGGTGTTCAGTTCATTATGCCAGAGCTGTGAGGCAATGGCTTAACGAGCATTTTCCAAACCGATGGATAGGCCGTGGTAGTCCGTTTCTAGATTGGCCCCCCAGATCTCCAGACCTCACAGTTTTGGACTTTTTTCTCTGGGGACTTATCACACAAAAAGTTTACAAACACCGCTCAAGAGATAGAAATGAACTTTGTACAAGAATTCGACAGGTATGTGCAGATATTACCCCTCAAGAACTAAGGAACGTGATCAGAAACATTCGTAAGCGCTACGACAAGTGTATCGAAATAGATGGTGGGTTAGTAGAGGCTACTAGAATATGAGTTGGAATTAATTGTTGCGCTGACTCGAAACATTTCAATGATTAGTTATCATAGTTACGTTTATAAAATTTTTTTGCTTCATAATTAGTTGAATTGTGTGAATGTAATCCCGTTATTTTCATTAAAAAAATTTTTTCATCTGGTGGCACTTTATTGTTGAAATCATAAAAAAGTATTCTCATGGCTATATCTGTAGATATAGGGTGTTTTTGTGACTATTAGCTGTGAGAGTTTTCGAATTTTTGAGTTGCCATAACTTTGTTATTGATAGATATCTTTTCATGAAATTTTGGTTACACCTGTTTAGAGGCACTCCGAATCCAGTGGCGTAGTGATTTTTTCAATAAAAAAAATGCTAATAAAAAATCCCGATTTTCGACTAATAAAAAATATCGTAGTATGCCCTGAAAATTGGAATAAACATTTCAAATTTTGTCCCAAGGTAGACCTTTTAGTACTTGACATTTCAAAAAAAAAATTATTAAAATCGGTTTATAACTTCAAATTTTAGGGGGGTGTTTCCATTAAAAATGGGTCACACTGTATATATATCTTATTGTCAAAAGTGAAACAATTCTGATTAATACATACATCAAATAAATTAAGTATATCCGATATAATTCCTGGATTCATATTTTTATCTTCTAGTAATTTTCGTACAAGTACTAGAAATTTTTTAGGTGGAATTTTAGTGAACATATTGATAACATCGAATGAAATCAGTTTAGAGTTATCTTGCAATTTGAATACTTTTATTAATTTGATTAGTTCTATTGAATTTTTAATTGATATTCAGATGTATATCCGTAACTCTTAAGTATATTAAGTTTTTTTGCTAATACATTATTAGGAATATTAACATAAGAAACTACAGGTCTAATTGGTTTCGTTATTTTATCTAATTTAACGGTTCCATATAATTGTGGAGAATGAGGATTTTTATGAACGATGGAATTCTTTTCTTAATCACTTAAAAGATAATTTGAATCATTCACAATATCTCTTACATTATAAGAGAACTTTTTTGTTGGGTCCGCTCTAAGAACTTGTACATCGCTAGATTCTATAAAGTTATATATTTTTGAATTATAATCATTAGTTCCCCTTCTCAGTTTTTGTAACTTTCTTTTTGATTGAATTTAAAACTGTAATTTCATTTTTTTTCGACGCTTAACTTTCCACGTTCAATATTTTTGATTAAATTGGCAATTTTTAATTTCTCATAAAGAAAACTATTTGAATTAGATTTTAAAGCTATTTGAGATTCTGTTGCTATTATTTGTTTAATATTATTCGTGAATTTTAGTGGTATGCTGTATTTTAAACCGTTATTTAAAAATTCTATTTCACTATCTGTAAAATTAGTGTCTGAGAGGTTTTCAAATCGTGGTGAAAAGTGTGTTGGTATGTAAGTACTTACACTTTCATGATGTTCAAAGTATTGAATTCTATGTTTTGTGTGTTCAAGTTTCTGCAGTTCTTGTTCTTGTTTCTCAAACTTCTTGTACTTCATCGTGTTGACACTTTCTCTGATCACGGGTCGAGACACTTAATTTCATTAAAAAATCTTCGAGACAAGATTTGGCCCGACTGTACCAGAAGTTACAACAAAAACGTTACAAAGCATCACAAAACATTTGGTTTAACCAAGAATGCCCTAGAAAAAGGGTAATACCAAATTATATAAATATAAAATGCCATTCTAAAACACATCAAGCACAAAAAGCTATAAAATGGTCTCAACGAGTATGGCTCAAAGAAGAATGTGAAAAATTGTTTGAAATTCTCAGACATCTACATAAAGGTTGTACATTCTGAACTCACGTTACAACTACATCCAGTAGAATTTGAATGTTTAGATGACAAAATCCAAGAAAATGTCAGCACGATGAAGCACAAGAAATTTAAGAAACAAGAACAAAAAGTGCAGAAACCTGAACACACAAAACATATAATTGAATACTCTAAACACCATGAACCTGTAAGTACTTACATACACAGTTTGCACCACGATTTGAAAACCTCTCAGACACTAATTTTACAGATAGTGAAATAGAATTTTTGAATAAAGGTTTAAAATACAGTATACTACCAAAATTCACGAATAATATTAAACGAATAATAGCTACAGAAAAAGCTTTAAAATCTAATTCAAATAATTTTCTTTACGAGAAATTAAAAATTCCCAATTTAATCAAAAATATTGAACCGTGAAAAGTTAAGCGTCAAACAAAAAATAACATCACAGTTTTAAATTCAATCAAAATGAAAGTAGAAAATAATAACCTATCAGTTACAAAATCTGACAAGGGGAACGCTACTGTTATATTGACAACTAATGATTATAATTCGAAGATATATAACTTTATAGAATCTAGCAATGTACAAGTTCTTAAAGCAGAGCCAACAAAAATTTTCTCTAATAATGTAAGAGATATTGTGAATAATTCTAATTATGTTTTAAGTGATTACGAAAAGAAGTTCATAAAAATCCGCATTCTCCACAATTATATGGAACCGTTAAATTACATAAAATGAGGAAACCAATTAGACCTATAATTTCTTATGTTTATACTCCTAATAATGTATTAGCAAAAAAACTTAACAATAAACTTAATAGTTACGGATATAAATCTAAATACAATAGAACTAATAAAAAAATTAAAAGCTTTCAAATTGCAAGATAAGTCTAAACTGATTTCATTTGATGTTACCAATATATTCACTAAAATTCCTCCTAAAGAATCTCTAGTGCTTGTACGAAAATTACTAAAAGATGAAAATATTCATCCAGGATTTGTATCGGATATACTTAATTTATTTGATGTATGTATTAATCAAAATTATTTCACTTTTGACTATAAGATATATATTCAAAATGAAGGTTTATCAATGGGAAGCCATTTTTGGCAAACATTTTTATGGACAATTTAGAAAGAAAAATCTTTGACAGTAATATTTCAAAAAATGTCTTATTTTGGTATAGATATGTAGATGACATATTAGCTTGTTTTATCGGTAGTGAACGACAATTAAATATATTTTTCAACCATATTAATAATTTGAACCCAAAAATTAAATTTACATTAGAAGTGGAAGAAAGAAATTCAATCAATTTTCTTGATTTAAGAATTCAAAGAATTAATAATGTACTTGATTACTCAATTTACAGGAAATCAACACACACTGATGTAACTATTCCATATAACTCAAATCACCCCATGTCACGTAAATTGGCAGCATGTAATTCAATGCTACATAGAGCTTTTTCAGTTCTTATGAACAAATGTAATTTTATTAGGGAAATCAATACAATCAAACAAATAGCACCATCCAACGGTTATCCAATATCATATATAAATTATTTATTAAAAAAGAGGAAAAAGTGGCATTAAAACTAATATTTCCTGAACAAATCAACGAAATAAAAAATTATAAAACCATTACATATGCAGGTAATATTTCTAATAATATTTCAAAGATAATATCTTCAGCTACAACAGATAGTAATGTGAGTACAAAATTGTTAAATGTGAAAGCAAAAATATTACCATTAAAGAAATCTGGTATATATAAACTTAAATCTCCAGAATGTAATGCTGTCTATTTGGATCAAACCCTTAGAAATTTTGAGATCAGATACAGTGAACATTTACGAGCATATAGATTAAATCAACCAGATAAGTCCCACTACGCAAAACATCTACTTGACCCCAAACATTCATTGACACCTAACACAGAACTAGAAGTACTACATATTTGTGATAACAAACAAGAACTAGAGTTAGAAATTAGAAGGCTCTTAAGAAACCCACAATATCAAGTTGTTAATGAACAGATAAATCTAGTGAGTTCTCCACTTTTAAACTGTCTTAAGCGATAATTGTAAAGATCAGCAGATATAGTTTTCCTGGTTTTCTATATCATTGCACAGTTATACTGATCTAAATTGGAAAAATGATATCCAGGATATCACCATAGGGCTAATAAATCTGAGCTTCAATATTTGTAATATCACATCTCCTTCTTCTTTTCTCTATTGATATATATTAAGTCAATCACTAGGTAAGTCACTTCTTGGTCTAGCCAAATTAGTTATTAAACATCAGATAGGCTTCACATGAAATGTAACTTCTGTCATTCTGACGATGCTATTTAATATAGAAACAATTGTCAGTTATCCCCTATTTTTTTAAATGTTTTCAATATATTGTGGAATTAACTAGAAACAGTAAGTTTCATTTAAAACAGTAAAAAGAAATGATTACAAATTGCGTATAAAAAAAAACTGAAGTATTAACACACGATGTATCCAGAAAAAAATATCAATAGGGTAAATGATAAGGGTTTTTGAAGAAAATTTTATAGCCACAATAAAATAGGAACAAACGTTCATCAATAAATATAAAACATTGAACATTCACTTGGTTTATTTCTAGGAAACGCTAACTGAGAATTATGAACATTTCAAGTGATTGAAATTAATACAACACACAATTACTATTCGAAACATTCATTTCATAAGGAATGGCGGAATATACTCCATGAAAATGTTGGGAGGGTTAAGAGGGCAAGCATCTATACGTCATATTATGTACACTAAGTTATTAGTATCAACCACTACTACAGTTAGTCTCAAAACAGAGTTGTCAGTTCTTGCCTTATTGGATTCTGATTCCTTTCCAGACGTCGCTTCGGCGTTTCTACTGTTTAACAAGTCCTGTATATTCAGCACTTTAAGGTACTGGTGGAAATAGTTAAAATCAATATTTTTTATTAAAAAAGAAGGATATATAATCATTATAAACAGAAGTATTCTCAGTACTAATAGTGATATTTGTTTAGGTAATTAGTATGTTTATTTTGGAAAGGTAAACAGATTTACAGTAGTGCCTTGAAGCCAGGGACGGACTACTCGCAATGGTTAGTGATCCAAATATTTTGCAGGGATGGCACGCCCTATATGAAATTATCGAAATTGACTTCCCCAGACATTAAGATAACGAAAAGGTATTCTTGTTGGAATTCGATGAAATAAGCCGTTTGGCTAATGTTCACAGTTTTATTAATGCACTACGTACCAATTTACGTAACTAAATTATTAATACGATGTCCAAGATTCAGCTACAGTACTACAAAATTATAATTTGATGGTAGCAGATGATGAAAACATTAAGAACTTATTCAATGAGAATTAAATAGGTACGGAAACAACGTAATTAGTTGCTTTTAATCAAAATTACGAACACATTATTAAACCATTAAGAAAACCTCAAAAAACACAAGTTATAAAACATTGAACTAAAACTAATTCCTAAATAACAACAAAAACTAACGTTATTCTAATAAATGTTCAATATGAGCTTCCACCACTTCCATGCACATTCTAAGTCTACGAAGGTTGTTTCTTTACACTTGAAAGAGCAATCCCATATTATTTCTAATAACATTACAGTGTAACAAAATTCTGTCTATTAAATCTTACCTTGTTTGCACAGGTGTTGCGTATACCTTACTTCTGAGATAACCCCAGAGAAAGAAATTCATAGGATTAACGTCTCCTGATCGCGGTGGCCATTGAAAAGGGCCTCCACGACCAATCCATCTATTAGGAAACCTTGTGCGTAAATGCTGTTGTACATCTAAACTGAAGTGAGGGGGGGCTCCATCATGCATGAAGCATAAATTCCTAAGAGTTTGTAGTGGCACATCATCAAACAGGTTCCATATCTCATTTTGCAAACACTCCAAATATCTCTGTCCGGTCAAAGTACCGTCAATAAAGTATGGCCCTATCAAATGATTGCCAACTATTTCTGCCAAAACATTAACCATGAATCTATGCAGGTTCCTAGTTTGGATAATGCCATGTGGATTCACATCATCCCATAAATGCATATTATGGGAAACCGGATTCGTCCGTAAAGAGAACGTTACTAATAAATGTATTGTCTGCTTGTTGTTGTCGCAGAAACCACTGGATATACTCAAGTCGTGCAGGATAATCAGTCACTGTCATACTGTGTACTTTTTTCATGTGAGAAGGATATAACAGCTGTTCTTTCAGGACGCGATTAACAACTGATTTCGAGACGTTATGTTCTCTTGATAATTTTCGTAAACTCGTTGATGGTTCATTATCAACTGCATTTAACAAGTTTTGTTCAACTGCCACAGTACGTACGCTTCGTCCTGGACCTTCTCCACCTTTTTTGGCAAACAACTTCCTAAAACTCAATATTTTGTTTTGTATACATGGGAAATTACATTTACTTATTCATACCTGTTTTCCGTAACCTGAGATCAATACGCTCAAACATTCGTCTGTCTGGCAATACTCTGCAAAATGTTCTGCATAAAGCCTTTGGCCTCTGAACAGTTTCGAGAAGCCAGTCCATACATTAAATGCATATCTGCGTAATCAATCAAAGTTAATTATGCCAATGTAACGGTTAAATTAAGGACTTATGAATTATTGACAAGTACCAACTTTCGAATCAATAAGTCGGTAATATTTTTTATCTTCTGCTATCGTTAAAATATTTCTTGTAGTACTGTAGGTGGACATCGTATTAATGAGTTAGTTTTACCTCGTTGTGTACTTATAAAAATGGCGAATGCGTAAATTGGTACGTAGTGCATTAATAAAACTGTGAATATTAGCCAAACTGCTTATTTTATCGAATTTCAACGAGAGTACCTTTTCGTTAGCTTATTGTGTGGGGAAGTCAATTTCTATAATTTCATATACGGTGTGCCATCCCTGTAAAATTTTTGGATCACTAACCATTGCGAGTAGTCCGTCCCTGGTTTCAAGGCACTACTGTAAATCTGTTTACCTTTCCAAAATAGACATACACGTACATTATAGCTTTGCCGTAAATTTTATAAAGATCAAATAACTAGTACAAAAAATAAAAATAAAAACCAAATTCAAAATTAAAATTTTGGAGGCCTATAACTCGAAAACGACGGCCTGCATAGAAAAAGTTTATATGAAGTACTAACATTATTTTGGCTCAGATTATACGCTCCTGACTTTTTTCCCATTAGTCCCGGGACACTCTGTATAAAGAAGCCTAACAGTAAGAAAATTGTTCCATTACTTTTGATATTATGAATATTAATACACCTAAGTAGGTAAACGACAACGAAAGCATCTAAAATGGAAACGAGTTTCTGAGGACTACAACAGCAAATCCAATTGAAAATTTAAATTTTGAGTTGAACTCGGTACTTCTTACTAGAAAAATTGTAATGTGGATAATGACTTTATGAATGAATAAATTAGACACTGACGTCCGCTTAACAGATTTTCTGGTACTAAAAGTAATCGAATATATTTATTTCAATTGATACAAAAAATATTTGGAAAATTATAGTTAATTGGAAATGACAGTTGTTACAAATGCAATTTGATTAGCTCAGACTGATATACTATCAATATAGAACCTTCCCATCCATTAGAAATTACATTTAAAGTGCGAAGACGGTTTGTTCTGTCTTTTCCCCATTAATCCACTTCTGATAAACTACATGCCTACGATTCTTATTATAATAGATTTTTTTCTCTCTCTATTTTCAAAAATTAATTTCTTCCTGAGTCTCCTTTATTATGTCTACTATTTCTCGGTAACCATCTCATCTAACATATTTCCCATTATTTTTCTTATTTTAGTAATGAGTCCAATGTCACCGGCGTAATGTGTCTCAAATAACTTTTGTATATTTTGGATTGTCTAATGACAACTTCAATAAGTGAACACAACTCATACTCCTTGTTTTTATGACTGCACTGGTTCCATTTACAGCCATTTTGATACATATTTTCAACTCTATAGGTATCTCTTTATATTGAAATTGCTGAATACACTTGTAAATTTTAAACTGAAGGAACTCAGTTGTATGAAGTGTATAATTTAAAAAAAATTGCAACGCGCTTTCAACTTCATCTTGTTAAAATTAGGTGATAATCCTATACCATAGAGATTTTACATCCATAAAATGTAGAAGTACCTCGTGGAAATGCCTAAATAAATCGAGCCAGTCACTTGTCGATTTATTCAGACATTTTTACGTGGTTCTTCTACATTGATGTAAAATCAGGTAGGTCACCTAGCTGTTGCATATTCTGTATGTTGTATGGGTTCCATTTGAATTTCGTTTATTTGACAAGGCAGTCTGCGAAATTTTAGAAATAAAGTTTTCTTTTCTACTTCCGTTACTAAAAAGGCATTTAAAATATAGGTTTGACATGCGCAAACTGACTCTAGAAGCATTAGAGTTTAAAATGCGAAAAGTCACAGCTCGTTTATCTTTTGTTTATTAAACGCCACACCAGGTTATCTTTTGTATGTCAAATTTCATGTACCGTTATAATTTTGTTCTTATGTGTCTTTTGATTTGTCAGGCAGCCATCGTCGCCGTGTTATGAATATAATATAATGTTTTCATACCTGCGGGCGAAGAAAAAGTATAGTAAGCATCTCGTGTTAAAAACGTTTTTAGTCACTCGTTTCACAAGGCACTCGTCTAAAAAAACCTTTTTGACACTTGGTACGTAATATACTATTAATAATTTTCCTTTATTACAGCTATGACCATATTTTTTCTGGCATCCCTCTCAGTAAATGTTCAGAAGCATATTTTATTTGATAAAACATAATTTTCATCTGGTAAGCAGATGAGTGAAGATCGATCTCACTTGGTATCCTATATTAATTCATAAATATAGAGTTTACCTTAATTTTTAGTTTTATCTCTCAACAGTTTTATCATTTTCAGTGGATTATTGTTCCGTGTTTCGTTTAAAATATCTCCCTTTTTTTACTGAAGCTGATTAGATTACATGACAACAACAAAAAACAACAAAAAAAACATATTTTCTTGTTGTTGTTGAAAAAAGAAGCTGATAATAAAAATAAAACATGAAAAAGCCTTTTTCAGTATTGAGACTGTAAAATACATTTACACATATTAATCGAATTACTGATTGCAAGTAGTACTTGAAGATTCTTTAATCAGACTTATCATTGAATATAGTATTGAGTACACTGAAGGGCAATGCATTATGTTGCTTACCTTAGGTGCTCGATTAGTTTCGTCGTTATCAGAAGGATTTATGCTTGTTTTGTCACTATTAACAATTTCATTAAAAGCTTCTATAGTTTTTCCATTGAATAATTCGGATAGCGTTGGAAAAGTTGGTGTATTTCTATTGCTTACTACAGTAGTAGTGAATATAGTACTCGATTCTACTGTCACCACATCCGGTACACGTATACTAGCATCACTCGTGCTTTCAGTAGCTGTACTAACATTCTCAGTGCTGGTTAAATTCGTGCTCTCAATACCAGTGGTACTTTGAGTAGTACTAGCTTGTGATTCAAGTTTGAGTGAATTCGTCTGAAGGGAAGGAGTAGTTGTACTTGGAATAGTAGTCATAGGAGGAGCTGATGTGGTAGTTGTGGGTTGGGTTGGGATTGTTCCAGTTGAAGGAACTATGGTGGTTGTTATGGATTGGTTTGGTGTATTTGTTACTGTTGTAGGAATAGGAGTGGTGCTAGTTGTTGTTAGTGATTCTGTCGATACAAATGTGGTGGTCGTTGATTCAGTGGTGGTAGTTGTTGGTGATTCTGTTGAGGCAGATGTGGTCGTTGATTCAGTAGTTGTAGACGGTGTAGTTGTGGTTGTAATAGATTGTGCAGTACTACTTTGTGCTTTGGTTGAAGGTGTAGTGCTAGTGCCTGGAACTACTGAAAGTGTGGTCGCCGCAACGGTGGAAATGTCATTCTGCTCTTCCTAAAAATGTACAGAAATAATATTGTTTGACATCGTTGCAAACTACAGGGTGTCCCACTATAAAGTAACACATTTTGACGGATTATTACTCGAGAATGGAAAAGATATCGACGTGCAGTTTTCGCTAAACTTCTTATATTTCCTTCAAATTTTTATTGACATAGTTGCAAAATGTATATTTTTTCCAAAAAGTGCCGAAAAAAAATGACCATTTTTGAATCGAAATTACCGGTTTATTTTAAATACAACACCCTATATTTTTTATTACCATGTGAAAGTCCCTTTCTTCCCCTTTTCAAAAATGTATACGTTATCGGCATATACTCCAGTTTTTAGGGAAAGATTCAATTTTGTCACGTCAATAACTTTCAAACGTAAATTATCACATTTTAACAGCTTGGAAACGTTATAACTCGAAAATGAGACAAGGGATTAATGAGCGGCTTTCACTAATATTCTTAGAAATGTTTAAATTTTTTATGACACTGTTTGCAAGTCTCGAAAGTCGTCTAAAATCTTCGTAAGAAATTTACTTTTATTAATTAATAAAAGTGACCAGGATAAGATTCAGAGCCATTTTGACATAAATACGCCTATACACGAAAATCGATATTAGCTTGGGTACAACAATTTACAGAATCGGGAAAACTAGAAAGAAAGAAAACATTTAAAAGAAACATTTTTATTTACATATAAGACCAAAGAACCAAACATAACTTCATAAAACACATCCAAACGAAAAAAATATATTTAATAAATAAGTTGTTGTATGTGACCTCCATCTGCATCTCTACATAATCCTAATGTCATCCAAAAATTACTGAACGCATTTTGCAGCATTTCTGGTGTTATGGTATTAAAAACATTTACTATGTTATTTCTTAACTTCTAAAGGTTTGTAGGGATTGGGTTATAGCATCTCTCCTTTACATAACCCCATATGAAGAAGTCTGGTATGGTTAAGTCCGGGGAATATGAGGCCCACTCGATGGGACCAGCTCGACCTATCCATCTGTTGCCAAAATGATCTGATAATGAATTTCGAGCAACTAAGGAGTAATGTGGAGGCGCGCCGTCTTGTTGAAAATATACAGTATTTATAATTTCATCTTGTTGTAATTGGGGATACAAAAACTCCTCCAACATGTCGGTGTAAGTGTTTCCATTAACTGTTACTTCATGAAAAAAGGGGGCCGTAGGTTTTAGTTTTAGATACACCACACCAGACATTTACTCTAGGTGCATCCCTTTCAAATTCGTTGAATGCTCTTGGATTCTCATCTGCCCAAATCCTGCAGTTATGTTTATTAATTCTTCCATTAATATGAAATGTGGCTTCGTCTGACATTATTAGGTTCAAATTAGGCTGAAGTCTTACCAGATCCAACAATGTTTCTGACATGAAATATCTTTGTTCAAATGAATGATTCTCTATTTTTTGGAAAGTTTGTATGCTTTAAATTTAATAATTTTTAGGAGCCGGTTAACCTTACTTTTTGAAAATTGTGTGATTTGGGATATTTTCTAACAGATATTCTATTATTGTTAAGTGCTAGAATTTCCCTTACTTCCAGAATATCATTGAGCATATTGTCCTGGGCGTTTTCAGGTGTTCTGGTTTTCCTTTCTGGTTTTCTAGATTCTGTAAATTGGGTACCCAAGCTAATATCGATTTTCGTGTAGGCGGATTTCTGTCAAAAATGGGTCTGAATCTCCTTCTGGTCACTGTTATTGATTTTGTCTCGGCATATAATACGACGCATCGCACTATATCTATCAAAGTATACATTTTCGATTAGTAAATTTGACTGTGTTATTTGTTATACTTCATACTACATAAATAACCGTTTGACTTTTGTTAATGTAAGTTATATGTATTTGTTTCAAAGCCACCTTTCCGTAAAAAATTAAGAAAAGTAAATTTCTTAAGAAAATTTTAGACGACTTTTGAGACTTGCAAACGGTGTCATAAAAAATTTAAACAATTTAAGAATTTCAGTGAAAGCCGCTCATTAATCCCTTGTCTCATTTTCGAGTTATAACGTTTCCAAGCTGTTAAAATGTGATTATGAATTAACGTTTGGAAGTTATTGACATGGTTTCATAAAAAATTAAATATTTCCCTAAAAACTTGAGTTTATGCCGATAATGTATACATTTCTTGAAAGGGGAAGAAAGGGACTTTCAGACGGTATTAAAAAATGTGGGGTGTTATATTTAAAACAAACCGATAATTTCGTTTCAAAAATGGTCATTTTATTTCGACGCTTTCGGGAAAAAACTTACATTTGGCAACTGAGTCAATAAAAATATGAAGGAAATATAAGAATTTTAGCGAAAACTGCAAGTCGATATCTTTTTTAATTCTCGAGTAATAAGCCATCAAAATGTGTTACTTTATAGTGGGATACCCGGTATTGAGAATGGTTATATATTGTCCCTTTCGCAATATTGTGGTTATTTGTTAAAATAAAGAAATGGTTCATTGTTAATAGAGTATGGAATTAATAACAAAAAAATGTACATTCAATTTAAACCTTCTATTTACAGATCAAATATCTACCATTTCTATATTTCGGATCACTTGAGGCAAATATAGCTATCCCCAAAAAATATATTCCAACTATTGAATTCAATTTACTGATATCTTAGAAGAAAAGAGTCGATAGATTGTGAATGAATGAAGAGTTCTTAACATTTTCCAAAAATCCTGAATTATAGAGATAACAAATTGGAACGTAGACGAGTTTTTATCAAAAAAGCTTATTTAAGACAAACTATTACCAATGTTGAGAAAAATATCAAAAAAGTATACTTCGTCCAACTCACAGTTATTTCATTGTAAAAACTGTTGGTGATGATCAGTTATTATCGTTATATGAAATATGATTTTATCTGCTAGCATATCTTACATCACGCGTCTCTTGTTTATCAAATAATTTTCACAGCAGAAGCATCTGTAGAAAAAGAACTAACTATTCCTAGTGTTTAACATTTCAATTGGTGAACGTTTCATTGATACGAACGATTTCTTTTTTACAATTAAAATAATTGTTTCAGCTTGTAGACTGCTTGTGGCAGCATGGGTATTCCAAGATAGATGCTTCTCACTAGTGATATAACCACACCGTTAAGGTGGTTTCTTTCATAAAGATAATAAATACCATATGGCGAAATTGCCCATCTCCATTTTCAATTACAAACGAAAAGTTCAATTGAACTAGATTTGTGAATCTTACGGCATTATGCTATTTTTATTACTAAAAAGGATGCCTTCCAGTGAACTATCAGTTGTGAACAATACGGTGATGATACAATAAGTGATACAACAATAAAAAATAATCATAGTAAATTGAAGTTTTTGTATTTGACTTGCAGGCAATGTTGACGATTCTGCATATTTATAAAAGTCATAAGGTGGTGAGTAGTAGGACTCTCTATCGGTGTTTGAATTAAAATGTTTATAACATCATTACAGAACGTTGACAATAATGAATATCAGAAACGTCATTATGATACTCGGACTCTGAGGCACTCCAATAGTGACAAAGTTTATTTTCCTACGACCACATAGGAAAGTAACACATATCACACTCTCTACTCCCATGGAAAGTGACCTTTATTCTCACGCGTGCGGAAAGTACTTTCCGCACTAGTGCGGAAAGTAACTTATTATGATGCCACTTCAGAAAATGCGTTTTTTCGATTATTTTTTAACTCGGAAAGTGCGTCATTGTCGGTCTAGATCGGAAAATTGAATAACTGCTCGGTAAAGTGACAGGACTGCTCGGCAAAGGACCTACTTTCCCGAGCTTTTATGTCAAAATGTTCATTAAAGACAAAATACCAGATAGGCAAAGAGGATAAACTTTTGTTGGAAGTGGCTGGGCATCGAGGATGAACCTTTGTTGAAAGTGGCTGTGCATCGAGGATGGACTTTTATGAAGCTTGGTTAGACGGGCATTTATGAAAATTTGCTAAGCAATAAATTTTAAGTTCCTATATTATTCTCAAATTGTTGATGGCTGCACAAAAAATATTGTACGCGCACATTCGGAAAGTGTATTTACAGGGCTCGCATGCTTTCAGGGCTCCGCCTTCAGTGTCGCCCTGAAACTTGCATGCTTGCCCTGTAAAGTATATAATTCAATTTGTTCCCCAGTTGTATCTCATAAACAATATTTCACTATGAAAGTTATTGTGAATACATGTGCACTTTTTATAGAAACAATATTCAAACATATTCTGTCACAAATAAAACGTAAGTAGTCAGGCAACTCAATATACACCATCTGATATATACATATTGCTTAATAAAATGGGTGGTCGTAGGAAAAATATTGTACATTACTCGTGCGAAAGTGAATTTTCACTCTCGTGGGATTGTCGCACTCGTGTTTCGCCTCGTGCTACAATATTTCCCACTCGTGTGAAAAGTGTCACTTTTCCGCACTCGTAATGTTTAAACTATATCAAAACAGCATGCTAGCAGATATATCATAACAAATTCACTAAATAGTGGAATATAGTTTTTGTTTCACCAACTCTTAACACCGTTCTATCTGCAAAAAATAAAAAGCAACACAATCCCACCACCATATCCATCCATGCATACAATATCTCATTATTTACAACAATTTTAAACAATGCAACAATATCAAGCGCTAAAATGTGCAAACGAAAAAATCTCAAGTGATCTATTTGAAGCCGTATAAGCTCCAATACCAGAAAAAGTTATGTGACAAAGAATACCGTTTGAACATTTTTATTATCCATAGAACTTCCAGGATCGCTTGTTACTTGGTTACTGGTTATATCTGGTAAAGGCGGGGGGTTTTGACGAGTATCGAATCCCCTTACCCGTATGATCATTTCCATGGGAACTACGGTTCCATTCGGATATTTTTTCACAACAGTATTGTTGGGATACACACCAATAACAAAGTAGGAAGATTTAGGTTCTATCAACGGTCTCTTACGTAAAATTGTGTTATTGTTAAGTACAGCAAAAATGAAATAGTCTGGGGTGGATGTATCAATGGTATTCTGTACAGGCTCCTGAGCAAAGTTTAGCAATTTGCCTGTTCTTGATATTGTACTACTTGACATAGGAGTACTACTGGATTCGACCGCAGAAGCAGTTGTTATTTCTAATGTTGTGGTTTCAGTAGTAGTTGTACTATCAGTTACAGTAGCGGTACTTTGTGTAGTAGTAGTAATGTTATCAGGTATGGTTACTGTAGTGATAGAAATATTATCTTCAGTAATGGTACTCTGAGTATCGTTGTCTAATCCACTACTCACTGGAGTAGTAGAAATATTATTTTCAGCAGCCATGCGTTGTGTAACAGTAGAGTTATCACTCGCGAATCGAGATTCAATGTTACCTACAGTGATAGTAGACATATCATCTTCAGTATTGGACCTTTGTGTACTGCTGGTATCAGTGACAGATCCATTAGTGATACTGCCTCCTGTGGTGGATGTATTATCTTCAGAAGTGGTGCTCTCGATGTTACCTACTGAAATAGTAGAAATATTATTTTCTGCAGTGGAGCTGGCTCCACCCATAATAATGCTCACTGTAGTAGAGGACATATTATCTTCAGTAGTGATACTTTGTGTAGCTGTGGGGTTACCAGAGGCGAATCTACCTCTGATGGTAGAAATATCATCTTCAGTAGTGGAGCTTTGTGTAGCAATGATATCAGTAGAGGATCTACTAGTGATGTTGACTACTGTATTGGTAGATATGTTATACTCAGGAGTAACAAAGTTTGAGTTAATATCGTTAGCGGAGTAAACAGAGACACTTTCAGGACTAACCTCAAATCTTCGAACGGATGATAGTGAAGAGAGTAATGTGATTAGATTCATTGTTTCAGTCACTGTTGAACCAATTTCACTACTGGTAGAAATGGTAGTTTCTACCGTAGATATTTCAGTGGTTGATACCTGTGGTTCTGTAGTAAGAGTAGAACTGAGATTTTCTTCAGTTTTGAATCTGGTAGAGCTCTGAGTAGCTGCTGACTGATTTGAAGACAATTCTGAATTTGATAACAGAGCTTCAGTAGTGGTTTCAATTGATACAGATGTAGTGCTATCGCCAGTTGTTAGGGTACTAGATGCAGCTGGAGTATTTTCAGAGAAAATGTAATCAGGTGATTCAGAGAGTATTAGATTAGAAGAAATAGCTTCAGTTCCAAAAGATGGAAGAGTGGAAATTGTATTGGGTGTTGTGAATTCAGATATAAAAGTAGAAGGAGGAAAAATAGTTGTTGATACGAAAGGACCCCTACCAGTTTGCTTATTTACACTTTTAGGCGTAACAACCACAAAATTATCCGTTTGCTCTGTAGATACCATACTATTCAAAATGTCCAACAATCTACTTATCGCTTGATTTTGTACATCCTCGGATGTGATACCATCTAAAATACTAAGTGGATTGTTCGTTGTGCTAGTAGGTGCAAGGAGTGATCTGGCGGTGGAAGACTTAGTCACACTAAATAGAGGCGTGGTGGTGAAAGAGCTCAAATTTACAAATTCGGTACCTACTTGCGTTGAACTTGTAATATCTGTTGCTTGTATAGCATTTAGTGAACTTAATATCTTCTCAATTATCGTTGTAGGGTTTTCAGTTGTTAAATTAACACTACCTACTTGGTCATTATCATTAGTCTCGTTAGTAGCGTCGGTCTGTCTAATTTTTTTTGGTGATAATTTCAATATGGCCGACGAAAACTCTGTTGTCGACGCTGTACTACTTGGTGATGTATTTGAAGAGGATGTGGTTGTTGATCTGGAGCTGATAGAATTTATTATCCTTTCAATAATTGATGTTGATTTTTCGGTGGTTCCATCGCTTACCTTCAAAAATAAACTTGGTTACTTCTATGATAGGAGATCCCCACAATCAACGCAAGTTGTTCGAATGAATATACTTTATTATCACACTCATGAATTATTTGTATGATAAAGTGAATTATCGTTTATGTATATAAAGCCTGTATTTCGAAATTCATACCAGCACCCTGACCAGTGGTTGTGACATCATGAGTTGACGCCATACTGCCAAAATATTTTAGCCAGTGCTTTTACTTCATAAATCGACGCTATATTTAAAACGCTGTGTCTAGGTACACGCTAACTTTTACGGAAATTTAAAAATTGTCTACACGTTAAACTTAATCGAAGCTCCAACGTTACTTTTAAGCGTGCACGGATTAATGTTTTCTTGGTACGGGCTAAAATCATGTCGATTTTTGCTTATGTCAGTTTATTTGCGGAGTATGTGAAGTACCGTCATTTGGAGTGGAATTGATCAATGATAAGTTAGTTTTTTATATTCTGCGCACGTTATTAGAAAAAATAGGCCAAAGAAGATGTGGATATCTAGTAAATGTTGATAGGAATGGAATTGTGAAATATTACAAACATCAACTTTGAAATATAAAAATGATACAGAAATAAAGTACACGTCTTGGGGTGAGATTGTTCACACACACTATATTGCACAGGCTGCAAGCAGGCTAGACCATAGATGATCAATCCCAACCACGCTGCTCTACGTCAAGTACTTTCGAACTTATAACTGTTTATACTGTGGGTGGTGAAATTGTTCAGTGAGGGTGAGATTGATCATGAGAATTATTTATCATACATTACCCTTTTTCACCAAATTAAGATAATTTTTCATTGTAATGAAACCTTTGATTACATGATAAAAATGAAAATACATAAACTTAAAAAAACTGTTTCTCCTGTATTTCAAAAAAAACTGTACTTGTAAACCTAATTGAAAATCACTAATTCATCTCAGAAACGTCAATTACTTTTTCGAAGAAGTACTTGTCAGTACCATAAAGTTGTTTTATTGTTGGATTTGGTAAAATTGCTAACAGATACATCTGACATGAATTCGTCACCGTCTTCAATTGCAAAAATCTTTTTGGATGTGTCCAAAGACTTCATACCCAATAGAACAATTTCCTTTCTTCCTTCTTGGTCCACTCTAACCTACTGTACAATAGCTGTGTACCGATAGATAGTTTTTTTCCTTGATCCACCGTTAACCTTAACCAATACAAATTATTCCGCCGTAACTCCATTGTCATCTGGTTCGAAATACTCTGTTTCTGCTCGCACGTCATCACTCTCATCTTCCAGGGGTTCGTTGTCGGAGTTGTCATTGGTTATTGGATCATCTACATGCTGTAGAACGTTGCTGCTGCAAGTAATTCACAAAAATGTTATTCACAGAGCCATCAGTATCATTGCCAATATCTTCAGTTGGGATTTTCTGCAAGACTCGTTCGGGATCAAAAGGTACAATTCCTGTCGCTTTAAATGAAGCTATCAGATCTTTTTATATAACATTTTCCAATTTGTTATTCATTTCAAGAAGAGTGGAAGCCAGTGAATGGGGAAAATTGTTTTTGTCAATAGAAGTTTTTTGTGAATGGGTCTTCTTCCAATCCAGTAACAGCGACCTCCAAGCCATTTCAAATGGGCGGAAAAATCCAACATCAAGAGGTTGGGTGAGGTGTGTCGAATTTTTTGGAAGGCAAACAAAGGCAGTGTCATTTTCTTGGCATTGTTTTAAGATAGCGTCCTTGAAATGGGACGAGAAGTTATCGCCCAATAGCACTTTGCGACCTGGTAAACGTTTCGCGTGAGGTAAGAATGTCGACTCAAACCAATCGGTGAAAGTCTGGGCATCCATCCAACTATGGTGGGTACGATTGTAACGAGAACCTGAACTACAATACTTGTCCTTGCAACAAGGCTCTACTTTTGGAACCAATTCTATCCATTGCTGCAACATATTCTCTGCCTTGTAGATGACGTAAGGAGGCAATAATACTCCAGAGGCTGAACCGCTCATCATAATGGATATTGATGTCTTGCTAAAGTTGCATATTCGCTCTGGACATTTGGTTTCACGACAAAACAACATTTTTTGCGTGCCAGGGTCATCTTGCATATTCGTTT
This sequence comes from Galeruca laticollis, assembly GCA_963921935.1. Lineage (NCBI taxonomy): Eukaryota > Metazoa > Arthropoda > Insecta > Coleoptera > Chrysomelidae > Galeruca > Galeruca laticollis. Next base: position 65,643,871 of record OY998183.1, read on the forward strand.
CATCGTAGCGTTTGCCTCAGATTATTAAAGTATTCTACCATGATATCTCTTGAAATATTAGCTCGAGATATTTTAATATTTGCCGACACTTTTTTACTTATCTCTCCTTTGTGTCTTTCTAACAAAGAACGGGCCCAATCTATCCCAGGCATATTTGATTTGAACTTGCTGATATTACGACCTTGGCTATCTAAGTAAATATAAGACAAATGAAGTAAATTTTATGTTACAAAAAATAAATAGATATACTCTATTATGTGGGGTGACATTGATCAACGAGAATGATAAATCTCACCCCATATACATGATCAATCCGACCTAACATAATAAAATGGCAAATATTATGAAATTGGTTGAGCCAACTGTTAACATCAAAACACACGAAGGTTACAAAGTATACTCACCGGACAAATTTCTGAACGTTCACTTTCGCAGAAAAACAATAACTATTAATGACTTGCAGTTTTCTCACTATACAGGCAGCTGTTATAGTTCACTTGCACATATTGCCGTATGCCATTTTTCTACTGTCAATATTGGTCGAAAGTAGCGTGTTTGCACGGTTGATTTAGGCGCTAAATTCAAACATGTAAACGGATGATTTAGTGAACAATCCCGCCCCGGATGATCAATTTCACCCCAAATGACGGTAGTCTATCTTTGTTTTTTTTGTGTGTTTAGCATTTAACAGGTTCAATAATAACTATGCGCACTAGCCATTCTTCAGTGTTTGCTAACGGCCCTCTTACGCCTTCACTGCATCCATTGGGTTAACCTGTCTCTTAGCACGATTCTGAAGCTATTGTAATTCGGTGTAGCACATACAGAGAGGATAAAATTACCTTACTTTAACTGCCGTTTTGAGTTTTTGTGGTTTGGTTATTAGATAAGCAACGCCAGTTTAACGACACCCATTTTAGCATATTTTCTCCCAGAAGAAATTTTAAGCCCTTCAAAGTGAAGAAGTTGACCGTCCTATTTGCGCCAACTTCTCGCCAATAATATAGTAAAGAAGTTGCGATTTCAACCTAAGTATGTTTATTATGTAAATTACAATTGAAGTTGATGGCAAAACTGCACTAACTTATATCTTTGTTATTATTTATCGGATTGAAGTAGGATAAACAACATTATGAAGGAGACGGGTAGAGGTAAACATGTAAAATCATAAAGCCACTAGCATCTATCTCCGTTATTAATGACCGTATTGGAGTAGGACGAGTGGTATTATGAAGGAGACGGAGAATAGATAAGAGGTAAACAAGTGAAGGCATAAGGGCACTACATGTATCTCTGTTATTATTGGCCGGATTGAAATGGAACGAACAGCATTATGAAGGAGATGGAGTATGGACAAGGGTGCTATTCTACGTAAATGCCATAAGGGCAGTAGCACATATCTCGGCTATTATTGATCGGATTGAAGTAGGGTAAGCGGCATTATGAAGCAGACGGGGTATAGATAAGCGGTAAAAAAGTAAAGCCATAAAGCCTTAGGTTAAAATCACGACTGGTTCACTATATGATTGGCGGGAAGCTAGCGCGCTTGCGCAATTGGGACGGTCAACTTTTTCACTTTGAAGGGCTTAAAATTTCGTATGGGAAAACACAAGCTGAAATGAGTCTATGGTGTCGTTAAACGAGCGTTACTTATCTACTTTGGTTGACTCTGATAGTAATTATAAAATGGCCGTCTCTTAAGCAGGTGGAAGAAATATTATCTGCATTATTCTGTGAAAGTGATGAAGATGTTCTCTATTTATCAACAGAATTTGTAAATGATATGGTCGAGTGTGGGTTAACTACAAGTTAGCGCGTACCTAGACACAGCGTATTGAAAATCGTTCTGGCGTATCACGTATTTGTTTCAAATAATTGACACACCCGCCGAAATAGTCCTACGTCACACTTTTCTCACCAGTGCAATATGGCGTCGGATTCATGACGTCACAATTACTGACCAGAGATTTCGGAATACACCCAAAGTATTAAATTGGAGATATTAAATCCAGCAGTGGAAATTATATTGAAAAATAAGTACTATAATAACAGTAGGTGTTCCGTAACGTTGAGCCAGATCAACGTTATATTATTTTTAAATAAAATACCTATTATTCCACTTCGAATTTGGAGTCCAAAATTATCTAATGTTATTGTTATAGGTAGAAGTTCACTGCTGGCTAGTATTCCCTCAATTTTTATTCTGATGCCTCAAAGGACTGATTAATTACGCTGTATATGCATTTCTTCCAAGTTAGAAAGAAATACTTCTTGGCAGATATCTTTAAAAGACTTTTATAACAACAATTAATGCAAATAGGTGAGTTCAATTAGAATTTGAGACGATAAAATTTTGCAAGAAGCAACGACTCGATAAAAGCTTTAGTAGCTTTAGTTTAAGGTGTAAGTAACATGATGAGAATAAATTAAAGTCGAGACCCTTGGAAATGGTGAAATGAGGGTGAATTTTAGAGGCTGAAAATGTATTCTTCGAATTTCAAGAGGAAAATGACATCTTAGCCAAAAATGTTCTACATAAAAGTCGTAGATAATAGAAAAATGAAAAACTTTTGTATGAATTTTTTTCCAACATGCCCTCTAATTTCATGAGATAACTGATTTTTCGTTTTAATTTTTTTTCTCGCACAGAAATTCAATTTTCATGAAACTGGCTGAAAGTGTTCCTGTTTTAGACTCATTTAGCATGAATGTTTTTGAAGTTGAGAAATTGGTAGTATTTCAGAATTTTTTCTGAGAAAATTAATAAATTTTCCACGGAAAACATTATGGATATTTTTTTCGATTTGCACACTCTGCTCCTGCTCATTTCAACCGTTGTAATGTCTACTTGGAGATGTCCTATGTATGTTTGGGCCTTATTGTTCATTAAACCGCTTAAAATCGAAAGAAACCTAAAAAACGACTTTTCGGAGCACAATTTTTAATTTCGTTGATTTTTTTATTATTTACGCCAAATAAATATTTAATTGTAGTATTATATTTCATCCAATGATGTCATATCAAAAGTATTTGATAACATATTGTATCTAACCATTATTGATAGTATTAGTCTAAGCAGTGCTTTTCTTGTAAAATATGACGGAGAGGTAAGATACATGAGTCAGCTGGACATACGTCGCGTCCGTAAAGTCCGCTCTCTGCTCACAAACAAAGTAGACCTAGTTATAGTATGTACAAAAAGTACGAGGAGTAATAAACCCTAATTAAGTATGCAAAACCTTTACAGGGAGCACCATGAAATTTTTGATAAATCTCTTACTTCAAATTACATTTCTTCCGTAAATCTAAAAACCAGGTAGATAGACCCCGTATTTGTTTCAGTTGTAGCAAAGTTTAGGGTTTATTCATTGTTAAAGGATTAGCAGATAAGCAATAACGCAATGCAGTGATGTGTATTTTGGGAAAAAAATACGTTTTAAATTATAATATAATAAAAAATGAAAAGAAATAATTATTGGAATACATTTATTACTTACATTTTATTCTATATCCGACTCGGAAGAGGAAGAATCGTTGTTGACATTAATAATAATAGGGTCGATTAAATCATCACAAATATTGTCAATTTTCCACATATTTGCCTCTACTTTGATAACATGCTCGATACAGTTTGTCCAATTTTCCTTACTCACATGACTTACAGCACTCTCAAACAATTTCACAACATCGTTTATTTTAAAAGTAGTATTTTTTTCCAACTTCCCCCTTTACCTGAGCCCATATTAATTCTATGGGATTAAGTTCACAATGATAAGGGGGAAGTCGAAGAACTGATATACCACGAGAAGAAGCCATTTCTTCTACAATGTAGGTTTTGTATTTATTCTTGTTCATTTTTGCAATTCTGTAAAGTTCTTTCCTTAGTAGATCTTTTGGAAACTTAATATTTTTCGAAATTAGCCACTCCAAAAGCTCTGCTTTACGCCAACGACTTGTGGGCAATGCTTCTCGTAACCGTGAATGGTAACTTGCGTTGTCCATAACAATAACAGCCCCTTTTGGAATCAGATCCAACATTTGAACAAACCATTCCTCGAAGACATCCCCATTCATATCTTCGTGATAGTCCCCCGTGCGTTTTGAAATAAAAGTTAATAATCCACCATCAACAAAACCTTCAGAACTTCCAACATGGACAATGATAAGTCTTTTTCCTTTTCCAGATGGTGGCTGCAAACCTAACGACAAACCTTCCACGAATGCCTGCCTTCCGCTTTTAATGTTTTCATCTTGCCAAGATTTGGAAACTGTATATCCAGCATTTATCCATGTTTCGTCTAAGTAGAAGATTTTCAAATTTTGTTCTCTGGCATATCGAATGCTTCTTAAATAGTCTCTTCTCCAAAAAACTATTTCCGGTTTATCTATCAAGAGAGATTTTCTATTATGTTTTGTATATCTGAAACCCACATCTTTCAAAAGTAAAAATCTTCCACACGTTTAATTTTCTGTTTTTTTTGTATGTTTATGTATATTGAATATATTCTATTGTAATGTAGATGTAATGTAGATGTAATTTTTTAGAAGTGGCAAATATACGTTGAAAATATATGTATGTTATTAATATTTTCTTATATTGAATTTGAGTACCTAAAGTTCAAGGTAAATTGTTAAATCGGATTAGGCTATTAGACCCCTACTGGTTTGGTAGTTTATCTCCAAAATTTTAAACACTGGCAGATTTCGAACAACCCGTAATGACTACCTGCATTTTGTGGCAGAGTTCGGATACTCCGGAATAAACTGTGTTGCCTTTCTGTATCAAACTTACTAAAATTTATGTACCTCTATCACTTTTTTATTAAAATTAGTACATCCCGTTACCTCTGACCTAAATCGTATATTCTTTAGCATAGCTGCAACTCATTTGTTCAATACAAAATGTACCTTACGGTATACCCTCTTAAAATATATTTTGGTACGTCTATGAAATCTACTTAAATGAATGATTTATTACTCCTTGTCCTTTCTATATAGACTATAAAAGCCTACAGGCGAACCATTAATCCTTCCTCATCTCCCAAACCCGCAATTTTCTCACCTTACCAAGAGGTTCCGGCGTACTGTTACAGAAAAGGCACTGATTATAAGTATTCTGATATAGGTATGTTTGAATTGGATTAAAATGCATAATAATTCATGTATAACAGTTGATTTTTAGTATCTAAAAAAATATAACAAAATTTATTCGATAATATTGTACTGTTATTATGATTCGTCGTCTTCTAAACATTTTTTAGTATCTTCATCATCGTCTACTTCCAATCATTTATTTTCATCATGATGGATTGTCGGTTCTTCAACAATACCTGTATCACTTTCAATCTCAAACGTTTCGATTTCTCTTTCTGGGCAATTGTCATTATATTTAATACATAGATAACTGCATTTCAAGCCATGTTTTCTACAAACCCATCGCTTACAACAACCAGTTACACAGCTACAGCTAACACTTTTAAGTAACGTCTCTGGAATCAACTGTAAATCATCTGATATATATTTCGGCACAAGTGTACCCATATGTTCACTCCAACCCCATTGCCTAGCGTTGTTTTTCTCTTGGTCGTTGTCGAAAATACCAAGTCAAGTTTGTACTTGGTGATCAACTCTATAAGAATGTTGTGCAGCGGCTGGTTGGTAATACTTTTTTTTAAGTTTAAAGGTTGGAGTGTCAACCAAAGCTTTATACAACTCAAATCTTACTTGTTTTAACGGCGGATCTGATATCTTCTTACGAATATTTTCAGTTTGCTAGATCTCAGCTATTAACTGGTAACCGTTACTTGCAATAATAGCTTAATATACTTCAAAGAAAATATCGGCTAAAGTTGATAAATTTTTATTTTCTAGTAAGCTTTTAACAATATTTTTTCCTTTGCCGGCTAAACCGGAAATAGTGTCACAACCAGAGAATGCATGAATAAGGGCAATAATTTCACTTTTCCGCCCAACCTATCTAGTATGCGAGAAAATTTTTGAGTTATTTTTACGATTTTCAACAATAACAACACAAAAAAACAGTTTTTAGAAAAAAATCCTGTGTGTATGTCGTCGTCGTTGTTATCGGCCAGTTTTCGTTACATGTCTTGTTACCACGATACAGCATCCGGTGTGCAAAAAGTCACCAATTTTATGATTGACTATTGTTCAGGATATCTCACAGATGAACTCTATTAATTTTCAGCTCACCAGAGCCAGTACAACGGGTGCTATAGTACTTTAAGTACGACATTTTAGTCATTATTTGGGAAATTTCAGTTTGTTACGAACGATACAGCTCCCGGAGTGCAACAAGTCACCAATTTTATGATTGAATACTATTCAGGACATCACATAGATTAATCTTATTGATTTTCAACAAAGCAACAGGTGCTATAGTACTTTAAGTACGACATTTTTGAAGAAATTTCAGTTTGTTAGCACGATACAGCCTCCAGAGTGTATACAAGTGACCAATTTTATGATTGAATATTGTTTATGGTATCTCACAGATGAACCCTATTGCTCTTCATCTGTACTCGCTCTAGTACAACGGGTCCTATAAATCCATATATACCATATTAGTTTTCCGCCCTTATCTAATTTGCGAGAAACGTATTGGCTTACCCCAAAAAAAGTTGGAATTTTGAAAATTTTTTTTTAGTTATTTTCACGTTTGAGGAAAAAAATCCTGTGTGTATGTTGTCGTCGTTGTCGAACACTTTTCGTTACATGTCTTGTTAGCACGATACAGTCTCCGGAGTTCAAAAAGTCACAAGTTTTATTATTGAATATTGTTCACGATATCTCACAGATGGATACTGATTTTCAGCTCACTAGAGCCAGTAAAACACGTGCTATAGTACTCTAAGTACCACATTTTTGTCAGTTTGGGAGAAATTTCAGTTTGTTAGCACGATACAGCCTCCGCAGTAAATACAAGTGACCAATTTTATGATTGGATATTATTCAGGGTGTCTCAAAGTTGAACCCTATTGATATTCAGCTCACTAAAGCCAGTACCAAATTTTTGTCATTTTTGGAGAAGTTTCAGTTTGTTAGCACGATACAGCCTCCAGAGTATACAAATGACCAATTTTATGATGGAATATTATTCAGGACATATTATAAATGAACTTTATTGATTTTTAGCTCACCAAAGCTAGTACAACGGGTGCTATGGTACCTGAAGTGCAACATTTTTGGTCTTTTTTGGAGAAATGTTGGGTTGTTAGCACGATACAGCCTCCGGAGTGTATAAAAGTGACCAATTTTACAATTGGATATTTTTCTCACAGATGTACCCTATTGATTTTCAGTTGACTAGAGCGAGAACAGCGGGTCCTACAAATCCAGATATACTACATTTTTGGTTATTTTGGGAGAAAATTCGATTTGTTATTACCATACATTCTCCGAAGTGTATACAAGTGACAATTCTATGATAGAATATTGTTCAGGGCATCTCACATATGCGGAAAAGTTAGTTTTAATCTTTAAAACCGGTCATTTTTGGAGAAATTTTGGTTCGTTAGCACGATACAGCCTCCGAAATTATTACAATTCACCAATATTATGGGCGTTCACGGCGTGTTACATATGCGGAAACGTTAGTTTTAATCTTCATTTTCGTACGATTTATGCATAAAACAATTTGACGAATAGGAATCATCTTTTTGATTTCGTCACCCAGGCTTGCGAAAATAATACTCAAAACATTTGTGGTTAATTGCTGAATTGACTCCAATAAATTGATGTCTTGTCCTACCACGATAACAGTTGCAACATCATTTATAGCTGCTTCAACTGCAGTTTCTACGATTAAATCACATCATAGTAGTTCATTAGGCTTTGAGTAAAGCATCTGCATCTTCTGCAGCATGCTTGCAAATAAATCCAGTGTGGCCAGTCCTTTAAAAAATTATGTACTGATTTGAAATATAAAAAGTATTTATTTTAGTAAAAAGGTACTGATGAAATATTTATTATAAATATATCAACATTTTAATTATTAATATAGTTTCAATACAGCAAGATATACTTGGAAAGCATGTAGAAGTCGAATTTTAATTATTTTTTCCCTAGATTCACGTACACTTTTTTCACGGTACAGATGCATATATAGGCATATGCAGGGTTAGGAATATTCTGTGGGCACATATGTTTTATCATCAATGTGTTAGGAAGAGACAAATTCATAAAAAACAGTGTATTATTCTTTTTCGCTAACAGGATAGCATAAAGTGGAAAACGTGCATTAGATGCATGTCTAAGCGTATTTGTCTGGTAGGCACCGTCCTCGAGAGGCGTGTCCATAACGTCAATGTGTTTCAACATACTAACTAGATAACAGAAACAGTGTTGCCAACTTTCATTGTATATTTATATTAATTGTAAAATATATTGTTGTAACATGAGAACAAGTTATAAGAAGCTTTTAATTATGATAATTCAAGAGTTTGTAACAGATCAAGATGATTATTCCCATATATTTGTTGAACATTTTATTGTAATGCTGGAAATTTTTCTGGTTTCCAGTTTGAAAGCGGGTGAAACCTTTCCTTTTTTCAGATTTGGCAACGTGAAATTTATCTCTGAACGCTTGAGTTTTGAGTGTATTAATGAAAAAAAATTTTTTTTACGTTTTTTTGCAAATAAGAAACGAATTCTCTGTGTAAACACAGCACAAATTAAAAACACTATGATAATAAACTTTTATAACATCAAATTCTAATGAAAGTACCTACTATTTTTGAAGAAAAGTAATATTCTAATATTTTCTTGGAATTCATAAATTCTAACCGCAGAAAAAGAAATCGTTGGGTGCCAAATATGGAGATCTAGCAGGTCATCTAATGTTACCATTGGTGGAGATTATCCGATTGGAAAATTGTGTATTTGAAAAATTTATTGATAGTCGATAATTATGTGATGCACAACCGTCATGTTGGTACCAAATATCATTGAAATTGCCACCTAATTGTATAAGGGCAGGAGTAATTTAATTTTGCAGCATGTTCAAATATTTTGTCCGGTTAAATTGCCATCAATAAAAAATGCTCCAATTAAATGTTTACCTAATATTCCAGCCCAAACATTTAACTTTTGGGGATATTGAGTTCTACTATTGTAGTGTTTGTGTAGATTTCTCCTGGACCACTATCGAATAACGGATTAATTATGTGCATCGTGTATGGGAAAAGTGGATTCACCTGTGAACAAAATATTTTTCGAAAAGTTTGCGTCCAATCGTATTTTTTCCATATCTACTTAACAAAATTCCATTCTACAAAATTGATCGTCTGGAAAAATTTCATGGCTCTTTTTCAGTTTAAAACTACAATAACCATTTTTTTAATACAGTCCGAATCGTTTTCGTATCAACATCAAAATCCTTGGCTGAATGAGTGGACGACTGTAGAGGATTATTTTCCTTACTTGCACAGATTCAAATATCTCTTTCGGGTTGGATTTGACGATTTTGTGTACGCAGCTATTTCTGCTATTTCTCGATATGAATTACCCAGATAATACTATTTTGCAATTTGCACATCTTAGTCTATCTGCAAACTCATTTTATAAGATTTACAAAATATCGTTACTCATTCGCAAACAAACATACAAACATGTAGTGACGTACCCAGTCAGTACCCAGATGTACAGATAAACATCCTCAAGAGGCGCACGTGCGATTCGTATTCATCTGGTATAATAATCTGAGCTGGCTTTTGATTGTCTGTCTCACTATTTTCTTTCTCTAACACACTTATAATGCCATGTGACCCTCATATTTTCCCGTTGACTATGAGAGGATTATCGTTTTATGTAGAAATTTAATGAAAAATATTTTCTGTTATAAATAAAAAGGAATATTTTATGGACACACTTCCAACGTGTAGATTGAAAATGAAGAGAGGGGATAAATAAAAATAGAAGAATTACGGCTGTAGACGAATAAATTTAATCGGGAGCGTAGGAACTACAAGCGGTTTATTATGGAGATATTTTTGTGAATACATTACAGTTATAATACAAATATTAGCATACGATTTATTTCGCATGTTATGATACCCTGTTAAAGAAAATGGTGATACACTGAATATACTTGTTACATTACAACATATCGTAGCTTTTGGTCTCTGTATTGTTGCCATAGAATATTCCTTATAATGCTAATGAAAATGAATATGCTTATACTCATTAATTGCACTGTCAATATCGACGAATGTCATTTTTTTAGCTTTTCGCCGTTGATTGATGAGTGATCAATCAAAGCTATCGCTTTGTCCTACAGTGATTTTTTTAGTGGCATATTATATCAGTATAATTCCATGAATTATTAATGCTTATTGGCATTAGTTGAGAATTTTGGTTGATAAACCGGCTCTTTGAATAATATTAATATGTGAATTTCCAAAACTCTGGTAGTTGGGGAAGATTTTTTTTTCATAATATAGATACTCTTATTTCAAATACCTACTAGGTAGTATTGTTCAAATCCTATTAGCGTATACTAACCGAACTAATATAGTAAATTACATTATTACTTCTGAATTATTTCTTTGTAAATTAATCTGGTTGTCATAATGAAGGGATAAGCGAAAGTAATGTTGATTTTTTTCATTATTCATTGCACTAAGCTATCAGTTTAGTCCAATCTTATTATTTCTCAATTAATAAACTGAACTGTTCACATCACTCACCTGTATTTCTAACCATAACTTCTGTAATTGCGAACTTTTACATAATGAGTTGTTGTTTATACATTTTGCTGAGGTACACTGGCTAGTAATAGACTGAATACATTTCTTGTTCATTGAAAACTTGAAGTAAATGCCCGATCACTCATCATGCAGCTATCGTACGTTTTCTACTTTAAAGTATGCTGTTAACGAGAAAGAATAATACACTGAATATATATGTATTTGTCTCTTTCTAACACATTGACGATAAAACATATGTGCCCTCAGAATATTCCTCACACTGTATAATTGATATCAACCATTCCCTGTCTAAGATATGGACACTTAAAAATGTCAATGGGTCCATGTCAAATGTCAATCAACATTCAGGAGCACTCTACCCTTAATCAACTCCAATCTGCCCTACTCTACTATTACTCCAGTTCGCATAGACTGGTCTCTCAGCTCGTAATATAGGAACTGTTTTCTGTTCTGAATTATGTTGCTGCTCATTGTACATTGTACTTCAAACATTCTGTACAAGTTTAGTGACACGTACTGGAATTAAAAAAAGTAGTACTCACGTACTGACAAAGCCTAAAAAGTATTGATTTTAGTACGAAAGCATTGACACTGACAACACTGAATAAATCCTTGTGATTGCAACTTATTGAAATCAAATGATTTTTATTGCATTCATTTGATAGGAATTTTTCTTGAGAAAAAGGAATTCTACTTACAGATTAATACTGGTACGATGCTTGCCAATTTATATCGTCGTGTACGTTCGTTTTGTTTTGTACATATCGATGAAGTCGTTTCTGTTGCTGCATCTGCATACGGGTGTCCATCAAATATAATGAAACTGTTTGCTGCATATAGTCCAGGAGAAATCGGCGCATGAGTACCGAAAACTATTCCCCCTCATTTTTTATGCGATCCTCTTTGAATTGCCCTGCTGATGATATAAATGCATGTTTCATATGACTAATACGGTCGAATAATTATCTGAGGTGATGGTTCGCAACTGAAAGTGAAGATGGCGCCAGCTGACTACTTCTCGCACGTGTTTAACCACACGAGCCAAATAGAGGTTGTCGGAGAAAAGTCGTTTATTCGTTTTTTCTCGATCTTAAGCGATCTAATGAAAAATAAAGTCCAAACATTGAAAGGTCAACGGTTAAAACAAGCAGGGACAGAGTATAAGAATCGAAAAAAAGATCAATAAAGTTTTTCGTGGAAAATTTTGGAATTTTTTCGGAAAATTGAGAAAATATGAATAACCACAAATTTTTCAGTTTCAAAAAAATTCATGCTAATTAAGTTTTTTGCACGAGAAATAAATGAAAACTAAAAAATCAGTTTTTTGAAATTTTCTCATGAAATTTGTGGTTATATTGAAAAAATCTTATACAAAAGTTTTTAATTTTTTTATTATCTACAACTTTTGTGTATAACATTTTTCGCTAGGTCATTTTCCACCCGAAATTCCAATAATACGGTTTCGACCCCTGAAATCCACCTCCATTTTCATGGGTCTCGAGTTTAATTTATTTTTATCATGTTATTTACATCTTAAACTAACATTTCCACCTAGTCGCTGACTGCTGCAAATTTTTCTTTTTTACGACCTAAAAATTCCGTAATTGCACTAGCTCAAAAGTCGCAAGCGATAATATTATAGTATATTCATTCAATCCTCGTTTCCTATTCTACGCAAAAAGATTATTTGAATATAATTTTTTACCAGTGGTAAAGCTACAGAAACAGTGTTAGTTGTGGAGGAAACGAGATCACCGTTGACTAGATTCGCTGATGATAACGCTTTAACGGGTACATCTATCGATATCACTTTAACTGCTTCATCATCATCCCTTTGGTTTGCTGTCGCATGAACCTGCAAGTTTTTAGGTTTTTAATATGTGAGTAGTTGTTAAAAAAATACGTGCTTATTATTGGAAATGCAAGCTGATGAGAAGATCCATTCGCAAAATTTATGAGAAACCACAACCTACTTTATCGTAGAAATTAAGTATTAATATTGTGATACTGTATAATAATTACAAGGGTAGGTACTCATACAAATTTACACTTGATGTTATTTGTGACTCTTGTAATTTTGTAAGTGTTAAGTATGTTTCTGAATATTGATTAATGGAAGATCAAATCTATGTAATTTACGGAATATACAATGCTACATTCATTTTCTCATAAAATATTTTGTTTGGAAGAGTCTAGATTTATCACTATATTAATAGTGAATATACGTGGGAAATATTTTATGGATTGCAGATTATGAGAAGTTTGGAAGTTTGTGATATCAATATTTTCCTCAGCCCAATTTTCTACGAAAATTTTTCACGATACGACAGAATCAACATAAAAGTTTTCCCCTTGTTTTCAAATATTAAGACAAATTTTTTATTTTTTAAAAATGATTTACATTTGTTGGCATGAGAAATTTTGTGGATTACACGTCCAGAAAATGTTTTGCGAATGCTCGTGTTGCTCCGCCACGGCTAAGCGCCTCGGCTACACAACAGAGCTCACACTCCTAAAATATCATTTTCTGAACTAGTGATGCAAAAAACTATTAATTGCAATCCGGATTTGACGCTAAAATGAAAAATCAATTATGTTCTTTTTCCGGCGAAGATATCTTTGAAAATGCTAGGGCTAAGAATATATTTCAATTGTGCACACCGTTATGATCCTTTAACTTAGTATTAAGAAATTTTATGATATTTCTGTTTTATGATAACCACTAAACGAAAGCCAGAAAATATCTCAAACCTACATTATTTCCTGGCACTTGTTTGTTCTGATGGTATTTGTAGGTCTTGAGGAGTCATTTGAAAGAGAACATATTTATGCAAGCTTCCATTCTAGTTCAAGGGCGAAAAATGGCCCTAAAGTTCCAGAAATCCGTTTTACGGCCATATCTCTCAAAATATGACATTTGGAAAATTTTTATTTATCTACAAATATTGTTCTATTGATTTTCTCGCAAAAACCACGGTAGAAAAATCGATAAATTTGAGACTGAGAATAAAGAGCAGTTTCCCATAAAATTTTAGATCTATGTGATTGGAAATACACCAAGCTTTATCTTTTGGACTGTAAATATAAGAGAATGCCAGGACTAATCCATTTTTCGATAGATACTGGGGTGGAAATGTGATTTTTCTTGTAAATAAGTATTTATTGTTATCTTTATCAGATAAAAAAGGTTACGAGAGTTCTTATACAAGAAGATGACTTGCACATTTTTGGGAAACTTGCAAAAATGTATTTTCCCTCGTGGCAAAATATTTAGCTCCTCGCTGTTTTGCCCAACGCAAGTTATAATCTTCAAGTGGTGATGAGTATCCCCTCGTTAAGGTCATCGACTTTTTCGCGATTTTTCGGGAATGTTCGAAAACTCGTTTTGCAACAATAAGGATCCGAGGTTTTGTGAGAATACTCAAAAATTACGCAAAAATATCGATATCTAAAAACATTTATTATGAAAAAAACATATCCAACGAACTTTGGAAGTTATTTTTTATAATATGGACGAACCTGTCCTAAAATGATATACCATATGCAAAAACCAGTGCCGTTTAATTGTTTTAGATGGATACAGAACTTCAATGGAGTTAAACAATTAAATTCCAGAAAAATTATGTAGACACATCTTTATATTAAACTACAGTGAAAGGATTTAGACACATTGTAATTACAGAGATACTTAATAAAAAAATGCATATCATATCTTAAATTATATTGCAAAAAAAATGTTTGCTATGTCGTTTTATCCACACTACTGTGGATAAAACGACATACTACAAGCGAAGCTCACAAATAAAGTTTTTTGATCTACTTGAGAAGCCCAGCGTAATCGCAATGTGCCTAGGGAGAACATTTTGAACACCCCAGCCACACTTCTCTCTATTTGGACTGACTGAAGCCCATTACAGTATATCACAACTTCTTTATAAATTTGAATGACACCTTGGCAATTATCTATTGCAGTTCTCCTTAGTTCGTTTTGTAGAACGGTGCTATTCAATTTCTCTCTTTTCAGCTGCTTTGGCTTTGGGTTTTTCCTAATACCTACTGCTTGTCAACAGTTGAGAACCATATGGTTTAGTTTTCCCTTTTCGAGACTTTAAAGCACACGGCAGTGGTGATGTATCAATAGGCGTTATAAGAGTAACTTCATCTTCTATTCTAGAAGTATCTTCCGTAGATATGGATGCTGGTGTAGTATCATTGGCTTAGATGTGATTATGGGAGGATTCTACTTGTGTTTACATGTGGTTTCATTGGATTTAGTTGTAGCTGCAGATCTATTTTCTTGGTTTACTGGATCCTTTGTTTTGGTGTGGAGAGCGAAAATTATCATCAATAATTTTTTTGTACTCGCTGCTGGAGCAAAATTTTAATCAGGAAAAATATCTGTGTTGTAAGGCCAGATTCCAGTTTTCAGAAAACCACTAGCTGCGTCACTGGTTGCCAGAATTACATTTTAAGTATTTCGTAAATTTCAAATCATAAAACGTTTTTAGAGTATACTAGAAGAGTACAGTGGGGCTAAAGACGATGAGTACAGTGGGGCGGAAAGGATATCATCACTATCCCATTTTGTTTAGCATATGATATCACGTTAACGTGTTTGTGACTTGAATGACTGTCTACCAAGAGGAGTATTTGGAGTATTAACCATTTAAAAAACGGTTCACCCCTTATCCATCCAGAATCTTGCAAATGTTCCAGAGTTCCTACTGGAGCTCCATCAATTAGTTCGTGTTTCCATCACTTTCTTGTATATATTAACCTGGATGAAATAAAAGTCGAGCTCATACAGCAGTAACTTGTTTCTCACCCTTTGTAGCAAATCCTTTCTGTGGCTTTTGCACAGTTGTCAGGGTATATTCATCCACATTCCAAACTCTAGTGCAATGGGTATTGTATTGTTTGATAGTTCCGTCAACCTCAAGTTTATTGAAAGCTTGTACTAGGCCAAATGACGTTTTAGTGAGATATCAGGGTATCTCATGCGAAAACCTTGCAAACATTCCCAACCTGCCATTTTCGTATCATTGTTAAAAATGTGTTAGATGTCGTTCTTTTCAGCCAGTTGAAAAGCTAACTTTCGTACCTCTTCGCATGATAAAATCTAGATTCTAATAATTTCATATGGTCTTTTAGGTCTCGCTCAAGGTCCAAGGGGAATGTACTATTATTGCGTCCCATATTTTTTCAACCCCCTAACTTCCTTATTTCTGTTAAGTTATCTGTGTCTTAGGGTAGCGTACTCCATGTGTGTTTGATGTTTCTAACTAACCCATCTCATTATTATTTACTGAATCAATCACACGTTGCATATTCCCTCCCTACCACGACCAGTGATTAGTTTTTCTTTGATATATTCCTACCATAATGATACTCTATTAAAACAAATTTTATCAGTTTCATGATTCAGCGAACTTCCATACAAACTAAAGGTTAAATATTCATAAATATTCAGGAACTTGACTAAATATTCATTTAAAATGCATAATAGCGCTACTTCGGTAAAATGGCATACCCATAACTACATATGTCATTTTATCAGAGCATTGGGTATACCATTATATCAACAAATACATTTTGAGATTATTACTATTATTAAGAGATATCTTTATTATCAAATAAAGACAAAACATGTATAGTAGATTTAAAGCTCAATAATATTGCCTACTCAGCTGTGACAACGTTGTTCTGAACACTTTTCGGATTGTTGAAATACATAAGGTTTTTTTCGTAACGGTTATAACATCACTAGCTCGAGATTTCGATTCTGATGATGCGATGGTGACACAAATTTGAGGCAAATCAATTCCCCTTACCACTGTACACGATAGGCAACCAAAGAAACATATTCTTGGTGATATATTGAGCAGAACGTTGGAAATGCATGGTATATAATTTTATCCTAGTACCCATGTAATTTTAGAACAACAGGTTGCCCTATGTGAAAAAAATGTATATCAATGCCGAGCAAAAAATGTAGGTCACTTTAAATAACTTGAAAAATTATAAATGTATCGCAGCTTATATCTGTAAATTGTAAATTTATCTTCTACATTTTCGTAACTTTTGAATACGGAATGAGACAGCACAATTTTGTTCATGCTATATTCTTGAAAAACTGTAACTCTACATTTTAAATATTGAATATTGATATTGGGAAGGAAATGGAGGAATAATATTGAAAAATTGATAGTGATAATGGTAATTAATAACGTATATTACCCCCTCTTGCATTAATGACTACTTGCAGTCGACGAGGCATACTCTGAATTAAATGAAGGATTACATTATGGTCTATGTTGCTCCACTCCTGCAAGAACAACTCTTTCAGCTCCTGGGCAGTTCTTGGGGCTGGTGTATGCCTTCGGATACGCTGCCATAATTATCCCAGATGTTCGATGTGATTCATATCTGAACTGTATGCTTGTCAATTAAACCGCCTAATTCCTACTTCATCTATATGTTTACTTAAATCCTGACAGCGTGTGGTCTTGCATTATCATGCATGAAATGGCCTTGCTCGCTCATCATCTACTAGACTTATGAGATCTATGATATCTGCTATACTGTTTTATACTGCTTTATTTTTAAAATTATTTGCAATTTCTTAAATGATTTAAAGTGACCTACTTTTTTTGCATATACAGGGTGTCCCACGACGTTTTGACAGTCAAATTTCTCGAAAACTGTTCATATGACATGTATGAAATTTGGCAGATGTAAACAGTCGAAACTGATGATTATATTTATTGTACAATGACTTCCGTTTATCCTGTCATTTCTGGTCACGTGACCTCAACATAATTTTTTTAAATGGGACAACCTGTATACTATCACAATTTTGGATATATCATTCAAAAACAAATTCAACGATACCATACTTGTCATCATTGTATTGTGCAGTAATGATAATAGGTGCAATTAAATGATCATTTGTATAAATTATTTTATTAAAAAACGTAACATAGGGAATTAAAAAGTACAAGCAAATGAAAAAATTAAAGAAAATGTTCAAATTGATGACCATGTACATTGACACAATGGTTAAATCTTGTTAAAAAATTTATTGTAAGTGCTGCTGTAATAATTTCGGGTATTACGGTCCGACATGCCTGTTATCCTTTAAATAAATCATCTATATCAATCGGGAGTGTGACATAAAGTCGACCTTCTAAGTTACCCTAGAGAAAGAAATCTAAGGGTGTAATATCCGGAGAACGGGGTGGCCATAGAATTGCACCATTTCGACCAATCCATTTTTCAGGAAATGTGTTATCAAGATATTCTCTAATTGGCCCATAAAAGTGAGGAGATACTCCATATTGCTGCCCCATTACTTCATAAAAACAGGGACCAATCAACCGACCGTTAAATGAACCGCATCAAATATTGATTCCCTATAATGTTTGGAAATTGGTTTCGCGCATCCACTTCACCTGGGACTAATAATGACAATTATTGCGATTAACAATACCATAGTTCTGAAACCTACTCTCATCACTCCATAATATTTTTTCTAAAAAAGAAGGGTCATCATTACTGTGTAGGTACTAACATTTCAGCAATAAAATTTATTCTGCTTCCAGGATCTGCAGGAACTAAACCTTGTGTTAAGAGTTAGTATTTTATAAGGTTGGTTTTGTGATTTTCTAATATTCTTTTTGTTTAACTACTACATATTTGTAATTTTTGTTCAAGAAATCGTATTAAGGTGTGTGGATTTATCTGAAGATAAGACAAAATATTTATCTTTTGACTAGGAACTTGGTTTTTGCCGCTTGGAAAGGAAGCAGTTCTTAGCCTCCGTTCGACATAGAAAAAAGTATTTTTACTTGGAGTTATTCTATGAGGAAACGATTTCTGAACAAACCTTGAGCATGAGTTTTGTATTTTCCACATTCCCCATAAATAAATTGCACGTCAACAAGTAAAAATTGAAGGCATTATTTACTTATTATTACAGTGTCTTCACAAGATCATGAACAATAATTAATGACAGTTCTTGAATCAACTTCACCAAACAATAATGAATGACAACCTATGTTGTTGCTACTATAGTTATTTGTTTCATAGCCACCTAAATTTTGGAGTGCAAAATATTGCTTTAATGAATTTAGTAAAAGTTAATTGCCCTTATCATCATTACTGCGCAATATAATGATGACAAGTGTGATATCGTTGAATTTGTTCTTGAATGATATATCCAAAATTAAAATATTATACAGGTTGTCCCATTTAAAATAATTATGTTTGGGTCACGTGACCCGAAATGACAGGAAAAACGGAAGTCATTTTATAATAAATATCAGCATCAATTTCGACTGTTTATGTCTGCCAAATTCCATACATGTCATTTGAACAGTTTTCGAGAAATTGGACTGTCAATACGTCGTGGGACACCCTGTATATATATATATATATATATATATATATATATATATGAAAGAAAAGATCAGAACACTGTGGTTCAAGGATTAATCTTCAAAAAATTCACGATTGTTCCCACATTTGCTTATATCTCAAAAAAGGCAATAAAATGAGAATCACCAGTTACTTTTTATTAAAACGCAGGAAAAATACTGAAACAAGCTTTCTGAGGTGGTTCAATACCCTCCAATTCCATTTATAAAAAGACAATCTGAATAAAAGAATATTTAAATAAACTATGTCAAAATATCATGGAAAGCAAACCTTCACCGCTCTTTCCAATATTTTCGAAAAGAAAAACCTTAGTTCAAATCACAGGATATGATAAGTGTGGATTTCCCCATTCAGATGAATTCGAATCATGAGAAAATATTAATTTTTGACTGAGGATACAGGATAAGTTGGGGGCCCGTTATCTCGGAAACTATCGAATTTTGGAAAAAAACAATAGAGCCATTTTTGTAAATAATGAACTGATCTTCATTTTTTGCTAGACCAAAAACTCTCCAATTCAAATTCATATTTTGAGAAATATGGCCGGAAAACGGATTTTGGCAACTTTAGGGTCATTTTTGCCCGTGAAAGAGAATTAAATCTTGGATACATTTTTTTTCGTTTCAAATGACTCCTCAAGACCCACAAATTCCACCACAACTGACAACAGCTAGACAATTATATCAGGTTAGTCCCTTCATTTACTTACTGGACTATGAACTTCCAATTTAAAAGGAACAATTCAGTTGGACACTTGAGTTAATTTCAACCATAAATCCAATACAATATCATTAAACTTTTATTCAATAAAGTACAGAAAAAGTTATGGTGTAAATTGTTAATAGATGTGCGAAAATAATAGCAAGTGAATATTAAAAATTTATGATTCAAGAAAAATCATTTCATTCAATTGAAATACTCCACAAAGGTTTGTTATTGAAATAAATAAAAATATTCATACGAAAAAAAATTTATTCCGGCAATGTGATATGGTAGAAAATATTCAAATACTGATCTCCAACACCTCAGAATATTACAATGACTGTGTGAAATAACACGCGATATTCATCCATAAAGAACTTTTATGTTTTTGAATGTTGATAACCAAAAAAAGTAATTTCATTCCATAAAAATAAGCACCTGTCACTATTGACTAATCTGTTAGTTATATTCATAACAAAGGAGTGAATAAGGAGTAGTTAAAATTGGTTTTACTGCGGTAATAATGCACGGTTTATTTAAAATTTTCTGCTTTCTCATTTTCTCGAAAATGATGGATACTCACCACAGTATGTAACAACTGTACGAGCCTATCTCAATTGTTATTCCGCATATACCGTAGATGTGGTGAAACTGAAAGGCTCCGTTCTCCCGATTTTATTCCACCGTCTATTATTTTAGATTATTTCCAACCATTACAAACAGTGTTGAGAACTTTGAATTTCTCTTTTGTTTTGTTTTATCATCAATTGTATAAACTGCATAAATAAAAATTGAGAGCCCTTTTAACCGCTACCCACATTTGAAACTGGTTTGTCATAATTTTTTTTATTTAGTTTAACGTGCCGTCAACTATGGCTATTACCACAATTACAATTGAATAACATGGTTACATGGCTGGAGATAAAAGTTTATCTATTCCAATTGTTCATTAAAAATAACTCTAAAATTATTGTCTTTTAATAGTTTTATAACAGCAATGATTTTATGCGAATCATTCAAGATTATTTGAAGATCATTGTCGATATATAGTTGCTGTCTTCTCGTAGCATACTGATGGCATTCGGTTAGGATGTGTTTGACTGACAAGATGGATTGGCAGAATTGACATATTGGTTTTGCACTTGATGTCATTAGGTAACCGTGCGTTAGTTTTGAATGACCAGTTCTTAGTCTTCTTACCATAACCATTTCTTTTCAGAATAATTCGGGGAAAGATGGTCGATCAAGAGTCTGTCAGATTTTTGTTTGGTATAATTGCCATTTGCTATTTGTGATTCTCCTTCTTTCAGACTTCAAATCGGTGAGTTCATTGCATTTTATGTCAATGTGCGATGGAATATAAATGAGAGTGACTGTTACACCCTAGGAGATAAGATTTTGATATGTATCATGAATGGAATGAGAAAATAGTCAGTGAATATGTTACGTTTGGAGCGGATTGCTGCTAAAGAGTCAGTACATATGGCGATTTGCTTATTTGATAGAGTAATGCTATTGAATGCTAAAAGTATACTGAACAATTCGCCAGTGTGGACACTGCATAAGGAGAAGATACGTGAGGAGTTTATGAGGTTAAGAACAGTGGTGACGGAACAGCCTACACCAGTTTCGGATATTGAAGCGTCCGTGTATAGCACCGAATAATAATTATTTATACGAACAATTTCCAAGAAATTCTGTATTATTAGATCTTTTGAAGTAACGTCGTAACGTGTTTGTCATAATTACTAAGGGAGGTATAAAAGCGAGGGTTATGTTTATGTTAGGAAGGGATAGATGGCGTCGGAAACAGAAGTGTATGTGAAAGGTCGATATTGATTATTATTGGCGAAAGAAGTAGTGGGATAGATTTTAATATTGATTGATCGGGTTGATTGTTTGGGATATGAGTAAGGAGGGCATGCATACGATTTGAGGGGTTCGATGCAGCTGAGGCAGCGAATTAAAGCAGAAATTGTGAACGGCTCATTCGCTTCGCTTTAGAAACTTTCTGCTTGACTGGTGCGGAAAGCTCCTAGGCAGAGTCGTAAAGCGGTGTTATGCACAGAGTTCAGTAGGTTTAAATAAGTTTTGTCAGCAGACATCCAAATAAATCTACCATATTCCATTTTGGAACGTATCAGAGCTTTGTATACTTTTAGGAGGGTGTTTTCGTCGGCCCCCTAATGAGGATGCGCGAAGGTTTTGATGATATGTAGTCTTTAAAAGCAGTTGCCCTTAATTTCCATAATGTGCTGTTTTCAAGTTAGACGTGAATAAAAAATCAATCCTAATATTTTACATTCTTCAACAACAGGAAGAGGGGAATCATTAATTAGGGCGCAAGGGCTTGGTGTCGAAGCTAATTTGCTGAATTTGATGATTTCCGATTTTTGGGGACGTAGAGCCACACCCAAGAACTTCATTGTGCTAAGTAGGAGATTCACTGTGTTTTGGAGCAATAAGCTTATAGTGGGTGCGAATTTTCCATGCCAATATAATACTAGATCGTCAGCATATAGGGTATGTGTGATAGGGTTTGGGAAGTTTGTGCTTAGGACACTCAATGAAAGAACGAATAGAATATGACGGAGCCTTAAGGCACACCGTCTATTTGCAGGAGGGGAGAGGTGAGGCCACCATTAATGGATACTTGGAAATTTCTGGTGGAGAAAAAGTTTTGAATAAAGAACTGAATGTTAACTTGAACGTTGTAATGTTCATTATCGCTGCTCTGGATATAGTGTCAAATACACCCTCTATATCAAAAATGGCTGCGATCATGTTCTATTTATTATTCATTGCATCAACAATATATGTTTGAAGAAGCACTAAGTTATCATTAGTAGAACGATGAGGTCTGATGCCCGATTGGGCTTCTGGGATAATGTTTGTTAATGAACCTCAAGAGACTTTCTTTATCATTTTTTTTTACTATTTTGCACATGGTACAAGACATTGGACTATAATATTGAGGTAATGTTGAAGGATGGTCGTGTTTATTTATGGTCAAGATAAAATGGGTTGAGCCATTGTTTTGGAAAAGTATGTGCAATCCAGATGACGCTATAAATTTCAAGAAGTTTGTAGAGGCATAGTGTCGTAAGATTCTTGAAACAAATGCTTAGGAGGTCAGCAGGTCCCGCAGCTCTATTTTTACGGGAAATGAGAATAGAAGTTGGTTCTAGACAAATTAATGGTATATTCAAAAAGTAAACATCTTCTGTTATAGTTGATGATGTGGTTAGTAGTGGAAAATTTGTAGCAGATGAAGTTGATAAAGAATTATTCTTACTTTTGAATTTTTCTTCAAGGCTTTCACCTAAACAGTTTGCAATTTGTGAGTTGCCAGTAATTACTGAGCCAATATTCACTAGACTATGTATATTGAGATAAGTTTTATTTCCTTGTGTTTCTCTGATTTTTTTCCATACTTGGCTTGGATAAGTCTTTTTAGTCATAGATGATACGTAGTTTTGCCATGAGGAGATTTTGCTTTGTTTTATTATAAATTTCGATTTTGATTTTCAGAAAGATTTTGTTTTGTTTCTGCAAAAAATTTTTGAGGGCGGTTTTGTACTGCTCAACAGCTTCTTCACACGGGGTATTCCACCAAGTTACAGTTTTTTGTTCTTGTGAAATACTCGCCTTTCTAATATAGATGTCTTCAGGAGAAATTATTGCATCAGTGAATGCCTTGGTAGTGTCATTGCTGATGCCATATATAGTGATTCGGGGGATATGGGCTACGATTTGGGAGGTGGAAAAGTTCTTTCCAACGCCCTTTCACTTGACTTACCCCATAAATCAAGTAGAAAAAGTTCTTTCCCACGCCTGGGCTCTTCCACTTGACTTATCCCATACATCAAATTAAAAAAGTTTTTCACTTTTAGCTTTAAGTTTCATTTTTCTATTTACAGTTCGAATATTCTTCCCAGTAAGCATTTTGAAAACTTCTAGTAGCAACTTGGTGGCAAATGCTGGTATTATTAGTAATAATGACGGTGAAATGGTTGCTGTCATGCAAGGTATCATCAGTACGCTATGTAAGTGATGGGACTGATCTAGGGTTACAAATACTTAAATCAATGGCTCAAAATGTCCCAATGGATATATTGAGATGTGGGTCTGAGACATTGTTTAATAGACAGGTCCCAGTTATATTACCTACATTTTTTATTATTTTGCCTTTACCAAAGATTTGTATAGAGCCTTACATGGTATTGTAGGCATTAAAGTCACCGACAAGGATATATGACTAGGGCAGCTGATAAATAAGCTCCACTAGTTCTTCTTCTTTTAGAAGGTGATCTGGAGGGATTTATATGCTAGAAATTGTGGTTTTATATGGACACCAAGTATTTACGGCTATGGTTAGGTTAGATAGATTTTTATTAATGGGAACATGAGTTGAACACAAGTTACTAGATACTAGTACTTATGTCCCCCCGCTCGGTCTTGAGCAATTGGTACGAATGAAGTTTTTTAGGTGAGGTTGATTTGTAAGTTTGGAATTGGTTTCTTGTGGACATATGATATCAGGGTTAGATTCTCTCCAGGCGTGGAAAGAATCCATTTCAGTTCCACTGGACTAATGTGAGGATGTTTCAGACAAAAGGAATGGAAAGGATTGAACCGTTATGAATCTGTATTAGTTAGATCATCTATAGAGGTATCAGGCGAGAATTTTTTACAATCTAAGGAACTTTCAGGGTTATATTGAAGTTTGATCTTTCTAGCAATATTGTGATACGATTCTTCAATTTTCTTTCGTTTACTTCTGAATTTATGAGAGATAAATCATTGATTAGAGCTGTGATAATAGAAGTGAAATTATAAGCTTCTTTTAAGGGATCACTATGAACAAAAGAATTTTTGAGGAAGGAACTAAATTATGTTTCGTCCAGCGAGAAGGAATCAGATGAATTATCGTACAGATTATGAATGGGGGTTTGGGCATTAAAGCCTTAGTGTATTATCTTGAGTTCTGGTTCTGGTTTTTTTCTAATATTTGAGAACAATAATATTGTTTTCTTCAGTGGGTTGTAGTACAGATTGTGTAGGTAAAATAGGAGATGGATTATTGTTGTAGGAGGAGCCAGTAGAAGTATACGATGGCTCTTGTTCGATGACAGAAGTGTTTGGTGCATTTGTGCAGGTGTCGGCAGTGTGACCGGTTTGTTTGCAGATAAAACACTGCAGTCTATCAGTAGATTTAAATATTCGATATTGCTTATTTTCATTATAGACCGGAAGAGAGGTTCGTATATTAAAATCGTCACTGTCAGGTATTACATAAAAGATACGTCTAAAGCTCATGATATGTGCATATTCATCACCGGTGGTACCACATTTTTAAATCGAAACTGGTGAGGCGAGTTGTATGCCAAGCTTTTTGAGAGCTCAAATTAGAAATTAGGATACGTTCAGCGGGAGTAATTAGTCTTCTTATTGGTACAGAAGGGGAGTTTATCAGGACGGTAGTGCTTGACTTAAGGAAATCATCCATGGCAGTAGAAGAAAGATACAAATGTGGTTACTTGAAATCCTAGAGACAAAAGTTATGTTTTTGGGAAATGCATGATTATGGCTTGTTTTCTCTTGGGAAAGGACAGAAGTGGGAGTTTAGTGAGTTTTACTGATTCATACGATTTTGAATTTGAGGGAATAGTGACAGAATTTGGTCGAATAAATTGAGAAGAAAAGTTGACAATATTATTGATGTAGTTGGCTTAGAAGATGGGGTGGAAAATGACATTTTGTGTGTGATTCTGGGTACTAAAATCACTGTACTATAAAGATAATAATCTCGATTTATTGGCAGTATTGGGTGAATAACAGTCTTTTACCAACGAGACAAGATGTTCGCCACCGCTTATTTCTTGAAAAGATACACTAGTATAATTTTTAATGGCTGCCACACGAGAAATATGCTATAAGTTACAGAAACACGGAGTAAAAACTGATAATAAATACTTAATTTCTGATTTATGTTAGCTACTCGATCGAACTGAACTCGTCGGTCGTTGCAGTAAGAATGATTTTAGATCTAATTCGATGAAAAACGTGTTATTTTTATAGGACAGTGTTGTGACATTTAAAATAATTTTTGTCATAATTAATTCATACGACTTTTTATCATTTTCCACGTTGTTGATGACCGCTGACCACGGTAAAAAAATTTTAATAGAGTGCATTTCCGTTCTAACATATAATATCTGAATATCGTCTCCAAGGATAGAACAAACATAAAAAAGTGTCCAGTGCGACATTGAATGCAAGATGTGAGAAAAAATTTAATTGAGCATGTAACTAGAAACAGGCAATTATGGAACACGTTCACGATAAAAGATGAACTTGCAAAATCGTCACACCCAAGTATCAATTTATTATAAAAGATCTAGCTGTGTTATTCAAGAAGGATAATGTAACTAGTATGAATTTATATAATCATACGGTACTGTCAAGATAAAGAAACTTCATCAACGAAACTTTCACACAGTCACTGTAATAACCATCTAAAGTTTCGGTTTAAACCAATTCGGAATTTTTAAATAATGAAAACATGGAGATCCCCCTTTTTATGATGCTGATAACATTTAACTCAAATGTGACAGGTGTATTTCAGGAATATTTTCCTCATAAACTTTTTCAATAAACGGTTTTTTGTGGAATATTTCAGTTAGTGTGAATGTGTTAGCAGTTTAGTTGCAAATATTTACATGACAAGAAAAAAAAATAAAAAACCGAAATATTTGCAATTTCATTTATTTCACGTTGAAATGTATAAAAATAAAATAGTACACCTGTCTTTTAAAACTAAGTATAAAATAATTAAACATAAATTCAATTTAGTACATTCCAGTGTGCAATTATTCTAAACCAAATTCTAATGTGATTAGAGTGCAATTAAAATTTATTTTATTTCATGTAGATTCTAGATTCTAAGAGCTGAATATTTTTCACTACCATTTACGGTTTTGTTGTTCACTGATGGCATGACGTCTACCCCTTTTGCTGCCTCATATTTTTGTTACTGTCACTAACATATGTTCCGGCAAGCGGCATAATAAAGAAATCAGAGAATATGGGAAAAATATTGGAATCGTAGAAGATTGTGGATAGAAGTCGCAATTTATCTTCATAAAAAAATATCCGATATTTCAATAGTAAGATCACTATACTATTCAAGTTCTCGAAAATTTCAGGAACTGATGCATTTGAAAATTTGAACAATTATTGAAAAAATTTAATATCACAGAAAATAAAATAAATTTTTGTTTCAATGTAGTGCAGATAATACTAAAATTACTTGGTAATTTCTCAAACCGTTTTAATGCTCATTAAAAGTTAATTGTTGTGATTTCACTCATTGAGAATAACATTTTTTTTATCGGCAGTTTGAGAAATCAATGTGGAGAGACTTATTTTATGAAACATTCATAAAAAATATGTGTTTTTGATAAATTATGTTATTTGTTTGATGATCTGTTTCTGTGTTCTAAAGTTGTGTTAACAAAACTAATGCAAATCATATTGAGCCCATATCTACGAAAAAAAAAATTCAAAGTTTGAGAAACTATAAATTATGTCATTACTATTTCAACCTCTACCACGATTTGGTAGCACAATTCCATCACAATTATTACACATAATTATTACCTTATACTTAATGAAATGTATGAAAGAAACAAATATAACCTCTGATATGTCCGAGGAGAAAATCCAACAGAAAGAAGAAATTAGCTATTATAGTATGATCTAGTAAAGGCTTTGAAGTACTTGCAATGGAGCTTGAAAAATAGTGATGTGAAAGAAGGTACTTGAGGATATTGGTAGAAAGGAAGTTCACAGAAAAGGTTTAACATGCTGAATCAATAGTTATTCTACCTATATACATGGTTAATGAAACAAAAGACTAACGCAAAAACGAATATTGCAACTCATTATTGGTAATTACTTTGTGTCAAAATAACAGACTGAAACGTAATGGTTCTCAGAATATCCAGATTGAGAAGCCATTTACATATGGATGGTGAGAAAAAAAGCATGCAATAACTATATCTTATTATGGGTTAGTGTCCCAGGAGTTTGTACCAAAAACTTGTGAGAAGATAGAGATACTAAAAGTGATGACAGTATTTCATATATTTTTTCTCTTTACGACCTTCGTTAACGAAACTATAGGGCTCTAAATTTGGGAATCAAAAATAGTTTTTTATTTATAATTATGAAATGGCTGACTGGAAATTAGTGAAATTTTAACCAATAATAAACACCATAATGGCACCCTTTTTGGCGTTATAATCAAGTCTACACTATACTTGTGAATTCAGGTACGAACTAAGTTCAATGGTTGATGGGGCAATTTT
Source organism: Galeruca laticollis (assembly GCA_963921935.1). NCBI lineage: Eukaryota > Metazoa > Arthropoda > Insecta > Coleoptera > Chrysomelidae > Galeruca > Galeruca laticollis. Next base: position 65,672,105 of record OY998183.1, read on the forward strand.
TTGGTAAATATTACTTTGTTCTGTTATGAATTAAACAATTGACTTTTTTTAACATTTTTAGAAGCACCGAGCTCTCTTGTAACATCTGCATTCACATTATTTTTGAATGTACGATTACAGGAAGCATCCTGTATTATTAGTAAATTATTAATAAATCGTTGCAATCTACATTTATAAAAATAATTTTACACTGCTTATGTATAAAAAACTTTACGGAAAACGAACAATAATTGAACAAAAGTAAAAATAACAACAAAACCCTGAAAAATGAATAACTACATTCCAGTACGTAACGATATTAATAAAGTCAACACGGTTTAAAAAAAATTACAACAAATGTTCAATATGCAATAGCTGCTCTTGGAGTATTCTATGTATGCTGAATTTTGCAATATTAAATGTTGCCGAAAGTTTCCTTAAACTGCATCTAGTATGTTTTGTTCAATTATTGGAGTACGCACGTTCCTTATACTCCCTTTGCCACTTTTCTTCGGTAAAAATGATCCTACAACGTAATTATCCATTCTAAAATCCAGTTTATAAAACTACTGCATTAAGTTAAACGTACCTGTTTCTATTAAACTCCGATCTATGCACTCAAACGTTTTCCATCGATTTAGATATCGTTCCGAATTAAGTCTTCTAGCTAGGCTAGAATTTACGTATGCCATTCCAAACATCATCTGCATATCCGCACACTCATTTCATATCTAATAAATGTTATCTACCATTTATATATAGAATAAAATTCAACGTCTAATATCTAAATAATAAATTTTTAATAAAATGGCAACGTCTATTGACAGTTGCTAAGTGGTTGCTAGGGAAGCCGTGCGATTTACTTTACAGCCGTGCGTTTTGTTTTACCGTGCGTTATAGACGTCTTACATTGATTGCCAACTGTGTGTTTTTGACTATTTACAGGGTTGGTCGTAGGTAAAATATTGTACTGTACAGCTTGCCTTCGTAATAGAAATGCTGAATGAACTTTAAATTATGTTTAATGTTCCCTGATTTGTGTTTTTAAACTGTTTAATAATAAATATTATCTCTTCTATCTACCTATGACAATTTTTGAGTGAGTATGCCAATTACTCATACCCTAATGGCCAATAAAATAAAGGTATGTGAAGCTGTTTTCACATATGACAATCACAGGTAGCCTACTGGCAAATTATAAAAATGTACCGACCAATTACTGTCTATTTTGCAATTCAACATATATTCAATGATAAGAATTAAATGTCATATTAAAATGAAATGAAAACTAATACATTTTCTAAAGAATATTTTATATTACTAGACTATTCATTTATTATAAACAAGAATTTTAACTGAGTATATAATACAACATTGCAAAGTAGCTCCTTAGTGGCAAATCACTGCACAGTTTACCCTATTTACAACGTGAAAGTTTATTTTTTATAAATGTAGACTGCATCGATTTATTGAGAATTTGCTAATACGAGTAATACGGGACGCTTCCTGTAATCGTACATTTAAGTTGCATTAACAACTGACAAAAATTATATTTATCAAAAAATTGCCGCATCCACAACTGAACTTAATCCGTAGTTCACAAGTATAGTGTTGACTTGTTTATAACGCCAAAAAGTGTGCAGTTGAGGTGTTTATACACGGTTGAAATTTTACGAATTTCCAATAATCTATTTAATAGTTCTAAATAAAAAAACCCGTTTTTAATTTCCAACTTTATAGCCCCATAGTTCGTTAACGAAACATTAATGAAGCACAATCTTTATGATCTCCCAAGTTTGTGGTATGAACTCAGGGACACCAATTATGGTAGGAATGGATCTAGAATATAGCTTTGGGAAGTGTATCGAAAGTCTGAAGGTACTGTTCGGAAAATTTATTCAGTTGAGTCAACAGGAAAAAAACAGGGTGATGAAAAGCATGCAATAAATATATCTTATTATGGGTTAGTAGATAGTAGGAATATATGTAGAATGTAGCTTTGGGAAGCGTACCGAAAGTCTAAAAATTTATTCAGTTTGATGTCAATAGATATATATTCAAAAAAAGCAGCTTTTGCTCTTTAATCACATTACTGATAGTTCCACGGTAAGATCATTTGTTTTGTCTTAATACCATTTTTATTTATTTGCATATTTTTCACTTGATTCGTTATATTGTACTCTGGTGAATATTCAATTCAATTTGTCGTTTTATGAAGTGCAGAGCCTTATGGTCCATGAAGGAAGGAATTTTAATACAAAATATTCTACTAGGTATCTAAGCGATGTCTGAATTTTGATCTAAAAATGATGGAGATGTTATTGGAAATAATTGTAATGGAATTGTGTAATAATATTATATGTCTATAATAATAACAATAATAAAGTAAATATATCCCATTCCAATATAATTATTAATTTACATCTTCACATCAAGAGTAAGTTAAAACAGGAAATCCTGCGGATACATAAAGAATCACAGAAGCTGAAGACGGTTTAGTGTTGATAAATTCTTCTTGAACTTGCCATTGTCGATATTCCAGATCAAGTATTTGCCTTAAGACAAACAAAAATAAAATTTGCTTAGTTCAAGTTCGGGCGTACTATTTTATTCTTTTTCTAACAATCTATGATAACGAACACAACAACTCTATACAGAAAATGTACAAGAAATTATGGAAATGGAAGGATCCAGATCCCAACGATTACTAACTCTCAAAGAATAATCGCAGCATCTTTGAGAAAATTTTCATCAAAAATTTTTTATAACGAAAGTGAACTTCAACTGCCTCTTGATTGATCCTCACTAAGAAATTATTTTTATAAAAACAAAGTTCATGAATATCAGCTATAAAACTTGTGTTTTATCTTCTACCTGTGTTGAAATGTCTTATTTTCAACTATTAAATCATTGCAACCATTGTATTTCAGTCTCTTTAGATGCTTTCTTAATCTACTTTCTTCTCTCTTGCTTACCACAAACATTGCAATATTTATTATATTCATAATAGTAGCACATACTCAGTCGTTCACTGATTTACGTTACATTGTAGATTTTCCACATCGAATGATTTTACAGCTGCAATGTATCTCTCAAATCGTGGTCTTTGGAAACAAAACCATTCAAAGCTACACTGATTATCCAGATAATTGTGAAAGACCACAATAAATGGTAAAATAATTTGACAAATAGTCCAGTTACATGAAGTTTTATAAAAAACTTGGATAATATATCGATCAAGCTCTTTATAGTAACAAGATGTTCTTCAAATCAACTCATGTAATGTAATATTATTATAGGTGTGTATATGAAATATGAAACATTTTCTTCATTTCTCGAAACATTTCTCGAAGTAGAGATGGCTATTTGTCATTATCACCGTTATAAATCTTGCATTAGTGTAAGATTGGCTACTGCCTCGAAAAACAAGTGTATTATTTGCGTCAACATTAATCTCAAAATTTGTAACTCCATTAAAGCTTAACCTCGTTTAACTTGAACACTTTGTATGCACCGTCGTATTTGACAGTGTATTGAACTAGTTTAAAGTTTATCTGACTGTAGTGACGGTTTAAACGTAAATTTCGAACCTAAAATATCATTCGTATCATATTCGAATTCTGGAATAGTCAGAGACAAACAAACAAATAGTACTTGTAAGGTTTGCTTGCAAGTGATATTAATCATATCTACTATTTTCTATAATAGTAGATTGAATTTTCTATGTGAAAATAGGGAAATTGTAAATGGTATTCTTATTTATAAGTCTCGGTATATTAAAAATACAATATCTACTAACAGGTGATAGTGGAAATTATCCACTGGAGTCATATTTATTGTCACCATTACTAAATTCTGCTGGACATGCTGAACACCTATATAATGAGTCCTACATTTGCAAAAGAAATATTGTTGAACGGACTTTTGGTGTATGGAAAAGATTTCCTGCATATGGACTGAGATGTAAAATTCAAATGAAGTATTTTACCATACTTGTAGCTGCTGCAGTAGTTCATATTGCACAAATAAATAATGATATTACATTGCTCCACGATATACATCCAGAAGTATAGGTGCACCTCATTTAAGAGGGACAAGTCTCATTTGTGTAATCAACACAAACATGTCAATTATAATTTTAGGGATGTTATAAATAATTATTCAACCAATTTGTAAATCATTTTGTAGTTTTTATTTTGTAAAATTAGGAAAACAATATCAGAATGCATCTCCTTAGAATGAAATAAACAATATTTCCCTATTTTACCTATAGTTCTATTAAATCGAAAGTTTTCATCTCAAAATATTCCTTATTGAGCATCAACCCCCCTCCCAATCCCCCTCCCCCGTTGGTGGTTATTGAATGTTCTATGAGATGATCATTTTTAATTAAAAATGGAGTGATTTACAATGATTTATTTCAACAAAATAATGAAAACAAAATTAAAATGACAGATTGACATCAGAGCGAATAAATCTTTCGCCTTTTTTAATATCACCAATCGTTATGAAAATAACACAAACATTTCTTCCGAAAATCAACGTTACCGGATATATTTCTGGTTTAACTAATACCCCAAAGAAAACGAACGGTGCATATCAATGGAACTATGTTACACTAATTCCGATTAAATACACTCGATTATAACAAGAAACGGTGCATACGGGCCTAAATAATACACTTTGACTCTAATTAAAGTGACAATAGAAGAACGCGCTTATTAAGGAAGGAAAAAACTGGATTGTACAAAAAGTAGATAGTTTAAGGATTGGGCAAAAGCGAAGAGCCTTCTGAGCTGTTCAGGCGAGGCCTGTTTTTGACGCAAATCTATAGGGGTTTAATGGAAAGCAAAACAAAAACCATGAAAAAAATTGAAAAAATGTTCAGTGTGATAACAAGTAAAATGGGGGCGATATGAATAACAAAAGGGAGTTTCTGGAATTAAAAGCAGAACATTTAAAAATCAAAAAGGAAATGCAAAAGCAAGATGAGAACATAGCTGCACCAGAAACAGAAAGCAGGAGAAACAATATTATATATAATAAGAGGAGTAGAAGACAACATCGTAGAAGGACATAAAAGAATGAAATGTAAAGTAGCGAATGTATTAAGGGAAATTGGAGTTGAAATAGAACCAAAACATGATTTTGATGAAATTAGAGAGATGAGAAAACAAAAAACTGATACAAACAGATCTATATTACTGAAAGTAACAACAGGAGACAAAAAATTTGATATACTAAAACAAGGAAAGCACCAACGTTCTGATTTATGAAGATTACCCAAAAGAAATTATTGAGGAAAAAATTCTAATTCCCTATCTAAAAGAGGTAAGAGTGGAAGGACTTAAAACTGTTATTAAATGTAATAAGTTTATTATCAACGGTAATATTTTTGGAGTAGATAACACAAAAACAACTTCGCTTCAAAGAGCCCCAGAGGACAAAAAATGGGAAATAAATGAAGGATCACCAGAACCATACAGTATTGATGATACAATAAGGGAAAACGCGAGAAATTCAAACAATTTATGGAAATTAAATAACTATGACAAACGAAACGTATGTCTGAGGGAAAACGAGAACACACATGACAGTAGAAATACAAATAGAAAAAACACAACGCCATATATCACAAAAACGGATAAAAATTAAAAAAATTATGACTGAAATCGATGAAAACATTGCAACATGGAATGTCAGAGGATTGGTGGGTAAAGCACACGAACTAATATAGGAATTTAACAAAGAAAAACTGGATATACAGGGAAACACTAGAAGCAAAAAGAAAGGATATGAAGGAATCGAATTAGAAGGACATTTATTGATTTACAATGGAGTGTCAGTAAATATAAGGGCTAAAGGAGGAGTGGTGTGTATCATAAAAAGGGGATATCAGAGAAAATCCTCAAGTTACAGTTCCATTTAAAGACAGAGACAACCATATTCATTGTATACGGGCCAAACAAAGATGAAAAGGTATTGTCGAAAGAAAAATTCTGGGAAACGATCAACGTAGCTGTGGACGAGGTAAATGGGAGATTAATAATAATCTGCCATCTGAATGGAACATTTGAAAAGCGAGATCAAGAAAGTGATGATGTAATTAGAATGCATGGAGAAATTGAAAAGAATAATAATTAAGTAAGGCTAATACATTTTTGTGTACTGGATGAATTAATAATTACTAATTCGTCCCACCAATATAAAGGTCAGACGTATACAAGGGAAGTTGTAAGTCGAAATTAAAAATATATTATTGATTGTGTAATCATCAATAGCTGTAACAGAAGGGAGGTCAAAGTGAAAAGAAGAGCGGACATATATGTGTAGCGACCACTATTTATTGAACGCAAAGATTAAAATGTCAATCAAAAAATGAAAAAAACCGGACACAGAAGATACAGAACTTAATAAGAACTATTAGATCATACAGTTTGAACGAAAAAGAAATAGCAAAAAAATATAAAGTGACGGAAAAATAATTTGGAGAAGTGGTAGCAGCAAATATAGAATTAGAACAAATATGGGAAAAAATAAAGTCAGTAATCTTACAAACGGCCAAAAGTATTTGCAGGGTGACTGCCACAGGAGGAAGTAAATAGTTAACGAGTTGGTGGAATGAACAAATACAAACTCAGGTAACAATGAAGAAACAAAAAAAAAACAATGATAGCTACGCAAGTTACAAAGTTGGAAGAGCAAAACCAAAGAGATTGTGAGCAATACTTAAAGACAAGACTGGGACAAATTTGGCGAAAAAATAGACCAATATAGTGAAGGAAATCAGAAATTATTTTTAAGGTACATACCTATAACGCTTTGATATGGTAAAAAGAATAATACAAGATATATCAAGAACAAACAAGGTGAAGAAACAGAAATTATGGATAGGCGGAAAGAGTATTTAGACGATTTATTGAACGTAAAAAATGAGAGTGAATAAATGAATTATGAAGAAGAAATAATTAACTAAGATGAAGATAATATGCACAACGAATTGATAATAAGGGAGGAAGTGAAAGATGCTACACAAACACTAAAAAGAGAGGCTGCAGGTCATGACAATATCACCACTGATATGCTACAGAAATTGGGAGAAAAAAGACTTCAACAGATAACAAATATGTTTAATAGAATATAGAAAGAAGAGAAAATACTGGAATATTGGGAACTAGGAGTAGATATACCATAATTTTAAAAAGGGGAAGGGCCTGAACAGTAACAATTACAGCGGAATAATGCTACTAAGTATGAAACTGACAATATATGAAATAATTTTAGAGAAGAGACTACGGGAGACAATATACCTTCAGTTGGAACAATCACAAAGCAGCTTCAGAAAGGGACGAAGTACCCATGACCACATATTGACAATTCGGCAGATTGTAGAGAAAAAGTATCCACAAGATGAAAAACGATACTTAGGGTTTATAGATATACAGAAAGCATTGGATAGTATCCCAAGAAATTTAGTTTGGCAAAGCTTGCGACAAAGATGTGTTGGAAAGAAATTAAGAAACAATATTAGGTCAATCTATAAAACAACTAGAAATTATGCGAGGAGAGAAAATGAGCAATCTGCAGAATTTGTAACAAAGGAGGGTCTAATACAAGGGAGGGTATTGAGTCCTGTACTATTTATCATGGTAATGGACGATGTACTGAAGGAACGAAAAGGAAAGGTGAAGAAAATACATATAGGATTCAGAAATATAGAAGCTATCAACACATCTGAGTGTGTTTTTGCGGATGATTTATTTATTTTCCCAAAGAACGAAGAGTACTGAAATTTAATTTATTGGCATACAAATATAGATAATATTAAGATAATGGTGATAAGCAAATAAGAATAAACCTTAAATCTGCAAATAGATACAAACTAACAGAAAAAAAGGAACAGAAATAGATGAAAAGATAAGTGTAGCAGTAAGTAAAACGCAAAATCCGTACTACAGCATATATCAATAAAACATGAAGGGGGCAACTAGTTTAGGCTCACTGAGCTATCATCAGGAAAGGGTAAGTGCCGCAGTAAAAGTATGATATAGCCTAAATAAAAATTTCCTGGACAGAAAAGAGGTATCCAAACAAACGAAGCTAAAAGTTTATAGAGCGATATACTGTCCAATTAATATATATGGTTGTGAAAGCTGGGTTCTTACGAAATCACTCAAGAGGAGACTACAGGCAACGGAAATGAAGTACTTGCGTAAGTGGAAGGAATCACTAGAAGGGGTTAAATAAGAAATGAAACCATAAGGGATGAGTTGAATGTCGAATCAATAATAAAGAAGATAACCAGGCAACAGTTGAAGTAGTTTGGAAATGTCATCAGAATGTATAATAATATATATGTTAACAAGATATGGCAAAGGCAAACCTAGAACAATGCAGTCTCAGAAACTCTAGGGAAGAGGAATATTTCGTAGACTGAAGCAACTGCATTGGCTCGAAACAAAAACGAATGGGCCAAATTTGTGTATGAAAAGTAAAAAAGCCACCCTTTACGTCCGTAAGGTAAGCCGGGGTTAAGATGTAGAACGTGTGTATGAATCTTGTATTTACGGCATATTTAGTTGAATCAAACATCCTATGCAGTATAGTTCACGTTTCTGATAATATTAACGAATAATTATTGACAAAATCAGTTTTGAAAACCAAATAATTTCAGAAACGCGTATTTTTCAGATGCTTAATAAATTATATTGTTTCCTTCGAAGACGTAGAAGACTTATATAATCACTGTATGTAGCTGCCTTGGTAATACCATGGAAATATCCCAAACTTCCACATAAAGAACTGATTAATTTGGAAAATATGATAAATTATGAAATATGAATACAAATAGACCTGATATAATATATATAATAATACACATTTCCAAAGCTTGCTATGTCAAAATGACTCCTATAATTTTTATTCATGAAAAATTATCCAAAAAATTGGAACAGTTGATTAAAAACTCAATATTTCAAATGTTATCACTTACCGCTGTTCTTGGAGGTGTCACTGTTGGAACTGTTGGTACATATGGCACTGAAGGAATTGTTGGAATATATTTTGGAGGCGCTGTCGTGAAGCTTCTATATTTACCTCGATCAAGTTTCTTGGCAGTTGTCAAATATTTAGGGACCTTAGATAAATTGCGAATCAATTGAATATGATCAATAAAATATATACATAGTATATACAGAAAAAATGTTCTTTATCGAATATGCGGATGTTTTATTTAAAATATCGGCTTATTCGATACAAAACATTGAAAGGCAATTCATTGCCAATGACTCTGTCATAAAGGAAAATATATTTTACTGTGAATTTGATGAATTTGGTGAGTGTGAGCTAAAATAGATTTTTCCACGAAATCACTATTGAAAATTTCGAATAAAAATTGGTATTTGCTTATTTTTGCATGGAAAACTACTTCTAAAATAACTTTCACCTCATTGAGAAGAACGGAAACCAGTTTTTGCTACTTTTTGTCAAAATTGTGCATATATAAAAGAATCAAATCAAAATCCTGAAAAATTCTTTGATAATCCATATTCACTAACCTCCAGTACAGTCTCAGAACTTGCAGTTTTTAACTATTTTTATGGTCATTAGTGTAAAGTATTTCGAAAAATTATTGAGACTAATATACTCATTTACATTTCTATCAGCGATGTTTGCGTATGGCTACCTTTTCAGAGATACAAAAAATTGAAGCAGATTATTATTCAGATGTATTAGTTAAATATCAATTCAATCAGTAAACAGATGTCACAAAGTTAATTTGCAGAAATCAATCCAATACTTAGCATGTTCAATCTGGTATACAATTTTGGAACTTGTTTTCTACATACCTTTGTAGAGAGTAGTACGGAATCCTCAGATTTCTTGCTACTTTTTCCTCTACTGAATCTTTCTACACTATTCCCAGAAGCTATTGGCCTGAATGAAACATTTTTCTCTGGTTTTAAAGAGAAACTGGAACTTCTTGGTGTGAGAGTCCTGAATTTGGTTGATCTTATTGAAGGCGCTGAGGGAGTTGTTGTAAAGCTTGTCGTTTTGGTGATGAAAGTTTTTAGCGTTGTAGAGTCTGGAATACTTTTGGCAGTAGATGAGAAAGTGAATCTTTTACGATTCAATCGAGAGGAATAATTGGATGTTGCTGACTTGGCTTTTAACTCGTTTTCGTTGTCATTTATCTAAAACAATAACAAAGCATAAAAATCAAATACAATAACAGATAAGTAAATAATATATGTAGAAATTGTACAATTCCAAAAGTAGAAGCTTGATAGAAAAAAGGAGATGGATTTATTTCCTAGTTTTTTAAACTATAGTCTGCGTAAACCAAATGTGAACCCATAGTTTAAGCATATAAAATTTTAATAATAAGTAATTACATGAGTTTTTATCATATTCGCGGCCCATACTCACGTTTTCAACGCAAATTATTATAATATTTTTCTCATTTACCTCAATACTTTTTATTACGACGGGTGGGATAAATTTATACACACGTTATATCAACTTAATTAATTTATTTATACACTTAACTTCTAATTTGTGTTAAATACACTGATCACCATTTAACTAATTAATATTAAAAACAGTTCACATTTATGTTCACTTGTTCATTATCCTGCTGACGAGGGCAAATTTTAAACCGAACTGACTGTTCGCAGGTAGTCGCTTATATATTAAAACCCTTTCTGGGACATTCAAATTCCTGATATTTCGAGATTGGGCCTCCCATCAAATCATTGACCTTCTTAGGAATGCCTCTATAAAAACAATCACAAAATATAGCCCTTCCAAGAAACCCGTGCGCTATCGCCAAACTTTTGGATATTGGATTAGACAGGGTCGGCTTCGATGACTACACCAGTGTGTGGTTTCGTAACATTACCCTCTCCATAAAAGGAAGTTCCTCATCGGACTTCTGTGTAGCCGGGGCAGGGTGTTTAAATCGGCAACTGGACCCATTTCTACGCTTTCCGGTCGTAAGGAAATAACAGGGCACCGATTTCATCGGATACTAATAACGGATGTAATGGCTGCAAATTACTATGTGGAAACCGGAACCTTGGAAGATCACCTCTACCATGTTCCTGATGACTCGCCAATTCATTTCATTGCTCGCTATCTTAGCCATAGCCAGTTTCTTCACGTTGGATTCCAACACATGGTCTCGAAAGATTCAAAACTGTTCTCACACATAGTGGTAAGTAGATCGATCTTGAAATTCGATTTTGGTTACTAGGTAGAAGACGTACCACGAATTGTGTTTGAGTCTTAGTGTCTTGCCAGGGGTGGGCATATGATCTTCAAGTTTTTCTAATTGTCGAAACTACTTTAGAAAGACGGTTGGCAGCCCTCGTGCTTGTTTGTTACTGGCGAAGATGTTGTGTGTCAGTGAATATTCTTCCGGGTGCGTGAACAAATCTTGTCGTTGTTTTGTAGTGACTGCATATTTATATTTCCCGGTACCTCCATATGCGTCCATTAATCCTTCGAAGGCAGGGTAAGTCTCTTCATGGATATGGTTTACTCCTTCCTATAGGTCATGGTATCGTACGAATGACGCCAGTCGGTTTTGGTGAACTACTTTCGTTTTTCCATTAGGGATCTTGCTCATGCGATAGGTTACGTCATTGATCTTTCTCTTGATTAAGTACGGACCTTCCCAATATTGTTGTAACCTCGTCGGGCTGTGCATCCAAACTTTGTCCCCTTCTTTGAAACTGCCTTCTGTAGCCTGCGTTCCGTACATTTTTTTTTCATTCTGTCGCTGGCAACTTCAAGATTCAGTCGAACCAATGTGTCAATTGGATCACGTAAGCTTCGTCCGCTAGATCTTATCCCGGTCAACAGCCAAATTCTAAGTCACAAAGTAGTCGTCTCTTGTCGCATACAAACAGGATTTTCGCAGCTGCTTCACCCGTGGACTCATTGAAGGCAAATATCGATTAGCCTATGTAAATAGGGTATGGTGGTTGGAAACTACTTGGGACAGATATTTTCCAATGGTTCTGTTCATTACCTAGATCATTCCTTCTGACTATGGATGCAACGCTGTTGTCCTGATATTCTACATTCCCAGCTTGTTATAAATTTCCTGGAATACATAGCTTTCGACATTCCTTCCTTGATCGCACTGGACTTCCGAGGGCACTCCATATCAGCTGATAAATTCTTTCACCAATACATATGCACAGTAGTGGCCTCTTGATTCGGGATCAAGTAAATGCTCAGCCACATTGTGAAATAAAACATTTTAACTATAATGTATTTACCACCATTTTCTGTCATCAGAGATGGCCCAGCAATGTCTGAAGCAATCCTTTCGAAATCACTTCCAACATTATATTGTTTTCATAGTTGCCATTCTCTTGCGAAAATGACTTCCAACATTATATTGTTTTCATGGGTGCCTTTCTCTTTCGATGTGGTCCTTTACTCGTAGCACAAGTCGTATATTTCTCACACCAGCCCTTCACATCGTCGATGCTGTTAATCCAATAAAACCTTTCATGCACTCGCTGAAGGGTTTTGTTAACTCCCAGATGACCGCCGGATGGACTGTCATGTAACTTCCACAGTACCTTAGCTACTCTCGTTCTCGATATAACTAGCTGTCTCCTTTTCTCGGAACCACCATTGTTTTCAAGGATTATTTACAACAGGCCTTTTTCCAGGACAAGGGAGTCCAACTGAGCCCAATATGCCTTGAGTGTCGGTGAAAATCAAGACACTTCTTGCCAGGTAGGTGGCTGATTTTCTTCGTGCCAAAGACGAATCATCTTTAGGTGATGATCATTCTCCCGATCTTCTCTGATCCTGGTGGGTGACCATTTTTTGTTGACTACAACCGTAGTTCTTGAAACGGCAGCTTTCTTAGGTTCCACCTTGTTGCAGTGGGAACAGTCTGCTGGGTACGACCAACTTGATGATCGTTTCTGTCTTGTTTCCCTGCGACTGGGGTTTTTGTATTGCAGGAGTCCCGGGGCGCTCATACGAACTGTGTACGTGTCCTAGCTTGCCCCAATTCCGCATCTGATCTTCTTCGGCTTCTTGTCTACCATACTCTTTATCTCTCTATCGGGTTCCGTATGTCTTCGTCACCTCCTTCTTGCATGGTCCTAGCTTTGTTGTACCCTGAAGCCTTCGTGGCTGCTTCATATTCAAGAGGATCTTGGTTTGCAGGGGTCATAGGGCACTTACACGAACTGCGTACATGCTCTAGCTTGCCCCAATTGGAGCATCTGGTCATCTTTGGCTTCTTGTCCACCATACTTTTTATCAAGTTGACGATTTAGTCAAGTCTGTCATCGACACCTTCATCTTGCATGATCCTAACTTTGTTGTATCCTGAAGCCTTCGTGGCTGCTTCATATTCAAGAGCAGCGGTCAATATATCTACCATGGTTTTGAGATGAGCTAATTGAAGTGCCCTCTCCATAACGTGGTCACAAAAACCGCCAATAAAGGCCCGGATGCTCATACATTTCATCCTGTTTTCTGGTGTTGATGGATAAGCAAATCGAACTAGTCGGGCAATATCCAGTTCATACTCTCGAAGTGTTTCGTGACGTTTCCATCTCCGGTTCATCAGCTGGAATCGGCTCGAATGTTCTTGATGTTTATGACCATATCGAATGTACAGCATTTTCTTTAGCTTTTCGAAGGCATTCGCCTATTCCAGGGGTATCGTCTTGAGTAGATCTATGGCATCTCCCCGATGGATAAGTTCATTGACTTCTCCTTATCAGACCAATTATTAACTCTAGCGGCTGCTTCAAACTCTTTTACGTAATTGGTCTTACCGTCTAACGTTTGGGCCTTGACTAGGGCAAAACTCCCAATATCTTCTATCTTGGGGTGTGTTTCTGGCTTACAAGGTGTTATTTGTTCGATTCTTTTTCTTCTACTGGCGTCTCTTTTGTTCTTAAAGCTGGCATCTTCTTCCATAGCTCCTTGATTGTCATCTTATTCTCCATATCCGATTTTAAAGCAGAAATTTCATTTTAGACGGCTGCCACAACGTCGTTTTTCATTGATAAGATATCGGCATAAACATTGTTCTTCATAGTTGAATATTTTCGTCCATATCAGCAGAAATATCATTAGTCGTGGTTAAAATCTTCTCGTCCATATGTGCAAACATTGACAAGGTGGAAGCTTCGAATTTGAATAAAAATGTTTCTGGATCCAAGCCTTCACTTTCCAGTGCCACTTTGAGTGTTTCCACGAGTTCAGTCTTCTTTCCGGACGTTTCCAACTCGCGATTTTCGAATTCGGCTTCTAATTCCGTCACTTTCAGATCACTTAGTCTCTTAGCCATTTTTACGTAACTATTTATTAATATCTCCCCATATCTGACACCAATGTAGTGTTTTTCTTATTTATTTGAATAGTTCCTATCACGATGGGTGGAATAAATTTATACACACGGCATATGTACTTACTTAATTTATTTATACACTTGAGTATTCACTTATACTTAATTTGTGTACACACTTAACTTCTAAATTATATCAAATACACTGTTCACCATTTAACCAATTTATATTAAACACAGTTCACTTTTATGTTCTGCTCACGAGATCAAATTGTAAACTGAACTGACTGTTCGCAGGTAGTCGCTTATATATTAAAATCGTTTCAGGAACATTCGGATTCCTGTAATTTCTAGATTGCGGCTCCCACTAAACAATCGTCCTTCTAGGAAATACCTCTATAAAAACAATAACAAAAAATAGTCCTTTCAAGCGGCTTCGATGACCACATCAGCGTGCGGTTTCGTAACAATATATAACTTTCATCTACTTACCTAATCCTTGTTTTCCCACTCTCATAGATAAAACTTTTATTTGCAGCAGCCACTTTACTCAAAATCCAATTTTTTTAAAAACACTCGACATTATAGTCTCAGTTAATTTCTGCAGAATACTTGGAATCTATTGAATTTTATGGTTGACTACGATTCGAAGTTTAAAATACACCACCAAATGTCGGTGTTTGTGTTGCGCCTTTAGATGTCAAAAACCTGTCATTTATTTTACGTACCTACTATATTAGCTTCTATCAAAATGGGAAATGTTCTGATCAATTCATTTTTATGTGAATTTAATCAATTTCTATTACAAATCTGTACAATTTAATCTCAATTTGATAAAATGAGAAAAAATGTACATGGCAAATTGATAGAGTTATCAAGAATTTTCGAAGGAAAAAATATTTACCGAATATCTCATCACCATAAAATGAGTAGAACTATTCATTTAAATTCATATGACCGTTCTTAAAAATATGCTTAAGATAACCTGGCACCTACACCATATTTTGAAGTAATGGAAGTGATCTGCCAGATACAATTTGAAATTTATTGTTACGTTTTAGAGCAGTCTTATTAACGCCTTCTTTCATTTAAATACCTATAGTAGATATTTATGTAATGGGTTTCTAAGCTTTAATATAAAAAAATATCGTGATATTGTCAGAAATTTGCAAAATGTGGATATAATGAGAAGTTGTTTTCCATTTTCCTCCTCGCAAAACTTACTACGAAATTGAATACGTTGGATATCTTTCAAGTTCGATAATGGAGATAATAGAGAATACCGTCTATCCAAAAATAATGAGAAAATATCCAAAACTTTGTATTCACCCTTTCTGTTGTTGAAAAACATAATGTAAGTTACAAAGTATGGGATATATTACAAGAAGGATAACAGTAGTTCTCTTTTCTTTTTCTTAAGTAGTATATTGTGAAATACATTGCATATTTCTCAAAGAGAGACATTATTTATACCTAGTTATCTTTGGAAAATATTAAATGGGAGTATGCAGTTTTAATCGGGGATTGTAAATGTAGACCTAATTTGCAGCGTAACAGTGAACACCGCATTTCGATATCTTTTCCTGTCTCAAGAAATCTTGAAAAAATACAATCTAAGCATTTTCCTTTGAATATATATTATCTACTATGGTAGTGGGTACTGAACGGGCTTTAACAATTTTGAACTAATTACAATTGAATTTCTTTGTCCTGTTAATAATAATTTCAGTCATAGTTTCAATATTACTGTTAATGGGAAGCGGCGTTGATAAGGTTAAAGTGGAAATATATGAAAACAAATCAATTATAAAATGTAAGATAACACACCATACATTTACCGACCATCGAACCTCATGTTGAAGGTCTTCCATCCAGTGTGGATGAATCTGTGATCAATAGTGCATATTGTGACGGCTAACCGTACCATCACACGATTGTTAAAGCTTTAATGTAGCACTTAATGATGTAAATGAAATCTCTGGACCGGCCAGTGCCCTCGCCAAGACGAGCCTAGCTATGTACACATGACCAAGGTGCGACAATCCATCGCCAACGTTGGCATTGGAATACAATCGCTTCGAAGGCGAATCCATGCCCAAGGTTGGCTGAACTTTGGTCTCCAATGCTGCTGCCAACGTTGGCTTACGTTGGCCATGTCGTCTGGATGAAGCTTTAAGGGATCTACCAACGTTGGTCTTGGTATGTGATATATTGTACATATTCAGTACACATTGCTCACAGCCTATATTGGAGGAACGTTGCCAACCTTATGGATACCCAAATTTACACTTTCCCACATATGTCCAACATTGGCTGAGTTTTGGTCTCCAGTGTTGCTGCCAACGTTGGCTTACGTTGGCCATGTCGTCTGGATGCAACTTTGGTCGAATAATATTACTATATTCGTGTTTTAAATGAAACTCAATTTTTCTACCTAATTCCATAATATAATGGAAAATATTGGAAATTATAAGAAATTGACAATTGTTTCGATAACTTCGATAATTTTTGGCTAGACCTAGAAGTGACCTTGTGATTGACTTGATATATGTTAATAGGAAAAATAAGAAGATGTGATATTACAAATATTGAAGCTTAGATATTATTAGCCCTATGGTGATATCCTGGATATCATTTTTCCAATTAAGATCAGTATAACTGTGCAATGATATAGAAAACCAGGAAAACTATATCTGCTGATCTTTGAAATTATCACTTTAGAAGACAGTTCAATAGTGGAGAACTCCCTAGATTTATCTGCTCATTGGAGACTTCATATTGTGGGTTTCTTAAGTGTCTTTTAATTTCCAACTCTTCAAGGAAATTCAGTTCTTGTTTCTTATCACAAATATGTAGTACTTATAGTTCTGTGTTAGGTGTCAATGAATGATTGGTGTCAACTAGATGTTTTGCGTAATGGGATTTATCTGGTGGTTTTAATCTGTATGCTCGTGAATGTTCACTGTAGCGGATTTCAAACTTTGTAAGCGTCTGACCCAAATAGACAGCATTACATTCTGGATATTTGAGTTTATATATACCTGATTTTTTTAATGGTGGTATTTTTGTTTTTACTTACTTTCTGTTTCAAAATAAATTGTTGTATTCGTCGATATTATCTTTGAAATATTATTAGGAATATTTCCTGCATATGTGAGGGTTTCAAAAGTTTTTATTTCTCCAGTTTGTTTAGGAAATATTAGTTGTAATGTCAATTTTCCCTCTTTTTTATTAATTAGCTTATTTATCATATGTAATGGATAGCCGTTGGATGTTGCTATTTATCTAATTGTATTAATCTCTCTATCAAAATTACGTTTGTTCCTAGGAATTGAAAATGCTCTATGTATCATTGAACTATATGCCGCTAGTTTATGTGACATGGGGTGATTTGAACTATATGGAATTGTCACATCAGTGTGTGTTGGTTTTCGGTTAATTGAATAATCAAGTACATTATCAACTCTTTGAATTTTCAAATCAAGAAAATTGATTGAGTTATTTCTTCAACTTCTAATGTAAATTTAATTTTTGGGTGTAAATTATTATTATGGTTGAAAAAAGTTAGCTGGGGAAGTAAACTGACAGACAAGTTCAGACAAGCTCCATAGATGCGAAATACTCTAAAGAAAATTTATAACAGGAAATTGGAAAATTGATTGTTCCTCTTTTCTATTTTTTATAAAAAACGGACATTCATAGTCATGGTCATGGTCAAGTATTTTTTCTGTGAGTATTACAATTGTCTATGATCCAATACGTTATATAAACTAAACGTTTTTATATGTTCTTTAACAACTTATAAATAAGGAAATCTTTATTCGCATCTTTCAAGCATGTATTATGTGAAAAAATACTTGACGATTACAGTTACCGACAGTATAAAATTACTTCTTTTATGGCAAACGGATAGACTGAGATCATCGAAGAAGGAACTGCAATCACGACATTGTATATTGACATTAAAATGGAAAAAATAAGGAAGCTTTTGAACTTGACACCTAAAATCAAGTTAAATGGTTCACAACAATGAACTGTTGTCTGTTGTGGGAATCATCGTTTATTAGATAAAAGTGAACGTGGGAAATGATTTGTGAACCCAGCTGAGTATTTAATAATTCACATATATAACTACGTGGTATTGTTTATTATTGTTTTCGAATATATTTGGGGTTTCAAAAATCTCAGTCCTAGAAAAAACTCACCTTAATCTCTTTTTTGGCTTTTATCAAAGCTTTAAACTCTTCTGGATAGTTGTCAGATTCTCCAACTTCTTCTGAACTCGCTTTTCTAGTATCATCTGATTTCTTGCTATCTCTTGAACCATTACTGCGAGCTTTCTCCTTCAATTCTGTTAGATTGCCTACTTTTTTCCTAGAGATTTTTCTGCGAGACGTTATCTCATTAACTTCAGATACTACAGATTCTTTAACTTCACTTTTTCGACTCGGAAAAACTCGTTTAACTGAGGATTCCGTTTTAGTTTCAACATTAACTACAATTGTTGATCTTGAAGGTGAATTAGTTGGATTTGATACCGTTTTTTCTGGCTCACTCACACTTTTCTGTATTGAATCTAATTTTCCTCTTCGTCTAGATCTGGCATCTCTCTCATTAAAAATTGGTTTTTCGTTAAAAGCTACTCGTTTTCCAGTTCTAACATCTGCATTATCTCCTATATTTGGAGTGATATCTCCATTTGTAGCTTGTTTTTTCAAAGATCTGGATTGAGGTGCGTCGGCTCGGTTTGTTAATCGAGTATGTACGAGCTTAGGTTCTTCTTCGAATAAAGGTAGAACTTCTAACTTTTGTTCATCAAATACAGGCATCTCTCTAGAACGGAATATATTTCTGCTTGAAGCAGTAGATGTTGGGGTAATGTGGGATAGTTTTCTGGTTGCAGTGTTATAGCGGCTTCTTGTGGAAGAATCTGTATCTATGACTTTCTCAGTCGTCGAGTTGATTTTTCTTTCTTTTCTTGACCGTCTTTCTGGAAATTCGCTATGAGCAGAGAACACTGATGGTCCTTTTCTAAAACATAACAACTTAATGAAAAAAATGATTTATGGAGAAAAATTGATTATTCCACACATTTCAATTATTGGAATACATTGGCGGATTCTTGTGGGACTGTTCTTTCTGGGTCATGGAAAGTCAATCTAGATTAAATCAAGTGGTTATTATCTTGGACACAAATCAGAAAAAAATATTCAAATAAGATTATGTATGATTCATGGAATCATTAATTATAGATTGACAGGCAGGGACATAGATAAAATGAGCAAGAGTTTCCAGCAATGAGTATCCATTTCATGTGGTCTCTAATAATTCCAGTTTGAAATTTAACAATCGTTCCTAGTGATCTGGATAAACATTCAAAATACTAGAAAATGAAAATATTTGTACTACAAAACCATCACAAGTGAGAAATTGAACTGCTGGAGGCAGATCTATTCACGACAGAAATAGATGTAGTATTATATTCCGGAATAATCGTTATGTCATGACATTTTATTTATACTATAACTATAACTGGGGTGTAATTCTAGTTCGCCTCACCGAGGTGCACCCTGGATAGCGTTGTAAACAACGTGAACTAAATGAACTAGCACTAATTGGCGGCCAGATAATCATTTTGATCTCCTGGCTATCTAAAACACATCATCTCTGATATGTCACAAAGAAACAAAGAAAATCGATGTGCAGCTCAACAACACTATGCGAATTATAAGCGGAACAATTCGCTCAACTCAAACACACTAACTGCCTGTTTTGAGCCACATACCAGCTGTGGATTTCCGGCGAAGGAATGCTCTTCTTCGGGAATACAAGAAACTGATTGACAACCTACAGTTACCCATACATCGCGACATACCTGACCTGGAGAACGGCAGACTTCGGTCCAGATACCCAGCAATAGTAAATGATGTGTAATGCCATACGCTAAATAAATGAATATACTATAACTAATATCCTTGTTATAAACTTATTTTTAACAACATCTACTATGGTATTAATTAGAATATTTACAAGTCTCGTAAGCAAATCCAAGTACACTAATCAAACTGTAGTGACTTTTCTTTGTAAAATTGAGAGAATTTTGTACTGTACCTACGTTCTATCAAAAATTGTGAAACCGCCTATTTCAGAAATTTTAAACAAATTAATATTCTGAATACTTTGTATTTTAGAAACCTGCAATATTTTTTCGATGCTGTATCATGGATATTCTCCGGATAAGACTCAAACTTCAATATTAATACTAAAACAAAAGATTTTTACCTAGGCTCCAACACAGTTTCCTTACTTCTTCGATACACCACTCTCCCAGGAGTAGACGTCGAAGCTGCAGCTTCAAGATACGATTCAGAAGTCTGAGATGCCAGAGCTGTTTGGGAAGTCTGAGAAGTTCGTCCTCTAGTCCTAAATCTAGGAGCATGAGTCGATGGTTCTGTTACCCCAGTTGTTATTTTTCTTTTGCCGTTTCTTCTACTTCCTATATTTCTAGTGGGTTCAGTGGGCTTTGTAGTCGTTGTGGAACTAGTCTGAACTTTGGATAAACCCTCTTCAGGCTGTAACTCTAGTAACGGATCAAGGGATACTTCTGAATCAGATGGTACTTGTGTAGTATCAAGAGATTTTTCATCAATCAAATTTGTTTCTTTTGTGTCGCTAACTAGAGGTATGCTTACTTCTGGCTCATATGTTTTTGAAGTTCTAATTAATTCCAAATTTTCTTGATCACGCGCAGGTATATTCAAGCTTCTGGATAACTCTTCCACTTCTTTATTTCTCCTTGGGATATTGTCCAATAATGGATTAGTATTCTCCTGTTTTCTTTTTGGGAAGGTATTTACTTTCGAAGGTAATGAATTTTCTTTGTTTCTTAATAGGATATTTGACGATCTAAAATTATTTTCTGTCAATACTTTGGGTTTTTGGGATCTACGCACTAATTCGAAATCTTCGTTCAGTACTTCTTGTACCTCATACGTATTCTTGAAACTCTTCCTTTCTACATATTCTGTTAATGGTTTCGAAGTTTTCCGATTTGTATTCGTGGGGGTAATATTTATTCGGGATTTTTGCGGCCTTTCAGACCTTTTATTTGCATTTTCATTGACAGTGAATATTTTTTCAGCAGTTTCACTAAATGTCTGTGAAGGATAACGCCTTAAAATAGAAGGTGTTGTTGTTGAGGGCTGTTCCGAAGGATTAGAAGTAGAAGTAGAAGATGTCCTTGACGGAAAACGTTGTTCTACATTTTCAACCACACGTCTTCTTGATGCTACAGTTCTTCTAGTTGTTGATTTAGGGGTTGATGAAGTATCTTGAATTAACTGGAATTCCTCTGTAGCTACAAATCGCGATCTACCTCTTCCCCTCGGCGAAGTTGGTTTTGTATTGTCAGCTTCAGTGGTGGATTTCTGAAATGGTAAAATGTGCAGATTAAAAAACGTATATGGGATATATTATTATCAAAATTCTATTCATACAATCCACATGCGTTTGTTCAAAGTGGGGTAAATGATGCAGTAGATGAGTTTGTATCAATTTGAACTATGAAATGAAACAATATAATTTGTTTAAATCTTCATTTATTTGAACTAATGCTCAATTTAAACTTGTTGACGCATTTCACTAACATAGTAGCTTTGTCAAAACGAATGAAGGTATAATATAAAAATGTCTTGATATATACAGTGCATGAATACAGAATTCTATTTACTAATGTTAATAAAGGTTTTGAAAGAAATTACCTGAAAATTCATTCACTACAAACATTCCTAAGCTATCTTCTAGGTAAAAAGGTTTAATAAAGGAGAGCGATTGATATCTATTTGGTCGTTAAAAAGATTACCTGAATATTTATTTTTGTTAATCTCAAGGGCCTCTAATAAATTTAAACTAAAGGATTTACCGATTACATTGAGAATTTCAAAATTTGGGTCGAAAATGTGTTGGTTTCCTAATGAATGATTTGAATAGTTAGAATCTAATTTTTTGTTGTCATAGCTACGTTTGTGTTCCGAAATTCTAGTTTTCAAATTTCTAAAAGTTCTACCGATATAAATTTTATAACAGTTGTCATTACCACATTTTAATTTATAAACTCCTGATTTGTTTAATTTTGAAGATTTAGATATATTATTTTTAATGAATTTGGATAAATTGTAATCAGTTTTAAAGGAAATATTCATGTCTAAAGTTTCTAATAATGATTTAATTTTTAAGGATGGTGTTCCAAAGTATGTTAAGCTTTTAAACTGTTTATTATTTTTTTGATCTGAAGGGAAAACTTGTTCTAAAGTATGTTTAACTGCTATTTGTTTTCTGATATTCAATTCTTTGTTATAATTATTAATATTTAATGGGAATGTTAAGAGTCTGTGTATCATACTATTGAAAGCTGCTAGTTTATGACTGAATGGATGGACCGAACTATTATGAATTGTAATATCAGTATGGGATTGTATATGAAATATAGAAAAATAATGTTTATTATTTATATTTTAAATTGTAAGGTCTAGAAAGTTTATAGACTTATTTTGTCCAAGCTCTACGATAAATTTTGATATTATTGTGAAGTGAGTTTATGTAAGTAATGAAGCTCTCAAATTGTCTATTTGTACCGATGAAGCTAGCTAAAATGTCGTCCACAAATCGGTGCCAGTACATAAATTTTCTACTAAGGGGGTGTTCATGAATTATTTTTTCTATAATATCCATGAGAATTTCTGCTAGTAGGTGGCTAAGGGGGTTGCCCATGATCAAACCGTCTTTACTGCTATGAACCTCTCCATTGAAATGAGAATAATTTTGATTCAAACACATTTTTAATAAAGTAATGCTGTCAGAGTGAATTATACGATTAACATTATTGTATGTGAGCAAGTTATCAACAAGAGTTATAGTTTCTTCCTCAGCCCCCTACTAGCAGAAATTTTCATGGATAATATAGAAAAAATAATTCACGAACACACCCTTAGTAAAAAATTTATGTACTGGCACCGATATGTGGACGACATTTTAGCTAGTTTCATCGGTACAAATAGACAATTAGAGAGCTTCATTACTTACACAAACTCAATTCACAATAATATCAAATTTACCGTAGAACTTGAACAAAATAAGTCTATCGACTTTCTGGACCTTACAATTTCAAATATAAATAATGAACATGATATTTCTATATTTCATAAACCATCACATACAGATATTACAATTCATAATAGTTCGGTCCACCCATTCAGTCATAAACTATCAGCTTTCAATAGTATGATACACAGACTCTTAACAGTCCCATTAAATATTTATAATTATATCAAAGAATTAAATATCATAAAACAAATAGCAGTTAATAATAATTACGATCCAAATTTGATTGGCAATATCATAAATAAAAAAGATAGAAAACAGACTTCAGAACAAGTATTCCCTTCAGATAAAAATAATAATAAACAATTTAAAAGCTTAACATACTTTGGAACACCATCCTTAAAAATTGAATCATTTTTTGAAACTTTAGACATGAATATTTCCTTTAAAACTGATTACAATTTATCCAAATTCATTAAAAATGATAAATCTAAATCTTCAAAATCAAACAAATCAGGAGTTTATAAATTAAAATGTGGTACTGACAACTGCGATAAAATTTATATCGGTAGAACTTTTAGAAATTTTAAAACTAGAATTTCGGAACACAAACGTAGCTATGACAACAAAAAATTGAATTCTAACTATTTAAATCATTTATTAGAAAATCAAAACATTTTCGACGCAAATTATGAAATTCTCCATGTAGTCGATGAATCCTTTAGTTTAAATTCATTAGAGGCCATTGAGATTAACAAAAATAAATATGAAGGTAATCTTCTTAACGACCAAATAGATATTAATCATTCTCCTTTATTAAACCTTTTTACCCAGATAGCTTAGGAATGTTTGTAGTGAATGAATCTCCAGGTAATTTCTTTTAATACCTTTGTTAACATTAGTAAATAGTATTCTGTATTTATGCAGTGTATATATTAAGACATTTTTATATTATACCTTCATTCGTTTTGACGAAACTACTGTGTTAGTGAAACGAGTCAAAACAAGTTTAAATTGAACATTAGTTCAAATAAATGAAGATTTAAACAAATTATATTGTTTTATTTCATAGTTCAGTATGGATCTTCATCAAGTAAAAGCCTCATTCATTCAATTTTTGTATCGATTTATTGTGAAGTATTGTAGCTCACTAGCCAAATAAATAAAAATGTTGATACACATTTTGCTATCGACCTATGTGTATTGATCTCTATAGTTATATTAGGGGAACCCATTTTTCAGCAGCATTCCTCCTATGAGTGGTACTTATTCAGGGAATTTTCGATATATATTGTGGAGATGATGTTATTTTCTGATGGAAATCTTAAACATCTATAATAATTGCATATTCAGTGATGCCAAAAAACATTTCTTGAAATATTCTCGCATATAGAACAAATTTTAATCGGACCCCCAAGCTTAGGGGGCCTAAGCACTGACCAGCAAACCCCGTTTGAACTAGCTGAAAAAAACTTAACATGTGAAAATGTTAATATGTGATTTATGAAATATATAAATCAGAGCTGTGCCAATTATAATTTATATTATAATCATAACAGTTACTTTTTCGCTGCTCATAGCTTCTGGCAGTTGGTGTCATAAAAAACATCTGTTACCGTTCACTCTCCTTGCTACCTAGATTTAAATGCACATTTCATTTCTATTAATATAAGTAGTTCCAGTCCATCGCTTGAGGGAGGTTTTACAGCAGAATAGGCCACTGATTCAAACCAATTCACAGTCGACTTCAGTGGTACCGCAGAAGCCCAATGAACCCTTATGCTCTACCAAACTTTTCAGTTCGACAGTTCACTAAATACACTAGGAAGTGTATCCAATTGTTTCTTTAGAAACAAACTCTTATTTATGAGAACAAATTAACTGTGTTTTTTCAGATTCCAGAGCAAGTAAGCCACACCAACCATAAGTAGGAGGGACATTTAGCACCTAGGTAAATATAAAACTCCTGAAAGGCAATAAGTCAGGAAACCATTAACTAAGGAGGCAACTTGCCCCGGCAGGGAGTCCGCTGTCGTTGTTAGCTTTCACCCTCAACTCCTAACTCTCACTTAAGCTCGAAAATGTCCTCCCGACACCGTCGCAGCAGTAAATCTGCCAAACCTTTCTACACATCCCCAACCCCTTTGTTCATCAGAAACGCGATCATGGTTTGATTCAATCAACCCCGACCACCCCAATCGTCAAGCATACAAAGCCCATAATGAATTCATCAACTCCCCCACCGGCAAAGAAATCGTTTCTTTATACGAGAAACAAATCTCAGACATCAAATCAATGCAAAAATCAATACAGGATTCAATCTCATCGCGCACTTCAAACAAAACCCACACTCATTCAACACAATGCCCTAAAACCTCCTCAAAACAAACTCCCGAACATCAATCAAAACACACTTCTTTCATATCCCCAACCAGGTCTTACGCTGGCTCTGTAAGAACCCAGTCCCCCACACCCTCAATTACCAGACAACCCTCCATCTCCGGCGAGGGTGAATTCACCATCGTCGGGAAAACCAAACCCACACCTACTCCAACTCCTTCCCACCTCAACAATTCTAAAACAACCCCCAGCAACAACCCTACACCGACTCGAACCCTAAATTTCAGAAACATCCCACTCCAATACTCAAACCAAAAAACCCTCTACAACTACTCTCGAACTCCTACACGGACACAAACTTTACCTCAAAATAAATTTCAACCGAACCGTCCTTCTCAAAACTTCTTCCTCTATGTCAATTTCAACAAAACTGAGAAAAATCCCAAATTCCACTGAACGTCCACCCCGACTAGCCAAAACTCTGACACCCACTTTCTCATTTGTCTGCAAGCATGTAGACGCTAGGATTTCCCTCGACTAATTCGAAGAAATTATTCACGGTCAACAATTTTATTTTCTTAAAACTTGGCGAATTATCACCAAATCCACCAACAATCCCACATCGATATTCAACATCATCACACAATCCGAAACTCATTACCACCAAACCCTCACCTCCAGCCTCTCATTTCTTGGTCTCACACATCAGTGCGAGCCATCCAACGCCAACCCACTGCCCCCAGTACCAAAATAGTGCAATCGATGCACGCACACTGGACATTCCTCCGATTCTTGTCGGTCTAAACCAATATGCCCTTTTTGCGGCCAAATAGGCCATCGCCCCGAAAATTTCCCCAAGTCCGGAACCCCTACCTGCAAAAATTGCGGTTCTCCTCACCCCGCCTTCCACCCTCGCTGCCCCCACAGGCTAACTACACCAACAACCCCTCAAGAGACTGCTCCATTCACACTTGAAAAGCCACCAGTCCCCTTTGATCTCTCAACTGAAACGGAAGTCCTAATAGAAATTTTAACAGTCACCCAAATGAACGCCATTCCCAACTCAAGGGACATCATAGCCGAAACACTTCGCCATCTAATTCCTTCCATTTATCGACACAACTGTTCTATAACAAATATAGGCAGGCGTGCTCACTTTACTTTCACTCCCATGAGGAGCGAGAACGATTTAACTTGAATCCGCGATCCCTACCCCCTACTATTTTTTTGTAAATAGAATACAAATTTCATAAATAACGAAATGCCTCGAACGTACAAGCGGAAAGCTCTATATAGATGCCTTGTCACTATTGATCAGTTTGATGCTGCTAAGTTATTAATAAATCAATGCAAAGCCGAAGCACAACTAGGGATAAAAGAAAATTTGAGAAAACGATTGAAATCTAACTCAATTGTTACAAAGTTAGGAAGATTTTTTTCCTACCTTTATAAGCGAACAAGTAAATTAAATATATAAATATTTAAAAATATCTGATGATATTTATTATGGTCGCAATATGACGACTTTGAGGACATTGATATGCAATTACACCGAAATAAATCATATTCCTCGACGTTTTTATCAAGTTTCTAAGATGACTGGACGTAATCGGGTATATAATTTCTTAAAAAGACACCCTGAATTGAGAATACGACAACCCATTCAAACTAGCATAGCTAACTCACTGGACTTTAATCGAACTCAAGTGAATCTCTTTTACGAAAATTTACATAACATCTACACAAAATATAAATTTCTGCCTAATCGAATTTTTAATATGGATGATAGTGTACTACTACTGTACCTAAAAAGATTTCTAAGGTCATATCGATGAAATGTAAAAATCTGGTAGGTAAAATAGTTTCAGCTGAAAGAGGTTAAACTTATTTGTGCTATGAGTACCACTGGAAGTTATGTTCCACCAGCTTTCATACTTCCTCGTAAAAAAATGAAGGATTACCTTTTGAAAAATGCACTTCCAGGAAGCATTGGATTGGTTTCTGATTCTCGTTTTATAAATACCGACCTCCTTATGGAATATCTTTGCCATTTTTAAATTAACGTGCAGCCCACTAAGGAAAATCCAGTGCTTTTAATATTAGATTACCACAGTAGTCATCTAACTTTAGCTGCTGTCAATTATTGTCGTGATAACGGCATCCATTCACTCACTCTTCCACTACACAGTAGCCACAAAATGGAACCATTAGATCGTGGATTTTTTGGTCCAATAAAGGTAAAATGTACTTACGAGTGCGACAAATGGGTAAGTGCTAATCCACGACGAGTCATTGGACAAACAGAGGTGGCTCATCTGATTAATGGGGCTCTATCGAAAGTTGCGACGGTTAATAATACTCCTTCAGTTTTCAAAAATTCCGGAATATGGCCTATCGATAAAATTATTTTTTCAGATTTCACGGAAGCTACTGTAACTGACATTAATATTCCATCTATGTCATCTGAACAAGATCTATTGCAGAATGGAGATTCTACATCAGCTCCAGAGCTGTTACATCGTCCTTCGTTTGCGTCACAAGAACCTACAATAAGTACGTCTGCTGTAACATACCTGGCTTTAATAGCAGTAACTACACCAGCAGCTGTTCCAATAGCTGTAGATACAAAATTAAATAAATTTACACCGCTATCGTCAATACAACCTAAAGCAGCAGTGCAAAATAGACGAAGAAAATGTAAGAAGTCAATTATTGCTAACGATAGTCCTTTTAAGTTGGATTTAGAAACAAAAAATCAAGAAAATGAGAAAAAATAGCCACAAAGAAGCGACGTTTAAAGTTAAAACCAGGAAAAATCGGTACTACCAAAGTTACTAAAACTACTAAGAATAATAAAAAAAAGAAGAATGAAAGTACCAAATATAAGACTGCTAAAATTAAAGCAAACGAAAAAAATGGAGTCTAAGGAGAATGACTATTTTTGCTAATTATGGGGTAAAATTACGTGGATCCACCTACAGAGGATTGAATTCGATTCATATCTGGTGGCATGAACAGTGTACCAGTTATTTCATATGTGACATATGTAGTGTTAGGTAAGATTTCGTTATTATTAAATAAAATTACCGCATATTGGTTTATTCAGATTTAAAAAATGTTGTTCTCTTTAAGCAATAATTTTTATAAAAATATGATTACACAGTATCTATAAAAAATATATATTTGGTATATAAACGGTTAAAAAAGAAAATATAGGATTTCAATAATATAATAAAATATGCTCAAATAAACTAATGTTTTAGTCCCTACAACTGCGTACATTTACCCGGACTACTGCGCACATATACCCCTATGTTGGGGTAAGTGTACGCATTTTGACAAAGTTTCAATTATTTTTGTTTCTTAAACTGCAATTAAGTAAATGTGATTTAGTTCCTTGTACTTCCTAAACTAACAAAAGCTTAAAATAAATAATTTTGTTTATTTTTATTTCACTTGAAATTCTTTATTTTACAACGGCTTAAAAATAAGATGCGCCCTCTTGCTCCACATGACTGCCTAATAAAAACATTTATTCAAGTATATTCCTAACTGCTCAACTGTGGAACTATGCTCAGGTAAGACTCTCGCGCACATATTCACAGGAAGTTGCATTGCTGTGCCTTGCGCTGCAGTGCGAGATAAAGAAATGATGATAAAGTAGCTTTTCATAACTATTGGGACATAGGCTAAGGTTGTTGGAACAAAATATATCGATAGGACCAAATATACCTCAATAAATTATTGTTGTGGAAAAAAGGTAAAGGGCGCTAAAGTTGAGTATTTTTTTTCGTTTTTTGCTAATAATTTCACTGCATCTTAATCGATTGTTATCAAAATCGGCACAAAGGCACATTTTATACAGGCAATATTATTTTATGTATTATTTGACAATTTGTTACAGGGGGAGCCTCGTGAAGGATTTCTGATGATGAAATTGACTGATACCTTTTTTTGATGAAACTTTTTAGTGATTTTTATTAGAAAATATGACATAAACATAATTTCTACGTAATATTGGTACTCCTGATCAAACACGATATTCTCATTCGTTTTCGAGAAAATTGCAATTGAACAGTTCCGAATATCGGAAGGGGATTTCAAATATTATTTCATTTATGAAAAGTGTGCTTTTGACTGTCAGATAATTGTTACTGGTAAATGACATTTCTTGTCAGTGAATATTTTTGCTGCGAGTTTATAGTCAATTGTTGCAGTTTTTGAAGCTATCATGTACTTTTTCGATTGAAATGCCTCATTACCATCATTTTACGTATGAAGAAATGCGGGATACGATTTGTGTATACGCACAAGAACATTTTTGCGGGCGCTCTGCAGCCAGATGGTATGAATTGTTATGTTCAGGCAGAATGCAACTCAATCACAAAACTTTTTCAAATCAATTTCATCGTTTGGGTGAAACCGAGTCATTTCACAATAAAAATCAAGGTGGTCGTCCGCAACAAATTTCACCTAATCAAGAAAATGAAACTTTGGTTTGAATAGATGAAAATCCTACAGTAAGTTCACGTCATTTGTCATCAGCAACAGGAGTAAGTCAGTCGTCTAATATAAGAATTCTAAAAAAAGAAAAGTTCCACCCTCATCACTTCACTCCTGTTCAAAATTTGCTTCCAAGATATCTCCCACGACGGTTACAGTTCTGCCAACGTATTCTCAACAAGCATGATGATGACCGAAATTTTATTACGAATATTATGTTCACCGATGAAGTGACTTTCACCAGACGAGGGGTATTTAATTGGCGAAGCAGTCATTATTGGGAAGAAAAAAATCGGCATGCTCTGAAAGAAAGACAATTGCAGCATGAGTTTAAATTGAATATTTGGTGTCGCATTATAGGCGACCAACTACTAGGGCCATATGTTCTGCCTCTAGATTTAAATGGAGATTCTTATTTATTTTTTTGCAAAATACTTTTAGTGATAGAAATAAAATGTGGTTTATGCAGGATGGAGCTCCACCTCATTCCCCTTTAGTTGTTAAAAATCATCAAAATGACATATTTCCTCAACGATGGATTGGCAGAGGAAGTGATTTTGAGTTGGCACCAAGAAGTCCTGAGTATAACCCGCTTCATTTTTATGTTTGGGGACATGTAATAAATACCAAAGTAAGAAACATAGGGAGGATCACCCTGTATAACAAATTACCTTTTATATTGTAACGTTTAATCTAAAGAAAGCGGTCGTTGACATACAACAATGTAAAAAACTGTTAGCTAAGTAGTCTTAATTTGTTGCATAAAAAAGAAAAAAAAATAATATTTCAACAGGAAATAATAATTGCGTCAAAATAACGAAATTTTGCGGAATCAAATAAATATTCATTCTTAACCGAGGTAAAATACCTATTACACAATTACGTCGAACGATAAGTTTCCACCAATCAGGAATTAAGATGTACAAAAAATTAACGGAGCTGGCATAGGGAAAATTCCGAAGCTACGAAAATGTAACAGATGAAGGACAGTTGGTAAAAACTCGCGGTCGGAAACGGTCTAGTTTTTTTGGGGTTCGCGGATAGCGGTTTTTGAGGAGTCCTCAGAGTTTAAGTAACATATAATTAAGACGTAGTGTTTTACCTTATCAAGTGTAATTTTTTTCGAAAGGTGGAAAAACAGATTACAAGGGTGCGTCTACTGTACGCGCTCTGAAGGGTTTTTTTGTTCGAATCGCGAGTGGTGGCCTTCGGCGTTTTTGTGAACACCTAGTCTGAGAATTAGTAAGTCAAGTTTAAAAATTATAGTAACTGTGTATTATGACTTTTTTTGTAGTTTGGTCAAATTATTAGAATTGCCAGCCCGCATCTATGATACTAGCTGTATAATTTAATTTATGTTATTTCATATCGTATACGAGTATTTAATGGTGATACCTCTCCGTATGAATCAGGGAAATATCAAATGATATATGAAATAATATTGTCTGTATAAAATTATGCCTCTGTGCCGATTTTGATAACAATCGATAAATATACAGTGATATTATTAGCATAAAACGAAAAAAAATTCAACTTTAACGCCCTTCATCTTTTTCCACAGCAGTATTTTATTGAGATATATTTGGTCCTATCGCCATATTTTGGTCCAAACAATCTACCCTTAGCCTAGTCCAAATAGTTATGAATCACCCCGTATACTTGACAAAAACAGTTTAATAGGGGGTTCTACCTATTTTTTTCCACCAGTACCTTTGACTCTCTAGCTACGCCACTGCTTTTGCATAAAAGTTACTATATCCAACCATGGTAATAACTTTATTTGAATTTTAATAAGGATCTCTGGAACACTTTTTTCTATTGCTATCCTTCTAGTTGAGTAAAAAAACTGCTGCTTCTTTTGAATGAATAAATAAACGGTATATATGATAATTTTCTATAGCTGTAGAAAACTGAAATATTTTGATAAATCAATCGAATTAGTGATGATATTCTGTCTGATGGCCTACATTATAGATTGCAAACTGTCCTTTATGCAACCATTTAGAATCATATTGGAAAGTATAAGTCGAAAGTAGTTTCACACCTACAGTGTTACCAGTACTCCGAAAGAAATGGAATAAATGATAAATAGTGATGGTATATCGATAAAAAATTATCCATTATTACATGCATTTAATGCAATTAACAGGTTGCTTAAAATTTTCTCAAACCTCTGTCATTTGTTGGTGACTTTTTTAAGTTTATGTCAGTAATATCACCATTATAGAGAAAAAGTTCCGGATAATTTTTATTCTCATATGAATTTTTAAAATATTAGAGTAGTTTTTACCTTAAACTCTATTGATATAACTACATTTGTACAAAAGAATAATTCAGATGAACAATTCATGTTGAGTTACACGCAATCGCAGTCATATTTTTTATAAAAACACATTCGTTAGATTTCTCTCGAAATGAACAATTGTAACAGTGAATTAAGCTTTGTTGTTTGTTTTGAAATATCTTTATTTACAATAGTTTATGGAATAGTATTTAGATGAGTATCAGGAATAAAATATATGTACAAATGAAATATATACGTAAATGCCGATGGTCTGGCAGTTTCAGCTAACCCTGTGTTAATCTAGAGAACGACATGGCTCCTTGCTACGAGCATTATCCACTTATTGTCATTTGAGAGAGTTACTTTGTCCCTGGTATAAAAATATGACTCTCTAGCATTTTCGACCGGTATGTCCCTGAAAAACAGCTGAAAACAGGGTTTCAAAATTGAACAAGGTATTAGTTTATGTGAAGCGGCAACGTGGCAGATTTTGTTTATATCGTAATATGATTTAGTGTGCGATAATTTGTAGATTGAATAGGAGTAACTAAGTTAACCCCTGATTCGATATGTTTGGTTGTTCGAAGGGCAAATAACTAGTTATGTGAATAGGTTACCATGCAGAAGTCTACACCCACTATCACGGGTGTTTACTGCGCCACTAGCAGCTCTGAGAATATTTCGAAGATTTGTTAGCAGAAAATGATTATAAAAGCTTTTGGATACTTTTATTATGAATACCTTAATAGCGGGCATGTCGACTTGTTCATTAGTCGAGGCAATGGAGCACTAAAAAGGCCAAAGATAGGAAATCTTTTAGGATAGGACGTATCGGAATGCGGTTTCTTGCTTTCGCTTGCAAAAATTATTTATATCATTCGTACCTACTTTGTACCTATTACCAACCGGAAGTTGCATTGCTGCAGCCAAAAATGCATGCAAAAAATACATCTTTTGAGAGGCCTTTTGGCAAAGTTAATAACTTCATAAATAAGAGTCAGGATTGGCTCAAGTCGGGTACCCGGGGGTTTTCGAAGTCGCTGGTCACGATTATGATGTTCAAATTGACCCCAAATGGAAAAATAATTCTAGAAAATGGCAAAATAATTCTAGAACCAGATGATCTCTGTGCAGAATGGAAGCAATATACGGAAGCACTATTCGAGGACCAACGCGGCAGTAGACCTACCTCACAGGAAATAACTGGTCCTGAAATTCTAGAATCAGAAGTACAACGAGCTCTTAAAAATATGAAAAATGGAAGGAGTCCAGGTGAAGATAACGTCTGCGCTGAAG
Source organism: Galeruca laticollis (assembly GCA_963921935.1). Lineage (NCBI taxonomy): Eukaryota > Metazoa > Arthropoda > Insecta > Coleoptera > Chrysomelidae > Galeruca > Galeruca laticollis. The sequence continues at coordinate 65,705,938 of OY998183.1, forward strand.
TCATGAAAATAATAAATACGAAATATCTAACATATTTATACAATAGAATATACGAAACAGGCCAAATCTCAGCTGATTGGCTAAAATCTACTTTTATACCAATACTTAAGAAAAGTACTCCAAAAAGGTGTGAAGATTATAGACTCATAAGTCTCATGAGTCATGTTCTCAAGGTGTTACTTCGAGTCATCCACTGCCGAATATATGATAAATGCGAGGCAATGAGTGGAGAAACCCAATTCGGTTTCATCAGGGGTTTGGGTACAAGAGAGGCCCTGTTCTCAATGAAATCACTTGTACAAAAATGTTATGACCAACAAAGAGACGTTTATATATGTTCCATAGATTATGAGTAGGCCTTTGATAACATTAAACACGATCTTCTTCTGGAAAAACTATATGAGATTGGCATCGATTCTGAGGACATACGAATAATTCAGCAACTGTATTGGCATCAGACCGCAGAGGTAAGAATTAACAACGACTTAACCACAGAGACATTTAAAATATCCAAGGGAGTACGACAAGGATGTATCCTATCGCCAATGCTATTCAACATATATGTCGAAAAAGTTTTTCAAATAGCATTGGAAAAGGAAAACAGAGGAATTAAAGCTAATGGAATTCCAATCAGCAGCATCAGATATGCGGATAATACCGCTATATTGGCGAATTCTCCTGAGGACCTTCAACAAACTGTTGACAGAATCAACCAAATAGGAAAACAATTTGGCCTGACGATCAACAAAAATAAAACAAAAGTTATGGTAATAGCTCGACACCACAGTAACATCACAATTAGGATTGACGACCAAAAATTGGATGTGGTGTCAAAATTTGTATATCTGGGCGCCACCATCAACCAGAAATGGGATTACGACGAGGAAGTGAAAATACGAATCGGACGTGCAAAATACAGATTTCATAAACTTAAGAACTTCTTTTTGCCCGAACATTGCCCCTGGCACTTCGGATTCGAGTAGTTGAATGCTACGTCTGGCCTATCTTGCTCTATGGGGCAGAAACATGGTCTGTAAAAATCAAAACTCTGAATCGGATAGAGGCATTTGAAATGTGGACAATTCGTAGACTCCCACGCATTCCATGGACTGCAAATAAAACTAATGAATAGGTGCTGGAAATTGCCAGTATGCATAGAGAACTTCTGCAAATCGTGAAGAAGAGGAAGATATCCTATCTTGGACACATACTCAGAGGCGCCAGATACTCAATACCTAGGTTGATTTTGCAAGGAAAAATAGAAGGTAGAAGACGCACGGGAAGAAATCAACATTCATGGCTGAGAAACATTAGGGACTGGTGCGGAACTAGAGATGCAGCCACAATCTTCCGAAAGGCAGAATATGGCACCTTACATTTGACATGAAAGAAGTACAAAGGACCGCCAACGTGCGAGAAGCACAAGGCACAAGAAGAAGAAGAAGTAGAAATTGACCCCCCGTACACCTGGAGCTCAGGAACGCCGACGAACGTCATCTCCGGGGACTATCCCGAACTTTATGAGAGAGACGAGAGAAACTGGGCACCCGGGTTTTTTTTTGGTCGCTGAATTTGAATATACCATCGGCGAACACCCCACAGAAACCTGGTGGGTCCCAACTTGGACGCGGTCGTCATCTTCGAGAATTTTTCAGGAAATAATGACAATAACGAACCAAAAATCGTTATGGAGGTTTTTTGGGTGCGCTGAATCTGAATTTTTTGTTGAAAACGACCACCCGAACACCTGGTGCGCTCTAACCTAGCCCTCAACGTCACCCTCGTGGGCTTTCCAGACATAATCGAAAAAAACCACCTGCAAATGGTTATGGGGGGTTTTTTGGCCCGCTGAAATGAAATATGGCACCGGCCAACACCCCAAGGACACCTGGTGCACCCTAACCTGGCTCTGAACGTCATCCCAGAGGGTTTTCCAGACACAATTGAAAAAGACCAACCCAAAATCGTTACTGGGAGTTTTTCGAGTCACTGAATTCAAGTATGGCACCGACGAACACCCCACGGACACTTGGTGCGCCCTACCCTGGCTCTGAACGACAACCCCGAGGGGTTTCCAGACACAATTCAAAAAGACCAACCAAAAATCGTCCCTGGGGCCCTCAAAAAATGTGATTCAGTCTTGTAAAAACGACGAGAATAATTTCCGGCTGGATCTCCGAACCTTGCCGAGCGGCCTTTCACTTTTCTCCCAACACTCAAAACGCTTCAGTGTAAGTATACAAATATACACAGATACTTTCCCCCGCCCAACACTATTGGAACGAGCAGCTGCCGGCAGTAGAAAGTGGTTACCGAAATATTAATTTTCTTCCTTTCCTCCATATATATTTTCACAAGAAACAACAATTCCATGTAGTTATTACAGTACACTGCCGTCAATCGCTTAAACATCAGCTTTAGTTGACATTCATGGGAATGATGTCGAGGTAAAAGTTTCAGTGCACCAGCTGTCCATGGGGTGTTCACCGATGTCATATTTGAACTCAGCGCCCCAAGAAACCCCTCGTACCGATATTTAGTTGATCTTTTCCAATTGTGTCTGGAACACCCTCGGGGAATACGTTCAGAGGCAGTGTAGAGCGCACCAGGTGTTCGTGGGTTATTGGTCGGTGCCATATTTGATTTCAGCGAACCAAAAAACCTCCCGTAACAATTTTCGGGTGGTTTTTTCAAATATGTCTGGAAAACCCTCAGGGATGACGTTCAGGGCCAGGTTAGGGCGCACCAGGTGTTCGGGTGGGCGTTGTCATCAAAAAATTTGGATTCAGCGCACACAAAGAGCCCCCATAACGATTTGCGATTCGTTATTGTCGATATTTCCAGAAAAATTTTCGAAGATGACGACCACGTCCAGGTTGGGGCCCACCAGGTGACCGTGGGGTGTTCGCCAATGGTATATTCAAATTCAGCGACCCAAAAAACTCCCGGGTGCCCAGTTTCGCTCTTCTCTCGCATAATGTTCGGGATAGTCTTCGGAGATGACGTTCGTTGGCGTTCCTGAGCTCCAGGTGTTCGGGGGGTCAATTTGAACATCATGAACATCGTGATGTACCCGACTTGAGCCAATTCTAACTCTTATTTACGAAGTTATTAAATTTGCCAAAAGGCCTCTCAAAAAATGCATTTTTTGCATGCCTTTTTGGCTGCAGCTATGCAACTTCCGGTTTGTAATAGGTACAAATGATATAAATAATTTTTGCAAGCGAATGCAAAAAACCGCATTCCGGTACGTCCTATCCTAAAAGATTTCCTATCATAATGCTTCATTGCCTCCACTTCATGTAACCATGATGTTCTTGGGAGTTTAGAATTTATTGATTTTATTACTGTTTTAAATAAATATTACTGTTTCTAGATAATTCCACAATATATTTAAAAAGAAATTTTCAAACTTATAAGAAAATTGACAATTGTTTTGGTATTAAATATCATCGTCAGAATGACAGAAGTTTGATGCCTACCTGATGTTTAATAATAAATTTTGGCTAGACCAAGAAGTGACGTACCCTGTGATTGACTTAATATATGTTAATAGAAAAAGAAGAAGGTATGAAAATTCAAATTTCAAAGCTTAGATATTATTAGCCCTATGGAGATATCCTGGATATCTTTATCCCAATTAAGATCAGTATAACTGTGCAATGATATAGAAAACCAGGAAAACTATATCTGCTGATCTTTACAATAATCACTTAAGAAGACAGTTTAAAAGTGGAGAACTCCCTAGATTTAAATGTTCATTGACGACTTCATATTGTGGGTTTCTTAAGTGTCTCCTAATTTCCAATTCCCAAAGAAACCCAGTTCTTGTTTCTTATCACAAATATGTAGTACTTCTAGTTCTGTGTTTGGTGTCAATGAATAATTGGTGTCAAGTAGATGTTTTGGGTAGTGGGATTTATCTGGTTGTTTTAATCTGTGTGCCGTGTTCACTGTATCGGATTTCAAAGTTTCTAAGGGTTTGACCCAAATAGATAGCATAACATTCTGGACATTTAAGTTTATATATACCAGACTACTTTAATAGTGATAAATTGAAGCCTGAACACACCCTTTATAGTACCAACCCCGGGTTCAAAAATATGCTTATATTTTGAAATTAATTTAGAAACGTCAGAGCTATTCTCACCAATAACATTGTTTTCCTTTAATAAGTGTATATTGTCAATGTCTCGTAAGTATATTTTTAAAATTCGAATCCATTCTATACCTAAAAGTGTGTTACGATCACCCTGTACTACATATAAATTTACTGTATAGTATATGCCCTGGTAATTAATGAATTGAGTTTTACAGTAAGAAACTAACTTTAATTTTGTACTTTATAATTTATGATCCATAAACAATTTTTTGCATTGTGTAAAATTAATTAAACTAACAGCAGCACCGCTGTCAACTTCCATGGTAATAAATTTTTTGTCAATTTGTAATTTTAAAATGTATTCATCCCTATTAGTTAGATGTAATTATTTTAAGGAGGGAGACAGTGTAACAAACCCGTTTATGACAGTGACATTGTAATGAAAGTGTTAAGTTAGTTAGATATTATCCTCTCCGTGTTAATTAGTTTTAGGTTAGGTATTTTTCTTTCCCTGTTCTTTCCCTTTTGAGTTGTCCGGTCAGTTAGGTTGCACAGCAATATAATGCTATGGATTGTTGGATCGATTATTCTGGAGGGTTCGAAATTTCATTCTAGCACATTCTGGAAAATTTTAAATGATTATATAAAGGGGTGCGATGGCAGAGAAGGGGAATTGACAACTGTCATGGGAGTGAAGTTGAACGATTTGGCGAGAAATCGTAAACATTTTAAAGATAATTGTAAATTGTACTCCTTGTTTGTGAATTAACTATATCAAGAAATCCACAATCGCGTTACAGTATCTTTGTCTTTTTGTTATTATTATGTGATAGTCTATGCCTCCTTGTATTGATTAGTTTCACTTTTGAACCAAGCACGCCACTGCATATCTGTAACATTATATTTTATTAATAATTTGCATCAATCATGCATTTGTATCTATCGATCAACGCGTCCTTGTTGTATTGATACATTCTAATCACAAAGGACATTTAAGAAAATTAGAATATCGTGAGAACTGTTTTCACACATTTTATCGGCAATTTAATTGCCTGCTGATATTATGTTTTAAGTAATTGTATGTATCTTTATTGTTGTTGATTCGTTTCTTTGTTATGTCTTTTATTACCTAAGTTATAATAATATGCCTAATTAATAACGAACAAGATGCGTTGACGGAGATACACAGAGAAAGGCAGTGCAGCCTGAGTATCGAAATAATAGAATTTCAAAACATTCCGATTAAATGAAGATGCTTTCAATAATCTACAGCAGCCATTTTTATTTATAACTGTCTGCGTTTACACTTTTAAATGGCACGTTTAATTATGTAAAATATTCTTGTACACCCTCTTGGAAGGGCATTTTTAAGGTTTTTAATCATTTTACTCTAATAATGATGTAACATCATACATTTCTACATTCTGTATTCATTGGATGTTTTTTGACACCTGTTGTAGGATTTTTTATGACGACAGCTTTGAGAATGGCCTAATGGCCGAAAGCGCTTCGCTGGATTTTAATAATAAATACACACTGAGTACTCGTCGTTTCATTCACTCAATTTTTATTTATATTTCAATCAATAAGTTTCTTTAATTTGAAGCATAATATCTACAATAAAAAACGTACTTCCATAGAAATATGTATCTGACGTTTCGGCACAATTTCGGCCTCGTTTTAAAAACAAAACTAAACATAATTGTTGTATCAATTGTATATTATGAGTATATTCCGATTCACTGATATATTCATCATTGATGTGAGATTCGCGGAATTTCATATAGCTTGTGATGTGAATTTAAAAGTTATTTTAGATATAAGTACTATCACGTTATTTCCATTGAACATTACTAAATATAGCAATTTGTATTGTGATAAATATCAATAAAATTATACACTTGCTAACTTCCTAGTAAAAGTACGGAATCCGCTGGTTCAATAACATTACATTATGAAAAAACTCAAGAGACTGTAATGATTAGAACAATTTAGAACTTATATTTAATTATAGGAAAATGATGAAAATTCAATTGAAATGTCGGTAAAACAAACAAAGTAAACTCGTACTATTTGCAACGGTGCGCAACGTAAATATTGAGTGTTTACCTGTATAGGATTTCTCGTACAAAATTCATTATGCGCTTCATAATTGAGTCACTGACAATTCTAAAGAATTATTAGTTCTAGTCTTGTGCGACATTTGCCAAAGATCCTACAAGAAGTAAGCTAAACGTAGACAACAAGATAATCGTAAAAGTCTCACCAATTAAATATCTGGGTGTAGATCTGTCTTACTACCATGACAAATAAATAAAGCAGCGGTAATATCGGTATATTTGAAGCAAATAGTTTGGACAAACCAACACGTGCCTACAGGCAGCAAATTTAGAAATTACAAGACCTGCATTAGACTGATAATTCATTATATACACAATGGAGGTCTGGGAGGAGACAAATAAAACAAGAAATATACTAAGAGTAGCAGAAATGAAAAATCTACGAACCGTTATCTGAAAAACAAGAAGAGATCGACAGGGCCGAGCCTAGGGTATCCGCCGCCCGGGTGCAAGAACAAAATATGCCGCCCCATTAGCGTACCTAGTCGAAATTTGATTAGTGAGGCGAGATATGAAGTAAATTTCTAGTCTAGTCGGATAGAAAATTACCTACCTACGCCGGGAAAATATTCATTAGTAAAAATCGTCTCTATCGAGCAAATGTGTCTAGATCTTATTGGAGATAGGAGTAATTGGATAATTCAACGCCGATTTTGAGGTGTATGTATTACGCACCTACTGTTTACATTTTAGATTGGGAAAATTATTAAAAACACTTTTTCAACATTATTTATTGAAAAATATGTGAAAACGTAATGAAAATAAAATTCACATTTTTAAGGTAGTAAAAGAAAAAAACAAAACAAAACGAAAATATAACAAAAATATATTCCTAGATGGGTTTAAATGTTAAAATTTACTTTTCTTGCCTTCTTTAAAGCAAATTCTTTAACTAAATCTGTAACATATATACTTGAACAAATATCTTCTTCGATACTAAAAACTGCTAAATTTGTAAACTTGTAAGCCTCGATTGGCTCATATTTGATCTTAAGTAGGTTTTAATAAGTTTTAGTTTCGAAAATGTGCCACAGTGACCGGCATGGTTAAAGATATTCGTAAGGCTACAAATAAATTAGGGAATATTCCTTTTAAATCGTTAATGACGAGATATGTTAACACTTCTTTATCAATAATATGATTTGACAGTGTATCAATTTCGTTGCAAAGATCAATTGCACTTATATCGATATTTCCTGTTTCTGAATCAGTTAATTTAATTTGTAAGTTCTTACAATACCTCATTATTTCATTTTTCGTTATTGCACCTAAATTATTTAAAAAGCCAAAAGAGTCATTATGTTATTCGAAATCTTTAAAATTTTCATCTAATTTTGAAATTGCAATATCGAGAATAAAAAAATAAAAATCTACTTTGAAATTTAGCTCTGGAGATTGAGTGGGTTCATCTTCATGTTTATTAAAAAAAAATCTTTTTCTTTTGGTCTAACTAGCTGAACAGCTGGGAAACAAATTTCGGAGTCTATTTCTTCGGCATTTTTTTCCTTCTATAAAACCATTTTCTGATTTAATTTCTGTTAAAAATATTTTAATTTCTTTCAACGTTCGCGGAGCTACTGGCAAAATAACGCTAGATTTTTGCATTATCTTACTTACTACGTTTATTTTTGCCAAAATATTGTACCAGACAATTAGGGAACATATGAATTTAAAAGATTTTATTTTATTAATTAGGGACATTGCAAGATTTTTTGTGTATATTTTCTCTAGATTCATCACTATAGAGGGCAAACAAAGCATCATACACTTTTTCTAATTCAAATCTAATGGTTTTGATAGCATCAATTCGACTCTCCCATCAAGTATCAGATAGCGGCTTAACTGTTGGCTTAGGAAGTTCTTTCATAAGAATATGCCATCGATAGGTTGAGGCCGAAAAAAAGACATATATTTCCTGAATAATAAAAATTTGTTACTTCAAGAGAGCTTTTTGCCGCATCATTAACGACTAAATTAAGGCTATGTGCCGCACAAGGTACAAAAAAGGCTCTAGGATTATTATCCAAAAAAATTTTTGTAGACCATTGTGTTTGCCTTTCATAACTCTGACCTCTCATATCAGCAATATCCATATCTAATTCTTTTAATTAATTCAATAAAAAATCAGATAATTCCTAGCCAGTAGTATTTGATATTGGGCAAAATCCTAAAAAATGTTCACGAATTTCTATAGATTTTGAATTGCCATTAATGAAAACGAATCTAACAATAATCGTTATCTGTTCTTGGTGACTAATGTCAGGTGTACAATCAAGAATAATTGAAAAATATTTGCAATATTTTCAGGTTTCAATAATAGGTCTCTTTACTCTTTCTCCTATTAGGAAAATTAATTCATTTTGTATTTTATCGCCCAAATAGTGTGGCATTTTTTTGCTATCTGTTTGAACCTTATCAATACGTTCGGCCATTACGTTATCAAATTTTGCAATTGTCTCAATAAGTTTCAAAAAATTGCTGTTACCTTTTTCGGAAAGTGTTTGAGTGTTGCCCCTATAAGCTAAATTTTGTCCTGCTAAAAACTGTATGACAGATATAATTCTTTCTAAAATACAAGTCCATGTTTTATTTTCCATTTGAATTAAATTTTGATGAAAAGAGTCGACAGTTAAGCCTTTCTCAATTGATTTCTTCAATTTAACCCATTTTCTAACACTCTCAAAGTGACCCTTACTTGTTTCATGCCTTTCTAAATTCCGAGATAAATGTTGCCAGTCACTGTAGCCATTATCATCGTTAAAACTATCAACAGATTCTTTAAATAAATTACAACAAAAACAGTATACTGAATTTTTGGATTGAACAAGCCAGTTTCTATGAACTTTATCATTATTAGTTAATTTTTTTTCGAAATATGTGGCGCTAAGAGATCTATTTGAATCATTTACTGGATATACAATATTTTCTAGTACTGGTCCTAAATCTAAAATTGATATTCTAATATTATATTTTAATACCTGCAACCAACAGGCTGGATCATTTAATAATTCCTTATTTACCTTAAGAATATCTTCACTAACTTTAGTTTGTGTATTTGCTGGCGTGGGCGTGTTCGTTGTAGCCTGATCCAGCGTACGATTTATTTTCTTGCAATTTTTCCAGTCGTTCTTCTTTATCCTCGTTTGACTCAAAATATTGAACATGTGGGTCTTGGGTACATGAAAGTTGTGGTTCTATATTGCTCGTGGACACAAAAACTTTTTAATGATCCAGCTAATCATTTTTTGTCTTCCTTTTCTTCAAACTTTCTTTTTCGGTATTGTGAACCAGAAAGTCTTTCGACCATCAGACATCTAAATAATTAAACTATGATTAAAAATTTGGGCAACAATTTAAAACATTATTTTTTTCAAGAAAAAAATGCGTAAGAATTGAACTGATAAAAAATAATTAAAACCTACCGTTGAGTCCGTTCACAGTCTCTAAATAAAAATAAATCAAATAGACACTGATATCGTTCCCTAATTGGTAATATCGCAATCTTTACTCTTTGCTCTTTGGTTTTCAACTAATCAACTTAAATTAAAAAAGTTAAAAAAAGGCTACGCAAACGCAAACTTCGATAAACACGAAAACACGGCATTAGAAAAATAAAAAAATCCCACATTCTCAAAGTCTGTAGAGAGTCTAAGAGTCAAAAGCCAAAAAAAACGCCACGAGCCGCGATCCCTTTATTCAAGTAATCTATTAATATATTCTGTCTTTTTTGCGACAACCGGCTTATTCTTTATTATTACTCACTTATTATCTTTTTTACGCCGCCCGATTCGCTCGAACGCTCAACGCAGTATTTTGGTATTGTTGTAATGATAAGAAAACATTATTTAAGAGAAATGCCGCTATACCACTTTGCGCTTTATGCCTTAATATTTTTTGCATGCTGGGGTTCCGTTATTTTTTTAAAGACATTTTGCCTTTTGCCGCCCCGCGTTATGCCGCCCGGGTGCCCTGCACCCCTTGCACCCCCGACACGGCTCGGCCTAGGAGATCGAATCAGAAACACAGATTAAAAACAACAATCCGGAATATTTGACATAGTAAGACGGGACAAGTAAATGTACGTGCAAGTGAAACGTATGGAAAGAAACAGGCTCCCGTGCTTAGCGCTAGAAGAAAAACCATCAGGAAAGAGACTACCTAGAGGATCACTCAATACATGGAAGGACAGTTGGCAATCCCCCTTTCATGAAATAATACAGACGCAACCTGGAAATTATCGACCAGGTTCTAATAAACAAGAAGAAGAAGAAGTTTTCTAAAAAAATATTATAAATTTTTGTTGTTCCTTATTTGAATTCTATTACCTCCAAGTCAAATTCCAAAAGAACTATTTTTTATAACAAGAACCTAGTTTGAGATATTCCAAATTATTCAGTTACTATGAAAAATGAAGTTTTCGATCTTCTATTTTCAAATACAAATTAATAATTTGTTCAAGCTACTAATTTTCTGGATTAACAGAAGCTTAAAATTGACGCATGAGTTATTTCTTGATACTACCATATAACAATAAATTGCTATAAGAACTTAATTACAAATTATCATTTTAATCTCTTGGCGCCATCAGCAGCATTCATGTATTTCAAATAAATCTCCAAAATATTCATTGAGATTTTAATATGGTTCCTTTGTATCAAAACGACCTTACTGAATTCAAATTAATTTTAAACAGAATTTATTATATCCAAAGGTGTGGTGATTGAACATTTTTTTCATATTTATGGAACCAGTTTTGTCAGTACACGGAAATCTAGTTCTTCAAATTGCATTCGTGTACTTAAAAAACCAAAACAACTCATTGACATTTGGAAGAGAATAAACCCAAGGTAAACTGATCTCTTTCACTTTTGGCAATTATGTTTTACACATTATGCTGTAAATCAAGTTTTACAAGGGCTTTTTGTAAAATACCAAAATGCGCGAAAGTGAAGTAATGTTTCATAAATTTAAATTCAATAAATTATATTATCATCAAAAACAAAATTATGGATCAAAAATTTGTATGAATCTCTTCTTGGGGTAAACGTGATCCATACGAGCTTTGATGACTTAAATTCGTATCACCTTAGACCACTTTACAATATTAAGTCTACAATCAAGTTGTTGACTTTTGTTAGACGGACCTGAACAACAAAGTTTTCCGCATTTTTGAAAAACTATCAAAAGCAGCCGTGACCATTATTGGATGAAATAGCCCATGCACTGAAGATGTGATACAATGCTGGTAATTTATATTTCTGTCACGCACGTGTTATCAAAATATTAACATGTTTGAGACATAGACTGTTAATAAAAATTGTAGTGAATTACACTGTAGGGTCATATGTCCAAAAATGAACCACTCAAAGTTTAAAATCGCATAGACCATTCAAATTTTAACCAAGAAATCGGAAACTGTACCATTATCAGCGACACATATTACACATAATTTGGTTTTGAGTGAAGATAAAAGTTTTTCAGTTATAAATTGAAAAAAAAGGTATTTGGTTCATTGTGTTCCAGGGGTGGTACACAATGAACTAGTTCTGTGTACACAATGAACCGAGATACTTTATTTGATACAAGTATCTACTTTTACTTTACTTTTAAAGAAACTACAGTATAATTTCAATTTTTTATTGTTTAAAAGCAAAAACCATACAAAGAATAGGTACAACCAACAATAATAATTATTAAAGATATACTTCTAATCTCATATTTAACAAAGAAAAGGACACTGTAAACGCAAAATATCCTTGTTGTCGTTTTGTGCTTCCACATAGTTTTTTTTCCGGCAAAATATACTTCACATCTTTCTTGTTGACAGAAGCTATATCAAGAACATTGGGCATGCTAAACTGCTCACTGTCTTTAGATTTAAGCCTTAAAAATTGTATGCAGTATTCCCCATCTTGTTCTACCTTTATATTTTTCTCACAAAATATACCGTTGATTTTGGAGGATTAAATTCTACGCGGACACAATCTTCTACATTAGAATTAGGACTTTGGGTACTGAACAAGTTTTAAAATAGGCAGATCTTGTTCAGTTTCCCCACTATCAATGTCACTCTCAAGGTAGCGTCGGAATCTTCTTTATCGTCATTAAAAAATTGGTCTATCTTCTTAGTTTGTTTATTTTCGTTTAATGTTTCCTTTCTTTTAGCTTCCAGTCTTTCTTGTTCAATGAGATTTTTTTCAGGTGTATCAGTGGCAATAATACTTTTTTTACTTTTTCTGTTCCTTCTATTATTTTGACGTGGTTGGGACGTGGAGGCATAAATTGGTGTGGTGGTATAAATGATGATCCTGCTCGACGTTTAGTGTTTTCTGGTTGACTTTCATTAGCTGCAGAACTATAATTTTTATTTTGAATTATAATTTCTTCCTCATTATCACCTCATTGAAGGTCTCTTATAATATTAGAACTTTCTTCATTTGCGCATGGTCTGTTGGTTACCTCACTTGGTAAAAAATCGTCGACTGTAAATATTTCCTGGTCAAAGAGATATATGCCGCATTTTTTAAAAGCATGGGCTATATTTGTAGGAGTCATGGAACGGCTATGGGCTATTCCAATGCATTCAGCTAGGTCGTAAATAGCTATCGGCCTACCTGGATTTCTTAAAAGCTACGACTCTATCGTACTATTATAATGAGCCTTAAATGGCGCATATATACCAACGTCAAGTGGCTGCAACTTAGCCGATGTGTGTGGATGCAAAGTAACAATATTAACCCCTACCGATTTTGCCAAATCTAAGGCTTCGATGGATAATTGAAACTCATGTTTATCAAAAAATAAAATTGATGGAATCTCAGGAGAGCTTTTACTATGTTTATTGAAATGGCTCATAACGTCAAAAAATAGTTCGGAATTCATCCATCCTGTTGGAGTAGCAAGGCCCAGGGGGGCGCCTTTCAACATAAAAAGGAAAAATGATTGCTGGAGGTAAAGCATAACCACCAGCACATATAAAGCAGCATGTTGTTACTAGCGTCCCTTTGTCACCACTGGTGACTTGACCCAAACATTTTTTCCCTTTGGGTGCCAATATTTTTTGAGTTTTTTGCACCGTTATGGTTGCGGTTTCATCCAAGTTAATAATTCTGGTGCCATCAGCAAATGCTGGATTCCGATTTATAACGGCATATAAGTTTTCAAAAAAGCGGTTAACGTTATCTCTGTTGAACGATATTGCACGTGCAAGACGGCTCTTAATATTATTCTTTCGAGCCATTTGATATGCAACCTTCCTACATTCAGTAGACGTCAATCCATAAAACATAAGTGCACACGTTTTGAAATAGATCTTAAGAACATATTCTTGTTCCCGTGTGAAAATCATGTTAATCTCATAGTTAGGGAGCAATCTCATGTTTCCATCAGGAGTAGATTTTCTTTTCTCAACGTATCGCCTCAACGTAGGATACGCTAAATTACTCTCTACTCCTACTTTTCGGCTACTTAAAGCAGTTTGTAAGTTTCTAGAGGGTATCCGAAATTAGCATCCTATCCGAAATTAGGCGACTTTCCTATATCTATGTACTAAACTACAAAAATTAAATTGAAATACTTTATGCATGTAAGAAAAAAAAGCGAAAAAGCCTACCCTCAAAATTTTAATCGATCCGCCCAAATTCGTATAATGTGTTATTTTACGTGCACGCTTCGTTTTGGCAGGATAACAACTGAGATTTAGTTCTAGGTAATCGATAAGGTTCGCACAGTGGTGCCGGATGAATTACTAACGAAAGTTTTGTTGGTTCATTGTGTACGTGAGGTTCATTGTTGGACACATGACCCTACGTAATCGTGAGAAATACATAACCTCAAGATAGATAAGAGCAAATATTGCTAATAACACTTATGCAGGAGAAATAAGCACTTCTAAACTCATCATATTCTTGTATTAAAATTGAAATAGTGAAGGTAGAGCAAAACATTATTACTGAATATCCACTATAAATCATTATGACATAATACTGTTTGTTTTGTAGCGTTGGAGACTTTTGATACTTTTGCGGATTCGCTCCTGTCGATTTCGATCCGCAAGTGGATCGAGTCCGACGCATTCGTTCCTCGGAACGATATACCTACTGATCTGATGAATGCACTTTTCATGTAAGGTTCTAGCTAAGGCAGTCGCAGCACTTTTCGCAAATAAAATAGATTGGTTGTGTTTTTTACTGATAATATTGGGTTGGACAATTGCATTGAAATTAGAGAGTATTTGCTTTTGCCATTGCCAGTAAGTAATAAAACAAGCAAAAATGAAATTAAACTACTGTCAATCGATCGTAGGTATTCAATATATTAGAGGTGCCTAATAGAAACCAAAAATTCTTCTCATTAAATAAGTGATAAACTTCTTAAATAAAGGTATAACAAAAATTGGAATATCTTTAGGAGAAAACTAATAACGACAGAATATCACAACCTCCTGCATCCGTTTTCTCGATATTCGTTCCTCGGAACGATTCTGATTGAATTCTTGGAATAAATCCAACTTGATCCTACCCCGGATTCGTTCATTTGTACAGAGTCCGGCCGGAATAACACATCACTACTGTTTTGTTGAAATTATTTAAGTTGTTTAACAGTGTATTCACTTTGTGAAGACGATTCAAAGTATAGATAAGATATAATAAATATTTTATTCGATGCCTGTGATATACAAGACGGATGACCTGATAGTGCGCTGTTATGATTATGTTGTTATCATTTGCATCAATTCTTATGTCAAAATGGAGTCTGCTCAACGCATTCAAATAGTGCTGATTTCAAATGAAGGTTTCTGAAAATATCATAAAACAACAATGGCCAACATGAGTTATAACTTGCTCACCACGTCGGGATTTTGAGATATATCAGATTATGTAGTCTGAGAATACTTTTACTACTTTTGATGTTATAAAAAATTACCACAGGAAAGTACTAACGTCCACAATCATAAAAACTATAGATTATTTCCAACTGCTGTTCAACGATTAATTAACTTAATAGTTTGTACCACATGTAAATTAATATCTTCTGTGTACATTTTTCAATTCATGTTAATTTTCCTTCAAAATCTAATTTCTCTTATATAACATTTTGAAATTTCAATTTACTTCCTGTTTCTAGTTTTTTTTTAAATAATAAATCAAGTTGTAAAATTTGATAACATTTTTAAACTTCCATTTTCATTCAACCGATAATTTTTATTTAATAAAACTACTTGTAAATACTTAAGAACATTATGAAATTTCAATTTTCATTCAACATATGATTTTTTTATTGAATAAAACTTCTTGTAAATATTAAACAACGTTGTTCATTTTTTATAACCTTCCAACGTCTTGTTTTGTTGACTGGGATTAGTTGATGTGAGGTAACTTATAGACTACTAGTAGGACTCAGGGTGGCGCCCACTTATCTTTCCGTCTCGTAACGTAAGAATTAGTAGGATTACCCGAGAACCGGTAAGACCTACTCCTTGGGTCTCTACTAGTATATAACCCACGCCTGAGTAGCTCTTCGACGAAGTGGCCGTTGCATTACGTTTAAGAAAAATGGGCATTGCAGAGCATATATGGGCCAAAAGGATGTAAAATGAAAAAAATATCCAAAATTGTGGGAAACCAAAATGGTCAGGAGTTCGAAAAATAAATGGGTGAACAGGAACCAAACATAGCTGAAGAAACAGCTGACTAAATTAAAAATGTATCCAAAATCGATGATTAATTTATAGGATAGAACAATATCTGTAATTTGAAATTAACTAATGATAGAATGTATGATTTGAAACATGGGAAACTTTTGAGGATGTGCTAAGATTAGTTAGAAACATTGAATAATATCACTTTTTAAATGAAACTAACTATTTCTAGATAATTCTACAATAATTGAAAAAATGATAAAATTGGTAAAAATTTGACAATTCTTTCGATATTGCTATCATCATCAGAACTACAGAAATTACACTTCATGTGATGCCTACCTTATGTTCAATAATTATTTTTGGCTAGACCAAGAAGTGACCTACCTTGTGATTGACTTAATATATGTTAATTGAAGATAGAAGAAATATGATATTACAAATATTAAAGCTTAGAAATCATTAGCCTTATGGGGTTATCCATTACATGGGATGAATAACTTAATCAAAGTTTCTGAGGGTTTGACCCAAATAGACAGCATTACATTCTAGACATTTAAGTTTATATATACCAGACTTATTCAATGGATATATTTTTGTTTTTACATTTAACAATTTTGTACTAGCATTACTTTCTATTTTTAAAGAACTTTTTGTATTTGTTGCTAAATATATTACCTCTGAAATATTATTAGAAATATTATCGGCATATTTGATGGTTTTATAATTTTTCATTTCTTTAGTTTGTTTAGGAAACATTAGTTGTACTGCCACTTTTTCCTCTTTTTTATTAAGTAATTTATTGAACGATGAAAATAAAACACAGTAGCTTTCTCAAAACGAATGAGAAAGCTACTGTGTTAGTGAAATACGTCAACTAGTTTAAATTAAACATTAGTTCAAATAAATGAAGTTTTAAACAAATTAAATTGTTTTATTTTCATCGTTAAGTATGGATCTTCATCAAGTAAAAGCCTCATCTATTCAAGTAATTAATTTATTATATATAATGGTTGACCGTTGGATTATGCAATTTTTTAATTGTATTAATTATCAAGATTATATCTATGAAATTGACTGTCTCGACCCTTACTTCGTGAAATATGCTCATATTAGTGTTTTTAAATGAAACTCACGGTCTCTAGTTAATTCCACAATATAATACAAGTTATTGAAAATTCTAAAAAATTGACAATTGTTTCGATAAATCAATATCATCGTCAGAATGACTTCTGTCAATTTTTTAGAATTTTCAATAACTTGTATTATATTGTGGAATTAACTAGAGACCGTGAGTTTCATTTAAAAACACTAAAATTATATTTATTGATAGGAACTGGAAATGCTCTATGTATTACTGAATTATATTTATGTGACATGGGAGAATCGAAATTATATGGAATAGTCATATCAGTGTATGTGGGTTTTTCTGTAAATTCAATAATTAAGTACATTATTAACTCTTTGAATTTTGAAATAAAGAAAATTGAATCGAGCTACAAAAAACGTATCTGGTGTTTTTTCTCTATTTGCGGTTGAAAACCGTATTAATTGTAAAAACTTGAGACAACGAAAAAAAATCAAAGGGTGAACCACTAATTTGGATATGACTCCACAAGGGTACACCGAAAATCGCAAATATTGTACACTATTAAGAAGGGCTTGAATAGAGCTACAAAATACATGAAAAGTGTTCTTTCTCTATAAACCGTATGAATTGGAAAAACCTTTAAAAACGGAAAAAAATCAAAGGTTGGACCACTTATTTTGGATATAACTACACAAGGGTACACCAAGTATCTCAAATGATTTATACCGTTGGAATGGTCTTGAATATAGCTACAAAAAACAGTTAGGATGTTTTTTCTCTATCTGAGGACAGAAACGTATGAAGTGGAAAAAACTTAAAATACTCAAATTTCGAAATTTTAGATGGCCATTATGACCCCTGAATGATATTTGCAAGGATCGTGGTATGGTGCGATCATAATAACTTTTCGAGCTCTATCATCCTGCATAGTTTAATCCAAATCGTTAGAGCTGTTACAAAGTTGCCACAAATATATATATATATATATATATATATATATATACAAACTATCTAAAACGAGGTACCTTTATCATTGAGTATAGCTAGGAGACTCAAATTTCACTGTAACACCCTAAGTCAACTGACAGAATTCTAAAAACTTGACAATTGTTTCGATATTACCTAAATATCATCGTCAGAATGACAGAAGTTACATTTCATTTGATGCTTACCTGATGTTTAATTATTTTTGGCTAGTTCAAGGAGTGATTGAGTTAATATATGTTAATAGAAAAAAGAAGATATGATATTGCAAATATTAAAGCTTAGATATTATTAGCACTATGGGGATATCATGGATATAATTTTTCCCAATTAAGATCAGTATAACTGTGCAATGATATAGTGAACCAGGAAGACTATATCTGCTGATCTTTGGAATTATCACTTAGAAAGACAGTTTGAAAGTCGAGAACTCCCTGGATTCATCTGTTCATTGACATCTTGATATTGGGGTTTCTTAAGTGTCTTCTAATTTCTAATTATTCAAGGAAATCCAGTTCTTGTTTCTTATCACAAACATCCAGTACTTCTAGTTCTGTGTCAGGTTTCAATGAATGTTTGGTGTCAAGTGAATGTTTTGCGTGGTGGGATTTATCTGGTTGTTTTAGTCTGTATTATCGTAAGTGTTCACTGTATCGGATTTCCAAGTTTCTAAGGATTTGACCCACATAGGCAGCATCACATTTTGGACATTTATGTTTGTATATACCAGACTTCTTTAATGAGAATTTTTTGTTTTTACATTTAACAATTTTGTACTCACATTACTTTCTGTTTAAAAATAAGTTGTTGTATTTGTAACTAAAGTTATTATCTTCTAAAAATTATTAGAAATATTACCTGCATATGTGAGGGTTTTATAATTTTTTATTTCGTTAGTTTGTTCAGGAAATATTAGTTGTAATGCCACTTTTTCCTCTTTTCTATTGATTAATTTATTCATCCCATGTAATGGATAACCCTATAAGGCTAATTATTTCTAAGCTTTAATATTTGTAATATCATATTTCTTCTATCTTCAATTAACATATATTAAGTCAATCACAATGTAGGTCACTTCTTGGTCTAGCCAAAAATAATTATTAAACATCAGGTAGGCATCAAATGGAATGTAACTTCTGTCATTCTGACGATGATATTTAATATCGAAACAATTGTCAAATTTCTTAGAATTTTTAACATTTTTTTCAATATAGTGTGGAATTATCTAGAAACAGTAAGTTTCATTTAAAACAGTAATATGGGTAGATTCCACGAAGTAAGGGTTGAGACAGTTAATTTGACTTTTCATGGTTTGATTTATATGCCGCAGGCAGTTTGTATTGGGCTTGACGGTGTGGTGGCTTTTGTGGAGGTGTACTTACGTAACTCTGCAACTACAATTGCCTGTGATAAGTGAAATGTACTACACGAGAGCAGCTTTAGTATGCTATTCGTTTTATTGCGCCCCAATTGCATTGTCATTAATACTATTGGTCCCTCTGGGAGTGATTTTTAATAGAAATCAAATTCCTTTATTGCTACTAGACAGTTTTTAAATAATATTTTTCTCTCTTTCTACACATTCTTTCAATAACAGCGTCCTCGCTTCCCAATACATGCATACTTGTCTTCTTATTTTGAAAATTAAAAAAACATTGCTGACATCGTTGGGAGTGAAAACTGTCAACAAGATTTTGTAACAGGTTGTTCAATATTCTTTATAGATTATCCATGTCATTACATTGGTTAATGCTCTAATAACACATAATTTTACACTCAGTAGTTCCTGTTTGTTTTTAGAACAATAGGAAGAAATCCGTTAATCATTGTATAAAAAAAGTCATGTTCGACTAACTATTAACAATATCTTAGAATATCGTTTTTATATATAGGAAACAATGTGTCCCATTGTTCTGTACAAAATATTTCCATTATTTAATTTCAGTCTTGATTTTGACATGAAATGTATTAATGTTATTGGTTTCATTTTAAAAAGTTATGTTATGTGAAAATATAATTAAGTTTTCTCTTCATATATTGGTCTCTGATACTGTTCTTCATTCATTTCATTCGGTCCATGAATTTTCTTCTAATATCTTCAAATACCTTCAATTCAATTATCTGTAAGACATAATGTCTTTGTAGCAAAGAATACTGTTAGGTTATTGATGCTTTGTTAACTTTAATTTCAATTTTCTGGTTTATTTTCCATCAATTCTTCATGTCCATACTATAACATTGTGTCATTCTATGAGCTATTTTCACATAAGTATTATTGGTCACGTTGTTCCAAGGTATTTGAAAGTTTCGATCTATTCAGATAACTGTTTCAATGTATACTTGTTAATCAAGATATTCTTGCACTATCAGAATGAAAAATAAATAACTAAGCACATTCTATTAAAACCATAAGACGTTTTCATACCTTACTTGACAGAGAGAATGTTTAATCTACGCCGCTGAATTTTTTATTTGGCAATTCTTCATGTACCTATTTATTTGCATCAATAAAGTAATAACTTTCTGAAACTGAATATTTAATAAGAAATATTGAGGTGATAGATCATCAATATTAGCTACTGTTATATATTTAATATCTTTAACCTATTCAGTATTCAATTTGGAGAAATAAAATGGAGGATTGATTAGACTTCTTTAAATAGTTTGACATACAACTTTTATAATTCAAATGACATTGGCTAAAGCAAAAACAACTTACGCAATATGGCAAATAACGGCAGTGAGAGTATTTTTATATACATTAACTACATGTAGATCAGTGGTAATTATTAATAAGTATAACCTAGGGTCATAGTGATAGAATAATTTATATATTTAATGGATGTGCAGATATTGAAAGCGATGTTATTGTAAATTTTAGCTTTGATACTATGTTGTTAATGAGCAACATTATATGAGAATATATGTTCATATCTTTAATGAAAATAATTTGTTCTATAACTGCACAGGATCGTTTACAAGTTAGAACTTTTATTGAGGATATAACTAATAACAGATAAATTAATAACCATATTTGCATAGTTTTTAAAATACCAATAACCATTTGTGATTCAATTTCCAGATTTATGACAAAAAGATATTTGATTCTCGCGAAAGAAAGTCTACAACTTATTTTTGAGCAGATGAAAGAAATAGATAAAAACTGAACTGCGTTGAGGAGTTAAGTTAAAGTTTCTGATACTGAGAATGTGTATGTATATGTTATGTCATCCTTGGGTCTGTCGTTGCTTCAGATTGTATTTTGCTTTTCCAGTAACAATTTATCATATTATTCAATGGAATTTACTCTATTATTACTAATATGATTGAAAAATAAATCTAATTGTCGTTCACTATCTATCTAAGCTTTCTAATAGTGTAAGAGACACTGTTGATAATTCAAAAAATGTTTTGAATGATTATGAAAAGAAATACATCATAAATATAAGGGGTTACCAATGGAATGTCAAATCACAAATTTTGGCAAACATTTTTATGGACAGTTTAGAAAAAAAATCAATGAATGTAACATTTCAAAAAATATATTATTTTGGTATAGATATGTAGGTGACATATTAGCCTGTTTTACAAGTAGTTAACAACAATTAGATGTATCCATCAACCAATTTACACCCAAAAATTAATTTTACATTAGAAGTTGGAGGAAATAACTCAATCAATTTTCTTGATTTCGAAATTCAAAGAGTTAATAATGTACTTGATGCTTGAATTTACAGAAAAACCCACACACACTGATGTGACTATTCCATATAATTCCAATTCTCCCATGTCACATAAATTAGCAGCATATTATTCAATAATACATAGAGCATTTTCAGTTCCTATCAATAAATATAATCTTGATAATTATTACAATTAAAAAATGGCATCATCCAACGGTTATCTAAACAGAAACAGTGAGTTTCATTTAAAACAGTAACATGTAAAGTCACTCTATATGATACACAGTAATTTATTTTTCATTCAAAATGTCAATTTTCAAATGGCGGAAAAATAGGAGCGCGTTCACCCATCACGATGAAATTCTGTCAGTTAATTTAGGGCGCTACAGTGAAATTTTGAGTTATTTGTGGCAACTTTGTAACAGCTTTAACGATTTCGATTAAACTATGCAGGATGATAGAGCTCGAAAAGTTATTATGATCGCACCATACCACGATCCCCGCAAATATCCTTCAGGGGTCATATGGCCATCTAAAATTTCGAAATATAAGTATTTTAAGTTTTTTCCACTTTATACGTCTCTGACCTCAGATAGAGAAAAAACATCCTAACTGTTTTTTGTAGCTATATTCAAGACCATTCCAACGGTATAAATCATTTGAGATACTTGGTGTACCCTTGTGTAGTTATATCCAAAATAAGTGGTCCACCCTTCAATATTTTTCCGTTTTTTAAAGGTTTTTCCAATTTATACGGTTTTTAGAGAAAAACACTTCTCATGTATTTTGTAGCTCTAATAAAGACCTTTCTAATAGTGTGCAATATTTGAGATTTTCAGTGTACCCTTGTGGAGTTATATCCAAATTAGTGATCCGCCCTTTGATTTTTTTTCGTTGTCTCAAGTTTTTACAATTTATACGGTTTTCAACCGCAAATAGAGAAAAAACACCAGATACGTTTTTTGTAGCTCGATTCAATTTTCTTTATTTCAAAATTCAAAGAGTTAATAATGTACTTAATTATTGAATTTACAGAAAAACCCACATACACTGATATGACTATTCCATATAATTTCGATTCTCCCATGTCACATAAATATAATTCAGTAATACATAGACCATTTCCAGTTCCTATCAATAAATATAATTTTAGTGTTTTTAAATGAAACTCACGGTCTCTGTTTTTCCAATTAATTCGGTTTTCAACCGCAAATAGACAAAAAACACCTGATACGTTTTTTGTAGCTCGATTCAAGATCTTTCCAACGCCATAGACAGAATACTCCGGGTTTCTGATGTACATTACAGGTGTAACGGCAATAGGTTGTTAATAAAAAAAAAAAATTTCATTTCTAATACGGAAGGAAAGCTGCTAAAAATAAAACAACTAAAACTAAATATCGATGCAATAAATGTTCAAGATTCCTATGTTTGAATTGTTTCTTTGAATGTCATAATGCCTTCCTAAAGCCTTAATCACCTACACATTATATTGTATCTTTCTCTCACAATAAAAGTTTTTTTTATAAAAAGAATATCTCATTTTTATTTTTTTATAAAATTATCGGGCCATGGTGGGCCACATAAGTCCACCACATACAGGCCAAATAGACTAAAATGAAGCCAAAACATTCAAGAATCTATCCTAATATAGTTTACATTGATTCGGTGGGTCAGTATTATCCACCGAGGCCAGAAGCAAAATTTGGTATGGTGCCTTACATAGACCCACCACGGCCCCTCAGAAATATTTTGATGTCAAAAAATGGTGGGCTCCTTACACCCACCACGGCACTTGACGTGTTAATATAGTTGTAACTTGTAATTTATAATTTCTTGTTAACTTGGAAAAGAGACGCTAGGTCCAGTAGTAAATCTGAGAGAGGGGATATTTGTTGTTTCGGTTTTAAAACCTTACCTGACAAAAACCTTTAAGTGTGGAAAAGTGTATTAACCCTCTGAGGAGTTGGAGGTTAGTTTAAAGGAGTCTTGGGTGCTTGCCTAAACTTCTCTGGCGCCCTATTTATGAATTCGGCTTAAATATAGAAGAAATTAACTGTCTCGACCCTCGAATATTTGGTCGTTATTTTCTTATACCAGTTATATTTTTAAGTATAATACTTTTGTATAAATCCTGTTTTGCAACTGAATGATTCTTTTGTAGTAATCCGTTAGTAGATCGTGATATAGTTCAAGAACTTTATGGTGTATGAATAAAATCCATCGTAAAGAGTATTAGGTTGAGTACGTCAGCCATTTTCTATCTAATATTAGAAAAATTGACTGTCTCGACCCTTACTTCGTGGAATATGCTCATATTAGTGTTTTTTAATGAAACTCACGGTCTATAGTTAATTCCACAATATAATAAAAGTTATTGAAAACTCTAAAAAATTGTCAATTTTTTAGAATTTTCAATAACTTTTATTATATTGTGGAATTAACTAGAGACCGTGAGTTTCATTCAAAAACACTAAATATAGAAGAATAAAGTGTGAATATGTAGCCATAGGTTACGTTTATTATAAAAAGATTAAAAATAGTTATCGTACTTATGTCACTCTATATATCGTATGATTTGATCTCACATTTTTTATAAGGGGTGTACATGCGTCATCTATTTTAACCTCGTCAAGGGGTTTTTGGACTGATTGTAAACCACAGAAAATTTAATTTATCCGTTCTGCTTACCGTTGAGTTCAATTATTTTCTGTGTAGATGTTGCATTGATATATTAATACAATTTGAATGCATGGAAACTTGTTCCGGCACCTGAGGTTTGAAGTGCTTATTCTAGATTGACATAAGCATTGGTTTTTATTTATTTATTATCAATAATCTTCATTTTTTATTCAAGTGAAGGTGAAAAAAATTAATTAGGAATGGAGTCACATTAATACCATTAATAGGTACTGCAGGAGCTCATATACTAGTTTATAATACAGGTTTTTTAAATATCAAGGATTTTTTCTGAGGTTTGAAGTGCTTATTCTAGATTGACATAAGCATTGATTTTTATTTATTTATTATCAAAAATCTTCATTTTTTATTCAAGTGAAGGTGAAAAAAATTAATTAGGAATGGAGTCACATTAATACCATTAATAGGTACTGAAGGAGCTCATATACTAGTTTATAATACAGGTTTCTTAAATATCAAGGATTTTTTCTTAATTACCAAGATACGATAATCATGCTTAAGTAGTTTTCCTTAAGTGAATGATGGTATCAATAGTAAAATTAGACTAAAATCTGAATAATTATGAGAAGAAACACTTATTGATATTACGCTACTAATCATGATTTTCGTCTGAAAATTGATTTTAATAATTCAAATAATTGGAAGGGCGTTTGAATAAAATAAAAACCAATTAAAAAGGGGATCTTGCTGTAGATCCAAGGCAAAATCAAAATTATTTGTCTATCAAAATTATATTTGTTCATAGGAACTGAAAATGCTCTATGTATCATTGAATTATATGCTGCAAATTTATGTGACATGGAATGATGATGGAATTATATGGAATAGTCACATCAGTAAATTGAATAATCGAGCACATTATTAAGTCTTCCTTTTTAAATCAGGAAAATTTATTGAGTTATTTTCTTCAACTTCTAATGTGAATTTAACTTTTGGTTTAAAATGGTTGAGAAATACATCGAATTGTCGTTCACTACCTATAAAACAAGCCTGTCTAAATAGCTATAACAAAATGAGATTTTTTTTCTAAACTGCTAAAATTGGTAATATAAGGCTTCCCATTGGTAAATAGTATGTTCCGCATCAAGTTTAGAAAAGTGGAACTTTACTTGACGAGCATAGTTAGTTTGACAAGGTGCGCGTACTATTTTTTCGCATTTTGTAAGTAATGCATTTCATAATAAAATCTAAAAAGAATAGTTAGTGAAGAAAATCTAACATAACATAGTAGTATGACTTCTCGGTAACTTAGCAATCTAAACAAGATGTTTTTTTTGTTATTTACAACTATTGACAGCACCCAAATTAGATCATATTTGAAGAGTGAATTTCACAAGAATTATGGAAATGGGTAATGAAAACGACTTGGAAGGTGTTCTGAATGCGGCCCGCAAAGCTTCTTCCAGTTTGTTTACAGTTACTTAAATCCAAGGAAAGATACGAGAAAGCATATAATATGTTCTGCGAGAGAAACACCAGGAATTTTAAAGGCATTGTCGAAAATTTGATGCTGGAATACTTTTACGAGAAGGTAAGCTATTTTATATGGTTAAAGTGCGATATATGGGTACTAATTTTGTTATTTGTTTTAGGTTAAAGTCCTCAAAGTTTCCAGTTTATGGCCCATGTACTCTATGATCAAAGTCACAATAGTAAACATACGGATATTTCACAATATAAAAAGTTTATCGCTTTTTTGAAACGTCAAAATGACAAATATTAATCTAAAAAATCAAATGTTTCGACAAGTTTTTGAACGGAGCTCCAGAGAATAAGTTTCTGTTGATGAAAGTGGTATCAATTAATAAAAACTGAAGACATAGAGGATTCAGTAACAATGCTGATAGTAACGTTACAGTATACCAAAACAAAAGAACACGTGTATTTACCGTAGGATCAGACGGCAATGGTTATGAAATTTACTACAAGTACTTACTCTTAAGACCCAAAACAGTAAGTCACAATCGATTTTTCCTGTTTCATCGTCATGGTAAATGTAGAATACAGCCAGTTGGCATCAACACTTTTGCAAAAATCCCACAAAAAATTACAGACTATCTAAAACTTCCTGATGCCTCCAGCTGCACCGGTCATTGTTTGAGAAGAATATCTGCAACTTTTCTTGCTGTCAATGGCGCTGATATTCAGGATCTCAAACGGCATGGGGGATGGCGGTCCACAAGCGTAGCTGAAGGATACGTGGAAGAAAGCATTGATAATAAAATGAAAAATTATCAAAAGTTATATAACAATGTCCAACTGGGACTACCTCAAGAATATATGCTTCTCGATACTAACAAAAGACAGAAAACCTCAGAACCCGAGAAAAAATAAACCCAGTTGAGACTTGGACCTTTTCAAAGAACTTGCGACTTGGAGAATCACAGCTGGTGCAAAAACAACGGAAGACCTGGAAAAAGTAATAGGAGAAGCCTACCGTGCAAACCTCACAACAAAAATAACGATAAACAGGACATCTTTCTGGTGGAATCAAGATATTGAGAAAAAGAGACAGGAGTGTATCAGACTCAAGAGAAAGGTATCAATAATGAACAAACGTGCGCCAAGAAACGAAAATGGAGCACGGGATGACCATAGGAGATGTAGAAAGAAGCAGCAGTTCTTAATAAACCAGTCCAAGAAAAAACACTGGGACGATTTATGCAAAGAGCTGGACGATATTATCTGGGGCACAGGATATAAAATCGCAGCCAAAAAACTGGTAGGATATCTCCCTTTCAATATCTCAAAGGGACAAAAAATCAAAGCTACAAAAGATCTCTTTCCAAGGAAATCAAAGAGCTGACGAAAATCTAGAGTTGATGAAGCCACTGCACCTTAACCGTTCTCAGCCGAAGAGCTGAAAAATGTATTACCTACTGAACTCCATCAGTAAGGTCTACGAGGGATTATTGAAGGACAGACTAGAAAAGGAACTGGAAGCTACTCGAGGCCTATTATAAAACCAGTTCGGTTTCCGTAAGAAAAAATCCACAATTCAGGCCTTAGAGAAAGCTGTTGACATAGCGAAGGAAAACGCAAGGAACAAGTGGGCCGCACTAATCACCCTCAACGTTAGGAATGCCTTCAATTCAGCGTCCTGGGATAGAATATTGCATAAACTGGAAGAAAGATGCGTGGCAAGTTACCCACTAGAAATCGTCGATTCCTACTTACAAGACAGGTCATTGCAAATTAAGAAATACTTATGCTTAGATGTCACGGCTGAAGTTCCACAGGGCTCAGTACTCGGTCTTACCCTATAGAACGTGCTATACGATGATGTGCTGGATGAACGTGTACCGATGGGAGTTAGCCTACTTGCATACGTAGACGACTTGGCAATAATCATTACTGCTGCAGACAAAGAACAGCGGAACGAAACGTTGCACCACATAGACTCCTGGATGAAGTAAAACGAGCTTGAGTTGGCTCCTCAGAAATCAGAAGCGGTCATTCTCAAAGGGCAGAGAGGGAAGGAAGAAATCAAATTTATGTGTGGCGGAGCAGAAATACCTCGCAAGATGTGCCCGCTATACCTGGGGGTCACCCTGGGGGAAGGATTTAGTTTCAGTCAGCATATAAAGACTGCGACCCGAAAGGCCGAGAAGAAGGTGGCAGCCCTTACTAGGCTTACGCCAAATATCAAGGGTCCTAAGTCAAAAGAGAGAGAGAGAGATGCTATACAGCATGGTGCAGTCCATTCTGCTATATGGCGCTCCCGTCTGGCATGAATATATGAGGTTTAAGAAATATAGAGAACTACTCACTAAGGTACAACGAAGGATGCTCCTCAGAGTCATCAGTGCATACCGTATAGCATCTGCTAAAGCGTTACAAGTGGTGTCTGGTGTAAAACCAATTCACCTTTTAGTCGAGGAGAGGTGGAGGCTATATATGAGAATGAATGGAAATAGCACACAGGCCAAGAGGGAAGAAATAACAATAACCCTGAATAAGTGGCAAGAGCTCTGGGATGACACCGTAGTCGAGGCACAGTGGACCAAGTTTCTGATACCAAACTTGGGTGACTGGATAGGCTGCAGGCACACGCAGGTAGACTATTTTCTTTCACAAGTACTTACAGGACACGGGTGCTTCAGAGTGTATGTTAAGAGGATTGGAAAAACAGAAACAGACAAATGTCCGTACTAAAAAAATCGTGGACACCGTGGACCATACTATTTTTGAATGCGAAATATGGCTTACAGAAAGGTGTAATAAAATCGACCCTGATAAAATCTATCTACAAGTAAATGTAATAACGCTGTCACCACTGAAATAAACTAGACCTCTAATAAAATCTAGACCCTTATTTATTTTAACATGTAACTGTAATAAAGTAGACCTTACTTTTAGTATCACCCTAATCCTGGGTGGTTTTGTTTAAATTTGAGAATGGTTCGCAAACCGCTGTCACCAGATGTACAACTCTACCCTTCTTTGATACCGAGTTGATTCTCAAAAAACAAAAAAAATCCGCTGTCACCAGTGTAATAATCTTAGCCAACAAAACTTAATAATCAGTGTAATAATCTATCCTCCTGAAAAAAAAATCCGCTGCTCTATATGTACTAAAAATATGGGTCAGAAAAAAAAGAGAAATATTTCCTACCTATCTTTTGGCCGCTCTCTATTGATCCCGACCCTAGATTGTTGCCGATTTCTGCCTCCAAAGAGCGGCTGAGCGTGCAAGGCAATCCAGTCCGATTTCTTTTAGCTAGGTTCGCCTGGTCTTAAAACGGATGTATCCTCCTTTGCCAGGACAGGGCTGTCTTCCTCGTTTCTGTCGCACGTCCACGTTAATACACTTCCAAAGGGGAAATGTTGGGGTAGGGGAGTTGGGTGAAATAATATAGAGCCAACAAGTTATACAAAATACATATATAATAAAAAATAACGTTTATAAATCCTTAGATACAGCTATGCATACTTAACCCTAACAATAATCCCGAAGGACTCAGTTCCCAAAATTCCCCGTTATAATTTCTACCTATACATAAAATTTGTCTAAAAATTTATTCATTGCTTATTCCTACCCCCTGTATAAAACGATAATTATGAACGGAGTTCCCGTTTTTCCGGGGGTGGCAGTGAGCCTATCCTATCAGCTCGGACCTTTACAACAACTGCGGGAGAAGAGTGTAGCTTATTATTATTCGTTTCTCAATATTTCTATTCCCCTGCGACGAGAAAACAAATAAATCGTATGTGTAAATTTGCTTTTAACCACAATAAACGTTTCACGTTATGTCGATTCAGGTCGCCATTGACCTTCAAAACGAAAGTGAAATTCTTGTTCTATACAGAAATTCTGATGAGCTAATGAAATAGTTTAAATTATTTATCGACACTGGCGGTCCAAGTTGCGAAATTCCCCAGTAGTTTAATTACATATGTTAATTTATGCTTTTACCCAGGCAAAATATAATCGAGTTATAATTTATAATTACGGCTGAACGAAAGACTGATAACAAAGGTTCTCTACAATCAATTTACTTTTCAGCACGAGTTCGCTGACACCCACGCAAATATGGCAAGCATCCGCTCCGGCCTTTTTGTTTTTTTTTCTACTGCCTACAAAATTAACCTTGCCTAACTTTCTATCTATTTCCTACTTTCGAGGTGGAAGAGAAAATCCGTAACTCAACATATGATAATCTCCTACTTAACAAAAATGAAACCCAACTCGTGTCAGGTTGACGAAACTCTGGAAATCGAAATTATTTCAGTACACACGGTAAATTAACTGTTCGTTAGGACGAAAAACTCAATCTGAGAGTGAACAGATGTGTCCATTCTCTTTGAAAATCAACAATAAAACAAATCAAATAAATAATATCTGCTATCGCTACACCTGGTATATAGAAATTTTCTTATGCTCCCAAGTTCAGACTCCAGCTCGACCAATAACGAGTGAATATATATATCACTAATAAAAGAAATTTATCCCAATCGAACTCTAATTCAAAAACTTACTGTTTGACAATCTTCCTCCGTCACGTCGGGAAATTTCTTGATTTTCTCTAACTGTTTGGTCGCTACGTATCGTACCCGATAAACGAAATCGTTTAAGGTTGAAAGGCAATTAGCGTAGAGGGTAAATCTACCGTTTGTGTATCGAAGTAGGAGACAGTATCACCTCCTAACACAACGGTGAGATTTTCTACCTCTCGTACAGCTAACACTAAAACACTAGTTACCGTTGCAAGGGAAAACCTTTCCCTTCGCGCGTTCGGCCCCCGGTACCCACTGCCGTTCTTGATCTCTCTACACCTTTTTTTTTGTTTTCCCCCGACATTGATTTTGGGGTTTTTGTCGACTTGCAAAAAACAACTTTTGTTTTTTTGAATCGTGCTAGTTTATGTTATTGAAATCCTTCTTTTTAAAACAATCATTTTGCTTTGACCCAGTATTTCTCTCTTCTGTTTTGGCTTCGTATTTGTTTTATTAAACATAATGTGGGTCGTGTTTCCATTTAATATTATGATTCAAAATAAAATATGTTTTACCGTGTGTTCTGAAACTTTCTACAATAAAATTATTCTTCTGAATATCCGTATTTATTACAAAGGGAACAACTGTATGTGAGCATAGGCACACACCTCACGGCAGTTAACTTGTCGCAAACTATGATGGCTGACAGCAGGAAATGGAAAGCAACTCAACATTTCATAGTCACGATACTGAAACATAAGGAAATAAAAGGAAGACAATAGGATAGAGGATAGTATGTATTAGACCACTTATCAACCTGATGTTATGAGAAGAGCAATACCAGATTTTGATGAGTCGAAGAGGGAGGTTTAGTGAATAGACTAGGGTCATCTTCCCTAGAGTCCTACACTACCAGGGAAAGGAAGAACAAGTACCTGCCCGAGCATGAGCATCCTCCTCGTCAAAAAAGCCCAAGAATTCCTCATAGGGATTGTGGTGAATGAGAAAAATGTTCAGCAACAACTAGTTAATGCAGCGAGGTCAGAAGTTGTATCCTTTTCCTTAAATAATTATTCTTTTAATATTTATTGTAATAAGATATAAAAAATTTTTCTTGTTAAATTGTGTTTTGAATTAAATTGACGTTCTATGCAGTAATGGTTGGTATGCTGTAGAGTGGCTTATATCTGTAGGATTTTGAGGTCATTAATCTAGTGCATTACTGTACAAAATGTGAAAACCATTCATTTTGATAATAAGGTCTATATTCAAAATAAAGGTTTAATAATGGGAAGCCCTATATCACCAATTTTGGCAAACGTTTCTATGGACGGTGTAGAAAGAAACATTTTTGAATGTATCATTTCGAAAAATATCTTATTTTGGTATAAATATATAAATGACATATTAGCTTGTTTTATAGGTAGTGAACGACAGTTAAATATATTTTTCAACAAGATTAATAATTTACGCCCAGAAATTGAATTTACACTAGTAGTTGAAGAAATTAACTCAATCAATTTTCTTGATTTAAAATTTCAAAGGCTCAATAATGTTTTTGATTATTAATTAGTTTGACTTTGTCGACTGTAGTGGATGTATTCAACTATATTAGTAATCTTACTTTGACAACGTTAATGTAGGAATTAATAGGTATTATATACAAATGTATCGCACACATGGATTATGGTTTGAACTTCGATGGTATTTAGATTGGAACGTAATCACGAACTTAATGATTTCGGAAAAACGTTATGTTTCGGCTTGATGACGTAACCAATAATAGCGACTGTATAACTCTACTTTGGTATTACTTGAATACTGACTAAGAAACTGTGTGTTTGACTTAGAGACTTAACTTTACGTAGAAATGATGAGTTTTGACTTTTGAGTACACGTGTTTGACTTGAATAGTAACTCAGAAATGATATGTTTCACTTAGTAATTTAGCTTGACATAGAAACGATGAGTTTCGACTTGGATTACACGTGCTGAACTTGAATACCAGCTAAGAAATAGTATGTTTCACTTAGTAACTTAACTTGACATAGAAGCGATGAGTTTCGACTTGAATTACACTTAGAAACGATGAATTTTGACTTTGAGTACACACTTGACTCGAATACTAACTAAGAAACGGCATGTTTGACTTACGTGAGATGTAACTCTCGGAGGGACTATATGTCCCGACTTTGTTGCACAACTGAGCAACCGGTTTATTATTCAAGTAACTACTTTGTTAATTGTGTAACTGGTAACTGGCTTTCTTCACGCTGGAAGGTGTGTTAGATACAAAAACTTCAAGGGGGTATGTTTTCATGAATATTGGGACACCTTGCCGATTGGTGCTTATTGTTAAATCGGCCGGTACAATTGACAAGAATCAACAATGTAACACAGCCTTTATGTGTTCAATCACCATAGAAAAATATTTCAAGTTTATGATTGTCCTATTGAAGACATTTTAAAGCATGAATTGCTACTGAGGCAATTTCTAAGGTGCAAAATGGTTTTATTAAAGGCTTTCCGATACTTATCTTTCCTTAAAGATTCCGTTTCTTAACACAGCGGAAGCTCATCATAAAAGCATTACAATGGGATATTTATAATCAAAAGAATTATTTTTCTATGGTGTTACAACACTAAATAAAAAATGGTATTATGAAAACGTGATATTTTCATAATCATACAACAATGTCACAGGCATAAAAGTAGTTATTCCTTCAAATTCATAACAATATCAAGCGGATACAAAAAGAATTTATATTCTCAGATAGCCGACAGACTAGCAATTATTCACATTTTTGAAGCTACAGTAATATATACTACAATGAAAGGGTTTACATTCCTAAACATAGGGTAAACTGGCCTAAAATGACATACTCGGGTAAAGTGACATATTGGCCATATTGCTACTCTGAGAACTGACGCCGCCGCCCTAAATGCGTAATTGCAAACATTCTTTTCATCCGTGATCTTAGTCTAGTTTATTCAACGCGACAAGCCGCATGCGTCTTCGTCGAATTTCCAAAAGTCGTTTTTCTCTAATCAAGAAAATATTTGTACGGTCAACTAATTCGGCTGTAACAATTCATGTGGTAGAATACGCCTAAGTTGGCTTAGTACAGGTAAGCAATGTGACTTTTCTTCTATTTTAGTGTAGTTAAACTTTTGTTTTGTGCTTTTAAAATATATATATATTCTAATCATTTCTGAGGAATCGTTGTTTTGGGTAAAATGACATACACAGTGTTGGGGTAAAATGACATACCTAAGTCATTTTAGGCTGAAGTGCATTTTTATTTTTATTTCAGATAATATGGTTGGTAAATACACGAGAAAATCGCTTCGTCAAAACTGGAGCGAGGTGAGCATGCGGGAAGCTATTCAAGCAGTGCAAAACGGTGATATGGGTTGGTTGGCAGCATCTAGAAGATATGGTATACCTCAAGCAACACTTAGACGCAGAGCACAAGATAAATAAAAACATTGAACGGTTCAAAAAAGGGTTTAACCTACATTTTCCGGAGAACTTGGGCGTGAAATAGTGGAACATATGAAAAAATTGGAAACGTGCATGTTTGTGTTAAACACGAATGAGGTAAGGCAGTTGGCGTTCCAATTAGCTAAAAAGAATAAGTTAGCTCACCTATTTAATAAAATGAAAAAGCGCTGGTTGGGATTGGCTTTTGAGCTTCAGGGAACGTAACCCAGATATTTCACTTAGAACTCCCGAAGACACATCAGCGGCTCTTGCGCAGGGATTCAATAGGTCGCAAATTAAGAAATTTTTTGATATACTGGAACGTGCCGTGGCGTAAAATAACATCACATTTGACCGTATCTATAATGTAGACGAGACCGCGCTTTCCGCGGTTCAGCGGCCGCAGAAAATAATGGCTATAAAAGGAAGGAAGCAGGTTGGTGTCACTACGAGTGCAGAACGGGGGGCCAAACACTACTGTAGTTTGCGCCATGAATCCAATAGGTAATTTTATACCACCAAGAAAGAAGTGGAAGCCAGAGGTGATTGATGACGCACCAGCTGGAACATTGGGCTCGTGTGAAGAATCGGGCTGGATGACGGGTGACCTTTTTTGAGTGTGGCTCAAGTTTCATGGAAAGTTTACAAACTCATCCCAAGACAATGAAACTCTGCTACTACTTGATGGTCACGTTATCCACAAGCAATTGGAAGTTATTAAGATGGCTAAAGAAAATGGTGTCATGATTTGCTTTCCTCCACACTGCACGTACCGGTTATAACCCCTGGACGTTTCATTTTTGGCCCATTATTCGCTTATTATAATCAAGCAATCACAAAGTAGTTAAAAATAATCCTGGTACATCTGTAACTCCATTTCAAGTGGGAAAGCTATTTGCGGAAGCCTATGAACTGAGTGCATCAATGGAAAATTCCATTAGTGGTTCAGAAAAACTGGAACCAATCCGTTCAACACAGATATTTTTCTCGGCTGGATGTTTCATGCTTCTTTAACAACCGACATTCCTGAACAAAATGATCCCGAACTAGGAACATCAGACTATCAGCCTCCACTCACACCCCCACCACCACTGGACGCTCTTGAGATAACGGACATTCCTGGATCATCAAATATCTCTAAGATA
Source organism: Galeruca laticollis (assembly GCA_963921935.1). Taxonomy (NCBI): domain Eukaryota; kingdom Metazoa; phylum Arthropoda; class Insecta; order Coleoptera; family Chrysomelidae; genus Galeruca; species Galeruca laticollis. The sequence continues at coordinate 65,740,823 of OY998183.1, forward strand.
ACTCTAAATGAAGAAGATTCACTAGACTATAGCCAAATTTCCGTAGAGAGCATAATTCCAATACCAAAGGTTTCCACGACTTTCAAACAATCAAAGCGCAAGAGACGAGGGGCGATTATGCTGACCTCAACACCAATACTGGAAGAAGTTAAAGCGAAAGAGGAGCAGAAATGCTTAGTGTTGGAGCGACAGGCAAAACGAAGCCAAGCTGTGGGAGGATGAAGATGAACAAAAAATCCAAGATCCATTTGCTGGGATTGGAGATAATGAGGAAGATGCTGCATGTATTTATTGCATCCAGGCGAGCTTTGTATGCGGTGTCAAAAATGTGAGAATTGGAGTCACGCCGAGTGCTCTGGTGTTTCCTCCCCAACAAAGTTATTCACTTGAGAACTTTGCGATTGATTTTGGTTTTGTTTTATGTTAAATCTTGGATTTTCTCATGTTTAGCTGGGTATGTTTTCCCTTATATTTTTGTTTACGTTACCTTTATTTTTGTTATAAAAATTAGACTATTTTGTAATGCCTTTTCCTTCTTCTATTTTCCACCTTTCATATAGAAAAACTACCTATGTCATTTTACCCTAGTATTATCCTAGAATGACATAGAATGACATACTGCACAGTTTTTATTAATTTGGGTGTCATCTTTACAAAACGTAAAAGTTTGCGGTTTAGTGCCTTTAATAGCTAGAGTCATGAACTAAGGAAGCCATTAATCTCCAAATGGACGCTTGAATATTTGTTTCTCAAGTTTTGTTGCAGTTTTTGCTTAAGGTATGTCATTTTAGGCCAATTTCCCCTACTCTCCCCTTTGAGAGAATACGATCCACAAATATGTTTTTAAGGTCTATAAAAGTTTAACTTCAGAGTTCGACGGTAGAATCGGAAGTAACGTTACCTTTTCACATTTCGGACAACTGAAGATTTCGCGGCTTTCACTAACACTGTAGGCACTGTACCATCACTACCTGGTTAGAACTTCAGTATTATTCCCAGTGCCCATTGTGGGGGTGGAATGTTGTCTTCTCATAGCACGACCACGGCACGGGGAATTTCCGGTTTTTTCCCATCTAGTACGAACGGTCAACTCGTTCAAGTATTCTTTGCTCCACCGTGTCCAGAAATGTATGTGCTACCCGTGAGACAGACGATTACCGAGAGTCGTGGAATAATCACGACTTCGCAAGTTGGTCAGTGAATCACCTAATTAACCAGTTGATGTACTCAGCACATGACTTCACCTTATGTAACGAGGCTACCAGTTTTCCCCCAACATTATTTTTCTAATACCTTACTTGAAAAAAACTCTTTATTTAATAACAAAAATTTCATAAAACTGAAGAAAAAAATGGATTCCTCGTGTTAAATTACATGATACTGCATAAATATTTTCCATATATTCACTGTAAACCAAAAATTTTTCGGTCAGACCGCAAAATTTTTGAAAAGTGTTTAACACGCTCCCATAAAAAAACTATAATTACGAAACTATGTTATATATCGATTCCTTTCTTACATCTAACCTAACCCTTATTCTTGCATATTTCATCAAGTTTTCTTCGGCACTCCCATATCAACTTTGAATAAAAGACATGTGAGCTCAGTGCTTTGATAGCTGCTTGACTATTGGCTTAAATCACTATGTCACATTTCCTTCTAAGTTAATTTCCACACACATTTTTTAATTACAAGTATTTTTGCCTGAATGATGCTCGGAGTATTTGGTGTCAGCTCCGAATGCTCTAGCGCTAGTTCCTGTTGAGGTTTTTTAACCATCTCTGTACTATTTAATGGTATTTTATTTGAGAGTTTTGATGTATTTCCTTTCACAGTGTTCTTTCTTAATTACCATCGTAATGAAGCTCTTTTCGATGCTTACTTTCTTGATGATTTCGTCACTGGAAAGATTCGCTGATGATGTGTACTTTGTTAGATAGGAACAGGTTTTCTGATTTTTAATAATCTCATTGCCTGTATATTTACCAGAGCTAAACGGAAACATTTTATCTTATTATAGGCAACAGCCAAGTTATTTACTGTATATTGTTATACTCACATTCATATTCGACGAACAAATTACTTTGAGTACGTATAAGAAAATATGCTCATTGCAATCAATCAACTGATAATCAAAATATTGTGGTGGACTTAAAGGTTATAAAATTTCTCTCTTCAGATTTCCAAGACCTTCCTCAGCACCATATTGAGAAATTCCTGTCGACACCTCCACATGGCGACACTCAATCTACTGCGAACCGTATGTCATTAAGTAAACTAGTAGTAAAAAAGTTAATTTGGACTAGATATTAAGTAAGGATCTATTGGTATGGCGTTTATTGAAAAAATATATAAAATAGAGTATAACTAAATCGACTCAGTCAAAATATATACTATAATACTTTGAAACTTATCATTAGGTAATATGAAATTAATTAAAATCGTCAATTACTATTTAAATGTGTTTAAAATTTATATTTAGAAAAATTTGTTATTTTCGTTGAGGCGTAGATAAAGTATAGTACTTAACACGAGTTGTAAGTGCGTAGTAATTTTTCCACTGCTAGTTATAACTCTCGTTACGTAATATACTATTACAGAATACCATATCGAAAACATGTAAGTGTGAAAATCTGAAACACTTTCATTTTGTTAAATCCGCCTTCTAATCAAGATAAAAACCATATTAAGATAGTATTCGCATTCATTGTTACTCTTTCACAATCAAATCGCTTTATTATAATTGTTTAGAAGGTCGCCAAGTTACTAATCAATTCACTAACATTATAGGCTTAATCTAGACGTAACGTAATTATTGTTCCAATAACAATTAAAAGACATTCGTAAACAATATTAACAGTACAGTTATAATATTGCGAACATTTACACTACACAGAATAAAATGCGAATACTAGACACTTTTAGGTTGTCATATGTTTTTCCACGTATCCGTATCCGTATTGGAGTTACGTTGACGTAAAGAAGTTGTCAAGAAAACCTTTTTAGCAGATAACGTATCCTTCGTTTTGTTTTTAATAGAGGTTACCGACAATCTGTCACTTGAATGTCAATTTGGCTGTTTGTTGCCGTTAGTATGTACACGTCCCTCATGAGTTTTTAGTATTTTTATTGATTTTGGCAATTCTGAGACAATGACAATGAGTGACTATTATAACAATCTTAAAACCCAGCATCCAGACGTCGCTGCTCGCTGCCAGATATGTATAAAAATAATCGGTTTTAAATATTAACACTAACTTTTCCGCATCTGTGGCCCTGAATAATATTCTATTATAAAATTGTCACTTGTATACACTTCGGGGGATGTATCATGCTAGCAAACCGAAATTTGTCCAAAAATGTAATAAATCTGGATTTATAGGACCCGCTGTACTAGCTCTAGTCAGCTGAAAATCAATAGGGTACATCTGTGAGACACCTTGAACAATATTCAATCATAAAATTGGTCACTTGTATACATTTTGGAGGCTGTATCTTGCTATGAAACTGAAAATTCTTCAAAAATGACATAAATTTGGTACTTTAAGTACCATAGAACCCGGTGTACCGGCTTTAGTGACCTGAATATCAATAGGATTTATCTTTGAGAGGCTCTGAATGATATCCAATCATAAAATTGGTCACTTGTATATACTCCGGAGGCTGTATGGTGCTAACAAACTTAACAAAAATATCGTACTTAAAGTACTATAGCACCTGTTGTACTGGCTCTGGTGGGCTGAAAATCAATAGGGTTCATCTGTGAAGTGTCCAGAATAATATTCAATTATAAAATTGGTGACTTGATGTACTCCGGAGGCTGTATCGTGATAAAAAACTGAAATTTCTCAAAAAATTACTAAAATGTCGTACTTCTAGTACCGTAGCACCCGTTGTGCTGGTTCTGGTGAGCTGAATATCAATAGGGTTCATCTGTGACATGTCCTTAACAATATTCAATCATAAAATTGGTGACTTGTCGCACTTGACGACAACGATGACGACGACGACATACACACAGGATGTTTTTTGTAAAAACCGTTTTTTTGGGTTGTTGTTGATGGAAAACGTAAACATAACTCAAAAAAAAGTTTCAAATTTCCAACTTTTTTTGGGGTGAACCAATACTTTTCTCGCATATTAGATAAGTTGGGCGAAAAAGTAATACACAAACATGTGGGGTCAGACCCGTACCGTTTATCAACTAGCTAGTTAAGTTTTAACCCGAAAGACTTTCCCAACGTTAGTAATATAGATATTGTTAGTAACCTGGCATTAACAACGAGTTTCTATACCAAGGAATAACAATAACTGTATTCTTTGGTGGAGTGAAGAAAGTAGACGATCTTTATATTGTTATTGGAAGGGTAAGTAAACTAATCACGTAAGATGCAATTATGTACCCGACTTGCAATTTTTCATTTATAGTGAGCTAAATTATTGATTGCTTCTTTATCCAGGCAATACATTCACAAAGGATGAACGAACCCGATTTAAAAGAGTGGCCGCTTGTGAACACCAACGGAAGTATTAAAACTGCCCATTGCGTTATGATGGTCCTCAGATGCAAGAATTGGTGAAACCATTCAATTGGATTACTACTTAACACATTCGCTGCTAAAGACTCGAAATCGCGTCCCAGCGATGCTTGATCCTAGAGCGCACTGCGCGAAATAACATCCTAGACAATGAAGTTTTCTGATTGGTATTATTCATTCAGTATTTGAAATAGGCCTTTATAATTTTGCGAGCATCTAGGTGAAGTATTGAAAGTTGTGATATTTCTCGAGTTTTCGGTTTCATGGTTATATTGTTAGTTTTGATAGTCCTGTAAGACAATGAGCCGAGTTTATCCCGTTCAAAGCAGCAAAAAGTGAGGATGAAACTGTGTTGGATAGCGAGAAAGAATATACACAAAGTGATACATCAGATAGTGACGGAGGTAATTAAATTTTATTTAGGTGAGTTTTTAGTTTCATATTATTTCATTGTAGATGCTGATGATTATTTGGGACTGATTAATGCAATGAGACTTACACAGCCTAATATGAAGCCAGATGAACAACTGCAAGTCGCAGCCTCTCACAATTAGAACTCGAGTACATATAATGTAAACATTGTAAACAAAGATGAATGGTAAGACACGCTTAATGAATTAAATACGTTGAAAAGTTATGATTTCACTAAACAACGCAAAGTATTGATTGAAAACCATAAAATAAATTCACTCATTGATATTTTTTTCCTACTGACAGATAATAATTTATTTGATTTGATTGTAATGGAAAGCAATAAATACGCTGAAGAAGTATTCTTAACTGGTGCGACAGAGAATGCAAGAATCACTCGGTGGAAAAACCTTACAGTTGAAGAATTCCATATATTTATTGAACTATTATTTCATGTGGGAACTTGGAGGATTAATAAATTACAATAGTGTTTTTAAATGAAACTCAAGGTCTCTAGTTAATTCCACAATATAATACAAGTTATTGAAAATTCTAAAAAATTGACAATTGTTTCGATAAATCAATATCATCGTCAGAATGACAGAAGTTACATTTCATTTTATGCCTACCTGATGTTTAGTAGTTATATTTTTGGCTAGACCAAGAAGTAACCTAACTTGTGATTGGCTTAATTTATGTTTATAGAAAAAAAAAAGAAGAAGATGTGATATTACAAATATTGAAGCTTAGATATTATTGGCCCTATGGTGATATCCTGGATATCATTATTCCAATTAAGATCAGTATAACTGTGCAATGATATAGAAAACCAGGAAAACTATATCTGCTGATCTTTACAATTATCACTTAAGAAGACAGTTTATTAGTGGAGAATTCCCTAGATTTAACTGTTCATTGACAACTTCATATTGTGGGTTTCTTAAATGTCTTCTAATTTCCAGTTCTTCAAGGAAATCCAGTTCTTGTTTCTTTTCACAAATATGCAGCACTTCTAGTTCTGTGTTAGGTGTCAATGAATGATTGGTGTCAAGTAGATGTTTTGCGTAGTGAGATTTATCTGGTTGTTTTAATCTGTAAGCTCGTAAGTGCTCACTGTATCGTATTTCAAAATTCCTAAGGGTCTGACCCAAATAGACAGCATTACATTCTGGACATTTGAGTTTATATATACCTGACTTCTTTAATAGTGGTATTTTTGTTTTTACATTTAACAATTTTGTACTAACGTTACTTTCTGTTTTAAAAGAAATTGTTGCATTCGTTGCTGAAGATATTATCTTTGAAATATTATTAGAAATATTTCCTGCATATGTGATGGTTTTATAAGTTTTAATTTCATCAGCTTGTTTAGGATATATTAGTTGTAATGCCACTTTTTTCTCTTTTTTACTAATTAGTTTATTTATCATATCTAATGGATAACCGTTAGATGTTGCTATTTGTCTAATTGTATTAATCTCTCTATCAAAATTACATTTGTTCATAGGAACTGAAAAAGCTCTATGTATCATTGAATTATATGCTGCTAGTCTGTGTGAGACAGGGTGGTTAGAATTGAATGGAATTGTCACATCAGTCTGTGTTGGTTTTCGGTAAATTGAATAATCAAGTACATCATTAACTCTTTGAATTTTTAAATCAAGAAAATTGATTGAGCTATTTTCTTCAATTTCTAATGTAAATTTAATTTTCGGGTGTAAATTATTGATGTGGTTGAAAAACACATCTAATTGTCGCTCACTACCCATAAAACAAGCTAATATGTCATCCACATATCGATACCAAAATAAAATATTTTTCGAAATATTACTTTCAAAGATCTTTCTTTCTAAATTGTCCATAAAAATGTTTGCTAAAATAGGTGATATAGGGCTTCCCATTGGTAAACCTTCATTTTGAATATATATCTTATTGTCAAAAGTGAAATAATTCTGATTAATGCATACATCAAATAAATTAAGTATATCTGATATTATTCCTGGATTAATATTTTTATCTTCTAGTAATTTTCTTACAAGTATTAGACATTCTTTAGGAGGAATTTTAGTAAACATATTAGTTACATCGAACGATATGAGTTTATAGTTATCTTGCAAGTGGATTGATTTCAACTTTTTGATTAGTTCTATTGAATTTCTAATTGAGTACTGAGATTCATATCCATAAGTATTGAGTATATTGTTGAGCTTTTTTGCCAATATATTATTAGGAGCATTAACATAAGAGACTACAGGTCTAATTGGTTTCGTTATTTTATGTAATTTAACTGTTCCATATAATTGTGGACAATGAGGATTCTTATGTATGATAGACCTCTTTTCGTAATCATTTAAAAGATAATTTGAATTATTAACAATATCCCTTACATTATTAGAAAACTTCTTTGTTGGGTCTGCTTTAAGAACTTTTACATCGCTGGATTCTATAAAGTTATATACTTTGGAATTGTAATTTTCAGTCGTCAAAATGACAGTAGCATTCCCCTTATCGGATTTTGTAACTGTTAGGTTATGATTCTGTATCTTCTGTTTTATTGCGTTTAAAACTGAAATGTCATTTTTTGTTTGACGTTTAACTTTTGAAGGTTCAATATTTCTGATTAAATTGGCAATTTTTAATTTCTCATAAAGAAAATTATTTGAATTAGATTTTAAAGCTATTTCTGACTCTGTAGCTATAATTTGTTTAATATTATTCGTGAATTTAGGTGGTATGCTGTACTTTAAACCTTTATTTAAAAATTCTATTTCACTATTTGTAAAATTAGTGTCTGAAAGGTTTTCAAATCGTGGTGCAAAGTGTGTTGGTATGTAGGTACTTACAGTTTCATGATGTTTTGAGTATTGAATTTTATGTTGTGTGTGTTCAAGATTCTGTAGCTTCTTTTCTTGTTTCTTAAATTTCATATGCTTCATAGTGCTGATATTTTCTCTTATTTTGTCATCCAAACAGACAAATTCTACTGGATGTAATTGGAATGTGAGTTCTGAATGTACAACTTTTATGTAGTTGTCTAAGGAGTCTCTAACTTTGAACCATTTCTTACATTCAGATTTTATCCAAACTCGTTGAGCACATTTTATAGCTTTTTGTGCTTGTGGTGTTTTAGTGTGACATTTTATATTCACATAATTTGGTATTACCTTTTTTCTAAGGCATTCTTGGTTAAACCAAATGTTTTGTGATGCTTTGTAACGTTTTTGTAGTAACTTCTGGTACAGTCGGGTCAAATCTTCTCTCGAAGATTTTTTAATGAAATTGACTGTCTCGACCCTTACTTCGTGGAATATGCTCATATTAGTGTTTTTAAATGAAACTCAAGGTCTCTAGTTAATTCCACAATATAATACAAGTTATTGAAAATTCTAAAAAATTGACAATTGTTTCGATAAATCAATATCATCGTCAGAATGACAGAAGTTACATTTCATTTTATGCCTACCTGATGTTTAGTAGTTATATTTTTGGCTAGACCAAGAAGTAACCTAACTTGTGATTGGCTTAATTTATGTTTATAGAAAAAAAAAAAGAAGAAGATGTGATATTACAAATATTGAAGCTTAGATATTATTGGCCCTATGGTGATATCCTGGATATCATTATTCCAATTAAGATCAGTATAACTGTGCAATGATATAGAAAACCAGGAAAACTATATCTGCTGATCTTTACAATTATCACTTAAGAAGACAGTTTATTAGTGGAGAATTCCCTAGATTTAACTGTTCATTGACAACTTCATATTGTGGGTTTCTTAAATGTCTTCTAATTTCCAGTTCTTCAAGGAAATCCAGTTCTTGTTTCTTTTCACAAATATGCAGCACTTCTAGTTCTGTGTTAGGTGTCAATGAATGATTGGTGTCAAGTAGATGTTTTGCGTAGTGAGATTTATCTGGTTGTTTTAATCTGTAAGCTCGTAAGTGCTCACTGTATCGTATTTCGCAATTCCTAAGGGTCTGACCCAAATAGACAGCATTACATTCTGGACATTTGAGTTTATATATACCTGACTTCTTTAATAGTGGTATTTTTGTTTTTACATTTAACAATTTTGTACTAACGTTACTTTCTGTTTTAAAAGAAATTGTTGCATTCGTTGCTGAAGATATTATCTTTGAAATATTATTAGAAATATTTCCTGCATATGTGATGGTTTTATAAGTTTTAATTTCATCAGCTTGTTTAGGATATATTAGTTGTAATGCCACTTTTTTCTCTTTTTTACTAATTAGTTTATTTATCATATCTAATGGATAACCGTTAGATGTTGCTATTTGTCTAATTGTATTAATCTCTCTATCAAAATTACATTTGTTCATAGGAACTGAAAAAGCTCTATGTATCATTGAATTATATGCTGCTAGTCTGTGTGAGACAGGGTGGTTAGAATTGAATGGAATTGTCACATCAGTCTGTGTTGGTTTTCGGTAAATTGAATAATCAAGTACATCATTAACTCTTTGAATTTTTAAATCAAGAAAATTGATTGAGCTATTTTCTTCAATTTCTAATGTAAATTTAATTTTCGGGTGTAAATTATTGATGTGGTTGAAAAACACATCTAATTGTCGCTCACTACCCATAAAACAAGCTAATATGTCATCCACATATCGATACCAAAATAAAATATTTTTCGAAATATTACTTTCAAAGATCTTTCTTTCTAAATTGTCCATAAAAATGTTTGCTAAAATAGGTGATATAGGGCTTCCCATTGGTAAACCTTCATTTTGAATATATATCTTATTGTCAAAAGTGAAATAATTCTGATTAATGCATACATCAAATAAATTAAGTATATCTGATATTATTCCTGGATTAATATTTTTATCTTCTAGTAATTTTCTTACAAGTATTAGACATTCTTTAGGAGGAATTTTAGTAAACATATTAGTTACATCGAACGATATGAGTTTATAGTTATCTTGCAAGTGGATTGATTTCAACTTTTTGATTAGTTCTATTGAATTTCTAATTGAGTACTGAGATTCATATCCATAAGTATTGAGTATATTGTTGAGCTTTTTTGCCAATATATTATTAGGAGCATTAACATAAGAGACTACAGGTCTAATTGGTTTCGTTATTTTATGTAATTTAACTGTTCCATATAATTGTGGACAATGAGGATTCTTATGTATGATAGACCTCTTTTCGTAATCATTTAAAAGATAATTTGAATTATTAACAATATCCCTTACATTATTAGAAAACTTCTTTGTTGGGTCTGCTTTAAGAACTTTTACATCGCTGGATTCTATAAAGTTATATACTTTGGAATTGTAATTTTCAGTCGTCAAAATGACAGTAGCATTCCCCTTATCGGATTTTGTAACTGTTAGGTTATGATTCTGTATCTTCTGTTTTTTTGCGTTCAAAACTGAAATGTCATTTTTTGTTTGACGTTTAACTTTTGAAGGTTCAATATTTCTGATTAAATTGGCAATTTTTAATTTCTCATAAAGAAAATTATTTGAATTAGATTTTAAAGCTATTTCTGACTCTGTAGCTATAATTTGTTTAATATTATTCGTGAATTTAGGTGGTATGCTGTACTTTAAACCTTTATTTAAAAATTCTATTTCACTATTTGTAAAATTAGTGTCTGAAAGGTTTTCAAATCGTGGTGCAAAGTGTGTTGGTATGTAGGTACTTACAGTTTCATGATGTTTTGAGTATTGAATTTTATGTTGTGTGTGTTCAAGATTCTGTAGCTTCTTTTCTTGTTTCTTAAATTTCATATGCTTCATAGTGCTGATATTTTCTCTAATTTTGTCATCCAAACAGTCAAATTCTACTGGATGTAATTGGAATGTGAGTTCTGAATGTACAACTTTTATGTAGTTGTCTAAGGAGTCTCTAACTTTGAACCATTTCTTACATTCAGATTTTATCCAAACTCGTTGAGCACATTTTATAGCTTTTTGTGCTTGTGGTGTTTTAGTGTGACATTTTATATTCACATAATTTGGTATTACCTTTTTTCTAAGGCATTCTTGGTTAAACCAAATGTTTTGTGATGCTTTGTAACGTTTTTGTAGTAACTTCTGGTACAGTCGGGTCAAATCTTCTCTCGAAGATTTTTTAATGAAATTGACTGTCTCGACCCTTACTTCGTGGAATATGCTCATATTAGTGTTTTTAAATGAAACTCAAGGTCTCTAGTTAATTCCACAATATAATACAAGTTATTGAAAATTCTAAAAAATTGACAATTGTTTCGATAAATCAATATCATCGTCAGAATGACAGAAGTTACATTTCATTTTATGCCTACCTGATGTTTAGTAGTTATATTTTTGGCTAGACCAAGAAGTAACCTAACTTGTGATTGGCTTAATTTATGTTTATAGAAAAAAAAAAGAAGAAGATGTGATATTACAAATATTGAAGCTTAGATATTATTGGCCCTATGGTGATATCCTGGATATCATTATTCCAATTAAGATCAGTATAACTGTGCAATGATATAGAAAACCAGGAAAACTATATCTGCTGATCTTTACAATTATCACTTAAGAAGACAGTTTATTAGTGGAGAATTCCCTAGATTTAACTGTTCATTGACAACTTCATATTGTGGGTTTCTTAAATGTCTTCTAATTTCCAGTTCTTCAAGGAAATCCAGTTTTTGTTTCTTTTCACAAATATGCAGCACTTCTAGTTCTGTGTTAGGTGTCAATGAATGATTGGTGTCAAGTAGATGTTTTGCGTAGTGAGATTTATCTGGTTGTTTTAATCTGTAAGCTCGTAAGTGCTCACTGTATCGTATTTCAAAATTCCTAAGGGTCTGACCCAAATAGACAGCATTACATTCTGGACATTTGAGTTTATATATACCTGACTTCTTTAATAGTGGTATTTTTGTTTTTACATTTAACAATTTTGTACTAACGTTACTTTCTGTTTTAAAAGAAATTGTTGCATTCGTTGCTGAAGATATTATCTTTGAAATATTATTAGAAATATTTCCTGCATATGTGATGGTTTTATAAGTTTTAATTTCATCAGCTTGTTTAGGATATATTAGTTGTAATGCCACTTTTTTCTCTTTTTTACTAATTAGTTTATTTATCATATCTAATGGATAACCGTTAGATGTTGCTATTTGTCTAATTGTATTAATCTCTCTATCAAAATTACATTTGTTCATAGGAACTGAAAAAGCTCTATGTATCATTGAATTATATGCTGCTAGTCTGTGTGAGACAGGGTGGTTAGAATTGAAAACTAAACATCAGGTAGGCATAAAATGAAATGTAACTTCTGTCATTCTGACGATGATATTGATTTATCGAAACAATTGTCAATTTTTTAGAATTTTCAATAACTTGTATTATATTGTGGAATTAACTAGAGACCTTGAGTTTCATTTAAAAACACTAATATGAGCATATTCCACGAAGTAAGGGTCGAGACAGTCAATTTCATTAAAAAATCTTCGAGAGAAGATTTGACCCGACTGTACCAGAAGTTACTACAAAAACGTTACAAAGCATCACAAAACATTTGGTTTAACCAAGAATGCCTTAGAAAAAAGGTAATACCAAATTATGTGAATATAAAATGTCACACTAAAACACCACAAGCACAAAAAGCTATAAAATGTGCTCAACGAGTTTGGATAAAATCTGAATGTAAGAAATGGTTCAAAGTTAGAGACTCCTTAGACAACTACATAAAAGTTGTACATTCAGAACTCACATTCCTATTACATCCAGTAGAATTTGACTGTTTGGATGACAAAATTAGAGAAAATATCAGCACTATGAAGCATATGAAATTTAAGAAACAAGAAAAGAAGCTACAGAATCTTGAACACACACAACATAAAATTCAATACTCAAAACATCATGAAACTGTAAGTACCTACATACCAACACACTTTGCACCACGATTTGAAAACCTTTCAGACACTAATTTTACAAATAGTGAAATAGAATTTTTAAATAAAGGTTTAAAGTACAGCATACCACCTAAATTCACGAATAATATTAAACAAATTATAGCTACAGAGTCAGAAATAGCTTTAAAATCTAATTCAAATAATTTTCTTTATGAGAAATTAAAAATTGCCAATTTAATCAGAAATATTGAACCTTCAAAAGTTAAACGTCAAACAAAAAATGACATTTCAGTTTTAAACGCAATAAAACAGAAGATACAGAATCATAACCTAACAGTTACAAAATCCGATAAGGGGAATGCTACTGTCATTTTGACGACTGAAAATTACAATTCCAAAGTATATAACTTTATAGAATCCAGCGATGTAAAAGTTCTTAAAGCAGACCCAACAAAGAAGTTTTCTAATAATGTAAGGGATATTGTTAATAATTCAAATTATCTTTTAAATGATTACGAAAAGAGGTCTATCATACATAAGAATCCTCATTGTCCACAATTATATGGAACAGTTAAATTACATAAAATAACGAAACCAATTAGACCTGTAGTCTCTTATGTTAATGCTCCTAATAATATATTGGCAAAAAAGCTCAACAATATACTCAATACTTATGGATATGAATCTCAGTACTCAATTAGAAATTCAATAGAACTAATCAAAAAGTTGAAATCAATCCACTTGCAAGATAACTATAAACTCATATCGTTCGATGTAACTAATATGTTTACTAAAATTCCTCCTAAAGAATGTCTAATACTTGTAAGAAAATTACTAGAAGATAAAAATATTAATCCAGGAATAATATCAGATATACTTAATTTATTTGATGTATGCATTAATCAGAATTATTTCACTTTTGACAATAAGATATATATTCAAAATGAAGGTTTACCAATGGGAAGCCCTATATCACCTATTTTAGCAAACATTTTTATGGACAATTTAGAAAGAAAGATCTTTGAAAGTAATATTTCGAAAAATATTTTATTTTGGTATCGATATGTGGATGACATATTAGCTTGTTTTATGGGTAGTGAGCGACAATTAGATGTGTTTTTCAACCACATCAATAATTTACACCCGAAAATTAAATTTACATTAGAAATTGAAGAAAATAGCTCAATCAATTTTCTTGATTTAAAAATTCAAAGAGTTAATGATGTACTTGATTATTCAATTTACCGAAAACCAACACAGACTGATGTGACAATTCCATTCAATTCTAACCACCCTGTCTCACACAGACTAGCAGCATATAATTCAATGATACATAGAGCTTTTTCAGTTCCTATGAACAAATGTAATTTTGATAGAGAGATTAATACAATTAGACAAATAGCAACATCTAACGGTTATCCATTAGATATGATAAATAAACTAATTAGTAAAAAAGAGAAAAAAGTGGCATTACAACTAATATATCCTAAACAAGCTGATGAAATTAAAACTTATAAAACCATCACATATGCAGGAAATATTTCTAATAATATTTCAAAGATAATATCTTCAGCAACGAATGCAACAATTTCTTTTAAAACAGAAAGTAACGTTAGTACAAAATTGTTAAATGTAAAAACAAAAATACCACTATTAAAGAAGTCAGGTATATATAAACTCAAATGTCCAGAATGTAATGCTGTCTATTTGGGTCAGACCCTTAGGAATTTTGAAATACGATACAGTGAGCACTTACGAGCTTACAGATTAAAACAACCAGATAAATCTCACTACGCAAAACATCTACTTGACACCAATCATTCATTGACACCTAACACAGAACTAGAAGTGCTGCATATTTGTGAAAAGAAACAAGAACTGGATTTCCTTGAAGAACTGGAAATTAGAAGACATTTAAGAAACCCACAATATGAAGTTGTCAATGAACAGTTAAATCTAGGGAATTCTCCACTAATAAACTGTCTTCTTAAGTGATAATTGTAAAGATCAGCAGATATAGTTTTCCTGGTTTTCTATATCATTGCACAGTTATACTGATCTTAATTGGAATAATGATATCCAGGATATCACCATAGGGCCAATAATATCTAAGCTTCAATATTTGTAATATCACATCTTCTTCTTTTTTTTTTTTCTATAAACATAAATTAAGCCAATCACAAGTTAGGTTACTTCTTGGTCTAGCCAAAAATATAACTACTAAACATCAGGTAGGCATAAAATGAAATGTAACTTCTGTCATTCTGACGATGATATTGATTTATCGAAACAATTGTCAATTTTTTAGAATTTTCAATAACTTGTATTATATTGTGGAATTAACTAGAGACCTTGAGTTTCATTTAAAAACACTAATATGAGCATATTCCACGAAGTAAGGGTCGAGACAGTCAATTTCATTAAAAAATCTTCGAGAGAAGATTTGACCCGACTGTACCAGAAGTTACTACAAAAACGTTACAAAGCATCACAAAACATTTGGTTTAACCAAGAATGCCCTAGAAAAAAGGTAATACCAAATTATGTGAATATAAAATGTCACACTAAAACACCACAAGCACAAAAAGCTATAAAATGTGCTCAACGAGTTTGGATAAAATCTGAATGTAAGAAATGGTTCAAAGTT
Source organism: Galeruca laticollis (assembly GCA_963921935.1). Taxonomy (NCBI): domain Eukaryota; kingdom Metazoa; phylum Arthropoda; class Insecta; order Coleoptera; family Chrysomelidae; genus Galeruca; species Galeruca laticollis. Next base: position 65,756,286 of record OY998183.1, read on the forward strand.
AGAGACTCCTTAGACAACTACATAAAAGTTGTACATTCAGAACTCACATTCCAATTACATCCAGTAGAATTTGACTGTTTGGATGACAAAATTAGAGAAAATATCAGCACTATGAAGCATATGAAATTTAAGAAACAAGAAAAGAAGCTACAGAATCTTGAACACACACAACATAAAATTCAATACTCAAAACATCATGAAACTGTAAGTACCTACATACCAACACACTTTGCACCACGATTTGAAAACCTTTCAGACACTAATTTTACAAATAGTGAAATAGAATTTTTAAATAAAGGTTTAAAGTACAGCATACCACCTAAATTCACGAATAATATTAAACAAATTATAGCTACAGAGTCAGAAATAGCTTTAAAATCTAATTCAAATAATTTTCTTTATGAGAAATTAAAAATTGCCAATTTAATCAGAAATATTGAACCTTCAAAAGTTAAACGTCAAACAAAAAATGACATTTCAGTTTTAAACGCAATAAAACAGAAGATACAGAATCATAACCTAACAGTTACAAAATCCGATAAGGGGAATGCTACTGTCATTTTGACGACTGAAAATTACAATTCCAAAGTATATAACTTTATAGAATCCAGCGATGTAAAAGTTCTTAAAGCAGACCCAACAAAGAAGTTTTCTAATAATGTAAGGGATATTGTTAATAATTCAAATTATCTTTTAAATGATTACGAAAAGAGGTCTATCATACATAAGAATCCTCATTGTCCACAATTATATGGAACAGTTAAATTACATAAAATAACGAAACCAATTAGACCTGTAGTCTCTTATGTTAATGCTCCTAATAATATATTGGCAAAAAAGCTCAACAATATACTCAATACTTATGGATATGAATCTCAGTACTCAATTAGAAATTCAATAGAACTAATCAAAAAGTTGAAATCAATCCACTTGCAAGATAACTATAAACTCATATCGTTCGATGTAACTAATATGTTTACTAAAATTCCTCCTAAAGAATGTCTAATACTTGTAAGAAAATTACTAGAAGATAAAAATATTAATCCAGGAATAATATCAGATATACTTAATTTATTTGATGTATGCATTAATCAGAATTATTTCACTTTTGACAATAAGATATATATTCAAAATGAAGGTTTACCAATGGGAACCCCTATATCACCTATTTTAGCAAACATTTTTATGGACAATTTAGAAAGAAAGATCTTTGAAAGTAATATTTCGAAAAATATTTTATTTTGGTATCGATATGTGGATGACATATTAGCTTGTTTTATGGGTAGTGAGCGACAATTAGATGTGTTTTTCAACCACATCAATAATTTACACCCGAAAATTAAATTTACATTAGAAATTGAAGAAAATAGCTCAATCAATTTTCTTGATTTAAAAATTCAAAGAGTTAATGATGTACTTGATTATTCAATTTACCGAAAACCAACACAGACTGATGTGACAATTCCATTCAATTCTAACCACCCTGTCTCACACAGACTAGCAGCATATAATTCAATGATACATAGAGCTTTTTCAGTTCCTATGAACAAATGTAATTTTGATAGAGAGATTAATACAATTAGACAAATAGCAACATCTAACGGTTATCCATTAGATATGATAAATAAACTAATTAGTAAAAAAGAGAAAAAAGTGGCATTACAACTAATATATCCTAAACAAGCTGATGAAATTAAAACTTATAAAACCATCACATATGCAGGAAATATTTCTAATAATATTTCAAAGATAATATCTTCAGCAACGAATGCAACAATTTCTTTTAAAACAGAAAGTAACGTTAGTACAAAATTGTTAAATGTAAAAACAAAAATACCACTATTAAAGAAGTCAGGTATATATAAACTCAAATGTCCAGAATGTAATGCTGTCTATTTGGGTCAGACCCTTAGGAATTTTGAAATACGATACAGTGAGCACTTACGAGCTTACAGATTAAAACAACCAGATAAATCTCACTACGCAAAACATCTACTTGACACCAATCATTCATTGACACCTAACACAGAACTAGAAGTGCTGCATATTTGTGAAAAGAAACAAGAACTGGATTTCCTTGAAGAACTGGAAATTAGAAGACATTTAAGAAACCCACAATATGAAGTTGTCAATGAACAGTTAAATCTAGGGAATTCTCCACTAATAAACTGTCTTCTTAAGTGATAATTGTAAAGATCAGCAGATATAGTTTTCCTGGTTTTCTATATCATTGCACAGTTATACTGATCTTAATTGGAATAATGATATCCAGGATATCACCATAGGGCCAATAATATCTAAGCTTCAATATTTGTAATATCACATCTTCTTCTTTTTTTTTTTTTCTATAAACATAAATTAAGCCAATCACAAGTTAGGTTACTTCTTGGTCTAGCCAAAAATATAACTACTAAACATCAGGTAGGCATAAAATGAAATGTAACTTCTGTCATTCTGACGATGATATTGATTTATCGAAACAATTGTCAATTTTTTAGAATTTTCAATAACTTGTATTATATTGTGGAATTAACTAGAGACCTTGAGTTTCATTTAAAAACACTAATATGAGCATATTCCACGAAGTAAGGGTCGAGACAGTCAATTTCAATAAATTACAAGATTAATGGAAAATATATTCGCTTTTTAATTTACAATGATTTGGTGATAATATGAGTTGGGATCGATTTCTGCTTATTTTAAAATGTTTACATTTTGCAAAAAATGTTCATTCTGAAGAAACTACTCTAGACAGTTTGTACAAAATCCGATCTCCACTAAATTATTTTAACGAAAAATTAATAATATATTAACAACCAGGAAAAAACCTATCATTAGATCAATCCATGATTTTGTGTAGAGGCCGTTTACTCTTCAAGCAATATATTAAAATCAAATAGCACAAATATGGAATAAAATTGTATGTTCTCACTAAATTTGATGGATTTGTATTGAATATGCTCGTAGATACAGGGATGTTAGATTCCCTGGGTGGAAAAGAACACTCTAAGAGGGTAGTCCTGGAATCAACCAAAAATCATCTCGGATGTGGTCATGCAGTGTTCCTTGATAATTTTTATAATGGTCTCGATTTAGCAGCAAAACATCTAAATAACAAAACGTATCGTACAGGGACATTAAATATTGAGCGAGTTGGCATTCCCAAAGAAATTAAGGAAGCAAAGTTGAAGGGGAAGAGGAATCTTAGTTCGAAAGAGAGATTAACGTGAAAATAATAGAGGACGAAAAAATTAATACCTTACCTATATTTTAATATATTGAGAATATTTCTGAGGTAGATCGCAAGGATCAAATGCTTGTCTATTATTCTTGTGAAATAAAAACACTAGGGTGGTATAAAAAAACCGCTATACACATATTTCAAGTACTTTTATCAAATTCATATAACTTGTACAGTCGTTATAAATGATATTTTTGGTACTCCAATATTTTTATAGAATCTGCCTATATAAGAGCAATAAGTATTTTTGAATTCCAAGTTGTTTCCTTTTGGTGAATATCTCTTTCTGCCAGTTAAGCTTCCGATACAAATGCATGCCAAGGTATTTTACACTGTCCACGTATATCAGTTGTTTATCGTTGACTATTATACAAAGACAATTTTCTCTCCTGTTATTGAAAGTTACGTGGATTGATTTGTTCTCTTTAACGGATATTCTACAGAGTTTGAGCCATGTTTGTATTTTCATCAGAATATGTTGTTAGGATCTTCATGAGAGGAAATAATGGCTATGTCGTCGGCATACGTAGCAACCATGGTTAAGTTTGTTGTTGGCATATCTGCTGTATACAAAAGGTACACTGTAGGGCCCCGTACGCTTCCCTGTGGCACACCCGGATACAGTTGATTGTAAAGCTGCATTTTACTTGACGTGATCGACTAGAAAATATCTAAGGCATAAGTATGTATTCAGGAATTCGTACATGCCATAAGGCAACGTTTATATAATAGTCTCTTATAACAAAAAAATTACACGATAACAAATTGGGATAAATGAACTGGGCAACATGCCTGAAAAAATTGCCCCATTTCTGAATCTAGATAACCCACAAGAGTATACTGGACATTGTTTTTGCCGTACCTTAGCGACTACGTTGGTAATTGCAGGTGCGGATATTGATATTAAAAAGGCATGAAGACTGGAAGTCTTCTCAAGTAGCAGAAGGATATAAAGAGAACTCACTACAAAATTGAATAAATTTAGCAAATCAAATAGTTCCTCGAATTACTGGATTCAATTCATCAGAAACCTAACCATCCACCTCCAATTCTTCAGATTTAATTGAATTTTGGTTTCTGGTCGTGGAAAATAGTATATTGAGCAACAAGTGGGGAAAGTTCAACTTTTCTCACGAGTGTGGGCACGAGCCTGAAGGGCGAGTGGGAAAAGTACTTTCCCCACATGTTGCACACTATAGTTTTTCTACAATTGCACAAATACAAGTAATGTATCTTAATATCCATTTTCATGTTTAACAAAATTAAGTATACTACACATTGACTGTTGAATAATTTTATTTAAAATTATAGTTGAAGTTCGTAGAATTTTGTGTTGTCAAACGCGAAACGTCATTTCTGTTTAGTTCATTTTTTGTAATATAATTGTCGAAGTTGAGAGTTGATAATGCATTATGGTGCATTTTCTGTCCGGTTTCAGTAACGAGTTTAAGTGGTTTTTCAACAGAACTTTATTAACAATGTTAATTTTATTTTTAATAGACTCCCCGACGTTTATTTCTACCACGGTACTGAATTGCCATCCTCCGTGGCGCTTTAAGGTTACTCTCCTCTTCTGCATTTACTAAAATTGTTGCTGAAGAACGTCTGAAGCAGTGACCTATTTAGATGGTGATTTTCTAATTTAAAAAAAATGCAATTTTCTTAACTATACTACCAAATTTGTTAATACCGGCTACCTGTCTAGTACATTTTCCGTGCTGGTAATTTAAAAAGAAGCGTTTTTCTGGCAAATCCATCGGTCGAAGAACAATATATTTTTTCTATAGCCGTTTAAAAATCTATAACTTTCATCGCGCTGTACTCCAACCGAAAACGCTAGTTCCGACACCAGTGATAGAATATCCTATAACGATAACTTTCGTCTCTAGTGACGAAAGTAAGTGGTTGCAATTTCAGATATTGAATTTATTCTTCCATATCCAATGGTAATTTAATTTCATAGAGCACAATACAAAAACATGATTTAACAAAAAAACATGTAAATTTTGCATTGTATAACGTAATAAATGCAAAATTCAGTTATAACAATTATCACGTAATTGGTAGCACGTTGCATCAAGCAGATGTACTCTCAGACGGTGGTGTTTTGGTAGCTATGCGACGCTTTCAAGCGACCATATTAGTGTGATATAAAGAATAATAACACTGGTAGACAAAAAAATTGTTTTTGCTGTTACGTAAAGCTGAACACACTATAGTAGAATGAACCCATCCAAATACCAAAATCGCTAGAAAAAAGCTGTTACACGTAAAATTTTTTTTACATTAAAAAAAACCTCATACTGAATAGTTACGTTTAAAATTTATTCAAAAAATTACTTAACAGGTTTTTTAACGTTGTGGTATCGACAATATTTGTATAATTGATATTAAACTAGCATGTAGCAAATCAAAAATATCTATTTGTAACACATTTTATTTTGTCCTTATATGAGGGGTCATATCTGCCCCCTTCAAAAACCAGCAGTAATCACCCATCATGGCTAGATCTCATCGCCCTTGGTACCGAATTTCATTTGTTCTGATATCTTGGTGGAACCTTTCACCCAGCGCGTCCCTGACAGCTCCCAAATATGGGAACCCTTACGATTGAGTTCTAAGCTCTAAGTTCTTGCGTGGTAAGCTTCTCTCTAAAATTGATATCGTCCACACTCTAAGAAAAATCTCAGTAATAATTATCGAATGTTTGTTATCGTCAAAATTGTTCATAATTACGTATTGATATTCATAATTGAAAAAGCTTATTTATCAAAATCATTACTGATGATCTGTTTTATTAATAAACAATAGAGGATTTGTTTCTGCTATAATTGTTTATGTTGAACAAAATGTTTTAATAATAAACAATCATATAATACGCCGACTGCCCGATGATAATTAATGAGTTTAATTAATAATTATAATTTGGTTTGATAATTATTACATGGTACAGTGTCTGTTAATAAATCTTTGTGTATCATTACAACATTCAATAAATTCATTTGTTTATTATGAATCTACGTTATACAAATGAGCGAAATATGTAGCTAACATAAGTAGCTATAGACAGTGAAAATATAATTTTGCTTTGCAGAATATCAGATAGTAGATATAGGTTAGGTAGGTTTGAACTCGAAAAAGTGAAATATAACAATCCTGATAAATACCGAAATGCACAGATCGTGAAAATTGTTTACTCGACGTGAGACATTGTACAATCTAATCGATGGACTGATATTTTCTGGAATTTCTTGAAACACATTTATTATATTCTGTTGTTATTATATTTAAGAATTATATTTATGTTTTGTATTATTTGTACAAATTTAATAATTTGTAACTATTGATATAATTTATTTATGTGGATACATGGCTGGAGTAACACTATATAATGTATACAGGGTGTATTTACCCAGATCTATGTCGAATATTAGCCAAAATGTATTTTTATTTAGTGTTTTTTTTATAATTGCATATTATATTTTTTGTGTTGCCTGAGTGGTACCTATATATGCTATTTCTTGAAAAAATTAAATTAAAAAAATTGAATAAATAGCTTGATTGAAAGTTTGGTTGTTTCATTTCCAGCATCTAGATATGTAAGTCATTTTGAAGAAAAGCAAAACAATTTATCATCCATATATTCAAAAAACTGTAATGGTGTTGAAAACGATTAATAGGTATAGCAATAAACACTAAAAAAAACAAAGAAATATTCAGAAATGGCTTAACGCTTATTTCATCAACCTAGTTGCCATCTCTAGTAGATACTCTATAAGTATGTATTAGCAGAAATCACCAAATGCTGATATGGTTTCACTATCTGCTAATATCATGATAACTTTTCGGGTCCACTGAAGATGGCAGTCTACTTTCCGAAATAAGTATTTGGACATCAATCTATGAATATTGGTAACCAAATGTGGAAAACATTTGTTTATTATGAATAAAGGGACATTTGTCATGTTGTCATTGTGAACAAATATGTGGGTATAATAATTCAATCTGGAATACCGATGACAGAATATGTAATAACTATATGCAATGACTTTGTAATAATCGATAACATATGGCGTGGTGGGAAAACATAGATTCTTAGTTATGAATAATTTTTCCATAAAAACAAAATATACATTTAGTGTTAATAAATAATTATTATGAAAAATATTTTCATGTAATAGTAAATAATTCTTTATTTATAGAGTGTGAACAAACAGTTTGTTTTTTACTAATAAACGTTTAATATGCCATATTTCAATAACGGACTTGGTGATAGTTAATTATTTTTAGTGATTGTAACCAAGCTGCTCTTTTAGTGCAGCAACTTTCTAATTTGTGGCCCCATAAAAATACCTTCCTTCAACTTAGCGTCACCTAACTGGGGAAAGACTTGTCTTAGGTATTTGAATCCTTCTCCCTCATTATTATTTATAGCCTTTTCAAAGTTTTTCATTAGTCCAAGTTTAATGTGAAGCGGAGACAAAAGGGCATTTTTTGGGTCTACAAGAGGCACATACTTAACATTTCCAGATTCCATTTGAAATTAGGACTTTTCCGGCCAAATTTACCTCACATACTGTTCATTCACTGCACGACTGTCCCACTAAAATTGCGTTTACTTTTAAATCACCACTTATCTGCCACTTGCAGGGGTTGTAGTTTATTTTATCTTAGAGGAGGCACTAATTTTCGTAGTTTTCTTCCATTGTCGCTGAACTGGCAACTGGTATAGATGGTTTTCATTCATAAGGAGAATGCCTGCAATAAACCATCGATATCAGTACAGACACGTAACGAATTTTCCATAATTTAAAATGTGGAAAACGCGGCATTTATTTTTCTAAGTTTCACTCCTTAAGACGGGAATCAAGAAATTCTGACTGTTGCTTTGACCCTTAAGACCCGTACGTAGATTAAATTTAGATACCTTCAACGGCCTTCTAGTTCTAGTATTAGTATTAGTACTCGTATGCAACTAACATTGAATTTAAATGGCGTGATGTGGCAATATTGCGAGTAGGAGATCAGGGGTTAATCATAGGGACCCTGATGAAATAATGCCCAAGACCTAGCTTAAGCTCGCAGTCTCGCTATAATCAGGCACAGTCTTGGTATAAAAATAAAGATAGTGGCCCCTCCTCTTTTCCTCATCCTCTTGAAAGCGACTGGTCATGCTGGGCCAGGGGTGTGTGGCGGGATCTTTCCCTCCCTTTCCATTTTTTTATGCTTTGACTTCCCGAAATTACGTAATTAATTATTTAACAATTTTTGAACAATCAAATGTCACTCGCCGGAACTGGAACCAGACATGAATGTGGGGTCGGTACACTGTTTCTCGGAGATTCCTGAAGAATCGTTATTATCTCCATTATTTCCCAAAACAATTTGTTGCCAATCCAAAGGCGCCGTCGGCTCTGGTAAGTCTGCATTGTAAGGAACATGTCTTACGGTAGATTGCAAATTTGGATATTCGATCTCCATACCATTGGAACTGCAAAAGGCATACTTCTTTTCTTCTCTTTCATCCATTGAACCAATGACATGCCATAGCTGACGCAGCACACTATTAGTTTTGATATCCGATTACCACACCAAAATACATGAAATAAGCCTTCTTCACATTTTGAGAAAATGGTCTGGCTTGTAACTTCACAATTAATTCTCCACAAATATAACAAAACTTGTCAGCTGCGGCACGTATGACCATTTTTGTCGTTAAAAAAAGTTTCCCAGAGAATAAATAACCGATTCTATGAAATCTTTCCGCTTATAAATACAGATTAATAATCCCTCAAAAAATTTACTACCTGCGAACAAAAAAGAATCTAAAGAACGTGTTGGGGCTTTATGAATATTTTTGAAGTGAAACTTTTTATGGGACACTAGCGTTTTGTCATGAGAGTTAACTCGTCGAGCTAACAACACTGTTAAACTCCTTGTGAGAGAGGCGGAAAAAATTAACGAAGATCCGCACAAAGAGGAGACGCCGAGAATAGTCGCAGGGCATTGTTTATTGATGGCGATCATATTATTCCGTTTATCAATCCCCACTTCGCTGCGCGAACGATAAAGTGAGAACGCATTCGGGGGGAAAAGGATACCAAAAGCGCTTAATAATTTCTGCCGATATTGGTATAATCCAGTGCGAAATTAATATAGAAATTGTTTAACTTTAAAATTAAGGCGATAAAAACTAGGAAATTTCTTTGCATTGTGTATTTATTTGTATTATTTTGAAAAAAATATGTAATAAAACGTAACAAGAGTATTGAAATATATTGAAAAAGGAAATAAACAGGTATACTTGTCCGTACAGATAAGTTCTGTACTCATTAAAGTTTAAGCATAAACTGTGTTATCTCCTACTTTCCGCATTGAGACCAACGCGCATCGTGGGCGTGTCCACTTTCAAACTTTCAGCTATATTTGCTAACCTGTACGTAGAAGAGCAAGTAAGTCTCAGTTCATCAGAGAAAGTCGTTGTAACTAGTGTTGCTATATTTATGGAAATATTTTTTTGAAGTGAAACTTTTTTTGGGACAGTATATGAGTTTTTGGATGAGAGTAATTTCGTAAAACTAACAATTTTGTTAAACACTTTCATTGTCCTTTTCTAATTATCATTTACTTAAGGTGAGTGAGAGAAACGCAATGCTGCTCTCCCCTCTATTTAAATCACCCATACAATACACTGTACATCTCTCGACTAGATTATTTTAAAATGCGAAATAATTTTGTCGGCAGAGCGTTAAATTGAAGATCTAAAGGTCCTTGGTTCGATCCCGGGTTTCTAACAGTCAACTTTTTATTTTTTGTAATCTATAAATCCATTCTGCTGATGTATTGAACAATATCGTTAATATTGTGAGGAAGTACATATATCTGATTTTTTCCTTAAATATGCATGCGTTTACATAGAGCAACGGAATTAAATTAAAGTTCAAAATTGTGGTTTGTTCAAACATTTAATAAAATAATTTCTTAAAAAGAATATTTACGTTTGTTTGTCTATTATTGTAAATAGTTTTTTATAGTCTATTAGAAAAAGTATTGTTTTTCTTCTGGAAATATTTTTTTTAAACAATTATCGTTTTATTTTGTTGATGTTTAATAATTTTCTTTGTACACTCATTGGCATCTTTTGCGTAACATAAAAAGTTTCACTTCTAAAGCTGTTAGTTTTCGACTGACGCATACATTTTTATTTCTATTATTTGGAAGGTATTAGCATTATAAATATAATGGTTGGAACTGTGTTAACAAAAATCGTAACGGCCAGTGTAAGCGGTAAAGGTTTAGAACAGCTCAATTATAATATAAAGGTAGATGACCAAACAAGCGAGATAAAACGGGGTTCACCCCCAAATCGCATATTTCGAGATCACTTCAAAGATAATTCAACTCTTTCAAACGTCTTGTACATCCTAAGTAGTAAGCCATGGTTATAGAAAGAAAAAGTATACAGATTTACTAGTCGAAAAGCATTTTCTGCAACTTGAGACCATTATCATACCCTGCTGCGCCTCGTTTGATAAACTGTTCTCTCGTTTGCCGAAAATACTACTTTCGTCACTTGTTAAACAATATACCAATTTATATATATATATATATATATATATATATATATATCCGTTGCAGTAAAAGTTCTTATCTTTTTGTTTTGGTATTATCCAATTTCACCAGTAAAACCAAATTCAAATCCTCTAAATTATCGGTTCTTATTTTCCACAACTATTTTCTAAGATATTCCCCTGATACGCCAATAGCCACTGCAGTTTTCTCAAAAAAATTCAGGCCCACCCCGAGTTTTGAACCCTAACCGTCTGGGTGCTAAGCGGATACGCATTCAACAGCACTATTAACCCTTATTTCAAATTAATTTGTTCAAAACTAGCAGCTTTTTTCAATATCTATGGCGTATTATCAAAGCCGTCACTACTGCCATATTATGTATTATAAATAGGTACATTATATCTTATTCAAATTATATTAAATAGAAATTGCGATTTTTATCAAAGCACGAAATTAAAATAATTTGAGAATTTAAAGAACTGACACTTCTGATAACTATTTAAAGCTGAACACTAGCCAACTAAGTTTTTGTCGATTTTAGTTGATTCTCCATATAAATGTATGTGGTGTGGGCAAAGTGCCGTGAGAAATAATATTTGTCACAGTATGAGCAATATATGATTTTGAAACTAAGTAGGCTATGAGGAATACGCTACTTTTCATAGCAAATGTAGAAAAAATATAATCTGTTAGTCCGTTAAAATAAAAAAATCGATTTTCGTGATTTTCCACTCGTATCGATTTTTTTTCATTCTAACCTTGTTACAGAATATGGTATTATTTGTTTTTATAATTCATTCTAACTTCTAAAGTCATTTTAATATGATATCTTTCGATTTTTATTCATTTGATTTTTCATCTTAGGCTTACAATTTTTCTTTATATCGCTGCAGCGCTTACAAAGAAAGATTTCTGATCTTAATACAATTACATGGAGTATTAGAGATACCAAATACAATTATCTTCTAAAGTCAGTAAGTTTCTCTAACTTATATCCGTTCCATGAAAGCAGGAGTTCCACAGGGCAACAAACTAGTTCACGTTACGTTTACCAACAGAAGACATCGGTAATTCTAATATATCAGAAGGACAAAGTCAAATAGTTTGGAAACTATCTTGACTGCAGACTATATCAATTTGTCAACAGAATAACTGGGTTTGGAACTATTTACTGGCAATTATCTTTTAAAGTTTTGGCATACAATGCAAAACTAAAACAAAAGTGATTTAATGAAGTTTACTTTTGGGAAAGTGCCCCAAAACTTTAATACATATTGAAATTGACGAATTTATATAAGTGTTCAAAATATACAGGGTGGGGCAATCTTCTGAGATCGGAGGATTACATCGTTGTGGTAAGAGATAAACTTTAAACTTTTGTGTGAGCTAATACAATTACTGAGGGAACATTTTGAAAATACTTCAGATTCTACAGGGTATTCCAAAACCACGTACCAGCACAATCTTACATTTTTTTTTAAATGAAATTTACTATATTTTGTTCAAGAATCGAAACGATTTCACCGAGAGCATTACAAAAATATATCATTCTAACATTTATATGGGTGTTTTAAAAAGATATGGCCAATTATTTGCAAAAAAGACCTCCTCTTTAACACTCTGCAAAACAGTAAATCAAAATAAATTAACAGGTCTTAGTATTCAATGATCATCCACATATCATTGGCTGTGCTCAGTATTTATTACTTTTTTATCTGTGGCTCCTTTAATACAGGGTGAAACAAAACGCAAATCAAGCAATATAACTAAATTTTAAATGAATCACCCTATTAGTCTTTTCACAATTTGTTAGTACAAGTAATAATCTTTCAAACGATGTAGTACATTTAGGGTATAAGTTAATGGGAAACCGTAATTATTTTATGATAATGGTCAAAAACAAGTATTTTACGTACACAAATTAAATGGTATTAACTTTTTACATGCAACGTCTTGTAAATTTTAACATTTCTAAGGCATAAATTTTAATCGTAATTTTGGATGGATCTAAAATATATTTTACGTTTACTCTCACCATTAGAAGAAGGAAAGATTTAATCGGAATTCTATTGGAAGAAGTATTTTTGTTTACTGTAAGTAGGCAGTCTTTACGAAATAATTAAGTAATCACAAACAATATATCTTTGTTATGTAAAATGCAAGCTTGTATTTTATTTTCCAACTTTTTCTATTTCTAAAATACTAACAATTATGGAAACCAACATTATAAAAACACTTACATTTGCATAAACATTGACATTTTATAAAAAGTATAGTTTATGCTAAGTGTTCAAAATGGCGACCATTTACTTCCATACACTTCTCATTTCTTTTCAAAAACGAGGATCTTACTATTTCTAACATAGCTGGAGTTATTGTGGAAAATGCGTTACGAATCCTTTCTTCCATGTCTTCTCTGGTAGTGGGTTCTGTTTGATACACAAATTGCTTGATATATCCCCATAAAAAGGAATCCATCGGTGTGAGATCTGGAGATCGAGGAGGCCACGAAATTGGTGCACCACGTTCTATCCACCTGTCGGTAAAATGTCTGTTTAACCACCGACGTACACAGCGAACGTAATCTAAAGATGCTACATCTTGTTGGAACCACAAGTTAGCTCTTGTGTTTAAATCAACATCCTCCAATAATTCTCCCAATTGGTTTTTTAGAGAATTGTAATACCTTCTTCCAGTGAGGCTACCTTCAAAAAAGGATGGTCCTATAACTGTATCTCCTACGATTTCTCCCCATGCATTTATGGATCATTTAGTTTGGGTCGTTGTACGAAACAAATGTGGATTACTATCCGAATAAAAATGAAAATTACGGCGGTTGACGAAACCATTTCTGTGAAACGTGGCCTTGTCACTAAATAAAACATTTTTTTAAAAATCTGGATATCCATTAATTAATCCACTGAACCCCTCGCAAATATTTATTCTCATTGGAAAATGTCTCTCTAAAATCTCTTGGTGCATCTGTATCTTGTTTGGGTGAAATTTATTCTTTTTTATTATTATTCCTATTGTTCGTCTACTAATGTCTAATTCAGTACAAGCACAAGTTTTCTAGTACTTGTATTAGGATTCTCAACCAAATTTGTCATTACTAAAAATTCGTTGTCCTCATTCAAATCACGTTTTGGAAGAGCATGATGTTGATAGGAAACATTACCTGATGTGTCGAATCTTTCCTCAAGTTTTAAGAAAGCTCTTACACGTAAATCACATTGATCATGTCTTCCTGTGGAGAATTCATTATAGTTATTTATTATTTAAACCTAACAACACAAACGAAGAATACAGCAATATTTCTTGGACATTTATTAGTAGACAATATTTTGACAGTAGCACACTTGATATAATCAAAAATATGGCTTGATTATGTTTCGCCCTTTCTCAAACGAGCCTATAATAACAATTCAACAATTCTTGAAATTGAAACATGCATAAATATAAAATTTTTGATAATTCCAGGTACCTACGGTATTAACAAACATTTTATTTCATTGATTAGATATTGTAGATGCATCCAAAATTACGATTAAAATGTATGCCTTATAAATAATAAAATTTACAAGAAGTGGCATGTAAACATTTGATAATATTTAATTTGTGTACGTAAAATACTTGTTTTTGACAATTATCATAAAATATTTACGGTTTTCCATTAACTAATACCCTAAATGTACGACATCGTTTGAAAGATTATTAATTGTACTAACAAATTGTAAAAAGACCTATAGGGTGACTCATTTAAAAATTTTGAGATATTGCTTCATTTTCGTTTTGTGTCTCCCTGTATTAAAGAAGCCACAGATAAAAAAGTAAATATTACTGAGTACATCCAATGATATGTGAATGATAATTGAATACAAAGACCTGTTAATTTATTTTGATTTACTGTTTTGCAGAGTGTTAAAGATGAGGACTTTTTGCCAATAATTGTCCATATCTTTTTAAAACACCCATATAAATATTAGAATGCTATATTTTTGTAACGCTCTCGGTGAGATCTTTTCGATTCTTGAACAAAATATAGTAGGTTTCATTTGAAAAATGTAAGTTTGTGCTGCTACGTGCTATTGGAATACCCTGTAGAATCGAAAGTATTTACAAAATGTGCCCTCAGTAACTGTATTAGCTCACACAAAGCTTCAAAGTTTTATCTCTTACCACGATGATGTAATCTTCCGATGTCAGAAGATTGCCCCACCCTGTATATCTGCACCAATATATTCTTCATTATTTAACGCGTTAGTGGATATTTCATAAATGATGCTGTATTCATCAAGTTAATAAAATTCATCTTGTAATACTACCTTTGGCGTATAACTGATTTGCTTTGTTTTGTAATGCTGGTATTATATCGATATATTTTATTAATTTCGTCACAACAACCAGATTAATATTTCATAAGAAATGCAATGTTGAATAAAAAAATATATCGACCTATTGATAGTTATGATGAGTTGGAAGAGCTAATTGAGATAGCTTTCTCACTTTTTAATAGATATTTTATTCAAATTTGGATCACGAATTTTGAAACGTAACATAAACCACTGTATCAATTAGATATGCTAAACGAAAGTGGCGGCAATTAAATGTTATGATAGTGGTTATATTTACATTCCAATATGTTAATATCTTTCATTTTTGTAGAATAACTGAAGACGCATTTTTTTAATAGGTACATATTAAATGTATTGATATTTTAATCAACGGATTAGATAGGCTTATTAATCCAAGCATTGAATGTGCTAACTATTAGGGCCCGTTTCATCTCCTTCTGATAAGTGTCGATAAGTCACAAAATTTGTGTTTGTCACTTGAACTAAAGTAAGAAAGTGACAAAACGTAAGTTTAAGCTATCCGTCACTTGTCAGGCATCTAAGGGAAGTGAACTGCATTAGAGAAAAGGTAAAGCTGGACAGAAAAAACAGTGTATGCCAATACAAACATGAACCTTATAAGGT
This sequence comes from Galeruca laticollis, assembly GCA_963921935.1. Classification (NCBI taxonomy): domain Eukaryota; kingdom Metazoa; phylum Arthropoda; class Insecta; order Coleoptera; family Chrysomelidae; genus Galeruca; species Galeruca laticollis. Next base: position 65,772,078 of record OY998183.1, read on the forward strand.
ACCTTACACTACATTTTAATTTATTTATCAATTATCATCCATTGTAATTTTTTTTAAATCCTAGATTCTGATGGATATATAAAATTCGCATATATATATATACATATATATATATATATATATATATATATATATATATATATATATATATATATATAGCTGAAAAGCGAAAAACGCCGTGATCGTTGTTGATCAAATAGAACACAAATTGAAAAAATATATTTTTGGGGATTGCAGCAAAAGAGGAAAAATACACTCTATTCAATTCTCCAAGCTCTCGTAAATCTTTATTTACATCATCAGGGAACTACAATAAGGAAAGAAAAACATAAATTATAAAAAGTGTTCTTACAAACATTTCTACAACTTACATTGATCGAGATTGCATCATAGATCTTGAAAACAGGAAAAGTGTACAACAGCAAGTTATCAGAGAAATAGGTCCAGTCGGCAATACATTTGCCTACTACTGGTTCAAATTTAAAACATTAATAAAAAGTAAAAAGTTAAAACATTAAAAATCGAGAATCCACACACCCACGCGGACTTGTGAGAATAATGACGGAAACTGAAAATGTCAGGTTAAGTACAACATTCATCATTACTAAATGAATGAAAAGAATCGATCTTTGCAATGACGCGAGACACTGAAACAATCGAATTGAAACTTTCAAGAGAATACCGGGGTGGTACCAAATTTATGGAACTGTTGTGAAATATCACTCCAATGAAATTCTCATTAACGAGAATTAATATGTGATTATTGATGTTATTTATTATTATTATTAATATTATTATGGATCTTTTAATAAAGGGGGAATACCTACCATGATGACACAAGTAGGAAACTAGTGAGAATTATTAATATTATCATTATTATTATTGTTATTAATATGAAGACAATTGTGTTTATCAAGCGTAAGGAGGAGGGAGTAGAGATTACTCAAATTCTGAATGTCAGTCTTCTTATTCATACATCCTTCTTCTTGGAAGATGAAAGCCATTTCCAAAAACAATCTTTTGTTATAACTCCTCTCACGAGAAAGGATTTTAACCCCTTCAAAATCAATGACATGATCCAACGAGGAGACATGATTAGCCACAGAACATCTTTCAGGATGTAACCTTATATCACTTTTATGGAGGGATACACGGCTAGAAATTTTTTGGGAGATTTGACCAATATATGAGAGGCCACAACTGTTACAACACAGCTTATAAACAACATTACTACAATCCACGACGGGTATCTTGTCTTTCAAAGGACTATAAATTGACTTAACAATCAAGGAACTCCTGCAGGCAAACCTAACATTCTGTAAGTATTGTGAAAAAATCCTAGTAAGTCTGGGCGTAATTTCCTTTATATAAGGCAGAGAAACCGTTAAAACGGAAGGAATCGCTCTAGAGGCCGAGAGAGGATCCAACTCAGCTGCACCTGCTGCGTCAATTGATTGTATTGAAGTATGTGATAAAACAGAAGACGTGTTGAAGATGATCTTTCTTAGTAACTGATTTGGATAGGAATTGTCCAGGAACAAATTGAAGAGAATATCACGATTCTTATTTCTAAACACAGGGTCAGAGAGGTTCATAACTCTAGCTGTCATTTGTTTAACCAAGTTAACCTTTATGCTAAATTTATGGTAAGAATTGTAGTTGAGATATCTCCCAGATCTACTTTGTTTTCTATACCAATCAATTATAATCACATTATCAGGAGACCTAGTCCATAAAGTATCTAAAAAGGGGACAGCCATGTTAGAGTTTTCTGTTTTGAGAGTAAACTAAATGTAAGGATCATAGCTATTAAAGGTGAAAAGGAGATCTTGGATGGAGTCCACAGGGCAAGCCAGGATTATATCATCTACATATTTCTTGATGAAAGGTACACTGAAAGGAAGTACCGGAAGGACCACGTCCAACAGATCATCCATTACACAGCACGCTAATATCGGAGAATTACTAGCTCCCATAGAAGTACCAAAAGTCTGCTTGTGAAATTTATTATTAAAAGAAAAGCAGGTAGAACTGATCAGCCGTGATATTGACATGTTCATTGAGTTAATTGAATTCCTTGGTTCATCGATAGAGCTATCCCAGTACATACTGTATTCAACTGCAATTCTAATGAAGCAATCCAGCAGCTATTTCAGAGCCAACAAGTTCATAAAACACAGCATCTATATGGAGTCCAGCAATAGAACTATAGTTAGTATAGAGTTGAATAAAGTGACCATGCAATCTCTCAAATTACCCAGTACCATCCTCAGTTGCAAAGTAGATGGATGGATTTAGGATATATTGAGATATATCACTCACTGGAGCGTATATCTACATATAATTATTTTTCGAACCAAACGCTTGTTGTCTCTCTTTGACATCACGGAAGTTTTAGCACCTTTTGGTAGCGATGCATTCCTAATCATCTTCAGAAATTTTTAGGTCTTGAAGAACATTTTTGCTGAAATCATTTTTATAATAATGTGATTTCACTTCCCATCTACTTTTCTTTTCCACTGTCTTGACTTACACCTCGTTGGATATTTCAAATATGTTGAAATTATAGATTTTCCAAGTGTTGATCTATTAGTAGGTATTTATAAGGGAATGAAATTTGGTTTTTTTTATTATCAATGGTCTTGATTTCCTGAGACTAAGTTCATTGTAGATATCAACCTATTCGCTCTATTGGTCCCTATTTTTCGTTTTAAGTGACTAAATGTAATCAGTGAAACTGTATAGTTATGCAAATGATATTGATACTGTTTGTAATTCATGGTGATTCGTTACTAATTGGAAATAATTTAACACTAGAATTCTGACTTCAAAATATGAAGATTTAACCTAAAACACCTAAATAAAATGTAGCTACTTAATGAGTGACAGAGTATTTTGCTTAAAAATTTTTAAAACGATTTGTACTCGGTACTTTAAAACTGTGTAGACACAGTACACCATACTAAATTATGTTGAACAGACGTTTCTGGCTACTACCAGAGGCGTACGACAAGTGCAAGTGACTAGTTAATCGTTCGCAACTTATACGCGACTGGGGGAATAGAAGTTTCAGCACAATTTTTCGATTTTCCAATATTTTTTATGTAAATAACGTACTCTTTCCTCATAACAATAAGGTCAATATTTCTCGACATATTTTGAGTTAAACATGAAGCTAAACAATTTATTAAATTTTGATGTGTAATAACTATGTCGATATTTTGTGCTAGTGGACAATAAAGATATTGAAATTTATTGATAAAAATAAAATAGAGTTTGTAACTCCAAAATAATATCCAAATGACTCAAAAATCAAATCAGAAAAGTGGCTCTGGTCTGAATTAATTGTTTCAATCTAGTGGGATGCTGCAATTGCTGTCATAGCTGTTAGTAGTAATAGTAATGTCACTTGAAATTGTGATTGCTGGAAAATTTAAAGTCGGTTATGTGAAAATGCCTTGACACAAGAATTTTACTAATCTTAAAACGCGAAATAAATGCTTTATGTTTATGTCAACGATAATGATTCCTGTGTTGCTGCTGCTCGCTGATATCAACTAATGTAGTCAAACAGAGTTCAACCCAATCGGCAAACTTTCAGAAATAGTTTTTGTCGATAAGGTGAAACTGGACAATTTAGGCGTAACAGTGGTATGGGACGACCGCAAATAATAACTGTGGATCAGGAGGAGGATATTTTAATGCGAGTTGCTAATAATCTGGAACTAAGCACTCGGCGTTTAGCAGCAATGACTGGAGTACCTAAGCCAATCTTCAGTTTTGCGAATTTTAAAAAAGCAAAATTTACGAACCGTTTTACAACAGTACGAAATTTATTCCCTAGAAATTATCCTATAGGAATGAATTTTGCTCAGTGGATGATAACTAAAAAAAATGAAGATCATAATTTGATTAATGAAATTCTTTTTATAGACTAGGCCACATTTACACGTAGAGGAGTTTTTAACTAGAAATACAGTCACAATAATTAGGATATTGCAAATCCCCATGTATTCCTAGAATCACATTTTCGGCACGAATTTAAGATAAATCTGAATATATACATGATAGAACTAAATGAATCTAAGTCTACTTCCTGGCAAAATGTTCTTGAAGAGAACCTAGCAAACGACCCATGGGGGACAGCCTACAAGATAGCCGCAGATAAAATTAAATTTAGCAGCATTCAGCACAGTCTAATTAAAACAGATGGGAGCATAACCCTAACACAAGAAGATACACTTGCAGAAATTGTGCAAAAATTAATACCAGACGATAACATTGAAATTGAAACGGCTGAGCACAGGGACATTCGCAGAGGGCGGTTGATGCGGTTGAGAATCAGGACCATAGGTTTCAGCTAAATAACGAGGCGTTAGATTCTGCGGTTATGGCAATTAAACCTTATAAAGCTCCGGTAATAGATGGAGTACATGATAAGATCATTATATCAACATACTCAATTCTGAAAGACACTATATAGAGACTCTATCAGGCATGCATAAGATTGAATTACTTTCCTGAATATTGGAAAACGGGCAAGCTGGTTACGATACTGAAAAATAAAGACAGAGACCCGTAGGACCCGAAAGCGCTCAGACCAATCACTCTATTACCTGAATTAGGCAAAATTTTCGAAAGACTAATTTTGGCACAAATGTATCTTGAGGTACCAGAAGAAAATTTTTTGAGCGATAACCAATTTGGCTTCCGCAAGGGGAAGTCGACTATAGCCGCACTGTCAGCCCCGACTACGCACATTAGAGATTCACAGGACCACAACTTGGTATTGTTCGTCGATATATCCGGCGCGTTTGATAACGTCTGGTGGCCAATATTGATAACGGAGCTGGTCCAAAGGGGACTTTCCAGTGATATCATAGGCATAATTAAAAGTTCGAAAAATTGAATATTCAACAAACTATTCCAAAATTGTCAAAGAAGTTACTAAAGGTTGTCCCCAGGGGTCAGTCCTGGGACCAATCTTCTGGAATATTGTGATAGACCCTCTTTTAACGCCAAGATGGCGCGAAGGAATTGAGGTCGTGGGATACGCTGATGACTTCTCTATCAGCATTAGAGGGAGCAGCAGAGCCGAACTAGAGGCTAAAGAAGAAGCATGTATGGCGTTAGTAGCATCATGGGCTAGGACAAACAAGCTCAGCATATTCGAATACAAAACAAAATATGTGGTCTTCTCAAACTTATCCCTCAACAGAAACGCAGTAATCAGATACCAAGGAAGGCCGATACAGAGAGTACAATCGATTAAATGCCTGGTATTGATACTAGATAGTAAACTTACATACACAGAACACATAAGGTATATCACTAGAAAATACAAAACGATCTTCCAATCAATGAGAAGGCTTGTCATAAGGAAATTTCATTACATAATTGAAAAAAAGACAGCTAGATCTAAGTTAGGAGAACTGCAAGAAAGTCTCATTAAGTCCATTTCGATATGCGGTGTAAACAATAGCACTTTCAGAGAGAAACTCCTCCAGGAAGATAAAGAAGACAAATTAACATTAAAAGAGGCTGTGCAAACTTGTTACACAATCGAGGCAGCTAAAAGGCAATGTGAAGCAATACAAAATCAAAAACTGACCCAGATAGATGAAGTAAGAAAAGTCAAAGTTTTTAAAAAACCACACAAGACATATAACAATAAGGTAATTAAATGTTGTACTAGATGTGGAGGTTCACATCAATTGAGTGAATGCCTAGCATATGGACAGGTATGTAAATAATGTAAATTAAAAAATCGTTTCGCTAAATGATGTTACAAAAAAAGGCACATGTGAATGAAATACGAGAAGATGAAGTAAATAAGGTAGTTCTTGAAAACAGTGTAAATAAAAACTTTTTTATAGGTAGCACAAACCTCAATAATGTAAGCAATATAACTAAAAATGAGTGGTTAACTAAACTAACTATTAACAATAAAGATATAGATGTTTAGGTCGATACAGGGGCCATGGTAAATATACTACCATTGAATGTTTTTAGAATGCTCAAGTTAGATGAAAGAAAGATAAATAAAACACATGCTAACTTAACTAACTATACAGGAGATTACTTAAACGTGGTAGGGTTGTGTAAATTGATTCGTCAGAAAAATAAAAATGGATATGATCTGGAGTTTTATATAGTAAAATCAAACACAAAATGTATCTTAGGACTAAATACATGTTTAAGGTTGAATTTAATCAAATGTACAGAAACTGAATTAATGAATACGGTAGATAGTATAGATACAGAATTAAATGAATACAATAATTTAATAAATGAATATAAAGATGTATTTGCAGGAGTTGGGTGTTTGAATAAAATTAAACCATATCATATAGAGTTAGAATCAAACGCTAAACCTGTAATATATCCAATTAGAAAAGTACCCATATCTTTATTAAGTGAATTGAAAAACACTTTACAGGAAATGGAGAGTATGAAAATAATTGAAAAATGTCAAGGTGCATGCAATTGGCTAAATCCACTAGTATTAGTTAAAAAGCCAAACGGAAAATTGAGGATATGCTCAGATCCAAAATATTTAAATCAGGTAATAAAAACAGAATATTGCCAAATACCAACATTAGAACAGATAACATGCAAAATGTCAGGAGCAGTCATGTTTAGTACATTAGATGCAACTCAGGGATTTTATCAGGTTTGTCTGGATGAACCTAGCTCAAATTAATGTAGATTTGGTACTCCTTTTGGAAGATATACATTTTTACGCCTTCCTCATGGTTTAAAATCATCACCTGAAGTATATCAGGAACGGTTTCAAAATATATTTAAAAGAGCAGGTGCTGAAATTTACATTGATGATGTAATAATTTGGGGACGAAATAAAGAAGAACATGACAAAAAATTAAAACAGGTTTTAGAATTAGCAAGAGAAAATAATGTTAGTTTTAACTTAAGTAAATGTAAATTTGCAAAACCAAGTCAAGTTATATCAAAAACCGGTTTATCACCCACAAAAGAGAGAATTAGGGCAATCTTGGACATGCCCACACCCAAATATAAAAAATATGTTCAGATTTTTAGGAATTTTAACCTATGTGAGTAAATATAAATTTTTCAAGTAACACGACTCCATTACGTAATCTTTTAAGAAAAGATGTTGAATTATGTTGGCTAGAAGAGTAACAGAAAGCTTTTGATAAAATAAAAAATTGTTAACCCCAAGTCCAGTACTTCAGTTCTTTGATGTTAACAAACAAATAATAATTTCAGTAGACAGTTCAAAAAGTGGTCTAAGTGCAACTTTATTACAAAATAATGGCAATATTCACCAGACAAAATTCAATTATTAAAAATGAAACCCAAAAATATGTTGAACTTCAACAGCTAAAACAAATTATTCTAGAGGGATGGCCAAATAATAATAGAAAGTTTAATCAGAACATGAAAATGTATACACCTTATGAAAGTGAGTTGAGCACAATTAAGGATCTTATTTTCAAAGGGCAGGCAATAGTAATACCTAAAACTATGAGAAATGAAATGCTTGACCGTATTCACTACAGTCGTTTAGGAATGAATAAGTCAATAAGCCTAATTAAAGGCTCTATTTTTTGGCCAGGGATAAATAATGAAATTAGGTAAAAAATATTACAATGTCATGTATGCCTAAAATACTCAAAGTTCAGAGCCTTTATGTATCACACCATTCCAGATTTGAGATGGAACAAGTTGGGTTGTGACATTTTTGAAAACAGGGGCCAAAAGTTTTTAGTTGTAGTAGACTATCTTTCAAAATTCGTAGAGGTAAGAACTTCAAATCAAATTACCCGTAAAAATGTAATCAATGAACTAAAGTCAATTTTTTCGACACATCGAATACCACTAACACTTATCTCTGACGGAGGCACACAGTTTGGCTCACAAGAATTTAAAAATTTTGTGAAAGAATGGGAGTTCATACACACAATGACGTCGCCCACATATGCACAAAGGAATGGGCTTGCAGAAAGACACATACAAACAATAAAAAATATCATTAAGAAATTAAGATGGCAAATATATGTATTTAGTAATTTTAAACTACAAAAATTCATGTGTATATAGAAGCAACTCTCCATCTGAAATATTAATGTCAACAAAATTTAGGACAAATATTATAGGAACAGAAAAAACATATAAACCAAAAGTTATAAAAAATTTGAATAAAACCATAAAGAGAAATTAATTTACACAACATAAATACTATAATAAAGGTGTCAAACCACTTCCTGAAGTTAAAATAAATGTAAAAGTTTATGTACAAGTAAAACCAGGAAGTTGTTGGACCCCCGGTAAAGTAGTTGATATGAATAGAGATAAGACATACAAAGTTAGGGTGGATAATGGTAGTGAACTTATTAGAAATAAAAAGTTCATAAAAGTAGTAAGTAGAAATAACATTAATACAGCACAAAGTCAGAAAGAAAATGGACACTACCAAAGTCCAACTAACCATAAAACAGAAATCTGTAAACCGGTAGTCAAGCATTATGTAGAAATAGAGGATAGTGATACAAAAGATACTACCAGTGAAATGTTGGGTAATACATTTGTAAGTGAAAAACAAAGTGTAGTGAAAGAAGGAGAAAGTGGTTTAGGAAAATGAGATATAGAATGTAACATACATTCAAGCAGCAATTCAGAGTTGGATTCAGAAAACACTAGTTTTTATTTTGAAAACGATATCTCAAGTGAAATTTCAAGAAATAAATAAAAGTCTTTGTAACTCTGAATCTAACTCAGCGATATGTCGATTATATCAGTTCCTACTAATTTGGATGAGACTAGTGAAACAGAAAATTCAAATGCAGACTTAATGGTAGTAACGGAAATTTAAGCAGAGATAACTCTTTTATAAGCTCAAGGCATATAGTCACCAAATCAGGGAGAACTGTTAACCGCCCGAAAGATTGAAGCTGTAAAGAAAGGAGATGTCGGGATGCTGACTGTTGAGGCAACACTGCCAAGTTAGCACTTGACAACGAAGACGGGGAGTGAAGTGACAACTGTCAATGTCATAAGTCATATAAAATATATATGTTAAGGTTGTTAATAAATGAACGAAATAAAAATCCAGATTCATCTTGATTACTATCCATCAAAACCATAAATAAATAAAATAACAAATCAACACCATTACAGAGAGTATTGTTGAAAAACATGGACACTCTATAGTGATACTTCCTCCTTATTTTCGTATCTTCAATCCCATCGAGTTGATTTGGGCACAATTAAAACAGAGATTAAAAAAGTAATCAAAATTGAAGATGAGTAGAAGAATATTGGGCAATTTCATATTAATGGAGGAAATTCATTTATTGTTGATTTACATGACGATAGTGATAGTGAAGCAGATAATATAGGAGAAAGATTAATATAATTTTTGGAAGAAGAGAATTAATTAAGTTTAATATATTTTTCATGTTACTATGTAGTAGTGACAAACAGGAGTTAGACATAATATTTATTTTTAAAGGATTGTTTTATTCATTGTTATAAAAGTTCTTTTTTTGTTATTTTTTCATAGAATTTTGTTTTGTCTATAAAAAATCAAATGGGATATAAAAAGGGCTCAGTTTACGTCTGGTATCCCGATTAAACCGAACGACCTTCCAACAATTACGTAATATCAAATACAATATAGGTTTTGGTAAAAGTAAACAAAACATAAATACCTTTCAGAGTCTAGCTCCGCAACATAACTTTAAGGGAATATACGATTACATTGCTACACTATATGTTTTGCGCGAACCATACAAATACGTCTGAAAAGCGTTGATTTTTTTTTCATGGTTGGATCAAGCGTCTCTCACAGCCATACAGTAAAATGGAAAATATATAGCACCCTATCATTCGTAGACGAAGTTCCAAGCCAAGAACTGACCTCATAAATAATTGTTTCCTATTATTAAACGTCCTTCTAGCTTGTTCTATTCTTGCTCTAATTTCGGTTCTTGTGCATTAACTAGTTAACTGATATTTGTCCGCAAATAAGCAAATTTCAATCAATGCGGAAATGAGACGTGGCAAGACAAAAATAAAGTTACTTTACTAAAGTGATGTGTTATGAGAACATTTCCTAAAAACAGTGATTTTTGGGAAATCAATTCACTATCATAATATAATCAACTGCATATTAAAGAAACAAATGGCATTTCTTTCATTTAATGCTTACGTAATTAAATTAGTGGCTACTTCATTCATATCTAGGTAGGTATTGAGTATTGGATGACTATTGACACACACTTCGACATCAATCTAAAATATTCCTCACTTTCCAAATGTTAAAACCTATCAATTATATGTATTTTAAGTGAAATTGGTAAAACCGGCGATAATTGTTATCACGATTAGAATTACTTCAGACTCTTTCACTTCGTTATTTACTCAACCAAAAACCATTTGAAAATTGCGAAAATTTAATTGAAAATTTCGATAATTTGCTTGTAGTTAAAGTAATTTAAGCAGAGATTTTGATAATGCTTTAATTGGTCCTTACATATTTTTTTAAATAAGTGAAAGTGTCCTCCATATTCAGGATTCAATAGACTAAATCTAGATTCGGTAAAACACAAAAATTGATCTACCTAGTAATTCATGAGTACAATTTCAAGTGAATAAAGTCAGTTTTGATTTTTTGGCGTTGTTGATAGATGTCTGCAGGCAATTCTACTACTAAACAGGTTAGAAGTCTAACGCCTTGAATTTATCATTTTTACACAATACACTGTATAATGAATATTAAGAGTGAAAACCGCAAATTGTGTAACTATAGTGTAGTCATAAACAAAGCGAGCAAAATCAAAAGAATAATTGACCTATTATATCGACAAATTGGCGATATTTACAAAGTTCTTAGAGGAGAAGAAAAAATATCAACTGTTGAAAGGGCATAACAATATATAGCAAACTATACCTACAGCAACAATTTAATGAAGCATAGAAACTATATTCATATGAATCGTTAAGAGAGTATGTTTATCTCGTGTCTTATATGGGGGTATTAAAAATATTGGAAATTTGATTATAACAGATGGGCCAAATGAATCATTGAGACAGTCTTTCCAGAGAAAAAATATTGAGAGCTATTGGAATAATCTGCTAATCATACTAACGTAGAAAACATTTTTCGTAAGAAATCTGTAATTCCTGTTATGAATTGAAAGAAATAGCTAACGTTCGATTTCTATAAGGTCTTTCTTGTTGATGATTCGCATCACTCCGCTACTTCATAACAGGTATTTCCAAATCATACATGGGGGTCAGCTAAGGGTGGCTACCAGCCGTTTCTTGGAAACCGTTTGTCCTAGAATGTGGGAAAAAATTCTTATAAAAAATCGGGCCTATAAATCTGTTTACAAATATTTTCAAGTTCTTATGTTTTAGCTAGGTAGCGCATTCCGTCACTTTCTTTCTTTCTTCATTTCTCTTATCTTTATGCCTTCTCAGGCGTCGGATTGGAGTTCTTCATGTACCCATTTTTTTCATTATTTCCTGTCCCTGGCCAATTCCTTCATCTCTCCTAATGTTTTTCCCTTATTTTTTCCAATTTCTTCAATCTGATGTATCCATTTCCTCCTGGGTCTCCCTCTTTGTCTTTTTCTTGATATTGCCATTTCCATAACTTTTCCCGCAATTTTATCTTGCTTCATTCTTACTAGGTGGCCATACTGGTTTAATTGTTTCTTTTTAATCTTTAATATTATTGGTTCTTGATTAGTTATGCTTCTGATTTCTTCGTTCCTTACTTTATCCCATTTTGTTTTACCTGCTATTTTCCATAAATATTCCATTTCCATTGCATTTATTTTTGTTTGCTGTTTTTTCTGCATTACCCAGTTTTCACTAGCATAAGTTATAATTGGGACTGTAATTTTGTTGTAGATTTCCAGCTTTGTGTCCATATCAATGTGTTTATGGCTTAATATTGTTCGACGTAAGGAATAAAATAATCTTGTTGATTTATATGCTCTGTTATTAAGTTCATCCATCTAATTTCTCTTCTTTTGTTATGATACTTCCCAGGTAATTATAAGTTGTTACTCTTTCTAATGTTTTGTAATTACATTTCAATTCCTTGCAGTTACTCCCCTCTCGCTGTTTTTCATTTACTATCATTATTTTAGTTTTTTCTGTATTTATTATCATTTTCATATTTTCTATTTCTCTTGCCAATAAGTTGATTAGTTTCTGCATTTTATTTTAATATTTTGCTATAAGTACAATATCGTCTGCATAAAAGTAACTTACTTAATCTGACCGACACCATGTTTCTGTATCCTATTATCATGTCCAGATTTCCTCCTTGTCTTTTTATTTCCTTCGCTATTTTGTCCATTATAATGATAAAGAACAGTGGGCTTAAGCTATCGCCTTGTTTTATACCTTTTTTCATTAGAAACTCTTCCGATCTTTGACCTCCTATCTGCACTATTAATTTAAATGTCTCGTATATGCTGTTAGTTATATCAATTAGAGCTTTCGGTACTTCTAAATCTTCCAATACCTCCCAAATTTTTTCTCTTTCCACTGTGTCAAAAGCTGCCTTCAAGTCAATAAATGTTGAACACATTTCTTCTCCCGCTTCTATGGTATTATCAATTAGCCTTCTTAATATATATATATATATATATATATATATATATATATATATATAATATATATATATTATAATTTGCTTGTCGTCCTGGTCTAAAAGCTACTTGTTCCTCTTCTAATTTTGCTTCTACATAACGTCTTAATCGGATCTCTATTATTCTCGTGTAGATTTTGAAACTGGTTTTGGCTAAGCATATTGGTCTATAATTATTGCACAGTGCCTGATCCCCCTTTTTATGTATTGGCAGTATAAGGTTATTTTCTCAGTCATTGGGAATTTTTTGAGTATCCCATGCTTCCCTGCATATGAGACACAGCCAGTCTTTTCCTTTTTCTCCTAACCATTTTATCAGCTCTGGCGCTACTTCATCCTCCCCAAGGGTTTTTCCTATTTCAAGTTTATTTAGAGACAATTCCATTTCTTCTCTTTGGATTGCATGGTATTCATATTCATTTCATTCCTCTTCCGCTATATTCGTTGTTTTCTTCTTCAACCCATTACTGAATTTGTCTTTGTAGTGTTCTTTCCAAGTCTTTAGTATTTGATGTATTTCGGTCCCCAATTCGTTATTTCTATTTTTCATTGCTCTTATATCTTTTCCTTTACTTCCTCGTAGACTTTTTATTGTTGTCCAAAATTTTCTATTATCTGATGCATGTGTCTCTGACATCTCCCTTCCAAATTCTTTCCATGAGTCCCTTTTCGCTTTCTTAACCGCTTCCTTGACGTTGTTTCTTTTTCCGTTTTTCCGTTATATATTTCCTTATCTTCCTGCGTTTTTGTTTGGAGGTTTTTTTCCATGAGGTTTTCTTTTCTTTTACTAATGTCTGAATTTCTTTGTTCCACCACTTAGTCCTCCTTAAATGTTTGTTGAATTTATTTCTTCCACATATATCCTCTGCTTTTCCAAGTAATATTTGTTTGAATACTGTCCAACGTTTTTCGAGTGTCCATTTGTTGTTTTCATTAATCAATTTTTTGAATTCCCTGTCTGCTTCTTCCTGATATTTAGATTTTTTTTCTGTGCTTCTTAATTTACTTATTGCAATTCTACTGAATCTTACTTCTTCTGTCTCCATTACTTTTTCTTCATATTCCGCTACTACTAATCTATGGTTTGTACTCAACTCAGCCTCTTTTCTTGTCTCTACTTTTTTCACCATATTTGATAGGTTTTGTGTATAAACTATGTAATCGATTGAACTTTTTGCATTTCTTTCTTCCGCTACAAAGGTATATTTATCCTCGAGTTTTTGTTTCCACATCGTATTTCCTATTATTAAATCGTAACTTTGACAAAAACCTATCATCTCAAGACCATTTATGTTCGTTGTTTCCTCACCATAAACTCCCATACAACTCATTCCTCGATTGTAATCTTTACCAACTCTTGCGTTCCAGTCCCCCATAATGATTATGTTTTCGTTTTGGTCTCTTATATCATCCACTACTTCCTGCAATTGTATGTAAAATTCTGAAACCTCTTCCTCCCCCGTTCCTTCAACCGGTGTATATATTTATATTATATTCAATATTTGTTTTAGTCCTATACTTAGAACTAGTATTCTTGAATTTATATCTTTCATATTTATTACCTTTTTGTTTATTTCCTCTGTTAAAATTATTCCTACTTCCTCTCTTACTCTTTGTTCTACTTTTACCGCTGAGTAATATAATTGGTGATTATTTGTTAAATTTATTTGTCCTGATCCTTTTTTCTTTGTTTCACTTATTCCTAGAATATGTACTTTGTTGTTTTCCATTTCCTCCGTTATTACGATTTCCTTTCCTGTTAAAGTATTAATATTCCATATACCTATATTTATATGTTCTTGGTCTGCACTATTTATATATTGTCTACGATTATTTTTCCCCATTGACTAGACTGATCATTTTCTCTATCTTGTTCCCTACCATAATTATTTTCGTGTTTATATTTCCTATTAGTTTCTTCTTTATCCCTATTACTAAAACTACTTCTATTCTTACTGCTACACTTATTACTATTCTTAATACTATTATTTTCATTTAATTTATCTTCGTGTATGTCTTCTAGTTTTTTGGGTAGCCTGTTTGTATAATTTTCCGAGTTGGTGCTATATCCTCATCGTCTTCCATGCTGGGTGACCACTGGCTAGCCGTTTTTCCTTTTTTCTTGTTTGCATTTGTTTTTGTTACTTCTTCTCGATTGTATTCCAGCTGATGTAAGGTATATATTGTGTCCACTCTTAATTTATCATATATTATACTTGCTCTACATTCTTTTTCTCTAGCCGATTTTAGATAGGGGATGACTGCTTTCTGTTTATCTTGCATTGCTTTTGGTAGATCCTCTGATATCCATATTTTTGTACTTCTCTTATTATTTCTATTTTTTATCTTCTCTTGATAGCTCTAGCCATAGTGGTCAATTTCTGTTATTATCTGTCTCTTTCTTACCAATTCTTATTATTTGTATTATATCTGCTTCCATGTTTATTTTAACCTTTATTTCATCTAAAATTTGTTTAATTTTTTTGTTTCTTATTTCGCACGTTTCGTTCTCAGTTTCTTCTATTCCATATACCACAAGGTTCTTTCTCTTGCTTTCTTTTTCTAATTGTTATATTCTCTTATCCTGAATTCCGATTTTTTGTTTCATTTGGGTGACTTTGTTCTTTGATATTTGTTCTTGATAATTGTCCATATTTTTATCCATTTTGTTGAGTTTTTCTATTATTTCCTTTATCATATCCTCCATCGTATCTGACATTGTGTCTCTCTGCAGGTTAAATACAAGAACCTTACTATATTCCGTCACTCAAAAAATATAATTGGATTTTTTACAAAGTATTTACCAATTATGGTCGATAAAAACATTTGCGTCAGATTCTTCTGTCCATATTCTACAATTTTTGTCCAAGTCATTTTTCCGTGCGGTGTAGGAACTGTACTTTTGTTGACATCAAAAGGACTTTCATATGCCTGAAGCGATTATCACAAACGTAGACTCCTTGCAAATAGCATTAAAGGCATATTTCAGAAACAAAAGAGAATATCGCATTTATTCGCAGAACAATTTCAGCAACGTAATTTCTATTATAACTTACAGGGTGAGCCAACACTCCTCCATTTTTTCTTAAAAATGCCAAAATATTTCGAATATTAAGATATATCAGTTTGCGGTTTTGACAGGTCAATAAGTTATCTTTTTTGTCATTTTGTGAGCTAGTTATAGTTATAGCATTGCATTAGAAATTTCCCAAAAAAAATTATAAATAGAGCTAGCTGTCACATAACGCCCTTTATTTGCCAATTGAAAGGTTACATGTAATATTGTTTTTGGTTTCTGAAATATCCCTTTATTGCTCTTTACAAAAAATCTAGTTTGTTAAAATCGATTCAGGTATATGAAAGTTACTGTCCTTTTGGTGCCGACAAAAGTACACTTCCTCCACCACTTAAGAATAAGTGATAGAGAAAAATGGCAGACCAAAATTCTAGACTATGGACAGAAATATCTAAAGGAAATATTTTTTATCAACCTTAATTGGGGAATATTTTGTAATCAATCCTATTATATTTTTTAAGTGATGGAATGCGCTACCTAGCGGAAATTTACGAACTTAGAAATATCTTTGTAGGCCCGATTTAGTTATGAGAATTTTTTTCTCTCAATTCTCGGACAAACGGTTTCCGAGATACGGCCACAAGCCACCCCTAGCTGATCACCCTGTATATTGATGAATTACTAAATATGAAACAAGTGAAATGTTATTAATGTAAATATCAAACAATAATATGTGTCAGAATCCACCACTGATGTGTTTTCAATCATAAATTCAATTCTCAACCATATTACTTCAGAAAATGTGAGATACTTCTGAAATATTATCGACCAAAAATATTTCGAATAATGAAAGAATCAGTTTTTGTCGAATGAATAATGGATAGTTATCTATTTGAAATATTCAAAAGATAGTAAAACTTATTTCCAAATAGGATTATAGCAGTAATTGCTGATTGATAATATTGAAAGCTTTCCATGGGGTACTAAAAACTAGGTAAAAATATTATTACCGCTACAACTCGTGTTGAAACACTTACACAGGTCAACAAAAAATAGCTATTTGTATAATAAGGGAGGAAAGTGCTACTTTTCCTCCCGAGGATGAAGTTTACTGCCCGACGCGTAGCGCAGGGCAGTAATCATTCGAGGGAGGAAAAGGCACTTTACACCCATGTTATACATATGATTTTTCCGCCTCCCTCAAATAACAAGACATTTTAAATAATTTATTGATGAAACTAACAAATAAAATTAATAAATACTACTTCTTTTACGAAACTTGACTGGACATCGAGGATGGACTTCTAACATGCTTGGTGGGGCATCGAGGACGGACTTCTAAAACGCTTGGCTAGGCATCGGGGTGTACGTTTTTATTTGTACTTAAAATCCCTTGGGATTTTAACTGTTCCCTTGGGTCTAACATAGTTTCTAACATGACTAAAGTGACCACTTTAGTCTCGGAATTGCAAACATTATTTCATTGATAACGTACTATGACGTTCACTTTTCCTCCCTAGGGAGGAAAAGTAGGACTTTGCTCCCTACAATGAGGCCAGGAAATGTATACTTTGGATAGAAGAGGTAAGCGGAAAAAATATATTTTTGTTGCCCAGGTTTTTTGAGCTGATTTTAGCTATATTTGGGGCGCTGAATCTAAATATAAAGTCAGGTTTTCCCTATCAGCTCCAGTTTTTTAGATATTAGTTATACTTAAAAAGGTTACACGCACCTGCTTCCTATTATCCACTCCCTGTTTTAACTAATGTTTTATATTTTTTATATTGGTCTAGTATTCAATTAGTAATTTAAAAAAAAACATTATACAATCTATGAATTTATTTAAAACACCTTTAATAAGAAAAATAATAAAAATACTAAGTATTTTCTAACAGTAACCCAGTGTTAAACTACACCCCCAGTATCAAAATTTAGGGCTAATTTGCATTTATTGGGTTCTAAGAAATGACGACAATGCCATACCAACACGTGCACTGTCCCGTCATAGTGGCGACACTTGCGGCGCCAGTTACGGGTTTTGTAACTTAAGGTACTAACACTTGAACTTGAGTTAGTTAGTTTGCAGATTGACGCCGTAGAGAGTAGAACGGAGTTGCGAAATAACTTGAGTTTTTTTGTTATGCTTTTTTATTTACAAAAAACTAGTAGAAGTTGTGTAATCCACCCTGACGTATTTTGTTACATATGTGGAGAATTGGCTCTAAAAGAAAACAGAAAAGCTGTTAGTGACTTTGTAAAGACAGCTTATCTTGAATACTTTGGTGTTGAACTTGGTGATCAGGATAAAACCTGGGCACCATATATGGTCTGTAAAACGTGTACTGAACATTTACAACAGTGGAATGCTGGAAAAAAAAATGTTTAAAACTTGGCGTACCCATTGTTTGGAATGGACCCAAAAATAATTTTAATGACTGTTACTTCTGCTTAGAAAATCTCAATGGAATTAATCGAAACAACCGTAGCAAGTGAAATTATCCTGATTTAGAGTCTGCAAGGCTACCAGTCGCTCATTCAGATGAAGTACCAATCTTCACATTTCATCAGCTACCAGAGCTTGACCAGGACGAGGATTTTTACTCTGATCACTCTTCTGAAAGTGATGAACGTGACTGTGATTACTTAGGGACGACATCAATGCCCCAACATTTTAATCAAAATAAGTTAAACGACCTCAGCAGATATCTCAATATTTCAAAGGAAGCTTCTGAAATTCTAGCTTCTAGGGACAAGAATTTACTCAAACAATGAACTAATATTA
The DNA here is from genome assembly GCA_963921935.1 of Galeruca laticollis. NCBI lineage: Eukaryota > Metazoa > Arthropoda > Insecta > Coleoptera > Chrysomelidae > Galeruca > Galeruca laticollis. The sequence goes on from OY998183.1 coordinate 65,790,525, forward strand.
CTTTTTACTGCACTAGAGAAAAGGAGTTTCTACCTTTTTTTTTCTCAAGAAGACAATGTTGTATATTGCCAGGATGTTAAACGCCTTCTAGAAAAAATTGGACTTTGTGACTATTCTCCAAATGAATGCCGCTTATTTATTGATAGCTCAAAGTGAAGTTTAAAATGTGTCCTTTCACACAATGGAAACAAATATGGTTCAATACCAATTGGTCACTCTACGAAAATGAAAGAAGCATACGACACCATTGCTTTGGTATTGACAAACATAAAGTATACTGTGCATCAATGGGTCATTTGTGTGGACTTAAAAATGGTAAACTTCCTTCTGCGTCAGCAGAGTGGTTTCACCAAATATCCATGCTTCCTGTGCCTCTGGGCACAACGTTATTAACGATCTGTGAGTTGAACGAGAGAAAATCATATTCCTACCACTTCATAGTATAGTGGGCATAATGAAACAGTTTGTGAAGGCTCTTGATAAAACTGGACCGTGCTTTGCATATATAGGTAGAAAAATACCCCAGTTAAGTTCAGAAAAACCTAAAGCAGGAATATTCGACGGCCCACAAATACGGAAACTATATAGGACCCTGCATTTGTAACATTCATGAATGAGGTCGAATGGAAAACTTGGACCCTCATTTGTTTCTGTTGTTCAAAATTTTCTAGGCAATCGCAAGGCTGACAACTTCAATCAAGTGGTCAACGAGATGCTTGACAATTTCAGATCCCTTGGGTGCAACATGAGCGTAAAACTACATTATTTGCATAGTCACTTGGACCGGTTTCCAGAAAATTTGGGAGACTTCACTGAGGAACGAGGTGAAAGGTTTATCAAGATATTAAGACTATGGAGTACCGCTACCAAGGACGTTGGGAGGCAAACGTGATGGCAGATTACTGCTGGAATTTGAAAAAAGACTGTTCCAAAATATGCACTCAAGAGTTTCACGAAAACGAAGCTTTCAAAGTGTGCATGAGTGACTAATTATTCTAATAATGCCTTTAAACAGTATTTTTGTACAAAAATATACAAATTTTTGATATTTTTGAGAAATATATAATAATGACACACATTTTTGTTGTGTTTCTTTAAATTAATGAAGTGGTGAATTGTGGGGTTTTCACTAAAATGTAGTATTTCAAAAATTTGATCTCCTAGGCAAAAACAAATAACAGATTTGGGATCAGGGCATCAAATTCATACAAAAACAGCTAAAAATTCCCCGGCACCAAAACCACTATTTACCACGGTTATCAATATCAATGGTGATCGCACTTAAATGAAAAAATAATTTCTCATCCTCATAAGTGAGCTTTTTCTGAAGTTATTAATAGTGAATATTTGGAAAAAATGTGTGCCTTTGGAAATCACAAATTTATATTATTATGAGCAATCAAAAGTACATCATGTCTCGCTTTAAACTTCACAGAAACTTCAGGTCAATTGACAAGGAACAGGAGTAACAGAGCTAAGAAGCTCAAATGCAGCTTATTACCCAAGATAGTATAAACAAAGAGGCCTGCTAGTGTGGAACCTACATCCACTAGTATTATTTATACTTCTGAAGGCCAAAAGCTAAGAATTAAGGACAGTCGGAGGAAGTCAGCTGCTGATTTGAAAGTCAGTTGAATTTGTTAATATATTATTCCACAATATTCAAGTAAGCCTTCTCCAACATAATACACTTATACCAACGAATGAATTATATATCAGAACATTTTTTGAAACGCATTTTCTAGATTTGAGCTCAGTAGCCACTCGAATTAATTATCTTTCATTTCTTAAATGGGCCAGATTATCAGGTGGTTTTTCGTACACAATGTCCCCAAAGGAAAAATAATCTAGTGACAATATTTTGCTACTTCTTCCTATCCACCTATTTCAGAAAAGTTCAAGTAATTTCGTACATCAACCCTAAAGTGTGGTGTAGAAGCATCCTGCCGAAACCAAAAGTTATGGAAATTGTAACCAACACCATTTCTTATAGCAGGCACTATTTGATTCCTCAACAAATCTAAAAACCGTTCAAACCGCCATCTATCAAAGCTAGAATAATAACAGTGGCATCGATAATACCTGCCCAAGCGTTAACTTTGAAAGTAATCGCGATCTATGTTTCTGTATCTATCTAGGATTAGTATCATTATACCGTTTAATATGAATTAACTTATTTGTGAAATGAAGGTCCATTACAGTTTCAAAAAATTTCCATTTTGCTATCAAAATCATCTTCAGATAATTCTTGTACTAGCATCACTTCATAAGGATGAACTTTATTTTGCCTAAGGATGTTTCGGGCGGATCTCATACTACCATCATGTTCTAATGCAGTTTTACGAATAAGTGAATGAGAACTTTCTACAAATGTTTGCATAATGTCCAAGGATTTTCCGTCATTAGTTACGTTCTTTGGTAGGCCACTTTTAGTAAGATTCTTAGTTAAACACACCTCGTCAAATGGTTTCACAGTTCTCCAAACTGCAGTTTTAGTAATTTGGATTTAGTAATATTTTATTCAGTTATTCAATAATAGAGCTACCTGATCATAACTTCAGGTTCACTGTAACCCCTCAAAAAATATTTTTACCAGTCACAATAACAATTAGCCCATAAGAGTAGGAGAATTATACTTTAAATTGTCACTATTGACACTGATAAATAAGTAATGATAGAAGCCTACAATTTTCTTACCATACATAATTGTTTAATAATTTTATTACCAAACCCTTGTGACTTTGGAACAAATGAAGTTGGAAACACGCGGTTTTAACGGTTGTATTCTCAATTTATTAGTTTTTCAAAAATTCAAAATTATATGGGGTGTTCGACTTAAAAAATAGATATATTTTTACGTTATTCTAGAGTAATGATTCACCCTGTATATTTCTAACTGACTTATTCTGATTTATTTCGCATAATTTTTATTTGAAACTTTTCCTTAAACATAGAAATCTGACAAAAGATCGTTCATAATTTGGTTGCGCCGATTGTACGTTGTAGCATTACATACTTTCAATAAAAACGGTTTCTACTTGGATTTTCATTAGAATTATTTCACGGTAACGAGAACATCTATTCAATGTTATGATGGCCCATTGATTTTTGTTTGTTGTTATCTAAGATACTAACATTTCACAAACAGATCAGCACGGTATATCAACTTGTGAAAGTAATTTCAGCAACGAAACTAACCATTCTTGGAATCTAAATACATATTAAAAGATATTAAAATGCCTACTGCATAGCGAATTATCTTAAATCTGAAAGACTCTGTACTTTTGAGAAAAGATTCATTTTTAACAAGCGGGTCAAAACTGTTATTCAGGCATATGGTCTCCGGCGGTACCAAAATATAAAGGATTACTTTCCCTCATTATATCTCACGTTTTGTTGTTACAGTTGAGTAGGTGAATTTTTAACAGACTAATCAATTATTTGAACGAAATTGAGCATTAGATCTAATTCCTTCCTGGTAAACTCCGTTATTTTTATCCAATACAGGTAGTACGTTTTATCATTTAAAGTTGATTTTATTATTTTTCAACTCTTACTATTTCAGTTGGTAGTCAAAATGTACTACTGGTACCAATTTTCTGTCTTTGATATTTATGTTCTCCGCATCAGAGGCCATTGACATGGGTAAAATGGCAATGCAATCTTGTACACTGTGATTACTTATCAAACCAAGCAAAATAATTAACCAGAATATCAGGAACAGACTATAGGTGAAGAATAAAACATAAGAACATATGAAGACACAATCGAGTGATTTCATACTGTAATGTTTTTCTTATTTATTTAAACGTTTTTATTACGGGTGGGATAAATTTATACACACACGTTATGTCTACTAACTTATTCATTCACTACACTATTCACAAATTTATATTCTATACACGGTATATTCAATTACGTTAATTTAGACTTCACTACTTACAATATTTACTTGTTCGTGGCTTATATGATGATATCACTTTATAAACTAAACTTCTCCCGCTGGTCGGTCCTTTATATATTAGTGCATTTTTACTGGATAATTCAAGATTGCGGCTTACACAAAAACAATCGGCTCCCTAGAATTTTCTAGATAAGACTGGTCACGAAAACAACGTCTAGATAAGATAGTCACAAAAAAATTGTAACCAGTTCAAAGATTACCATCCGCCAAAATTTTTTATACATGGCACAGACAGAGTCGGATTCAGGGACTACACTAGTGTGCTATTTCGTAACATTACCCCCTCCTTAAATGGATGTTCCTACCGGAACTTTTGTGCAGCCGAGACTGGATGTTTGAATCGGCCCCTTTCCGATCTTATGGAAATAACAGGGCACCGTCTTCATCTTTTACTGATAACGGGGGTTGTAGCTGCAAATTAATATCTGGCCACCGGTGTCTTGGAAGATCACCTCTACCATGTTTCTGATGACTCGCCAATCCAACTGGTTACTCGCTATCTAGGCATAGCCAGTTTTTTCACACTGTCTCGGAGGTTTCAAAGTGCTTCCCACACATCGCGGTAGGTAGATCGATCTTGAAATTCATTTTTAGTTACCACGTAGAAGACGTACCGCGAATTGGGTTTCAGTCTCAGTGTCTTGCCAGGGGCTGGAATCTGGTCTTCAAATTATTCTAATTGCCCGAACTTCTTTCGAAAGTTCTGCTAGCTTTTCCGATACCTCCATACGCGCCCATAAATTTATCGGAGGTAGGGTCAGACACATCTCGAATATGGTTTACTCCTTTCTCTAGGTTATGTCTCCTTCAAATGACGCTAGTCGGTTTTGGGGAACTACTTTTGCTTTTCCTTTGTGGATCTTGCTTATGCGATATATAACATCATTGATCCTTTTCTTCATTAAGTATGGTCCTTCCCAGGATTTTTGTAATTTTGGAGAAAATCCTTTTCTCCTCGTTGGGTTGTGTAACCAACTTTGTCACCTTCTTTGAAACTGCCTACTATGGCCTGCGTGTCGTACCGACTTTTCATTCTGTCGCTGGCAACTTGAAGATTTCTTCGAGCTAATTCATGAATATCGCACAGCCTTCTTTTCAATTGGTTCACGTTGTCTTCTCCTGCTAGATCTTCTCCAGGGCGACAGCCAAATTCCAGGTCACAAGGAAGCCTCATTTCACGTCCAAACAGGATTTTCGCAGGTGTTTTACCCGTGGACTCATTCACGGCAGATCGATAAGCCAATGCGAATAGGGAAAGACACTGGTCCCAATCTATCTGATCCCTGGAAACTACTTTGTATAGGTATTTTCCAATAGTCCTGTTCATTCTCTAGACCATTCTATCTGATTGTGAGTGTAATGCTGTTGTCCTGGTCTTCTTCATTCCCAGCTTGTCGTAAATCTTCTGCAATAGATGGCTTTCGAAATTTCTTCCCTGGTCGCTGTGGACTTCCATGGCACTCCATATCGGCTGATAAATTCTTTCAACAATACATCCGCAACAGTTGTGGCCTCTTGGTTCGGAATAGCGTAAATTTTCACCCACTTTGTGAAATAATCTATTACAACCAGGATGTATTTACCATCGTTTTCTGTCGTCGAAATGGTCCAGCGATGTCTAAAGCAATCCTTTCGAAAGGGTTTCCAACATTATATTGTTTCATGGGTGCCTTTCTTTTGCGATGTGGTCCATTACTCGTAGCACAAGTTGTACATTTCTTACACCAGTCCTTCGCATCATCGGAGCTGTTCATCCAATAAAACCTTTCCCGGACCCGCTGCAGGGTTTTCGATTTTCTTCACTCCCAGATGACTTCCCGATGGACTGTCGTGTAACTTTCTCAGTAACTCTGGATCTCTCGTTCTCGGGATAACTATCTATTTTTTCTTCTCGGAACCATCATCGTTCTCAAGGATTCTTGTCAATAGGCCTACTTCCAGGACAAGGGAGTCCCATTGAGCCCGATATGCCTTGAGTGTCAGTGAAAATATTGACACTTCTTGCCATGTAGGTCGCCGATTTTCTTCCTTCCATTGTCGAATCTTCTTTAGGTGAGGATCATTCTCCTGATCTTCTCTGATCCTGGTGGGTGACCGTTCTTCGCTGACTACTGCAATTCTTGAAACTGCAACTTCCTTAGATTTCGACTTGTTGCATTCAAAATAGTCTACAGGGCTTGACCGTCTAGGCGGAGAGTTGGCTTTTCGGTGATTCACATCAGCTGGATGTTCACCCCTGTCTGATTACCCCTGTGACTGCAGTTCTTGGGTTGCAGGAGTCTTGGGATGCTTAGACGGACTGCGTGCTCTAGCTCGCCATACTTCCAGAATTCGATCTTCTTCGGCTTCTTGTCTGCCATACCTTTCAACATGTTGACGATCTGGTCGTGTCATCGTCACCTTCTTCCTGCATGGTTCCACCTTCGTTGTACCGTGAAACATTCGTGGCTGCTTTGCATTTAAGAGGTTCTTGGCTTGCAGGAGTCGTAGTACGCTTACACGAACTGTGTACATTTTCTAGCTCGTCAAAATTTTAGCACCTAATCTTCTTCGGCTTCCCGTCTACCATACCTTTCAACAAGTTGACGATCTGGTCAAGTCTGTCTTCATCACCTTCTTCTTGGATGGTCCCAATTTTGCTATATCCCGAAGCCTTCATTGCTGCTTCATATTCAGCGTCTTCTCCATATCGTGGTCACATAAGCTGTCAATGAAGGTCTGGATGCCCAAACATTTCATCATGTTATCTGGTGCTGATATATAAGCAAATCGAGCTAGTCGGGCAATATCCAGTTCATACTCTTCAAGAGTTTCGTCAAGTTTCCGCTCTCGGTTCTTCTGTACAAATGTTCCAAATGTTCGTGACCATATCGCATGTCTAGCTTCTTTATCAGCTGCGCGAAGTCATCTGTTTCTTCATGAGGTATCGTCTGAAGTACATCTAAGGCATCTCCAAGAAGCGCGATGGTTAAGTTTACTGCCTTCTCCCTCTCGGACCAATTATTCACTCTAGCGGCTGCTTCAAACTGTTTCACATAATAGGTCCACGATGTTTTTCCGTCGAACGTTGGAGCCTTGACTCTGGCAAAACTGCCAATGTCTTCTAACTTAGGGAGTGTTTCTGGCTTGTAAGGTTTTGTTTGCTCGGTCTTGTTTTCTTCCGCTAGCGTGTCTTGAGTTCTAATATCTGTCGTCTTTCTTGACCTTCTCGTCCATCGTTGTCATCTTATTCTCAATATTTTCGTCCAGCGTTGTCTTCTTACTCTCGATTTTCTTATCCATCGTTGTCATCTTATTCTCGATTGTCTCGTCCATCGTTGTCATCTTATTCTCGATATCTAATTTTAGGGACGAACTTTTATTTTCGACTTCAGGAGTAATGTCATTTTTCAATGATAAGATGTCGGCAGAAATGTCGTGCTTCATAGCAGATATATCGTTCTTCATATCAGAAATTGACGAGATTAAGGTGGAAGCCTCGTCATTAAATAAAAATATTTCTGGATCAAAGCCGTCATTTTCCAGTGCCACTTTAAGTCTTTCTACTAATTCACTTTTCTTACCGGACGGTTCCAACTCACGATTTTCCAATTCTGCTCTTAGTTCCGTCACTTTCAGGTCACACAGTCTCTTGGGCATTTTTACGTAGCACTTTATTTATATTATCCTACTTCTGACACCAATGTAATGTTTTTCTTATTTATTTAAACGTTTTTATTACGGGTGGGATAAATATATACACACGTTATGTCTACTAACTTAATTTATTCATTTACTACACTATTCACTAATTTATATTATATCCACAGTATATTCACTTACATTAATTTATATAAACACTTCACTACTCAGACTATTTACTTGTTCGCTGTTAATATCACGAGATCAGTTTATGAACTAAACTTCTCCCTCTGGTCGGTCCTTTATATATTTCACTGGAAAATTCTAGATTACGGCTTACACAAAATCAATCCCTCCCTGGAGTTTTCTAGATAAGAATGGTCACGAAAACAATGTTTAGATAAGATAGTCACAAATAAATCGTAAACAGTTCTAAGAAATCCCTGCGCATTCGCCAAAATTTTAACTTTCATACATGGCTTAAACAGAGTCGGATTCAGGAACTACACTAGTGTGCTATTTCGTAACAATACATATACCTACTTTATAGATTGAACGTAAAATACAGAAAGGATAATTAACTAAACATTTATCGATCTAAAGGCGGAATTTGATACAGTGGATAGGGAAAAAATATGGAAGAATCGAGAGAACCTACATTGATCAAAAAGTAAATAAAATTATTCAGGATACGAATAGGCAGAAGAAGATTAAGATGTAGGATGGTACGAAATAAAAAGATAGCCTGAGCCCTCCACTATTAGTAATTGTCTTGTATTATACAGTTGGACTGAGTTACCGAATATATGCAAACGACATACCAATTACAACCTCAAGTAGTGAGAAGAATACAGGATTGGTTAGATTGAGATAATAAAAATGATAGTAGATATGAATAAATTAAAAATAATCACAGAAATGGGGTGGAAGCAAGGCGATCGAAATAAGAAAGGAATCAAATTTGAGTACACAGGCACAATATAGAATGAGGATGCAAAAATATATACCGAAATTACAAACAGTAAAAAGCAACAATACTCCATCACTCAATTTTTGTAATATCAATAAATATATAAGTAAAAAGGAAAATACGTAAGAGTAGGTGCCACTCAAAATATACATGGCTAAGGAATTAGTGATACAAGAAAACACTAAACAAAATTGGAAGCAGTTGACATGAAAGATTTGAAAAAAAATAGCTTAAAAAAGAGCAGAAAACACCACATGAAAAAAATGACATAGTAAACATCAAAAATAGAGAAAATAAACAACTGAATTCGCATAGCCATAGAAAGCAAATAGAGTAAAAAGAAAGAAATTGACGGTGGAACAAAGAAATCTAAAAAATTAGTGAAAGAGGAGAACATATTCTCCACAATTTGACGCTCAAGAATATTCTTAAGGAAAATTGTTTTTAAAGATTAGAGATTTGTGAATCCTATCAAGCGAGTGGAGAATATCTGCAAGGGTGCTTCAAGGTTGAAATTACCTTTCTTGAGTAAATTCAGGTCAAGGAGACTGTGTCTAAGATTTGTATGTTCAATTTGTAATATTAGAATACTTTATTCATCTATTTTCCAAGGCTCTCAAAATGTTCACACATTCTAACTCTTTAGACAAAAATATTGATTATTGGTGGTTGTTTTGCTGCATGATCCGCTATTTCGTTTCCGATGATGCCAACATAAAAGGAAACCCAGTGCGTAGTAGATGTGCTGTAGATATTTTGGAAAGGTTCTATTGAGGCAAGACAGTTAGTGCATATTGCAATTTTCCTGATTTATCGAGTTACGTACTTCAAAAGTTTAAGTAGAGTACATAGACCTCTTATATGAATATTGTTGAAGAATGACAGTAGTTGAACAAACGGCAACGTTGTTCTTAGAAGCATCGGTGTACTGTATTTTATTGCTGAAGGTGTCCTCTTTGGAATATTTGCTTCAGATTATGTTGATTTCTCATTCTTAAGTGGAGGAAACAATTAATATTATCATGAGACGAAACATTTTTCACGGTTATGGTGTAAGGAGAAATCTTCTAATCCGGTCTTGCTTTCCGAGAGTTAGAGTGAGGTTAGAGTACTTCAGATACACACTGTATATTCAATATAATACTATAATGAGCATAATAGCTTCTTATATAAAATATTACTGTGTCACAATTCAAACATAACAAATAATGCTCTTGTTATAATTTTTGTGGCTTCGGTGAAAGTATATCTGGTTATAAATAATTTGCGGTAGATATAACAGCATATAATTGCTTTGGATTCTCCTACAAAAGCAATGACTAACTTGAATAAATAATAAATGATATCGGACAATAACTTTTACTTATTAAAATATAGAAACTGATGATTCTCATTAATTTGAAAACGAATTATATCAATAAAATTCTTCAACTGAGGTGTTGTGTAGAAAGTCATTTTCGGTAAAACTTTCCAAATTATTTTTTATTCTTCATCTCGAGTACTTTGTCGACACTTTTTGAATGTCAAAGTGTAGAGACATTGAAAAATCAAAAAGATCCTTATCAAACCGTATCCAGTAATTTGTTTGTATTGAAGATACGGAAAAAGTCGTCCAGACGGATTATTTTTCTATGATTGATTATTTGAAACGGTTGCATTAAGAAACAAACAAATATTCATATCCGAGACTGGCTATTGTTACCTGCTAAAGCCAAAAAGCAAAAGGCAAACTATTTTAATCTCTTTGTCAAACTATGCAATAGAGGAAGCCGTGAGTGTAAGAATTGAACACATCGAATAAATAAATAAATGAACTCGGAGCGCTTACAAAATTACTTGACTAGGTTCATTGTGCAGTCTTCAGAATAACCAACTTGAAATAAAATCATTTCTACGAGCTAGTTCAAAAACATTACAACAATAATGCATATTTTCTATTAATTGCTACTGAACATGATGTACTATATTCATATTAGTGATTTAAATTAAACTCAACGTTTCTAGCTAATTCCACAATATATTGTGGTATTAACTAGAAACCGTGAGTTTCATTTAAAACACTAATATGAGTAGATTCCACGAAGAAAGGGTCGAGATAGTTAATTTTACTATAATCATATTTGTTTACCATTTTTGCATTATCTATACCAACCAATTATATTAATTTCAGAAATACCAATGTTTTGCAAGTAGCAAACATATTCGAATACATTAAATCTCTCAATACTACTGCACGATAATTATAATAAAATTATTGTTACAAATTCATTTATTACGCACAAATACATTGATTGATTTTTTTTTCTTCGGTCATATAATAACCCGAATAATCTCAATTATTATATTCAATTTTGTTTGCTTCCGTTACAAGCAGTCAAATAAATATTATTGTGAGAATATCATGGATTAATCTCAGTTCATTCAAAGTAAATGTATTTTTCCATTCCAATAAATATTTGCAGTTTAAACGCTTTAATATGAAATTATATTTGTTTAGAATTGCCAATAATTAGGAGCTGTGGAAGTGAACCAATGAAAATGTGATTCATTCAATTGGCAAGCACAGATAAAGCGGGACAGAAATTAAAAATGCAAGCACTGGAGAATGGAAAACCCAAGAATTACACAAATTTTTCAAAGTGCAACTGACAGTTATTTACTAGAGATTTAAACTATTCATAATCTCAACCTAAAAAATATTATAACCAAATTGACGAAGCAGTACCTACAGAATATTTAATACAAATAACTTGCATGACTGAAGATTATTTATGTGATCAACACCGTGTTGTCTAATCGTCAGAATATTTGGAGAATGTAGGAAGTTTTGAAATCGTAAGGTTTAGTCTTTTTGTTCTGATTATGTTCCGCTTCTTCACACTATGTTTGTGGTGGAAAAAAAGTTTTTATAACTACAACTAACCAAGCACAAAATTATAGGAAAACAGAAAACACAATGACAATCCAATTGTTGGCATAACCTAAATTAATGACCTTGACGTCCGGTAAGAAAAGTGAATTAGTAGAACGACTTAAAGTGTCACTGGAAAATGATCCAGAAACAGTTTTATTTAATGACGAGGCTTCCACCTTAATCTCGTCAATTTCTGCTAAGATTTCTGCCATGGAAGAGAACATGGACGAGAAGATTTCTGTCATGGAAGAGAAACTTTCAACGAATGTGAAAAACTATATTTCTGCCATGGAAGAGAAGATTTCAACGAATGTGAAAAGCGATATTTCTGCTATAATGAACGATATTTCTACTATGAAGAACGATATATCTGCCTATATCTTATTAATGAAAAACGACATTGCCGCTGACGTTGAAAATGAAATTTCGTCTCTAAAATCTGAAATCGAGTATAAGATGTCAACGATGGACAAGAAAATCGAGAATAAGATGACAACGATGGACGAGAAAATCAAGGAGTTAGAAAGAAAGATGACAGATATAAGGACTTAAGACACGCCAGCGTAAGAAAAGAAGACCGAGCAAAGAAAACCTTGCAAGCCAGAAACACACTCGAAGTTAGAAGACATTGGTAGTTTTAGCCGAGTCAAGGCTCCAACGTTCGATGGAAAAATGTCGTGGACCAATTATGTGAAACAGTTTGAAGCAGCCGCTAGATTGAGTAATTGGTCCGATAAGGAGAAGGCAGGTTTGCCAGAAGTTGGGGATCCTAAAGACTAGAACAACGGCGCTACGTCCACAGTCGGATGGAATGATGGAACGCATGAACCGGACTCCAATCAAGCATTTCTCGAAGGTCGTCTCTGATCATCAGCAGGACTGGGACCAAAACATTCCATTCTTCTTGATGGCATACTGATCAGCTGTGAATGAGTCTTCAGGGCAGACACCGTACGAAAGTCCTTTTCGGTCGAGAAATAAGAGCCGAGCCGAAGAATCGTGCTACAAAGAAGGTGATCTCGTCTAGCTTTACAATGCACGAATAAGACGAGGATTATGTCCAAAATTACAGAAGAACTGGGAGGGTCCATATGTCATCAAGAATAAAATCAACGATGTAATTTATCGAATCTTTAAAACTCCTAGAGGAAAACCGATTGTAGTCCATTCTGATCGGCTAGCATCATATGCCGGGGACCACGATGAAGTTGTGCAAATACAACAACTACTGAGCGAAGAGCATTCCAAGTTCGAAAACTTCATGAAGGTCTACGGAGTAGTCAGAAGGGCAAGATATGGTGTCGATTAAGAAATCAAACAGGATCTGCTCAAGTTGCCGCAGGGGCATTCCCTAGTTCACACCACATCTGCCAACCTCGACGTCCCACATGGTTTAGCCAATACTTCCAGGAAAAAGTATGGTGGTGAAGAGGAATCAAAGAGACAACATCCAGCAGTAGGAAATGTCCTGAAGATTCTAGTTGGTCGACGATTTATTTTCTACCTGATAACCAGAAGTACATCTTACCAACAACCATCGTATGAGAACGTCTGGAAGGCCCTTCACCAACTAAAGGATCAAGCTCTGAAGGTCAACCTGTCCAACTTCTGCATAGCTAACTTGGACAGGTTGACCTTCAGAGCTGTCCAAATTAGCTATGCCGAAGTTGGACGGTAGTCACACTGGTTTGAATTGGAGAGTTGTTCGGAATATGATTGAAGTAATATTCGGAAAGACAACGATCGAAGTCCTGGTCTGCAGTCGCCGCCACCCAGAACCTGGATTTAATCCTTCCCCTGCTACTTCAATAAGACTTCTTTCTGTAAGAACGGAACCAACTGCCGTTATAGCCACAAATCCGAAGATGGTAAAAGCATTCCAGGGGTAATGCATCTAAGGAGGGGGCAGTGCAACGGAATAGCTACACAGTAACAGGCCTCGGACTATCAATGTGACAGCGACATAACCTATAATAGGGAATCTGACTGAAATCTAGAATTTAGTACAAACAAATTGTTGCAACCCAAACTCGTATTACAATATTTTTCTAGTTTCAGGTAGAATCGTGATTTTTCCGTTTTAGTATCACGTTAAAACCGATGTAACGTTGATCAGTTTGATATTAGTTCAGAATTTCATTCTGACCGAAGAGATTAACAGAGTTGATAAGTTACTTGTTACACATTCGAGTGCGACTGCTTCGCACAAGAGAGTCTTCACTACTATTTCCTCGAGAGTTCGTTTTTTTATCAAACGCTGAAATTATTATGATAAAAAGATTGTTAGATGTTCATTTTCGATAGTAATTTGCTGAAAAACCATTTGTAACTCAGATATGGATGTCGTAAATTATAACTTTCGTCTTTTTAAATTTTGACGTCGGGTAAATTGCCCATTGACAATAGAGTTAAGTTTTGTAATTTTAGTAGAAAAGGAGATGTAGCCTACACATGATCGAAGGCCCAAAGCCATAAAATATATTTTAGTCCTAGTATGAGATACGTAAATTATTCACGTCTATCATTATACAACAGCATCCACTATTTGAGTTGTTTTGTTATATTATTTTTAATGTTTTTAGGAAGTTCCATAATTCTTTATTATGAATTGATTTTTAGAACTAGATTTTTGAGTGCCAGGCTCCTGTGGAGAGGATTTCCCTTTTGGTGTCATACACTTATTAGAGAATTTACAGATTGAGGAAGAAATTATTGTTAATTTGTTTTCGTGATATACACTGCTCGCCAAATCGCAACAGTAGGTCTTGTTAGCCATATTATATGGTTGATCTATGATATATGAAAATAGTACATTGAATGTACGTATGTTATTCATTAATAAGAGAGCCTCCCTAATAAAGAAGGCCTTGAAAATATTGTCCTAGTACACTATATTTGAATCATTCCACGTTTTGCATTATATATGTAGTTTAGCAAAGTTTAGATCGAAATATTGTGGGTAATTATTGTAAAGGCGCATAATAAATTACGACAATTTTGAAGTAAAATTCCTTATTAGTTCTACGTAAATATTTGGTTTGCGAATTAAAGACAACTTTATCCCATTATTAAACTGCATTAAAACATCACCCGAGAATAAAATACGGAAAACTCCAACACCGGCTTAGAATCAGAGTCGGCAATATCCATTTTGTCTAATCAAATGGATCGCAGCGATCAGGTGATGTGACTCTACGTACTGAATACTGCATCAAATAGGGGGTAGTTTATTATTATTCAGTTCGTTTTCTTTGAAAGTAGTGTTCAGTTTGCTAAAATTATTGGCGATATTGAAAGACAGAGTTAAGCCGTCATACTTTCAAATGATTTTCAATACGAAGTGTAACATCAGCTTTACTAATCCTCTTGCCAACGTATGCTCTATATAGATAGACCTCTCTAAGAAGATTAGGAGATCTAAAGATGAGGAGGAGAAGAATAACTTTATCAATGTGAAGAAAGTTCATAAGCGAAGAGAAAATGCATTTTTTTAGTTCCTTAAAGAAGCTAGTAATGATTTTATAATATTATCTTTCGATTGCCTGAAGAATCTTATACTCCCTAAGGTCCCTGATCAAACTGCTTACCACTTATGGTAACTATTTGTTCAATTCTGTTTAGGGGACATCTCAATCTAAACTTACCAAGCCGAATATTATTTTCTATTATTGGACCCAGAATGAATTTGGGAAAGAATTCAATGACTCTTCTTTCGCTACGTTTGAGAGACTAAATAAAATTTAGTTGGATCCTAGCGTAACTGTAGTCAGGCTGATGGCAGATGGTTGCAACCGGCAAAACAAGGATACTCATTGTAATGTGCTGCTGATAGGGTATTCGGTAATATTGAGAAAGGGATCAAAAAGTTGGACGTTATAATCGCTGCGGAAACCTATACAGATTTTTTTTCCAAAAATCAGATGGTCATACATTAGAGACAAAATTGCAGCGTATTTAATTGGAGAAATGTATTAAATGCCACTGAGAACTCTGGAAAAAAGATCCAACGACAAACGCAACTCAACTCCACACCGTACCGTAAAGGGTAGGTAAGTAAGTAGCTAGCTATGCATATTTTATACGACTGTTTTAAATGAAACTTACTTATTCTAAATAGTTCCACAATACATTGGAAACATGTTCAAAATCCTAAGAAATTTGACAATTGTTTCGATATTAAATATCATCGTCAGAATGACAGAAGTTACATTTCATTTGATGCCTGCCTGATGTTTAATAATTATTTTTGGCTAGACCAAGAAGTGACCTACCTTGTGATTGACTTAATATATTTTTTAATAGAAAAAAGAAGGAGTATGATACAACAAATATTAAAGCTTAGATATTATTAGCCCTCTGGGAAAATCCTGGATATATTTTTCCTTATTAAGATTAGTATAACTGTGCAATGATATAGACAACCAGGAAAACTATATCTGCTGATCTTCACAATTATTACTTAAGAAGACAGTTTAAAAGTGGAGATTTATCTGTTCATTGACAAGTTGATATTGTGGGTTTCTTAAGTGTCTTCTAATTTCTAATTCTTCAAGGAAATCCAGTTCTTGTTTGTTATTACAGATATGCACTACTTCTGTGTCAGGTGTCAATGAATGTTAGGTGTCAAGTAGGTATTTTGCGAAGTGGGATTTATCTGGTTATTTTAATCTGTATGCTCGTAATTGTTCACTGTATCGGATTTCAAAATTTTAAGGGGTTTGACCCAAACAGACAGTATGACATTCTGGACATTTAGGTTTATACATATATACCAGACTTCAATAATGGGAATATTTTTGTTTTTACATTTTACTTTGTGTTTTAAAACAGATTGTTGTATGTGTAGCTAAAGATATTATCTTTGAAATATTATTAGAAATATTACCTACATATGTGATGGTTTCATGATTTTTTATTTCGTTAATTTGATCAGGAAATATTAGTTGCAATTCCACTTTTTCCTCTATTTCATTAAATAATTTATTTATTATATGTAATGGATAACCGTTGGATGTTGCTATTTGCTCAATTGTATCCATTTCTCTATTAAAATTACATTTGTTCATAGGAATTGAAAACGCTTTAAGTATGATTGAATTATATGCTGCTTATTTATGTGACATGGGATGATTGGAATTATATGGAATAGTTACATCAGTGTGTCTGTTGGTTTTCTGTAAATTGAATAATTAATAACATTAAAACACTTTTAATTCTTAAATCAAGAAAATTATTTTCATCAACTCCTAATGTGAATTTGATTTTTTGGTGCAAATTATTAATATGGTTGAAAAATACATCTATTTGTCGTTCACTACCTATAAAACAAGCTAATATGTCATCTACATATCATACCAAAATAAAACATTTTTTGAAATATTACTTTCAAAGTTTTAGCAAAATTGGTGATACAGAGTTTCCCATTGGTAAACCTTATTGTCTTATTGTCAAAAGAGATATAATTCTGATTAATACATACATCAAATAAATTTAATCAAAAATATTGAACCCTCAAAGGTTAAACGTCAAACAAAAAATGACATTACAGTTTTAAATTCAATAAAAAATAAAGTCGAAAATAATAACCTAACAATTACAAAATCTGACAAGGCGAACGCCACTATCATATTCACAACTAAAGATAATAATTCAGAAATATTATATAACTTTATATGATCTAGCGATGTACAAGTTCTTAGAGCAGACCAAACAAAAAAAAATCTGATAATGTAAGACATATTGTTAATAATTCAAATTATCTTTGATGATTACAAAAAAAGTCTATCATAAATAAAAATCCTCATTTTCCACAATTATACGGAACCGTTAAATTACATAAAATAACAAAACCAATTAGACCTGTAGTTTCTTATGTTAATACTCATAATCTATTATCAAGAAAACTTAACAGTTTACTTAATAGTTACGGATATACATCTAAATACTCAATTAAAAATTCAATAGAACTAATCAATAAATTAAAAACATTCAACTTGTAAGATAACTCGAACTCATTTCAATTGATGTTACCAATATGTTCACTTAAATAGAAATATTAATTTTCTCAACTTGAGTGAGAGTCCGTGTATCATTTAATGTAAATCAAAATTCTTTGATAGATGATGGTAAGATTCAACTATCATTATATTATTGAATTTTCATCATTGCTTATTACATCACATAATTTGATAAAAAAGCTGTAGGAAAATATTAAGTAAAAACTTTCAATATTGTCACCCATTATTTTCTGAAGAGAAAGTATAATTAGATTGATAATAAATATAAAAAATCATTAAAGACATCAAGTCCATCATTTGACAAATAAAGAAAGCATATGAAGAAGCATATTATAAATAGATGAAACTTTAATTGTAGTACGTTGTAATTTTTTATCCATAGTTATTTTATTATTTTGTCACTTCTTCAATTTTATGTTGTTCTATAATCATTGAAGCGAACAATGTGTTTTAAACACATGCAACATGTTAATGTTAGGTAACAAATATGACTATAAAATATCTACAGGAAACAATGGAAAATTGTAGTTCATATTGTGGTGTATATTATCTTATCACTTGAGCTTTATTTTGAACTAATTTAGTTGTACTTTTCCGCCAAACCTATCTAATATCTAAAAAAATTTTGAGGTATTTCTACGTTTTTCATCAAGAACAACACGAAAAAATCGCTTTTATAAAAAAATCCTGATTGTATGTCGTCGTCGTCGCCGTCGTTGTCGTCGGCCACTTTTCCTTACATGTATTGTTAGCACGATACAGCCTCTGGAGTGCGCCAAATCACCAATTTTATTATTGAATATTGTTCAACACATCTCACAGATTAACTCAATTGATTTTCAGCTCACCACAGCCGGTACAACAGGTGCTATAGTACTTTAGGTACGACATTTTCATCATTTTTGGAGAAATTTCAGTTTGTTGGCACGATACAGCCTCCGGAGTATATACAAGTGACCATTTTTATGATTGGATATTACTCGGGGCGTCTCAAAGATGTACCCTATTGAGATTCAGCTCACTAAAGCCAGTACAACGAGTGGTATGGTACTTGAGGTACCAAATTTCTATCATTTTTGGAGAATTTTCAGTTTGTTAGCACGATACAGCCTCCAGCGTGTATACAAGTGACCCATTTTATGATTGAATATTGTTCAAGGCGTCTTATAGATGAACCTTATTGATTTTTAGCTCACCAGAGCTAGTACAATGGGTGCTATGGTACCTGACGTGCCACATTTTTGTCCATTTTGGAGAAATTTCGGGTTTAGTACGATACAGCCTCCGGAGTGTATATAGGTGGCCAATTTTATAAATGGATATTTTTCAAGTTGTCTCATTGTCTCACAGATGTATCCTATGGATTTTCAGCTGACAGCGAGTACAGCGGGCCCTATAAATCCAGATATACTGCATTTTTGGTTACTTTTGGAGTAATTCCGTTTTGTTAACACGATACGAGGGCATCTCACAGATGCGGAAAAGTTAGCTTTAATCATTAAAACCATTTATTTTTTAATCTTCTATGATTTATTCAAACAATTTATGTTAGCAGATATTATCTAACACCAATTACCTCACTGCACATTTTTTAACCGATACAATTCGATCATTTGAAGTATAATTTAAAGGTATTCCTAACAAATACTATAAGTAATATAAATTTTTGTTCATTCGAATTTAAGAAAGTCTGTTCCTTCTAATGATGCACTTTGTGGTTTAGTACAAATAAGGTGAATGATGGAACGCAAGTAAATAATGCTTGCTTGCACTCTTTATCAAGAACGAAATTAAGATAGAAAAAGATTTGGTAGGTACCGCTAAAATGAAATAATAACTTCATCAGAGATATTTTTAAACAGAATCGAAGCTTAACTGTGCTTTTAAACATTTGAATCTTCCCAACTGTGCTCTCCATATTCCAAATTTGATGTATTTTCAACCTGATTTATCTAATTTAATATTACTTTGGAAATAGGACTGTTTCTCTTATACCGTTTTAACACAGAGATGTTATAAATACAGAATTGATTTTTTGTAGGTCTAACCATTTATCAAGAGGCTGTATAAATTTTATAAGGATCTGATATTTGATTCAAAACTTACAGTGATTTAAGTGGAACATTTTTTTCTCTTTTCAAATCAATGGATGAAAAAGACATTGCTTTTTGATGGATGGAAGAGCACCGTTCAAACGAAAGCTTGACTTTACAAGTGATACTTTTTGTCCTTTAGTATCATTATATTCCATAATTCCTCACACTTCTTCAGATTTTGCACGTGAGAAACCAATAATTAGATTTATTAGACTCAAAATAGTATACGATATCATCCTTCAATGATGTAACTGAAGTTCGTTATATAAAAGATTTGCCAGAGATAAGAAACGTAAACTCGTTTTGTGTTAATAATAAAAGGTAAATCGCCAAATGATACCATTCAATTCAATGAATAATTGAGCGCGATAATAAATTAGAAATATAATCTCTTGGTGTATTATCTTGATCCGTAATCTGATTTTCTGGTTTTTAGTTCAGCGATTGTTAATGCTTTCAAATATGAACATTTTTCAAATGATTGCATATAATATTTCAACTATTTTAATAGTTTTCTTCGAAGAGGTAACAGAATGTAACTTCACTAGACAACTGAAGGTTTCTTAATTATGTAAGAGCCATATTTGAATAATTATTTCAGGATGATTCTCATCACGAATGAATCAGGCGGTCAGATTCTTTGATATGTTCTAGATTAATGTGTTTCTGCTTTCAATTTTGTTTAATTTGAAACTCCTTTCTATATTACATAACCGGCCACAACAAATCACCAGGTTAACTCGTCGGTAATAACGTATGTCTTAATGCATGGAAATTTGAGCATTTTTCATATAAAGATAACACTTAATTCAACAATTAAGTTGGCATTAGTAGTTCTTTAAGGCAGAAATATACTGCTAGCATGTTTTTAATGAGCCGTGTTTTAAGTCTAGCTTAGTAAATAATTTTTTATCTATAGATATGCATCGAACTATCTATTTGAAATGGATAAAAAATGTACCCCAGTGTTAAATAAAAGTACCTAATTGTTGCTATATACCGCTATTAACTACACTCATTTTAATTTCATTATGAAGGAAATTGAAATACTTACTGCTGTGGTCCTTCGCTGTGCATTAATTTGTAGGATGAAAAAGAAGAATAGGAATACTGGAAGTAATTTCATCTTTATGTCAGCTAACTCATTAAATTCGAATAAAAACTTTTGAATTTTGTAGACTATGATGACCTGGGTAGATTATAAGCCTGCAACAAAATATTTCTCGATATATTACAAATAACACATTTATGAAATAATATGAAGGAGCGAAAAATTGACTAGAATAGGGAGAGGAACGAAGCAATAGACCAATAAGATTATTTCATATCAATAGCAAGGAAAGCTGATAGCTCTGCTTTGAGTTCATTTGATTTTACGTTGGTGCTTCTGAACTTCTATATCTTTCCAACTGTGTTCTATTCATTTTTATTCAAAATTTGATTCATCAACTTGATTCCTCTAATTTGTTTGAATAGAGATTTCGTAAATACATATGTGATATTTTTTTCCAGAGTATTATCATAATGAGGCCGTAAAATTTTTATAACGATCTGACGTTTTTTTCAAAACTTATAGTGATTTAAGCGGAACACATTTTTAGCTATTCAAATCAATGAAGGAAGAGTTTCGTCCCAAGTAACAATTTCTGACTCATTTTGGGAGAAGTGTCGAAGCAGTGTAGACACTGTAATTTGGACACGACACGTTTTCGAGACACATTGTCGACTTTTGGACCATCAAAAGTGGGAAATGTGACCAAAATGGTGATTGGAATGCGTACTGAATATGGCCTGAAATTCATCTAATAGTGAGTCTGAAATATAACAATTTTGTTTCGAAAATGTGTTTTGATTGTGTCTTTTGTTTCCAATATATACCTGAAATTGAACCTTGATGAGTCCATAATCTGTCTATTTTCTTTCTAACTTGGGCAAAATCTGTGTCCATTATGTGTACAAAATCTACTTTGCATGTGCCTTGTAGGTAGACACGATGTTTCCAGAATGTGCTCTGATGAGAGCCACAAAATCAACACATGATGTTCTGAATTTTACCGAAATTATTAACTCCTATTCATTGTGCACCAAAATCAATCCAAATAGATAAAAATTATATAACTTTTCGATCCATTCTGGATAATAATGAACAGAAAACTGAAGGTGTTTACTTTTGAGTATTCATCAACCTAATTAGAAATCATAAGAGGGTTTTATTTTATCTTGAGTATTTTTGTATTTCTCGCGTAGGTTCACTTGCGAACTAAAGTTCACTGATGATAGTTGACATGGTAGTTCTAAAAATGAAACGGGCCTTAATAATACCAAGTAATTATAATTTGTTTATGTTTTTAAATTATTTTCAATGATTTCAATTTTTTTTATTTCTCCACAAAATCAAAACACGATGGTATTTTACCATGCAGGATATCATATTCAGTACAATGTTGCCATAAATATTACCAAAATCGTTAGTTTGAAATATATTTGCGAAATCCGCCATTTTTCTCAAGTGCATATAACGACGAAGTACGTGTTGAAAAATGGCGTACTTATGGATGGTGTCCAAACGGGATCATGTTTCGGTAATGTGAATAAAATTTGGATACAAATTGCCCATCTCGAAACATTTGCAGATAGAGGAAACAATTCAGAGTAATGTTTCTGAATAGAGACCAAAAATTTACTGAATAATGACTAAAAGGTCACACAGACACATTTTAGCAACCAATTAATCACCGAAGTTCATTATGGCCAAAATGCGTCGTCTTCATCTAGCAGTGGACACATTTCGGAAAGTTTGGTCTGAAATGCAGCCAACATTAGAACAGACTCGTACCTCATAACCTTACTTTTTAGTACTTTATTTACATGGACGTTATTATCCCTTCCAAATATTTATAACGTCCTTTAAAATCGTTAAAACAATAGAAAATGATACAGTACAATTGTGCATTGTGTCAACAGCGTGGCAGAAAGATGGTGTTCTATTCTGGCCAACAAAATTTTGTAAAGACAACGAGAAATTAATTAGAGACTGAGAATCTGTTCCTCGAATAGACGAACCATTTTTATCTTCACCATTTCTGTGAAACTTTAAACACTATATTCAACATTTATCATATGCGCCATTTTGAGTACCTACCTACACTAACACTTTGACTAGACATATTGAAGGAACAAAATAGAAATTATGTGGGTAAGATGTTTCTATATGAATAGGTATGTGTCCGGACGACGCATTGTAGAAACAACGAAGAAAATTTATGTTCAAAATGTACCCAAATGGAAATTATTGTGTCTACTCAACTCATTTCAGTAACAAAATAGTAACATCTTGTTGAGAAACAAATTAGACAAACTTGAGTCTATTCAGTGTCGACTCGCCTGTGTCTAAATATATTTGAAGAGTCCAAACTGACACGAAGTAGAGACAAGTTCGGAATGTGTCGACACGAACTTGAACATTTTAGATAGCATTCACATTGTGGCAGAAATGCTCCGAAAAGAGTCGACACAATCCAGGCACTAGTAAAATGTGTCCGAGATTTGCCATAAATTGCTACTTGGGGTGTGTTGCTTTTGGTTAGGAATAGAACCGCTTAAACGAAAAGTTGAGTTGATAGGTGATAACCGGACATGTTGTCTTATGTTAGACTAATTTTAGTTACTTTCACGTGTATGTTCTATAAAAATATGGTTTGTAAAAATAAGAAGCTACTTAAAACCTCAAATACTATGATAAAAGAAGATTTAACATCTGAACAAATGAAGCTTCTGAAATCAGTCCGCGAAAATGTCGGCAATAATCGAGCAATATGGACAAAAGGTGGAAACATCTTTTTGAACATGGCCGATAGAACTGAAACAATGATCGTTAAAAACATTGAGCAGCTTGAATCCCAGCTGGTAACCGACGCTGATTAAATAAAAAGTATCATTTCTCCAATTCCAATCTAATTTTTGTCACTATTATTGGGTTCTTCGTCTTTCTTAAATTATATTCTGAAACATACTTTTTATTATTATTTTTTTTACTTTGTGGTATTTTCAATGAAATTAACTTATATCTGTTACCTCTATTCAATTTTTTTAACAAATTTTGCGTTTATAATTTTTTAAATTTTATAACATTATCTGTGCAATTGGATGTACCTGGTGTTAAACTTATTTGTTAACAACAATTTATTACTTATTGGTTTTATTATTATAATTTGTATTTGGTTTTGAATAGTTGGTGTTTGGATGGGTTAGGTATGATGAACTCCTTAAATATTGCATGTTTGAATGCGAGGTCATTGGTTCCTTCATTACGTAAGGTTAAAAGAGTTATCGCAGATAATAACTAAAAAATTCAATTAACAGTGATAAGATACATATAGATGGTTTTGATATATATATATATATATATATATATATATATATATATATATATATATATTGGATGGATCGTAATATGAACGGTAAAGGCTTATGCATGTATATTAGGAATAATATTAAATGGGAAATAATTGATGTTTATAATTTGATATGGGAACAGTGTTGGATTAAAGTTACAATAAATAAAAAAACGATTGCTGTAGACCTCATATACAAACCTCATGAACAAAATACTAGTATTTTTTTGGACGAATTTGAAGGCAGTTTAGGATCAATATCTGTTACTGTTGATGAAATTGTTTGTATGGGAGACTTTAATTTATATTTATTCAAATTAGACAGTAATACTGTTAAAAAATTATACTCCTCATTAGATTATTTAAATTTAAAACAGCTAAAAGATGTATCTACAAGGGTAATAGCAACTTCATCAACTCTGTTGGATTATGTTATTGTGCAGGATGAAGCTTTAGTTGAGAAGGGTATAATACACAATGATATTGCAGAGCACGCTATTGTTTTCTGTATATTGCCAATCAATACATATAAACATGTTCCTAAAATGTTCACTTATAGAAACTTCACAAATTTTAACGATGATTCTTTTCAACGAGACTTCTCCAGAACATCATTTTTTAGAATTTACGATCAAGAAACCGTTGATGAAAAGGTTTCATATTTTGTAAACTGTTTATATCAGTTATTTGACAGACACGCTCCTGTGGTTACAATAAGAGTCACTAAACCTAAAGCCCCTTGGTTAACATATCCTATATAACAAATGATTAATGAAAGAAACAAAGCTCTAAGGAAATTTAAAAAAACAAAATCTGAGCCGCACTTTCGATATTACCAGGCTTTGGGTAATTACGTGAATAAATCCGTTTTTCGTGAAAAAAATGGCTTATTTCATATACCAGCTAGGTACCAATAGCCAAAAAGAAATATGGAAAACGTTAAGGTCGACCAAATTACTAATAGAAACAAAAAATCGAGTTTATCCGATAACTTTAGCAATGTTGATGATATTAATAAATTTTTTATTGAGTCTGTTCCTATTGCTACCCCAGGTGAAAATGTCTCTCAGTATTATAGGAGCAATGGATTAGTTCAGTCAGATTTTGTTTTTAAGGAAGTTGTTGATTTTCTTTGTATATCAAAAAATTTGTGGAGAGAAAACAAATGCCACTCTGGCTGTGATGAGTTAATTATCACTATGTTAAAATTATGTTGTCCTCATGTGGTACCATATATCACACATATAGTTAATTTTTGTCTTACTGAAAGTGTGTATTCTTCTGTATGGAAGAGAGTGGTTGTGCGGGTATTACCAAAAGTAAACAATACCAAATAGTTCAAACATCTTCGCCCAATCAGCATATTACCCATATTGTCAAAAATATAGAGAGAGCCATGGAGACTCAAATAAAAGTGCACTTAGTTTCGTTTTCAATATCACCATCAGTTCAGTCGGGTTTTCGTAAGGGATATAGTTGTACAACTGCTGTTCTTCACATAGTAGATGATATTATTAAGGCTTTTTAAAAGCTTGTCGGTACCGCACACCGGATATTTCTGTTTGCAATAAAAAATTGGAAGGTATGTCCGACTGTATGTTTCGTTTAGCGTACAATTTTATATAACACATTTTTTTTAAAAATTTTTTGTGCATAAGTATGCTAGAGCATACCGAAATGAGAGAGTACGTCCAGGCGATAAATATTTTGAAGAAAAAGTATGAAAGCGATGGTGAATTCGAAGATATTCACGATTCTCATATGGATCTGGGTTATATTATGTCAGATAATAGTGACCAAGAGATTGTAGACGAGACAAATACTAAACTCAATCAGGGACATAATACTGTGAGTAAAAATACCGATGAAAATAGTGATGAGGGTGACCTTTTGCAAACAAACGAAGAAATCGTTATCTTGGAAAATAATGATGAAGGAGAGACCGCGCAATTTTTCATCGGAAAAAATAACAGAAAATATTATTTATGGAGTAAACAACCACCGGCTGCAACAGAACAGTGTCAAGTCAGAATATAATTTGACAGATGCCTGGACTGACACGAGAGGCTAACAATTTGGGCAATCCAAATGTACTCGAAATGTGGAAGTGTCTCTTCGACCAACAGATGATTGATAAAATAGTTTCACATACAAATGCGAAGTTATCACCTGTAAGAAATAATAGTGTTTTAAATAAAACTCACGGTTTCTAGTTTTAATACCACAATATAATAAAAATTGTTGAAAATTCTAAAAAATTGACAATTGTTTCGATAAATCAATATCATCGATATATATCGATTTAGTGAAACAATTGTCAATTTTTTAGAATTTTCAACAATTTTTATTATATTGTGGTATTAACTAGAAACCGTGAGTTTCATTTAAAATACTAATATGAGTAGATTGCACGAAGTAAGGGTCGAGACATTTAATTTCATGTAAGAAATAAGTTCAAACCAGGAAGTTATCCTTCAAACTTCCGAAATACCGCCCCAATGGAAATCCATGCTCATTTCGGCTCTATTTTCAAATTTGGTGACAAAAGTATGGTTTCAGTTTTCTCGAAAGACCTAACTGGAAGACCTATATTTAGAGCAACAATGTCTGTTAAACGATTTGAAATACTAAACACCCGTCTACGGTTCGACGATGCCACAACACGCGTTGAAAGAAAGAAAACGGATAGTGATGCTGCTGTTTTGGAATCATTTGAGTTGTTTATACAAAATTCACAAGAAATGTACTGCCCTAGTGAAAACATGACTATGGATAGAATGCTAGTTCCTTTTAGAAGAAAGTGTCGCTTTCGCATGTACATGGCAAAGAATCCTGTCAAATACGGCATAAAACTTCAGTGTATGGTGGATTCGGCTACATCCTACTTATACAACGCGTACATTTACCGAGGAAAATATAGTGATGCAATAGGGTATCTTCTGAAGAGCGAAAACTAATGAAACCAACACAACCAAGTTTGCGATTATGCAATCCAATCGAAGGATCCAATCGCAATATCACAGCAGACAACTGGTTCTCTTCTTTAGAATTAGTGGAAGAACTTAGAAAAGAGAAATTAACTTTTGTAGGTATCATGAGAAATAATAATGTTGTAATTCCACCATAATTCAAATCCCGATAAGTAGAGACCCGTCGGCATAGCCATCGATTGGGAAATGAGCAGCCTACAACACTGCTGTCCATCGTGCCTAAGATAAACAGAACAATTGTACTGTTATCCTCCATGCATCACAACATTGAAACTGATACCGATAAAAATAAACTAGAAATTGTGTGCTATTAGAACAGAAGAATGAGTGGTGTTGATCTACTAAACATCAAGAGTGCCTTATATTCGTCCAACAAGAACCAGAAGTAGTTTTCTATACCGTTGTCAATGTCAGTTGTACAAATTGTTTCATAATATATCTGTGTTATCGAAAAAATCCTATGATGAAAACGTTTGAATTCATAAAAAACTGGCAGATTCTCTACTGGAACCCCATCTTTGTAGGCGTCGCGATATTCCTAATATTTCGCGACATATTAGGGCGCTAATAAACCAACACTTATCCATTGACAATGGAAATGATGCTACCAGAGTCCAAATAAAAAACTGCATACAAATACATTAAATGTGCCAATCCAATCTGTTTAGAGTGTAGCAGGAAATTGTGTATTACTTGTTCCGTTGTTAGAGATTATAACTTGTGTAATACAAAAGTGTTTTTAGTATTCTTTGTATCTGAATAACAAATATACGTTTTAAATACCGGGAATATTTGTTTTTATTAAAAATAATTGACTTTATTTAAAATGTACATAGCCGATCAAAATAAGGTCATTTTATATGAAAGGTCTCTGAGACCGTATGTTTCGTATTATGCAATATAGAGCCATGTTTCTGTTTAAGGATTAAATTGAGCTAAAGTAATATTGTGGAAGGCTACGAAAATATGTATCAGTGGTATATGTTGAAAGTACGTAATACATTCTGGTGTTTCTGTCTCAGCAAGAAAATGATGATTCATTGTAATATGTTTTACTGCTAATCTCGATGGTCTAATCATTGAAGACAAATTATAATTTGCATAAAATAGGTTCTTTTGTATGTGAACAATATATGTTGAAAATTGGTTTGTAACTTGATTGGAGGATATTCTGCTTATTTTGTTGATATCATCTTAATTCCTTCTGAAATACTAATTACAATGACACACCTCCAAAGTATCTGGAGAAAAAAATTCCAAGAGCAATTTATTACCACTATCTATATGGCCATAATATTATTTTCTTCAACAGGCATATTGTACATTACATTTTTCTAAATAATACTCATGACCTTAATTATCTCGGCAAACTGAATAGTATTGATGATGCTTATTTGTTAGCATACCGTTTGACAAATCCAGTCAACTTAAACATATAAGAGCTTTGCAATATATAATAATAAACGACCTAGGCTATCACTTTCTGCATGTTTGCTTTAACTTTCTATATTCGTTTAATATACTACACAATTGCAGTTATTATAGCATAATAATACAACAATCTGTTTAGAAGTATACTAGGATTCATGTAAAGTTCATTGATATTTAAAACAGTTTATTGTTTGAACCATTACTTTGTGGAATCTACTGATTTTACTGCTTATAAATGAAACTAACTGTTCCTAAATAATTCCACCATATGATGAGAAAAACATAAAAATTCTAAAAAATTGGATAATTGTTTATATATAAAAATATCATTATCAGAATGAAACTTCTATCATTCTGACGATATTACTTTTCCGCCCAACCTATCTAATATGCGAGACAAGTATTGGTTTACCCACAAAAAAATGGAAATTTTGAAAATATTTGTTGAGTCATTTATACGTTTTTCATCAAGAACAACACGAAAAATTGGTTTTTAGAAAAAAAATCCTGTGTGTATGTCGTCGTCGTCATTGTCGTCGGCCACTTTTCGTTACATGTCTTGTTAGCACGATACAGCCTCCGGAGTGCAACAAATCACAAATTTTATGAAGTACGACATTTTAAACAGACCCAACAAAGAAGTTTTCTAATAATGTAAGGGATATTGTTAATAATTCAAATTATCTTTTAGATGATTACGAAAAGAGGTCTATCATACATAAGAATCCTCATTGTCCACAATTATATGGAACAGTTAAATTACATAAAATAACGAAACCAATTAGACCTATAGTCTCTTATGTTAATGCTCCTAATAATGTATTGGCAAAGAAGCTCAACAATATACTCAATACTTACGGATATGAATCTCAGTACTCAATTAGAAATTCAATAGAACTAATCAAAAAGTTGAAAGCAATCCACTTACAAGATAACTATAAACTCATATCGTTCAATGTAACTAACATGTTTACTAAAATTCCTCCTAGAGAATGTCTAATACTTGTAAGAAAATTACTAGAAGATAAAAATATTAATCCAGGAATAATATCAGATATACTTAATTTATTTGATGTATGCATTATTCAGAATTATTTCACTTTTGACAATAAGATATATATTCAAAATGAAGGTTTACCAATGGGAAGCCCTATATCACCTATTTTAGCAAACATTTTTATGGACAAATTAGAAAGAAAGATCTTTAAAAGTAATATTTCGAAAAATATTTTATTTTGGTATAGATATGTAGATGACATATTAGCTTGTTTTATGGGTAGTGAACGACAATTAGATGTATTTTTCAACCACATCAATAATTTACACCCGAAAATTAAATTTACATTAGAAATTGAAGAAAATAGCTCAATCAATTTTCTTGATTTAAAAATTCAAAGAGTTAATAATGTACTCGATTATTCAATTTACCGAAAACCAACACAAATTGATGTAACAATTCCATTCAATTCTAACCACCCTGTGTTACACAGACTAGCAGCATATAATTCAATGATACATAGAGCTTTTTCAGTTCCTATGAACAAATGTAATTTTGATAGAGAGATTAATACAATTAGACAAATAGCAACATCTAACGGTTATCCATTAGATATGATAAATAAGCTAATTAGTAAAAAAGAGGAAAACGTGGCATTACAACTAATATATCCTGATGAAATTAAAACTTATAAAACCATCACATATGCAGAAAATATTTCTAATAAAATTTCAAAGATAATATCTTCAGCAACGAATACAACAATTTCTTTTAAAACAGAAAGTAACGTTAGTACAAAATTGTTAAATGTAAAAACAAAAATACCACTATTAAAGAAGTCAGACTCAAATGTCCAGAATGTAATGCTGTCTATTTGGGTCAGACCCTTAGGAATTTTGAAATACGATAACAGTGAGCACTTACGAGCATACAGATCAAAACAACCAGATAAATCCCACTACGCAAAACATCTACTTGACACCAATCATTCATTGACACCTAACACAGAACTAGAAGTACTGCATATTTGTGAAAAGAAACAAGAACTGGATTTCCTTGAAGAACTGGAAATTAGAAGACATTTAAGAAACCCACAATATGAAGTTGTCAATGAACAGTTAAATCTAGGGAGTTCTCCACTAATAAACTGTCTTTTTAAGTGATAATTGTAAAGATCAGCAGATATAGTTTTCCTGGTTTTCTGTATCATTGCACAGTTATACTGATCTTAATTGGAAAAATGATATCCAGGATATCACCATAGGGCTAATAATATCTAAGCTTCAATATTTGTAATATCACATCTTCTTCTTTTTTCTATAAACATATATCAAGCCAATCACAAGTTAGGTTACTTCTTGGTCTAGCCAAAAATAACTACTAAACATCAGGTAGGCATAAAATGAAATGTAACTTCTGTCATTCTGACGATGATATTGATTTATCGAAACAATTGTCAATTTTTTAGAATTTTCAATAACTTGTATTATATTGTGAAATTAACTAGAGACCTTGAGTTTCATTTAAAAACACTAATACGACATTTTGTCATTTTTTGAGAAATTTTAGTGTGTTAGCACGATACAGCCTCCGGAGTGCAAAAAGTCAGCAATTGTATGATTGAATATTATTCAGAACATCTCGCAGATGAACCGTATAGATTTTCACCTCACCACAGCTAGTACAACAGGTGCTATAGTACTTTAAGTGCGACATTTTTGTCGTTTTTGGCGAAATTTCAGTTTGTTAGCACGATACAGTCTCCGGACAAGTGACCAATTTTATAATTGAATATTGTTCGAGGCGTCTTATAGATGTACCTTATCGAATTTCAATTCACCAGAGCTAGTACAACGGGTGCTATGGTACCTGAAGTGCCCAATTTTTTGTCATTTTTGGAGAAATTCCGGGTTGTTAGTACGAAACAGCCTCCGGAGTGTATACAAGTGGCCAATTTTATAATTGGATATTTTTCAAGGTGTCTCACAGATGTACGCTATTGATTTTCAGCTGACTATAGCGAGTACAGCAGTCCTTTAAATCCAGATATATTGCATTTTTGTTTAGTTTTGGAGAAATTTCGGTTTGTTAACACGATACATACCCCAAAGTGTTTACAAGTGACAATTTTATTATTGAATATTATTCAGGGCATCTCACAGATGCGGAAAAGTTAGTTTTAATCTTTAAAACCGTTAATTTTTATGTCGAAACAATTGACAACTTTTTTAGAATTTTTAAATATAATTACACAAATAATTATCTAAATTGTGTACAGTTATTTAATTTAAAACTAGTATATTGTGAAGCAAGTATCACAGTGACTCATTTTGTAGTACGAGTGCGGTTTGCGTAACAAACAGCAAAGTACGAGCACTTCAGAAATTCATTGTGATACGAGTTTTACACACTATTACTTTTCCGTCTAACGTATCTTATATGCGAGAAAAGTATTTGTTTACCCCAAAAACTGTTGGAATTTAGAATTTTTTTGAGTTATTTTTACGTTTTCCATCAACAACAACACGAAAAAACGATTTTTAGAAAAAAAAATCCTGTGTGTATGTCGTCGGCCACTTTTCGTTACATGTCTTGTTAGCACGATACAGCCTCCGGAGTGCAACAAGTCACCAATTTAATGATTGAATATTGTTGAGGACATGTTACAAATGCATCCTATCGACTTTCAGTTCACCAGAGCCAGTACAACCGGTGCTATGGTATTTGAAGTACGACAGTTTTGTCATGTTTTGGGAAATTTCAGTTTGTTAGCACGATACAGCCTCCGGAGTTCAACAAGTCACCAATTTTATGATTGAATATTATTCAGGACATCTCACAGATTAACGCTATCGATCTTCAGCTCTTCAGAGCCAGTGCAACAGGTGCTATAGTACTTTAAGTAGGACATTTTTCTAATTTTTGAAGAAATTTCAGTTTGTTAGCACGATACAGCCTCTGGAGTATATACAAGTGACCAATTTTATTATTGAATATTATTCAGAGCGACTCAAAGATGAACTCTGTTGAAACTCAGCTTACCAACGCCAGTACAATGGATGCTATGGTACCAAATTTTTTTTTGTTAGCTCGATACAGCCTACGGAGTGTATACAAGTGACTAATTTTATGATTGACTATTGTTCAAGGTGTCCCACAGGTGTACCCTATTGATTCTCAGCTGACTAGAGCAAGTACAGCAAGTCCTATAAATCCATATATCCTACATTTTTGGTTATTCTTGGAGAAATTTCGTTTTGTTTGCACGATACATCCCCCGAAGTGTGTACAGTGATAATTTTATGATAGAATATTGTTCAGGGCATCTCACAGATGCGGAAAAGTCAGTTTCAATATTTAAAACCGATTATTTGGGAATGGTTTCGTTGTTGTTATGTAACCATCATTTCAATCCCTCGTCTGGAGCAAGGACTAATTGGACTTTCTTGCACAGTTTACTCTAATGCATCTTCTGTCTTTTAACTTTTCCGCCAACCCTATCTACTATGCTTGAAAAGTATAGGTTTACCCCAAAAAAAGTTGGAATTTTCGATTTTTTTGAGTTATTTTAACGTTTGACTTTGAGAGAAACACGGAAAAGGGTTTTTCAGAATTAAAAATCCTGTGTGAAGTCGTTGTCGTCGGCCACGTTTTATAATTACAATACGAGACAGTATCCGGAGTGCATAAAGTGCGTGAATTACCAATGAGTCTCTTTGTTGTTGTTGTATCACGCGATATTCCTCATCTTCTTTGTTGTTTATTATGCGTCAGAAATTTCAGGCTATATGCGCCTCCGTGTCGATATTGGTTGTTGTCCCGAAAACTGGGGATCTTCCAATTGAAGGCACAAATGAGCTTTGGTTTCCCTGTTGAAATCCGTTGTTTTGTGTTTTCCCATGTTTCGATCAACATCTTTGCTCCCAAGTTTTACATCCTTATTTGGTTACACCGCACTGAGGACGGCAAATGAGCCAGAAACATGCATGTCTGCGGTT
Source organism: Galeruca laticollis (assembly GCA_963921935.1). Lineage (NCBI taxonomy): Eukaryota > Metazoa > Arthropoda > Insecta > Coleoptera > Chrysomelidae > Galeruca > Galeruca laticollis. The sequence goes on from OY998183.1 coordinate 65,823,917, forward strand.
ACTATTCTATTTCAGTAGCCCTTTTTCTTTTTGCGTGAATTACCCATGGATCTCTTTGTTGTATATATGTATATATATATATATATATATATATATATATATATTTATATATTATATATATATATATATATATTTATATATTATATATATATATATATATATAAATTTCGATTTTCTACTACACCTGTTTTAGTCGAAATTTCAATAATTTCGACTTATTGGCCTGACCGTTCTTCGAAGGGCAAAACAACTACATTCCTGGCTAATACCACGCAGAATATTGAATTACATCCCCTTCGAAAACCGTGACGTCGATCGGCCATTTTGCCGATACGGACATCTGTGGTGATGGCGCCAACTGACTACTTCTCGCTTGTGTAACTACACGAACCAAGAGAGGTTGTCGGAAGGTGTAATCTTCAGTTCGGATTAGAGATTCTGAACTGGAAGGCATTACGGCACTCTTGAAGAGACCCAAGAAGGTCGAAACGCGTAAGTGTACTATGCTCTTCCGCTATCAGTTGCGAATCACCACAGATGTCCGTATCGGCAAAATGGCCGATCGACGTCACGGTTTTCGAAGGGGATGTAATTCAATATTCTGCGTGGTATTAGCCAGGAATGTAGTTGTTTTGCCCTTCGAAGAACGGTCAGGCCAATAAGTCGAAATTATTGAAATTTCGACTAAAACAGGTGTAGTAGAAAATCGAAATTTATATTTCATATAGCACCTCGTATTTTATGAAATTATATTAATTTTTATATATATATATATATATATATATATATATATATATATATATATATATATATATATATATATATGTTATATTCAAACGCGATTCTTCCCTGTACATTTCTTATGGGACACCTTCACTCAAGCAATTCGAATTCTCATACCTCCTCTTCTATTCAATGGATCTTGATCGTTTCACTCTCAGAACACTCAGTGGATCGAGCTCTTTCTTTCGAGCTTTTAACCGCTTAAATTCGTTGAGTTTAAGGAAAGTTATGTGTGCACAATCAACTTTACTTTCAATTTTTTCCAAATACTGCAGCCGACGCACAGTTAATATTGTCTGGAAGGAAGTAATGGACAATGATTTTATGTAATAATTACACCCTCTCATACATAGTCTATCCTAATGCTATGAAGTAGCACGGGTCCCTAGTTTATTATTAATTAGAAAATGTATCGAAAGTCTGTCAACGGTATTGACGGTTAGCAGTTGTGTTCTAAAATAACGTGTTTTATTATTTATTTACACAGCGTTGCCATACCAGGAAAATGGATGTTCTGTTGTCCTTCTCAAGCACATTGTTTAGAGAATTTCATGATGGCTTCATAACAATCCCGATATCATGAATAAGGTGCTAGGTCTATTCTTTGGTAGAAACATGAGTAAAAAGTACAAACAAATGCATAGTACAATTTTGATAGTAACTTAAAGTACATATCTTTTTCTTGGCCAACTAGGCATTCTGGATAAGAATATATTGTACTTTTTCATTACCACCTTAGCTGATGTGCAACACGTAGGAGGATAATGGATTTTTTAATAATATCTGTTATATTACCTACGATAGATGATATTGTGGGGAATGTGATTAAGGATAGATTTGTTCAATTTTTTTCAAATGAACCCGTTTTCTTGTCATATTATCATGTAAGTATTGCTGAAGTATTTGTCTAACTACTAAGAGTATTCGTATCACTTATTTGCAATATTGCAGGTTTTCCACATTTGCTATTGTATATTCTCAAGAACAGTAATTAATTATATTACTCGGGGTAAATAGCTAGATTCGAAACAAACTCATTACCTGTAATATTTATAGCATATCAATCAGTTGCATGCATGAGTAATATTAGTTTTGAAATTGATTCAAGGTAGAACTAGTAGAGCATTCAGCGCGCTGGAAATTCGTTCCATTTACAGAGTGTCACACCCACAAACAAATATTTTATCAGTATATTCGTTTAATTGAATGAACGGATGAAAGCCTGAAGGCTGTTAATTTTAGATCAATCGCGTAGCACTACTTGGCTTTCGCTATTATTAAATTGAAGCGAAAAATAATTATTTCGATTGGTAGATTAAAGGTGTCACAAGACCAAATATAAGGCTAACAAAGTAACATATACTTGAACAAATAATATGCGTATCGCACAATGAAATCCTAGGAAAGCTGAAGAAAAATCTAACCAATGTTTGATAGTTAGATGGACTTCAGAAACTAAGTGGGACCAAAACTACAAAAATATTCACAATTTTTTTTAAATGGAATTTACGGTCTCGATCCTTACTCTGTGGAATCTACTCATATTGCTGTTTTAAATGAAACTAACTGTTTCTAGTTAATTCCATAATAAATTGATAAAATATTAAAAATTCTGAGAAATTGACAATTGTTTCTACACTATTCAGAATGACTGAAGTAACATTTCATTTGATGCCTACCTAATGTTTAATAATTATTTTTGGCTTAACCAAGAAGTGATTAACTTAATATATATTACAAATATTAAAGCTTAGATATTATCAGCACTATGGGGATATCCTGGATATCTTTTTCCCATTTAATATCAGTATAACTGTGCAATGATATAGGTAACCACGAATAGTATATCTGCTGATCTTTACAATTATCACTACAGTAGCTCCAGTCCATCGCCTGTGGAAGGTGATATAAGCAAGAATTGGTCGCTGATTCAACCCAATTCACCGCGATTTCACCGGCACCATGGATGCCTCCACCGAAGAAATCCAGCCAACCCACATGTTCCGCCGAACTTTTCAGCTCGAAAGTTCATTAAATACACTAGGAAGTGTATCCAACTGTGTCTTCAGAAACAAATTTCCTGGTTATGGAAATAAATTTCATGTAATTTAACTGTGTTTAATTTTTAGATTCCATAAAAAGCAAACCACGCCAATCAGACGAAGGAAGGACATTCAGCACCTAGGTAATATAAAACTCCTGCAAGCTAATAAGTCAGAAAACCTTTAACTGGGGAGGCTACTTCCTCTGGCAGTGATTCCACTGTCGGTGTTAGCCTTCACCCCCCAAATCCTACACCACACTCATAACCAACAATGTCCGCCAGTAACACACGCAACAGTAAATCTGTCAAACCTTCTAAAAGCCCTGTCTCATTATACGAAATGAACTTTCTTCATTCAGTCAACCCTGTACCACCCCCTATTCGAAGCTAAGGAATATCAAGACAACAAGATACTCCTCAACTCCTCCTACATCAAAGAACTCCTTTTCCCCACGAGAAAGAATTCCCAAATCTCGCACCAAAACACAATACACCACTCTCACTCTACACCATCTCCTCAAATCTCTTCAAAACAAACCTCCTCAAAACAAACACCCGAACGTCAATCAAAACGCACTTCATTCATATCTTCAACCAGATCTCACGCTTCCTCAGTAAGATCCACCCTAAATCACCCGACAACCCTCCATCCCCGACGAGGACGATTTCACCCTCGTAGGGAATACCAAACCCCGACGTACAACTTCTAACACTATCAACAATCCCACAACAGCCGCCAGCAGCAACACTACACAAACCCTCAACCTCAGAAACCTCCCACCTCAATACTCAACTCAAAAATCCTTCTTCACCCTTTTAAACACCCTCGAGCTCCTCAACGGACACATACTCTAGTTTAAAGTAAATTTCAACCGAACAGCCCTTCTTAAAACTTCTTCCTCAATGTCAGTCTCAACAATTCTGAGACGAATTCACAACTCTACTGGTCATACCAACATCACCATCAACATCCTGAGCTCCACTGAAGGTTTACCCCAACCAGCCAAATCTCTTATACCCACCTTATCCTTCGTCTGCAGGAATGTAGACGCAACGATATATCTCGAAGAATTCGAAAACAAACCCACATCGATGTTTCGCATCGTCACACAATCCGAAGCCCATTACCACCAGGCCCTCACTTCCAGCCTCTAATTTCATGATCTTGTCTTGTCGGCATGAACCGATATGCCCTTCTTGCGGCCAAACAGGCCACCGCCCCGTCAATTGTCACAAGTCTGGAACCCCTACCTGCAAAAATTGCGGAGGTCCTCACCCCGCCTTCCATCCTCGCTGTCCCCACAGGCTAATCTAACCTAATCACACCAAAAACCCCTCAAGAGACCGCTCCAGTCTCACTTGAAAAGCCACCAGTTCCCTTCGAACTCTCAACCGCCTCTAAAATCCTAATAGAAGTCCTAACAGTCACCCTAATGAACGCCATTCCCAACTTAAGGGCCATCATAGCCCACACTCTTCGTCACGTAATTCCGTCCATATATCGAAACAACTGCTCTATTACAAATATAGGTAGGCGTGCTCACTTTGCTTTCACTCCTATCAGTAGCGAAAGCAATTCAACTTGAATCCGCGAGCCTCACTCCACCCGTCTGTGCTACAGGTTTTTCTGCGATTTTCCTGTAGCATGGTGAATTTATTCACTAGCCAAAAGGACTGACAAATCGACGTAGGGAATAATGCAGCCTCAGCTGTATCCGCTTGGATTTACTTGACGATGACGATTCAACCACATCACCGAGCACAATAAAACCAACTCCTCGAACTCGAACTCGCGAAAAGGCAGTCGCCATCAAAAATGTTTTATCCTCATACATAGCGAGTTTCAGGAAGAGTTATAGTCCTCCAACTTCTGAGAGGGTGACAAAAGGGAAGGTGACAACCTTAGAGTAATAATATACAATAGAGCGGGCTATTTACGGAGCCGAACATTTGGGCTCGGCCACTTAGGCGCGGCCGTTTAGGCGCCGAGACATTTGGGCGCGAGCATTTTTCGCCAGACCTTTTGGGCGCGAGTCCAATATGCCACAAACCTTAGTTGACTAAATTAATCAATCAATTTTCTTTATTTATTTCTGATTCGCAGTAGTAGTCATTTTAATATAGGATAATTAATGTTTAATTTAACATGTAGTTTAAAAGACGAAAAAGGGTGCCATTGTAGTATGCGTTCTACCTATATACAGTTATGATGGATACTGCTATGTATTTGACAAGTTTAGTGCGTGTGGAACTAAAATTTTTTGGCGCTGTGAACTAAAAATCAAGGATGTAAATGTCGTATTCATACCGCAGATGGTGTGATTGTAAATCAACTGCATAACCATTCTCATGATAGTAATGCAGCAATTTTGGAGAAGAAGCAGGTCTGTACCGCAATGAAAATTCGTGCTACACAAACAACGGAACCTACATCGCAAATTATTAATTTGTTCCTCAATAAAGTAGACTTATTTCAGGCAGCTCAAGCAAATCTACCCACATCCAAAGCTTTAAAAAAGATTATTCGCAGAACAAGAAAATATATTCAAGCTGCACTTCCAAATCCATTAAGAGTAGAAGATCGTGCCATACTTGAAGAGTATAAATCGTATGATGTTAGTGGAATGGCAGAAATTTTTTTATTGGCTGACAGTGGACCAGAACCTCAAAGGATATTGATTTTTGGTAGAGAAAGAAACACAAACGAGGTAAGCATTCTGTTAAACTGTGAATAACACGAGAAAGAAGGTATAAGTGTAGTAATTTTATTAGATACTATTTGGCACCAGTGTCCATACTAGGTCTTTTGGGGTGGAATTGTTTTTGAAGTTTTCATTAATTTAATTTTATCTATTATTTTTATTTTGGTTTAATAATATTGCAATTAGAAGATATTGATATCCATCGTTTTTGAATACTGTCACAAATTAAATTATAAGGTTTGCTACTAAAAACAGACTCTACATCTAAACTTATTAAGATGTGGTTGTTGGGAATAACTTTAGTATTTATTAATTCAGCAAATTCGAGAGAATTTAGGAATACATTTTTTTTTCATCTAACAATTTCGATTCTTCTTTTCATATTATGTTATACTCCGATCATTGGTTCGTCGCAGGAAAATTTTCCATTGCTCCACCATTGTTCTCTCAAGTTTATGTGATAATGGCTAAAAGATTTGGTGGAGTTCATCCTGTGGCTTACGCACTTCTCCCAAATAAGCAAACCGCAACTTACTGCTACTTAAAGGTCTTCAACCAAATCTACGCCCCAGAAAAGTATCCTGTGATTTTTAACTTGCCGCCATTAACGCCTTCAAACAAAACGGACGGCGTCAAGCAATTTTCCCTTCAGAAATGTGGACAGTATATTAAAGAATTTTAACGAATACTGATAGGAGAAACAACCACGCAGAAGCCGCACACATAATATTGCAAAGAGAGTTGTCAATGAACCATCCTATAATTTGGAGATTCATCGATGCTCTCAAAACAGTTCAACAGGGAAGAGATGTTGCATATGAAGACTTACTTGCGGGCAATACACCCGACCCAGAGAAAAAGACTATAATTTATGCCGACAGAAGAATAAAAAACATTGTTGAAGATTAGACTATTTTTTATAATCATGTAAAGAATAGAAATGTTATTCAATTTTTAAGAGGAATTTCATACAATAATGAAATGATTCCATAAAACAATGTACTGCCATATTTAATCGAATAAAGTTATTGTGGGCATTTACAAATTAAAAGTCTCTTAATAACCTGGGTTACAAATAACACAAAGGCATTATTTGACTCACTTAGGTGAGGTAGACTTGAGCTCAGCACTCAGCTGTAGCTCGCGCCGAAGTGTCCTGGCGCCCAGATGTTACCGCGCCTAAATGCCTCCGCGCATAAGTGTCCCGCGGCTAGGTGACTCGGCGCCCAAACGGCCGCGCCCATGTGGCTGCGCCCAAATGTCCTAGACCGGGCTATTCATTCACAAACACTTTTATTTTTGTGGCCAACAATCCAGTAGTGAAATAATGAATAAATTACAAAAAGTGGAGATGGTATTGTGGATACATGGCCTTGGTCATTTCGGCTGTTTTTCTGACCAACTTGGCACTGACGAGCCATGATAATCCAAAAACATTAAATTAGTTAACTTAAATGTTTATCATGTCACTAAAAGTCTTGAAAACCAATAAAAACGAAAGAACTACATTTTTTCTCCCTACTCGTAATGGCGCTAGTATAAACAAAACACGTTTGATATTATTTACTACAAATACTAGAGCACATTCGAAATTTTCCTCGGGTACACTCGGACGATATTTGCATATCTCTCAACATAGTGAAGAAACAAGGACGAAACTTCCAAATATAGGTTACCCTAGACACATAAGGCAGGTACTGAAATTTTGAACAATGTTGACACTTTTAGTTACAACAAATACTTGTTAAAATAAAATTCTAGTATTTTTAATTAATTTCAAAAGCAGCGTCTTAAATGCATAGATTAGTATAATTTCTTTTATTTGCATAACTTTCTAACAAATTTTCAATTAAATTCATAATTTGATGTTTCCTGCAACTACAGAGACTTTGTCAATATGGCAAAGCGATGGAAGTGTCCAAAAGTGAGCTTAGAATGTGACTTGATATATGGGGCAAGAAAAAATCAGAACAAATATATCTTCTTTTTATTTGTTAATCAGAGGTGACAACAATATTTACAATTATGATTATATCGAGTAAATTAGGACGGATGTCGCGGGACCGGGATTTATGTTGATTTCAAAAAAATAATGGAGAGGATCCAAGGACATTCCATGTAAGGTCGTAGACGAGAGGTCTGCTAGGAATATGATAACTCATACCATTTTCAAAGACCTACATAAACCGTATGATACTGTTTTCATCTCAAAATTGTAGGAAGCACCTCCTTCATTTGGTGATTGCCCTTTCCCTATGAGTCATTTTTTTGGTAGCGAAAGTTCATTTTAAAATTCTTTCCTTTTTCTACTTCTCTTCAGGAAACAACTATCAGTGAATTGTAAAAATTCCACTTTTGTGATATCTCCTTAGATTCTCTGCTCTGAAGCTGCTACGTTACCGCTATAATATCGCTCACGCTAGTATCAACACTAAGTCACCACTAGGATGTCATTCATGCTAGGACAACACTAAGTTACCGGCCACTCAGATACCTATTGATCTTCGTTGAGAGCTGCAACACCCCAGCCTTTAAAATGTAAGTTCCTATATCTTATCTCCAGCTTATGTAGGTCTAGAGTTGGTGTTTTTTTCAAATACAAATGAGATGTGTATTTTTAATACGCCGTTAATGCGAATTACAAAGTATTTTAATGAATTTATTATGTTTTAAGCTCACAGTTCGGTTTAAACATTCAAACGGATAAGGTGTCTGTGAGTGCGAGAACCGGTGTAATTAGCAATAATGAGTGCGGGCAAGTTAAGAGGTTCGCAGGAACCTCCTGATCCGGGAATCCAAAATAACTATGATTCAAGTTTAATGGAGATGGGTCAAATATATGAAAACAATAGTTCAATAAAGTCACAGTATGAAAAAACAATAAACAAATATTCATCAACTGATCAAGGTCCCTTTTTTGTATTTATTCAAAATAAATAAATATTGGTAAGCTACATAAAATTGCTACGGCTAGAGTAATTTTAAATGCAGAACCAGATATACGAGAAAATATTCTAAATAAATCAGTTACAGGTTTGAAAAAAGTTAAGGTCGAATTGAATTCTTATTTAAGTGCAAATAAATTAGTAGAATCGAAGTTGTTATCAGATAAACAATACGAAGCATATATTCCGGTTTTCTTTACACTAAAAAAGGTGTCATTAAAAAGTTTGATAAAGATATTAGTGAATCAGAATTAAAGAAAATAATTAGGCCAAGAGTTGGAAATAAATTTTGTCAAAAGAATGATGCGTGAAATAAACGATGAACTAATACCTATAACTACAATAGTTGTAACCTTTAGGGTGTATGACGTAGAAATGTATATTCCAAGGGTGATTCAATGCAAAAAATGTTTGAGGTTAAGATGCGCAATATGTGGGGATGCACACGAAAAAAACGAATGTAGGGCTATAAGAGGAGTATATATTTTGTGTAATGGTGATCATTTAGCAACAGAAAGAAAAGATTGTTTAGAATTTCAGAAACAAAAAACAATAAAATATAGCATGGTGAATGAAAATATTTCATATATTGAAGCCAAAAGGAAATATGATAATAGTTACACTACAGTGACAAGAAGTCTTAATAAAATTTCACATTATACAATTACTGCTAAACGTAGGAGGAATGACGAATCTCATTCCTCAAACATATCAGGGTATTCAGATGAACATAGTAATATAATATCCACACCAAATATAAGCAATAGTCAACCAGTGTATCAAAATTACAAAAATAAACCCAATTATTACCCACAATTCCAAACAACCATCACCAAATAAATACAGTTTGTGAGAATATATTAAAATCTTTTGCTGAAATTTTGAATAATAATTCTGTTTGGATTCAAAATCAAAATGTCTTTGACGATCTTAAAAAAATTTAAATCATATTCTTTCCAACGATGAATAAAATTAATGTTGTGCAGTGGAACGCCAGGTCCATTTTACACAACAAAGGCCACTTTGAGAAATATATTTTTGAAAATCATATTAATATAGCACTTTTAAGTGAGAAAGGCGACAATAATGTAATTCACTTTACAGATTTCGACATATTTCGGAAAAACAGAGATGATGGCTACGGTGGTGTAGCCATTTTAATAATAAAAAAAATATTCAAATTATTGACGTTCCCAAATTCTATAAAATACGTTCTGTAGAGTGTGTCACAGTCTCAGTAAAATTTAAAAATAGGAAAAAACTGAACATATATTCAATATATGCCAAACCAAATCCAAATATATCAGAAAATGAATGGGATTTTTTTTTATTGTCTTAAAAAACCCTTTCTAGTGGGAGGAGATTTTAATTACCACCACGGTGCGTGGGGTTCTGACCAGAATGATAGGGCTGGCGATAGCTTGTTGGAAGCTATAGAAGAATCACAACTCAGTTTTCTGAATGATGGAACAGAAACTTTAATAACTGGACCTTACAACAAAAAAAATCCGCTATTGATTTAACAATCTGTTCCAATGATATATCGTCGACATTTGACTGGCAAGTAAAACAAATATCTTTAGGATCTGATCATTTCCCAATTCAAATATCTTTTGAGTTAAAGCCAACAGTTAGTAATAAGGGAAGAGTAAGATGGAACCTAAATCATGCTAATTGGGAAACATTTTCTTCTTCAATTGATAACGAAAATGAAGAATTAAATTTTGTGGAAAACGCCTACACTACTTTTGTTGAAAAACTTATTAATGTTTGTAATATATCAATTCCGAAGAAGAAAAGGTTAACCAACAGTAAATTTAACAAAAAATGGTGGAATTCACAGTGTTATCTTGCAATAAAGAACCAGAAAGAGCCTTTTTACTTTATAAACAAAATTCAAATTATGAAAATTATTCAAATTATCAGAAAGCAGAAGCTCATGAAAAGAAAGTAATTTTAAAAAGTAAAAGAGCCTCTTGGAAATTATATTGTAATAAGTTGAACAGAGATACACCTATCACTGAGATATGGCAACAAGTTAAAAAAATTAAGAATGTATGTAATTCTCCAAAAAATATAGTTGTTAACGACGTATGGTCTGAAAGGTTTCTTGATGAGTTAGCTCCACCCTGGGTTTCACCAAGTCTATACGATTACACTGGTATGTAAATGATGTAAGTTATCTATCAAAATTTTTCGAAATATGGGAACTAGATGTTTGTCTAGAAAATCACAAAAACACAGCCCCAGGGATAGATAGCATACATTATATTATGTTATATTATTTACCTACACAACAAAAAATGTATCAGTTAAATTTAATTAATCAAATTCGGATTACTGGTCAGTATCCGGATAATTGGAAAGAATATATTATTATCCCGATATTAAAACCGAACAGAGATTCGGCATACCCCGATTCCTATAGAGGTATATCTATCAATGGGCTCTTGTATTCTTAAAACATTCGAAAGAATGATTAAAATGAGATTGGAAAATTGGTTGGAAAAAAATAAATTGATCTCAGAAACTCAGTATGGAGTCAAAAAATTCAGATCTACGTTAGAAAATATCGCTAATTTAGTTTTGGACATTACTTTATCATTTTCAAAACAAAAATCGTTAATATCGATGTTCATAGATATAGAAAGTGCCTATGATAACGTAAAATTAAACATTCTTTACGAACAAATGGAAAAAATTGGACTTCCAGGTGAATTCAATAAAAAAGTAGTATCAATTTACACAAACAGAAAAATATTTCTACAGGTAAATAACGAAATAGTAGGAAATAGAATTTCTAATATAGGTTTACCACAAGGAAGTATTTGGAGTCCAATTTTATACCTAATATATATACATTCGATTTACACTCTAGTATTTCGCATGAAGGAAAGATTCTGCAAGTTGCAGATGACGTTTGACTCTATTCAGAGGGATTGGAAATTTTACAAGGTATAACTGCCATGAATACATTATATCAACAAATAGAAAGATATTGTTTTAATAAAGGGTTAAGTATCTCATTTAAAAAAACGCAAACGTGTATATTCTCTAAAAAACATAATATACCAAGTCAAATATGATTAAATGATACTATGTTTGACGTACAGTCGACAGTAAAATATTTAGGGGAAGTATTAGATGGAAATATGTTATGGAAAGAACATATTCAACATATTTTAACAAAAGCATATAAGGGACTCAATATATTAAGATCCGTGTGCCATACCAAGTGGGGTTCTGAACCAAATATTTCACTTATGTTATATAAATCTTTCATCATGTCAATTATATTTCATGGATCCATTTCCTATTCTCAAGCTGCCGAAAGTCATTTGAAAAAGCTAGAGAGAATAATTAATAAATCACTTCGTCTGTGTTTAGGAGCTATGAAAAACATTCCGATATCAAACCTAGCTGTAGAATGTACAGAACCACCATTAAATATCAGAAGAGAGTACCTTATAGACAAATTTCTGCTAAAACTCATCTCAAAAAATAGTAACATATTGATGAAAATTTACGAATTATCTATAGAAGATCTGATTCCAAATTATTGGAAAAAGAAAAATACGATACCGTTAGTATCCTCATACACAGATGAAAAAAATTTACAGGAATACATTTACATCTCAAATAAATTACCATTCTACTCTGTAAATTGGGAAGATATTAAACCTGCGAATGTGTATTATCTAAGATATTACTCTAATTTCCCATTTGCAAAAAGAAATAGTGTGTTCCTATATGACGTTGAAGAGTTTTTACCTGAACATTATTTTATTTTTACAGACGCATCAAAAACTCAAATAAATGTTTCAGCAGCACTGTATCATCCGAAGAAAGGGAAGTCCTAGGAATAAGAATCAACAACAAACTGTCAATATTCTCTGCCGAACTAATTGCGATTCTAGAAGCACTTAAATATATCAATTCTTTACAGGAAATAATTGGCAGATATATTATAATTTCGGACTCCAAAAGTGCAATTGTTTCGATCCAAAACATCACAAAAAAATTTGAAGGAAGTCTCAGTTACATAGTAGTCGAAATTATACAACTTATCTCCAAATTGTCATCCAGAGGAATAAGTATTTCATTATGTTGGATTAAGGCACATTGTGGAATAAACTATAATGGAATAGTCGATGAAGCCGCAAAAAACTATAGAGAATATATGTATAATGAGAAATATAAATGTCCGATGAAATATCTTTATCCATTGATCAAGAGAAGTGTAATGCAGAAATGGCAACATTTATTTAATTCATCCCATAAAGGTCTTTACTATAAAACTATTCAACCAACTATACAACACGAACCTTGGTTCAAGAGAACAAATTTCCATAAAAAAGCTATATCAACAATTTGCAGAATTCGATTTAATCATTGTTTAACACCTGTTTATAAACAAAAAATGAAACTGTCAGATAGTTATCTGTGTGAATGTGGAGAAGAAGGATCTTTGGAACACATAATATGGAACTGTAACCTGAATGAGGATAGAAATTCAAAATTCTCAGATCTTTTGTATAATTATATTTACTCTTCAAGAATTAACTTAGTAAGACCATTTAACTTACAGCAATTAGTACAATCATCGGATATATTTATGTATAATTTATTGTATAAACACGTTGTTAATTGTAACATATCATTGTAAGTAATCCTATGTTTCATCCCAACTGTAACCCTTTCTATCCAAGGCCCTTTCAGTGATGTATTAAAAACGCTTTGATAGGCCCCTAAGCGTGGCATGTGTCCTTGTCTAATCCTTAAATAAAAAAAAAATAAAAAATAAAGAATTATAAGTTATATTACTATATATGTATTATATTGTACAATATATCATAGATAAAAAATTTGATTGGGATTCCTACTTACTCTTCTGTACAAAAAATATACAAAAAAAATTATAATTTAACTAAAACATATTCGGCTAATGGATTCGTTCCCTGGTCATAAACAAACAAAAAAAATATGTTTTAAGCCTTCTTATTTATTTCAGCAATTTGTAGTGAAGTGGGTGATCGTGTTCGGGGATAATTTATAACATTTTTATTTAACGTTAACTCTTTGCAAGATGTGTTCAGCTTTATAGATTTCTTTTGGTTAAACATCTGGTGGCGTCCAATTTAATAAAAATTGTCCATCCCATCATGGTATAATTTGCTATAGAAATACTTGAACTAAAGCCACTCCCTGAGGACGAGTTTCCAGCCGGAGACTATTAGGTTGCACTAGTAACATGGAAGTTGGAATAAATTGCGTCAGAATTATATGTATTCGACGAAACCGGTACTAGTACAAGAGGAATACGAGAACAAATAATTGATTGCCTCATCAATATATTTTGAAGAGTCAAAACCATATCTAAAGTTGATGAATGTGCAATAGTCAATATTAGGTAAATATGGTATTTATCAAGAAAATTTAGAAGATAAACATCAATTTACCATGTACACCGACCTGCACATACCATCTGTCATTCATGTAATTATAACCAAAGTAGTCAAATACGAATTATAACATATTAGAAACGGCAACAATGAGTCGATTAAAGAAGGAATACTTAATATTGCCGGACGATTTGACAAGGTCGTTTTTGGAGACCATTTTTGCCTCGTATCTGAAATTCTACTGATTATATTTATTGGTATCAAAGAGATTATGGATTGAAGAACGTTGTGAATATAATACGAGAACTCATCCAATTTTACTATATAGGAAATATCATCTTTCAATTGATGTACTAAACGACTTGGATGTAAAATAAAGTGCACTTTCATAAACACAGAACGCGTAAACATCAATTAATTAATTACGAATGAATTTTTCATTTTTGTCTTCTATTACCATTCTCAAATATATCCAAATTTCTCATAATTTTTCCAGTGTTGAGAGTGTCTGTATATAAAATATTATAGTAGTATGCTCCATTCCAAGTAACGCTATCAGATTAAAAAGAATATAACACAGTAGAATTCATTAATTCGGTAAGACTTTCATTTTTAAAAGGCTGGTCCTATTCAGTTGCTCGTTAAAAAGCGGACAATTTCTTCATCTCAATAAAACACGATGTAGAGCACGTTACCTTCTATACGAATGTTTAGTGGGGAATTAATAGTATTGATACAGTTCTATTATCTAATCATTTTATATGAAAGATACACACCTACGATTCAAATTTCAGAAACAAGGCGTCAGTCTATTCAGAAACCAATTAATAATCATGTTATTCGTGGCTCTTGTTAAATCTAATTATTTCTGAAATTTGAAGTCTTGTATGTTGATTTCAATAATTTCCAAATGTCAATGGAAGGATGATACTTTTCTTTTGTTTGTTCTGCAATTCACAATGGAGGAATATTTTCACCACCGATTTCACTCCAATTGTAACAGCATAACGTATTTTCTCTTTTATATTTTCCGAACTCGCAGCTTCACTTCTTGTTTCTTGGGTATTCTGTAGGTGAGGCATTCACTGAGATATTCACACCATTTGAAATCCTGAATGACACGCATTAATTCTACTCTTTTCTCCTGGCCCGGTTCTCCTGATCTTTATCATTCCTGGAATGAACTCTCAACATTCTTCCCGATTCCTCAAAAATAAGTCTAATTTGATACGATGTTTTTTGAACCTGTTCGAAAACAAACCATTGCTAAACAGTGCTAACGAATCCTCTTCTGGGAATATGAAAGAACTAAAGATATTTATAGCTATTTACATAAACAAAGACTACAATTCTTCAAAATATCGAATCCCTTCACACGGCTATTAAAGAGAGAGAAACTTATCTTCAAACACCTTTGATAAACAGTACAAAACTGAACCAGCATATAAAAGTCTACAGTCCATTCCCATTTCCCAAATGGAGGAGAGAAGTAAGTGAAAACCAATCCTCTATTACTTTTCCGCCCAACCTATCTAATATGCGAGAAAAGTATTGGTTTACCCCAAAAAAAGTGAGAATTTTGAGATTTTTTTGAGTTATTTTTACGTTTTCCATCATCAACAACACGAAAAAACGGATTTTAGAAAAAAAATCCTGTGTGTATGTCGTCGTCGTCGCCGTCGGCCACTTTTCGTTACATGTCTTGTTAGCACAATACAGCCTCCGGAGTGCAACAAGTCACCAATTTTATGATTGAATATTGTTGAGGATATGTCACAGATGAACCCTATTGATTTTCAGCTCACCAGAGCCAGCACAACGGATGCTATGGTACTAGAAGTACGACATTTCAGTAATTTTTTGAAAAATTACAGTTTGTTAGCACTATACAGTCTCCGGAGTTCAACAAGTCACCAATTTTATGATTGAATATTATTCATGACACTTTACAGATGAATCCTATTGATTTTCAGCTCACCAGAGCAAGTACAACAGATGCTATAGTACTTTAAGTACGATATTTTTATCATTTTTGGAGAAATTCAAGTGTGTTAGCACGATACAGCCTCCGGAGTATATACAAGTGACCAATTTTATGATTGTATCTTTTTCAGAGCGTCTCAAAGATGAATCCTATTGATATTCAGCTCACTAAAGCTAGTACGACGGGTTCTATGGTACTTGAAGTACCAAACTTTTGTCATTTTTGGAGAATTTGCAGTTTGTTAGCAAGATACAGCCTCTAGAGTGTATACAAGTGACCAATTTTATGATTGAATATTGTTCAAGGTGTCTCACAGATATATCCTATTGATTTTCAGCTGACTAGAGCGAGTACAGCGGGTCCTATAAATCCAGATATATTACATTTTTGGTTATTTTTGACAAATTTCGGTTTGTTAGCACGATACATCCCCCGAAGTGTATACAAGTGACAATTTTATGATAGAATATTATTCAGGGCCACAGGTGCGGAAAAGTTAGTTTTAATCTTTAAAAGAGTCTATGGTCATTCTTCACGTGATGCCAGTCAGGTTCCTTCTCTACTGAACATCATATTCAGACCGAAAGGTAGTTTCTTTTAATAATAAAATTCTGTGAAGTGCCGCTAGTGCTAAGTGCTTAGATTAGCGAAATGGTATATAAGTCTGAATTGGAAACAAGCTGTGGCCAAAATAGTATATTTTGTTTGTGCTCTGCTTTAATATGCATAACTATTGCTTCACTTTCCTTCTGATTTAAATTTACTGTTTGAATTTATTATTGATTTACAATGTTTAATTCTATTGTTCCCATGAGTTAGGCCACAGCAATTCTATTTAGAAATAATACTACAAATGGTGGTTTCTGGGATCTAGAAGCTAGAAGAACAAAAAGTTTGTTAGTTTAATTCTATTGCTCTTCTAGATCGTCATTCATTGATCTTTTTAATGCATTAATAGGAGATAATTCTAAATTAGTTTCTAGATCTGAGAAATTCTACTATCTTAAATCATACCTTCGGGGCGAAACGTTACAAATAGTGGAAAAGATACAGGTAACTGATGATAATCGCTCGATGGCTTTGGAGCTTGTTAAAGATCGGTATAGATATAAAAAACAAATCGTCATAAATCATTATCAGCAGTTGTTGGCTCTTCCCCCTATACAAAAGGTAATTCCCAAAATATGCGACAATTTTGTGCTAGCCACAAAACTATACTAAATGCTTTGGATTCCTTTGAGCCTAATAAGGAAGCACTATTTGACTCTTTAATCGTGCACTTACCGGAACAAAAGCTTGATTTTAACACTCGTCGCGTTTTTGAAGAACAAGCCGAGGTAAATAAATTATCAACCTCTAAACAATTTTTCGATTTTTTGCAAAAACGTTGTGTAGTCTTGGAAAACATAAATCCTGATTTATATTCAGATACCAAAAATGTTACTAAACAATCTCAGTATACTTCAAAAGGTAATGCTCCTAAAATCCACACTCCTTAGGTGGTTCTTCACTCTAGTTCTACCGACAATCGTTCTACATTTTCGGACTCTAAGCGTGGGTTATCTGTGCTCTAAGCCAGTCTCCATATCTCACTCTTCTCAATCGCAACAAAGCTCTAATGTATCTGTTATCAAAAACTGTGATTATTGCAAAACCAGTGGTCATCGTATTTATAGCTGCAATGGTTTTCTAAATATCTCTGATCCTGATAGAATCAATTTCGTCAAAATCAACAAAAGATGTTACAACTGCTTAGGTTCGCAGCACTCTATTTAAAATTGTACCTCCGAAGGTTCATGTGCTACTTACAATAACAAGCATGACACTCTTCTTCACCTCGTTAATGCTCATTCAAGACATAGTCTCCAAAATTCTATGCCCTCTAATCAACATCCGATGCAAAAGCCAACTTTAACTTCCCAACAAAACTTGAACGCTCAACCTCAGCAGGCTACAGCTTTGTCTGCGCTGAACCCTGCTGGTTCTCACATACTATTAGCTACCGCTAAAGTACACTTATATCCTAAAAACGGAAGGCCAATAGTAGCGAGAGCATTATTGGATTTTGGAAGCCAAACTTGACTCATACTTTCCTCTTTAGCTGCAAAAGTGAAAGTAGCTCTAAAACTATTTCATCTGCAAGTGGCAGGTATTCTTAATGAGCATAGTGTCATTAGGTAACTGTTGGATGTAGATATACACTTTCATCGCTATTCATCTCAGAAGCTCACTGTTGCCTGTGCCGTGGTGCCAGAAATCACATCTCATCTTCCTCAAGTGCCCATAAATTTTTCCAAACTGCTTATACCTTCTTATATCAAGACCAGATTAGCAGACGAAGAATTTGATTCTCCAGGAGAAATATCTCTTCTTTTAGAAGCTGATGTTTATTATGAACTATTACTACATTGTGTCGAATCCTTGGGAAAAGGTTACCCTATTCTAGTTCAAACCCGATCGGGTTGGATACTTTCGGGAGCCGTGCCTCCCCAGTATCTATCTGCTCTGTTTCGATATGCTCACCCCGGCTATTCTTTTCACACAACTAGCTTCACTCAAGAAGAGAGCCTAGAGAAAATTTTAAAAACATTTGTAAACCAAGAAAATGGTTTTCACCCCCCAAAAAATTCCGAACTGAACGACATGGCGGAACAAATATTTCAAGACACTACCCAAACTCTCACTAATTCCAGGTTGACTTGCCCTTAATTCACCCCCTAGCTCAAAAAGGCTTGGGGAAATCATTCACTCAAGCTCAGAACAGATTTCTTTTATTAGAAAAATGATTAACAAAACACGCACAACTCAAACAAGAGTACAAAGCAGTACTTGATGAGTACTTACTCTTGGGTCATGCTAGACTTATACCTCTTTCTCTGCACACCGCTTCTATGGAAAATAAATACTTTGCCCCATACTTATGTGTTGTGAGGAAACAAAGTTTTAGCACAAAAACTAGAATGGTGATTGACTTTTCTTCAACCGCTACTTCTGGACTTTCTCTTAACTATATCAGTTTACGAGGGCCCTCTGTACAACCCAAGTTATTTGATATACTTATTCGGTTCAGGCTTTTCAAATATGCACTGACAGTAGACATCACAAAGATGTATAGGCAGGTGGCAATGAACAACAATTTTCTGTCTAATGTCTCGAATTTATCTTCTTATATAATTTCTCGCTGCCTCTTATTGCACCAAACAGTGACAAGATACGAATTGCACGGATTTTGCGATGTCGACAGCACAGCTCATGGAAGCTGTTGGTACTTGCACACCTTTTATTCTGATAACTCTGTCACGTCCTTTTTGATAGCCGCTGAATTTTGAGTAGCTCCCATAAGGAAACCGCTCACCATACTGTTACGAAACAGCACATTGGTATAGTCCCTAAATCCGACTCTGTCTAAGCCAGGTATAAAAGTTGAAATTATGGCGTATACGCAGGTTTTTTATATAACTGTTTACGACTATCTTATGTAAACATTGTTTTTGTGACCAGACTCATCTAGAAAAGGGCAGAACCAATTGTTTTTGTGTGTGTAAGCAGCAGTTCGGATTTTTCTAGTAAAAAAGGCTTTCATATAAATAGAGGACCGATCAGCGGATGAGTTGGTTGATAAAGTCATCTCGAGAAATAAACAAAAATACACCGAACTGTAAAGTGCTAATATAAGTTAATAATCAAGTTTGTGTACATATAAATTAGATTTAAGTGATTAGTTGAGTATATATAAATCAAGTGTTAGTGATTAGTTTAGTGTTTCATTAAATTAGTAAGTAGCCATACCGTGTGTTTAAAATTTATCCCACCCGTTTACAGTTTAAATAAATTAGAAAAACATTACATTGGTGTCAGGTGTGGGGTAATATAAATAAATTGCTACGTAAAAATGGCCAAGAGACTATGTGATCTGAAAGTGGCGGAATTAAGAGCAGAATTGGAAGATCGTGAGTTGGAAATGTCCGGTAAGAAAAATGAGTTAGTAGAAAGACTTAAAGTGGCACTGAAAAATAACGGCTTTGATTCAGAAACAGTTTTATTTAATGACGAGGCTTCCACCTTAATCTCGTCAATTTCTGCTAACATTGACGAGAAGATTTCTGCCATGGAAGAGAACATGGACGAGAAGATTTCTACTATGAAGAATGATATTTCGGCTAACATGGACGAAAAGATTTCTGGCATGGAAGAGAAGATTTCTACGAATGTGAAAAGTGATATTTCGGCTATAAAGAACGATACTTCTACTATGAAGAACGACATTTCTGTTAATATGGACGAGATAATTTGTACTTTGAAGAAAGCCGATATCTCATTAATGAAAAACGACATTGCCGCTGACGTTGAAAATGAAATTTCGTCTCTAAAATCTGAAATCGAGAATAACATTACAACGATAGACGAAAAAATCAAGGAGTTAGAGGAAAAGATTGCCGATTCAAGAACGCGAGGCACGCCAGAGGAAGAAAAGAAGACCGAGCAAACGAAACCTTGCAAGCCAGAAACAGTATCTTAGTTTGAAGACATTGGCAGTTTTACTCGAGTCAAGGCCCCAACGTTCGATGGAAAAATGTCGTGGACCAATTATGTGAAACAATTTGAAGAAGACGCTAGAGTGAATAATTGGTCCGATAGAGAGAAGGCGGTGAACTTAACCATCGCGCTTCGCGGAGATGCCTTAGATGTACTCCAGACGATACCATTGGAAGAAACGGATGACTTCGAGCAGCTGAAGAAGAGGTTGGACATGCGATATGGTCATGAACATCTAGAACATTTGTACCAATCTCAGCTAAAGAACTGAGGGCAGAAACGGGATGAATCCCTTCAAGAATATGAAGTGGACATTGCCCGACTAGTTCGATTTGCTTATCCGTCAGCACCAGAGGACATGATGGAATGTCTAAGCATCCAGGCCTTTATTGATGGCTTACGTGACCCCGATATGCAGAGGACGCTTCGTTCAGACCATCCGAAAACATTAGTCGACGCATTGACTGCTGCCCTTGATTATGAAGCAGCAACGAAGGTTTAAGGATATAACAAAATCAGGACCATCCAAGAAGAAGGTGACGAAGACAGATTTGACCAGTTTGTCAGTTTAATGAAAAATATGATGGACAAGAAGCCGAGAAAGTTCAGATGCTGGAATTGTGGCGAGATAGGCCATGTACGTAGTTCATGTAAGCGCCACAAGACTCCTGCAAACCAAGAACCCCAGTCACAGGAAAACTAGAACGGGTCGGATACGAGGGGGCAGCACCGACCCATGATCGTTCCAAAGACGTTCTCATACTGATAGATTCTCTAATAGTTTACTAATAGGATGTATTACTGTCCGGAAGTAGATGGAGCACGTTTCGAACACTTGCTATAGGAATCCATTGTTGATATTTGATTAATTAAATTTAAAAAAATAATTTCAATTATTTTGGTATTTATTTAATTTGTCCGTCAAAATCAATTTAAACCCAAACAAAATTAATATGACTATGTAGCCAATGTCAATGCCTTTCAAACGAGATATCAGTTGCCATAATGTCCTATTTAAAATTATTGGCCAGAGTGGCACTGTGACATCATCTATTACTATTACGTCACCTGTTACCATTCGTAGAGAAGTTTACAACACTTTATTTTCACCCTCCAAATTTTAATAATGTAAGTGTAGCCGTTCAAAAGATACGAGGGGGAGGACTTTTGAATAGCACTGTATATACTGGTGAAATCAAAATTCATGGCAGGTTCAAATATTCTTATGAAACTTCATGTTCACGATTAACATAATATTTGCCCCAAAATCACTTGAATAATATCTTCAAACTTCACACTTCCCCTATGCATTATTTGTCTACTATAAAAATTGAGTTGTAATGGCAAATAACTTGTTTATTAGATATTTGTGTAGTAATGTCGATTGAGTACCATTAAATTATATGTTCTTGATTAAATCATTCATATCTAATACACACAATTTAACCTACATGTAAAGATATCAAGACATTTGTTACAGTTAAATAAATTCCTTGTCAGATTACTTTCTATTTCTATAGCCGCAAACTACGGATCAGGACCGAAATAAGTAGTAAGAAGTTTAGCTGCATAAATATTTATTAATATTCTATTAACTAGGTTGAAAATGTGTACCTCTATATTTTTTTCAACAGCTCTAGAGCATGAGGTTTGCAGATAAATGGATATATAGTCTCATTTTGTGAGAAAATTATGGAGTATTTGGTCAATATAATGAAATACTAATATATCATCATCATCATCATCCAGCCCCTTCAGTCCACTGCTGGACATAGGCCTCCCTTGATTGCTTCCATATCTTCCTATCATGTGCTGCTTGTATCC
The DNA here is from genome assembly GCA_963921935.1 of Galeruca laticollis. Classification (NCBI taxonomy): domain Eukaryota; kingdom Metazoa; phylum Arthropoda; class Insecta; order Coleoptera; family Chrysomelidae; genus Galeruca; species Galeruca laticollis. The sequence goes on from OY998183.1 coordinate 65,846,137, forward strand.
AGTTTTTATGGATATGTCGCAAGTCCTCATGCTAATGGAACTAATGGAAATGAAGTCGGGAACGTAAATTATGGGCCAAAATAATGTTAGTACTTCATAAAAACGTTTTCAATACAGGCCGCCGTTTTCGAATGATGGGCCTCCATAATTAGAATTGTAAATTCGTTTTTTATTTTAAATTTTCTTACCGTTCATTCGATCCTTATAAAATTGTCAGAATATAAATAATGTATGTTTATATTGGTAAGGTAATCAGATTTATAGTAGTGCCTTGAAGCCAGAAACGGACTAAGGTAGGTGCGGTGAATATGCCCATGCTGGTAATATGCTCACCTGCTGCAATTTTAAAAAGTTTAGCTTAGTTGCTAATGGAGGGCGGTCAATACTTTCAATATTTCGTACTTACAGCACTACGAGCCAAACCTGTGTTTGTTAGTCTCTCCAGAGAGGTTGAAGGGGTGACATACGTTTTCGGCGCTATAGATTATAAAAATATGAATAAGACGTGCTTCAATAGAGTGTATGTTTGTTTACAATAACGGTAAGTACATCATTTCAAAATACACCTTTTTACCATTTTTTTAGCATACTACCTTTAAAAAAATGTTAATAAATTACCGCTAAAAAATGTTAATATGCATTTTCTGTTTCTGTCGCTAATACGCCCATCGTTATTGGGAGTTAATATTCCCTATGGGCATATTACCTTTGGTTCATACTTATTGAATGACTAGTGATTGAAATTTTTGTTTTACAGATGTCACCTTACAAAACAAGAGGAATTCACTCCCAGTGGACAGAAGAAGACCTAAAGCGCGCCATAAGAGCTATACAAAATGGGGAGTAGAAAAACTCAACTTCAAAGCAGTATACAATACCACGAAGGACTCTTAATCGTTACATGAACAAAAACACCACCGTAAAACAATCACTTGGCAGAAAAAGTGTTCTTAATGAAGACCAAGAAACAGAATTAGCATCCCGAATTATTAGACTGGCCCAGGTGGGTTACCCTCTTACGAAACGAATGCTTCGCAGATCTGTTTCTAATTATTGTCAGTTAAATGATATATCTTACATATAGCTGGCCGTCATTGGTTCAGAGCGTTTTTAAAGAGACGCCCAGAGATAACTCCTAGGAAGGCACACAATATGAACCCGGCGAGAGCACAAAAGCAAAACAAACATATTGTATCTGATTATTTTGAAAAGCGTCAAAAAGTGCTTTTAGAACTTGACTTAATGGATAAACCTGAAAGAATTTTTGATATGGATAAAAAGGGGTGCAGATAAAGTTGCAGCACCAGCAAACTATCCTTGCTAAAAGGAGCCAAAAGGGTCCACCTAGTGGCACCAGAACATGCGGAGAATGTTACTGTTGTTGCTTGTGGTAACGCCAGTGGAGGAAGGATTCCCCCAGCAGTTCTATTTAAAGGTCAAAGGATGAAACGCGAATGGTGTGACAACTTGCCACCAGGTACTCTGACGCTTATGACGAACAATTGAAACATTTGACGAATGGATTGAGCACTTTGGAAAATATAAACCAGGAAATTGTCTTTTGATTTTTGATGGTGCATCTTGCCATTTGGGTACTTCTATTGTTGAAACTGCCGATTATTATGGTATTACCCTTTTATGCTTACTGAGTAATACAACACACGAGCTCCAGCCAATGGACAAGGCTGTACTCAAATCATTCGAGCACCATTGCGATGAACAGGTACTGTTATAATGGACTCAACGCAGAGACCGAGCCATAACTAAACAGAGGTTTAGAGAGTTGTTTACTATCGTTTGGAACAAGGTAGTAACCCCACAAAATAACGGTAGATATCCGTACAATCCACTTGCTATTTTCGAAGTGGCCTTTGCTCCTAGCATATTAACAGAACGAGAACTTGTGGAACACAATAATATGGAAGGAAGCAGCAGACTAACAGAAAACCAAGACTTTAGAAGGGAAAGCATACCCCAGCCTTGACCTTCCGGACATCAACAGAGAACTAATCAAAGGTCCATAGACAATACTCCCCCGTTAAAGATCTCCAAGTACCCAATCAAACCGAAACACCAAAGTAAGAGAAAATGGTCGTCATCAAATAGCTCCTCTATAACAGATGATAACATTTCTTTATACAGTGAGACTTTAACAGAAAATTTATCTTCTGAAGACGAGGCACCATCGGATGGCGAAGAGGCTACAAGGTCAAACGTGAAAGAACAAGAGAAATTAAAAGTTCAGACAGGCATATTCTGCATACATTACTTAGTAAAGATAACGGGCATAAGAAATCAGATGAACCAGCTAAAGCCAAAGAAAATAACACAAACACAAAAAACGATGAAGAAAAAATTATCTTTAACAGGAGTTTTACTGAAATGTTGGAGACACCATATTTCCCAAAATCAACTAGAAAGAAAAAAGCAATCAACAGCTTATCGTAAAAAAAGAAGTTTTTCCCACCAAAACAACAAAATCTACCATCTCATAGTTGACGCAGCACGTAAGAATTATATTTCCGCCAGGACTGGAGTAGCCGATATGCTTACCGTCATTATATAATATCTGTGTTTTTATTACACCGATGCATAGAATAATATTTTTGAATCTTCTGCATCCATTCTCCTTCTGAAGGCGTAGGATTTATTACATACAAAACATCAAATTAAATTACAAAATCCTACTTTTCCGTTCCTCCGCTTTCGAACGTTGTCCTTCTGATTAATAGAACATCTTAACACTTTTTTATCAAAACAAATTAATGTAGTGGTTATAATATCTTCAATAAAAAATTTGTTTTATACCTTTTAATATATTTTAAAAGCATTAAAAAAGTATATCTATTTTTAATGTTTTCAAGTCAGCACATAGAAATAATATCCTGCGAGACTCTCGTACAAGTCGCAATACCTCATGCACGAGACTGGAGACGAGACCAATGAAAGTTTCGTCTCGTCTTGTTCGAGTATCGTCTCGAAAATGAGACGAGATCATGCGAGACTCTCGTATGCACCACTATTTATAAACAAAATAAGCTTTATTGATCATTTCTCTAATGTTTCAGAATTATATACAAATATTTGTACAACGGGTTACTATCTATTATATTTATTTTCTTATTAACAGTTTTATCTTGTTCAAATCTTTAATATTTCATGAACATGTAATCAAAATTAATGTTCGCGGCGGTTGCGTAAGACTACAGGCTTTACTGCGTGTTCAATTATTTGATTAAATATCTCGAAAAATCAGATTTTCAGCATGACTGATTCCATAACAATAGATTTGCTAATTGTTAATCTTGTTTCCACATAAATTTGAAATAATCCAATATATCATATTAGTTGGCCAGCTTTGTGAATTTATTAAATAAAATATTCACCTTTCGCGGTATACACTAGGCAATTTGATACAAATAATACTATCTATTGAAAAAATGTTTTGAATATTTTACAGATACGTACAAGTAATGCTATTGTATTATGCATCATATCTAAATTCAGAAGAATTGGGAAGAAATTGTGAAGCTGAACGAAAGAATGGCAGGGACTGTCAAAGAAATCAATCACTTCCCACATCGTAGTGATCGGAGATCTGCTTCAAAATAGTTTATAAACGAGTGAGCAATTTTGAAAATTTTCAAACATTTATACAATATACGGGCGAAGTAGCAATTCAAAATGGTTTATTATGTTATACTATTCTTTCATCCTTGCTTGGAAATAAAGGTCTAGTGCGACCAAAGGAAATGCAAGCCTAACAAGTAACTGTCACGAGTGCAATTTCTAGAAGGGGAATTATTACAACTTATTTCCTTATAGTCTGTTTCTTATTGACTGACAGCATGCGAAAAGGTTACAGATGCTAGTCAGGTAGTAAAGCATAAGCGTCACAGTTCATCTAAGGAATTTATTTATTATTTAATGTTATACCCGAACTGATATATAAAGGTAATATAAATGTGAATTCGGTTAGTTAAAACAACTAACTGACCTTCATACATTTGTAGAGTACATAAAGTTAAAACAATAAATTATTTTTGAAATAATCTTGTAACGCAACTATTCTGACTGAATATTTCATTAATTATCTTGAGAATTTGGAGCGGGTCAATTCTTGGGAGATATATTAACAAACCATTTATCAATTCATTCTCCAGATAATTACTTTCTGATTTTTGAAATGTTGATAATAACATTACCAAGAAACATTACAATAGGGTCCTACTAGGGATTGTCCCAATGACTACTTAGAAATTTTGCAGGTATATACGGTGAAACTTGGTCTCGCCCAAATTTGTATAATTTGTTTTGCTTAGAGTCGCTTATGTTCCATAAGTGTTAACTGTGTTGTGAAAAATGTCTTCAAGTTTTACCCCAGTAAAGTGTAAGAGCATGATTAGCTTACAAACGAAGACTGCTGTATGATGCTGTTGTACATCAAATGCCGGCTGCTACTGTCAGAAATATAGTTTCGACATGTTCCAATATGACGGGAGTTAGTGAATCTACTATTTACAGGCTTCTAAGAGAGAGGAAAAATGGAAATATATCTCCACCTAAAAAGTCAACTGGAAGAAAACTATTTGACCTTGATGAACATATGCAAAATACAATAAGACAAAAACTACATGAATTATACTTTAAAAAAGAGATCCCAGCCCTTGACAGAATTCTAAGAATTGTGAAGGAGGACGAGAATTTGCCTGCCATAGGGCGAAAAACTTTGTGGAAAATATTACACAAATTGAATTTTACTTGGAAGAAGCAAAGTCGCAAATCAGTGCTAATCGACAACAAAGAAATAATATGTTGGAGACGCCAGTATTTACGAGATATCCGACAATACAGACAGGAGGGAAGACAAATCTATTATCTAGATGAGACAGTGCTCAATGAAGGACATTCAGTGGAAAAAATATGGCAGGACAAAAGTATTCAAACCAGTCGTCAAGCTTTCATAGAAGGTTTATTTACTGGACTGAAAACTCCTATCGGTAAAGGTCGCCGACTAATAATAACGCATATTGGATGCAATCAAGGGTTCGTTGAAGGTGGTTTACTGGAGTTTCAGTCAACATCAACCAAAGACTATCATGAAGAAATTACTGCAGATGTTTTTGAAAAGTATTTTACACATATGGTCGATATAATTCCAAATAATGCTGTAATCGTTATGGACAATGCCACTTATCATTCGCGATTAACAGAAAATCTTTCATCAACCTCTGGGAGAAAAGCTGATATTAGAAACTGGTTAATCGTAAAAGATATACCATTTGAAGATGATATGTTGAAAAAAAAAACTTTTAAAGGTTGCTTCAGATCACAAGCTACAATTTAAAAGTTTGTTATTCATCAAATAGCCTAGAATCGTGGGATAACAGTGCTTCGTTTGCCGCCATATCATTGTGAATTAAATGCGATAGAGTTAATATGGGCCCTAATGAAAGGTTATGCAACTAGACATAATAAAACATTTAAAATGAAAGATGTTAGTGAACTCATGAAGTACTCATTGACAACAACAACTGAAGAGAACTGGAGAGATGCTGTGAATCATGTAATTAAAGAGGAAGAGAAAATGTGGGTTTTAGATAACCTCATAGAACAAACTATAGAACCGATAGTGATCTCTCTCGATGAGTCTTCGGATGATTCTTGTTTGGCCAGCGAAGAGGATGATACTATAGATTGAATTTTATATTTCCTATAAATGGTATGTTTACTTTACTTAATATACATTAATTCATTGTCAATAAATTTGAATTATGAGAATTAAACTATGTTTTCTTTAATTAATTTAATAAAAATGAAAATGTAACTTGTTAATAGGCCTAAATGAATGAATTTTATTCCAACTGTAATGTTGACTGAATCTAATTAAATGAGCAAAATGAACTAATATCGTAATCTCCGCCACTGCCGCACTGTTTATCCTTTTGCTGGCATTGTTCAGTTTTATTACCATATTGTATTTTGAGCTGAAACAGGGATGTACAGATAACCAATACAGACACCTGCTTGTTTTGCATTAGAATTTTAGTATTTACTTGTAAAATTCTTAGGATCAATCTGTAAGAGATAATTTTCTATTTGAATATTTAATGAGGCTACTGTGCTGTCAGACATTAAGAAATGTTCAGCAAGTGTTAATCAAGACTGTTTGTCTATGACCTTCAAAGATTTTCCAGATAAATAAACATTTTGGTAGCGAACAAGTCAATTTTTTGTTATTTAAACTTTCACTTGACAAACCACTCAAGTCATTATTTCTATGATCAACTGATAGACTGCAGTACTTATTTTAACCACTGTCATTTTATGCGAAATTATTCAGAGGCCAACCATAGTCGCTAAATATGTGAGTCAGTTCAAGGTGACGTCTAGTTCGGTATTTATTTGGTCTTGCTTAAAACCCGAATTAGGTTTTATGTATTATAGTTTATAAAATAGAAATATGGACTGTGACCACCACACACATTATTAAAAAACATTTTTTACTTCCCGGTCTTTTAATCTGATATCATTAAAACTGACATATTAGTTGCGTTCGTTTGTATCAATCCCGAGAACGTAAATGACAGATATCTGACAAGCATCCGTCAGACGAGATGTTTGAGTGTCAAATTTGTCGGTGCGTTTTCAAGAACTGAGCAACACTGGAACTACGGCAAAAAACGGAGACAATAACAAATGGTTCGCTGTATCATAGAAACCAAAAAAATTATTGAATCTACAACGAAATCTGCAATTCATTCAACAACGACGACGTTCATATTAACATGTAATAATTCCAAATTTTTCAATGTCAATATACATATTTAACCCGTTTGGCTTTTCGATCAATTTATTATAAACGTACATCTCGACATTTATTTTAGCAACAACATATTCAACGAAGCAATAGTTGTGCTAAATGGACCTCTGAGAAAGTGAAAATGAACCTTTCTCTGGAAACATTCAAAATTCATCTGATTCCGGTAGGTAAAATAAAACCTGAAAAATAGTTTTAAATATCATGCAAATTCATAAAACTGAGTAAATTTAGGATAGGTATTTTTGATATTGATTGAGTTTCCTTTGAATATAACACTATCGTTAAAAAATACTTTCATACTGTTTTAAGCAAAACAAAACGTTATTTACATTGGTTGGCTTCTGATTACTTTTTTTAGACTCGTCCGAGTCGTCTGTTGTAGACGAGGTTGTAACTATTAATGCCATCCAGCTTGAAAATGACAATTAATTCCATAATTATGTTGATCAATCACATGGAAGAAAACTTAAAAGAAATAAATGAGCATGGAAAAGAACAGTCAATTCTGCTATAAAGCAATCTGGCAAAGCTTATATAAACAGAAGTGTGAGAAACATATTGGATAAGACTTTCAGACATGTCAACTGTGGATATTTTAGAATGTGTTCTGAGTCTGTAAATCCTAATACCAAACAAAATATTTATCTTTGAGGACAACGGAACAGTGACGCAACGTCGTGCTGGAAACTGATCAAAAGAAACAAAATCGATAAAATCTAAGAGTTTCTTTCGACAACAAAATTGGAAGACAGACAACAAAAAACCAATACTAAGGGTGCTAAAGTTAATTGGTTGAATATAAAATGGTTGAGATACTTATAAAATAAACCTAATGCCATATTTTACAAAAAAAACTTTCAAGGCGACTTTCCATTTTATGAAATTAATATAAAAAAATCGAAGTCAAAGGGAAGAACTCCTAATTTATATAATATTATCCAATATCCACTGTATTCAGAGCGAAGGCCTGTAAAAGCGTCAAGAAGAAGCACCTTCTACCATGTATTCCTCCAACTTTCCATTCATATTTCAGTTTGCCTTCACAAGCTAATGAATTCAATCATGATACAAAAATGGAAAGTGATGAATGTATTGACTAGGATTCTAAAAATGTTCAATGGACAAACAACATAAACCAATTTTTTCTCCTTTCATCATAGTCATTTCTACACATGTTGCAAATTTAGTTTTGATTTTCATGTTGAAATTTTTTTATGATATTTATCAATGGATACATAAAAATGGACCTTCATTTTTTTACTGACACTGATTGGCTTCTGAACCCTCAATACAATATAACCAAATATTCTAAAAATTATTGTGAATCCAGCTCTGTCTAATTCTTAGCGGAATATTATTGCAGTATAAGAAACTATCAAACTTTTTGTTCTTCGTAACAGTGTAACGCTATTTAATACCTTAATGACGTGTACGCTGCATTCCCATTTCATAACAGCCCACCATTTCTAATTATTATCGTCCGTATTACTATAATTCGTTTAATTATTTCTATATTTCGATCGAATTACACAACAGGTTATTAACATTGAGAAGCCTGAAGAAACAATTCTGCAGATTTGATTGCATCTAGAATAAATGCATCTAATTTGATTAAATCATTTTTAGTTTTCGTTAAGTTGCGAAAGGAGCCATCAATATTTTGATTTCTGATATGTTATTCAATCTGCGTATATTACTGCAACTTAAATGATTACATAATGCGAGCTCATTATAATGTCACAATTATGGGTCAAGTTTTTTCTAAAAACACAAGACCTATACGAATACTCAAATGGATTCAAAAGTTCGCACCGTACAAACATCTCTTGAGAATGTTTTATGGAAATGAGGAGACTAAATTCAAACAATTGAGTTTTTCAGTGTTAGGATATTAACTACTTAGTGTAATCAAGTCAAGTATAATCGTTCATGACTAAAAGAGAAGTTGCTTGCCACATTTTCAAGCGAGATCTACAAGCTTCTTCAGACAAATGCTAACACAATAACATCCGAGAAAGCATTTAGTGTTAAGAGCTTTTCTGGATAAGATAAGACAAAGATCTTTCTTTCCAAACTGTCCAGAGAGAGAGAGAGGAAAATTCGTAATGAATTATGTATTGGATGGCTTGGTTTTTGGGTGAAGTGCTGTTTTCGAGAGTGATGCCCTGGTGTAGGATAGTTTCCTCTTCAGGGCTGAGTTGGGGGTGTATTGGATGGTTTAGTGCGCGCTGACTGAGAAATTGAATTGGGGGTTGAAAAGGTGTCTTGTAATTTTTTTTTGGAAAAGTGACTAGGAAAGATTTGTTTAAAAAGTGTATGGAATTGAGAGTATTTGGACGAACTTTTCGCTAGAAAGTAACTGGAGGGTTGTATTGTGTTGGGGTGTATCGGGGGTTGATGTTTGGAAGTGGCGAAGCTCAAAAGTGTGCGGAGATGGTGCGACAAAAAGTGTCTAGGATGGAAGCGTAATTGTAGAAGACGAACCATGTATCGCTGCCGATACATATATATGCGTAGGTGTTGGAAATTATTTGATGAAAAATGGGTGTTATTTACTAAATTTGAAATGTCTCCGATATTTTAATAGTGAAATATAATGAAATATTGAAGATTTGTGATTTTATTGGTTTTTGGAACTGTAGTGGAAAAAGTGTATAGAAGACATTTTTCAAAAGTGTATCGAATTGGGTGGTTTGTTGAAATTGGATGAAATGTTGCGGTGACGTTCCTTAGGGGAGTTTGGGGCGATTACGGTGGTTGGCATTGAGAATAATAATAATAATAATCCTGAATATGGGCGGGTACAGCTGCGGCTGCATTATTCCCTGTCGACGATCGTCGGTCCATTTGGCTAGTGAATAAATTCATAGAGTATGCAGGAAAACCGCAGAGAAACCTGCAACACCGACGTGGGTGGTGTGGGGGCGGCTGGAAAGTAAAGGGGTTGTCCAAAGTGTTGAACGATTAATAGTTTGAGATTGAGAGATTTTCGAGTTTGTTAGAAATAGTTTATAATATGAATGATTTTGGACTTAGTTGAGTGAAATATAGAGATTTATTAGAATTGAATCAGTGTGGGATTTATAGTGAATGTAGTTCGATTATCGAATGGAAATTAGGGAGCCGTCCAGGTCGTCAATATATTCGTCGGGGAGGTCGTCATAGGCCGTGGCTAGCAAGCGTAACGGAGGAAATGGGAGCTTCCTCTTGAGTATTCTACCGAGGGGTCGTCTATTGGCGATCCCCGGTGTGAGTAGGGTGTTTTTGGAGATTTCGCTGCCCGATTCGATAGTGCGACTAACGTATCGGGCTTGTAAATTATTTAGACGTGATGGAATGGGCTCGATGTCGGTATTGACATATACGGTAATGCTGGAAGAGTATGGAGCCTTGTATTGGCAGTATCTGAGGATTGACTGCTCACAAGGTCGAAGTTTTTTGACAAGATGGTCGGGGAGGGTGCAATAGACGTGTGTTCTATAGTCGATTATTGGACGGACATATGTTTTATAATTATGAAGTAAGGTGAGTGCGTCCGAAGCTGCCGCCGAGCGCCTTGAGAAGATTTACTCGACGTCGGACTTTGTTTAAAGTATCCATGAGGTAGACCATCAAGTTGAGAGTGTGAGTAAAACTCACTCCCAAATAAACGACTTCCCTGCGGTTTTCGAGTCGATCTCTCCAGAGCACGAGACGGAAGTTTGTAGGTAGAAGTCGTTCGCTCATGGTATCAGGGTGTTTGAAAATGATGCCTTGAATTTTTTGAGGGTTGGGAGTCACCCGCCATCTCCTGCACCAATTTGAAAATTGAGTCAATAGATTTTGGGATCGAATGTTGAGAGAGCGAATGTCAGTGGCAGAAATGATTAGTGCGGTGTCATCCGCATATAGTTGGATGTTATCCTGGAGATGTCGTGGAATAGGTGTAGCATACATATAAATTATGTATAGTAGAGGTGCGAGTATCGAGCTGTCCATAAAAATGTTTGCTAAAATAGGTGATATAGGGCTTCCCATTGATAAACCTGCATTTTGAATATATATCTTATTGTCAAAAGTGAAATAATTCTGATTAATACATACATCAAATAAATTAAGTATATCTGATATTATTCCTGGATTAATATTTTTATCTTCTAGTAATTTTCTTACAAGTATTAGACATTCTTTAGGAGGAATTTTAGTGAACATATTAGTAACATCAAACGAAATAAGTTTATAGTTATCTTGCAAGTTGATTGCTTTTAATTTTTTCATTAATTCTATTGAATTTCTAATTGAGTATGTAGATACATATCCGTAACTGTTAAGTATATTGTTAAGCCTATTTGCCAACATATTATTGGGAGTATTAACATAATAAACTACAGGTCTAATTGGTTTCGTTATTTTATGTAATTTAACGGTTCCATATAATTGTGGACAATGAGGATTCTTATGTATGATAGACCTCTTTTGGTAATCACTTGAAAGATAATTTGAATTATTAACAATATCCTTTACATTATTAGCAAACTTTTTCGTTGGGTCTGCTTTAAGAACTTTTACATCGCTAGATTCTATAAAGTTATATATTTTTGAATTATAATTTTCAGTTGTCAATATGACAGTTGTGTTCCCCTTATCTGGTTTTGTAACTGTTAGGTTATTATCTTCTACTTTCTTTTTGATTGCATTTAAAACTGTAATGCCATTTTTTGTTTGACGTTTAACTTTTGAAGGTTCAATATTTTTGATTAAATTGGCAATTTTTAATTTCTCATAAAGAAAATTTCTGACTCTGTAGCTATAATTTGTTTAATATTATTAGTACATTTTGGTGGTATGCTGTACTTTAAACCGTTATTTGAAAATTTTACAGATAGTGAAATAGAATTTTTAAATTAAGTCCTAATAAGGGCTAATAATATCTAAGCTTCAATGTTTGAAATATCACATCTTCTTTTTTTTTCTATTAACATATATTAAGTCAATCACAAATTATGTCACTTCTTGGTCTAGCCAAAAATAACTACTAAACATCAGGTGGGCATCAAATGAAATGTAAATTCTGTCATTCTGACGATGATATTGATTTATCGAGACAATTGTCAATTTTTTAGAATTTTCAACAATTTTCATTATATTGTGGAATTAGCTAGAAACAGTGAGTTTCATTTAAAACACTAGTGTAATTATTGTCAATAAAGTATTTTTTTAGAAAGTGACGATTAGGGCAGTAACCCTTAATTCGCTCTACTTCAGCTTCAAATATCCATTGTCTTTCTTCTATAGTTTCGATTAAGCTTATATAGTTTTAAAAAATCTTTATTTTCTTAGTATTCCGTTGATCACATATATTTTAAATATTTATTTGTGGTTGTCAAAATGGTATTAAGTTGCTCAACTATTCAGATATCAAATAAAGTCTATTCAGAACGATACCTCCCGTTTTTGTTGGACACGAGTTTCTATTGTGATGATTAACCAAGTAAGTAGCTCTCGACTCAATTCCTCCAGATAACCTGGAAACTTTACCAGGGTGTATGATTCGATGGACTCGGTTGTTGTAGTTGAAAGTCGCAACTCAATTCCAATTAAATTTGTGATAATATTTTTATGGCGAATATTCAGTCAACATAGAGACGTTTATGTTACTAAAAATGTATTATATAAGGGCTTTTCAAAGCTCAGCTGTGGTTGTATACGCTTTTGTTGTCTAGAGAATGAGTCTTCTGCCATCCTTCTCGCGCTTGTTTTCATTTCATGTAGCACTTTAATATTTCGGGACAATTTTACCAAATTTGGTGCAACTATTTTTGCAATCTCTTGTTTGATACTGATGAATCTGCTTAATTCTTCTCTTATTCCTGTTGGACCTTTTAGATATAAGTTAATGTTAAAATATTAGTGCTTATATTGGTATAGTAACAACTTTTATTATTGTTTCTTCCGACTTGAAAGCTCTTTTTTTATGGAAACAACTTCTATTGTTCAAACTGAACATATATCCAAAACATGGTAACGATGTACTCTGTTAATAATAGTAACAGTAAGAAACGAGTTCTTCGGGTACTTTTGAATTAGGTATCAAGGAATAAACATTTTCTAGGACTATTTTAGAATCTCTATATTTCGACGTAGTTTTTGATTATGGAATAGCTTCGTTCTACCATTAGTGCAAGAATATCCATTCTCGACCTCTTATGGAATGAATACTTGTAGCGCCCTCTAAATATCACGGTTCATTTGACAGAAAAATAAAATAGTCGTGTTCCGTTTTGTACACCTGCTGCATTGCGCAGAGTAGAAGTAGTTCAGGAATACCAAAATGTATAAAAAATCCTCTAAACTCAACGTAAAATGACTAATATGGTCGTTGAATACTAATTGTTAGAGCCAGAAGTGCAGAATAAGTATACTTTATGACACTTTTTAATAAAAGAAGGTAAAATGCACTATCTATTAGCTACAATTGTCAACTGTCAAAATTGTCTAATTTTTGAAATTTGTAACAAATTCATATTACTTCATAAAAAGTAAGTGAATTTATATAATTTTATTTGAATTATAGCAATTACATGGCTTCATTCCTTTTTAGTCTCTGATACTGACAACAGTGGTAGTTTTGCCCCAGCTCCTCCGGAAATTAGGGAGTTAGCAGAGGCGACAGCAGGCAAACTGTTGCCTGAAAAATATAAATATATTTATCTTCAACAATATGACCTGTTTATCCAACGGCGTAGATTGAAAAAAGCCCAATCATTTTCAGAGAATGTATTTCTTGTATACTTTGCAGAATTAGCAAAAAGACAATCTGAAGGATATCGAGCGAAAAAATCAAAAATATTAACTGGAGAAGAAGTTAACTGTTTTATAAACAATGTGCCTGATGATAAATACCTCGCTACAAAGATGAATACATTATTAGCTTAAGTCTTAATAAAGTTATGAATAATATATATTTATCAAATAAACCCTAGATTCGTCTTTCCATTATTGGATAATTTATATTCGGAGAATATCTAGCATTATTCTACAGTTAAGTAATTAGGAGCTATAAGAAATAAACTTGTTCGGATTGTGAATAACAACCGACTGAAGCCGATTAACTACGAACTGTCAGATTAATTTTTAAATGGACATTTTTAATGATTTCAAGGAACTCGAAGACCAAGAGATACAATTATAGTAGATTAGTAGACAGAACGTGACGCATATACAGTGTCAGGGCGTATTGATCATGTTTAAGGATGGGATAAGGGAGAATCCTTACACCGTCTTCGATACAATTACAGCAATTATTCAAAAATATTTATATAAAATACTTATTTCAGTGCTGTCAAGCAAGTGACAGCTAACCTATAATCTATTTTGCTACCTACAAGGCGACCGCGAAACATAATAATTGCTTATCCTTTTCTATCATATACACATTGTGCATCAAACTATCTTTCTGTACACATATTATGAAGTCAGTTATTATAATTTCATTGCAGCCAACGTTAAAATAGTTATTTCTGTTGTGTCAATTCCACGAATAATAAATCAATGGTTAAAGTCAGTTTGAAAGACATTTACACTTCATTTGTTGAATATAAGGCCTAATAAATTTGTTTTCCTGTGATTTTATTCGCACTTGAAAAGACCGGGCCTAACATTTACAATCTAGTAAAAGATCAATTTTTTTAGGTCGCTATGATTATTGGAATTATGGAAGTCTTTGGAAAAAAAATTACACTACTCAATAAAAATACAGGAGATTGAAAATTTGGGTTCTGCAGTAGTTAGTTAATAATGTTCCGAATAGAAAAACCAAAATCACCAGAAAATTCACGATTACCGGAAATTTTTATCACTTATTCAAAAAATATGTTTCTTTAAGACCTCCAGATATTGTGACCAACAATTTTTTTATTAATTTTCAAAAAGGACGCTGCACAAAACAATTTATAGGCATCAACAAACTTGGGAATATGCCTAGACAAGTGGCACAATTTTTAAATTTATCTGACTCAAAATTATACACAGGATATTGTTTCCGCAGGACCTCAGCAACAATGCTTGTGGATTCTGGGGCAAACATAGAAACCTTAAAACGGCACGGGGGCTGGAAATCCACAGAAGTTGCAGAAGGATATAGAGATAACTCCTTGCAGAACCGCCTAAATGTATCGACAAGCATAATGTCGCAAATTGAGTAAAACCAAGAGGTATCAGTCAGCAAAACTAATTTTCAAGAACAAAATTTGCCTAATTCACATCTGGGGCCTTCTTGTTCCAACCAGCAGCAACAAAATATATTTGCCTCATTGCGAACCAAAAATATAAGTGATTCACCTAAACAAGTCACATTTGAAAATTGTACAGTTATTGGCGTAACTATGAATAATTATATATATATATATAACACTAATCCAGACAAGGAAAATTAAAAAACTGATATAAGCGGATACTTTCAATTTTTAATTATTAATAAAGTTATATTTGTTCGTTTATTGTTTGTTTTTTATTTGATAGTCGTAGAAAAAGTATAGTCTAAAACACGGGTGGAATTTTGCTTATTCCACCCTTGTTATAGAATATACTATTCTTCAATATTTCTAAAATCTTAAACTGTTAAAAAGGAAGATAATAATACTATATTAAATGGGGTAGTGTTGAAAGTAATTAAAATTTATGTACCGTTACGTCTGGTATATTTAGCTATACAAATTGTAAAAGTTAGATTACATAAAAAGCTAAAAGTATTTTTGCATGTTCATTCGTTTAGTAGATACCATTCATAATTGCAATAGGCTTTGACATGTATATATTGATATCGAAGAACTTGTATGGATTTTAGTTAATTTGAAATGATGCAAACATCATTAATTTCATTCATGAGTTGAACGTTAAATGAAATTAATTCATATATAGGCTATTACAATATTTTCTCTGAAGGCAGCACTATACTCTAGAATTCATTATTATTTTACACTTTCACGTGTCATGAAAACCATCTTTCATAATTTCGTATTAACCAGGAAATAACGAAAGTGATAGAAAACAGTCAAATTGATTTTAGAAATTGTTATACAATTTTCCTAAACACATCCAATAGTCTTACTATCAAATAATGTGGTAAACTTAAGTTTTAATTGCTTCAATTAGAAACTAAATGTCATTTTTAATTTGCCTGTTTTTGAATTTCAATTTCACGTGATACACGACAATACAGGATATAAAACAAAAAAACTAGAAATTTACTTTCTCTCATTCGGATTAAATCATAAATAGGTTGTCCATATTTGACTTCAAAGCCATCCTTACTCAGCATCATTTATGCACTCAATTAATCATAAACGAGATTCATATTGCTATTTAAAGCATTTCTTTCATAAATTTAGTTTTAATAGAGTAATAAACCATAAGTAAAAAGAAATCATTATATTAAAATCCTGGATGCAACGGAGATTTCACATGTTTATGTGTAATCTGTTTATAAAGATGTGGAACCTACTCATATTACTGTTTTAAATGAAACTTACTATTTCTATACAATTCTACCATATATTCAAGAAAATGTTAAAAATTCTAAGAAATTTGACAATTGTTTCGATATTAAATATCATCGTCAGAATGACAGAAGTTACATTTCATTTGATGCCTACCTTATGTTTAATAATTATCTTATGCTAGACTAAGAAGTGATCTACCTTCTGATTGACTTAATATATGTTGATAGAAAATTGGACATTAGAAAGCAGTAAAGAAACCCACAATATGAAGTCGTCAATGAACAGTTAAATCTAGGGAGTTCTCCACTTTTAAACTGTCTTCTGATGATAAGTGATAATTGAAAATATCAGTAGATATAGTTTTCCTGGTTTTCTATATCATTGCACAGTTATACTGATGTTAATTGGGAAAAAGATGTCCAGGGCTAATAATATCTAAGCTTTAATATTTGTAATATCATATCTTCTTCTTTTTTCTATTAACATATATTAAGTCAATCACAAGCTGAGTCACTTCTTGGTCTAGCCAAAAATAATTATTAAACATCAGGTAGGCATCAAATGAAATGTAACTTCTGTCATTCTGACGATGATATTTAATATCGAAACAATTGTCAAATTTCTTAGAATTCTTAACATTTTTTTCAATATATTGTGGAATTATCTAGAAACAGTAAGTGTCATTTAAAACAGTCATATGATTATTTCAATTCAGGCTAGATCATCTCTTAAACAACTAAACCATAATGTCTTAGTTATTTAATTTTTTGTTTGTTCTGTAGATATAGAAAAAGTAAATTTGTTGAAAAACAAACAATAACACACACTTCTAATGCCAACTCTTTGTGCGAAGAGTTTTGTTTATATTATAGACTGCATTCGAACTATATTTGGAAATACACTTAGAGTGCCTTGGAATCAACCAAGATATGGAGTAGCAGTTCCAGATAAACAGCTTGAAAATGCGAGACACTGACGGTGATATGCATAAAGTTGAGTGGCTACTTTTTATTCACATTAACAAAAAAAAAACTCCATTTGATATGCATAAAAATATGGGTATAAGCTCCAGCTTGTTAGTGTCTACTCTTTCTGTGAGGGTGTGCTTTCTCCTTAAACACGGACTATTATTTTTATGTGCATAAACGCGAGCGTCCACTCCGTTCACTGAGTATCTACTTTAAATAAACGGTTTTAAAGATTGAAACTAACTTTTCCGCATTTGTGGCCCTGGACAAAAGTCTATCATAAAATTATTACTTGTGTCCAAAAATAACCAAAAACTTAGTATATCTGGATTTATAGGACCCGCAGTACTCGCTCTAGCCAACCGAAAATCAATAGGGTACATCTGTGAGACACCTTGCACAATATTCGATAGTGAAATTTATCAATCGTATACTCTCTGGAGGCTGTATCGTGCTAACAAACTGAAAACTCTCCAAAAATGACAAAAATTTGGTACTTCAAGTACCATATCACCCGCTGTACTGGCATCAGTGAGCTGAATATCAATAGGGTTTATTTTTGATTATATTTCTAGTTGAACTTCGTCAACTGGCGTGGACATTCAACTAAATAAATAATCTTAATTTGACAAAGTTAATGTCGAAATTAATAATTTATTATGTACACATTTACAAAATGGTACAAAGTTGAGTTGTGAACGCTGAATTTCTGTGGTTTCAGATCGGAAGACACTTTATGTTTCGATTTGATGAATTTTAAACTAACTTTGTTATTGAGCGTTGAGCTCGATTCGATGAGTGTGTAAAACTCGCGTCGATGAATGTAAAAACTCGCGTCTAGAAGTGTAGAACTGACGAGTGAAAAACTAACTTTGTTGTTGAGCCTTGCGCTCGTTTCGATGAGTTAAAAACTAACTTAGTTGCTGAGCATTGCGCTCGATTCGATGAGTATGAAAAAACTTTGCTGTTGAGCGTTGCGCTCGATTCGAAGAGTTAAAAACTAACTTTGATGTTGAGCATTGCGCTCGATACGATGATTGAGAAGTAACTGATTTCTTCACGTTGTGAGACGTGTTAAGTAGAAATCTGCGAGGGGCGTGTTTACACGTGGATTGGGTTGACCAACCGAAAATAAATATTTCCTATTGGCCAGCATCACTTGACTTGTCGGGTTCCCGGACAAGAATCAACTATGGGTGGCGCCAATAGTATGTTAAGTTTCTATGGAATACTACAATAGCAATTGTAACCTTCTTACTTAGAAAGGTAATTCAAAAATGTCTTTCATGTCTTCCGAACCTCTACCATAAAATTCATGCAGAATTGACACTAAATTTAGGGTTTTTATAATACAATATATATAATAGGGTGAAACGTGCTTTTTTCTCACTTCTTAACTATAGGACAATGTCGACATTCAAAAAGATGTCATTAATATGCCCATACAAAAGAATTTATAATTATTGTTGGAAAACGTGATATTTACAAAGTATTTTGAAAATAAAATAAATATGTCCTTTGAATTTACTACAATAGAAAGATCTTATCAATTCTGCAACATATTTCTACAAAGCTATTAACTAAAATGAATTTACGCCTTAAATATATACAATAAAAAAAGGGAGGCATACAAATGTCTCACATATTTTAAATGTATCTTAACAAATAAATTTCAAGATTTTACAATCTTGAACAGGATTCATCTTTGAGACGCTCTGAATAATATCCAATCATCAAATTGGTCATTTATATATACTCCGGGGACTGTATCGTGCTAATAAACTGAAACTTACCCAAAAATTACAAAAATATCGTACTTAAAGTACTGTAGCACCTGTTGTATTGGCTCTGGTGAGCTAAAAATCAATAGGGTTCATCAGTGAGATATCCTGAACTATATTCAATCATAAAATTAGTGACTTGTTGGACTCCGGAGGCTGTATCGTGCTAACAAACTGAAATTTCTCAAAAAATGACAAAAATTTCGTACTTCAAGTACCATAGCACCCGTTGTACTGGATCTGGTGAGCTGAAAATCAATAGGGTTCATCTATGACATGTTCTTAACAATATTCCATCATAAAATTGTTGACTTATTGCACGCCGGAGGCTGTATCGTGCTGACAAGACATGTAAGGAAAAGTGGCCGACGACGACGACGATGACGACATACACACAGGATTTTTTTTATAAAAACCGTTTTTTCGTGCTATTGTTGATGGAAAATGTAAAAATAACTCAAAAAAAATTCACAAAATTCCAACTTTTTTTGGGGAAAACCAATACTTTTCTCGCATATTAGATAGGTTGGGCTGAAAAGTAAAAATGCGAGGCTCCTTAGTAGCAGACTCATCTTGATAAGAATTAGATTTATGTGCGCTATGGCTGAATTATCAACATTCCAATGTCTTTAAGGTTCGTAGGAAATCAAGAGCAGTAGAGTATCGTGCCTTATATCGGTGTTCAGAGTTAATGTTCACCTTTTCTTGAAGATACTGAAGAATATAGGGACGGAGCCTCGGGTTATGAAGAAAGAATGACGGTTTTTCACTTTATATTGGGAATGCAGGATTCCAAATTGGCGGAGCAGAAGATATTGGTGCCCATCAAATGACGGTATCCCAGACCGTTACCAATGTCATAACACGTATAGTGCAGAAATCAAATGTTTGGATCAAATTTCCATCCTCTCATGAAGATCTACAGAATGCGAAAAATCAAAAATCAGTGTCAAGAAAAGTTTAATTTTCCTTCAGCTATTGGTGCTATAGACTGTACTCATGTTCCTATACTGAAACCGTATTCAGGGAGACGAATATGTTGCTAGTATAAATGTGCAGGTATATATAGTCCGTCTAGAAAGTATGCGGAAAACAGATAGCACAATTATAAGTTTACAGTATATATTTTTATTACTCAAATTAATACAATTTTAACAAATAACTCATCTCATTTACTTATACAACCTCCATTTAACTCTAAACACGTAATTAATCGTTCAGATAAACCCGAAACTAGGTCAACGCTATAATGTTCGGTGATGGTGGTCCAGGCTTGTAAAACTGACCGAATCAAATCTTTTTTATTTCGAGGCGCTGCTCGTTCCACTTCGATCTTCATTACTCCCCATATGTTTTCAATGGAACTGAGATCTGGTGAAGCTGCTGGCCATGGAATTGTTGTCAAGTGTTGCTCTTGCTTCCAAGCTGCAGTATAAGTACAAAGAGGTGTTGCACCGCGTACATAATTGCTCCACAAACCATTATGTTAGAGGGAAATTGGAATAGTAACTTGTTCTCTTGATAGGATATTCAAGTGATTTGCCAATTTCAGAAAACCTATGCACGGATTTTATCGTCTTGAGGCCACTAGAGAGTTTGGATTGTTTCCGTTAATCTTACGCGGTCTACCTGAAACTGGTCCATGCCTCATATCTCTCCCATTTTTTATCCTCTTTATTGTCTCATATACTATACTTTTTCCGAGATCCGCCAATTCTACTAATTTTTTAACGTTCTGAACACCTTTTCTATACAAATATTCCACCAATTTCCTTTTTTCTAGTTGTGACATTATTACACAAAACTTGAGCCTGCTTGCAATCAACAATATATGACAGATGTTATCGTCATGTCATTTTGGTCAAGGCCTACTATCGGCACAATCTACTCGATGCATTACTTCCGTCTTAAGATGTTAAAAAAAAGAAATGTATATATATATATATATATATATATATATATATATTATGGATATTTTTGTGGGGATGTGGCAATAAGACTGCAAAGTAAATTCTTTCAGATATTTATTCCCGAGCTTTCGAATAATTTTTATTCATTATCAAGGGATAAAATCTATAGCGAATTTTGGGAAAGTTGTAAATTATTATAATAAATTCTTTTAAACATAAATCAACGAAAAACTCGAAAAACAATATATATGTATATATATACATATATGTATATATTTATATATATATATATATATATATATATAAAAGATGTAGAAATATCGCGTGATATGTTAACAACAACAACAAAGAGATTCATGGGTAATTCACGCAAAATGAAGGGTTACTGAAACAGAGTGGTAACCGGGGACATGCATGTTTCTAGCTCATTTGCATTCGTCAGCACGGTATAACCAAATAAGTATGTGAAATTTGGGAGCAAAGATGTTAATCGAAACATGGGAAAACACAAAACAACGGATTTCAGCGCCTCCGTGTCGATCTTGGTTGTTGTCCTGAAAACTCGGGATCTTCCAATTGAAGGCACAAATGAGCGTTTGGTTTCCCTGCTGAAATCCGTTGTTTTGTGTTTTCCCATGTTTCGATTAACATCTTTGCTCCCAAATTTCACATCCTTATTTGGTTATACCGTGCTGACGAATGCAAATGAGCTAGAAACATGCATGTCCGCGGTTACCACTCTGTTTCAGGAACCCTTCATTTTGCGTGAATTACCCATGAATCTCTTTGTTGTTGTTATATATATATATATATATATATATATATATATATATATATATATATATATATATTAACATAGAGAGAAACCTGCAACACTCTGTATACTAAATTATGGAATAAAAGACTACACACTGTAAGCAAGTACAAAATTTTAAAATTTGAATTTTTTAAAAAAAAAATCGTTTGAAATGGAGACAATCTGTACTATTCACTATTAAATAGAGAAAGTAGACAAGAGTCAAGCTGTAGAATTGTGGAGGAAATTTTAAATACGCTTTATAAATACATATGTGAAATAAAATAACATGATTTTAATATTTGAGAGAGAGAATTTTTGAACTTTGTTTTCTGATAAGATTATGTAATTATTTAATATATGTCAAGGTAGGAAGTCAAATAATAACATTAATTTTATGGAGCATGACATTTGTGAAATGAATTGTCATTCCGTATAGATATTATTGAAATTAAGAACTGTCATTTATAAATATTTTGGAATACAATTTAAAGGGAATAATATATGGGTTTTAATCATTTAAAAACTTAAAACAGAATGTTTTGAAAGGATAGATGGACGATTTACAACTTGAAGTGAAACTTTTCAATAAGAATTTTTATAGCCAATTTTGATTGGTGGAACACATTTAAAATATTCTCATCAGCGACAAGCAGAATAATGATAAAAAAAAATTTGAATAGAAACAAGTTGTTGATAATGGACACTATTCACTAGGTAGTTTTCTTTTTGGTAGCAGTGAATGGATAAGAAGCAAAATTTTTGAGAAAAATTATTTAAACTTTTTTGAGAAACAACAGTTTGGAATGGTAATTAGAGAAAGGAATACATTATCCTTAAAAGCAACTCAGTAATGTAATTAATCAAGTAGATAAACATATTTTAACAAGAAAATTGGTAAATATAATAGAATACTAACCATAAAATTTATCAATATAACCAAGTAAAATGTTGTATTGTGGAAATGGTGTCTCCACAATACTTTTCAGAAAGCACTGGATTATGGGATTCATCTAAAATGTATTGATATGGACGAAATATAGCATCAATTCTTGATATTATCCAAGCTGGACAAATTGTATGGTTTTCTAAGAGGTAACCTAAAATAAAATTAAAAAAACCAATCATTGAAGTGTACTAGAACAATACAGTGAACAGGTATTTTTAAAACTATTTTATTTATATATAAAAAAAGGTTAAACAAACTTACCGGTTTTGTGCAAAGAATTGAACTTTGATATTACATAGACGCTCATCAGCATTGTTTTTCGCCATTTTCTGTCATGGACGTTTTATAACGGAATTCGTTTTTTTTCAAATTTGTATAAAATGTTGCCTATTTTGTAATCGCACATAGAAATAATATTTCACCTGAGTGTATGGTTTGTTTGAATGAATGATCATCCTAGATACTTGGTTTTCACGAGTTTTTTTTTTTGTAAAAGAATGATGTATTATTTTCTACAACATTAAATAACGTTTTTCCCTTTGAAATTATATTGTTGAGACTTTTCATTTCTTGGTGATTGCTCCATCTATGTTCAACAGCTAGCAGTATTGACCTGACGTCTGTGAATCGTGGAGAGGTTCGAAATTAAGCAGACAGGACAGTCTCTAGAATTTATTTAGAAATAACAAAAGCAAGTATATTTTTTGATTAACACAATTTCTTTATTAAAATGTAAGGATTTCATTTAACTTTGGCGCTCATATTTAAAATTAAAATTGTTTCGTTTTTTAACATTTGAACCCTACTTGAGATCGTCTTTCATGCGAAGGTATAATTATTTTATAACCTATTTAAAAAATTTATAATATACCGGGCAAACAAAAACTAACAATAAATATCAACTAAACATTAACAATAACGTTGAAATATTCTCTCACCCAATTCTATCCAGTATAATATATATATATATATATATATATATATATATATACATATATATATATATATATATATATATATATATATATATATATATATATATATATATATATATATACATTCACGGCGTGAAGTGGCATCCGCCCATGTTAAAATCGCGGTAGCTGTGGCGTCCGCGGCACTATGACATCCAATATATGGACGTCACATTGCATCGAGCTCCAAAATATCGCAAACGGTTCAGTGAATGCTTGGAAATCTATTGCTGATAAAATCAACAGGACGTCACTTTGGTCGTTTTTTGTATAAACCTATACACCAAGATTCACAGGTTCTCCGTGCGCGGCGTTATAGTAGCACACTTATATATTTATTATACATCTGACGCACAAAGTGGCATCCCTCAGTATACATATCGAAGAACGGTATAGTTTGGCGTCTGTATATGTATTTTTCTTGCATAGTGGCATCCTGGCAGTGTTGCCGGTCTCACTTTTGGTTATAGAAAGCTTTTAACATTGAATGTGATGATTTACATCTGTTTTAATTTAATGATACCATTGTTGACAGTGCGGAGGATTCCAGTTATTGCAGAATATCTACCGTTATTAATAGAAAAATTATATTTTCGTTCAACAATTCACTTAAATTTGATTTTGAGGCAAAATAAAACACTACTGGCGATAAAAATGAATATTGCTGGCGATAAAACAAATTAAAGAATTCTGAATTTCCGTAAATAAGGGGAAAATGAATTGAAATTTCCAACGTAAACCACGAGATGAAGTAAAATTACTACTCAATATTCAGGTTAATTTTCGAATGGGTATATTTTTCTACTTCACTATAGCAGAAGTAGTTTTTTTGTGAAAATTCCGAAAACCTAAATGCAATCAGATTACTAGGTGGATTGTTAGTGGTTGACCTAGAATATTGAATTTCACAAAAATTTCGGAGACGTTGAAACTCTCTCTGGCATATACAGGGTGTATCAATTATAACTGTATGGACGATAACTGCATACTTATTTGATCTAAGGCAAAAAATGTCTTAAATAAAAGTTGAAGAGAGCAATAAAAGCTATGTATACACTAGAGTTTTTTTCCCAACACCATTGCGGATGGGTCTGTTCATTACTACACTACCGGTTCCTAACAGTGCAGAGCAAAAATGAAAGCTATGTTCCAATATATAGGGAGTCTGATAAATGCAAAACTTGAACATGTGCTTTTGGTTCGACTGGTGAGATGTCTGTATACAGGGTGGCCCAGACCAACATACAATTTATCCTACAGAGTGAACTAGAGCTCAAACTAGGGCGATTGAAATCAAATTTCCTTTATATGCTCCATTGAGCCGTGTGAGTTTGATGAAGGTTTTCTTTTCATACTTTTGAATAATTCGAAACCCGTGAAAAGTTAGGCTCTGAATTTTGAAGAAAAAATTAAAAATTTGAAACTGGATTTCAAAAAGAAAAGTGTGACCACGAAATTTAAATAAAAAAGCCTTGAATTCACTTGAATTGCTAGACTTAGGTGTAACGCTAATGAAAATCATTTCAAAATAATAAGGAATCTAAAGAGATAATGAAGTAGTGAGGAGTCCGTCATGACTGAGTATAAGTTTTCAGATCAGTATCATCATTAAAGCTCTTTCTATTGTGCGTTTTAGATGGAATAGACATAAAAAGATATTTTATGAAACTTATACAAATGTTCGTACAAAAAGTAAACAGTACGTATTCCAATTAAACATGTTTTCTATTTATGTATAGTTTGCCAACGAAATTATTAGCCAGCCCGCTATTTTGTTATTAAATGGGCGGTCAGTTTGAAATTTGAGTGATTTCTATAGGTACATTGGATGAACATTTCAGGTATTTAAACATCTGACTGTCATTTCCGGTTCAATCGGAAACAACGAACTTCGTCATTACGAAAGGAGCTGCCTAAATGTTTTTTAAATTTGGATTCTAAGAAAAAGTATGTTGAGCATTTATCATATCCTTGACTTATCTTTGACGACTTTTGAGTTGTACATTTTATCCTTTCTAACAAAAAGTGGAAGTGTGCGCGAGAAGTCCGATTATTTCTCAATGTCATTTCATACGTATGTAGGTATGATAAGAACAATAGCATTCCTCCCGATTCTACAATAGGTGGTGTTAAATCTGACAGTCAGATGTTGAGGACGTCAAATATTTATTTCAAGTGGAAGCCAACTATTAAACCCCATATTCAAAATCTTCCAGAGTGTTCTGGGTCTAAAGTTACGATTTACAGAGGTATCATGATGACATTTTCAATGTTGGGATTTTGATTAATATGATGATGAGAATTAATGGCCGTATGAGAATCATTTATAACGTTGGAATTTTCTGAATATGGGACTTAAGTTATTTTCAAAATCAGCGTCTGAATATCAAATTTTACAGCATTAGAATCGAAGGAATGTTTTTAGTACTGGAACATACAAGGCCGCCGAAATTACAATGCAATATATTTAGGATTTCTGGTATAATAGTTTATTTTATTTTAAACTGATAAAATGGGCGACTCATTTGACATGTCTTGGAACCTTCATAGCTAAAGATAGAGTATGAAGTATGATACATGTTTATGTTTTCAAGAATCCAAATATTGAAAAATATTTATGTTATTGTATTTAAAAAAAAACTTCATTGAATTTCCATTTGAACACTAAATTATAGTCAGATGTTTGAATACCTGAAATATTAATCTTTATGTCAAAATTCATAAATTCAACACGGCGGCTCCAAAATGGCGGGCGAGATTTGTGATTACTGTCCAATTGTGGGTTGTGGTTACGAATTTAGCCGGAGATTGTCAAAATTCAATAATGTGGCTCCACGATGACAAACCAGTTAATCATAATAGCTCAGAACTCACGGAAAAATTACCTTATAATAATGAAGCTGTATCAGAAATGCATAGATTAACGAGCATAAAATAAAATCATAAAAAAACTTTTTAATGACAAACTTCTATTCAGATGCGCTAGAAAGTGAAAAATAATTTCTTTGGATGTATAACGTGGATTATTCTGTAGGTTACAGATTGAAAAGCTTTTGTATTCGTACAAAAAAATTTTGCAGCATGCTCTATGTGAAAAAAAATTATATACAAAGTATCGTTAAAATTATGCCACCCTCAAGTTTTTATTTTCAAATACGAATCTATATTTTTTAATTGCATTGATTCAAATCCTAAGAGTCATGTTTCATATCGGCGGAGTATTTACATCTGAACTACAGACTGTTTTGGAAATATTGAACAATTACCGGTAAAATTTCAAATCTACAATAATTAAACAAGATCTTGTTGTATGATCAACTTGGCATTGATCCACTTCTTACTCACTGATATTTTTCAATTACAGCTGTTACGGAATATCAAAAGAGGTTAAAATTGTTCTGGTCATAGTTCAATATACATAAAGTTCTTATGGCACAGTTTTGGAAAATTCTTGCCAATTAAAAAATTTAGGCAAAAGAAGAATTTCAAAATTTTCAATTTTTCCGGTATAACTCCAGAACTAAAGAAGCTAGATTGTCTTGAATCAAATAAATGACCTCTGAAATACACAACTTTGCCCCCATTTAACTATCCCTATATCTCTTACCGTTACCATGATCTCAATACATAGACTCGAATTTGAATAGCATTGTATAAGAAGTGTGGAAAGTAACATATTCCGGACAAGTGCAAGAAATACAATTTCTAACGAGTTATGTACTCTATTTTTCCTAAGACAATGAATATACAAATGGTGTGAATTATGAGTATTAAAATATGAATTATGAGTATTAAAATATGAATTATGAGTATATAATTACTATCATGCGAAATAACAGAACGCAAAAATTGTTTTTCATTAGTCCGCATTCGGTCCTCCCTATTGCTCATTTTCCTAATACGACTATTCGTTTACTGGACTTGCTTCAGACGGATTCTGCCGTAAGACGAGTCCATATTTTCTTTCTTTTTCTTTTAATTATACATTTATTCAATTTTAATTGCTTCTCTTAACGTTATCTAATTTTAATTTTGTTCGACGTTTGCATAATTATGTAAATTTTCCTGATTTTAATAAAATTTTCCTATAATATATTTTCCATATTACCTACTGACACATCTTGGATTCTGCCTGATGCCACGGGCATGTGACAACTTTCCTTTTATAATACTTTTCATGTGAATTATATATACATTTAAGCCCTGATGATAGATCAATGTGCCGAAACTAGTTGCCCCTGTAACTTGTAATAATATATGCTGTAGTACGTATTTTACTGCTATTTCCTTACATGATATATTTGAGATGTATAGTCTTTTTCATTAACAATAATGTAAGTTATAATCTCTGATAAACTACAAATACAAATTAAAAATCATTTTAGATATTTTTGGTTGTGGTAAAAATAAGAAGTCAATTATTCATTAGTAGTTTGTTTGTTTACAGAGGTGATTCCAAGATTTATTCCGTTGATATAGATGTTAAGTAGCTCTAAATATGATGAAAGAGTATATAAAATGAGTAATGTGTCTCTCTCATTTGTAATAAAAAGTATGTCAATGTACGCACCATTATAGAATCAATCTTCGGTAAGTTACAGCTATTTCTTGTAATAGATCCAGTCTCCATTGTGATAAAAATCGTAAAATATTGTCGTTATTCGAACAAATTATCAAGAAAAATAGTTCATATTCATAACTGGGTAATGAGAAATAATTTTAATTTAAAACGAATAATAAGTTTTTTAGAATGTTATTTTATGTTTCTAAAAACTATCTTTTATGTGTAAAATATAGCTTCACATGGATTTGTACCAACCGTCAACATCCCTATTACTAGAAAATATGTTTCATTCTCCTCTCTCAAAATAAAAATAAATGCATATTTAAAATTACTGGAAGTCACTTTGAACGCGATCTATACACAATATACAGGACACACCGATTCTTAAAGAAATTCAAATCTACCTACTAATAATCGATCAAGGAACCAGTGTTGCCAAATAATGGGAAGCCACTCTGTGCGTGATTTATATGCATTGGGGCTGTTCTATATACATATTGTGTATATCGGAGGATGCCACAGCGCTACAAATCTATACGGACGCCACTTCTACCGCTATCGCGATATATATATAAATATATATATATAAATATATATATATATATATATATATATATATATATATATATATATATATATATATATATACAAAAAGAGATTCCTGGGTAATTCACGCAAAAAGAAAAAGGGCTACTGAAACAGAGTGGTAACCCCAGACATGCATGTTTCTGGTTCATTTACCGTCCTTAACACGGTATAACCAAATATGGATCTGAAACTTGGGAGCAAAGATGTTAATCGAAACATGGGAAAACACAAAACAACGGATTTCAACAGGGAAACCAAACGTTCATTTGTGCCTTCAATTGGAATATCCCGAGTTTCCGGGACAACAACCAAGATCGACACGGAGGCGCATATAGCCCCCCCTGCCTGAGCCTTCCGACCCATAGTAAACAACAAAGAAGATGTAGGATAATCGGGTGATATGTAAACATGAATCTCTTTGTTGTTGTTATTCACCTATCACGCGATATTGCTACATCTCCTTTTTTGATTTCCCTGTTGGAATCCGTTGTTTTGTGTTTTCCCATGTTCCGATTAACAGCTTCACTCCCACGTTTCACATCCTTAATTGGTTATACCGTGCCGAGGACGGCAAATGAGCCAGAAATATGCATGTCCGCGGTTAACACTTTCTTTCAGTAGCTCTATTTGTTTTTACGTGAATTACTCATGAATTTCTTTGTTGTTCACATATCACGCCATATTCCTATATCTTCTTTGTTGTTTACTATGGGTCGGAAGGTTCAGACAGGGGAGCTTTATGCGCCTCCGTGTCGATCTTGGTTGTTGTCCCGAAAACTCGGGATCTTCCAATTGAAGGCAAAAATGAGCGTTTGGTTTCCCTGTTGAAATCCGTTGTTTTGTGTTTTCCCATGTTTCGATTAACATCTTTGCTCCCAAGTTTCATATCCTTATTTGGTTATACCGTGCTGAGGACGGCAAACGAGTCCGAAACATGCATGGCCGCCTAATTAATGTATAGAAACGGCGTAACATAGCAACGACAGTGTTACTGAATCCCTAAATGCATATAAACAACGTATTGAACATATTAACACATTGTAATTAAAGAAAAAAAATATTACACATTCTCATTATTATTATGGCAATCGTGATAAAATGTTATATTACATCAAATAAAAGGAACAAATCGGTCAACTGCGTCAAAAAATCATAGACTGTAAAAAACGTTACTTTTCAATGTATTTCCTAAACAGTACTAGCGTTAGCATATAGCATTCTTACGGTCTCAACTAATTTACGTAATTGAAACTTATAGACTGGTTAATTTTTTTATCCTAGATGTGTATTGTTCCTTACGATCTTGAGCTACATGCAATGAAAATAGAGTAACTGTTGGTGAATGTGCCGATATAACTAAATTATCCAGAGAATGGCGGATATATTATGAAGAGAAGGTTTCCTTGTAAAATGCTAAAATGATAATTATATTCCTACACTAAGAGACATGATAAATAAAACAATGCAAAAAAGCTCTTGGGCATTTCACTATTGAGAAAACAAGAGATGTATACTCATACTAATTTGTTTGTAGTAGCAATTTCTATAATAGCGTAATAAATTAATAAATGATGTTGAAATTCCACTACAAAAACCATAATGCACTAAAATATTCACATCTTGCCTTATGCAAGTTAAGGCCCTGAATATGATAACCCAGCGTCGCTGAACATGCTGACGTTGCATCGACAACAAAGTTTATTAATATGAATGTTTATGTAATTCTTCACTCTTTATCAAATCGTAATTTGTTTAATAAAGTAGTAACTGTTATAATTTTCGTTTTTAAAATCCAAGCTTCACTGATGCAGTAAGTAGGATTTTCCAAAAAATTACAAGAGTTGCGCGAGTAGTTTGTTCGTTTCTACGATTAACCGGAAAACCCGAACTTTGTTCATTGGTAGAAAAGCTTAGATTCTAAGGTATATCGGGTGGAAAGTATTAGTTACTACGAGAACTGTGAAAGTATTCCAAAGAAGAAAAACGAAAAAGCGGTTAATCCAAGTCCTGGGAGAAGAACCAAAATCATCCGAACTTATAGGCAGTAGAATGAAAAAAATTATGAAAATCGCAATTGTTGCGTAAGTGCTAATCCCTTTTCAACATTGATTCCTTATATATTCTCTTTTATTAATAGTATTTATAATCGAGGAAAATGAGATAAAATAAAATAGGAAATAATTCATATACACAAAAGAAATATAAATTAACAAAGTTTTATTATTTTATGACAGAAGATTTTAGAGGTCTTAATTTGAGTAGACTTTTCGAAGTAATAAATTCAATAGAATTAGATATGGCTCAACCTAAATACTAATTATTGAAGTTATACTTACATTCAATTCCATCCTACGATGGATATCCAGTAGGCTAACGTTTATTCATCAATTATTTGTCAATTTTTCATTTTTTTTTCATAGGATCAATGTGAAGATATACTACAGCAATGATATACGAAAAAGCTCATTTTTAAACAAACAATCATACTCTATTTGCTTAAATGAAAGTATGTTTACAATTTACTCAATTGTTCGATCTTACAGTAACACATTCAACAACAGATATAGGGATCTTTTTGATAAAAAACCGCATCTATCTAAGCCATTTTACGCCAGAGTTAGAGAACTTTTTCAGAAGTTTAATTTAGAGCTGCCAACAATGTTTCCATCCACTGTCGAACATCCAGCTCCGTGGACAATTCTACCCCTCGCTGCCGTACTAACCTGACTGGGCTTGATAGGGATACAAATCGCCATGAAATCTTCGCAGAACTCAACAGGATACTGCATGACTACAATGACTTTAACTTAGTCTACACGGATGCTTCGAAATCGGAGGCTGGAGTGGGTGCTGCAATAGTGACTACAACTGAATCTTACAGCATAAAATTCTCCCCTCACACTAGCATATTTACGGCAGAACTCTATGCTATCTTTCATGCCATCAAAGTAATTACCTCCTTTCCAAATCCCAAAACTCTAATTTTAACTGATTCCTTAAGTAGCATTCATTCCTTGAAACATCCTTATCCCAAGCACCCAATACTACAATCAATTATATCACAGCTTCATAATATCCAGAACGACAATAAATCTGTCGATTTCATGTGGATTCCTGCTTACATTGGCATCAGAGGCAACGAAGAAGCGGACCTATTTGCGCGTAACGCAATCGTAAACGTTAATGCCGAACTCATAACAAAGTGCGCGGTGAGTGACTTGAGAACACTTATTCGGGAAAAAGTTCACAACTACTGGCAACAAGACTGGCAGCGATCGCAAGACAGACTTCGCAAATTTAAGTCAACAGTGACGCTGTGAAAGCATCCAACCACAACACGCAGAGCACAAGTGATTGTCACTAGACTTAGAATAGGGCATTGCAAATTTACGCATACTTATCTTTTCAATAAAGACAATGCTCCTATATGTGATCTATGTCAAGAACATTCAACAGTGAAACATGTCCTGATTAATTGCACTAAGTTTGACACGAACCGGCTAAAATATAGACTACCTACAGATTTAAATATACTCTTAGGTGTAAATTGCCCATTTGAAAAATTGATGGGATTCCTAAAGGACATTAATTTACTAAACAAATTTTAATATTGTATATTGTTATACACCGCTAATCACCTTGGGTGGAAGCGGATTAGTTTGAATAAAAAAAAATTGTTCGATCATAACATATTATTATATTGTTATGTCAAAAGTCAGAAGTGCTGAGTAAAACCGGTTGTGATCTGATCAATTCGAAATCTACAAAATTGGTAATTTAAATTCAAATCAATCCACCTAGTTTAAAAATAGGGTTAATGTAATTTTATTTGATTTAAAAAATTCAATAAATGCGAATTATAAAAAATATTGTGTGAAACTTGTATTAAAATGACTTTTTGCAGTACTCGTGCTTAACGCAACCTACCACTTCGCAGTTCGTTGCGCAAACTGCACTCGTACTACAAAATTAGTCTTGTGACAATTTTATTACAAATAACTATATTTCCATATAAAGTTTGCTTTTGTTTGTTAATAGGACCTAGTAATATTCATTTTCGAGTTTTGATAGGAATATCAATTAATTCTAATATATTCATTAATACCGCGAGATAAAAGTGGGTTTTTTTCTAGAACTAGTTGAAATGTCATCGCGAAAGTGTATGTATGATGCTGATACATTTTATTACATATGTGGTGGATTTATTAAAGTGCGAATTGTAAAATTTGAATTATAGACAAGAAACTTTCACTGTACAGCCTATGAAGTGCCTTGTTGGAACCAAGACAAGCTATGGGCTCTACATGTAGTTTGTAATAACTGTAAAAGAACTTTGGAAGGTAAGAAATTTTTATTGAATGAAATATGGTAAACATAATTTTTATTTCTGTTTATTTTAGGTTGGTTTCAAGGGGGGAAGAGGTCAATGAAATTTGGAATACCGAGAATTTGGCGAAAACCAAAGACAATTGCTACCGCTACTTTTGAATTGTGAATCCACGCGAAAGACGTAGTGGCAAGAATGCGAGATATATTGAATATCCTATCCTTGAGTCTTCACGTGCACCAATTATCACTTCCAGGGATGAAATTATCTCAGACAAGCTCATCTCTATGTTCAACAAAAGTCTCTCAGATAACAAAATTTTACATGCTCCAAAACACCATCTTATTACTACAAAAGATTTCAAAAAAGATCTGAATGACTTAATAAGAGTTTTAAATTTACCAAAAAATAAAGCAAAGCTTTTGGGTTCGCGTTTAAAACAGTGGAATTTACTTGTTGATTTCAGTATCACGAATCAGCGAACTAGGCATGAAACATTCTCAACATTTTTTCACAGAGGAGGATGGGTTTTGTTCACGTAAAAGCATAAAAGATATGTTCGTAGAAATTGGGATATCCTGAATTTTAT
Organism: Galeruca laticollis; assembly: GCA_963921935.1. NCBI lineage: Eukaryota > Metazoa > Arthropoda > Insecta > Coleoptera > Chrysomelidae > Galeruca > Galeruca laticollis. Next base: position 65,879,885 of record OY998183.1, read on the forward strand.
TATACAGAAATATATTCCCATATCTTCCAATCGCTCACTCGGAATATCCGAAAGAAAATTATGAAAGTTTTAAGATCTGTAGAGAATCACGAGTGTAACAGGCAGCCGATTAGAGAGTTTAAAATGGTGAGATTCCTGATGGGTCTACAAGGCGGATATACAAGATATTCGTATTATTTGTGTTCATAGGATAGCAGGATGAATACTAAGCATTACGTTCGACGATAATGGCCTATAAGAACAGAATTTTGTGTCGGGAAGCAAAACGTAAAATTTTAGTCAAAAGTTGAATCAGAAGCTTATGAATATTTTGAAAAAAATCCCCAAGTTGTCAAAAGTAAAGGTTAAAGTTGAAGTTTTTGTTGGTCCGCAAATAAAACAAATTTCTCTGAGTTAGTTGGAACAGTTTTAATGCAGTAATCTCTGGATTATTAGAGAATAGGAAAGCTGAAAACTAGCAGGGGCTAGTTGAAAATATTGAAAATACACATATCAGGCTCTCTACTTCCAGAAATAAACAGTAGAATCAAATTAGCATGGAGAACATTTGGACAGAACTCTATCATCTTCAAGTCTAGAATGTCACTCCGTTTGAAAAAGAAAGCGTTTGATCAGTGCGTACTACCAGTATTAGCATACGGCTGTGAAACCTGGACCCTGAAAACTGATATCATTAGAAAACTCCAGGTAACGCAGAGGTCTATGGAACGATGCATGCTTGGAATAACAAGGAGAGATAGAAAAAGGCTTGATTGGATCAGACAAAAGACCCAAGTGATAGATGTCATAAATAGAATCAGATCCCTAAAGTGGCAATGGGCGGGGCATCTCGCTAGAAGGACAGACGATAGATGGACCACAAAGATAACGCAATGGTATCCCCGAGGCGCGAAAAGACCAAGAAGACGCCCCAACTTAAGATGGGACTACGACATAAAGAAACTCGCAGGATCAACTTGGGGCCGCATAGCTAGCAATAGACAACAATGGGCCCACATGGAAGTGGAATATATAAATATGTAAAGGGAGGCTACACCATAACAAAATGGTTGAATAAGCTGCATATGATGATGATGATACATGTACATATTATGATACCTGCTGATTTAGATAAATTCAGAAATAATATGAAGGTGTACTCAGGAGGGCAAGGAAAACGTTTCCATCAAGATGTTATGAGCTTCGAACAACGTTATTAAAGCCCATACAATGGAAATATGATGAGAGTCTATATTTGGGGTTTATTGAGAAAATGTACTTAAATAAAAAATTGTACCGTGCACTATTGTATTATTCTCCACTCTTTTGTAAGCTAGTTTGATAATCTAAATAAATAAAAATAAAATACATGCATAATATATATTTGTTTTCATTTATCATAAAATGAAAATAAACGATTTTAAATATTAAAAGTAACATTTCCGCACTCCGGAAAATGACAAAAAATGTGGTATATCTAGATTGATAGGACTCGTTGTACTGACACTGGTGGGCTGAAAATCAATAGGGTTTATCTGTGAGCTACTCTGAGCAATATGCAATCATAAAATTTGTCACTTCTTTACACTCCGAAGGCTGTGTCGTGCTAACAAAGCGAAGTGTATAAAAAAATTACAAAAAATGTAGTATATCTGGATTTATGGGACACGTTGTACTGGTGAGCTTAAAATCAATAGATATAACAAATCTATTCCTTAGTATACCTCCTAAAGAAACTATAACTCTTGTGGATAACTTGCCCACATACAATAATGTTAATCCTATGATTCATTCTGATATCATTACTTTATTAAAAGTGTGTTGGAATCAAAATTATTTTCATTTTAATGGAGAGGTTTATAGTAGTAAAGATTGTTTGATTATGGGCAACCCCCTCATCCCCCTACTAGCAGAAATTTTCGTGGATAATATAGTAAAAATAATTCATAAACACCCCGTTAGTAAAAAATTTAGCTTCACTGGTACAAATAGACAATTAGACAGCTTCATTACTTACATAAACTCATTTCACAATAATATCAAATTTACCGTAGAGTTTGAACAGAATAAGCCTATAAACTTTTTAGACCTTACAATTTCAAATATAAATAATAAACACGATTTTTCTATATTTTATGAACCATCACATACAGATATTACAATTCATAATAGTTCTGTCCACCCATTCAGTAATAAACTAGTAGCTTTCGATAGTATTATACACAGACTCTTAACAGTCCCATTAAATTATAACAAAGAATTGAATATCATAAAACAAATAGCAGTTAATAATAATTACGATCCAAATTTATTTGGCAATATCATAAATAAAAAGATACAAAAACAGACTTTAGAACAAGTATTCCCTTCGGATAAAAATAATAATAAACAATTTAAAAGCTTAACATACTTTGAAACACCATCCTTAGAAATTAAATCATTTTTAGAAACTTAAGACGTTAATATTTGCTTTAAAACTGATTACAATTCATCTAAACTCATTAAAAATAACAAATCTAAATCTTCATAATTTAACAATCATGAGTTTCTAAATTAAAATGTGGTAATGACAACTGTGATAAAATTTATATCGGTAGAACTTTTAGAAATTTTAAAACTAGAATTTCGGAACACAAACGTAGCTATGACAACAAAAAAATAGATTCTAACTATTCAAATCATTTATTAGAAAACCAACATATTTTCGACCCAAATTTTGAAATTTTACATGTAGTCGGTAAATCCTTTAGTTTAAATTTATTAGATGCTCTTGAGATAAACCAAGATAAATATTCAGGTAACCTTCTTAACGACCAAATAAATATCAATCACTCTCCTTTAATTAACCTTACTACCTAGAAGATAGCTTAGGAATGTTTGTAGTGGATCAATTTCCAGGCAATTTCTTTCATTACCTTTATTAACATTAGTATAATAGAATTCTGTATTTATGCACTGTATATATCAAGGCATTTTTAAATTCACCTTCATTCGTTTTGAGAAAGCTACTGTGTTAGTGAAACGCATCAACCAGCTCAAATTGAACATTAGTTCAAATAAATGAAGTTTTGAACAAATTAAATTGTTTCATTTCCATCGTTCAATAGGGTTTATCTGTGAGATGCCTGGAACCATACCTAATCATAAAATTGGTCACTTGTAGATACTCCAGAGGCAGTATCGTGCTAAAAAAACCGACATTTCTCCAAATATAATAAAAAATTCAGTATAATCGGATTTATACGACCCATTGTACTGGCTATGGTGAGCTGAAAATCAATAGGGTTCATTTGTGAGACGCTCTGAACAATATCCAATCATAAATTTGGTTAGGTTAGGTTGTATACAATACGGAGGTTGTATCTTGCTAACAAACCGAAATTGCTCCAAAAATAACCAAAATGTGGTACTTCTGGTACCACAGCACCCGTGTACTGGCTCTGATGAGCTGAAAAACAATAGTGCAAAAGTGGCCGACGACGACATACACCCACGATTATTTTGTAAAAACCAATTTTTCAAATTTTTCCACTGAAAAGCGTAAAAATAACTCAATAAAAATAAAAAATCCCATTTTTTTAAGGCAAAGCAATACTTTTCTCGCATATTAGATAAGGTAGGCGGAAATATAATACCGTTCAAATGCTCTCCTGTATACAAAAGCAAACTTTTTCATGCCATATAACTTTTTTCTTTCAACTATCATCCAATCTACCGGAATTGTATACTTTAATAGCACATTTTATGTCAATAATTTTTACAGTATTCGGGGATATTCTATTGATCAATAATGTTAAAAAAAGCAGTTCCTCTTCTTAGACGTGTACCCTGAAGAGAGCGCAGGGAGACACGCAAAAAAACATCTTCGAGTTAACTCTTTCAACTTCTACTATGTGGAATATGTGGATCATATCTTCAATTGGAACTACGATCATGGTAAAAATAACCATCTGGTATTGGTGAGAGAAAAATTCATGGTAGATTCATACAATTATTGAATCGATGTGATTGTACGTAAAATTGACTGACTTTTTAATGGTGTAGTAGTAATTTGGACTACTCGATGGATGGAAATCTATAATTATATTCGAAGACTTATGAAGATGGATAAACGAAGCATGAATCTTGCAACTGAAATAACAATACTTGAGCGTAAAATTAAAAATCTCGATAAATACATTCTTTAGTGAGACCTTAAGGTATGAATATGTGAGAAATATATTTATTCTTTTCCAAACTGAGAGAAGTATTGCCAAAAATTGCCAAATACCAATAATGTATAATAGAAATGAATGAATAATACTGAAAAAACGTAACAATACAAATACAACTGACTGGAAAACTGTTTTTCAAACACTATTCACAATCAATCGCTTAGATAGACACCATTTGTCTCATTTTAAATTATTTACCATCGGATTTATTGTGAAGTTAGAGAGAAAATAATATATGATTTACGGTAGAAGGAAGGATGGTGTTTGATTCAAATTACGCTTCCTCGTCTGTTGTGCTTTGGAACTGAAACCTCTTGTTTACCATGTAATTTTCATTGAGAAAAGAAGAACAAATATGAGAGGAACATCCGACCATCGAGTATTCGTTCATACGTCAAAAATGTGATTAGTTGAGGTATAGCTCTTAAGACAAATAAAAACAAATATTCAGGTAATTTTTTTAACGACAAAACAGATATCAACCATTCTTCCTTCTGGACCTATTTACTTAGAAGTTAGTTCAGGAATGATTGTAGTGAATGAATTTCCAGGTAAACTTGTTCAATGCTTTTGTTAATATTCATAGAATTCCGTATTTATGAACTGTATATATTAAAAAAATTTCATTATACTTTCACTCGTTTGATAAAGATACTTTGATAGCGAAACGCGTAACAAGTCTTAATTGAACATTAGTGGTTTTAAACAAATTAAATTGTTTTATTTCCTCGTATAGCAAGGATTTTGTTGAAACCTTAAATGGATGAAATATGTTTGTTATCTATACTATTCTGTACTTTTAATGACTTATATAATTTTATTACTCTATATAAATCAAATTTATGTGTATCTCCACCATCATAACCCCTGTTATTGCTAATGAAATATTGTAAATGTATAGGACACTTAAAAATACTGTATATAGACAAAGTAACTCAGAACTGAGCTTGCTTATTATAGTACTGAAAAAAAAAGAAAACAGAATCCTTACAGTAGTTTCAACAAGTTCTATCTGATTTTCACATGTCTAGTACCATGAGAAAGGATTGAAAATATATTTAGGAAATAAATCATAACAATTTTTTTCAAATCTCACCACACATCAAAAAGCCTTGTGAGATGGTAGTTTTTCGAAAGAATTGTCTCTCCTCAATTCACCGTGACATTTAGCACCAATCTGTTGATTCAATCATTATAATGTTAATTTAATCGAAGCAGTTCACTCATCAGAATCGTAAAAAATTCAAATAAGGTTTTGAAAAAAATGTTTTGATGCTCGACTGTTTTTCGTGTATACTAAACAAAAATTCAAAATAATATTTACCATATCCTTTGTAACAGCCCTTAAAATCCTATAATTATCCCAATGATCCGTTAAAAATAATCACAAATATTAAGTTTCTTCACTAAACACACCCCGAATCGACCAGAAGAGAAGGCAAGTCACAAATTGAGATTTACCCAGTTATACAGAACCGCGCGCGACAAAACGACAGAATGAATCAAATAATTCAAAATTTCCATGATACGAACCGAAGAAAAAAAATTCGATCAGTTTCCCTCTCACCGGTCAGAAGCGGTGGCCTTTCTCTTACTTGGACACCTGGTACCCCTCCAATGGTTATTTTACGCTGCCAGTGGTTAACTTGTCTTGGGTTCCGTACGATCTCGGTACCTAATCTAGCGGTGTAAAATGCAATTTAAACGACTCAAGTGCACATATATTTATTCAATATTGCGGATCTACTTAAAGGGACCAGTAGGCTGAAAAACAGTGATTTTCGGAACTTTTACAAATAAATATACAGATCATATGTTGAACTTTTCAGAAATATCTTTTCGGGATTTGATTTCATATCAATGAAGAATAAGCTTCATTTGTTACAATTGATAATAATTCCTCTTTTGCAATATTTTTAAATGAAACTAATTGTTTCTAAATAATTCCACAATATATCGAAAAAATGGTAAACATTCTAAAAAATTGTTTCGATATTAATATTATCTTCAGAATGACAGAAGCAACATTTCATGTGATACTTACTTGATGTTTAATAATTATTTTTGGCGAGACCAAGAAGTGACCTACCTTGTAATCGACCTAATATACGGAGCGAATATTAAGTCTTACCCCCCCCCCCTGGGAAACTCCGTTATTTTAGAAAAAGTCGAAAAATCCTCGAACCCGTCCATTTTTATTTTAATTGAGGTGTTTTATAACATACAAAAAATAGTCACCTCTTTTACCCCCCACACTTGACAGCTACCTCCACGGAATATTAACCCATTGGAAATGATAGTTCCAAATGTTTTAGACCTTATATTTCAAGAAAGGGGCTTCATATGGTACTTTAAATAGTTATAGATCCGCGATTCCACAAATAGCCGGTCCTAACTTGGGAGAAGACTTCCGAATTAAAAGGTTTTTCAAAGGAGTTTTTTGGGAAAAGACAACCTTTGCCCAGACATGAAAATTCATGGGGCCCAGGTATAATACTTGATTATTTAAAATCGTTCAAAAATGAAGAAATCAATTTGGAAATTCTTACTCAAAAACTCAAAAATTAGTAGCTTTAATGGCACTGGCAACAGGGCAACGGATACAAACTGTACATTGAATTGGCATTGACAATTTTACTGTTTTAAATGAAACTTACTGTTTCTAGATAATTCCACAATATATTGAAAAAAAATTTTGTTTATAGCATCGATAACTTAACTATTCAACGTAATAAAATAGAAATGAAAAACTAGGCAGAATAACGACTTCAGGCATTAATAGAAGTCAACCATTTATTGTATTACCTTTCATTGGTGCAGATTCTAACATTTGCGTTGCTAGGACTCTTTGGAAATACTTAGATAAAATAAAAGATTTACGGGGTACCTGTAGATTTCTGAAATATAAGAAACCCTTTCATAGAGCAACCTCACAAACGATAGGGAAGTGGATAAAGCAGGTTTTAGCCAAAAGCGGTTTGGATATAACTCAATTTAAGGAGCATAGCACACGTCACGCTTCCACATCAGCGACAGCTAGGGGAGGAGTTAGTTTTGATTCCATAAGGTTGGCGGCGGGATGGACCAATAAGTCAAATTCATTTGCCACCTTTTATAAAAGGCCCTTGATTTGTAATAAAAAGTTTGCTAATACTAATTTGAGTTTGTAAAATGTTTAGTTTTATCTTTATCTATACATTTATTTCCAGTTTCTTTTGCTGTTAAGATTACGTTACATAATCTTAGTAATCCATTTGCATATTACTGTATACACTTTTATTATACTTATAAAATATAAACCAATCAAAATTTGTCTGCTTGCGTTTATTGTCGCAATGAGAAATATTGATCATTTGGTTTTTTTTTGATTATTACGTTTAAACAATTTCTTCAATCATTGTTAGTTTTTTCTGATTATTTTGAGGTTATTGAAATATACTTATGATAAATAATTAGTTGTTGCAACCTCTTTACATATATATAATCACAAGATCAAACGAACTTACCAAGTGATGTTCGATCTTGATTCTATGAAGGCCTCATCGAAATAAATAAATGTCCCACCCAACCCAATTTTACAGCATCCCTTTTGGGTCGGAACAACAGCTTTAAAATAGACTGATTTCTATGACCCTAGTTTGGGCAAGGATGGGATAGGGTAGATATTTTCTTTCGAGGCTGTAGATGTATTGGCCAGAGGCGGAGGTACTACATATTATTTATTTATTTCGACGAGGCCTTGATATAATCAAGATCGAACATCACTTGGTGAGTTCGTTTGATCTTATGATTTTAATGCATACAAAAGAAATTTGAAACGAACTTACAATAATACAATTCACAAACATTTGTAGAATCGTGACCCGTCAGAATAGCCCAGGTCAAAATAGCCCCGACAAAACAGCCCCGAGTTACGTCAATGGATATTGTTTATTATGCAGTAATGCATTTTGTGCCATAAGCATATTATAAAACATATAAATATCATTGTACCAAAATAAACAATAGATTGTATTGTTAAATGTACTTAATAAACGTCTCAAGTGTGTAGTTCGTTTTTAAAAAGTCCTTCTCGAAGTTCGAAAACATCATTGGCGCAGTCAGTAGGATATTTCGGAAGTTTAACGTATCGCACGGGAAATTTTTCGTTTCAACGATTAACCGAAATATTCGAATTAGTGTTCAGAAACTGTATTCGAGTGCATATCGAAGCTGCAGATAGTTCGAGTGGACATCGAGCGATTCCAGCAGTTCCAGTGGACGACACCAGAAAGAACGTCAGAAGAGCAAGAAAAACGAAGACCACAAACCACCTGGGCTAAGAACTAGCATCGTTCCAACCTTTAGGACCCTAGAATATGATAGCTTTAGTTATAACGTAAGTGCTCATTATTATTTCCTTTATTTTCCATAACCATTTCTTTAGTAGTTATAGTTATATATATATATATATATAAAAATAATTAATATAATTTGATGAGTGAATCTGAACTAGAGAATATAAGTACACTACTTGAAAATATTTTAAATTTACAAGAAAGTGAAAACAATAATTTTGAAAATAATATAACTGAAAATAATTTAGGAAATTTAGACTTAGAAATGACTTCATCAGGTACAAACTACCAACTACTTAAATTATATCTAGACTCAATTCCAAATTTTGATGGAAACCCTCATACACTTAATATTTTTATAGGTAATTGTGAAAGTTTTATTTCTGCGTTCGCTAGTAACACAGATGCTTCTTTAAATACATTTCTACTTAGAGCTATTATAGGTAAATTAATAGGTAGAGCTCAAATATTAATTGGTTCCCGCACAGAATTAAAAACGTGGGATGAAATTAAACAAGCTTTAAATTTAAGTTTTGGAGACCAAAGAAACATTGACTGTTTGGTACAAGATCTTATTAATTTAAAACCTTTAAAAAATGAAAGTCCTTATAATTTTGGTATGCGATGCCAAGATTCTAGGAGCCTTATTATTTCCAAATTAAATTCTTTAGACTTAGACATAAATGAAAAACGCCTACATCTTAAAAATTATGACAATTTAGCCTTAAAAACTTTTGTTCGTGGATTACCTGTACCAATACAAACTAACGTACGTTTAAGATCACCTGACAGCTTAGAAAAAGCTATGAGTTTAGTTGTAGAAGAAGAAAATTTTCTATATTCCACTCAAAGATTAAGTAACTTAAATTCTAATGTATCATTTAAGCCTAGTTTAAGAGTAACACCTACAAGGAATCAAAATTTCAATCAGTACCCTTCATTCACCCCCAATTATAATAATATACATCGACACCAATCACCAACACAATTTCAACCAACCCGACCAATATTTCCATCTAATTTAATAGCTCGTCCTCCAGTATCATATCCACAGAGGTATACACAACATTCTCCTCCAAACCAATCTTACAATTGGCGTCCAAATAACAATTATCCGACTCAACGTCATCCATTTTTCACAAATCAAACTTACAACCCAATACAGCGACCCTCTCAGCCAATTCCAAATTTCAACCAGCAAAATGTTCGCCATAATAATCAACAATTTAATCGTCCAAATAATTCTCAAAGTTTCAAACCAGAACCTATGGACATTTCTTCAGGAAATACGATACTTAAGTCCCGATCAAATCCCAAATTTACATCAGCAGAACTTTTCAATCAAACTGTAGACAATCCTTATCAAAATCAAGAAATCAATAGTTCCCTTCCAACCGATAACCAATTTGATACAGAAAATTATGAAAAATTATTTGATTACGAAAATTCATATAATTATGAAACAGATGAAAATGCTGACAATCATTATACGCCGGAAACAGAATATCCTCACGTAAATGATCCGACAAGTTACAATGATTTTTACAGAGATTCTCATGTAGACTCTCACGTTACGGAAATATCAAATAATCAGATTCAGGATTTTCATACTCGCACATATCTAAACCAAATAACATAATTTATGTTAACGCCTTGAAAACGAATTTGCCATTCATAGAAATTCCAGAAATAAGTGCAAAGTTTTTAGTTGACACAGGAAGTTCAAAGTCACTTATAGATCCGGAACTTGCGTATAAATTTTATAACAATTGCATTTTTAAAGAAAAATTTAACATTCAAACTGCTCATAATATCACGTATCACGACGAGGTAGCTCATATTCCATTGTTTGATATCTTTAATTTACAGGAAACTCATAAATTTTATCTTTTCAAGTTTAGTGAAAGATTTGATGGAATCATAGGCGTAGATTTACTTAAACAATTAAATGCTAGCGTTAATGTTAGTAAAAAGGAAATTGTTACCCCTAACACAGTTATTCCTTTAATATTTGGTTCAAATACTGAGGAAAATATAAAAAATTATTCATTAATAATACCGGGTCGTACTCAACAAGTTGTTAAATTACCCGTTAATTACAAAAATGGCATTGGAATACTTGATTACGAGAAGTTAGGTAATGGACTCGAAACACCAAAAGCTTTAGTAAATATAGTTGATAATTTTGCAATAACTACAATAATAAATTCTAATGAGAATCCGGTTAAACTTGATATTCATGAACCTTTTGACATCGAACCTTTAAGTTTAGTTGAAGTTAATTTCTTAGGAAAAATGGAAGTAGATTCAGAAATAAATTTTAGTAATTCCGATGATAATAAATTGAAAGAAAATTTAAAAAATATCAGATTAGATCATTGTAATAAAGAAGAGAAAGATGCATTAAGAAATATTTGCTATCAGTATAGAGATATATTTTACTGTGAAGGCATCCCTTTAAGTTTCACGAACGAAATCAAACATAAAATTAAATTAACCGACGATAGTCCAATTTATACCAAATCATATCGGTTCCCGGAAATTCATAGAGAAGAAGTAAAGAGACAAATGGGAAAAATGTTACAAGATGGCATCATTGAAGAATCAACTTCGCCGTTTTCTTCGCCAATATGGATTGTCCCAAAACGATCAGATGCTTCTGGCAAGAAAAAATGGAGACTGGTAATAGACAACCGCAAGTTAAATGAGAAGACTATTCAAAACCGATATCCAATTCCCAGGATAAATGAAATTATGGACCGACTAGGAAGAGCTAACTATTTTACATCCTTGGATTTAGCTAGTGGCTTCCACCAAATTGAAGTTGATCCCGAAGACGTACCCAAAACTGCTTTCAGCACCCCACAAGGTCACTTTCAATTCAAAAGAATGCCTTTTGGACTTAAAAACGCCCCTTCCACTTTTCAAAGTGTAATGGACAACGTATTACGAGGACTAACTGACGAAACATGTATTGTTTATCTTGACGACATCTTAATTTATAGTACTTCCCTTCAGGAACATATACAACGAGTGAAACAGATATTTGACAGACTGAGAAAATATAACTTGAAAGTACAACTTGACAAATCCGAATTCCTTCAGAAAACTATAGTATATCTAGGTCATATTATTACTCCCGAAGGTGTTAAACCTAATCCCGAGAAAATTTCTGTCATTAAAAATTTCCCAATTCCTAAAACACAAACAGAAATCAAAAGTTTCCTTGGACTACTAGGATACTACCGTCGCTTCATACCCAATTTTGCAAAATTGACAAAACCCATGACTAAATGCTTGAAAAAAGGTATGCGAATAATTCATGACAAAGAATTTATAGACTCTTTTCGAAACTGCAAAGAAATTCTAACAAATGACCCAATATTACAATATCCGGACTTTTCTAAACCCATGATACTAACAACAGACAGTAGTAATTACTCTCTTGGAGCAGTATTATCACAAGGTACCGTTCCAAATGACAAACCTATAGCTTACGCCTCACGAACTTTAAATGATTCAGAAATCAACTACTCCACAATCGAAAAAGAATTACTTGCAATCGTATGGGCTTGCAAACATTTTCGACCTTACTTGTATGGTCGACAATTTCACATATACACTGACCATAAACCTCTAACCTGGCTTTTCAAACTAAAAGAACCAAACTCAAAACTTGTACGTTGGCGTTTGAAATTAGAGGAATATGACTACAAGATATTTTACAAACGCGGATCTTTAAATGTTGTATCTGATTGCTTGAGTAGAATTCCAATTAACGCTTTAGACACTGAATCAGTTATTAATAACCCTGGTGATACTAATCAAGAAATTTTAGAATTCTTACGTGAGTTTGAAAGCTCATTAGAAATGGAAAAAGCTTCTACGAGTGCGCAAAACGAATCAAAAATAAACATTATTTCAGATATACAAATACAGCCTCCTAATAATACCGCTGATATACCTACAAATTCTAGAGACGAACTCAATACACCTCAACCTGACTGGACGAAACTTTCTACTCCTAAATCTAATTCTTCAACCGTTCATTCCATAGCTGATAATGAAACCACTAATCAAGGTATTCCTATATTAGACGAAATTATAAATAACAAAGTTCACCAAATTTTAGTATACTCAAATTTATATCAAAAAATAGATATCTCTCAACATACTTATGAAAATCATAAAATTATAAAAGTTAAAATCCCTGAAAACGACAATGAACGTTTCATATTTGAATTTTTAGTAGAATACACAGATCTTAATAACACGTTTTACATTTATTTTAACAAAGAAAATTTATATAACGATTTCAATAAAGTTTACTTAAAACATTTCTCTTCAAACGAACCAAGACTCATTAAATGCACTAAATTAGTAAACACTGTATCTGATAAGGAGGAACAAATGATTCTATTGAAAAATTACCATGAAGGCAAGACCACACACAGAGGAATTCAGGAAACTTTAGAAAAATTAAAAATAAATTATTATTGGAAAAATATGAAGAATACAATAACTAATTACATAAATTCTTGTACTATTTGCCAAAAAAATAAATATGCTAGACAAAAACCGTATGTTCCGCTAATGCTAACTGAAACCGCGTCCAAACCGTTTCAAATTATACACATTGATGTTTTTATTTACGACGGAAAGTCTTATCTAACGTTAACAGATGCATTTACAAAATTTGCACAAGCAGTGCACATTCCTTCTAAAACAGCTGTTATTATAAGCAAAGCTTTAATAAAATATTTCACATCTTTCGGAGTACCACAATTAATTATTTTAGATAAAGGTACAGAATTTAATAACGAAACTATTAAAGAACTCTTAGCGTTACACAAAATTAAAATACACTTTACCACAGCTGGTCATCATGAATCCAACTCTATAGCCGAAAGAGTACATTCAACCTTAATTGAACATCTAAGATTATTACGAGAACTCTATCCCGACGAAGATGATTTAATGGATTACGCAATAATAGGTTATAATAATTCTATACATAATTCTACAAGTTTTACCCCTTTTGAACTTACTTTTGGTCACACAGATTCTAGAAATCCTAACGAAATTTTCATACCCCAAGCTTTCTATAACGATTATGTGAACAGTCATCAATCAAAATTACAACATGTTTATAAAGATGTACACGAGAAATTGAAACAAAACAAAGAAAAAATTATAGAGAAACGTAATACAAAAGGTGACTCGAATAATGAATTTAAAATCGGTCAAATTGTATACAAGCACAACCCCAAGAAACGAAATAAAAAAGATAAACGTTTTCTAGGCCCTTTCGAAATTACTCAAATACTTGACAGGAATCGTGTTGAAATTTCTGAAAATTTACTCAAACATAAAAAGCTTAAAGCACATCAAGAAATTATTCACATTAATGAACTAAAAAAACCTCCCATTACAGGTTCCTCTGTTGGACCACCGAAGGAAGATTAAATACCCCTAAATTCCATAACCTGAACGATAATCCTGGCCTCCTACCCTTACGACTAGGAACAGCATATGTACAAACAGATTTTTGGACCTTTATACACATTTATGATATTACAAACTTGACAAATCACTTTTTAGCTTTAAAAGACCAATATGATAATCTACATGAATCTCTATCAAAACACCCCAGCATATTTAATTTTACAGAACACTTTGATAACTCCTATCATATAATTCAAGTATTAGAAAATAAAATATATTCACAAATCAATCAAATAAACCCACTATGGAGAAAGCAGGTAAAACGATCACTTTTTGACGGACTTGGCTCAGCAATAAAATTCTTGACAGGTAATTTAGACCAAGACGATGCAATACGATATGACGAAGCTATTAAAGCCTTATCTGATAATCAAAATAAAATAAAAACATTGTTAGAACACCAAGTAACATTACTCGAATCATCAATGAAAATATTTGAAAACAATTCTAGAATATTATCCCACAACCAAGAAATATTAAGCTCACGTATTAACGATTTACAAAAAGAATTACGAAATATAAAAATTGAAAATATAGAAACTTTCCATTTCTTCTCAATAGAACAGATCGTTTCTCAATTTTCTATTAGCTTTCAAATAATATATGATATGCTCGATAAAATAGAAGTAGCTATAAGCTTCGCAAAAATAAATACCTTTCACAATTCTATAGCAAACCCAAGCGAAATACTTTTAGAGATTAACACAGTTAAGAAAAATATTAACAAAAATAACAGATTTCCTTTCGAAACTTCTTTAAACAATATTCTATTATTCGAGAAAATTATCAAAGTTAAAAGTTACAGTAAATATAATAGTATTATTTTCATATTAGAAGTACCGATTGTAGAACTTAGTGAATATAACTACTATCATCTATATCCCATACCTACACCTTCAAACCAAAATTTTAAACTTATAATACCCCAAACCAAATTTCTCTTTTTAAATGAGCTAAGCTATGCATCTACAAATTCGAAGTGTGAAGAAATTATTCAAGAAGAATTCATCTGCCGAGAGATACAAACAAGAGTAATCTCACAGAAAGCTCCTTGCGAAGTCCAACTTCTAAAATATTCCCAATCTACAAACAGTTGTCGAGAAATTCCATCTACCATTAGTGAAGTTAAAGTGCAGAAATTGGAAACTGACCATTGGATTGTGATCACCCCGTATAGTGTTATAGCCAGACAAAATTGTAACAAAGACATTACGAACATTCCTGTGAACGGTAGTTACTTAATCGAACTTAATAACCGCTGTGAAATTTTAATAGACAATATTTATTTAAGAACTTTTAAGACCAAAGTGCCAGAATATAAAAACATTGATTTACCGAAATTACAAATTAATAAAAATAATTACACTTTAGATACCGTTAAGCTAAAACCTGTGTATTTGGATTCAATTGATCTTAACGAAATGAACAATGTCATCAGTGCCATTCAAGAAGATAAAACTTTAGCCGAGAAAATAGATTGGTCACCGATTCATTTCAAAAGTATAAGCTTTTATTCAATTTTATTCTACTTTATAGTTACAGCCTGCATTATCTACCTAGTACTCAAGAATAGAAAGAAGAAAAGTCAATCGAAACGGACGACAACAAGTGAAGAAGATGTTCTGAAAAATTTTCCCATCATGTCGAACTCTGGTCCATCCCCATAGTTCTCTCCTAGGGCGGAGGAGTTACGTCAATGGATATTGTTTATTATGCAGTAATGCATTTTGTGCCATAAGCATATTATAAAACATATAAATATCATTGTACCAAAATAAACAATAGATTGTATTGTTAAATGTACTTAATAAACGTCTCAAGTGTGTAGTTCGTTTTTAAAAAGTCCTTCTCGAAGTTCGAAAACATCATTCCCGACAAAACAGCTCCGGACAAAATAGTCTCGGAGAAAACAGCCCCGGACAAAACAGCCCCGAACAAAACAGCTCCGAACAAAACAGCCCCGGACAAAATAGCCCCGGACAAAATAGCCCCGACGGAATAGCAATCAGGTAATTACCTGATTTACCTGAGTATTTATTTGAGGAAGTCTATGACAGTCGCTCGTCTATTTATATATTATACTTATTTTTTATTCACAAACTATTTCTTATATTTCTCAGAAAGTTTTTCAAAGCAAAAAATAGTAAATATTGTAGGTATAAGAAACAAAATTAATGGAAATAACAACTTAAAATAATTAGTTTAATTCTTAGCTGTAAAAATAATTCGTGTAAAAGTAAATAATCCGGTCCATGCCGTCTGTTATACTTATAGACAAGTCGTGCGTGCCCTTAATCTATGTGCTGCTGAAAAACAAATCTGAAGCCACATATATTCGTGTATTCCAAAAGCTGTTGGAACTAAAACCAACTTTAAATCCGAGAAGCATTTTGAGTGATTACGAGAAGGCCATTCAGAATGCTGTGGCACAAGTTTTTGACAACACAGAAATTTTTTCTACTTGTTTCACTTAGGACAATCTTTATGGCGAAAAGTGCAAGAGTTAAACTTGAGCGAACGTTATGTGCATGATGACAATGTACGTGTGCACATCAAAATGCTGCTTGCGCTGAGTTTTGCACCTGTTGGTGATGTTGTCAGAATTTTCGAAGAGATTGTCGAGATACTTACATAGGGCGAATTAGGCGTAATAGACGGCTGCAACCACGTTTTCCCATCAATATCTGGAATGTTCATCAACGTGTGCTTGATGGGCTGCCAAGAACAAATAATTCAGTGGAAGGATGGCATAGAGCATTTCAGCAAACTGTTGATTGCCATCTGTATTTAAGCTCATCGAGCATTTTCGCAACGAGCAAGATATGATCGAGATCCGACTAGCTCGCATTGCTGCTGGAATTGTCCAACCGGAGGCAAGTAAGTCTAAATATGAGCAACTAAATCACCGATTACAAGTGTTAGTTGGAAATTATGCAAATATGGAGAGTCTAGACTCTTTTCGGAGCGTTTCCCATAATCTGGAAATGTAATTTTCGGTAACAATAATCTAGAGATGCGTTTTCTTTTATTTTTGACCTGTTGGACATTTTCAAATAAAATACCTTTTGAAGTGATCTTTTTGTTTGGCTTGCAATTATCAAAACATGTTACAATACACACATTAATTTGTCTGAGGCTAATTTGTCGGGCCTATTTTGTCAGGGGCTGTTTTGTCCGGGGCTGTTTTCTCTGAGGCTGTTTTGTCGGGGTTGTTTTGTCGGGGCTATTTTGACGTGGGCTATTTCGACGGGGTTCTTTGTAGAATATATAGTATTTACTGGAGATTTGGCTAAAAATTGAGGCATTCTCTCTCATTCTACAGTTCAACATGAAAAACCTTTAAGCCACAGATATGCAGTATCCATCTCCGTATTTTTTAAATAGTTTTACAATAAGCATGCCATGTCCAAGATGATTGGTCTAGCTTTGTGACGCACTTTCTTAATATTTGTGACTTAGGTTAACTGGTTGACTGCCCAGCCTTTTTTGTATACGTAAGGTGGCTGCCCAACAAGAATTAACTCGTGGTTGCCATCTATAACCTCCCGCCAACCACGGGTAAACTCGTTATTGACTAACTGTTTTGCGGTGCTCATTACGAATATACTCAAGGGGTTTGTATGGCTATCCACAATCGACTAATAAAACAAATAGTGGCGTCTTAAAACGTATATACCTATTTATTTTCTTTACTATAACGTGGAGATAAATTGTGGGGATTAAAAAATGAGGAAACTTATTTGTCAATGACTACACAGAGTAAAATAATATTCAAATAAAAATGTATTTTCTAACTAAATTGGCTAGTCTTTTTTAGTTTCAGTGGTAGTCATTGAAGCAGTTTTCCATACATAAAGGTGGTTTTTCTTCGAACGCAGGATAGAAATATCGTGTTTCTCGCCGAACTTTTTTGTACTCGCCGAGCAATTGTTGATCGTTGGTCGGTCGGTTGGTACTATGGCTTACAAATAGTAATTTAGGCTTTTTGTCATCGAGGAGAGTAGACACAAACATCTCTCCTGAAGGTGTTAGCAATAACCGTCTACCAGATTGCAAGCCTGGCCGTATACTAACCATACAGCGCGCTAAATATAGAGGAGCGGCGAGTATTACGGAATAGTAGTTTGTATTTTTCTTGTAAATTGGGAACCAATACAAAATATTACATATAATATAGGGTTTAGGATAACCAAAAGTATCTTGGCTTCACTTTTCTTTTTCTTATTTTTTAACACTTCACTTTCATTTTTTCTTCCACTTGTGGAAGCTTCTAGTTCATCCTTGTAGGATGAACTAGTGATTATACCCGCTGATCCGCGCTTCTTTGCCCGGTTTGAAATTTTGCTCATTTTAGTTGGGAGAGGCTTCATTTGATATAGGCTCACAAATTTCTTGGGGGGATCGCAACTACCATTAACACTACAGGATTCGGAAGTACCCTGATCAGAATAGCTTCGTGAAATAGCAGCGGCTGCGTCATTTTCTGCAGCATAAAAATCTGTGTCGGAAAATATTGTTCTGTTGACTGGATATAACCCTATTATCTTGAATCCATTGACTGTTATCTCCCCTGTTTGAGATTTCAAATATGCTTTTCCGAAAAGCTTGGCGATGTCCTCGGTTGTTACCAAATGATCAGTGGGGGGGGGGAAAGACAAGCAATTTTAACATGATTTTTGCGAGCTAAGTCGATAACCTCAATATTCTTTGTGTGACTGTAGTGTCCATCAAGGTACAAGAGTACCGGAGAATCTGCTGTTGGCTTTGTGTGTTCCAGAAAGTGGTGGAACCACTGTGTGAAGAGGTCCTGATGGATGACAAGCGGCAATGATTCCTGGCGGAGCACCCTTCATTAACAAGGCAGACATGTTCTTTCTAGCAAATATCAGCATAGGTGGAATATAATGTCCGGTGGCCCTCATGCAAATAATTGTTGTCACAAGGGGCTTATATAATAGATCTGATTTGGCGTTTTCCATTCGACGCAATAACATGTGGAATTTTACTTCGGATAATCGATAGTCCCGTTTCGTCAACATTGTACACTCGATCTGCATATAATTTGTGTTCGTCAATCAAATCAAAAAAACCAGTCGCGGCTTCTTTGTTAAAGCCTGAAGCACGTGCACTAGATGTTCCAGTTGGTTTTCTTAAATATAGTTCTGGATGTCTTTTCAGGAACCCATACATCCCGTCTTTTTCAGCAATGCCGTCATGAAATGGATTTTGAATTCCATTTCGTGCTGCTAATTGATACGCCATTGGCCTAAAATCTCTTCTTGTCAGGCCATAGAACTTTGATTTCATTCTAAGGGCATACTCCACCAATTTATTCTCGAGTTCATCCAAAAGAATGGGTTTTCGCCCTGTTTTTTGACTTACAATGGTATCCAGATCATTTTCACCTTGCTTCATAAAACGAAATAGAGTTGTTCTTGGAACATTGAATAATTGAGCTGCTTTAAGGTAGCCCATCTTTTTATCTCGAACTGCTTCAATGGCTCGCTTCATATTGCCCTTGTCTCATTGCTTGCGTTGGTGATGTTCGCTACCCACTATGCAAATAAATATTACAGTTATGTTAATTCAACATCTTATTGTGATAATGGTCTTCCTTTTTTTCCTCTTGTTTTCATCACATGCACATCTATACAACCGCTTATGCCCAGCTTGTGGCTGTTAACTTTTGTGATGTTTCAACTTAACTTCTCAGCGATGTTAAAGCGTTGCCTTTTTACATTACTGTGATGTTACTAGAACTTCCTCGAAAGGAAGTCTTTATAACGAACTAAAAACAACATTTCTGTTACACTCTGAAATGCCTTTTAACATCATGTCGATGTTAATGCAATATCTAAAAAATAACAACTTATCAATGATCTAAATGTGACATTTCAAAAACAATACAGTGTATTCTCGCAGATGTTGTATGGACATTACATAAACCTCTGAATAATATACCTCAAACATTCTAGATGACATACTATAGATGTTTCTGTGCCTAATCAGCAAATACAGGGTGAATAACTAAGAACGCCGCCTGTCGGTCATATTTCAAAAAATAGTAATGGTACAACTCTAAAAAAATACCTTCAGGAAAATGACCCTGAAAAATCGCTGGATTATATTTTTGAAGTCCTAAATATCTGCTATGGGGTGGAATGAACACTTAAAAACATAATACTGTGATTATCTCCAAAAAAGACATACTAAAGGTATCCTAGAAATACAATTTTTGATATATTGTTGAGATTATGAAAAAATGTAGTTAGAGACTTTTTGTCCTTATTCTTCAAGTAAAGGGTGGGGGAAGATTCAACCCAAAAAACAAATGTCGTAACACTTTTTTTCTAATCGATATCCATGTTTAATAAGATATGTTCAACAAAAATAACAAAATTGAACAATTTTGTCAACGCAATGTGAAAAAGTCGACAATGTTCCCATTTTTCTCGGAAATGTAGTGAGGCATTTTTTTAAATCTGATGAAAAGGGATTAAAAAAATAGGAATCTACTCCAAGATATAAGATTTACAATATCAGATATAAAAATTTTAAAAATGCTTCAATTTACATTTGAAATTTCCGAGTGGATACAAAATTATCAAATTTTGTTATCAATCTTATTAAACAGAAAAACTCTTTTAAATGCAGCTAAAATCATTAATATCGGTTAAAAAACGAAAAAGTTATACATTTGTTCATAAGTTTGAACCTTCCCCGCCCATTATTTGAAGAATAATGACAAAAAATCTCCTTAAAAAAATTTATTCATAATCTCATCAAGATTTCAAAAATTGTATTTTTAGGACACCTTTAGTATGTTTTTTTGGAGTATTATGTTTTCGAGTGTTCATTCCACCCCTAGCGGATATTTTAGAGACTGCAAAATATATTCCAGCAATTTTTCAGGATCACTTACCTAAAGGTAATTTTTTTGAAAGTTGTACCATGATTCTTTTCTGAGATGTGGCCTACAGTCGTTCTTAGTTGTTCATCCTGTACATTTAAAATGAAATAGCAAAAAAAGCAATAAAGGATTTAAAACGTTTACTCCCTATTAATGAACA
This sequence comes from Galeruca laticollis, assembly GCA_963921935.1. Lineage (NCBI taxonomy): Eukaryota > Metazoa > Arthropoda > Insecta > Coleoptera > Chrysomelidae > Galeruca > Galeruca laticollis. The sequence goes on from OY998183.1 coordinate 65,900,990, forward strand.
GTACAGTAAATTTGAAAGAAAACAGGTAAAAAATTAGAAAAAAAATATCTTGTCCAGGTATCCAACCTAAAAAAAATAAAATTGTGTAAGCATATTACATAACAAGTCTGGAAAGTGGAAACTATTGAACGCATTCAGTGAAGGCTAGAAATAAGAAAGGGTATATTAATCCATAGTTACCATAAAGTAACATATTTTGAAACTGAATTAATAAAGTTTAACGGATACACATGCATTACAGCTAGTTTACAGAAAATTTATTAGAATTGTTTTTTAATCATATTAAAACTAATAAAAATGTTACACCATAAAGTTTCAATGAAACATTACGTTACATCAACAGAAATCCAGTCCGATTCAAGAAAATTCTATCGTTTACTTACGGTTACTTTTTCTCCGCAAGAGTGGCTGTTTCGAGTGCCTCAACCATTCCATAACGTACACTTTAAAATCCTTATCTGTGAAACATTTGAAGGTGTTCTGAACAACAGCTAATAAAACAATTACTTCAGATCAAGTTGTGCCCATGAATACCTTTGATCGATCATCATAAACTACAACAAACTTGATTATCAGCCAATTGACTGGGACCCATTTTCCATAAGATATATGCGGGGTTCTTCAAAGGAATAATAACATATTTTATTTCGAAAAGTGACTTTTCATGATTTACCCTCTATTACATACCTCACTCCGTTTGGCAGGTTAATTCAGATGTGCCATGAAAATTCATACTTCTTTTCTGTCTAATATAATATACTATTATCATCTTGTTATTCTCATCCTGGAACATATTGTATATTAACATTGTGGAATTGTAACTCAATGAAAACTAAGTATTATTAATACGCTGTATACAAAAAAACTACTTATGAAGAAGAGATATGAACACATTATCAAGTTAAATGAGTTTATAATTAATTGTATCCAATTGAGTATCCAATAGCTTTGTTTCTACAATAATAAATAATTGAATGCTGTTTGTTGACTGGAGCATTCAGTATCATAAGTTACATATTCTTCAACTAGATTAATAAAGGTATCATTGTAAAAGACACCTACAGCTTATTTATTGTATTAAGTGAATTTTCAAATGGAAATGAGCTTTTTAACAGAAATTTCTGTTTTTAAAGTCTTGAACAGTGTCTAATTGTTCACAAGAGTTGTTAGTAATAATGTTAAAATTTCCTAAACCTGCAAAACTATATTGATGGCTAAGACTACTACTACAAAAATTAGAACTAGAGATACTTGATTCAATATTTTTTGTACTGTTTAATACAATGTTTGTATCAGACTATGTGAAATAGTTACTCCCCTTTCATTACATAATTACCAACTATTTGTTTTTTATTTTATTTGTGTAAGTAGTTTCTGAAACATCTTGAACGTCGAAAATATTTTCTTCTAGATTCAAATATCTGCCAACATATGAGCATGTTTTATTATTAATAATAATATCTACCCTATTGCAATATTAAGTTTTTTGTAGGGTATAATTCATATCTAGGATTTGAAATATTGTGAATCGTTTTTAAAATATACTTACTAACTAAAATATTTTAAAAATTGAAAAAAACCCTTATTTTGTAAACTCTATTATATAATGTTAGTGTACAATTCCGCCACCTGGAATTTTAATGTATAATAGCCGATTAAAGTATTGAATGAGTATTAAGTTTTAATAATTATGATTTTGGAATAGGTACTTACCGATAACAATTGTTGTTCGTCCATTATAACAAGAATTATAACTAAGTAAAGAAACTGTAGCTAAGTAGGAACTAACGAAAACGAAGACCACTTTATTCAAGTACAAAATATGTGCTTCCTGCAAATAAAATATAACACATAACTGAAAACCATCCGCCATTTCATGCTTGTCATTTGATTCCAGAGATAACTACTGTTTGTTTCGTTCGGCAGTTCCTCTTCTGTTTTCTTCTTTTTATGTTACTGTGATGTTTAATTTGAGATATTACTGAGAGTTTTATGAACTAACATCGTACAGACGTAATAGTAGGATGTTACTAAAAATGTGATCATCTTAGAAACATGTTAATTTGTAATATTACAGTAAGGTTCTGTATGTGACATTAGTGAGAAGTATACAAATTAACATCGTATGAATGTTTCCTATAGGAAGTTACTAAAAAGAAGTTTATAGGATGTGTATGTAACTGCGAATTCAAGTATTACTGTGTACATCAAAAATATGTTTTATTTACATGACATGGATGTTAATAGAGTTGGTGATAAAATTAAGACATCTAGGAGATATCTTATCAACGTTTTAAATAAATATCACGAAAAGTCTCTAAAAATAACATCACAAAAAAGACTTGTTATGTTTCTGTTTAGTGGGTACTGTTTCTTTTTCTGGGCATTCTGAAAATAGTAGAACATATCTAAGTGAAATAAAGGTAATAATGCTGGTATCATGGAATAGTCGGCTAATATGGAATACTACAATTCCATATTACCCGACATCGCCATTTTGATTTTAGTTGGAAAAATTATGAAAAAAAACCTTAGTGAAGCCTTACCTTGAATCAATTGAATGTTGAATATAACTTTACTGGTATCACAAGCGAAATCGTTAGAAAAATATAGCTATTTCCGAAATTAATTGATATTTTCTGACTTCTGCACAAATTTTGAGGAACCAAAATTCAAATAAAACAGCATATCTTCTCTCTGAATGACATTATCTGACTGGTTTGATGTGGCCGCTTAGTGACTGCTTTACGAAGTGTAGGGACAGTGTTGCTGCTGAGTAATATCACTGAACTGGAGAAATATCAAGGTATTCCGAATTACCCGAGTATTTGATAATACCCGCCGCTCCTCTAGAGGCAGTACATTGCCGAAGTAAAAAAAATAATAAAATACGGATTTTAACCAGTTGTCAGTGATATTATACATGGCCAGAATTATGAAAAAGGTGAAAAATATTCAACTCTGATCATGTCTATAGCGTAGTTGAAAAATCCAACGCGTGTGTCAAATGTATGATGCACAAATTATTGTGGATCCAAGCTGGGGGTTGTCAATGTTAGAATAATAATTAATTTACAACAACAATGGTTGAGCTGTTCTCCAGATGCTATGTTAGTATATGAAGGGAAAGAAGCTTGGAAAATGCAATAAAAATATTCATGTAACTCATCATGAACAGCGAGCTCTATTCTCGTTTATGGAGGTTGTTTAACTGATAGCTTCATTATTATTTCCACAAATCTTCTGGGAAAAATTGTTTCCTAAATATTGATATATAACTAATTTATGGTCGCCTCATAACATTTGATAAATTTGCAGAATTAGAATTCGATAAATTGACTTTTAATAAACAATTTGTCATTAATTAGTATTGGAACTAAATAATGTGTTATATTTAATATAGTAACATGTATATTTTAACAACATTTAAACTGTGGGTGGATACCTACCCGAACCACTTTTTTATCAACAGTAAAAACACAAGAGCTTTTTTTTTATCGGATAAATTTCTCTTTGCAACGAAACAGTTTTGCCAATCACTAATTTTACGAGAAAAACTGACATGATAAAATCGCGACACCGAAGGTGGAGCGATTTTATCTAATGTCAGTTTTTCGAGCAAATTTAGTGATTGGCAAAACTTTGAGTCAAAGAGGAATTTATCTAATAAAAGAAAAGCTCGAGTGTTTTTTGGCAAGATAAATTAACGACAGAATATATGGATGAACAACAACAATAATTATCTTTATTAATACAATAAACTACAGAATATATGGATGAACAACAACAATAGTTATCTTTATTAATAGAACAAAGTTAAATAATTACCACACCGATTCAAAATAAAAGCACTATATGTTTAAAATTCAAAAATCTGACAGACTAATTGACAGTTTTTGCAGTTTTGCCAACACTTAATTGCTGTGAAATTATAAGTAACCAAACTTGCGACTCATTGTCATTGTGTAAAAGTGACGTCCACTTACTAGATATTGAGGAAGAGAAGTTTTTATCCGATAAAAAAGGATGCACCTTTTTTATCGATGTCAAAGTGACAATAACATTTCCAGGTATATGACATTTTAACATTGGAGTTAATTTATCAACAATATAAGCATAAAAAAATTAACTTAGTCAAGGTTTTCGTGTATCCACTTAAACGCTTGCAACTTATAATTTGGAGACATTTATCTGTAGATCGAAAAAGCTCACTATAGTGGGACAGACGTAAATATTGAGGAATGAGTTCACTTAAGTTTAGCAGAGCCGTCTTTTCATACGAAGAATTGGGACAAAATTAATACGATCGCTTATTTTCTGTTCCATAATTTAATAAATTGCACGCAAAAGTTCAATGTCTGTCTTTAGAATTAGACTCACATTGTCTGAATATTAACCATCTTCAATATATCGCAGTGTTAATATGCTTTCTCTCTTGACATTTGATAGCGAAAGTAATAATTTAGCGCTATTGACTCAAAAAATTGCAGTTGTCCCCTGTTGAGAAAGTGATTAAATGTTTGGCGTGTTAAATAATCGAGATCTTAGTTTAATCGTCAGCAATAGGTCACTTGTCAAACATGTTTTTTAATAAATAATATACGAGTAAGTAAATCATAAAAATATATGGCTGTCAACATCGCTTGGTTGATGCAGTATTGTGGAAAATAATAATACTTAGATAAACTTCTAAAAAAGAAGATTTCACCCTTCTCGCTTCCACCTCTTAACTGTTATCTACCTTTTGTGATGTCTAAATCAAACCAGTCCTAGTTTTATAAATAGGCCGTATAGGCCGCGGCCTAGGGGCGGCAGCGTCCTAGGGGCGGCAAATTTCAGAGGAGGGTCACTTGAGTTCAGAGGATAAAAGTCAAACACGTTCACTGGTTATCTCATGGTTTTTTATAGTTTAACCCCCGCTTGCCGCACGCACCCTCCGAGCCGTCTGCGCCCGATCCGACGCAGAACGCTCGCGCCAGTGTTTTGTTTTCCAAGCACCGATCGCATACGCACGCTACAGTCGCTACACTCTCGTCATCTTGTCTTTGAATACCTACTTTACTTACCTAAACAAAATACGTAACGATTACTGAATAAAAAATCACAGTGATTCTCAATATACTTTGTTGTTAAGCTTCAGTTTTTATTGACATAGTGTGCTATACTCTAATATATTTTGTCATTAACACTCATCAAATGAAAATGAATGTTGTCCCTCATTAAAATGAAAGATAGTTTCACATTGGTGGTTTATTTATGTATATCTACATTTTTATATTATTTTGAGTCCGACGTTTCGGTTGCTTTTATGCTTTACAGCTTCCGTGGTTGCGGTAACTCCGCGAAAATGTCGAATCGAAAAATGTAGAAATACTTATTATGTATTTCCGTATGTATTACACCTTATGTAAACCGCAATTTACACCGTTAAAGTATCTTTCACTTTAATGACTTTGGCCAGCCAAACCAAAGAAATATATAAGTAGCTCAGAAAATTTAAGAGTCTGACTAACCTGGAAGTTCTAGGCGCGGGAAATAAAATAGATCGGCAAGCTTTTAGGTGTAGGTATATTAATGTGGAGCCTTTTTCTCGTAAAATAAGTATTATATTTTCTTACAACTTATAAATTATATTAGAGGTTTCACATATTAATGACATTATATGATAGAGATTTTTCACATATTGCAATTAAACCCCAACCAACTTATTATAAATGTAAATCTGAATTTGTTTACATTTTGATTACACTTTCACGACTAAACCGCTGAAACGATCGTGATGACATTTATATAGACTATTGTGTTTTTTTACAGACTGATAATTATAATACATAGAGTTATCAAACTGTCGAAAAATGAGTGATTGAAGGAAGAGATTTAGTGGCGCTGAGTACAGGAAAAAGGCCAAAATAAAAAAAGATGAACAAGAATATGCACTTAAGAAGACCAGGAAAATAAAAGCTTTTTTTAAAAGTGAAAACGGCAGCGAGAGTTTACGTATTGCACAAGAGAACTCGAGGACTAGTAGTATTAAGGGAAATCAATATGGACAAGGTTCTATTCCGATTGCGGTGAAGAGTCTGTACCATTGTAATCAGTCAGACGTTTATTGACATTGAATCAACCATAAAACTAAACACAGCCTTATGGGAAATAAACGATTTAACGAGAGATATTATTGCAAGAAATGGTTTCGAACAAAACAAATCCTGTGATTTCACAAAAAGTGCGAGAATGTATCCCGATCATCGCCGTTATTTATCAAAAAATATATTTTACAGAAAAATGAAGTTAAAGAAAGGAATTGGCTCGTCTATTCGGAAAGCAAAGGCTCCGTATTCTGTGGACCCTGTTTGGAGCTAGGAGTATGATTTACGGCAATATCCTATCTTCCTTGACTGCTCAAGTTAACGAAGAAATCTCTTACTGGAAGAACATTTCAAAGAGGGTTGTTGCTGTAATAAAAGGATTAGCTTCTAGAGGTCTCGCTTTTAGAGGAAGTAACGAAAAATTTGGTGACCAGCACAGTGGAAATTACATTATGCTTCTAGAATTAATTTCAGAGTTTGACCCATTACTAACCAAACACATTGAAAGATATGCAAACCAGGGATCAGGAACAACTAGCTACCTTTCGAAAACTATCTGCGACGAATTCATTTATTTAATGGCTGAAAAAGTACTGATATACATCAGTGATGAGTTAAAAAATGCAAAGTACTTGCCTTTGATTGTGATTCAATATATCTTAGATAACGGAGAACCATGTGAGAGATTAATTAAATTCTTGCCTTCTCTGGGATACAAGGCTCAAGGAATGTTTGATGCCATTACTATAGAACTGGAAAAGTTAAACATCAATCTCAAAGATTGCCGTGGTCAGTCTTGTGATAATGCCTCTAACATGTCAGGGATTTACAATGGTTTACAAGCCAAAATTTAAGAACAAGCACAATTTGCTATGGTTGTTCCTTGTGCAGCTCATTCATTGAATTTGGTGGGAACCTCGGCCGCTGAGTCTTGTACAGAAGCCTGCTACTTTTTTAAGTTGCTAGAGGAGGTATATACTTTCTTGGTGAAGTCAACTGAAAGTTGGAAAAAATTAATGAATGAGCTAGAAAGAGGAAAAACACTCAAGAGAGTGAACCTCACTCGTTGGTCGGCTAGAGCAGATGTCTATAAAAGTCTAAGAGATTCGTGGAATGAAGTAACTACAGTTTTAGAAATGATTGAAAATGACAGTACAGAAAAACCGGTCCCGTGAAATGAGGCAAAGGGAATTCCCATCAAATTAGAAAAACTTGAAACTGCCTTCATGGTCGTATTTTGAAATGCTATTTCGGAAAGGTTAATTAAAGTGAGTGTTCAGATTCAGAGCTCATCTGTAGATGTATTGACGGTATCTTATCCCTATGGATCTCTAATAGAGTTCACAATCGCAGAAAACTTTGACTATTTCGAAGAAGAAGCAACTGAGATGAGCGCACTTAAGCAATATCAAGGTGAAATGAAGAGACAACCTAAAAGAAAAAAAAAATGACCGATGAAACAACGAATGAAGAATCTGAAATACCCTCCGGCTCCAGAGATTATTTCAGAGTGAACACCTTTTTGGTGATCCTTGATAGACTAAGAGCTGAAATACAGAGAAGGAATAATGCTTACTTAAACTTTGAGGAAAAAATTTCATTTTTGACCAAAATGACTGAACTTTCAGCACAAAGAGTTACAGAAAAAGCCGAGTCTCTCGTGAAATATTATACCTATGATTTAGAGGATGATTTGATTCAAGAGTGCGTGCATTTTCAGAGTCGCATTTGCTCTGATAAAAAATGCAGTGAAGCCTGGATCGAACTGACTTTTCTCAGTCTCTCAACGTTTTTGAGGAATCAATCTCTGTCCAATGTTCATCGTAACTTGGATATAGCTCTCCGCATTGCACTTTCCACTCCGGCTACAAATTGTTCTGGGGAAAGCAGTTTTTCCTGTTTAAAACGCGTGAAAAATTATCAAAGGTCTTCATTGTCTCAAGAAAAAATGAATTTTCTAGCTCTACTCGGCATAGAAGCAGAGATAATGAACACCATAAACTATGATGATATTATAGTTGATTTTGCTATTAAAAAGTCCCGTAAAAAATTGTATATCTTGTTTCTTTTTTACGCTCTTTCTTAATGACTAATTCATTCGTTTATTTAACTTTAAGGCCTTCTTTACTACAAATGGAAAATTATTATTTTAGAAAGGTATGTACATGGGGTGGCGGAAATAAAGTGACCTACACTCATAAAAAATATAAATCCGGCACTGAATCAAACTCCTCATGACGGGTACCTTAACGCGAAGCGATTATCCCTGTGACCTCATTCATTGTTAGTTTAATAAAATGTGTTAGTGTTTCTCGGACATTTAATGGGTGGTATGATTCGTGAGTCCCCAGTGTCCACATCTCGGGCTATATAATGATTCAGAGAGATAGATGGTAGATAGAAACCAACCCTTTCCGTATGTTCTTTTTCTAATTATGCACTAATGTTTGTGTTTAATTTGGATGGTTGATGGTATGAAAAGTAAATATGAGATTATCGAAATGCAGTTGATGCTGTTGACAGAAACATTCTTTCCTCCATCACACTCTGGTATTTCTTATAGCTCAATAACTTATTTTCTGCGTGTGAGGCTTTTTTAATGCCAATTTCAATTTTCCAAGCTAAAAATCAGCTTTTTTACTCGATAAATCAATAGTTCTTCTTTTGCCATGAATAACTAATTTTCATAGATTTCAGTTTTAATCGAATTCAAGTAATGTTGTTTTTACCGGTCCAGCAATTTTTAATATTGATAAACCAAGCTACTGTTAAATGCCGTCAATGTACAGGGTGCACCATTAGTGTGACAAAGTTCGATATATCCATTACTATAAAAGATATGGTATATAGTTGTATACGAAAATATATAAATAAAATAAAATAAATATAAAATAATTTCAATTATTTTGGTATTTATTTAATTTATCCGTCAAAATTAATTTAAACCCTAACAAAATTAATATGGCTATGTAGCCAATGTCAATGCCTTTCAAACGAGATATCACTTGCCATAAGGTCCTATTTAAAATTATTGGCCAGAGTGGCACTGTGACGTCATCTATTACTATAACGTCACCTGTTACCATTCGTAGAGAAGTTTACACTTTATTTTCACCCTCCAAATTTTAATAATGTAAGTGTAGCCGTTCAAAAGATACGAGGGAGGGAGGGCAGTTTTGAATAGCACTGTATAAAAACTTATTCATTACTATTTGAAATGAGCTTTCCTGTTGAAGAATTAACAGACATGGTTTGGGTATTGGGAGAATGTAGTAGGAGTTGTTTATTATGAATAAAAATTTACCAGGAGAGATATCCTGAACAAAGACAACCCATAAAATGAACGTTGGTAAGTTTGATGGATCGTTTCAATCGTACAGGTTCATTACTTTATGAAAAACATGGAAGGAAAAAAACTGCAGTTACTGAGGAAAATGAATTTAATTGTATGCTGGTAGTTGCGGACAATCCTCATGTTAGTACCCGTGAAATTTCGCGTCAACAGGATATCAGTGTAACGTCCGTCCAAAAAATACTGCAAAAAACAAGATGAATCCATACCGGATTCAGTTATGTCAAGAGTTACTCGACGATGACTTTCCGCGAAGATTTGCTTTTGGCGAGTGGGCTCAACAACAAATACATAATAAGATCGATTTCTTTGATTTTGTCTTTTTTGGAGATGAAGCGAAGTTTCATAAGAACGGTACCATGAATAGACATAATTTTCATTACTATTCCACAAATAATCCCTATCTTACATCAACTCAAAGTCAAAGTAGGTGGTCTCTGAATGTTTGGGTTGGTATAATTGGAGACCACGTAATTGGACCACATTTTTTCGATGGAAGAGTGAATGGTCTAATTTATTTAGGCTTTCTAGAAAATCATTTACCAAAACTATTGGAAAATGTTCCGCTGAACATTCGGCAAATAATGTGGATTTTACACGATGGAGCTCCGGTACATCACACTGCTTTAATTCACAATCATCTGAATACCAATTTTCCTGGAAGATGGGTAGGAAGAGGAAGACCCATTGCATAGCCACCTCGATCACCAGACTTGACTAAAATTGACTTTTTTATGTGAGGGTATGTGAAAAACCGTGTTTATCAATACCGCCAACCGCACAGACCGATATGAAGGAAAGAATACGAGAATCATTTCAGAGTATTAATGTAGAAACGTTGAGAAATGTAAGTCGATCTTTTGAAGATCGACTGCAAAGTCGTATTGACGATTTGGGTGGCAATTTCGAACATTTGGTATAGAATTAATTATGAATTTACAGTTCTCCTTTGACTGATGTTTTCTTACTTTTGTAAAAGAATTTGTTTTACTTTCATTTTCCTATACCTCACTTCGTTCAATACATTATTTTTTCAACTTTTTGTTGTTAAATTGACAATATCTCAGAAATTCATGATTTTAGGTATAGGGAATACCTCATAAAAATGAAAGTATATAAGGTGTCTTTCCACTTTTTGAAATAAAAAACAGGGTGATTTATTTGAAAAAATAGAGAAAATTATGTGTTCTACTCTTGGCTCGCCCTGTATTCAGATGTTGTAATATCCAAGAAATGGCACAATATGCTGAATAAAGACCTATATCAAAATATTACGTCTGCAAAATATTTATGTCAAATTGTTTCGTTTAGACTATACAAGGCGTTGAACAACGATTTCCATGTACAATTGGGCATAACTTCTAAAATACCCTATATACTTATATGACACTGTACATTGTAAGTATGAGGGAGGTGGTCCCAATCTTAATCTGAATTAATATATAGGGTATCTCAAAAAATGGTATGTTTGTTTCACCCTGGTGATAGGGAACACCCAGTACAAATGAAAATAATTTTGAAATGTGAAGTGTACAGAAATCTACAATCTTCGTTTATAACATTAATAACGGATATCTCGAACTTTGTCATACTAATGGCGCACCCTGTATAGAGAGTGGGAAATTGTAGCGCTCACACATAGAAACGGAAAAGTTACTGTTTATGCCAAAAATGTTGTTATATGAGAAATTTATTTGTTTTTAATCGCCCTTTTATAAATAGAATTCGTCTACCAAAGTTATCACTTCTGTTGAAGAGTAATTATCTAAATTTGAAATTTTTTTGAGATGATTCCATTTTGAATGAGACATTTATCAAATAGTGAAATATGCTGAAAAATTCCATGTTTCAAATATGAAATGGATACGTAAAACATTTTTAAAATACTGAGCTTAAATCGTTTTTAAATTTTCAAACAAAATAGTCCTACAACTCAGTAAACAGCTACATTTTATTTAGGTGTTTTGGGTTAAATCTTCATAATTTGAAGTCAGGATTCCACTGTTAAATGATTTATAATGATTTGTAATTCTTACAAGAACACTACGTTATAGCGGCATCATTGTATTGATTAATTTTGAATTTACGAATACCTAATATCAGTCAAAAGGGAAAAGAGATGTTATTATTTATTGTATTGCCATTATACACTATTGGGCATCAAATCAAATTTATAGTTGATATTTGTTAAAAAATTGTGAAAAATATGATGTATTTAGACTTAATGAGGGATTATATAACTTATAAAGGTTAATTATCACAATTTATTGAATTAACAAAACGTAGTACATAATCAAATACCAATAAGTGAAAGACGTAACTGCAACCCAAATGTCATCCTTATTAAAATGAATATTTCACAAAATATTAGTAATTAGTTACTTTTTAGCTGTTTTCCAATTCTCAACAAAGAATAATTATCAATAAAAATATCATCAATAATGTTTTGAGTCCCTGGTTCAAACCTTACATTGGGAAATATCTCCATGATAATATATTTTTTGTAATGACCCTATTACATTGTTCCATTAGCGAAACCTAAGAACAACTAAATTTTGATATGATTATAATTTTTTTTCTAATAACGAAAAATACTATAAAACTCAGTCATAACACCAATTTTATAATCCTAGTTAGGCAATAGTTATTTATTGAACTTCGAAAACACAAATGTGGTGAATTACTTGGATTTGAGCGTTTTGGTTTCTCGATATAAAACTGTTGCTTTTATATCATAATTACCGACTCTTACATCATAAGTTTTTTTTATTCCAGATGCCAAAGGCCAACTGATGTTCTATTTCAATTTTACTTTCTCGTAAAACCAAACATTTCTAATGCGTTTTATACTAGTTCTTGTCTTGTACCGCTCATAATAAGAATAAAAGTGCATTGTTCTCTCTCTCTCTCTCTCTCTCTCTCTCTCTCTCTCTCTATATATATATATATATATATATATATATATATATATATTTCGAAGGGAGAACAACTACTTTCCTGGCTATATGCCGCGACGAGTACTGGATTAAATCTCCTTTGATGAAAGAGACGGAGACGGGCTTTTTGTCGAGACAGACAACTTTGATGGCTAGCAATTGGGTGCTCATGTTAAAATTTTATCCCCCTTTTTTAACATAAAAACGAGATTTTTAATGAAATATTTCACTTAAGTGAATTTTGCAATTTTGGCAGTATCATTACAGTTACCTTGATGTTTAAAAATGTCAAATTACAAATCGTTCATCTATCACCGATTTTTGTGATGATGTTCTCTAGTTCTATCTTTATTTAACGAATGGATTAGCGTATCTGTTCATCTTTCGATTTTTACTGTGGATTTTAATAGAGAGTCCCAGTTTTTATCTTTATCTAACATTCATATAAAGGCTTTCTCCATCCGTGTCTGTAAAATCGGGAGTCAACTGCTGTTCTTAGTAAGGTAGTAGTTAATATCTTGATGTTAACTACAGGTCACTTAAGTGACGTCACGATCACGAAATATTCAATAATGATAAAGTTGACTTTTTAATTTGATATATGTGTGAATAGGGCACAAATTATCGTAAACTATATAATGCAATGGTTATTATTTGATTGAATCGAACTGTTAATTATGAAAAAACATTAGCTTATATTCTATTTGAGCACCGGATTGAGAAGTTCTCGTTCGAAGTCTCCAATCCGAACTGATGACAATAACAGTCAATGCTGCTATTTGGTTTGTATGAGCCTACATGTACTTCCGTTTCCACTTGCGAACCAAAAGTACAGGTTTTCCGCCGTATCTCACAGTGAAATGTGAAGTAAAATTTCATAAATTTCGAGGTGGGTCTAATATATTGTAGTTGGTTCTCACTATCACCTCTGACAAACATTGAATGAAATTTAACACGTTAAGCTCATAGACTATAGACATGGCGTTCAATCCCATTCCATGGGATGCTGTATACGGATCGAAGTAGGGCAGAATTAGACAATGAAAACAAGATTCATGTTGAATTGATTATGACGAAAACGACACATAGAAAACAAGTGAATATGATATTATAGTAGAAGAGCCCACGACAGTAAACCTGTAATGATAGGGCTCTAAAAGTCGTACATATAATTCGTCATTTCATTCATAAGAGAGCACAGCCATGTCTAGGAGCGTCAACGCTATAAAAAATTTTTTCTTTAGCTTACTGTAATTTATTTTTTCATATATTTATTATTCATACAAATCTTATGGTTTTATTTCATGAATACATATGTAGTTAGGTACATTGTGCAAAATAATAAATCTTTACAAAATAAAATAAAATTGACAGAATCCATAAAATTCACAAAATGTAGACACCTGAACAAATAGTTATATGTAAATCTTCGTATACTTTTTCCTAAATTAATTGAATTGTGTGAGGATCGACAAAACCCATAAAGTTCTTCATAGAGATATAAAGATTAAATGCTCCAAGATTGTTTTGCGAAAAATTCTGGTAGAAACTGTCCATTCCAGATCTATCAATGTTTTGAATTTATACGCAAGTCGAAACATGTTTACCGTAGGTGTGATCTCGAGATGTTAAATGATGGAGGAATATTAAACATTGGAATCAGGCGCATTCGTCTAGGTGGCACGTTGAATCTAATTGAAGACAAACGTTTAGGGGAGTTAATTCTATTATTCATAATACCTTGGCAACGGTTGCTATTAACAGACCCATAACGCCCGGGGCGTTATGGAGGGCATTATGAATCGAAACGCCTGCTGAATGTTTTTTTATGTAGTTCAATAAATTAATTACTCAGAAAAGTTTTATTCATAATTGTACAAAAAAAGGGCACTAATTATTTTCTCTCAAATAGAAATTACAATTTTCAAATGTTCCTGAAAAATTAGTACCAAGTTTGAAGCTCTGTGAGTTGACCGATGATGAACTCCTCAATGTGCATTCGGTTTCGTTCGGATACGGAATGGGCTATCATTCTAGCAATTTTGTTCTTCGAAGAGATACTTTCTTCAATAGATATAGCTCTCTGCTACCGTACTACTCTTCCATTTTCCATGTAATTTTAGTGTTTCAAACGTCGTTTAAGATAATTTTTTCGTGAAAAATAAAATCTTATATGCACCACGAGCGTTACTAGATCCTATATAACGCACTTGGTACATAAATAGCTATAGTGTCATGGGCTCTTAGACTAGTGTATCTATAAAAGTAAGACTAATTACGTTTCGCATATTAATATCACTGATATGAGAACCATAAAATTCTACGTACTGAAAACAAAAAAAAATACATTCTTTGACTAAACAGATGTCTAATGGACAATTGGAGAACGGGATAAAGCGGGATGGAATTGGTCTTAGTTTAAATATATAATTGAAAAATTATTTTACTCGCAGACATAAATAATGAGTCCAACTCTGTAAAATATGTGTTGCTGGCGCTGGCTCAAGCAGTACAAGTGTTACTGGTCCGAACGGACTGTAATTTCAATTGGGTCACTTTGAAGGAAATCGAAAGTAATTGAAATAAAGATAATGTAACGCAAAGTAGACCACATTCGCTTTTATATTTTTATTATTAAAAACCTGTTACGAGTCGTGCTTCCTGCTAATTGGTAACTAAACACGATTATATCGAATGAATTAAACAAATTGTTCCATAACCATGGACAACGAGTTTTTGATAATACTGATAAGATTCTCCGTTTTTATCTTCTTTGGCAATGAAACCTTCAAAATACTGATTGAAAATTGTCATTTAAATAAATAACAATTAGTATAATCTACCAATTAACAGAGCAGGAATTATGCATCATACTTGAATACTACTCTGTCATTTATGTTCACCATTTTGCGAAATAAAATATTGAGGCATTACTCTTTGCAACAACAGAATTGACCGTCATCTTCACATCATCAGTTACATCGATCGCCAACAAACCTTTTGAAAATTACTGACATGGAAATTAGAATTTGGACGTTTGACAAATAATACTAAATCAATTTATAATTGGGATATCTGTTATCACATCAATATTTCTACAGAAACTTGAAATAGGGGTTAAAGGATTCTATTTCAAATTACGTCTTCAAAAAAGGCTGTTTATTTTTTTGGGGTATTTATCTGTTTGAACAAATACTTATTAGCTCTTTAAGCACTTCAAGAATTTTTTTAGAGAATGATATGTATGTTATACCTACGGGAAAGTCATGATTTTCTCTTTAAATACTTGTTAGTTCCTTTGGACTTTATCTCTTGTATTCAGATAAGTGAAACTTCTTCCTAGAAAGATTTATTACTTCTTTCGCACCTTCATGTGTTAATGTTTCCTTCACTATCAGCCTTTTGATGTTTCTGACAAACATGTATAAATATTTGACATTGGATTCTATAGACAGTAGCGATTGATTGGCTTCTTTGATCCTCCAAGTGTTTGACTAACGGTTAAATAAATTACTGTAACATTTGAGGAGTTTTTGGACAAATGTAGCGTCTTTCCAAACGTAGTTAGTAGGTTCATGGCAATGCAAGTGCACACCTTATTTCTTTCTATTTCTATCGACATGTTCATCTAGTAACGAATTGGTAGAATAAACAGGAGTTTGCATACTATTATCAGATGTTTTCAGGCATCATACCAAGAACGCCGTACATGAGAGCAGAAGAACAGAGAACCAATATCGTTACCCGTTAGCCCTTAGATATCGTATCTCATCGACAACGGCAGTATCAACTCAGTGGTTTGCAGAACATGGAAGGGTTCTTGGATTGCGAATTGTTTATAGACGGATAAGAAGGTTTGAACTTTTTCATACCAACCCTCAGTTGGTGTTATATAGCCAGACAAACCTTAAACTACTTCCACCAGGCTTAAATTTGTCTTATATCTTGGCCCCCAAGATCCCCAGATTAATCCCCAATTGAACCTATGTATGACATAATTGGTAGAAGGTTAAGAAATTCACAGCGCCCTCCTCAAACACTGATGGCTCTTCGACATGAGATAGAGCTGACGTGGAATGAGGATATTGGTCACCTGATTATGAGCCTTTATAACGAGAAAACCTACTAATCCTTAGTGCTCGCTACAGATGTGCGGGTTGTCTCACGTGGTACAAACCGTGCTCGCCAGTCGAGTAGCTTCGAGTCGAAGAAGGGGTGGATTCTTAAAAAAAATTATTAAGTTTTAAAAAGGGCGCCAGAGAAGTTTAGGCAAGCACCCAAGACTTCTTAAGTTAGCCCACAACTCCTCAGTGGGTTAACGACACTAACTACACACTCCAAAGGTTAAACTGATAGGTAAGTTATTATAAAAAAAATAAAAGTCCGCAAGTATCCCCTGATTGAAGTTTTTAATTATTCACTTTGGACCATAGG
Source organism: Galeruca laticollis (assembly GCA_963921935.1). Lineage (NCBI taxonomy): Eukaryota > Metazoa > Arthropoda > Insecta > Coleoptera > Chrysomelidae > Galeruca > Galeruca laticollis. The sequence goes on from OY998183.1 coordinate 65,917,801, forward strand.
TCTCTTTTCAAAGTATTTATTACAATTTTACAACAAAAATGTCTCAAATAATATCTGAACTCAGCTGAAGGCTGTAGACTCAGAATGTAGTTAGGCTGAAGGCCGGAATCTACATAAAAACTCAAATCGCAAACTAAATTATCAGTTACAGCGAAGTCGCAGCTTGAATAAATAACTGACAAGCAGGTTCTATAAACTCTGAGCAAAGCTGAGGGCTTCAAACTCAGGGTGCAGAAGAGCTGAGGGCCCCAAACTACACCGATGTCTCAAATCTACAAATATAGAGAAACGAACAAATGGTTTATGTACAATTTCTCAAAATACAATGGAAAATCTAATGCCAAAAATTACCAGTGTCACAGTTACATGGGTTCACACTTCCGCAATTTATACGAATATGAATATAAATATAAATAAATGCATAAGCATAAAATTCAAATAGTAAACGAGCTTAGCGTTGCTAAAAGACAATATAAATCAAAATTATGTACGGCGCAAAATTATTTACATAAAATCGTTAGAGTTCGAAAACTTAACTAAATAACGCAGTACCCAGGTACGTACCGTAGTATCCTAGTGTTCAGAGCCAACAGCCCAATACTTTAAACTATGAAGCAAATTATTACAATTTTAAATACAAAGTGAAAAGTGAATTTATACTAATTGCCGCAAAAAGAGAGAAATAAAAACTTTACACAAAAAATTGTGAAATGTGACGGATAAAGGTGAATGTACAAATGTATGAAGAATAAAAAAAAGCAAAACTGTTCACTTATCCTTCTTCCGGACCCAGAACAGCAATTGATTTCGCTCCAGAATATTCCAGCTTTCCTGGAACTGGTCTCACTGACTCCTTAAGCTTCAATCAGCGAATTAACATCCACATAAAAAAAACCCTTGAAATATACAAACGAATTAGCCTCTTCATAGGGTTTACCTTTTTACCCCAGTCAAATTTTCGACGTCCCCCCGTAATATCCCATTATACTGACTATATTATCACTATATTCACAAATAATCATACATCCTGGCTATTAACTGTATAAAAGCCATTTACACTGAGAATAAAAACTATATGACTGGTTTTTTACGCTTAGCAAAAAAACTACGATACCAAAAAAACTCATAATATAAAAACTACGTCGCTGAACACATCCCTGAATAATATTCAGCCCCCGTGATATATTCTTTTCTCAAAAAAAATGTACAAAACGAAAATGAACTGATAAGAATTTGTGAAGTGTATCAAACTATTTCATGAAATCCAGATTACATACTCCAATAAACTACGATTCAAAACTAAAATTCCGACGTTAGAAATTTACCACGTGTTTCCTAATTCCACCAATTCTACTGGTATCCTTGATCATCGGCACCTCCTGGACCAGTAGATTAACGGGTCAGACCTGCCAGATGTTAACTTAAGCGATATTTTTCCTCTACGTAGAATTTATCAGGATTTTCCGTGGAACAACGCTATGGCTCCCAGAGCACATGCAAAATTTAACACTAGAAATGTGTGTTTACACGTTGACGGCACATGGAGGACTGAATACTTCGCGCAGTCAGCGCTTTTAGTTCTCCCCGTCGACAAGCTTGCCAACATCAATTTTTCGCGTTACACCTTGACGCATTAGGAGATTTGTAACAAATTGTGGGGCTACAACCGATTAATAAAGTTGATAAGCAGAAACTTTATCCTCCCCCGAAGTTTAATAATTTACATATCATGAATTCCCTGATAGGTATGCCAAATAATACCAAAACGTATAATTTTTACTGGGTATTCAGGTTTTCATGTCAGTGAAATGACCTGGCTTGTTTATTCTTGACGCTATTCAACTATCAATTAGTTCCTCCAAAATAATCAACTTTGTTTTCATTACATGTCAGTATCTATTAATCCCATGCAACAAAAAGTTACAATGATTAAGCAAAAGAATTGTCGAAAATTAACCCAAATTGTTGTTATCATTTTTCTACCGTCGGCATATTAAAGAAACGTGAAAAGAGTTTCAACACCAACCAATCGAAAACAGAATTATCTGACGTCTTTCACCAAATGTTCTTCATTTGAACTACTGATGTATATGCTCCAATCTGAATGAAATGATTACTTTTTAGAAAACCATCTAAAATAACTCCCAATACAATCTTATTAATAAAATTAAAGATGTACCTAAGGTTATCATGTTTCCGTGAATAAGCTCGGCTAAACATTATATTGCTCCACTGTCATGAGGCAGTTTCTTTATGTATAAAAGAACACAAACGAACGTTAGACCTACAATTTCACATTGATGTCATTAATCGGTCAAGTTGAAAATTCTCTGACCATGAAAATATAAACAACAAATAATAGCTCCTCTTTCATTATTTCGGAATTAATGAAAGTAAAATCATATGTTTGCATTATTCAATTTTTGTCTATTATTTCAAAGAAAGTTCTCGAGTAAAACTAATTTTAGTATCAAGGCAATTTTCACTTTATCAGTCGGATTAATTATTGTAATTTTTATTTTTTTCAACAATTAGTTTTAATAAACATAAATGATAGATGTGTTAAAATGTGCATATCATTTCTTATAGTTTCTTACAAGATGTAGGAAATATTTTACGTGAATCTTTTCAGTCCAGGAGGAATTGGAGCATGAGTACCGAAAACTATTCCACCTCAATTTTTTCATGCGAACCCCATTTAAATTGCCCTACTGATGATATATATGCATGTTGCCATGGGGGAACCCCGTGCCATATTTTTTAAACCGAAATTGTTTGAACAATTGGAAGGAATTGTTATTTTTCAAACGGACAATTTTTTTATATTCTATATTAAAATAGAAATGAAAAAGGTCCCACGACTTGTCAGTCACGATAATGTTAATATTTTTAGAGATGTGAATTTGTAATGGTACAAAAAATCTGAAATTTGGGTACATTTGACCCATGAAAAATATATTAAAAAAATAAAAGTAACTTTTTTAATTCTTTAAACCATAGTTAACAATATTCCTAATGGAAATTTAGAAAAAGTTCATTGTTTATATAAAAAAAAGTTGCGAATTTTAAATACCATGTTTATTATCTTCGACCGTTGTTAACTTCACCCAGTGGGGAACAATTTATGGACCGTAAATAGCATAGTTGTAAATAAAGACCAAGTACATAGTTCGACCCTACGCAGGGACGTCTTTAAAAATTTGAACAAAGTAGAAATCAATTGCTTCTTACCGTAGATACAGGGACTTTTGTTAATTCACTTGTCACGGTGAAAGAAGTTGAACACCCTTTTTCAATTAGAGTTTGGTAAACATTTTTTATTATCGTTTTTGCGTCACTTGACAAATGTTTTCTTTAAACCTTCCTGTTGTCCGAAACATCATCTTCAGTATCACTGTTGTCACTACTTTCAATCACTTCATTCTCTATTTCCATTTCATTCGACACAATGTTTTCCCATGGACGAAACACTGCCATTTTTATTTGCAAAATGCACAACTATGAAAAGTCACAGACTGATAGACTGCACCCTTGCTTTACCTGGTTGGTGATTACTCCGACCCTGTTAGGACGTAGGTATAAAGAATAATTTCTAATTTATGAGGAGGCAGTATCTATGGTCTTTATGCATTCTTGTTGTATTTAACATTTACACAATGCTCCCTGTCATAAACACGGTATTTCAAATTCGGAAGTATACCTGTTTCTTAACTGTTAATTTCTCGCGCTCACAAGTATGCATCACTACCTTTCAGTATCGCCGAACAATTATCACTGAAATACAAAGAATGATCAGTTGAGAGTTGACACGCACTAACTTGTATTACTTTTCCGCCCAACCTATCTAATATGTGAGAAAAGTATTGGCTTAGCCACAAAAAAATTGGAATTTTGAAAAAAAATTTTGAGTTATTTTCACGTTTTTCATCAAGAACAACACGAAAAAACGGTTCTTAGAAAAAAATCTTGTGTGTATGTCGTCGTCGTCGTCTTCGTCGTTGTCGTCCTCCACTTTTCGTTACATGTCTTGTTACCATGATACAGCCTCCGGAGTGCAACAAGTTACCAATTTTATGATTGAATATTATTCAGAACATCTCACAGATGAACCCTCTTGATTTTCAGCTCACAATAGCCAGTATAACGAGTGCTATGGTACTTGAAGTACGACATATTTGTAATTTTTTGAGAATTTTCAGTTTGCTAGCACGATACAGCCTCTGGAGTGAAAAAGTCACCAATTTTATGGTTGAATATTATTCAGAATATCTCACAGATGAACCCTATTGATTTTCAGCCCACCACAGCCAGTATAACAGGTGTTATAGTATTTTAAGTACAATATTTTTGTCGTTTTTGGAGAAATTTCAGTTTGTTAGCACGATACAGTCTCCGGAGTATATACAAGTGACCAATTTCATAATTGGATATTACACAGGGCGTCTCAAAGATGAACTCTATCGATATTCAGCTCATCAAAGCCAGTACAACGAATGCTATGGTACTTGAGGTACCAAATTTTTGTCATTTTTGAAAAATGTTCAGTTTGTTAGCACGATACAGCCTCCAACGTGTATAGAAGTGACCAATATTATGATTGAATATTGTTCAGGGCGTCTCACAAATATATGTAGATGGACCTTATCAATTTTCATCTCACCAAAGCTAGTACAACGGGTGCTATGGTACCTGAAGTGCCACATTTTTTGTCCTTTTTGGTGAAATTTCCGGTTGTTAGTACGATACAGCCTCCGGAGTGTACACAAGTGGCTAATTTTATAATTGCATATCATTCAGGGCGTCTCAAGAATGAACTTCATTGAGATTCGGCTTACTAAAGTCAGTACAACGAGTGCTATGGTACTTGAGGTACCACATTTTTGTCATTTTTGGATATTTTTCAGTTTGTTAGCACGATACAGCCTCCAGCGTGTATACAAGTGACCCATGATATGACTTAATATTGTTCAGGGCGTCCTTTAGATGAGCCCTATTGATTTTCAGCTCACCAGAGCCAATACAACAGGTGCTACAGTACCTTAAGTACGATATTTTTGTCATTTTTGGGGAAGTTTCAGTTTTTTAGCACGATACAGCCTCCGGAGTATATGCAAGTGACCAATTTAATGATTGGATATTATTCAGAGCGTCTCAAAGATGAGGACTATCGATATGTAGCTCACTAAAGCCAGTACAACGGGTGCTATGGTAAATTTTTGTCATTTTTGGAGAATTTTCAGTTTGTTAGCACGAGACAACTTCCAGAGAGTATACGGTTGATCATTTTTATGATCGAATATTGTTCAAGGTGTCTCACAGATGTACCCTATTGATTTTCAGTTAACTAGAGCAAGTACAGCGGGCCCTATAAATCCAGATATACTAAATTGTTTGTACATATTTGTAGAAATTTCGGTTTGTTAGCACGATACATCTCCCGAAGTGTATACAAGTAACAATTTTATGATAGAATATTGTTGAGGGCCACAGATGCGGAAAAGTTAGTTTTAATCTTTAAAACCGTTAATTTTTAGGTGTCCTCAACTTTCGTGAAAGGGATCACAGATAATTCACTTTGAATGGATTCTACAAAGAACCTTGCAGTGCAGAAGTAGCCAATAAAAATATTGATATCCTAGTGAATGGAATGAATAAATTCAACAGCCAGAAAGCTCAACAAATCTTTTCAACAAGATGGCATATATAAAATAAAATTCAATCAATACAAAAAATCATGTATGTTATCACCAAATTAAAATTCTCTGTTAAATATCTCGATTTTCATTTGTAGTTGTGTTTTATCTACACGCAAAATTTGAAATCCTGTACACTGCACTCTCAATCACTTGTTCAAAATAAAGTGAAATAATATACAAATTTGTTAGATATATTTTGATTTGTGATATAAGAATAAAGCACGCGAGAGGAGTTGGTGCTATATGACAGTAGAGAGATAATACGGCATAAGGGCCAGCAATCGTGTAGCACTACTAGAGTGAAACAGACGAGGTCTTTATGCAGCGTTCTCTCTCTACTCTATATAAGGACAAATTTTCTAATTGTCAATTAATTAATAACTATTTCCAAATACCATTTACTGTTGCTAAAATTGCATCGGGATACAACAACAAAGCCTACACCAAACACAAGTCTGATAACTGATACTCAATACTAATTACACAAATAATAGTACCGAATACCAAAAATATGCCATTTTTTCGGATTCTCAGTCGACGTTACTAGCAATCAAGAACTCGCCTATCAACCCCCTTCTTGTCGATATTATGCAAAAATGATACAAGCTTCAATATCAAATGGATATATAAATATCCCTCAGTTACAAGCTATCTGCTTAATACTTTGTCTTGAATCAAAATCCATCTATATCCTCACTCTCCAGACCTCCTGGAAGGGGGAGTAATTTAGTACTTTGACCTAGGGCGGAAATTGTTGCTAATCCGGGCCTGATTCGACGTAGGAAACTGGGTGTATATTGAAAACGTTAGGTAACAAACTCAACAGGAAAAAATTGGATCAACTGAAAATTGGAACATAACAAATCATAGAAAAGATATCAAATTCCTAAGAATCAGATAATCCACGATTATCTGTTATCATAGTAATTTTTGATGACCAATGTCAATATTTTGCGTAAAATTAGACATATTTGTTGAGAAAATTTAATTTAGCTTGTAAATAATAGTTTGTAGAAAGAATAGATTTAAATTCTTGTTTCTCTATTTACGGGTAAATATTTGACATTATTGTTAATAGGATTAAGTATAAAATAAATCTTTATTTACGGAGCAACACTTTAAGTTTATCTAACAAACTCACGATTTGAAATAGCATTATAAATATAAAATAATTTTGTCTATGATAACTTTCTTTTGTATCATTCTATTATGCGTCTAGCGCAATTCCTATGATTCATGTATGAAACTTGAACCAATTCAAAATGCAAATATTAGATCCCTTAATAAAGAAGATATTAAGCACACTTAGACCTGTAATATTGTATTTTATTATCCGATTCAACTGTTTAAATAGGAGTCTGAAAAAAATAGTTTTTTCCTTTAATTTGAAGTGTTAATTTTATTCCGTAGTTAATGAGTGGTTGAAAAATAACGATTATCCTTTATTCCACCATCACCTACTGCTACTGTATTTTCCATCTAGTACCAGTCTATTCAGATTGCACGTTTCAAATCTAAATAGTATACTTTTACCAATACTCTGTTTTGTAGTAAGAGTTGCCTATGTGTAGGTTCCAAATTTGTTATCTCAGGTCATAACTATAACAATTTCAAACAGCCGTAGATTCATAGAACTTTTAATGATATAATTATAGTTAAAAAAATTGTGGAATTCTGTTGCTAACATAAAAAACTATTAATTTCAATTAAGAAAGGTTTATTGCTTGCACAATTTATAATGATTGAGAGAGAAGTTATTTGACGTTTACATTTTTTTCTTGAGAGCTAATATTGCTTGACATTATCATATTTTTTTTAAACATAAAACTGCCCTGCGGGAAAACACAAAGAAAACTCAAATTAATTAATTAAACCTCTCTATGGCTAACATTTACTTATACTAATATAAAGTTGGTATGGCTCAACGTAGCATAACTAGTAAATGACTACTAAATAACCTTAGTTCTACACAGGCCTTGAAAATGTAAAATCTGTGACATCACTAGTAAAGGGTGTAATGGACCTCGAATTTAAAATCCCTTCTATCTGAATAATAAATGTATCAAATTATTCATAAATGTTAAATTTATGTTTCCAATTATTCTTTTAAAATGGAATTTTGCTGATTTCACACCAGCCTCCCAGAGCCCTCCCCAGGTTGGGATAAAGCTCTAAGAATAAATTTGAACTCTACAAAGTGCATTACAATAGTCTGTAACAGCCATCTGGTGAATCTGAGATTTACATAAGTCATACAATTGTTTTAATTGGTTTTTGGCTCCCTTGAAGGTAGCAGCATTATCGCAGTGTACTGTATGAGGAAGGCCTCTTCGCGAACAAAACCTTTTAAAGGCTGCAATGAAGCATTCTGTTGTCATATCCGAAACTTTCTCCAAATGAATACATTTTGTGATAAAACACACAAAAGGCAGACTTACCCTTTTGAGATTACAGAAGGTCTCATACTTGATTGCTTTACATTGAAAGGTCCACAGTATAATATTTGCATCGTTAGTAATTGATTTCAATGTTCAATTATGTAATTAACGTTGAATTAAATTAAAAATAATCTTTTGCGTTCGACACTCTTTATTCAACCACAACTGACATTGACATTCCTCGCCTCCTCTACCGTGGGTACCAACCTACATAATTACAAAACCCTAACATCTCCCTTTTTATAAAATAAAACGAGTTTGTGAATAACAAAATTTCGTGAAACTAGTTTAAGCTAACGGCTACATCAAAGTTATTCTACATTACTAACATTCTCGATTAATTTACAGATTCAGTCTCTGAGGTGGCTTTACGTTCCGTCCACTGAAAGTAACTTTATTCTGAAGTAAATAATCTTTATCAGAGTCTGATTCTGAAGTTACATTTTCTGGATCTATGCTACTATCACCATTACTTTGTGTCTCTCTTTCTAAATCACCTTTATGTTTTCCTTCTTTTGTCTTCTCTTTTTCCACAAGCTCTGTTTCGCTCTCTCTTAGAGGGCTTTCTTTTTCATTTGTATTTTCCTCCAAATATTCCAGTTCATTTTCTAAACTTATATAATGCTTAATACTATTTAAATTATTAATAGGTTTTATAGTAGGTGGATTTTCAAGTAGAAAATGGTTCTCTTGTGTTGTTCTATAAGGCTTTATAAATTTTCTATTCCGGAATAAAACTGAATCATTTTCTACTTTTACTTTATAAGTCCTATCTCTTACTCTGTTCAAAATAATTCCTGGGGACCACATTGAACCTGGCTTAGTTTGTACATAAACCCTTTCACCGTTTGATAATAGTTCGAGATTTTTAACACCCTTTTTGTTATAGTACTTTGAACTTTCTTTTTGTCTTTTATCTAGAAACTTAACATATTTTTCTCTATTTACAATTTTGGGTATTAATTTACTATTTTTACATGGTAATATAGACCTTAATTTTCGTGAAAATAATAGTTCAGCTGGCGAGTTAACACCATCTACTTCCATGTTTCGATACAAGAGTAAGGCCATATTAATGTCCTTTTTGTCCTCAATTACTTTTTTAAATATATTTTTAGCTGTTTGGATATTTCTTTCTGCCATCCCATTGGACTGGGCATAAGAAGGTGACGACATTACATGATTAAACTCCCAATTTTTAGCAAATGATTTAAATTCATCAGAGTTAAATTGTGGGCCTCCATCAGACACAACTGTCAGTGGAATGCCATGTCTTGCAAATAGAGTTTTCAAAATCTCAATTATACGGCAACTGTTAGCCGTATTACTTAGTTTTTCTATTTCAATAAATTTAGAGTAATAGTCTACAACTAATAAATATTTTACTCCCCTTAGCTCAAAGATGTCACAACCAACTTTGTTGCAAGGCAATGCAGGTATTTCATGGGACATAAGAGGTTCAGATTGTTGAGATTTAGAATATTTATTACATAAGTGACATTCTGAAATTCTTTGAATTATTTCATTTTTCATGGTTGGCCAAAAAATTGAGTCCCTGGCCAATTTAAAACATTTATTTATGCCTAAATGATTATAGTGTACCCTATCTAACATTTCTTTTTGTAAGACTTTTGGAATGACTATGGCATTTCCTTTAAAAACTAGATCTTTTAATATTGTAAGTTCACTTCTATATTTCCAGAATATTTTAATATTTTCTGGAAACTTTTTAAAATGTTTAGGCCATCCCTTTAAAATTATATCTTTTAATGATTGCAAGGTAGAGTCTTCTGCTGTTTTTATTTTAAATTCACTTAGTTTATTTTCTGTTATGTTTATCTCTGCTATGATACTGCAAACATGCAACTCTACTTCTTCATCCAAACTATTGTCAGTCTCATCTTTACAATAAGCCCGTGATAGAGCATCTGCAATTATCAATTGTTTGCCCGGTTTGAATTTAACTGTGAAATCATATTTTTGAAGTTGTAAAAGCATGCGTTGAAGTCTAGCAGGACATTTATTCAGTGGTTTTTTAAATATTGATATTAGAGGTAAGTGATCTGTTTCGACAATCACCCTTTTAGCAAAAACATAGTCATGAAACCTCGACAGGCCAAAAGTGATGGCTAGCAGCTCCTTTTCGATCTGTGCCCACCTTGTCTGCGTTTCCGTTAATGCTCTAGATGCATAGGCACATGGTAAATTGTTCTGCAATATGCAAGCCCCTAGCCCTGACTTAGAGCTGTCTACCGAAATTACAGTCTCTGCATTTACATCATAAAATTGTAAAACTGGTTTATTAGTTAAAGCATTTTTCAATTTTTCAAAGGATTCTTCCTGCTCCGCTTCCCATTTAAATTGAACATCTTTTTTAAGAAGAATTCTTAGTGGTTCTGTTGTAATTGAAAAATTCTCTATAAATTTACTTACATACGTTAGCATACCTAGGAGACGCTGAACATCTTGCCTAGTTTCTGGTTTGGGCATATTTTTTATTGCTTCAACTTTATCATTTGAAGGTGCCAACCCTTCACCTGAAATTATGTGACCTAAGTATTTAATTTGGTTCTGCCCAAATCTACATTTTTTAAAATTAAATTTTACATTATTGGCTTTCGCTATTTCGAAAATATTTTTTAATCTCTCATCATGCTGCTTTTTATTTTCTCCCCAAACTATGATATCATCGATATAGATATCAGATCCTTCAATTTGAAAAATTTCTTTGAATTTAGTTTGGAATACCTCTGGGGCCGAACACAACCCATAAGGCATCCTTAGGAACTTAAATCTCCCGAAAGGTGTTCCAAACGTACACAAATCAGAACTTTCTTTATCTAAAGGTATTTGGTAAAACCCTTGAGTTGCATCTAAAGTGCTGAAAACTTTAGCATTTTTTAATTTACAAGTAATTTGGTCTAAGGTGGGTATTGGAGTATATTCTCTACTTATAACTTTATTTAAGTCTTGTGGATCTAGACATATGCGCAATTTATTATCTGGTTTTCTTACTATGACAAGAGCATTTACCCAACGTGAACTACCAGTTACCTTTTGTATAATATGTTGACTTTCAAGATCTTCTAAGGTTTCTTTTAAGCTATTCAAAAGTGGTAAGGCCACTCTTCTAGTGGGGTGTACTACAGGTTTTGCATTTTTATCGATATCTATGTGGTAAGTACTATTTATACAGCCTGTTCCAGAAAATATATCTTTATACTCATTTATTAGTGTGGAGTAGTCCGAGCTTTCAGAAATGTGTAGTGACTCTATTCTTTTAATCAAATTTAACTTTATACTAGAATCTAAACCAAGTATGGCTTCAGTATTAGAATTTACAATAAAAAAGTTAAGTTCAAACAACTCATTATTTTTATAACATGCAATTGAACATTCTCCAACCACTTTTAAATTATCCCCTGTATATGATTGTAATTTTACCTGTGTTTTGTTTACTTTTACTTTTGATATCCCTAATGTTTCAAAAATCTTTAGTGGAAGTATGTTTGCGACTGCTCCTGTATCGATTTTGAAAATGACAGTGTTATTGCCAATTTGAATTTCAGTGGTCCATGATTTATTTATAGAATTTATTCCAAGTTCACTAACCGATATTGACCCTATAAACAAGGAATTATCATCTTTTGAAAATGTCTGTATTTCACTAACTTCATTTGTTTCGTTTACTTCGTTAACTCTCCTGTTTTTGAATTGCTTTTTATAACAGACATTTTCAAAGTGATTTTTATTTTTACAGAAATTACAAACCTTTCCGTATGCAGGACAATTATTTAATTTATGTGTGCCACCACATTTAAAGCAGTTTTTAATTAATTTAGTTGCATACCCCTGTTTACCGTTTGCGAATGACTTTTTAACTTCGAATATTTCACTTTCTTCATTGTTGGGTAGTCTACTTCCCATCAATTCACTTCGTAACTTGGATGATTCTATGACCCTACAGAGTTCTATTGCTTTTTCTAGACTTATTTCATCTTCTTGCAGCAACCGTTCCCTTATAGCATTGTTAGATATACCACAAATTATCATAGTGACTATTAAGCTGTCTTGTAAAGAATCGAGCTTGCATTTACCTGCCTGTTTTTTTAATTCCGTTATAAACTGATCCGTGTTTTGGTTGGTCTGTCTATGTGGAAAAAACTTATACCTCTCATAGGTTATATTTTCTTTTCCCTGAAAATGTTCCTCGAACTTTTTCAACAAGGGTGTTAATTTATTTTCTTCATTCGATTCAAACCTGAATGTTGTGAAAATTTTAAATCCTTCATCTCCAATATAATGCAGAAGTTGTGCACACTGTACTTTTTCATCTTTTTTTGCTACTTCTGAAGCCACCAGATAATTTTCAAAACGTGCTCGCCATAGGCGCCAATTCTCCGCAATGTTTCCTGCCATTTGTAAGGATCCAATACCTCTGTTGTCACCCATTTTATTTTTTTGTAATTATTAAACTATAACGTAAGTCTCTTGCTGATTTTTGTATTTGTACAGCTAACTGCTGACTGCGCCATATAATATTTGCATCGTTAGTAATTGATTTCAATGTTCAATTATGTAATTAACGTTGAATTAAATTAAAAATAATCTTTTGCGTTCGACACTCTTTATTCAACCACAACTGACATTGACATTCCTCGCCTCCTCTACCGTGGGTACCAACCTACATAATTACAAAACCCTAACACACAGTACCTACTTTGTTAAAAACTTTATCTTGTACAACCCTATCTTGAGGTAAGGAAGTCATTAATTGTTGTTCTCTCTGGGCACAAAATTTGAAAGAATTTACACATTTGTTTATGGTGTTTTTGATAATAATAGTAGCACTTATTATGTAATACTTTGTGGAGAGACTGGATAATGTCAACTTTAAACCAGCATGTAATAGGTTACAATGCTCGTGATAAACAACTAAAATTGTAAAATAAAATTTTTTTCGCAAAATGATGGGCTGTTTTTGAGAAAATCGTATGTTAACATTTTCCAATCTTCCCTCGACTCGTAACAATCCATCACTATCTACAAATGAACACAATTTGTTTAAATTAGATTTGATACACTCACTGTTTTAAATGCAATCAATTTCATTATTGAAATGTAAAGACTGAACATATCTTATTATAACTTGCATAACAAGTCTATAGTCTGCAAAAAGTAGTTGTGTTGAGAAGATACGGTCTTCCTTATTTGATCTACGATTTTTTTAAAATCGCAACATGGAAGCAACAACACGCTGTAGTTTTAAAATGGAAGCAAAGGAAGTACCTCCTCAACCAAATTACAATTGACAGTTTTTGAATTGTCAAAATCTCTATCCCAATGTGCGTCTATAATTACATTTCCATTTTTAAAATTGAATTCAGTTGACGGAAAATCTAAGTTTTTTAGTTCTGGTGCACCTCGCCGCCATATTACATAAGAGTGCAACTCAGAAGGCATGAAGCCCCTTGATAGACAATCGGCTGGATAAAAAAACCCGCTGTTGTGTATTCGACGAGGAATAAATACACATCTACTCAACTGCAAACACAAATTTATTAGAATTAATAAAATCAACGACAAGACACTTTCAATTGAATAAAATTACTGTCAACTAAAACTAAGGGTATGTTTACAATATATGGTGCCTTCAAAATACATAGCATTTTCTTCCCCTTCTTAAAAATAGGACTACATATAATCAAAAGTTACAGGTCTAATTTACTAGGTATTTTGGCAGCATGACCTGATCTGGTAACATTTTTAAAAATTGACGGAGTACCATGTCCTTCAAATTTATTTGATTTTTCAGTAGAATTTTTTGATTCAGGAGAACCTTGAAGTTCGATAACAGGACTTGGTATTTCTTTAACATGAGGACTCATGTTACTATTTGACATAGAGGTACTAGGTACATTATTTGTCTCAGTAGTGTTATTTGACAAGATACGGTTATTTGACACAATTGGGTTCTTATGAATTTCACTCTCATTCATAGGATTTGATTTACTTCGCCTGACGTCATTAATGTGATATAACTTAATATTGTCACCGCATCTAACTAAATAAGTACTATAACTTATACACCTAACAACTTTACCTTTTTGCCAGAGATTTGTATATTTATTCTTTACAAAAACTCCATCGTTTTCTGAAAATAACTTTATTTTTTGCAAAATGTCAGGTTGAATGGATTTTTCTTTCTTTGACCATGGTTTTAGCAAATCAAATCTAGTACGAGGACGAATTTTAAAAAGTGTTTCGGCTGGTGAAAATCCTGTGGAAGCACTTGGGGTGTTTCTATGTACAAATAAAAAGTTTTCTAATGTATTTAAGATAGAGACTTCACTTACATTTTCTCCCTCTTTAAATAAAGCTTTTTTAACCCCTTTTTGATTGTGTGTACTCCCTTTTCCGCTAAACCATTGCTTTCTGGATGTTTTGGTGGAATTCGGATTAATTTTATCCCATTTGCATGACAGAAAGAAGTAAATTCATAAGAATTACCAAATGGTGGACCATTATCAGATACAAGTTCTACTGGTAATCCAAATACTGAAAAAATTTGTTTCAACTTTAAATCTGTTTCTCTCATGTTTGTGCTATCCTTCATAAGTTTAACTTCGCACCACCCAGACCTATCATCTACAAGAATAAAAAATGTGAAATTATCTTTTTTGAAAAAATCTACATTTACTCTGTAAAAATTATTAGGAGCAGTTGGCCAAGGAAGTAAAACTCCGCTGTTTGAAAAGTTTCGAGTTTGTTGGCATAGATCACAAGAATTCACATATTGCTCAACATCTTCATGAATACCAGCCCACCAACAATAAGATCTTATGAGCATTTTAGTTCTTACTATTCCTATATGTTGCTCATGGAACAAACTTAGAATATCCTTCTGCAGTTGTTTTGGAATTACTACTTTATTACCAACTGAGACGCAACCACTATCGACAGAAAATTCTAATTTTCTTTTAAAATAAGGTTTCAAATTGTCATCTTTGATCGAATTTGGCCAACCAGTTAGAGTCAGATCAAGGACTTTGGACAAAATTATGTCTTTTTTTGTTGCTATTGCTATATTTTCGTAAGTAATGGGTACTTCATAAGATAAGCTAAATGAAAATATTGCATCTGAGATTTCAGTTTGACTGTTCATTGGTAATCTTGAGAGACCATTCGAAATTTCGCTACCTTTCTTGTAAATAATGTCATATTTATAAGCTGATAAGGTTATGGCCCAACGAGTGATTCTAGCTGCGGCGGTAACTGGAATGTTCTTATTTTTTCCAAAAATAAACTGAAGAGGTTGGTGATCTGTGATCAAAGTAAAATTTCGTCCAAAAACATATTTGTGGAACTTTTTCAAGGCAAATATTATTGCTAAACTTTTACTTTCAAAATTGGAATATTTCTTTTCATTTTCACTAAGAGTGGAGAAAGCAAATAAAACTGGTTTTTCAACACCATTGATTTTATGACTGAGAACTGCTCCAACCCCGTATCCACTGGAATCACACGTTATATATATATATATATATATATATATATATATATATGGAGTGTTGGGTCATAATGTGTTAAGACATCATGAGAAATAAGCAACTTTTTACTATCCTGAAAACATTTTTCGCATTCACTTGTCCATATATACTCAGTATTACCTTTACATAATTCATACAATGGCTTTAGTTTAGTAGAAAGCATGGGTATAAACTCACCATAAAAATTAAGTAGACCTAAGTAACTTTTCAACTCTGTGATATTTTTTGGTGAAAGTGCTTTCTGAATACATTCAATTTTTGTCATCTGTAGGATGAATTCCTGATGAATCAACTCTATGACCTAGGAACATTACAGAACAATAAAAAAATTTACATTTTCCCTCATTAATTTTTACATTATACTTCTGTAATCTTTCTAACACTTTTTTAAAATTTTGATAGCATTTATCTATTGTACAACCATGCACCAAAATATCATATAAATAGCATTTAGTCTTTGGTAATTCTGATAAAATAGCCTCCATCACACATTGAAAAATACCTGGAGCGCTACTAACGCCATAGGTTAATCTGTTAAATATAAAAAGACCAATGTGGGTATTTATGGTGAAGAGTTCTTTAGAAGCATCACTTATCTGGAGTTGTTGATAAGCTCCTTTTAAATCTAAAACACAGTAATACTTGCTACCATGTAATGTGGCAAATATGTCAGAAGGCAATGGTAAAACGCAATGGTCACTGTCAATTGCTAAATTCAGCGTTTTTTTTTAAATCCACGCATATTCTGATATCTCCAGAGTTCTTGTGGACCACAACAATTGGACTTGTCCAATTGCTGTAGGATACCCTGGTCAAAATACCAGACTTGACCATTTTTGAAAGTTGCTCCTCGACTTTTGGTTTTAGTGCAAATGGCATTTCATATGCCCTATGAAAAATAGGTTTAAATTATCCTTTGATTTTTATCTCAGCTTTGAAATCTTTGATTGAAGTGTGAGGTTCTTTCTCAAAAAGTGACTTATAATCTTGTTTCAAAGAGGCAATCAACTTCAATCTGACATTCTCTGACTCTGAACTTGAAACTTGATTTGACTGAAAATTGAATTGACTACAATTTTTTATATGAGACTTATTGTAACTTGACTTTTCTGTTACTACACTTTTATCTAGCAAATAATTTCTCCAATCTTTATTCAAAATATTTAGCCAATTCCTCCCTAAGAGCGGTACAAACTTGATATCTGATTTTAAGACAACCAAAGGTAAATAATACATCTTACTTAAGTATCTAACATGCACATATACCTGTCCTAAAATGTCTGCTTTTTGCCCTGTCAAAACTCTTAACTTAAAACTTACAGGCTCTAAGACTAAATTGTTGAACAAAGATTTGAAGTCTTGTTCATGCATAACTGACCTCACTGCACCCGAATCAACTTCCATTTCAAGATTTTGTTTATCGATATACAATTTAACTTTTAAAGTGTCAACATAACTTATTTTAAGCGAATTCAAGGTACACTCCTCTGACATTAAACCTAACTCAAAATTTTCATCTGACTCTCCTTCCAACTCCTGGTTTTCATCTTCATGCAACTCAAAAACTTTGTTTTTACACATAGGAGCTTTTGCAGTGTGCCCTGTCATATTACAGGCAAAGCACTTCCAATTTATTGCTGGACATTTGTTGTTATCAAAATGTATACGACAGCATCTTTTACACTTCTGCTTTTGACTATACCACTGACTTTGACTATCACTTGGATGGCTATGGCTACTAGACGACTTATTTTGACTGCCTTGACCTGACCTAACTCGGTTTTGATTAGACTGTAACTTGTAATTCTGACTTGACTTATGCTTGTGGTATACTTTATTCAAACTATTATCAGACTCTGACACCATAGCTTTAACCTGCCCCTCAGCTAACTCCATACTAAGAGCGAATTTTAGAGCTGCTTCGAAGTTATGATCTTCTTCTAACAACTTTTGTTTAATACTATCAGACCTAATTCCAGATATCAACCTGTCTCTCAAAGCATCCTTCAAAAAGTCACCCTAGTTACAAGTTTTTTATATACTTTTCAACCTTGCAATGAATTCTGTGATAGTTTCGCCTGGTTCCTGGTAACTGTTGTTCATCTTGAAGCGTTCTGCTACAACTAGCCTTTTGGGACTGTAGTGATCTTTTAATGCTTTCACCAAATCAGCGTATGACTTCGTTTCAGGTAATGTAGGTGAAACAAGATCTTTTAATCTGATATATCCCTCTCCCCCGATAAAAGTGAGTGAAAGGGGTACTTTTTTTGTGTCTGCAACATCATTCACTTCAAAAATTTGCTCTAAACGTTCTATCCATGATGAAATATCCCCAAACATTTGGTTGAAAGGTTCGATACTCCCAATTAAAGACATGTTTATTAGATACTGATTTTCAGACAGACTAGACAGACTTTGACTTTACTCAGTATGGACAGACTTGACTATTGATTGATGCGCTGTATGCTTAGAAAATGTTAGAAAATGGAACGGACTTACTTGACTTTGTGTGATATACTGCGACTATGGCAAAACCCTGATCTAGGACAAGCCGGGTTTCATTGACCTTCAATGTAGCAAAACATCACAAAAACATGAACATCTTCGCGGATTCGTTTCGGTTCTCGTCGCCAAAAATGTTGTGTATTCGACGAGGAATAAATACACATCTACTCAACTGCAAACTCAAATTTATTAGAATTAATAAAATCAACGACAAGACACTTTCAATTCAATAAAATTACTGTCAACTAAAACTAAGGGTATGTTTACAATATATGGTGCCTTCAAAATACATAGCACCCGCTTTACATGAGCCCACTTATATTTCCTAGTTTTTTATTGAATTAATACCACTCGTCGTTTTATATTATCGCCTTTTGCAGGTGGGTTTTTAATCCAGCAGAGAGCTATTTGTGAGTCACTGTATAAAATCTTATGTCTAATGTTTCAATTATTTCGTATACCGAAAACTCTATCAAATAATGTAGCTAGAAGCAAAAGTGCGTTAAGCTTAAACCGCGGTATAGTTCGTTTACATTTTATTGGTGCTATTCTAGATTTGCTGTACAATAATGTGACATGAACATTGTCATTACATACTGATCTTACATAAACACAAGCTTCATAGGCAATGCAAGAAGCATCACAATAACCGATTAAGTCAATAGTATTGGCTTCACTCATTAACAAATCACGGTATACATGTATAAGTTTCATACTCATTAAGTCACAAAAAAATGAATTCCAAGGTAACAAAACCTCATTTAGCAAGGGTGTGTCCCAGTCTAGTTTTAATTGCCAAACTTTTTGCAGGAATTCCTTAGCTCGTGTAACTATTGGACCAGCCAACCCCATCGGATCAAAAAATGAACCTATTAAACTGATTATTATCAATATCAATTATCAAATATTTTACCACTAGACATGGTAATTATAAATTGATCTGATTTTAAATTCAATTGAAGGCCGAGGGCCTTGACATTTAATTCAACATTGTGGATATTAACACTGTCATTTACATTCATCAATGTCAGCCAGAGCACTTGGATGACTAGCTCACAATTTATGAAGCTCAATGCTACCTAGAGACATCAGCTTCAAGACAAGTCTCCTTGAGATTGTCTAAGGTGGAGGACCCAAAAAAAAGTCGTCAACATAGCTATTGTTCAAAACAACAGATGAAGCGAGAGGGTACTTCCTGCCATGTCGTAGAGCCAATTCTACCAAGCATCTTGTTGTCAAGAAGCTGGAGCCATGCCCTGCGATCTTTTAAAGCCTTTGCTAAACTGCATTTTTAACGCCATCTATTCGCTTGGAAGGTTACTAACGACATCAAAATGCCAGGAGCACAAAATTCGCTCGGGTCCGTTTTCTGTGGTCAGGAGTAAAACAATAACAAATGGATCAGTATATTAGAGACTTGACAGAGTTTTATTGTATTTGTCATTTTTTAAAGAGAAATAATTTTTAAACTTGTAGATGACTTTACTGTAGCATAAAGAAAAGCCAAAAAGGCTCTAATTACAACAGACCTTTCGTCTAGTTCCGATATTTACAAAGGACGGGGATCAAGGATACGGAAAAAAATACAAGGTATACATCACAAAATACGGGTCCGTTTTCTGTGGTATACATGTCCCATCACTATAGTTCTGATTCAGACGAGAGTCGCTCATTGAATCGTAACATTTATCTTGTTTTTAAATCTACACCTCAAACAAATTGTAAGTATTTAAAGAAATTAATAAGAATGTTTTGTGCGAATAATATATTTTTCAGTATTGTATAAAAAGTCGGGGTATTATAAATCGGATAGTACTTATCCAGAGATTCAAGTGGAATCTATTGCCGAAACTATGAGGTCTGAAACTGAAGGAATTTCCCTTGAGAATAAAGAATCAAATGATATGGCGACATTTGCTGTTCCTAGAGGTAATTTGTTTCTTAAGTTAAATCATAATTTATAATAACCTAAAGTTTGCATATTAAATTTGACTTTTAGTATAAAAATTCTTAAAATTTTATAATGTACTTTTTTTTAATTTTTTTAGGGTCAAAACCTTGTGGCAGTGGAATCAGATGAACACTTCACAAAAGAGATAAATCATCACCACAAATAGATACACTTGATGATCAAGGTGACTAAACTAAATAATTTTAATTAATTTTTATATTTAATCATATTTTAAATTTATTTTAGAATTTAAAAGCTTGACGATAGATGAAATATCTCAATTAAATTTAAAAATCAACACTTTAATTGAAATCGTTGGCACTCTCTTGAAAACACGAAGAATTCCGAGTAACCTGCAAGTAACATCGTTTGAAAATAATGTGACAACGTTATATGAAAAAATTCCAGTAATTCGACATTCGACGCATATTTTTAAAATCCAAATTCAACGTACTCGATCAAATACTGTCCCTAGTATTACAAATAGACATTACAGATCATTTCTCAACAATACTACAGATAGTACTGGAAAAGACCAAATGCCCCAAGGAACGAGGAATAGTGAAATACATAGATGAAACAAAATTAAAAAATACAATCAGACAAAAGTCTTGGGATTTCTTATACTTGAGTCCAGATCCTGACTATGCAACAAATACTTCCATTGAAACACTTCAAAAATATATAGACGACTGTACATATACAAAAAAATGTAAAACGAAAAACACGAAGGTCGCCCCTTGGATGACAAATAAACTACAAAATACACAATGTATATCGGAAAAAAATTAGTGTTTGAGAAACATTGGTATCCATTATATTGTATCATATGTGTAATATTTGTTAGCACATGCTATTATCAATAAATTATTTTTATCTTAAGTTTGAGAAGAAGATAAAGAAAATCACCTGTACTATTTTATAAACAAAATTTTATATTAAATTTTTGAAACTATTTGTCGACATTCGTCTTTTATTAAACTATCCTGGTTAATAAAAACGGATAAAAGTTTTAAACAGCTTTTTGAAACAACCTATCCTACTTTTAAGCCAAAATAAAATAACAGGTTGTTTCAAAAAGTGTTCAAACTTTGTGTGACTGTTTTTATTTCTTTATTTAAGAAAAAACAAAATAGGCATAATTTAAAAAAACCTTCAGTATTTGCTTGGCTTGCCATCTAGTAGTAGCTAGTAAACTGTGACTAATCATGCAGGTCTCTTCCTTTATTTTTTCCCTGTTGGTGAATAGTAACCTTCCACCACATTAGATGGCTCAGCACTCGACAAAACTCTGTGGCTTCGGATTTGGTACAGGAGATTCCATTCTTCCCCGTATTAAATGTATTTATCTATGGCTGGAGCTGGTAACGCCATAAGTCACTGTATTGAGCTGTAAACATGAAAGAGGATCATTGAGTTTTTCTTTCCACAAAATTAGTTGTGTGTGAAGGCAGGGTCTATTAATACCTGTCTATAAATTTGTTCAATGTCCGCCATAGCTACATACTTATATGTACGAGATAGTAGGAGAATGTCAAAAAGTTCTTTCTGTACAGCAGGACCTGCATATAATATGTGTCATTAAGACTCAAATTTAAATCCGTTTTTGCACTGCCGTCGAAGACAACGCGAAGTTTTGTTGTCACACTGTCCTCTTTTATAACGGCATGATGAGGCAAAAAATAGCAAGAGTCTAAAGGCTTTCACAGCTTAAATAGATCAATTTTTTTCGTATGACCTAAGGTCAAGTATTCAATAATAAATTTACTGTATTTATTTTTCAAATCTTCGTTACTAGAATATTTTTTGCACAAAACGTTGAGTCTTTGCAGCGCTATGTTGAATGAGTTTCCTAACCTAACCTCTTCTATAGGTATTTTTACAGGAAGGCTAACTTGAAATCCATTTTCATTTATTGAGACAGACTTTTTAAAATCTATTTCGCACACATCCGTTTCTATACATTTCGTTTTTCATTTCAGGAATGTGTCCACTTTGTAATCATTTATGGCATGCATAACTACCTTATTTGTAACGCCTTGTGATGTAAGACAAACATTGTCCTTTTGTATGTCCCCAGATACTATGTATCCACACCTTGTAGCCAATAAAAATTAGTCTCTGGATATAGTTATTTTGTCTGTAAGCAAAATTTTAAAAAATATGTTGGCTCAAAAAATTTGTTGGCTCACACCAGAAGGAATATTGATACCCCGAAGATCACATTTTGTCTGAGGTAGAAATGAAGTAATGTTGTCTACCACAGAAAACAGTGCATTGCAGCTGAAATTGTTATGTATCAAGTATAATGATAAATTGACAGCTTTAGTGATTGGCTTTTGAGCTTGACCAATCGCTGTGACATTAATATCATAATTAGATGAACGAATCTTTAATTTATTTAATAAATTTATCTTTATGAAAGAAAATTGGCTACCACTGTCAACCAAACATCTAGCTATGACATAGGACCCGTCTTGAGCCTTGAAGTTAACCTTTATCGTTAGTGACAAAACCATAGAATTGCTCTGTTCACTACTACTAGAATTGTAAAAATTGCAAACATTTTTTTGAAAGTGCAATAAAGAGTGGTGTTTACGTTTATTAACTTGATAATTTAAACAGATTTTACCACATTTTTTTATGAGCAATGTCAATACGCTCTTGTGCACTCTGTGCTTTATATTTATTACAATTAAACAATTTGTGACTGGTTTGTTACAAAATTTGCAGGTTTTAATGCTATCACTAACATTGGCCAAGTTCACAGTTTTTGCATTAGATTTGGATGACTTACCAGCTGATAATTATGTCTTTTCAAAACTAGTTGACCTTCTCTCTGAGAAATTTAACAAATCTTCTGTTGTAGGTAATTTGGTAGTGTTGTAGGTAATTTGGTAGCATCTCGTTCAGAGTGATAAACTCTGGAAGTCAAAGGGTCAAGTTTTCGCAGAAGGATAGGTATAATGAGCATATCCCAATGTTGAATTTGCTGCTCCAAGTTATGTAGAGCCCCAAATGTTGCCTTACTATAGATACAAAGTGTCTAAGTTCAGATGACATCCCTTTTGAGATTGGCAGGTAATCCAATGACGAATTTACATGATGAGTAATTACTGAGCATTTGTTGTCGTATCTTTTATCTAAAAGATCTAAAGCTTGCTTATAGGATTCGTTCGTTAATCGTAAACCATCTATTAATGAAAGAGAATCACCTTTAAGATACCTTTTAAGGTAGAACAATTTTTGCACTGGTGTTAATGAAGAATCTTGATCAAAAACAGCTTTAAATATGTCCCGGAAAGGTTTGTAGTTAGTAATGTTGCAATCGAATGGTGTAATATCTAGTTGTTGAAGCCTGCTAGGATGTCTTGTCTGGAGTTCCATTATTGGGTTACGTTTTTTGACAAATTTTCTAGATGTCCATAATTCTAAAGAACCTTTCTTCGGTTTCATCCTCTGAGTCATGTTCTTCATCGTTTATGATTAATAAGTCAAGACACAACTGTTTGTAATTTGTCCAGCCTTTTTGTAACTCCTCCTTACGAACCTCTATGCCTTCAGTATCTTTTAGCACTTGGGCCTTTCACTCGTTTATGAATGTTTCCGTACGTGTTAACAGCGATTTAAACAATCCTTTAGCCTTTCTAATTCGCTTTGACTCGTCTTCCTTTGGCGGCATCGTAAATTTTATTGAAAATCTCAATGTAAACTGTTTGAACTTCGCTAAAATATACGCAACAAAACAATACAATCAGTTCTTTTTTCTTCTTTATCGGAACTGGCTTCAAATTAGCTAGGGATGGGCAAAAATGAAAGAGATGACGTGATTGAATGGAATGACTCGTTCGGAAAATTTTACGCTTAATCAATATTTTTCATTTACTCACTATTGAGGGCGTCTTCCGTTAAAATATTGCTAATTCCGATAATGAAGAAAAAAGAACATACAAAAACTATTAATTTCAATTAAGAAAGATTTATTGCTTGCACAATTTACAATGATTGAGAGAGATGTTATTTGACGTTTACATTTTTTTCTTGACAGCTAATATTTATTGACATTCTTATACTTTTTCAAACATTTAAACTGTTTCAATATATTAGCATAAATTTTGTTACAAAACCAAGAAATAAAAAACATACGCATTATCCGTCACAGTAAGATTTTTAAAGTGGCCAATATTTTTCAGAAACCAAAAGTTTGTGAAAAATTATGTCTTCCGCATGCAAGGTTATCTACAATCATGAATCGTTGGAGCGAACTTGTGATACATTATTCTGATAAGTAATTTCTGCAGGGTTAAATGTTTGGTATATCAAGAGTTACATAAAAAGGACGTTAAATAAAAATGACTGTAGTAATCTAGCAGTTCAAAAACCTGTAGACGAAGTAAAAATAGGTGATGCAAGTACACTTATTACAAAAGATGTAATATCAATCATATGATCTATTGGGTGACACAAGTATACTATAATATTTTTAAAATAAAGGTAAGCTATGGCTACATATATTCACACTTTATTCCTTATTAATTTGAAAGTTTCAAATAACTGATGTACCTACTTGCGCTCAGCCCTGTTTAAATAATGTTATTGTTTGTTTGTGTTCTTCCCAGTTTCATTGTAATGCATTTTGTTTCTCAATCTATCTTGTTGTAGCCCAGATAAAAAAAGCTTTTTGTTTGATTTGAAGATCAGACAACTCAGAAACAGATACAAAAATCAGTATATAGAACTTGCAAATACACTGTTAATCAATGATACTATAAAAAAATTAATAACAATCCTAATTCAACAATATTACAAAACGTGGGTGGTTTTGAATTTTCATGCTGGTAAGTCTCTCTATATCTTTTCAAATTGTAGTTGTGTGCTTACAAATCATTCTATTTCGTTCTTTCTATTTGGTTGAAATATTTCGATTTCTTAAAAAGTTATTTTTATTATGGTGTTTCCATTTTTCACTGTTATTATCTTTTCTTAAAAATTGGTGGACGCAAAATTCATTCTATGAAGCGAATTAATAACAGATTCTTTATGGTTATTTCTCACTGATTTAAATTTCCATTTTCTGATTATTTGGGAACAGGACCGATAAGAATGAACAAATTTCTGTGGTTTTATTTTAAAAATTCAATTTTTGTGTTTATTGGAGTATAAACTCCTAATCTGTTCATTTTATTTCTTCTTTTCATTTTTCAATTTGTCCTATTGTTTCTTCTGTTTTTTTAACCTACAGCTCTGCAGCCCCTACCGTACTCTACTCTACCTTACTCTACTCTACCGTACTCTACTCTACCGTACTCTACTCTACTGTGCCGTACCATCCTGCACCGCAACACTAGGCTGATATAACACCTAAGTCGCCAGTCCAGAGTCCAGACCACCAACGGGATACCGCTGAGACCTGTACGTCCCGAGTCTTTCCAAAATAATTAAGTCCTTAACTTATATTCGGTAGATACAAAATCTTGAGTTAAAAAACATTTTTATTGTAATAACTGATTTTTTATTCGTATTGTATTGTGAATATACGGTTTATGTGAATTTATTTTTTTGTTAAATAAATCCATTTGTCCCGAAATTTTTTTTATTGATTCACCTTATACCAATTGATGCAATAAAAAATACTGTAACTGAGGCCTAATTCATCACCTGAGGAGAGTCTTAAGGCCGGGTAAGCTCAAAAACCATCAAGATCATACATATTCAAACAACCAGGGAAATATCATTACGCAAACATCTACTTGTCACCCAAACATTCATTGATACATACCACAGAACTAGAAGCACTACATATTTGTGATAACCAACAAGAAATGGATTTCATTGAAGAGTTAGAAATTAGAAGACACTTAATAAACCCACAACATGGAGGCGTCAATAAACAGACAGATCTAGGGAGTTCTCGACTTCTAAACTGTCTTCTTAAGTAATAATTGTAAAAATCAGCAGATATTGTTTTCCTGGTTTTATCATTACACAGTTATACTGATCTTAAATGAGAAAGAGATATCCAGGATATGTCCATAGGGCCAATAATATCTGAGGTTCAATATTTGTAATTTCATATCTTCTTCTTTTTTTCTATTCATATATATATATATATATATATATATATTTTGCAATACCCACTAATCTATTCGTTGCTATTGTTCATATGTCACGCACTATTCGTACATCTTGTTATATATATATATATATATATATATATATATATATATATATATATATATGCGGCCTCCTTTCATTGATTTATATAACTAGATAACCAAATGTATAAGTCTCGATCAAGGTGTCAATGGAAGGGAAGAATTCTTTAGTGACAGTTTCCTAACCTTAAAATTTTATTAAGTTTCACGTGGTAGCTGATCTGTTTTAATCACAAAAATTGTATATATTAGAGAAATTCTAGATACTGTGATAATTTTAACATGTAATTTCGTACATTGTAATTATTAAGAACCATTTTTCAAGGAAAGAAAAAGCACATTGATGTTGTTTTCACATTTACACCAACTCAATGACAAATAACCGCATGTCTGCGGTTACCACTCTTTTCAGTAGCCCCTTCTATCTGCGTGCAATACCTACTAATCTCTTCGTTACTTATTGTTCATAGGTCACGCACTATTCGTACATCTTGTTATATATATATATATATATATATATATATATATATATATATACATATATATATTAAGTCAATCACAAGACCTTCTTGGTCTAGCCAAACATAAATATTAAACATTAGGTAGGCATAACATGAAATGTATACGTCAGTCTAACGATGATAGCAATATCGAAACAATTGTCAAATTTTTTAAAACTTCTACCATGTTTTCAATATATTGTAGAATTATTTAGAAACAGTTAGTTTCATTTTGAAAAGTAATCAACAAACGGTATTTACTGAATAATTGAATTGTATTTAAATAATCATAGAGATTATGATTCCTGAAGAATTAACCTATCATCCGAAAAAAAAACAGCCAAATTGAACTAATGGTTCAGAAAAGAAAATTCTGTTTCTCGTAGACCACGTACGTGAGCTGCTTCTAAACTTCTCTATTTGTATAAATACTGCAAATTTATGATGAAATTTAAATTAAAATTATTCTTACATGCCCTGTATCTTGAAAATTTTTAAGAGAGAGATACAAGGAGAGCATAACGGGAGGAATCTTCTTAAACCCCGACTAAATTAGATAACCTTTTGATCTTCTACAGTTGGGTTATGTTTGTTTACATCTGGTTTATTTATTCACTGCCACGTATTTTATCAAAAAGAACTGGTGTGAAAATGCAACAGATCCTACACCACATGTCATTCATAGTTTTATAATTTTTACTGTCTTATTTTATATTTACATGCGTTTATGTTTCAACAAGAAGACTAATGGGCCTTCAACATGTGTTCTTTCGTACAAACATTTACCACGCAAGTTAACTATTAGTCAATAGGCCAGAATAATTTGTAAATATTAATATTTATGCACTTGTATATGTTTAATTTCTTAGTATGTTTGTATCACCATAGACTCAAGAGGTTTCTTTGCGATACTTTCAAATTGCTTAAGGAAGAAGTAGACACTTATTTCTAAACGAAATCAAGACCAGTAATATGTGTGTTGACTATAAATGTAGAATAGCCGTAATACCGTGAATAGGTTATGGAATATGAGTTATTTTTAATGCTTTTTTTTGATAACTTATATTAGATTGACGAGAAAAGAGAGCAAACATATTCAATGGAAACACAAGTCTAATATTTAGACTTGTTTTTAGGCGTCGAAGCAATATATTACCCAGGGGTAATAAAAAATAAGTGTATTTTCATGACATCGTAAAAATATAAATCTCGCTACTAATGCCTTACGAGTGTCACATTTTGTTGAAATTATTAACAATAGAGTATTTTATATAATGATCTGAATTGCTGTATGTCGAACATCGGAAGATCGTAGTTAATAGTTACGAGTTTAGTTTGTTTAGTCGTTATATATGTGACTATAATGTATAAATGTCAGTCTAAAAAGTAATATACGAGTATGTTTTGAAAATTCATCCACTTATAATTATTGAATCCAATTCATTTTAACAGGTTATGGGCCCAGTCACTAAAAGTTGAAATATGTATGTATACATTTCGATTGTCCGCGGTAGTATTTCAGTCTTATAACACTAACGGAAGTGTATTTAATAATTAAGTCTGGTAGTGGTGGATCAGGCTAGGGAGACTGCTGACCGTGCCATCTATAAAGCCTGCCGAGTAACTAAAATCGGTAGATAATTCCAAAAAATTAACGAAAACTGTAACGTCCCTAGTAATCAAATTTTATTGATTTTTATTACTGCGTATGCGCGATGTCATATTGCTGGTCCCCACATGTTATATGTTATACTGTTATTATTTTTTAGTTCAAGTGTAGAGGTTATTATAAGGTTTCGGTATTTTGGTGTATTTTTTAATTGCTATAGTGTAATATTTATCTGTTGTTTCGTTGCTTTATTGTTATTAATTGAAAAGACAATGTCAAAGTGTATTCTGAAGGTGTACTCGGAAAGTTTTATTAAAAAAAATTGAGCATTATTTCTTTCACAATTAACAACCATTATCTTTATTTTTATAAAACACAGAATTTTTACTAATTTAATCGACAACTTTAGGGATCATGGTTGTTTTTTACATTAGCAAAACTGAAAATTGCTGCATTAATAAAGTAAATATTTCTTTTTACAGTTTTGTTCCTCCAACCCAGAAAGATAAAATTAATATGGCTGAAAACCAGTGGTAATAAATCATTAAATTTGTCGATGAGGAAACGATGGAGGATATGATCCCTTCATTTTCAAAAACACTGTTTCTATAGATTTGAGAAAGACGAAGCGGGGTTATTAAGACAGTTTGATTTGCCTTCCCAAATGAGTGGAATTTACAAAAATTGATGGTAAGTTTTGTTGTATTCAATATAGCATGCTATAATTTTGGACATTTTAGAATGTGAATTGAGTGAATGGAAAGACGAGTACTGAGTGTGTAATTTTATTGAAATTCCAGGTAAGCGCTTTCAGCCATTAGGCCATTCTGAAAGCTCTGGTCAGGAAAAAAACATACAGAAGGTGTCAAAAAACATCGAACCCTGTAACTGCTATATACAATGAAATAAAATGTTTGATGTTAAAACAATGTTTAAGTTGAAATTTGTTAAAATTTGTCTATAAAGAGCGTGTACAATTGTAATTCACATAACGAAACGTCTAATTTGAAATTATCAACTAATGTGTGTACACCCTCTTTATAGGGTAATTTTAACAAATTTTACTTAAATAATGATTCTATTTCATTGTATTGCTACGAAACCGCACACTGGTATAGTCCCTGAAACCGACTCTGTCTAAGCCAGGTATAAAAGTTAAAATTATGGCGGATACGAAGTTATAAAAAACTGTTTACGAGTTTACGACTATCTTATCTCAACATTGTTTTTGTGACCAGAGTTATCTAGAAAAGGCCAGAAAAATTATTTGTGACTGTGTAAGCCGCAGCCCAGAATTTACTAGTAAAAACGACTTTAATATATAAGGGACTGATCAGGAAGAGTAGTTGAGTATATAATTTGACATAGTGAGTTAAACAGAAAATAAGTGAATATAAATTAAGTGACTATATAAATTAGTTTAAGTGAATGTACTGAGTATATATAAATTAAGTGTTAGTATGTTAGTGTTTAAATACTTTAGTGAGTAGCCATACAGTGTGTTTGAAATTTATACCACCCGTTTATTGTTTAAATAAATAACAAAAACATTACATTTGTGTCAGAAGTGGGATAATTTAAATAAATTGCTACGTAAAAATGGCCAAGAGACTATGTGATCTGAAAGTCACGGAATTAGGAGCAGAATTTGAAGATCGTGAGTTGGAAACGTCCGGTAAGAAAAGTGAATTAGTAGAAAGACTTAAAGTGGCACTGGAAAATGACGGCTTTGATCCAGAATTATTTTTATTCAATGACGAGGCTTCCACCGTAATCTCGTCAATTTCTGCCATGGAAGAAAAGATTTCAACTAATGTGAAAAACGATATTTCTGCTATTAAGAACGATTTTTCTGCCATGGACGACAAGATTTCAACCATGAAGAACGATATTACTGCTAACATGGACAAGATCTCTGCTAACATGGACGAGAAGATTTCTGCTATGAAGACCGATATTTCTGTAGATATCTTATCATTGAAAAATGATATTGCTGCTGAAGTCGAGAATAGAATCACGTCTCTAAAATCGGATATTGAGGATAAGATGACAACGATAAATGAGAAAATAAAATCAGACATGGAGAATAAGATGACAACGATGGAAAATCAGATAGATGAGAAAATCAAGGAGTTAGAGACGAGGATTGCCGATTTAAGAACACAAGACACTTCAGCAGAAGAAAAGAAGATCGAGATCTGCAAGCCAGAAACACAACCCAAGACAGATGATATTGGCAGATTTGCCCGAGTAAAGGCCCCAACGTTCGATGGAAAAATGTCGTGGACCAATTATGTGAAACAGTTTGAAGCAGCCGCCAGAGTGAATAATTGGTCCGATAGAGAGAAGGCAGTGAACTTAACCATCGAGCTTCGCGGAGATGCCTTAGATGTACTCCAGACGATACCTTTGGAAGAAACGGATGACTTCGAGCAGCTGAAGAAGAGGTTGGACTTGCGATATGGTCATGAACATTTAGAACATTTGTACCAATCTCAGCTGAAGAACCGAAGGCAGAAACGTGATGAATCCCTCCAAAAATATGAAGTGGACATTGCCCGACTAGTTCGATTTGCTTATCTATCAGCACCAGAGAACATGATGGAATGTTTAGTCATCTAGGCCTTTATTGACGGCTTATGTGACAACGATATGGAGAAGACGCTTCGATTAGCTCATCCTAAAACATTAGCCGATGCATTAACTGCTGCTCTTGAATATGAAGCAGCCACGATGGCTTCGGGATACAACAAAGATAGGACCATACAGGAAGAAGGTGACGATGACAGACTTGACCAGATCGTCAACTTGTTGAAAGGTATGGTAGACAAGAAGCCGACGAAAATCAGGTGCTGTAATTGTGGCGAGCTAGAGCATGCACGCAGTTCGTGTAAGCGTCCTTCGACTCCTGTAAACCAAGAACCTCTTAAATGCAAAGCTGCCAAGAAAAGCTCGCGGTACAACAAAGGCAGAACCATGCAGGAAGAAGATATCGATGACAAACTTGATCAGATCGTCCCTGAAACCGACTCTGTCTAAGCCAGGTATAAAAGTTGAAATTATGGCGGATACGCAGTTATAAAAAACTGTTTACGAGTTTACGAATATCTTATCTAAACATTGTTTTTGTGACCAGAGGTATCTAGAAAAGGTCAGAAAAATTATTTGTGACTGTGTAAGCCGCAGCCCAGAATTTACTAGTAAAAACGGCTTTAATCTATAAGGGACTGATCAGGGAGAGTAGTTGAGTATATAATTTGACATCGTGAGTTAAACAGAAAATAAGTGAATATAAATTAGTTTAAGTGAATGTACTGAGTATATATAAATTAAGTGTTAGTGAGTTGGTGTTTAAATAAATTAGTAAGTAGCCATACAGTGTGTTTGGAATTTATACCACCCGTTTATTGTTTAAATAAATAACAAAAAGATTACAGTATGTTCATTGTACATATTAATCTGGGTTTTATTTTATGTTATAGCTATTCCCTCCACGAGTTATGGGATGGAAGGTGTTGACCCCTTGCCGATTTTCATATATAGACCATGGTATGACAATTTATGGGAAATGAAAGTGAGTATTAACTTTTGTTGAGGCAGTACGTCTAAGTATTTGGTCTAGCGGTAACCAAAAATCCAAAATATCCAATAAAGACAAAAAATAAAATAATCAATAAATCAAAAAATAGTTAGAAACCAAAAAAAAAAATCAAGAATTCCTAATAAAATCGAAAGCTCCAAAAAAAAGGATTTCTAAAAAACCAAAAAAATTTAAACATTCAAATATTTTTTGATATATTTTTTGGCTTAATTCAAAAACATGTGTAAACTTATTATTTCAATAGTAAGCGCATTTTGTTTTCTTTTGTTGAGATAAATTTTCAAACATATTTGTGTGTTTACTTATTTATTGTTGTTATTTCGTGTGTTTACTTGTAGAACCTTGACCAGAAACGAGAAAGGACTTCCACGAGACGGTGGGATTTTTAAGAGCGCTCAAGAAACATTTTAACATTCATAGACTGCCAGGAGCTGCAAAGTAACTTAAACTGCCTTATGCGATGGTTTCATGAGAACGGAATGTTTTTGAATGTAGAAATATACAAATATGCACTATACTAGGTTTAAGCTTGTGATATAAACCTATTTAATACTTCCAGTAAAGAAATAAAGATGTGTTTCAAGTGGAAGTGAAATGTTAGATATATTATTTTATTTTAAATGTTGTACAGTCACAAGTGCTATTTAGCACTGTTATATGTAATTACTTGGCACTTTGTATTTACAGAGCTGGCTGGGCAGTATTTAACAACTTTTCTTTCACAAACATTTTTATAACTTTTATTCACACTAATTGTACTCAAATGTTTTATTTCGCAGAAAGTTGCCAAAAACAGTAGTTAACTACTTATTGCTAACACTTTTATTGATTGAGTAAGTAGCAGTTATACTCCAGCAATTTGTCCAGCTCTGTGTGTTTATACGAGTGTAATTATAAATTAATAAATTAATATAAACTTATCAAAAATAATTTTCTACTTTTATCTTGATTTAACATCATTTAAGAATTTAATGATACCCCAATCTAGAATGTATGTTACTCAAATCATTTTTTAATTATTGCATTATTTTTACATTATAGTTTATTTATGGTCATTCTGTTTGTTAAGAAAAGTACTCTGTGAAAGAAATTATTTGTTGTGTATTTTTATAGCAATATAAATAAACTGTTTATATGATTACTGTTTTATTTTTTCCAATGTAATTAACCATTTATGGTGCATCATTTGATATTTCATTTAATTTAACTCGACATCAAATCATTATTGAGTTAAATTGAATGAAATGTCAAATGGTTTTTTTGAAATAAAATCATTAAAATACCGTAAATTTGAATATACCGCCAAAACCTAAAATTACAGAAATCTTTTCAACATCATTCAACTGTTTAGTCGACAGGCTCTTTAGATGGCGCCACAATCAGTGTCTTATCTATCTGTGGGTTATCTGTGGTGGTGGAGTGATCAGATTAGAAAGACAAAAACATTTGGATATTTTACGGTCCGCACAAATATGTAATACAACACCTTATAGAAGATAGGTTATTGATTAAATTGATTGAAGCATATTTTCCACAAGAGGTTAAGTATGACAAATATCCTAATTTGAAACATAAATATCTTTTAACATGGAGTAACCTTACTACTATCTCTATATAATTATATTATTGTTAAAGCAATATCTGAAGGTGTAATTTGTACTCGTGTGTAGGCATTTTGAAGAAGAATCCTTAGACCAGAAGATGAATTCGAATATAATGATTTTGTGCTTTCAATTTTTCTTAATTCTTTCAGTTTTTATGAAGTACCAATTTTATTGGTAGGATGTGGTGAGTAATTTCTGCTATAATTTTCCCTTTAGTGCGAGCAATGAAAATTTATATTAAATACTCATCGATAACACAAAATTCCACACGTATCGCATTGAAAATAATTATTAAGAGTAATCAGAAATATGTTTTAATGTTTATCTCAAACAGATATGAACAGTTTTAAAGTTCTTCTTAAAAGAATAAAAGCTTGAAATTACTACAATCGTTAAATATGGTAATGCACTGCAGATTACTGAAAAATCTTCATAACAACAGTTGTTACGCTTTCGTAACGTATCTTTTAATGCTGCTTTACCATTTAGATTATTATCTCATATGTTCCTGATTACTCTGCTAAAAAGTTTACGAGTTTTAAACAAAAACTACTTAACATACAGGTCTTCAAACAAGATATATGAACATATCTGTAGTTCCATACACTGCAATGCAAACTATTTTGAATCACTTTGTTTATATAGGGTGAACAGGCGATTGCAAAATTCAATTCAATTTAAGTCGAATACTTAACAATTATACTAGTTTCCATCTTTTTCGTCGCCCGGAAAAGGTTATTATTGTGTACAAACGCAAGAAAAAAATTATGTCACTTCAGGGTTAAGATACAAACATATCTTCTAAATTCAAAAACAATTTTCCTTTGTATAGATTTTGGTTCGGTCTGTCATATTATAATGGAATAACAGAAATCCCTTTACATGTTTGCATGTATTGAAAATATTCAAATCTTGATGACACGTTTCTGCTTGAAGTTTTCAAAAAACTTCAGATGCAAGTGCAAGGCATAGTTAAATATTCAATAATATGTTCACCACCAAGAATTTTCAAGCAATAGCCAACAATATCTTCATGATTTTAACTTTTTTGTTTCTCAAAAGTTCTTCGACAGCCATTCTGAATGAAATTATTGCAGTTTTTATTATCGGATAAAAATCTTCCATATTGGGGACCCTTCATAATTTCCTGCACTTCAGCTTCAATATTACATCGTAAGATATTCTGTGAAAACCGGAAATAATCTATATTTTTCTTTACACTTCCATAAGCGTCAAAACAGAAGCAAAATTGTATCTTTTGGATCTGCTTCGAATTATTTTCATCACAAGTAACTTGTTTGAGCCTCACAAGAAAGTGAAACCAGGTAAGCTGAATACCGTTTTTTTTTCGAATTTCTGAAAAAATGGGTTTTTCATTTTGGTTGAATTCTATAAAAATAGTAACATTAATTGTTCAACATAGAAAGTAATACTTTATGTTGTACAAATTTACCAATGAATCGTATAAATGCATTATTGTGTGAACTTCGACGGTATTTAGATCAGAAAATAATCACGAACTTAATGATTTAGGAGAAACGTTATGTTTCGACTTGATGAGGTAAACAATAGTAGCGACTTTATATCTCTACTTTGTTATTAGGGGAGGATGGGGTAAAAGAGCGCATGGGGCAATAGCGTTTTAACCCGTTTCTCAAAAAGTATGTTAGGTGACGTAACGACTTTACTATAAGATTGTAACGCGAAAATTCGCCGAGCTAATATGGGCAAGCCTGTCGACAGAGAGAATTCAGAGAGCGCTGACTGTGCGAAGTTTAAATTCAGTCCCCCATTTGCCGTCAACGTGTAAACACACAATTCATATGTAAAAATTTTTGCATGTTCTCTGGGAGCCATAACGTATTTTACGATAAAACCTGACAATTCCTACGCAGGGGAAGAAAATACGGCTTAAGTCAACAGCTGGCAGCTCTGACCCGGTAATCTACTGGTTTAGGAAGGGCCGATGACCAAAAATACCAGTAGAATTGGGTAACACATGGTAAATTTCCGTAGACGGCGTTAGTTTGTAGGATTCATTATCAAGGTAAATGGTAGAAAATACTTTCTCGGAATTAACAGTTCTATAGGTATATTAACGTAGGAATTTTAGCTCTGAATCGTAGTTTATTGGAGTATGTAATCTGGATTTCATGAGATAGTTTCGATACATTTCACAAATTCTTATTAGTTTATTTTCGTTATTGCTTTATATTTTTTTTGAAATAAGAATATATCACGGGGGCTGTATAATATTCAGGGATGTGTCCAGCGACGTAGTTTTTATATTATGGGTATTTTCTGATATCGTAGTTTTTTGTGATATCGTAGTTTTTTTGCTAAGCGGAAAAAAAACCGGGGCAAGTTTCGTTTGGCCGAAATCTGTTAAAAAAAACATTTGTTTTGTCATTTAGATACCTTAGGGAGTATATTACTGAAAATATTTTGTTGCTGTTGCCATTTTTTGAATGCGGATTAGAAGTAACGAAATGAGATACATGAAAAATTAATATTATTTTATATTCTAGACCTATTTTTAAGCACCGATACGAAAATGAAAATCC
Source organism: Galeruca laticollis (assembly GCA_963921935.1). Taxonomy (NCBI): domain Eukaryota; kingdom Metazoa; phylum Arthropoda; class Insecta; order Coleoptera; family Chrysomelidae; genus Galeruca; species Galeruca laticollis. The sequence continues at coordinate 65,953,974 of OY998183.1, forward strand.
GCGGAAATGCGTTGTTTCACCACTATGCAGTGATCCTCTTCCCGACCTTTAACACAGATCAATCAATAATATCTATTCTTATCAACTTAATATTGCTATGGTCAATGAATGTGAAAATTTAAAAAAAATTGTCAATAAAGCATAAAAACGACAATCCTGATATTTCAAACGAAATCTGTTTTTCTGTGAATTATAAGGCGCAGTAAGAAGGTCAAAATCTCCAATAAATGCAAAAAACCGCACATATATAATATTCTCCACCTAGCATCCCATTTCACTCCACGATCCCGAAAGTATGTGAAAAAGTTGTGAATACTATAGAAAACTTCGAAATATTGAAGATTTTCTATTACACCGACCTTATGATAAATTTCCGCGGAAAAAGTTATATAGAAAAGTTATAGCAAATTATTAATCAAACAGAAATATGCAGTTTTTATCTTCCTATCACATTTCGGCACTTCTAAACCCGGAAAAATCAATATAAAATATTGTGAAATACATTTTCGAATAAAAATTAGTTCACATCGTTATATTGAATGTTTATACGTCGTTCTATAACAAAAAAACTATTATAAACACCGTAAAGTTTCGAATTTTGGTTAATAGTAGAAAAATTAAAAATTCGAGTTTTCTCAGAAACGAAGAATTTCCGCGGCAAAAATCAAATTATGTAGTGCTAGTTTTCTTGTATAGAATCATCCTATAAACCGATTTTCCATGTATGTGATTTCGTTTAAACGAAACTTGAGCCAAAAAAACCAGTCATATAGTTTTTATTCTCAGTGTAAATGGCTTTTATACATTTAAAAGTCAGAATGTATGATTATTTGCGAATTTCGGGTGATGTTAATATAGTCAGTATGATAGGATATTACGGGGGGACGTCGAAAATTTGACCGGGGTAAAATGTAAACCCTATGTAGAGGCTAATTCGTTTCTCTATTTTAGGGTTTTTATGTGGATATTAAATTCGCTGATTGAAGCTTGATGAGTCAGTGAGACCAGTTCCAGGAGAGCTGAAATATTCTGGAGTGACTTCAGTTGCTGTTCTGGGTCCAGAAGCAGGATAAGTGAACAGTTTTCTTTTTTTTACTCTTCTTACATTTGTACATTTACCTTTATCCGATTTCATTTCATAATTTTTTTGTGTAAAGTTTTTATTTCTCTCTTTTGCGGCAATTAGTATAAATTTATTTTCACTTTGTATTTAAAATTGTAATAATTTGCTTAATAGTTTAAAATATTGGGCTGTTGGCTCTGAACGCTAGGGTACGTACCTGGGTATTGCGTTATTTAGTTAAGTTTTCGAACTCTGACGATTTGATGTATATAATTTTGCGCCGTACATAATTTCGATTTATATTTTCTTTTAGCAACGCTAAGCTCGTTTGCTATTTAAATTTTATGCTTATGCATTTATTTATATTCATATTCGTATAAATTGTGGAAGTGTGAACCCATGTAACTGGGACATTGGTAATTTTGGTATATATTTTCATAGTATTTTGAGAAATTGTACATGAACCATTTGGTCGTTTCTCTATAATTGTAGAATTGAGGCATCGGTGTAGTTTGGGGCCCTCAGCTCTTCTGCACCCTGAGTTTGAGGCCTTCAGCTCTGCTCAGAGTTTATAGAACCTGCTTGTGAGTTATTTATTTAAGCTGCGACTTCGTTATAACTGATAATTTAGTTTCGATTTGAGATTTATGTAGATTTCGGCCTTCAGCCTAACTACATTCTGAGTCTACAGCCTTCAGCTGAGTTCAGACACTATTTGGGACATTGTTGTTGTAAAATTGTAATAAATATTTTGAAAAGAGACCTTTGGTCCAAAGTGATTAATTAAAACTTCAACCAGAGGATACTTGCTGACTTTTATTTTCTTATGATAATTTGCCTATCAGTTTAAACTTTGGAAAGTGTAGTGACTGTTGTTAACCCACTGAGGAGTTGAGGGCTAACTTAAGAAGTCTTGGGTGCTTGCCAAAACTTCTCTGGCGCCCTTTTTGAAAACTTAATAATTTTTTTGAAGAATTCACCCCTTCTTCGACTCGAAGCTAGTCGACTGGCGAACACGTGAGACAACCCGCATATCTATAACGAGCACTAAGAGGGTCAGTAGCGTTTTCTCGTTATAAGATTATGCAATCGTAGTCAAGATCGTCAGTTCTCCTTCGTTATTCAGCCGATGTGTATGAACTTTTATGAAATAAAAATTTTTCGTGGCGTCATCCCGTTGAGTTCTCCGAAATAATTTTTGAAGGGTTCAAAAAAATTGTAAGTATTAACTTTTTTACTTTTGGTATTGGTGGAATCGGTTGTCTGTCCTTTTATTTCTGTGTTTTCTGATATCCAGTGTACTTTTGTGAATAATTGTAGATTTTTCATTTATATTTTGTTTCATATACGAACGGGTCAATAGCGTGTTGTTTATTTGGGGTATTAGGGAGTGAGCGCTATTGCCCCAGTAATCAGCATGGCAAAAAATGTTGAATATTTAATTTTTTTCTTCTTGCAGATGCTCCGTAACAACAAAAAGAAAGGCCTCCGGGATTTATGGTCCACAGAAAATTTGGCAGAAGCCATAAATAACATAAAATCAAACACTATGTCAATCAGACAACCTTCTTGTGAATATAAAATTCCGCAAACAACCTTAAGAGACCATATTAATAACAGACGTAGGAATTCTTTAGGAATATCCGTTGTTCCAAAAAAAGTTGGAATAAGGACAGTATTCAGTGAAAAAGAAGATAATTTATTAAAACAATACTGTTTAAAAGTATCGGAGCTGTACTTTGGATTGTCAATTGATGACTTCAGACAGGTGGCATATAGATTTGCTAAGAAGATAGGTGTAGAGAGCAGATTTATCAAGAAAAAAGGAGAAAAATTGGCTGGCTACGATTTCTATTATTACTTTAGAAAAAGACATCCAGATATATCGTTAAGGTCACTTGAAGCAACTAGTTTAAATAGGGTAGTGAGCTTCAACAAACCTGAAGTGGATAGGTTTTTTGCAAATTTATCAGCTTTATATGAAAAAAATTGATATGGTGCAGCAAATAAATATAATGTTGATGAGAGTGGTGTTCACACGGTTCATAAGCCCTCTAAAATATTGGCCAAAAAAGGAGTGAAACAAATTGGTAAAATAATCAGTGGAGAAAGAGGATCTCTAGTAACAACAATATGTTTAGTAAGTGCAGCTGGCAATTATGTTCCCCCATTCTTAGTTTTTCCACGAAAATTAATGAATGACCGTTTGATGGAAATTGCTCCACCTGGTTCAAAGGGAGTGGTAATGGATGGAGTAATGAAAATATTTTTGTGGACTGGATGATACATTTTATAAGTCATGTAAGGCCTTCAGGTTCAAATCGTGTTTGTTTAATTTTAGACAATCACGAGAGCCATATATCTTTACGGGCCTATGATCTCGCTAAAGCAAATGGAATTGATGTGCTATCACTACCGCCACATACATCCCACAATATACATCCCACAATATACAGCCGCTTGATTCAGTTTTCTTTGGACCAGTGAAAACAGCTTTCAATAATCAATGTGATTATTGGATGAAAAACAATTGAGGACAACGAATACCAGTGTATGAAATTGCATAGCTGTTTGGTCAAGCATATCAAAAAGTTGCCAATGTGGCTAAAGGAGATAAAGGTTTTCAAAGCGCTGGTATTTATCCTTTTCAACCCACTGTTTTCAATGAAGAATATTTCGCGCCAGCAAATACATTGATGGAACCTTCTGTTAATGTAACGAGTAATGGGACTGAAGCAAAAAAAATCATTGATGAACAGGAGAACGGTGCTACACCATCAACGTCTACTGCATCAACTAGAGAACTGCACAATAATACAACTCCCCCAAAAATAGCAACTATGAATTTAAATCATAATGACGTTCTCAGTTAGCCAAATCTACGACCAATTGGTGACAAAAAAAAACAAATGTTAGAAAAAACACTCAGAAATTTCAAGTTCTACTCCTATGAGGGGGGAATTAGTACTAAAAGAATTTAACAAAATTAAAAAAAGGAAAACGAAGTTGCCAGGATCAAAAGGAGAATTTGTCTAAAAGATCAAAATCAGAAGCTAGTTTTTAAAAATGAGAACAAAAAACAAGCAGAAACTAAACCAAAGAAAGGACCAAAGAAAACAGACAGTAATTTGGAGGATGGAGAAATTTATATTATGTTTTCTGATGACGAAGTTGTGGATGAGGATGACGTAGAACAGCATTCCGACTTTGATGCATTAACCGAAGTTTCAAAGTGGAATTCAAAATACGTGAAAACAATAATGTTTATTACGTTGAAAAAATCTTGACTGACAAAGATGAAACCGATGAATTCGAAATTTCGTTTTTCCGCAAAAGTATTAAAAACTATAATAAATTCATTTTACCGAATGTATTAGACATTGCACTCATGCCACTAACTAATATTAAAATGAAGTTACCCGAACCAGTTCTCCATGGGATGACTAAGCGACAGCAGTCCTGTTTAGATTTTGGAGTGTCATTTGGCACCTTGAAAGTCAACTAAGTTCAACACCTGATTTGATTCCTTTGTCTGAGGTTCTTTGAATTTTTTAGAATAAATATTTTGAAAATAATGATAATCATGTGGTTATAGTTATATATTTAATTTGTTTGAAATAAACATATTGATTTTGATGTCTAATTATTTCCTTTTGCCATTTAAATAACATACTGGTAGATATGGGGCAACTGCGTTTAAACTATATGCTATTGCCCCAGCCACCTGAGGTAAGAACGTTTTCGTTGAAAAAAGTTGAATCAATATATTCAATAGAATCCACTGTGAATGGCTGGCTTTGTCATCATTTCAAATACGTTACAGTTACTGAAGTATGTGTGCCAAATCTAAACCAAAAATTCAAATAATCGTAGATTGTACATTGAAAATAAAAAAAAGCGAGCGCTATTACCTCACCTTCCCCTACTTGAATACTGATTAAGAAACTGTATGTTTGACTTAGTGACTTAACTTCACTTAGAAACAATGAGTCTCGACTTTGAGTACTCACTTGACTCGAATACTAACTAACAAACCATATATTCTATTTAGATGAGATGTAACTCTCGGAGAGACTGTATGTGTCGAATTGGGTACGCAACTGGGTAACTGTGCAACTGATTTGAATAATAACTTAAAAACTGTATGTTTAACTCAGTAACTAACAAACGGTGAATTTGGAGTTGGATTACACTTCTTTGAGTTGTATACTAACTGAGAAACCCTATATTTGACTTAGTAACTTAACTTCACTTTGACTACGCGCTTGTCTCGAATACTTACTAAGAAACGATTTGTTTGACTTAGGTGAGATCTAAAACTGTCGGAGTGATGATTTGTCACGACTTGGGTGAGAGGTAATTCTCGTAGAGACGCTATGTCTCGACTGTACAACTGGACAACCGGTTGACTGTTCAAGTGACTTTTTTATGCTGGAAGCTGTGTTAAATACAAAAACTTCAAGGGGGTGTGTTTTCATGAATATTGGTGGGACTAGAGAAATGCGCTTTGCCGATTGGTGTTCATTGTTAAGCCGGCTGGTACTATTGACCAGAATCAACAATGGAATATAGCCATTAGGTTTTCAATTACGATTGAAAAATATTTCAAAGATATGACCGTCCTATTGGAAATATTTTAAAGCATAAATTGCTATTGAGTCTATTTCAAAGGCATGAAATGGTTTTAAGACAGTCCGATCACTTTATTTCTTTAAAAGATTGCGTGTGTCTTAACACAGTGGAAGTTCATCATACAAACATTACAATAAGATATACATAAAAGATACATGAAATTCTAAGCTATTTCTAGTCAAAAGCATTCTTAACAACACTAAAATAAGAATGCTATTATGAAAACGTGATATTTTTCTGAATATATAACAATGTGACAGACATAGAAAAAATTATACCTTTAAATTCACAACACATTCTTGAACCTTCTTCCACCGTTGAGAGAATACAATCAATAAATAAGTTTTTAAGGTTTATGAAAATTTAACTTCAGAGTTCGACGGTAGCACCGGAAGTAACGCTACATTTTTCACATTTCGGACAACGGAAGATTTCGCGGTTTTCACTAACATACTACGCACTACACCATCACTACCTGGATAGCATTTCTGGATTCTTTCAAGTGCCCATTGTGAGGGTGGAATTTTGTCTTCTCGTAGTAGGACCACGGCCCCTTCGAAAATTTCAGGAACGGTATTTTTCCCATTTGGTACGAACAGTCAACTAGTTCAAGTATTATTTGATCCACCGCGTCCAGGAATGCTGGTTAACCTTCTGTATGTGTTGCCAGTCAGTCAGACCATTACTAGAAGTCGTGGAATAATCACGAATTTGCAAGTTGGTCAGTGAGATGTATTAAAAAATAGCCAGGCGTAAGGGCTATAGGATCGGTATGGACAGAGGAAATACTAGTTAATGGTCGGAAGTTTAATATTAACGTTATAGATAGTTCATAAGTAAATAACATATCGCGACCGGCAACTTGGTACAAATTCTTTTAAAGCCTTTCAATGCCGTTTCCCATAATCCCCCAACATGTGGTGTCTGAGGAGGATGTGCCTTGAAGCAGGTACAACATAGTTTTATATTTTAATACACTCGACTACGTCCGTCAGTAACCCAATATTTACGACATATCGAGTATTAAGTTTGGTGAATTCCAGCGCGCATATGTTTTTTATGAAAATACTACATAACTAAAATGATCACGTGGCTATTCTTAGGTAAGATAATGGAATGATTAGCGTCCAATGGTAAATAAGATGAAATCAGACGGTCGCCTACCCTCAATATTTTTTATTTGTCCCAAAAAGGATTTTTAATCGTTGAGGACAAGATTGAGGCCAGCGTGATACAAATGTAGAAGCAAACCAATAAAAAGTGTGAACTTTGTAACAAGCCGATCGGCTGTTACGATTTCTATCGGACTATGGTACTTTAATTTCAGCGTACTAATGTTTCGAAATTAAAAAACTTGATTCACTTCCAAATTTTGTGTATTTAAACGATATCGTACATAGGAAAACTCTCTTCCTATCAGTGAAATTTATAAGTTAGTACCTACATCGTAGTTGTTTCACATATTTGCTGCTCTGCAGCCCCTGGTTAGACCCTATGAATAAACAACACCGATAGAACAACACAAAACCGGCCGAGATGGATTAAGTACCCTATCTCCATCCACTAGGACCTAGCTGAGAGCTGAATAATTCCAGAACCTCACCAAGTTAAGTCCTTTGACTTATACTCAATTCATGGAACGACGTTCGTATTCGTCTTGTATTTTGGATATGCAGTTAATGTGAATTATCTATTGACTTATGAATAAATATAATTTGCTGAACATTTGATATTTGATTTTCAGCAATTTATATTAACTTGGACCATCGCGTTAAAATATTTTGAGTATTTCGTTTTGTTGAGTCAAAGTAAATATACGGTTTTCCAGTTTTTAACCTTTGTAGTTTTTTGTGTAATTAAAGTTTCGCTTAAAAAACTGGTGACGTCCAATTTAATATCGATTGTTCACCCCATCCCAGTGTTAGCTTTGAAACTACATTAACTGGAGTCGAATACCACTACCTGAGGAAGAGTCTCCAGTCGGGGTTGGTAAGGTAATTAATAACAATAAAATGGCGCCCGGTTAATTGTATTTTTTGCTGATTACTGAGATGGTGTGGGAAATCTATATTAAAAGTTCATTTAGTTTCAATTATCAACATGATTTTTTTCATTACTTTAACTTAAATTATTATTCCAGTAATATTTCACATTTTTATAGACTCAGTTTTATGATAAAATTTTCTTCAAAATTTCAAGTTCATATCGTTTCCTTATTTGTTATTTTCGTCAGGAACATATTACAGGTTTTATGATGGTCAGTTTTTTTGTGTTTCGAGAACGTCATTGAGTATATTTGCAATAATACTTGACATTAAAAAATTTGTCTACTTATTGTTTTACTGTTTTGTAAGAAGTTGTCGTAGTGTACAACTTTTATAATGTTTGATATGTTTTGAAATTATTCTCTTCTGGTATCGTAAAATAACTATTGATTTTTGAAATTATTACAACTTCCTTTTTGAAATAATTAATATACCGGTTTACTCAAAAGCAAATATAATCAATAACTTTTAGTATTTTTGAAATATTTAGTACACAGGGTCACTCATAAGTAACATTGTAAAATTTCATATCTCTAATTTACAGTTATTACTTTGCAGTTGTTACCTTTGATGTGTTTACGTAGATCTTCCTGATGATGAGTTTTCTGATCAACATCCTGTTGATCCAAATATATTTGGCCATAATTACGATTTGCGAATCAGATCTAGTTGTGATTCTGACTAGTTTGGTTTTTTTTTGGATTAATATTTCTAGACGTGACTATTTTTTATCTTAATTTTGATTTAATATCAAAATAAATCTTGAGTATTTTTTATTTTTTGCTATCAACAATTGTGTTAGGTCACAAATACGTTTTGTGTCTATATATAGTAGAATTTACTTTTCTACTCTCGTATATGTTATGATACATCCGTACATTATCTATTATTATAGTTACCGATGTGCAAAAGCACATATATTTTTCTCTTATGCCTTTGCTTTATCTCTTGATGTATTTTGAGTACATTATTTTGTATCTTTCTCTTATGTTGTGCATAATACAATTGTGTTTATCGTATCGTTATTGTTTTTGGGTGGTTTTTGAATCGCCAAAAATTCGGTTCTGTATTGAACAAACTTCCGTGAATGTTTCAAATTTTCTGATATTTTCTTGCTTTATGCACCTTTAGTTTGGATCGAACTTTACACTCAAATATTTTCTGAAATTTCTTGCTATAGGCAAGTCTTGAATTCAGTTAATTACGTAGCGTTTTTGTTCTCAGTATACGCTTTATTTTTATAGTCCCTGTATTGCTAAAATTTTTTCTGGACTTCCTCACTACAACTTCTTCTCGGACGGCCGTATTCACAGTTTCCATTATGGTAGATAAGAGGTGTCCTTGCACAGCTCTAATCTCGGTATTGTTATCGCATTTATAGGTACAATACGGGGTTTAGCACATAATAATTGCACTTTATTGTTTCCGAAGTGATAAAGAGTGCGTAAGTGAATGCACACACCGTATGCCTTTTGACTTGCATTGGGAAATCCATCTAATTGAACTTCTTTAACATCGGCGGTAATTTCGGTACGTTGAAAAGACAACACATCAATTGACGGTAACTGTTGGTAATATGTTCGCTAATCACTATGTAATTCAGAAAAATCCGATTCATTCCAATCGACCTTATAATTCCACGAATTTTGTTAAATAATTTTCGCGAGTATAATAACGGAAGCCAATAATCCTTCGGACAATATTATCCGTTTGGTAATCCTATTTGTTTCAATAGGATTCACCCTATACATAAGCCTGTCGTTTTGTAAATTCCGGTAAACACCTAAGATTTTCAATGTAGTGTCACTCAGTTGTAATCTTGGGTTGACGGCTTCCGCAGAAATATTTTCTACACACAGAAGAATCGTTAGAAGCTCATTGTCTCCTTGCTGGACCAGCGGTAAGAAGGATCCCATTCATTTGTTGTATTATGAGACTCGCCTTCCTTGACTATTAGATCGAGTGAGAAAATCGCACACATAATATTTTGTTAACAACAATGTTGCGACTACGGTATGTCTTTTATACGCATCTTTTCTCAATTGTTATAAAGATCGAATTGCTATAAGAAGCACAGGTAATACCGAATGTGACGATATTTAATTTGAAAATTCGTAAATTTTTCCTTTCATATCTCCAAATGATACAATGAATTTCACGGTATTCTTTTCTTACTAAAAATTGTCGATACTTTTGTTTTAAATCACGATAGGATGTTCACGAAACCGAATTAAAGTTGGGAATAAATCAGATTGACTATTAGGACCGGTATACAGGACGTCATTCAACGATACGCCTGTAGAAGTATTTAAAGAACCATCGTATACCACACTTACTTTCGTAGTTGGACTCTTCTCCTTACGGATTGCATGATGGGGTAAATAGTAACTATCAGATATCAACGGATTGTCCCCAACAGGGGACATGTAACGTTGGTTTAATTCTTGGTTATCAGGAGCTGTTGACTTGACTTGTTCCACAGAATATGAAACACAGAAATACATGCTCCTGATTTTTGCAGGATTTAATCACACACCTACGTTACCGAAAATGTTCATCAATTGGTTCCCAAATAGTAAATAACCTGTCTAGAAATTATGAAACCACCATTTATCACAAATTTTGATGGTTCATCCCAAATGTAAGCGTTAATATTCAGACGTATACTTATGCTGAGAAATCAGGTTATAGTGTGATTGCACAAAACTTATACTTAAGTGAACTGGCTGATAATTTAAGTCAAATAATAAATTTAGGAGTGGAATTTGTAATTTTTTGAGCCACGAGATATTGAATTCCAATAAACTGGTCCACAAGATTCCAATTGCTGCAGCAGGTGTTTTTATTCTTAAGAACAAAAACAAAAAGACGCGGCGTACTTTTCGCCAAAATATATCAATGGTAATGAAATAATTGGAGATAGAAAATTATTTGTCAATGCACACAACCCAATCGAGTGTGAAGATTGCATTCAAGTTCATTGAAATTAATTCACGTTTAGTTGCAATTCTAAAACAAAACAAGTAATAACGAGGTCATGTAATTATTTATATACAAACCAATAATTTAAGACGTAAGGTATATTTAACGTATCAAATAAAGAATTCTTTACTTTCTTGGATTTTACTTATCTGCAGTAGTTACCTTAATAACCAATTGTCTGTTTTCTTTATTAATTATAATAATGACAAGCCTATTGAGAACATAAGTATATAGTAATTAAAAATACTGTTTTTTATAACGACTCAGTATTCCTGTAACTATAATTAGGTATAAATATCAAAATTACGGAGTAGAATGTTTAAAATTATTTTGCGAAAAATTAATTTCAATCCAACATGTTTCATGTATAGGTTAAAGATACCAGAGGAGATGTTAAAAATATCTTTTATAACAGCAAAGTTTTCAAGTTCGTGTCTGAAACATAGAATACAATAAAATGTGCTCAAGAAAGCGAAATTTTTCAAATATATATATATATATATAGGACATTCAAAGTTGTTGTTGTTTTTGTTGTACCACTAGAGAGATTTGAATATGTTTAGTTGCAAAATAATGAGCGGAAAAATGTAAACTGTATAGAAGTAAGTTATACAACAGTTTTTAATAAAATCACAATTTTATTCTTAAAATTAATTTTTTCAACGGGAGGTGTTTATATTTTCAGTTCTTGGAATCGGAAGTTGGCAAATTCAAATAGAAATAGATAAATATAGCGAACATTAAAACTACTAAGACGTTCAAAATAATCTCATATATTTGTGAATAGTTTATGAAAAAAAACCTGTCAATATCAATCGATTATATAGGGTCCAGGAAAGAGATAGTTCTTCTGTATGAAGAACATTAGAAAATGGACAAACATGAACGACACTGCACAAAAAGAGAAACGATTCCTATGGTTATCGCAAATTTTCAGTACAAGTGGCAACATAAGAAGAGGTATGTTTTTAATTGATAGAGAGCTAGACCATGACTAACAGTGAAGACACCAAAAAGAACAAGATTAAAAAAAGAAGAGAGGCCACCTATGAGAATGCCTGCTGATCCGCAGAAAAATGAGCAGAATCTCGAGCAGAGGCAGTTAATTCACTCTTTAAGGTCTTTTTTAGTTTCTAGTTGTGATAAGTCGCTGAGAATTTGCCCCTTCCAGAGGCTGCAAAAATACACACTAAGGAAATAATCGAAACATGAGAAACAGCTATAAAGTTCATTATAGTAACCTGAAGAATAAAAGAGAAAAGCCGAACACTTCCACGAAATCCAGGGAAATACAAAGGTAGAGTAAACAACAACGAATACTGCTGACCCCATCGATTGGAACAATGGAACGTGTATGTCGATGTTTCAAGCAGACTAGACACGTTTTGAGTCGCTCTGCATTAAATGCTAAATTCATTTGTTATTAAGTTGAATTATTGGTTATTGGATATTCAACTAACAGAAGGAGTGAGAAAGTTCATGTATTTGTAATTAGTTACTGGAAAAGTGCTTTGATTGCCCGTAAATTGAAATTGTTGGTTTTTATTTCGTAAAAATGACTTCAACTAAAAACAAAGAAGAACTGCACTCAGCAGTTAAAAATTTAGTGAATAAGCTTGTTACTGCTAATGAGTTCATATCTCAATTTTCTGATTCCATTATGGAGTTAATAGGCAAAAAATATGATGAGGAAATAGAAAACTTAAAGGATGAGAATAATAATCTAAAATTAAAAATACAAGTCCAGGATAAACAGCTTAAAGGTATATTAAGATAAACAGGAGTCATTTGAAAGGTCTCGAAGATCCAAAAATTTAATTCTTTACGGAGTTATAGAGCTGCAGAATGAAAACTGTATGGATACTGTACTGGACATAATAAATAGTAAGCTGCGGTTATCTATAAACTATCAAAGAGTAAATAATTGTTATCGACTGAAATCACCAGATAAAAATAAAATTAAACCAATTCTAATTCAGATGAGCACGCTTCACGTCAAAAACTTGATATTTTTATGCAGAAGAAGTTATTAAAAGGCACAGGTTTAGTTGTTAGAGAGGATTTATCACCAGATATGCAGGCACTATTTAAAGATGCAATACAGAAGTTTAACAAGGGAGGCAAAGTTTGGTCGAATAATGGAATTATATTCCTTAAGTTCCATAATAGAGACAGTATTATGAAGATTATGAAGCCAGCTGACCTAGTGAGTGATTAGTGAGACGATGCATCATTCTAACTAAAATTTTACTTGAATTTATATTCTGCTGATTTTAATTGTTGATTTTCTGATTTCTATTTTTTTTTCGAATTTCTAATTGCTTTCTTTATATATAAATATCTAATTTCTAATTTTAAAATTTTTAGCTGTAGAAATACCAATTTTGTAAGTTTTTGGGATTAAATAATATATGCGTTGTGCAGAGTGTCCACACTCATCACTGTCGGATTTACGATAAATAACTAGTTCTGCTAATAGAACTGTTATCAAGTCTATTTTTTGGTAATTATATAGAGAAAAAAAATATTTATTTACATTTAAATGGCTGTTTAAATGTACGCTCGCTTTTACCATCGCTTTCAAACGTAAAAAAATTGTTACAGAAACATGAATTTGATATTCTTTTGTTGTGTGAAACTTGGCTTTATCATTACAATAGTGATGACTTATTAAAAATAAATAATTATATGTTATACAGGGGAGATCGAAATGCAAGAGGTAGGGGTTTATGCATATATGTAAAAAATTCGTATAATTGTCAATTGGCTATTAAAAATGATAATACTATTTGGGAAAAATTATTCATAAAATTAGCTATAAATAAGAAAGTATTTGGCATAGGAGTAATTTACAAACCTCATGTACTAACAGATAATGCTTTCCTGAATGAATTTGAAGATTTTTTAATCACTCTATTTCCAACTGTTAATAATTTAATTTGCTTAGGTGATTTTAACATAAATTATCTCTACAAGAATAATATTGTTCATAAATTTGATAATATTGTTGATAATTTTGAACTTTGTCAAGTCTTGGACGAACCGACACGACAAACATCACTTCTGGATTATATAATAGTTGATGAAAATAGTGTGGTAGATAGAGGAGTTATTCATAATGAAGTATCAGATCATTCATTGGTGTATTGTAGAATAAATGTAGGAAATAACAAAGAATTCAAAATGCATACATATAGGTGTTTCAAAAATTTTAATGAGGAATTATTTTATAATTACCTGAGAGATATATCATTTTTTCGTATATTTGATCAGGAGGGTATTGACGAAAAGGTATCATATTTGGTAAACTGTTTAGTTAATTTATTTGATAGACACGCACCTATAACAACTTCCAGAATAACAAAAAACAGGGCTACATGGTTAACTTTTGCAATAGAACTAATGATAAATGAAAGAGAAAGGGCTCTTAGAAGATATAAAAGAACACGATCAAATGATCATTTGAACTTTTATAAAAATTTAAGAAACTACACAAATCTAGCCATTAAAAGGGAAAAACGTGCTTATTTTTTACATCAGTTTGAAAATACTAATTCTAATCGCCTGTGGCGGGTACTTAGATCAAATAATTTTCTTAAAGACAAAAATCGTGATATTCCTGAAGGCTTAAGAAAACCAAATGAAATTAATGATTTTTTATTAAATTCCATCACACGCGTTTCACCACCTAAAAATCTTCTCAGTTTTTATAAATCTAATAGCCTTGTTCCCGTCACCTTTACATTTAAAGAATTTGATGATATGTTTGTTTATAACAACATATGTAGAATAAAATCAAATGCTATGGGCTGTGATGGGCTAAATGTTAAACTTATTAAATTATGTTGTCCTCTGATCGTTCCATACATTACACATGATGATTAATGATTATGATTAATTTCTGTTTAACCCATCAGGTAGTTCCCAATGCATGGAAGCAAGCTATTGTTAAAATTTTGCTAAAAAATCAAAATCCATGCGAGTACAAAGATCTAAGAGGAATAAGTATTCTTCCTATGCTTTCTAAGATTCTGGAAAGGGCAATGGAACAGCAAATAAGAGAACCTTTAACAATTAATTCAATACTTCCTAGTGTTCAATCTGGTTTTCGCAAGGGTTATAGCTGCACCACAGCTTTAACGAGTCTAGTTGATGATATTATTTCTGCTATAGATGTCGGTAAATGTAGAATTTTAGCATTGTTGGATTTTAGCCATTAACCTCTTGCGTAATTATTTAAATAATCGTAAACAATGTGTCAAAATTGACTCAGATTAATCGGGATTTTCAACATTACATTCGGGAGTTCCCAATGAACTTAATAACATCTTTAAAAACCTGTAAAATTCACGTATACGCAGATGATACCCAGATATACTATAGCTTTCCTCCAGTGTTCGTTGATAATGCCTGCGAAAATATTAATCAAGAACTAACAACTTTCATAAAATTAGCGACAGATCATTGCTTATTAATCAATTGCTCTAAATCTAATGTAATTTTGTTCGGCTCCGCTAATAATAAGGCTAAAATAGGAAACTTAATAAATATAACAATTAACAACGAAGAGTTAGCATTGGTTAGTCATGCTAAGAATTTAGGTGTCATTTTGGATTCAGATTTGAGATTTGAGAAACACATCAATAAATTGATTCAACGTGCTTACAGCTCATTAAAACTGATTTATGGAAATCGTCATTTTCTCCCTCAACATGTTAAAAAAACTCTGTGTGAAAGTCTCGTTTTATCACATTTTAATTTTGCAGATTTAGTGTATGGTCCAAATTTAACCCTCCTTTATAAAAACAAAATACAGGAAGTACAGAATTCATGTTTAAGATCAATATATAGTATTAAAAAGCGTCAGCGAATATCACATAAATTAATTGAGATAGGATGGTTGAATATGGATAACAGAAGAAAGCTTGCCTTTTTCACAAAATCATAACCTTTGAAACTCCTACTTATTTGCACCAAAAAATTTCCTTTCGGACTGATGTTCATAATTTAAATCTAAGATTTAAGAGTCTGCTATCTCCACCTGTATTTAATACTGAACTATTTAGACGGTCCTTTCAATACCAAATATTTTTTATTTATAATTCCGAATGTGAAAACTTAAAAAAATGTAATATTTCAACATTCAAAGTCAAGTTTAAAAATATATTACTTCAGAGACAATCATATAGTTAATTGTTTTCTTTCCCACACATATTATGCTATACTTATTGTACCAGTATTAGTTACTCCACTTATTCTTTCTTTTCAATTTATTTAGTTATATATGACAGACATATGTTCTCCTTTCTTTTATGGGTTAAGTGGAAGAGCATTTTCGTAATGGAACTAGGTGTCATTACAGAAAATGAACTCCGCCCTTTATTTTCAATAGGTATATACTGCTACATCATGTATCAAATTTTAAAAGAAATGTAATTTTGTTATTTGAAAATAATAAAGGCGTTTATCATTATTATTATATTGCCTATATATACACATCGAAAAAGTCTACGGAAATTTTTCTTATTCAATTATTTTGTAGTAAAAAAGTACCTAATGTAAATATTAAAAAACGTGTAGTAGTCGTGAGGGTTTATTCAAAACGATCAACGAAGCTACAAGTATTAATGTTTTGTGATTATGACTGTTTTTAATGAATTAACAAAAAAATTGTTAGAATGGAAAATAAAAATATGAATACAAAGTTGGTTTATTACCACCCCACAATTATTGTGTATAGTGAAAATGACTCTATTAATGTCGGCTTGAGATATATTCGCCCATTCGCCAGTCAGGAGCTCCATGAAATGAAATGCAGTGTGATTGTTGAGATATTTTGGCGTAAATCACCGTTGAAGCATGTCCCACACATGTTTAATAGGATTGAGGTCCAGGGATTGTGATGACCATGGTAACACATCAATTCCTTCGTCGATCACCCAATTTGTTACAATATGTGCAACACGTGGACGAGCGTTGTCGAGCAAGAGATGGAAATTATGGCAAACAGCGCCAGCAAATGGAGGCACTATATGTCGAAGAATGTTGTAAATGTACTGCTGAGCCGTTAAGAAGCCATGTGGAAAGACGGGGCCGGATCTGCCGTTAATCAGTATTCTGCTCCACGCTATTATCGTACCATCTCTGTATGTGTGCACTTCCTAGACATGCCCTAAACGTTCCAGGTGTCCAACACGTCTCCAAACGCTTACCCGATGATGAGAATTTGAATTAAATCCCAATCTTGATTCGTTGCTCTTGACACCACTCTGGTCTTCTGGAGAGAGTTGGGCATCTCAGTGGCCTTTGACTATGAAGATTGACTTGCTGTAAACTATTCCGTACACTATCTCGACCATGATTACACCGTGTGCCCGCTGCAAGTCTTTAACCAATTCACGTGCTGTGATGGTAGGCTGTCTTCTAGCTGTTAACAGTAAAAATTTATCCTGACCTGGTGTTTTAGCGCGTCCACGTCCTGGATGTTGCTCGGCTGAACTTCCAGTGTCACGAAAACGCCGCCATAATCGACTTATGGGACTATGCCATGAGCTCAGCTACGTCTATTCGCCGCAGCCACCTTGGAGAACGCCTACATTCCTATTCATTTCATCTAAAGTTAAATTATGTCGTTTCATGATAACACACAATATTGTCAACGCACCTAAGCATTAACTGTATAGCACAAAGAAAATCTCAACCTTTCAGGTTCCTGTTAGAGTGCACAGATTCTACTTTTTACCTATCCTGTAAAATTATTTATAAACTGGCCATTATCACTTTGTGTTTTCTCTGAACCAACAGATATACAGTGTTAGGAAAATTATGAGGGCACATATGTTTTATCATCAATGTGTTAGAAAGAGACAAAATAAATATAAATTCAGTGTATTACTCCTCTTCGCTAACAGTGTATCATAAAGTGAGAAACGAAATAACTGTGTAATGGGATGTCTGCAGGTACCGCCTTCGAGAAGCGTACATTAGCTCTTATGTCTGGCTTTTACTTACAGTTCTAAATAAACAAATTATAAATGAATTCAGGCTATTACTAGTCACTTTACCACAGCAAAATGTTGTATAAAGAACTCATTATGTTGAAGATCGCAATGAAAGAAGTTAATGTTAGAAATACAGATGTGTAATGTGAACAGTTTAGTGTTTTTACATGAAACTCACGGTCTCTAGTTAATTTCACAATATAATAAAAGTTATTGGAAATTCTAAAAAATTGACAATTGTTTCGATAAATCAATATCATCGTCAGAATGACAGAAGTTACATTTCATTTTATGCCTACTTGATGTTTAGTAGTTATTTTTGGCTAGACCAAGAAGTAACCTAACTTGTGATTGGCTTAATATATGTTCATAGAAAAAAGAAGAAAATGTAATATTACAAATATTGAAGCTTAGATATTATTAGCCCTATGGTGATATCCTGGATATCATTTTTTCAATTAAGATCAGTATAACTGTGCAATTATATAGAAAACCAGGAAAACTATATCTGCTGATCTTTACAATTATCACTTAAGAAGACAGTTTATTAGTGGAGAATTACCTAGATTTAACTGTTCATTGACAACTTCATATTGTGGGTTTCTTAAATGTCTTCTAATTTCCAGTTCTTCAAGGAAATCCAGTTCTTGCTTGTTTTCACAAATATGCAGCACTTCTAGTTCTGTGTTAGGTGTCAATGAATGATATATACCTGACTTCTATAATAGTGGTATTTTTGTTTTTACATTTAACGATTTTGTACTAACGTGACTTTCTGTTTTAAAAGAAATTGTTGTATTCGTTGCTGAAGATATTATCTTTGAAATATTATTAGAAATATTTCCTGCATATGTGATGGTTTTATAAGTTTTAATTTCATCAGCTTGTTTAGGATATATTAGTTGTAATGTAACTTTTTCTTCTTTTTTACTAATTAGCTTATTTATCATATCTAATGGATAACCGTTAGATGTTGCTATTTGTCTAATTGTGTTAATCTCTCTATCAAAATTACATTTATAGAATCCAGCGATGTAAAAGTTATTAAAGCAGACCCAACAAAAAAGTTTTCTAATAATGTAAGGGATATTGTTAATAATTCAAATTGTCTCTAAAATGATTACGAAAAGATGTCTATCATACATAAGAATCCTCATTGTCCACAATTATATGGAACAGTTAAATTACATAAAATAACGAAACCAATTAGACCTGTAGTCTCTTATGTTAATGTTCCTAATAATATATTGGCAAAGAAGCTCAACAATATACTCAATACTTACGGATATGAATCTCAGTACTCAATTAGAAATTCAATAGAACTAATCAAAAAGTTGAAAACAATCCACTTGCAAGATAACTATAAACTCATTTCGTTCGATGTAACTAATATGTTTACTAAAATTCCTCCTAAAGAATGTCTAATACTTGTAAGAAAATTACTAGAAGATAAAAATATTAATCCAGGAATAATATCAGATATACTTAATTTATTTGATGTATGCATTAATCAGAATTATTTCACTTTTGACAATAAGATATATATTCAAAATGAAGGTTTACCAATGGGAAGCCCTATATCACCTATTTTAGCAAACATTTTTATGGACAATTTAGAAAGAAAGATCTTTGAAAGTAATATTTCGAAAAATATTTTATTTTGGTATAGATATGTAGATGACATATTAGCTTGTTTTATGGGCAGTGAACGACAATTAGATGTATTTTTCAACCACATCAATAATTTACACCCGATAATTAAATTTACGTTAGAAATTGAAGAAAATAGCTCAATCAATTTTCTTGATTCAAAAATTCAAAGAGTTAATAATGTACTTGATTATTCAATTTACCGAAAACCAACACAGACTGATGTGACAATTCCATTCAATTCTAACCACCCTATGTCACACAGACTAGCAGTATATAATTCAATGATACATAGAGCTTTTTCAGTTCCTATGAACAAATGTAATTTTGATAGAGAGATTAATACAATTAGACAAATAGCAACATCTAACGGCTATCCATTAGATATGATAAATGAGCTAACTAGTAAAAAAGAAGAAAAAGTGGCATTACAACTAATATATCCTCAACAAGCTGATGAAATTAAAACTTATAAAACCATCACATATGCAGGAAATATTTCTAATAATATTTCAAAGATAATATCTTCAGCAACGAATACAACAATTTCTTTTAAAACAGAAAGTAACGTTAGTACAAAATTGTTAAGCGTAAAAACAAAAATACCACTATTAAAGAAGTCAGGTATATATAAACTCAAATGTCCAGAATGTAATGCTGTCTATACTCGATAGTCGAAATTGTGTAAAGTGAGTCAGAGCTATCTAATCAACACTTTGGTTAAAGCGCAGTTGCCATATGTATTCTAGAGAGAAATGCTGTATTTTATAAATACACTTCAAATCCATTGTGTCAATATTTCAGGTACAAAAGATGCAATGTAATTAAGTCAATACCAATTTAATATATTTATTTCAAATTTCAAGCAGACTAATAATAATTAGTTTACTTGAAATGTGAAATAAAGTGTTTATGTATATTTCTTGAACGCAAAGTTTGTTGTGAAAAACTCGCCGATTTGACAATGTTGGAGAGTCGCTTCAATGTTCCGGCTTTGAGAACGAGATAGATAGATCGAGCTACGCGAATGAGACAGTGATAGTAAACAGTTATGTGAGGTGTTTATTCTCTTCATGAGCGTAACATCAGTATTTGTGTTGTGGTTTTGTGTGATAAATCGGTTATTATTGGTATTTATTGTAATATTTATATCGGTATATTTAGTGACAATAATGGCGGAGTGTAGCGGTGTTGGCGATAAAAAACGGCGTCGTAACAATTTAATTCGGGAAGAAAAAGTCCTCATATTAAATGTGTACGAAGGACTGCGTGCCATGGACAAACAGTTGGGTGTTAGTGACGCTGTGATTAAGTGCAGTTATTTAACTAAAGTTTCTGAGAGTACTATATACAATATTTTAAAGAAATCGCGGGACGGATCTTTGACAAGAGAACGAGGTGAAAACTGTAAACCGGAAAGTAGGGGAAGAAAGAAAATTGTTTTGGACGACCAAACACGGAATGCTATACGTAGGGAAATACATTCTTTTTATTTTAGGAATGAAATCCCCTCGGTAGCTGAATTGAGCAAGGTAATAGAAGCTGATGATACTTTATCAAACATCAGTGATAAAGTTTTGAGACGAACTTTAAAATTAATGAATTTTCGTTACCAAACAAGAAGTAGAAACAGTGCCTTAATTGAACGAAATGACATTGTGGAATGGAGGAGAAATTATTTAAAACAGATACGACAGTTTCGTAACGAAGGACGGCACATATATTATCTTGACGAAACATGGTTAAATGAAGGCCACACTGTGTCAAAAGTGTGGCAAGACATGAATATACGAAGCAATCGACAAGCCTTTATGGAGGGTTTCTCTTCCGGTTTAAAAGCTCCCTCTGGGAAAGGACGTCGACTGATTATCACTCACATTGGCAGCGAGGAAGGATTTGTAGAAGGTGGATTACTAAGTTTTCAGTCCAAAAAAACTGTCGATTACCATGAAGAGATGGATGGTAACCGGTTTGAAACATGGTTTAGATCAATTTTAACAAAGGTAACTCCTGGTTCAGTGATAGTTATGGATAATGCTTCATACCACTCTCGTCGACTGGAGCAAATACCTACTTCAGCTAGCCGCAAGAGGGTTATAATTGATTGGTTAGAGAGTAAAAGCATTCCGCACAACGAGGCAATGCTAAAAGTTGAATTATTATCTCTCGTACGGAAACATAAAAGCAGTTATATTAAGTACGTTGTCGATGAAATGGCGAAAGATTTCAACGTCTCAGTTGTTAGACTTCCTCCCTACCACTGTGAGTTAAACCCCATCGAGCTGGTTTGGGCCCAAGTGAAAAATTATGTTGCGAGAAAAAACAGTACATTCAAAATGGCTGACGTTGAGAAACTGTTTGACGAGGCGCTGCATACCGTTACTGCTGAGAGTTGGCGTAAATGTATTCAACACGTATTAAAAGAAGAAATAAAGTTTTGGGATTTAGACATACGTATAGAAGTAATGACGGAACCACTCATTATCGATATAGGAGGAGAAAGCGATGATTCTGAGGAGTCGTTAGGGAGTGATACCGCTTCCAGTTAGTCAGACATTTTACAAGTGACCTCGCAACATACCTATACTTATTGGTAATTTATTTTGGTCTTGACAAACAACTTTTTTTAGTTTTAGTAGTAGTAAGTTGGAATTGACTTTTAAACATTTTTTTATTTTGTTTTAACTTACTTATGAACAACTTGTGATAAGTTATTATTTCAAATGTTAAAAATTGAAATTCCAGATATTTCAGTATTCGCACCCTTAAACTATGATACGCTCATGGAGTTCACTTTAAATCGGTAGATAACCGATGACGTCACTTTACAGAATTTCGACTATCGACTTTTTTATATATATCTTATTATAGCTCATCCTTAAAAATGTGTAACATTCTTGGTAACACCCTGTATATACATAATGATACCTACCATAATAATTTCGTATTTCTGTTCTCTCAAATTTAAACGCCAGAGCGTACAAGAACATTTTCTATTTATTTTTTATTTAGGACTATTAAGAACCCTTCAAAAATGATGCGCTCATGAAGTTCGCTTCTGCAACTGATTTTATGGACAGTAAGAGCGATGAGTCACTTTACAGAATTTCGACTATCGAGTATATTTGGGTAAGACTCTTAGGAATTTTGAAATACGATACAGTGAGCACTTACGAGCATACAGATTAAAACAACCGGATAAATCCCACTACGCAAAACATCTACTTGACACCAATCATTCATTGACACCTAACACAGAACTAGAAGTGCTGCATATTTGTGAAAAGAAACAAGAACTGGATTTCCTTGAAGAACTGGAAATTAGAAGACATTTAAGAAACCCACAATATGAAGTTGTCAATGAACATTTAAATCTAGGGAATTTTCCACTAATAAACTGTCTTCTTAAGTGATAATTGTAAAGATCAGCAGATATAGTTTTCCTGGTTTTCTATATCATTGCACAGTTATACTGATCTTAATTGGAAAAATGATATCCAGGATATCACCATAGGGCTAATAATATCTAAGCTTGAATATTTGTAATATCACATCTTCTTCTTTTTTCTATAAACATATATTAGGCCAATCACAAGTTAGGTTACTTCTTGGTCTAGCCAAAAATAACTACGAAACATCAGGTAGGCATAAAATGAAATGTAACTTCTGTCATTCTGACGATGATATTGATTTATCGAAACAATTGTCAATCATTTAGAATTTTCAATAACTTTTATTATATTGTGGAATTAACTAGATACCGTGAGTTTCACTTAAAAACACTAATATGAACATATTCCACGAAGTAGGGGTCGAGACAGTCAATTTCATGAACAGTTTAGTTTAATAATTGAGAAATAAGAAGATGATTGTACTATACTGATAGCTTAATGCAATGAACAATGAAAAAAATCAACATAACTTTCGTTTATCCCTTCATGATTAATTTACAAAGAAATGATTCAGTAGTAATAAACTAATTCACTATATCTGTTCGGGTAGTACACGCTTATATGATTTGAACAATAAATTAAAACCTACCTAATAGGTATTTGAAATAAGTACCACTAAAAAATCATTAGAAGATAGCTAAAAAAATTACTTTTGTCGATATTGAGGGTACAATTAATGAATATAAGCATAATAATTTTCATTAACATCATAAGGAATAATCTATGGCAACAATACAGAGTCCAAAAGCGACAATATGTTGTAATAAAACAAGCGTATTCAGTGTATCACCATTTTCTTTAACAGGATATCATAAAATGAGAAATAAGTCGTATGCTTATATTTGTTCAACTGCTTCTGGTTTTAAAAATATCTCTGTTCCCTACGCTCCTGATAAAACGATTTCGCTGAGAGCTCTAGTTCTTCTACTTTTATCTATCCCCTCTCTTCATTTTCAATCCACGCGTGCCCTTAAAAATTTCCTTTTTATTTGGGAGAGACATCAGTCACATTTAATTTCAACTTAAAACGATAACCTCTCACGGCCAAAGGGAACTTACAATGGGCACATGGCGTTACCAGTGTGTTAGAGAAGGACAATCATGAGATAGAGAATTAAAAGCCATCGTAGATTATTATACCAGACGAATACGAATCGCGCGTGCGCCTCTTGAAGATGTTTAAATGTACAATCTGGGTAGCTCAGAACTGGGTTTATTCGAACATTTGATTTAAACTCATTGAAGAATTGAGAAGTTTTATTTTTTAATTTATTACATATCATAATATTCCTATTATTCAAAAATTCTGGGCACTTTCATTAGAATTCGATTTTATTTTCGTTTTTTTTTAATTTGTACTATGTGTTTGTTTACACAGAGAATTCGTTCTCATTTGCATACAAACGATAAAGATACCAAATTTTTTTTCAAAACACATTCGAAACACAGCAGATCTGTCGAGACCAATTTCACGTTGCCAAATCTGGAAAAAAGGAGAGGTTTTAACCGCTTTCAAACTAAAAAATAGAACAATTTCCAGCATTACGATAAAATATTCAACGAATAGATGGAATTAATTATATCTTGATCTGTTACAACCTCTTGAATTATCATTATTAAAATCTTCCTATAACTTGTACTCGTGTTAGAATAATGCATTTTATAATTAATATAAATATACAAAGAAAATTGGCAATACTGTTAGAAGCTACAGAGAGTAAGAGGCCGGCGTTGTGGGTTTTCCACTTATGAGATCGTGTTATCGAAAAATGAGATATTCGGAAACACATATTATCATTAATACAAATTTTATTTCCCATGTTATGTTATTTATTCCAATACTAACCGAACTAATATAGTGAATTAGATTATTACTACTGAATTATTTCTTTGTAAATTAATCATGAAGGGATAAACGAAAGTAATGTTGATTTTTTTTATTGTTCATTGCATTAAGCTATCAGTTTAGTACAATCTTATTATTCCTCAATTAATAAACTAAACTGTCCACATTACACGTCTGTATTTGCACGTCTCTCGAAAGCGGTGCCTACCAGACATACCTTTACACGTGGTGGGAGTATATTTCTACCGTTTTCCACTTTATGATATCCTGTTAGCGAAAAAGAATGATACACTGAATTTATATGTATTCTGTCTCTTTCTAACACATTGATGATAAAACATATGTGCCCTCATAATTTTCCTAACACTGTATACGGAGTGAACACTTGTATCAATATATGGTAATTTGAGGAACCTACCTAATTTATTTTTATTAGATTTAGATCTTCATAAAAATTTCCGATGTATGTATAAACTGTTAATAGAGAATGTAGTGCCAACTAATCTGATCTTATTTTCAAATGAAACTATCTGTTTTTAAATATTTCTACAATATATTGAAAAAATGGTAAAAATTCTAAACAAATGAAAATTGTCTCGATATTACTATCATCGTCAGAATGACAGATGTTCCGTTTCATGTGATGCCAACTTCATGTTTAATAATTATTTTAAGCTAGACCAAGAAGTGGCATACTATGTGATTGACATATATGTATGAATACAAAAAAAAAGAAGAAATTCTATTACAAATATTAAATCTCAAATTTTATTAGCCCTATGGGGATATCCTAGGTATCGTTTTCCCATTTGAGATCATTATAACTGTGCAATGAGATTAGAAAACAACAATCTGATGGTCTTTACAATTATTACAGTTATACTGACCTTAAATGGGAAAAATATATTCAGGATATCCCCATAGGGCTAATATTATCTAAGCTACAATATTTGTAATATCATATCTTCTTCTCTTTTTTCTATTCATATAAGTCAATCACAAAGTGGGTCACTTGAAAGTAGAAGTAGGCATCACATCACATAACCGATGATAGTAATATCGAAACAATTGTCAATTTTTTAGAATTTTAACCAAGTTTTCAAGATATGGTCGAATTATTTGGAAGCAGTTAGTTTCATTTAAAAATAATGAGTATATTCCACAGAGTAAGGGTCGAAACAGTAAATTTCATCTTATCTTAGTTATTATTATATTGTAGTCAATAATTTATCTTGACAAGTACTTTACCTGATAAGATAATGGTCTCAATGATAGTTAACAGTCAATGCCTGTATTTGAGACCTGAAACATTGATTAATATATCAAGCAGATTATATTATTTCAGAAACATTGTAAATATACATAAACAACTTTTTCTAAGATATACTCTTGACTAAATGGCAAAAAATCGAATATTATAATACTTCGACTTCCTCCTTACCATTGCGAACTAAACCCTATAGAGTTAATATGGGCTCAGGTGGAAGGATTGGTGGCAAGGAAAAAGGATACATATAATATGAAATTTGTCCGTGCACATTTTTAATATGCTCTGGAACAAGTTAATGCAGAGAGGCGGCGAAAATGCATGAAATATGTAATCAGAGAAGAGGAGCAAATGTGGAAATTAGACAATTTAATAGAGCAAACTATATTGCCAATATCAATCGTAATATAAAAATAATTAATTATCCTAAATATTATTATAATTGAGTCTGTAATGAACGTATTATTATTAATTCATATTGTATTATATGGCTAGTTTTTGTCGCAATCATGTTTTTCATTTAATCTTATACCTACTGACAACCCTACCTAAAGGTACGGCTATGCTTGCAATTACAAGCTACCCGAAGATGGAGTTTCTATTGTATACCGGCGTTGGGTAGGAAAATAGATATTATTAGCCCTATGGTGATATCATGGATATCATTTTTCCAATTAAGATCAGTATAACTGTACAATGATATAGAAAACCAGGGAAACTATATCTGCTGATCTCTACAATTATCACTTAAGAAGTCAGTTTAATAGTGGAGAACTTCCTAGATTTATATGTTCATTGACAACTTCATATTGTGGGTTTCTTAAGCGTCTTCTAATTTCCAACTCTTCAAGGAAATCCAGTTCTTGTTTCTTATCACAAATATGTAGTACTTCTAGTTCTGTGTTTGGTCTCAATGAATGGTTGGTGTCAAGTAGATGTTTTGCGTAATAGGATTTATCTGGTTATTTTAATCTGTATGCTCGTAAGTGTTCAATGTTTCTGATTTCAAAATGTCTAAGGGTCTGACCCAAATAGACAGCATTACATTCTGGACATTTGAGTTTATATATACCTGATTTCTTTAATGTTGGTATTTTTGTTTCAACATTTAACAGTTTTGTTCTTACGTTACTTTCTGCTTCAAAAGCAATTGTTGTATTCGTTGCTGAAGATATTATCTTTGAAATACTCCCTGCATATGTAATGGTTATATAAGTTTTTATTTCATCAGTTTGTTTAGGAAATATTAGTTGTAATGCCTCTTTCTCCTCTTTTTTAACAATTAGATTATTTATCATATGTAATGGATAAGCGTTGGATGTTGCTATTTCTATAATTGTACTAATCTCTCTATCAAAATTACATTTGTTCATAGGAACTGAAAATGCTCTATGTATCATTGAATTGTATGCCGCTAGTTTATGTGACAGGGGGTGATTGGAACTATAAGGAATTGTCACATCAGTGTGTGTTGGTTTTCCGTGAATTGCATAATCAAGTACATTATTAACTCTTTGAATTTTTAAATCAAGAAAATTGATCGAGTTATTTTCTTCAACGTCTAATGTAAATTTAATTTTTTGGTGTAAATTATTAATGTGGTTGAAAAATATATCTAATTGTCGTTCACTACCTATAAAACAAGCTAATATGTCATCTACATATCTATACCAAAATAAAACATTTCTTAAAATATCATAAAACCATTAGGGGAAAGGGGGGTACATTAAACCAAATCACCAAAGATCGCAGATATTGACAAAATGTTGTCAAATAATTGTAGTTTCTTCCCGGCATAGCAATATTTGATACTTTTACTTACATTTTGTCTAGGAAATATTGGTAAATTTATTTTTTCAAAAAAAGCTTGCATTTGGTTGATAGTGCCCTCCCACGTCCTGGGGCAGTGTCAACCAGCAATGAAATTATACAACAGATCAGTGCAACTCTTTATTTTGGTAACAATACCTAGAGAGAAAAATATTGAAACATAAGTATAATCAAAACATACAACTTATTTGATATTATACATGGATAAGTTAATATTGAAAGTTAGTAAGGAAGAAGTCCGAGCAGTCTTAGATGAGTTGAGCTGTGGTAATTTTAGAACTAAGTCGTAACGGTCAACTGTAGATGTATCTTCGACCAAGGGGTAGTAGAATTTGAAGCCTGGCGTCTTACAAAGCAAAAATTTTATTACAAATTCATTCAAGTTTATAACTTCTACGACACTTCCAATGTAATAATATATGCTAGTCTTTAAAGGAAATTTCACCAAAACAAAATCATCTTGTTGAATTATATCATCATCTGTAAGGAGGTTGGCACTCTCCATGTCACTAAAATCATCCGACATATCTTCCGATACAAGTTCAATCGACTCGTCAGTATCTGAACTACTTGTGCTTATCTTTCTTTTCTTCTTTGTTGCAACATAATCTTCTTTCTGTTCTGGTAATACTTGTTTGAAAACTCTTTTTCTATTCCTCTCTTCTTTAATCCGTTAACGCCTTTCTCTCTCACGTTCGATTTCTTCCAAGCAATTCTTTTCAGGTGTCTCTGTAAAAATTCTAGACTTCCCTTTCTTTTCTTTCATGTTCTTAGTTTTTTTATAGTGGGTCTAGGAATCGGCCTGACAGTCTCCGGAGTAATTTTGTGGACAGCAGATGTTGAAAGTAAGTCTGTAAAAAATCTTCAAATAAAATCAAGAAAGTAGAGTGCTATGCTATATAACGTTTCCTATTTTTGTCAAGATCCTCATTAACAAACGAGATTTTTGAAATATTTCTTAAGGGTGGAGGTGTAGAAGAACCTTCTTAGGATGAATTTTTGGGAGTGTCTTTATGCGGCGTTGATCGAGTATCTGCAATTTGAGAAAATGTATTTAATAATAGAATAAAAAAAGTTCGAACATAGTTACATTATGGCTTTGAAACTCTTGTTAAAGATGAAGAACCATTCTCAGCCATGAACAATGAAGAATCAGCATCAGTCCGTTGTTGGTGAGGTTGTTGCTCATGTTCTTCCTTATAATTTGCAAAACTGGGCAAAAATTCCTCTTCTTAAAACGCCAGTTTATTCAAAGGCCAAATCCCTGGTTTCTGGAATGATGTTGTAATATTATTCTGTGTGAAAGCATTTTGGTAAGCAATTTTCGTTAGATGGGCAATCTGCCTAATTGTTATCGTTTTTCCAGGATTTGAAGTCATCCAGTCATTGAAGGCAGTTGCGCAATAGCTCTTGAATGGGCCGTAAACACCGACATCTAGAGGTTGGAGCTTGTGTGATGTATGTGGTGGAAATGGAAGAATGATGATCCCATTATTACGGCAATAATTTATCCCTTTCACGGTAATATGGGATTCATGGTTATCCAGCAACAACAGTATTTTATTTTCAATTGAGCAGTTTATTTGCTGCTTCATATGCTCCAGTACCCGTAGAAATAGATCTCCTGTCATCCAGCCAGAATGGTTTCCTAATGCTAAGCTAGAAATGGGTGCGTCAATCAAATATTCGTCAGGATTACATGTTCTCGGGTAAACATAAACTGGAGGGAGTGCGCTACCCACAGCACTTATTATTCCCACAAATGTGGTTTATTCGCTTCGTCCTGCAGATGATATTTGGCATACTTATTTATTGCCTTTAGTGGACACAATTTTTAGTGGTTTTAGAACTGTGGTAACTCCCGTCTCATCCAAATTGTATATCTGTTCAGGCTTAAACTTATACTTTTGCAATGCAAAAGTATAATTTTAGAAGAATTCTGACACATTTTTTTATTAAACCCAGTTGATCGGGCTAAACTAGTGCTTTCTGGTTTTCTTAGAGATATTTGTTGTTTATTTCTCTTCATAAAGCCCCTAAGCCAATCGATGCCAGCTATCTTCGCAGCCTTCCACTTGTCAGGAATCTTGCATCCGGGCAAAACGCTCGAATAGACATAAGCTAAAGTTCTTATCTGCTTATATGTTAGACCGTAATTCATGTTAGAAGAAAGCTGAATATATTTTACGAGCTCATCTTCCTGACTCTTTGAAAAAACTTGAGAAACCGTATACTTGCTGGAATAAATATTTTTTTTCTCATTGGAGCTGTCGCTTCCATTCCCAGAGTCTCCATTGAATTTACTGGCTAGTAACTCTTCTGTAGGATATTTGGTTTTAATTTTTTTAATTCTGGAATGTAGGGTGTCTCGTTTGATATTAAATGTTGTAGCAGCTTCTCTTTCCGACATTCTTTTACCTAATACGTTTTTAATTGCATTAGTCATGTCTTTTTCGTTGATTTCCGTTCTCGTCGTTTTTTTTATATGTTCGGATCATCTGAAAAGAAATTTACCTATTTTCAAACAATAATCAAATTAATGCCGGGTTTATACAACTTTTCTTAATGGATAGTGTATTGTTAATGAAATCTCTAATAACTTCAAATCCAAATCTAATTGAAAATAATTAGTGGGGCGCTTTCAACTGGTTGAAAGTGCCCCATTCTTAGGTGGAGGAATCTGCCCCACAGTGACTTTGAACAACAAACACTCTCTTATTCTCAAAGTTACATTTTTAGGTTAGGGCTATCCCAAAATTCAACTCTAAATATATGTGCTATAAAACGATATTAGTGGAAAAATTCGATAGTATTTATAAGACAGACAGACAGAGAATAATTTTCTGACACGACAAAACTTACCTTGAATTAGGTAAAATCACGATTTATTTTATTTTTCGCACAACAAGCACACACCATCCACAGACCTTACTGGTAGTGGCTGAGGATCTACTAACGGGTACGTATGATTTTTTTCGGCGGTAAATTCAAATTAATTCCGTAAAAATCGACACTGGTTGAAAGTGCCCCAAGGTTGAATGTGCCCCCCATTCCCCTACATATGCAGGAAATAATTCTCATAATATTTCAAAGATAATATCTTTAGCAACGAATACAACAATTGCTTTTAAAACAGAAAGTAACGTGAGTACAAAACTGTTAAATGTTGAAACAAAAATACCAACATTAAAGAAATCAGGTATATATAAACTCAAATGTCCAGAATGTAATGCTGTCTATTTGGGTCAGACCCTTAGAAATTTTGAAATACGATACAGTGAGCACTTACGAGCATACAGATTAAAACAACCAGATAAATCCCACTACGCAAAACATCTACTTAACACCAATCATTCATTGACACCTAACACAGAACTAGAATCACTACATATTTGTGGTAAGAAACAAGAACTGGATTTCCTTGAAGAGTTAGAAATTAGAAGACACTCAAGAAACCCACAATATGAAGTCGTCAATGAACAGATGAATCTAGGAAGCTCTCCACTAATAAACTGTTTTCTTAAGTGATAATTGTAAAGATCAGCAGATATAGTTTTCCTGGTTTTCTATATCATTGCACAGTTATACTGATCTTAATTGGAAAAATGATGCCCAGGATATCACCATAGGGCTAATAATATCTAAGCTTCAATATTTGTAATATCACATCTTCTTCTTTTTTCTATTAACGTATATCAAGTTAATCATAATCACTTCTTGGTCTAGCCAAAAATAACTACTAAACATCAAGTAGGCATAAAATGAAATGTAACTTCTGTCATTCTGACGATGATATTCAGTTATCGAAACAATTGTCAATTTTTTAGAATTTTCAATATTTTTCATTATATTGTGGAATTAGCTAGAAACGTTGAGTTTCATTTAAAACATTTATACCTAGTTTTAAATTCTGTTTACTCGGACACCATTCGTGAATCAGAAAGTGTAATTCCTGACCATTATAAAACTAAATTTTCGCATTGCTCTTGGGAAAATCCCTAGACTTTCAAGGACTATCTGGTTGCTAAACAAGGTCAATATGTATCCGATCGCGGAGAAGACCAAGTCAACAAAAATTTAACAGTGATTTGCAAAAAGTGCTTTTCCTTCCAAAATGTATTAGTTCTTCTGATATGTTTTTTAGTAAAAAACTAGCCGAAAACTTTCAAAATAATAGTTGTAAATGAGAGAGATACATAGGAATTAATATGCTTCAGGTATACTATTTTTATCATCGTTATACGGTAATAAGGTTTTTTTAAATTAATATATTAATTAATCAGACTTTACATATCATACAATAGTGAACTATTGTAGGTACAAGACAACTATCTGTTTGTCTCTTTGACTCTTCTTAGACCAGGACTAGATTTAGTGGAAATTTTATTTCTATAAGAGGATTTCGGGTATAACCCTATTGCGCCCATTCTACCTGGTCTAATCCGGGTCTCAAAAGGGTCGGGAATTTATGATAACCCAGTTGCGCCGATGGTAAAAATAAGCCTAATCTGTTTTTTTCAACTACTGATGAATAATGTTTCTACCACTAATGAAAATAAATATTGGTGAGCTACAAACTGTTCTGAACAACATGTCGATTCAAACGTTTAAAGAGGGAGAACATTTCCTACTAGCGAATGATTTCGAATTGAACATTGTAACTTTTTTCTTGTGTTACTAATTTAAAGTTTCTAGTTCAGTTTAATACAAAATATGTAGATGGCACTTTCAAATATGCCCCAAAGTTCTTTTTACAATTGTTTACTATACACGGTATGCAAAACGGCCACTATGTTCCTCTTGTTCTTTGTTTATTGCCAAATAAGTCGCACAAGTCATATTTAAAATGTTTTGAAATCGTAAGCCAAGAATGCGTAAAACTAGGATATCAATTTGAACCTGCTGAAGTTATATCGGATTTTGAAAACTCTATTCATTTATCCATAAGATCAATGTGACCAGAAACAAAAATTACAGGATGCAGATTTCATCTAAGTCAAGCTTGGATTAGAAAAATCCAAAGTTTAGGGTTGATGTCCGAATACAAAAAAAAATGATTCAATTATTGGAAGTATTTTACATTGGACACTTGACTTGACATTTTTAGAGCCAGAAGCAGTGGGAGACTGTTTTGCCTTTGGTTTTGATCAAATGTTGATGAATGACGCAACATTGAGAAATTATTTTGATTATCTTGTTGATAATTATATAGACGAGGATTCTAAATTTCCTCCTAAAATTTGGGCTTGTGCTGAAGCTAGTAGTTATAGAACAACAAATTGCTATGAATCCTTTCATTCCGATTTAACTAAAAGTTTATATGCACCTTATCCGGATATTTTTAAATTTGTTCAAATATTGAAAGAATTTCAAACTAAAACTTACATTAAAATTAATAGTATCCATTTACCAATTAAAATTACAAATAAATCGTATAAAGACAGAATTGAAATCTTAGCCGAAAAATTAAATTTATTTAAACAAGGACAAATTGAAAGGTTAGATTTTGTAAAAATTGCGTCTTATCATTATATAAAAATTTGTAGATAAATAAATGTCTAGTACACTCTGAATAAATGTCTTGTATACTTTGTCAATGATTATTTGAAGTATTTTAGTTGAAAAGTAAAACCGGCGCAAGTGGGCCATGGTGATTTTAGGAGCTGGTCGGTTATATAATTTCTTGTGCCTTTTTAAAATTAGCGCAACTTGGCTATGCCCATTTTAGGGGCTGGTCGGTTGCGGGCGCAATTGGTTTATACGATTTTTTGTACCTGTTTAAAATTGGCGCAACTGGGCTATGCCCAGGATTTCGTGAGAGTTATAAAATAATAAGAGCATGTGCTCAACATATTAAAATGGCAGTGTAGAGCTTTTAATATGAACAATAGAAATGAAGCAGTTCAAAAAGTTAGATCTAGACTGTTCAATAAACTATTTACTATTTTGATTTACTTGCTCTTTAAAGTCATTGAACCTGTAGATAATGACCAAATCAGAATACGTGAAAATAGCCCTGTGAAATAAAGGACCGTATGAACTTACTTGAAAGGAAGTAGCAATTCTTGAACCATGAAATTATTAAAAGCATACATACACCCTTCCCGTGTACGTGTACAGTACCGTATTAAATTAAATTAGATAATACTTCGGACAGAAAATTACTTTTAGTTAGTACCAAACATTCGACAATAGATTCATTATGTTAGACAAAAGATGCCATGAAAATGAGCAATCTGTTGGATAAGCATTCTCAACAACGTAATATTAATATATCAGTATAGAACCGCCAAATAGAAATGATACATTCATTATATAAATGTTTATATGTATCAATGGAAAATAACCACTAAAATTTCTATAATATATAATAACATTTCAACCTTAAAATATCAGTCAAACATTCCCGAGAAATGCACCCCCTCATATTTTAGGTAAATATGAGTAGGTGCTTATGTTACTAACTGACTGAAATTTTGAACACAATATGCTAAAGACGTTGATGTTTGGCTAGGCCGCTAGGGATAGATATAAAATTTGTTCTTTAGTGTTTTAAATGAAACTTACTGTTAATATATAATTCCATAATATATTGAAAAATATGTTAAAAATCATAAGAAATTTCACAATTGTTTCGATATTAAATATCATCGTCAGAATGAGAGAAGCTACATTTCATTTGATGCCTACTTGATGAATAATTATTTTTAGCTATCGAAACAATAATTGTCAAATTTCTTAGAATTCCTAACATATTTTTCAATATATTGTGAAATTATCTAGAAACAGTAAGTTTCATTTAAAACAGTTATATGAGTAGATTCCACGAAGTAAGATTCGAGACAGTTAATTCTTCCTTTAGCACTACTCCAGTGTGATCTCGTGCCAACTGCGACAAACTTACATCCTGATCCAGCAGAGGAGATGTAGGAGATACCATGAGAAGCTTTCATTCTTACATTAAATTATAACTAATCTCTGAAATTTGTATTGGTAAGACAATCACTTTGTTCTATTAGACGACTTTTACCAAATAAATTTGTGCAAGTTTCCCTTGCAGCTACACTACATCATAGCACTTTGTACTGCTTTTTCAATAAATTATTTATGGTAACATTTTGCTGTTATTTTCTCCTTAGACTTCCTTAATAAGCTACCAAACCTGCTACTTCGTATGGATGATTATATTGTAATGTTTTTCTTATTTATTTAAACAGTAAACGGGTGGGATAAACTTTAAACACACGGTATGGCTACTTACGAATTTATTTAAACACTAAACTACTCACTAACACTTAATTTACATACACCTAACTATTCACTCACATTTAATTTATATACACACAAACTTAATTGTTAATTTATATCAACAGTTTACTGTTCGCTATTTCGGGGTATTCTTGTTTATTTATCGAGATCACTTTATAAACTGAACTCTCCCGCTGGTCGGTCCTTTATATATAAGTGCCTTTTTTCTAGATAATTCTAGTTTGCGGCTTACACAAAAACTATCGCCTTTTCGGGATATTTCTCGAATGCCGGCTCAATCCTGAAAAGATCTTCGGAGAACATGTCTAATAAAAAAAAACCCGCGAATTGTGTTTCAGTATCAGTGTCTTACCAAGGGCTGGAATCTGGTATTCAATAATTGCCCGAACTTCTTTCGAAAGACAGTTGCCAACTTGCCAACCCTCGTGCGTTTTTGATACGAGCGGGGATGTTCTATGCCAGTGAATAATCATCCGGGAGAGTGAACAAATCTTGTCGTTTTTCTGAAGTGACTTCATATCTAGCTTTCCCGGTACCTCCATACGAATCCATAAATTCATCGAAGATTGGGTCCGACACATCTCGAATATGGTTTACTTCTTTCTCTAGGTCATGGTCTCCTTCGAATTGCGCTAGTCGAGTTTGGTGAACTACTTTTGGTTTTTCGTCGGGGATCTTGCTTATGCGATATATAACATCATGGATCCTTTTCTTTATTAAGTGTGGACCTTGCCAAGATTTTTATAATTTTGGAGAAAGTCCTTTTCTCCTCGTCGGGTTGTGTAACCATACTTTGTCCCTTTCTTTAAACCGCCTACTGTGGCCTGCGTGTCGTACCGACTTTTCATTCTGTCGCTGACAACTTGAAGATTTATTCGAATTAATTCATGAATATCGTCCAGCCTTCTTCTCAATTGGATCACGTTGTCTTCTCCTGCTAGATCTTCTAAAGGCTGGCAGCCAAATTCCAGGTCACAAGAAAGCCTCATTTCATGTCCAAACAGGATTTTCGAAGGTGAAACACTCGTGGACTCATTGACGGCAGATCGATAAGCCAATGCAAATAGGGCACTCCATATCGGCTGATAAATTATTTCACCAATACATCCACGTGGCCTTTTGGTGCGGGATAGCGTGAATTTCCACCCATTTTGTGAAATAATCCATTACAACCAGTATATATTTGTCACCATTTTCTGTCGTCAGAAACGGTCCAGCGATATCTAAAGCAATACTTTCCAAAGGGCTTCCAACATTATACTGTTTCATAGGTGCCCTTCTCTTGCGATGTGGTCCATTACTCGTAGCACAAGTCGTACATTTCTTCCACCAGTCCTTGACATCGTCGGATCTGTTCATCCAATAAAACCTTTCACGGACTCGCTGAAGGATTTTCTTCACTCCCAGATGGCCTCATGTTTGACTGTCGTGTAACTTCATGTGTACCTCAGCTACTCTCGTTCTAGGGATAACTAGCTGTTTTCTCGTCTCGGAACCATCATCGCTTTCAAGGACTCTTTTCAACAGCCCTTCTTCCAGGGTAAGGGAGTCCCACTGAGCCCAATATGCCTTGAGTGTCGGTGAAAATCTTGATAGTTCTTGCCATGTAGGTAGCTGATGTTCTTCCTTCTTTAGGTCTTGGTCTTTGAGCGCTTGGACGGACTGCGTACATACTCTGGCTCGCCACAATTACAGCACCTGATTTTCTTCGGCTTCTTGTCTACCATACCTTTCAACAAGTTGACGATCTGGTCAAGTCTGTCATCGTCACCTTTTTTCCTGTATGGTCCTGAACTTGTTATATCCCGAATCCTTCATGGCTACTTCATATTCAATAGCAGCAGTCAACGCATAGACCAATGTTTTGGGATGGGCTAATCGAAGCGTCCTCTGCATATCGGGGTCACGTAAGCCATCAATAAAGGCCTGGAAGCCCAGACATTCCATCATGTTCTCTGGTGCTGATGGATAAGCGAATCGAACTAGTCGAGCAATATCCACTTCATACTCTTGAAGGGTTCGTCACATTTCTGCCTTCGGCTCTTCAGCTGAAATCTCTACAAATGTTCCAAATTTTCGTGACCGTATCGCATCTCCAGCTTCTTTTTCAGCTGCTCAAATTCATCCGTTTCTTCAAGTGGTATCGTCTGTAGTACATCTAAGGCATCTCCCCGAAGCGCGATAGTTAAGTTCACTGCCTTCTCCCCATCGGACCAATTATTCACTCTAGCCGCTGCTTCAAACTGTTTCACATAATTGGTCCACGAAGTTTTACCGTCAAACTTCGGGGCCTTGACTTGGGTTAAACTGCAATTGTGTTCTACCTTGTTAAGTATTTCTGGTTTGCATCGACCTTCTTTTGTTCTGCTGGCATGTCTTGTGTTCTTGAATTTGTCATATTTCTCTCTAACTCTTTGATTTTCTCGTCCATCGTTGTCATTTTATCCTCAATATCCTACTTTAGAGACGAACTTTTATTTCAACGTTAGCGGCAATGTTGTTTTTCATTATTTATAAGATATCGGCAGAAAGTTTGTCCATGTTAGCAAAGACATCGTTCTTCATGGTTGAAATATTCTCTTCCATGGCAGAAATATCGTTTTTCATATTAGCAGACATTGACGAGATTAAGGTGGAAGCCTCGTCACTGAATAAAAATGTTTCTTGATCCAAGCCGTCACTTACCAGTGCCACTTTGAGTCTTTCTACTCACTCTTCTTACCGGTCGTTTCCAGCTCGCGATTTTCCAATTCTGCCTTTAGCTCTGTCACTTTCAGGTCATTTAGCCTCTAGGCCATGTTTACGTCTTATTTATGTATATTATCCCACTCCTGACACTAATGTAATGTTTTTCTTATTTATTTAAACAGTAAACGGGTGGGATAAACACACGGTATGGCTACTTACGAATTTATTTAAACACTAAACTACTCACTAACACTTAATTTACATACACTAAACTATTCACTTACATTTAATTTATATCTACACTTTTACTATTCGCTATTTCGGTGTATTCTTGGTTATTTGTCGAGATCACTTTATAAACTGAACTCTCCCGCTGGTCGGTCCTTTATATATAAGTGGCCTTTTTTTCTAGATAATTCTAGTTTGCGGCTTACACAAAAACAATCGCCTTTACGGGATATTTCTCGAATGCCGGCTTAATCCTAAAAAGATCTTCGGAGAACATGTCTATAAAAAAACGGTCACAATATTCTTTTCAGAATTCGGTGCGATCTCCATTTCTTGAACACCGTTAACATAAGCTTACAGGACCGTACTTAGTATCTACTTCGGTGTGCGAGTAACAATATGTACATTTATATCAATGTGTACGGCGTTTTGTTCCCGTTCTTCTCCTGTTTCAAACAATATTCTCACCAACTTTCACCTACACTGTGGTATTATGAAGAATTTTTGTATTATATTCTCAAAGTATTGCTCAGTGTTATTAAAACTGGAAAAACTCCTCTTTTTTAATAGTTACATTCTATCACTTCCAGAATCAACAATTTATTTGCAATATTGTTACCTCTATATCTATCAACAATGGACAAACTCAATATTGTTTCATTAATACATACACATTCAACACTCTCTCTTCGTTGTAAAATATTCAGCATCTGTTCCTCTAAACATTCTCTTCTAAAATTTTACTTCTCCAGAATCAGACATGAATGAGACATGAAGATTATAATTTTATTCCACTCAAAGCAATTTGAAGACGCCCTACGTACATTCTAGTCAGGCTCTGTAATTTTCTCTCTGCACTTATTGATTCTTGCCTTCTTTTACGTAGATGAGGATCTCACATGGAGAATACAGCGAATGCGGCGCTCCCATTCCGTATCAGTCTCGTCTACTCCCATTTTACTGCCTCCCTTTTAGCACAGGAGCCCACACGGTTTCTCGTAGGTATAGAAATGCAACGGATATTGAATATTGGAACTTCGTTAGAAAACAAAAATGTATGGGCTCTATCATATAAATCAAGAAGCCCAAATTAATATATGGGAGCTGAAGCTTCTTACTAAAAATCTCCGAAAAATGGATACAATTGAAATTCATTGTAAGAATACCAAAAAAGCTAACTGGATATAACCAAAAACAACAGGAAATATATCAAAATAAATGCGATAGAAAACAATTGAAAAGAACTTCATAGAATTAAAAGCAAACTATAAGTCTCCAAACCCAAAATAACTGGAACTATTAGACAATTATCAATATTCGAACGTTAACTGATACTTCATTATGAGCTGTAAAATCTTGGCAACTAACTCAACAATGAAATTGACTGTCTCGACCCTTACTTCGTGGAATATGCTCATATTAGTGTTTTTAAATGAAACTCAAGGTCTCTAGTTAATTCCACAATATAATACAAGTTATTGAAAATTCCAAAAAATTGACAATTGTTTTGATAAATCAATATCATCGTCAGAATGACAGAAGTTACATTTCATTTTATGCCTACCTGATGTTTAGTAGTTATTTTTGGCTAGACCAAGAAGTAACCTAACTTGTGATTGGCTTAATATATGTTTACAGAAAAAAGACGAAGATGTGATATTACAAATATTGAAGCTTAGATATTATTAGCCCTATGGTGATATCCTGGATATCATTTTTCCAATTAAGATCAGTATAACTGTGCAATGATATAGAAAACCAGGAAAACTATATCTGCTGATCTTCACAATTATCACTTAAGAAGACAGTTTATTAGTGGAGAATTCCCTAGATTTAACTGTTCATTGACAAATTCATATTGTGGGTTTCTTAAATGTCTTCTAATTTCCAGTTCTTCGAGGAAATCCAGTTCTTGTTTCTTTTCACAAATATGCAGTACTTCTAGTTCTGTGTTAGGTGTCAATGAATGATTGGTGTCAAGTAGATGTTTTGCGTAGTGGGATTTATCTGGTTGTTTTAATCTGTATGCTCGTAAGTGCTCACTGTATTGTATTTCAAAATTCCTAAGGGTCTGACCCAAATAGACAGCATTACATTCTGGACATTTGAGTTTATATATACCTGACTTCTTCAATAGTGGTATTTTGGTTTTTACATTTAACAATTTTGTACTAACGTTACTTTCTGTTTTAAAAGAAATTGTTGTATTCGTTGCTGAAGATATTATCTTTGAAATATTATTAGAAATATTTCCTGCATATGTGATGGTTTTATAAGTTTTAATTTCATCAGCTTGTTTAGGATATATTAGTTGTAATGCCACTTTTTCCTCTTTTTTACTAATTAGCTTATTCATCATATCTAATGGATAACCGTTAGATGTTGCTATTTGTCTAATTGTATTAATCTCTCTATCAAAATTACATTTGTTCATAGGAAGTGAAAAAGCTCTATGTACCATTGAATTATATGCTGCTAGTCTGTGTGACACAGGGTGGTTAGAATTGAATGGAATTGTTACATCAGTTTGTGTTGGTTTTCGGTAAATTGAATAATCAAGTACATTATTAACTCTTTGAATTTTTAAATCAAGTAAATTGATTGAGCTATTTTCTTCAATTTCTAATGTAAATTTAATTTTCGGGTGTAAATCTACTTGACACCAATCATTCATTGACACCTAACACAGAACTAGAAGTACTGCATATTTGTGAAAAGAAACAAGAACTGGATTTCCTTGAAGAACTGGAAATTAGAAGACATTTAAGAAACCCACAATATGAAGTTGTCAATGAACAGTTAAATCTAGGCAATTCTCCACTAATAAACTGTCTTCTTAAGTGATAATTGTAAATATCAGCAGATATAGTTTTTTCTGGTTTTCTATAACATTGCACAGGTATACTGATCTTAATTGGAAAAATGATATCCAGGATATCACCATAGGGCTAATAATATCTAAGCTTCAATATTTGTAATATCACATCTTCTTCTTTTTTCTATAAACATATATTAAGCCAATCACAAGTTAGGTTACTTCTTGGTCTAGCCAAAAATAACTACTAAACATCAGGTAGGCATAAAATGAAATGTAACTTCTGTCATTCTGACGATGATATCGATTTATCGAAACAATTGTCAATTTTTTAGAATTTTCAATAACTTGTATTATATTGTGGAATTAACTAGAGACCTTGAGTTTCATTTAAATACACTAACTCAACAATATTGAAATATTCTATAATATTCGTTTAAGGTCAAAAATCACGGATGAAGATGGTGGGCCAACAAATAGATGATGAAAATATATGAAACCCCAAGTGTGAGTAGTAATTGCATAATCAGCAAGATGGTTAGCATCAGTGAATACCTCAGAACCAATTAGCAAATGAAGTGGTGGAACAAAGTAAAGAGACGCTGGCAAAGGAAGAAGTTTCTGAGAGTATTTAAAAATACTTTTGAGATATTTGCGTACCTACAATGGAAATGAGCTAGTAACTGCAAGAAATATATTTTATATACGTTATCACGAAAATGATGTAGATTATAAATATGGTTATTCTATATGGAGATGTACAAAAATGATAAAAGAAGGGCTTCAAATAAATTAAATGTTTGTGTTTTAGTCTTTTCCTTTATCGTAATGTCAAAATCGTTTACTGTAACAAGATTGGGACATATCTATTTTTGATCAACATAAAATTATAAAAAGTTGGAAATTTTCAATAGTTGCTGTGCAATAAAATGGTGTAAATGTTGTATTACTAAAGAAAACAAAGTTGGTGTTATAGGAAATAAAATAAACGGGTTTAAAGATTAAAACTTACTTTTCCGCATCTGTGAGATGCCCTGAACAATATTCTATCATAAAATTGGTCACTTGTATACACTTCGGGGGATGTATCGTGCTAACAAACCGAAATTTCCCCAAGAGTAACCAAAAATGTAGTATATCTAAAATTATAGGACCCGCTGTACTCGCTTTAGTTGGCTAAAAATCAATAGGGTATGTCTGTGACGCACCTTGAACAATATTCAATTATAAAATTGTATACACTCCGGAGGCTGTATCGTACTAACAACCCGAAATTTCTCCAAAAAGTACCAAAAATGTGGCACTTCTGGTACCGCAGCACCCGTTGTACTAGCTCTGGTGAGCTAAGAATCAATAAGCTTCATCTATAAGACGTCTTGAATAATATTCAATCATAAAAGTCAATTTTATACACCATGGAGGCTGTATCGTGGTAACAAACTAAAAATTCTCCAAAAATTTGGTACCTCAAGTTTCATGGCACTCGTTGTACTGGCTTCAGTGAGCTGAATATCAACAGGTTCATCTTTGAGGCGCCCTGAATAATATCCAATCCTAAAATTGGCCACTTGTATATACGCCGGAGGCTGTATCGTGCTAACAAACTGAAATTTCCCAGAAAATGACAAAAATGTCGTAATTAAAGTACTATAGCACCTGTTGCACTTCGGAGGCTGTATCGTGCTAACAAACTGAAATTTCTCAAAAAATGACAAAAATGTCGTACTTCGAGTACTATAGCACTCGCTGTACTGGCTCTGGTGAGCTTAAAATCAATATGGTTCATCTGTGAGATGTCCTAAATAATATTCAATCATAAAATTGGTGACTTGTTGCACTCCGGAGGCTGTTTCGTGCTAACAAGACATGTAACGGAAATTGGCCAACGACAACGACGACTAC
This sequence comes from Galeruca laticollis, assembly GCA_963921935.1. Classification (NCBI taxonomy): domain Eukaryota; kingdom Metazoa; phylum Arthropoda; class Insecta; order Coleoptera; family Chrysomelidae; genus Galeruca; species Galeruca laticollis. The sequence goes on from OY998183.1 coordinate 65,996,644, forward strand.
ATACACACAGGATTTTTTTTTGTTGTTCTTGACGGAATACGTGAAAATAATTCAATTTTTTTTCAAAATTCCAGCGGAAAAGTAAAAATGCAATATTCTTTACTTTGGTTTTACAATCTTTACGCGCTAGGCCCTTTATATCACTACCAACTGCCCCACCTTATAAGAAGCTACATACAAAACATCATCCCAACTGTGCAGTGAAAATTTTACTATGTTCGAGTCTCAACATCCATAAATAGTATAAAATGTTGTATCCACAAACAATGGCACTAGGGGAGAAGTGTGAATGGGACACTTTTTTGGAGGACCTATATTTTGTCATTTTTATTGGAAAGGGAAATGGTCTATGAATTATTTTTACCTTTCCGCCCAACCTATCTAATTTGCGAGAAAAGTATTGGTTTACTCCCAAAAAAGTTGGAGTTTTTAATTTTTTCATAGTTATTTTCACATTTTCTATCAACAACAACACGAAAAAAGGTTTTTAGAAAAAAATCCTGTGTGTATGTCGTCGTCGTTGTCGTCGGCCATTTTTCGTTACATGTCTTGTTAGCACGATATAGCCTCCGGAGTGCAACTAGTCCCCAAGTTTATGATTGAATATTGTTAAGGACATGTCACTGTTGAACCCTATTGATTTTTGGCTCACCAGATCCAGTAAAACGGGTGCTATGGTACTTAAAGTCCGACATTTTCGTAATTTTTTGAGAAATTTCAGTTTGTTAGCACGATACAGCCTCCGGAGTATATACAAGTGACCAATTTTCTGATTGGATATTGATCATAGCGCCTCAAAGATAAACCTTATTGATATTCAGCTCACTAAAGCCAGTACAACAAGTGCTATGGTATTTGAGGTACGACATTTTTGTGATTTTTTGAGAAATTTTAGTTTGTTAGCACGATACAGCCTCCGGAGTATATACAAGTGTCCAATTTTCTGATTGGATATCATTCACAGCGTCTTAAAGATGAACCTTATTGATATTCAGCTCACTAAAGCCAGTACAACGGGTGCTATGGTACTTGAGGTACGACATTTTTGTAATTTTTTGAGAAATGTTAGTTTGTTAGCACGATACAGCCTCCAAAGTGTATACAGGTGACCAATTTTATGATTGAATATTGTTCAAGGTATCTCACAAATGTACCGTATTGATTTTCAGCTGACTAGAGCGAGTACAGCGGGTCTTATACATCCAAATATAGTACATTTTTGGTTATGTTTGGAGAAATTTTGGTTTGTTAGCACGATACATCCCCCGAAGTGTATACAAGTAACAATTTTATGATAGAATATTGTTCAGGGCCACAGATGCGAAAAAGTTGGTTTTAGTCCTTAAAACCGTTTATTATAATTGAAAAAAATGTCCCATTCATGACCCACTGCTTTGAATGGGACAAGACCAGGTTGTGAATGGGACAATAAAATAAATTATAGGTAAATGACCTTGTTCCAGCTTCTATTGACAAAATATATAAATTAGTAGACTCTGATAACTTCAACACATAAAGACAAATAAGCATGGCTTTAAAAGTATTCCTCTAATTCTTACAAATTTATTCCAAATTCTTTTTCGTAATGATTAAAAGAAATATGGAGTCTCAAAGTAGATTGAGTTCGAGCTGTAGCATTATATTGCTTTCGGGTTGAGTGAGTTTTCTTAAAATCCGATCTCGAGGCACTTCACATATGTCTTCTACTACAGGATACAAAAACTTTTCAGAATTTCCATGACGTCCCAAAAAATTAATTCGAAATTCAAAATGGTCTAGCTTTTCTTCAACAATTCCAATGCCGGAAATTTTGTTTCTCTTTGTAAAAAAGTCGACTAACGCATAGTCCTTTTCCTGTACATCAAAATCAACTCACTTCCTCAAATATTTCACATTCCTTGGCGCTATTTCTCTCCAATTACCGTAGAAATTCATCTGTGTCATCTGAATCTTGGGCCTCAATTTATTCGGACTCATCTCTCAATTCTTGTACAATCCTTCGAACAACTTTTTTCTTTTTCGCGGCTTTCTGTTGGATTGGATTTTTTCCACTTTTGCTGCTTCTTCTTCCATTGAATTCGTGAGTTCAGGAGTGTCGGTGATTCTTTTTGTTCTACCACATTTTCTTCTGCCCTGTTTTATTTTTCTCTCGGGAGCTTTTGGGAAAGGGCGTATTGCTTCTGGAGTGGTAAAAGACGTACCAGTAACAGTAGTTCCACTGCTTGAGTAGAGGAAAATATCCTACTAAAACACATTGAAAAGAAGCAAATCGAAAAATTGTTATTTTCATTGTCAAATATGAAACAATTATCAACTATTTCAGTGAATTTCCAATAAAATATAATAAGGCTGGCAAAAAAGTCTCAGTTAACAAAAGAAACAATTTTTGAATGTTATTTTTTTTTATTATCAATGATAAATGTAACTAGAAAATTATGAACAAAAAACGCGATATTTTAGAACTATTTATGTTTCCTCCTTCCATATACTAAATACGTTCCCGGCTCTCCAACTACAAATGCCCTTTCGCTCAGGCTCAATCGCTGGAGAGCGAAAGCGCAATGAGAACAGCTGACAATATCCAATACCACCGAATTTACCATACATTTCATACCATAACTTCATCGTCCTCGTCAGTTGCAACTACGCTGAATAACACCTAATGTGAAGACGTATCTCAATCGAGTGGCTTCCGGCTGCGGGTAATATCAATTGTTTGATTCTCTCGTGAAGTAAATAAACACAATAGTAGATTGGTTAGATAGACCTGCCGGTGCGTAAGAACAAGCAGTGGTTGTTTATTTACATTTTTTTTTAGTTTCGTGAATGAAAAACTGTGTTTCGTATCATGTGTACTCTGGATTTTTATATAAATTGATTGGTTAGAGCTACTTTATACCGGATTTTCGAAAAGTAAGTAGCTAATACTATTTATCTTTTATGATTCAAGATATTCGATACCTCAAAAAGTATGCAATGTTTTTATATCTATAATCACGGAAATTTGTATATTCCAAAAAAATATACTAGTTATTTTATTTCTTTTTTCTTTTATCGAAATATATTCAAAATAAACGTTTTTTGTATTAAAAACGTTAATTGACGAGCATATACATGTAGTTCACTTATTATTTTGATTATATATTATTATATAAATGAAACTAAATGTTTCGAAATAATTCCACTATATAATATGAAAATTATAAAAAATTGACAACTGATTCGATATGTTAAAATATCATCGTCAGAGTGACACAAGTTACATTTGATGTGATGCCTACCTGATGTTTAATAAATATTTTTGGTTAAACCAAGAAGTGACTTATCTTTTGATTGACTTACTATAAATATGACAAGAAAAAAGGAGATTTATTACAAATATTGAAGCTTAGATATTATTATCCCTAATGGAATATCGTGGATATTTTACCTTTTTTCCAATTAAGATCAATATAACTGTGCAATGATACAGGAACCAAAGAAAACTATTATTTGCTGATCTTTTCAATTATGACTTAAGAAAACAGTATAATAACAGAGAACTCTAGATTTATATAGTGTGGAACAGCTGAATGGAATAAATTCGATAACGAATAAATGAGAGCGTGTTGGGAAAAACGCTTGGACACGTTGATTTTTATTTTTAGATGCGCATTTTTTTCAAAAAATAATAATGTTATAGGGTGTGTCATGTGACAGTGGCCGAAACCAACTTTCTTATTTAAAATACAACCCCCTGTATATTATTAGTTTTTTAGATTCTTCAGAAAATTCTGGACATAATTCATGTACAATGTCCCATACCTATCTTCAACTGTTTCGGAAATATGAAGTGTTTTCAGATGTATTACAAAAACTAACATTAAAAAAAGAAAATTATTTCATTTCACAAATAATGTATATGGTATAGAAATTTCTTCTAACGTTACTCAACATCTCAGGCGTGACTGATCTAATCGCAAGCGTGATTCGTCTTTTTAAGTCATCTAAGTTGAGTGGTTTAGTTTGGTATACAATACATTTGACATATCCCCACAAAAAGAAGTCTAATGGCGTCAGTTCAGGAGATCGTGCTGGCCATTCTATCGATCCGCGCCTCCCTATCCACCGATTTGGAAAATTTTGGTTCAGGTACTGCCGGACATTGATTTGGTAATGGGGCGGAGCTCCATCTTGCTGAAACCATAGTATAATGGCAGGAGCTTGTGGGTTTGCTGGATCAGGATATAAGTTTGTCAAAGTTGGCACGACATTATTTTGGAGGAGTTCCAAATATTTATCTCCAAGTTGCCATCAATGAAAAAGGGACCCACGATATGATTTCCAACAATTCCTACCCAAACATTAACTTTTTCAGGATATTGCGTATGTGCCTCTCTCATCCAGTGAGGATTCTCATTAGATCTATAGCGACAATTTTGACGATTAACATGTCCGTGAAGTGTAAATGTGCTCTCATCAGAAAACAAAACATCTTCTAATTGGATCATATTGTTATCTAACATTTCCATCATTTGTTCACAAAAATACGTTCTCCTGTCGAAATCGTCTTCCATTAGCTCCTGAGTTGGCATCATATTATAGGGATGCATTTCACTTTCCTTTAATATTCGAGAAATTGATGTGTGGCTAATGTTGAACAGTGAGGCTGCTTTTCGACCAGAATTATGTGGGTTTTCTTGAAACTCAAGCATAACATCCAATTTCGTATCATCGCTTAGTTCATTGGCAACTATTTTTTTTGTCTGCCTTACATGACCAAGCTCGTGAAACTGTTTTTCTATTTTGCTAATTGTTCCTTGGGATATAGGCGGCAAATTTGGAAATTTTTCGTGCAATAAGCGAGAAACTTCCATTTGTGTCCGTGTGTTATCTCCATAACCAATCATTTGTAGAATGGTTATTTTGTGCATTTCTGGAAATTGAACCATTTTTTTGATATTATTACGTACAGTTAACGAAATTTAAACGACGATAGCACTGACACTGATCACTACTGTCATGCAGACAGAAAACAAGTTGCTAAGGCTATGAGTTTTATACGAAAATAAACAAAACTGTTTTTGTATTTTTTTTATTTCATATCAGTAAAAAGGAACGCATTAATGGTTTTTGCTTATTTTCTCAATGTTAACAGCTAAATGGGAAATAAGTATTGCGTGTAATGTAGCGAATTTGTGAAATAAAATAATTTTCTTTTTTTAATGTTAATTTTTGTAATACATCTGAAAACACTTAATATTTCCGAAACAGTTGAAGATAGGTATGGGACATTGTACATGAATTATGTCTAGAATTTTCTGAAGAATCCAAAAAACTAATAATATACAGGGGGTTGTATTTAAAAGAGGAAAGTTGGTCACATGACACATCCTTTATAATTATTTTTTTTTTGAAAAAAAATGCGCATCTAAAAATACACATCGACGTGTCCAAGCGTTTTTCCCAACACGTTCTCATTTATTCTTTATCGAATTTATTCCATTTGGCTGTTCCACACTGTATGTTCATTGTTTATACAGGGTGATCTATTACTGATTGTAAATAATTTAACAGTAGAATCCCGACTTCCAATTATGAAGATTTAGCCTAAAATACCTAAATAAAATGTTGCTGCTTACTGAGTTACAGGGTGTTTTGTTTAAAAATTTAAAAACGATTTGTGCTCAGTACTCTAAACCTATTTCACGTATCCATCTAATATTTGACAAGAAGTGTAGACACTGTACACCCTACTAAATTATGTTAAACAAACGGTTTTGGCTACTACCAGAGGCGTACGACAGGGGCAAGTGACTGGTTAACCGTTCCCAAATTCTGCGCCACTGGAGGAATACAAATTTTAGCACAATTTTTAGATTGTCTTATACTTTTTACATAAATAAGATACTCTTTCCTCATAACCATAAAGTCGATATTTCTCGAGATATTTAAAGTTAAACATGAAGATGCACATGTTTTTTTAATTGTGATGTGTAATAACTATGTCGATGTTTTGGGCCAGTGGATTGCATTTAATACGCAAATGAAACTTTAATCCGTATTAACAATAAATATATTGACAAAAATAATATAGATCTTCCAACTTTGAAATAATATCAAAATGATTTAAAAATATTTTTGAACAAATAAACTGATCTCTATACATTCAGATAACTGGCATTTGATGAAAAAATTTTCAGTATCATTTGTTTTGTGTAGTTGGGTCTGCTGTGAATTAATTGTTTCGATCTAGTGGGGTACTGTTCCTGTGTTGTTGCTGCTCGCAGTTATCAACAATGTATCCACACAAAGTTCAACCCAATCAGCCAAGTTTCAACAATATTTTTCGTCGATTAGGAGAAACTGGACAATTTGAGCATAACATTGGTATGAGATGATAGAAAATAATAACTGTGGATCGGGAGAATGATATTTTAGTGCGAGCTGCTAATAATCCGGAACTAAGCACTCGGTGTTTAGTAGCAAATTGAGCAGCAATGACTGGAGTAAGCCAAGAGATTATCCTTTAAGAATGCATTTTGTTCAGTCGATGATAAATAAAAAAAAATGACGATCGTAATTTTATTAACAAAAATCTTTTTATTGACGAGGCCACATTTACACGTAGAGGAGTTTTTAAGTGGGAAAACAGTCAAATTTGGTATATTGTGAATCCCCATGTATTCCGAGAATCACATTTTTAGCACGATTTAAGATAAATGTATGGTGCGGTTTCTTTGGAGATGGTTTGCTGGGTCCAAATAAATTACCAACTAATTTGAGTAGTAACTCATATTTACAATTTCCACAAACAACTCTTTTCGATCATCACGAGGAATTGCCACTTAATCATAAAAGATACATGTGGATCATGTAGGATGGCGCACCACCTCATTATCGGTTAATAATGAGGAATTAATTATCTCGTTGACCAATTTCCTCATCGTTGGATTGGCAGAGGTAGTGAATTTTCGTGGCCGCCTAGAACTGCCGAAGGTAATCCCCTAGATTGTTATTTTTGGAGCCATATGAAATCATTAGTATATTCACAAGAAATAAAAACTTGTCAGGAACTATGGTAGCAAATTTTAAATTTGGCTAATTGTATCGCCAATCAGCCCAACATATTTTTTAAAGTAAGATTATTTAGACAAAGAATGATTAAGCTTATTGAGGTAAACATAGGACATTTGTTATAAAAAGTTTTTATTGTTTCTGGTACTTTCTAGTTATTAAAATTGTAGGTACTTTTATTTAGATTACATTTTCTGAACCACAATTTATTTTTAATTCATTCGCTCATTTATTACATGTACTCTTTGTTGTTATTACATTTGCGTATTAAACGCAATCCTCTGTCCCAAAACATGGATGTTGTTATTACACATCAAAATAAAAAAAAGCAACTTCATGATTAACTTACAATATCTCGAGAAATATTGACTTTATCGTTATGATTGACTTTATCGTTATGAGGAGAGAGTACGTTATCTATGTAAAAAGTATTGGAGATTCAAAAAATTAGAATTTTCTGAATATTAGATATAAATTGGGTGAATTTAACGACGAATACTGAGTGTGCAGTTTATTATAAATTCCAGCAAAGCATTTTCAGCCACTTGGCCATCATCAAAGCTGTCCTATAAAATTACAAAATTTGACTAATTGAAAAAATTGAACTTAAGTATGACAAAAAATGTTGAAATTACGTGTAGTGAGTTAATATACGTTTCATTCACTCAATCGAAAAATTGTTCTAGAGTTTCAATTCCGCCAGTGGCGTAGAATTTGGGAACGATTAACCAATCACTTGCCCCTGTCGTACGCTTCTGGTACTAGACAGAAACGTTTGTTTAACATAATTTAGTGGGGTGTATAGTATCTACACTTTCTGCCAGATGTGAAATGGATACGTAGAATAGTTTTAGAGTACTGAGCACAAATCGTTTTAAATTTTTAAGCAAAACACGATGTAACTCATTAAACAGCTACATTTTATTCAGGTGTTTTGGGTTAAATATTCATAATTTGATGTAGTACTCTACAGTTAAATTATTTTAAATTAGTAATGAAACACCGCAAGGCATTCGATTCGGTGCCGCATTCATGGCTGTTGGTAATACTAAAGGTCTACAAAATAAACAAAGACCCAATTGAATTCCTCAAAACTACTATGCATAACTGGGAATCCTACCCAACTGTCAGCGTAGGAGACACACACTATACTACTGTAGGAATTGAAATAAAAAGAGGAATTTTCCAAGGAGATAGCCTAAGTCCTCTGTGGTTCTGTGTTGCACTCAATCCGCTCAATAATATGCTGGAAGGAAGCACTTATGGATACACCATAGCTAGAAGACCAAGCATTAAACTTTCCCATCTCCTTCAAATTGACGACTTAAAACTGTATGCCTCCAATCCAGAACAACTTAAAGCCTTCATAGAACTGATCATATCATTTAGTAGAGTCATTTCAATATAGTTTGTTCTTCAAAAATGTGTTTTTGTTCACGTTAAAGTGAGAAAAACTAAGGAAATCGAAAACATAACCTTACTATAACAGGAGTTGGAAATAATAGTCAGTGACGTCAGCACTAGTTCAGAAACCGTACAATAAGAGCGGCTCAAAATGATATACAGTAAAATATATGTATTTCGAATGTACCTGTTACAAATTTATTTCGACTAGAGCACATTCTTTAATCAACGAAAGTTAGTGTTCGACGCCCGTATTTGTATTGATATTTATCGACGGCGGCGCGGAGCTTGCAGCACTGAAGGATGGATTAATTTCACTCCTAGCATTTTCGTTATTCATAGTCGTGCTTGTGCGAATCCAGGCTTGTTGTTGCATTTTATTTAGTGAAGGTAGAAATCGACAATTCCATAAAATTAGCTTAATTTGTGATATAATGGAACAGGGAGAACCTTCGACAAGTCATGGCTCTCCTGCAAAAAAGCGAAAAGACATTTAAATGTGGGCGAACAAACAATGTTAAAAACTATATATGAAAGTGTTCGTGCCCGAAATCCCGATTTGTGTGCGCAGAATTGTGCAGGAGTTTAAGATAAACGTGTTCTCGGACATTTTTAAAAGCACCCACAGTGGATAACAACAAACAAAAAAAGGAAACAAGAGGTAAAAAGAAGATTATTTTAGATGATGATATAAAACATGCAATACGCCGGAAAATGCACGTTTCTTTAAAAAAAATGAAATGCCAACCCTGAAGAAAAGCAAGGCCGAATTAGATGCTGGTAATTCTTCACCCAAAATATCCTTTGGAGTTTTGAAGCGAACATTACGAGATTTAAACTTTCGGTATTTAAATCGAAATCGCAAAAGCTTTTTAATCGAAAAAGATGAGATTGTGTTGTGGCGAAGAGAGTTTTTAAAGGCGGTACGTGACCATAAGCTTTAAGGTAAAGAAATATATTATACTGACGAGACTTGGTTAAATGAGGGACACACGCGCTCAAAAGTATGGCAGGACTTAAATGTAAGAAGTTCACGGCAAGCATTTCTTGACGGGTTATCGACAGGTTTGAAATCTCCATCCGGTAAAGGCCGTCGACTGATTATTACCCACATAGGTAGTAGCTCTGGATTTTTGGATGGTGGTCTGAACGTTTTCGAATCTAAGAAAACTGGCGACTATCATGAAGATATGAACGCTGAAGTTTTTGAAAAGTGGTTTTCGTCAGTATTGGTACGCGTGATGCCCGGTTCGGTAATAGTTATAGACAATGTGCCCTATCACGGTCGGCGAGTGGAAAAATTACCCACTTCTGCTTGGCAAAAAGCCGACATAATAGACTGGATAAAATCAAATAATATACACTTCGAAGAAAATATGCTTAAAGTACAATTGCTTAATATTGACCGTGTACATAAAGACCGGAATATTAAATATGTTGTCGCTGAAATGGCGAATAACTGTATTGCGATTACCTCCATATCACTGTGAGCTAAATCTGATAGAACATATATGGGCTCAGCTAAAAGGTGAAGAAACACAAAATTTAAATAATATGACGTTAAACTTTTGTTAAACGAAGCTATTGATGACATGACAGCACATAACTAGAAGAAGTGTATTGGACATGTTATAAAAGGAGAGCAAGAGAAAAGAGACTTGGAACTCCACGTCGAAATTATGGTTGAAGCTCTTATTATCACTCCTGGTTCCTAAAATAGTAATAATGATAGTAGCTTTTAATATGTCTTTCATGTTATTAAATCTTTCTAATCTCATAGATTCATTTTATATTTTGATAATAAAAAATAACAAGTACGAAATATAATTAAAAGCATTATCCGTTATATTTGAAACAATTTACAGAAAAATATATTTTTTACAATTCTAAAAATCCCAAATACCAAATTTATTGTCGTTAGACAAAATTACCTAAGCCATTAAAGGATATTTCCGAAAATATTCCTGTTTACCTAGAACTGCAAACACAACCAACCTACCTAAAGAAGTTTTACGGTTTTCGATACTGATTATCTATTGATAAATATACCCTTAAATAAAATTATTGTTTAAAAAGAAATTTTTATGAATAATATGTCTATATCTTCAAAAAAATGGAAAATATTTGTATAAAATATGTTAAATATGCAAAGTACATATTTGCCTCCAAGTTTACTTATTACTATTCCATTATAGTTATTACACATTATTCATTTTAAAATGAATTGTTCCTGCCACTGGAATTGCTTCTCTCTTTCCTTGCCTCTCTTGAGATACCTATATGCTAAAAACGAGTCACTGACTATAATTTCCGACCCGTGGTATAAACCATAACCAGACTCACAGTATAGAACAAGCTCATAGTATGAAGTTAATACAAGAAACACTTCAAAGTAGACATGGACACAGAAGACGCAAAAACAAAAATTTATTGGAGTAAGACTATCATTAGTGATGGGGAAATGACACACAATAGTCCCGACATACTGGTGATAGAAAAAGATAAAAAGGTAGCAGGAATAATCGACATTACAGTACCAAATGATCACAATCTTCGAGAAAACAAAATATATCGATCTGTCTCAAGAAATAAAAAAGCTCGATCAGGTCACCATACATCCACTGATCATATCTGTAACCGCCCTTGTTGAAATCAATCTGGAACAAGAATTAAAAAAGACACGAGAGAAGATCCTGTAAAACTGATACTCGCCGCCCAAAAAGCAGCAAATTTGGGCACTTATCGAGTAGTCCTGCGTGTGCTCACACATGACTAATCCGTTGACACGACATCCCGGATTAGTCATGCCAACGCAGGAAAATCCTTGTGAAGGAAAAAAATAATATTAATAGTAATTATCATGATAATTATGATAATAATGACAGATTAATAAACCAATGACGGAAAAAATCATTTTCTTAACTTAATTAATGTCTTTCATTAATACAATAAAGGTAATATGACAGTGAATTTAAAAAAAATCATAACGAATCTTCGATTTTTTTTTATTTTTTGTTAACTAAAAAAACTATAATAAACAAATTATTAGAATTTTTTATATTTTATTAATTAACAATGGCCTAACTTTGTGAAAAATTAACTTTAAAACAAAATTTCCAACTGGATTAAATTCCTTGCAATACATCATATTTTTATAGAATCTTCTAATTAACATATAATATCTTAAAAATATTTAATATGACGTACTAGCTTTTGACTTCGCGCGCACATCTCGAAAATGACGCGCTTGAATCTACTTTCAGCGTTAAATTAAAATTATGGATAATAAAGAAAGAGGTCCGCGAATCAAGAGTTTTTTATTGGAAATTTCCTCATCTTTAAGAATCTATATTTTAAATTTCTTACATATTAATAGTTCGTCAGATATAGACAAAAATCAAAATGCCTCTTTCTCATATTAATTTGTTTATAACTTTTACAATTTTTTATGTGCCAAGAAATACTTGCGATATATTTTCCTAGACAAAATTCCGAATCCAATAAGCTATCACACCTATTTTTAGGAGTTTTATTTCTAGTTTTCATGAATTTCAACTTGTCGCCTAGACTAAGGTCTCTTCTTACCTCTGCGATACTCAATATATTGTTGAGAGGGAGGTTTCTCACATGTCCGTGCTAAACGCGACCAGCTTCTATACTCGCTACGATTCGTGCCGTATCAACAGGATTTATGCTCATTGCAATATACTAACATAGACCATACCATACAAACATTTTAAAACAGTCAGATAAAACTACAGAAACTTTATGTTGATGATGATTTATAGGAATTTGGATTTGTCATACGCTTATAGAAACATCAACTTTATATTTATCCAAACAACCAGTGAGTAAAGTTTCTAATAACCAAAGAAATCCATCAAAAATAAACATCTAGAAAATAATCTAATTTTTCTGCTTGGTAGTATAATTAACTTTGGAGGGTGCATTTTTTAAATTAGATACTTCGAATAATACCAAGGACGTCTGACATTGAATGCTTCAAATCTTGGGGCTAATACAAATGAGCTATTATAAGACATTTATCTTGTCATTGTGAAGAAAATAGAAATCCGAATAATCGCTCTTAAGTATATGGAGAAAAATATATCCATATAAACAAAGCTATACAAGTAAAAACAAAAAGTCAGGAAATGTTTTTCTCGCTTCAACCATATTGGTTATTAGCTGGCTTTATTAATATAATCACAGCTTATTAAGTAGAGAGGTATCTATCAGATACTCATAAATATTAACCAAATCGCAATCCTTTCCTAGTAGGGTTCTCATGTCATTTGGAAAATTACATTGTTGCATTTGCGATGTGTATAATGTAGATTTCAATAGTATATGTTTTACAGTGAGCTCACAGTTATAAGTTATACACATAGGTAATAAATATTCATGAGTAATTTTAGCGTGACCTATTCTTAATCTGGTGATTATGACATGTTTTAAGCGGTTACTGCATATTTGTGGCCACAGTTTGACACTTAACTTTATTTGTCGTAATTTTTGGGATGCTCCTTATCACTGAGATTGCCACTGAGAATTAATTTTCATTTAGATGTAGGCTTTCACGTCACTGTAAACCTCACTGTTCACTATATGTACATCACTGCATACTGTAGCGTTTTTGGCATGTTAGTCAGCATCTTCATTTCCTTGTATTCCTTGATGAGAGGGCACCCATAAAAATCTGACATCCAAGTTGTTGTTTACTAGTAGCTGCAACTGAATCTCAATTTGTAGTTCAAGAGGGTTGTTTGTGTAAATATTTTTGATGTGTTTAGGGTACTTAAGGACTCTGTTTTTATTACAGTTTTTTGTAGGATTGACGATTGAATTTAGATCAAAGCTTGTAAGATAGCATATATTTCTCCTGTATATTTTAAAGGTGGTTTGTAGGAAGTAATAATAGTAGCTCCAACTCCATTTCGGGTTGTAGATGCATCAGTGTATATTTTATGAAAGAATATGTAAATAGTTTCGAGTGGAAGTTCTGATATATTATAAAGGTTGGCGTTTCCGCCTTGTTAAATATAGTTGAACTTGTGACTGTATTATGGTAGTTTGGATGTTGTTGGTTGTTCATTATATTGGCATATAACAGTGTTAGGTATTGTGTTCTTTCAGCTACTAATGGCTTACCTATTTCTACTTGTAAGCTTTCTATAGTGGATGTTCTATAAGCTCCAGAAATGATGCGCAATGCTTGATTGGCTATGACATCTAAAATTTGTAGTATGTGTTTTTCAGCGGAGGCGATGGACCCATAATCGATCTTGGATCTAATAAGATGCCTGTATATTAAGAGTAAAGTATCTCTATTAGATCGCCACTCTATGTTTGAGAGGACTTTCAATAGGTTTAGTCCATTCTGACATCTGACAATGGGATCTCTAATGTGTTCATCATAATTTAATTGCGAGTCGAAGATCATTCCCAGAAATTAGATTGTTGGTACATAGCCGAAAGGACTACCGTTTAATTCTAGAGGCCTACTTTTCTTTTAGAAAGCATGCATTTGGTTTACGCTGTAGAGAAATGGAAACCTGAGTGACCATTTGTGAAATATATTTATGTGTGATTGTAGAATTTATTTCATTGCTAGATTATTACTTTTTTATGTACATGACCAGATCATCCCCATACATGCCTTTTATTGGTTTTTGTATGTAGTGGTAATGTTATTGATAGCTCGAAGGAATACAGATGAGCTGATTACTGATCCCTTGTATCGCATGTTGTTGTGTTTTGAGGTTGGAGACAGAACCATTTATCCAAACTTGGAAACTTAAATTAGTCAGGTAATTGGTTGCCAAAACAGGATCTGATTATACTGATTTCTGATACATAATGGAAACAATGAAATTTAATATTGTTAGCAAATTAACAAATGGAAAACATTTAGTATGTACCTTTTATTGAAAACAATTAGAACTTATTGAAAATGGTTTGTTGGAACATTTTTCAGCAACCATTTCATATACCATAATTGCTAAACACTAATTTTATTCTTCAATTTTCGGATCCACCATAATGATATTTTTAGTTATATCCCTAGCACACTTTTAATAAATTGTCTCCACCTATGCTCGAGTTTACTAGAGTTTTCTACCCGAGGTAGAACCTGTGAATAAGAAGAAGAAGAAAAGAAAATAAATCGAGTATATTTATTTCTATACTTCGTTTCAAAGTAGTTGATAACACCGATCGTCTATCATAAACGGAAAACGGAGATCAAAATTTTTTATCTCTTATTTATTTTCTACAATGTATCTAGACTAAGAAGAAAGAAATTGTGACTATGGCACCCGGTAATCGGTCAAATAACAATAGGTAATAAAATGGAAATGAAAGCATACGCAGGTAACCAAACGGTCCATAGCCGTAGAATAGGGTAATTTATGATTTTTGCTAAATGTTTATTATAATTTATATTATAATGAAAATGGAAAATAATTGTGCAAGATTTATATACTCACATATTCTTGTGAAAAATAAAAAAAATTATACTAAATAATTGCAGGTGAATATTACTTTAACTATGATATATACAGCATTATTAACTAAATTCTGCATCAGAAAAATCTGAAGAATCGTCTTGTCCTAAGTTAATAATTAACGGTTCGATATCTGTAGTTTCGTCGATTAAGTCGTCAAGATCCCACATTTTCCCCTCCTCAGCTATAACAAATTTTAAGGCGCTTAGCCAGTTTTCGGCAGTCACATTCGCCAATGAATCCGTCAAAAGTTGCCGTACTTCTTGAAGTTTAAAAGTTTTGTTGTTCCTGGCAACGTAACCTTTGACTTGTGTCCATATAAGATCTATTGGGTTCAGCTCACAATGGTAAGGAGGTAAGCGATATACAATAATACCTCTACTTTTTGCCATCTCATCGATTACAAATGTTATGAACTCTGCCTTACGCTGTCTAACAATTTGCAATCTTTTTTCACCAGTTTAACATCGAAATTCAAGGCTTTACACTGCAACCACTCAATTATCGCCGCTTTTTTCCATGAACTTGTGGGAACCTTCTCTACTAATCGAGAATGATAGCTGGCGTTATCCATTACAATAACTGAATTTTGGGGAATGTATTCGTTTATTTGTTGGAAATATTCCTCAAAAACGTCAGCCGTTGTTTCTTCGTGGTAGTCTTTGGTTGAATTAGATTGAAATTCCAATAATCCTTGATCCAAAAATCCTTTTCACTGCCTATATGGGTTATAAAAAGCCTGCGTTCCGTTCCAGACGGAAATCTGAAACCTGTTGACCAACCCTCCATGACAGCTTGTCGGAAATTCAGTAAATTCTTATCTTGCCAGACTTTCGATACGGTGTGTCCTTCATTTAGCCAGGTTTCATCCAAATAGAAAATATTCTTACATTCGTTGCGATATTTTCGGATTGACCTTAAATATTCTCGTCTCCAGCAGACAATATCCGGCCTATCAGTAAGAAAAGATTTTCTGTTCTGTTTTTTCCACCGAAAGTTCATTCCATGAAGAATTCTCCATACTCTAGTTCTTGATAGTTGTGGCAAGTTTTCGGCATTCTGGGCGGCTTGCACAATCTTGTCCAATGGTTGTATTTCTTTTGCGAAATACACACCATGCACTATTCTACGTACACTGTTTTGGACATCGTCGTCAATTTCTAATGGTTTCTTCCCCGGGTGAGGAACAGGTTCACCGAGGTTCCGGCAATTTTTCTCACGTAAAAATCTATAAATCGTTGATTCTCCTACCCCTATCATATTGGTACAGTTCGTAATTATGTCGCGAACAGAGCTTGTGTGGTTTTGGTGCACAAGAGCCTCATAAACGTTCAGGATTAATGTTTTTTCCCGCAAGGAATATGCACTTTTACTAACTCGTTGAATAGAAATTGGAGAAAAACTTGAAGTTGAAGCTATCTTAATTAGACGAACAGACCTTACTTGCTAGTTGCCGAATACTAACTACTTTAAATTTTATTCTATACAGGTAGTTAGATTTAAATATTAACAAGAAATTGGGTTGTACCTGTATAGGTTACGGGGCGTGTACACAGAAAAAAGAAATGTTTGAATATAGTATAACAAAATAACTGCGGGAGATTTTGTAAAGCTTCCTATATACCTGGAAAAAACTTTTATAGATAATACCAAATGGAACATTCTATTGTATTTCCATCTTTTGTCATGTATAATGAAATCACAAACTACTGAAATTTGGGAACATCAATAGGCAGTAGCATGTGAAGATATTTACCGAGATATTTTAGTTATACGAATTGTAGAGTTGAAACAATATCACAAAAATATTTTTTTTCATTCCAGCGGGCATGTTTTTGAACCAAACAATATATTTTTTCAATGAAAACAAAATATTTTTTCACTTGAGTAACTAACACTCATCATTCAAGTATAATTTGAAATCAATTCCTAATTATACATTTGTTTCAAATAGCGATATTCTTGATTAAATACTACGGATTCTGAAATTAAATGAATATTTGAACAAAATCAATAATATTTTTTTTTATTTTACCCAAACAATATGTATTCTAAAATTCAAATAAATGTTCGTTGCATTTGAGTATTTAATATTCTTGAATATACAAAATTGTTTATTAGCTTAGATCGTGGAATACATTCTTAGATGAAAGTGAAATTATTCTTTCTTGTATCAAACAAATATTGGTCTTGGAATCCAAATAAACTAGCGTTTTCTTTTAAATGATAGGTTTATTTCGCCATATCGGAACAACAAATTTGTTTGACTGATATATATTTTGTTTGACTCAATACTTTCTTTATTTCTGTGTAGTTCCGTCGCGCCTATGGCTTACAACCATTTTATGGTCCGAACCCTCGATCCGTGCTATCAACTTGTGACGCTCTTTCCTCGGCTCCTTACGCGGCTCTTGCCACCTCAGCACGTCACTTTGGACACCCTAGATGCAACACGTTCGGAATTAGTGCTCGGGCGCCAGATTTTTATCGTGGTTATCTCCACGAACCCCTGACTTCACTCGTCAGGAGTTACAGGTAGCCTCAGATGGAGGTACGGACGGTTTCCAGGGGTCTAATTGTATCTCATCCGGCAGGATTGTATCCAGGAACTTCCTCACTGGTCCTAAAATGAAAGTTATTCTCCTGGCATACACTACGGAGAATCTAAATTCGTGCAAATTAACAAATACTCTACCATTGGGTTATTTTAGTCTATAGTAGGTCAGTAAAACACAAAGGTTCGGTTAGGTTATATATTACAACAATGTCTTTATTTAACAATAAATACAGGCTCTGTAGCTACTCAAATCGTTATCTATATAAAAAAAACCTTATCATACATAAAAGTAACCCCTACTCTGGTATCCCGAGAAAAGCAGAGAAATGTTAGCGAACTATATACATTTAACATGCGATCATTAGAGACGAAGTGGGCAGGACATAGCAAGACAGTTTTTATCAGCAAAAGCAATGTTTAATATAAAAGCGTTAAAAGCAAGCTCCTATTTCACGGGTCTTTTCAATATACAGGTTAATTAATTAAAATTAATAAAACGGAGTCTACATTGATACTAGCAAAGCGTCCAATCACTTTCGATGCACCCGGTATGTAGAATAAATGTGAGTATTTAGTACATGGTTCTTCTATAGATCGGGAAAGGAAATACGAAAAGGGGTTCGGTTCTTGAAGAAAACTGTCGAAAGCTCGGGCCAAGTGGTAGGACCACTTTCGGGAATTTTGGGGAATCGGGACTAGATACTAACGGTTGAGATCCGGGAATTAAAATATCAAGAGCCCTGGCTAGACACCTGGAAGTCCTAAAGATTTCAATTTGAACGGAATATACGCCTTCTAATTAATATATCAAAAGAGCCCTGGCTAGACACCTGGAAGTCTTCGATATTTCAACCGAAACGCAAATTAGGGAATCGGGACGGGATACCGACGGTTGAAATCCGGGAATTGAAATATCAAAGAGCCCTGGCTAGACACCTGGAAGTCCTCAAGATTTCAATTCGAACGGAATTTACGCCTTCTAATTAAAATATCAGAAGAGCCCTGGCTAGACACCTGGAAATCTTCGATATCTCAACCGAAACGCAAATCAGGGAATCGGGACGGGATACTGACGGTTGAAATCCGAGAATTAAAATATCAAGGAGCCCTGGCTAGACACCTGGAAGTCCTCAAGATTTCAATTTGAACGGAATATACGCCTTCTAATTAAAATATCAAAAGAGCCCTGGCTAGACACCTGGAAGTCCTCGATATTTCAACCGAAACGCAAATTAGGGAATCAGGTTGACACTCAATAAAATATTTTCTAGATTTTAAATGTACTCTTCCTCGTTATATTTTTGATATATCACAAAACTACTAACGCTTGCAGTAAAAATCAAATGTCTAATATTCAAAATAGAAATTTAAATACCTATTGAATTGAAAAGACCACTTTCATTATAATTTTCAAATATTCTCACCTTCACAGTTATCGCTTCAACTTTTGGTTAAACTCAAAAAAACTACTTAAAAACAACTACAAGAAACGGTTAATAAATTGATTGAATGCTTACAGTCGGAGCGTTGTTCTAATGCTGGCGGTCGGAACTCTGGACTCAATACAACTCTTTTCTCTTGACTCTCCACGCTAGCACCTACCAGGTTTCAAACGGCTTTCCCCCTCTCTCTGCTAGTTAGTCCTGCGCGCTCCTTACTCTGTATTCCACGGTAGGGATAAACATAAATTCTACAATCGGATCGCGGTCAAAATTTGAAATTTTTTAATAAAAATCCGGAATGAATATTTTATATCAAAGTGATTTCCACTTATATAACGGGTTATAAATAATATTAAATAAAAGTGAATTCGGAAACTTAAAATAATAAGTAACGAAAAAACACTACGGTACAAACTCCATTGGGACAGACTTTAACAAAATATGATCTCATGAAGTCGACTGTTGAAATGAAAAAATATTCGAGAAGAATTTGACTGCTGTATGAAAACCATAAACTAAATACCTGCATTCGGTTAACAAGGTAACAAGATCGCGTCTCGTCGAAATAAATATTGTAAATAATGTAAAACGTTAGTATAACTGTGAAAGTAGGATAATTATTTAGTGATAAGTGATGTAAATAGATTTAAATATTGTGAATGTTGAAATAAATTGAAACCAGATTCTCTATGAAATAAATTCGCTACAGTATTAATAAATTGTATTGCATCTATTGAAAAAATTACTATTTACTTTGTGAAATTTGAAATTAAATACTTACTGTATATTGCAAATGGTCACAAGACTTTATTTTTTTCATTAATATACATTGTTAGACCAGTAAAGAAATAATTAGGTATTTAATGACCGAAAACGAATATAACTTCCTATGTAAATTATTATTCAGTCGTAGGTTTTGTTACAACTGTTAGCGAAACCACATGTGAATACAAATACTCACTAAGAGAAGATTATATCAAAATAAAAATAGTAAAGTGTAATGCACACAACCAGTTATGGGTTAAGCCGGTATGTATTAAGTTAATAAGTTTACGAAGAACATTAGAAAAATACAATTGTAAAATGTGAAATTCTCTCGTGAGTATGTGGCTACCCAGGACAGAATTGTTTCGATCGTATCCTTTTTTTATCGCTAGTTTTTGTAGGTATTCTTTATGAGCTATTTATTTCTTTTTTCTCTGCATTCCTCAATTCAGAAAACTGTTTTAGGTTTTATTTAGTAGACATCCTCATAATATCATAGAAAAAATTGAAACTCTCTTCATTACTTTATAAATGAACTAAGAAATTTTCTATTTTATTCATCAAAATTCAATGGTGTCGGCTTGTCACTACATCAGAAATTCTCCACAATTACTACAAAACTTATTAGCAGAGTTAGTTGCAAATGGGACGAATTTCATTAGATTAAAAAATGTTTCTCTTCCAGATATTCTCATCTAAGTATTAAGAAACTTCCAATTGCTAATTAAATTATTCCTAATTTTAATGTCAATATATTGTTGCAGATATATTAGTGTTGAGAAAATAATAAGACGATCTGTGTTACACGAGAGATATCGACCAGTAATGGGAAAATCTGTTTAGAATATATTTTTAGTTGAATATTTGTAAAAATATGGTTTAAACAGCTTTCAAATTCTAGTGTGCAGTATATAATTGAACAGAGCTATTATT
The DNA here is from genome assembly GCA_963921935.1 of Galeruca laticollis. Classification (NCBI taxonomy): domain Eukaryota; kingdom Metazoa; phylum Arthropoda; class Insecta; order Coleoptera; family Chrysomelidae; genus Galeruca; species Galeruca laticollis. The sequence continues at coordinate 66,017,307 of OY998183.1, forward strand.
TTATTGATTAATATTACTGTTTTTCTTTGGATTCTGAAGAAGAAAACGTATTTATCGAAACGGTTTAGAAAAAAATTATAAATGCTAGTATCTAAAGTATATATCTCATAAAGATTCCAGACATCCAAAACTTGCTGCGGAGTCCTGCACTGTATTAGACGCACCTTTTTATTTGTTGTCACAAATCCGTATTTTTTTATTCACGGTGGCACTCGCTTAACGTAAAGTTGAACTTCCGTGGGTTCCAACTCTTCGTAACATCCGATTTAAATTACGAAATCCTGACGAAATTTAATGCAGACAATCCCTTGTAAATTTATATTTAATCAATTCTTTTTTTTACACAATGGGCGATTTTAGATAAACGTTGCATACTTTCAATTAACATACAGCTTGCAGCATGAGTCGATAATGTTACATTATTTTTTATAATGGAGTGGGAAAATTTTACTTATATCATTGAAAATATAAATCCCACCAAAAGTAATTGAAAGTGATAGGAGGAAAATAGAATGGGTGAGAGGAATAAACAGTACTTGGCGGGTGAAATATTTTAGCTGAAACCAGTTTCAAAAAAGAAAAATATTTTTTCAGTATATAGAAGACTATACCCAAACACAAAATCACAAATATTTTTCTGCCGAAACGCATCATTTTCATTTTCCTGACTTTAGAATAACTGAAACCAGTTACATAAAAACATGTTTATGCTTTATATTTAAAACACTTTTTTAAACATAAACACGTAAAAAAATTCTTGCGAAAATATGTAATTTTCATTTTTTGACAAAATATTGTAAACTTTAAAATAACTGAAATCGATTAAATCAATACATGTTTCGAACTCTAAGATAATAGTTCAACCATTGGATAAACCCAATGTTTCTTATAATACCGCCCCCAAAGGTATTTACAAAGTTTATTTGGAAACTGACATCTCAATTGCCTTTTCGCTGCAATCTATTGAGATTCTATTATCTGAATGCGCGTCCCATCATCCGCCCCAAATTCCACGCTGTGATTAACTGTATGACGAATATAACCATAATTAGGAAGTCCACTGTAAGCTTTCCAATCATCCATATGAATAGTAGATCCCAATTTCACCAGATTTTCAATAATTTCTATACGGGTAGCAGCATCTTTTTTATTTTGCGAACAAACAACTAGCGTCAAATCTTCAGAGTTTTGAGCGATCATTCCCAAAACTCAATGACCCTATACATTCCCAAATCTGTTTCAGAAAATAATGGGAAAATATATTAATATTGTATTGTATTATTCCTTCAGTTTTTGCAAATTCATAAGCTTCATGCCTACTTTTAGGCTGACTTTGCTCAGTTATAACAAAATAAGACATACTTTAACCGCTACTCAATATCTGTTTTACTACGCCTACCTATACTAACAATAAGCTCCTCTCCTATCTTTTTCACGACACGTAAAAACCCGCCTAACGTTTTTGTGCACGCCTGTTTATGGAGTCCAATTGCCGAGTATAGTTCAAATTATTTTAAAGTATTTTATCAATAAATAAATATGATATTGTATTGTTATTCTAATTTATTTAAACAATAAACGGGTGGGATAAATTTTGATCACACGGTATGGCCACTTACTAATTTATTTAAACACTAACACTTAATTTATATATACTTAACTAATCACTTAAATTTAATTTATATGCACACAAACTTGATTATTAATCTATATTAGCACTTTACTGTTCAGTGTATTTCTATTTTTTTCTCAAGATCACTGTATCAACTGAATTAAACTCTCTCGGGTCGTTTCCTTATTTATACTAGTGCCTTTTTTACTAGAGCTGCGGCTTACTCAAAAACACTTGGTTTTCTGGCATTTTCTAGATAAGACTGGTCACAAAAACAATGTTTAGATAAGATAGTCGTAAACAGTTATAAAAAAACCTGCGTATCCGCCATAATTTTAACTTTTATACCTGGCTTAGACAGCGTCGGATTTAGGGACTATACCAGTGTGTTGTTTCGTAACATTGCCCCCTCCATAAATCGAAGTCCTCCTGGAGCTTTTGGGTAGCCGAGACTGGATGTTTGAATCGGTAACTGGCCCCATTTCTACACGTTCCGATCTTATGGAAATACCAGGGCACCGTCTTCATCGGTTACTGATAACGGGGGTTGTAGCTGCAAATTAATATCTAGACACCGGTATCTTGAAAGATTATTTCTACCATGTTCCTGATGATTCGCCAATCCAACTGGTTACTCGCTATCTTAGGCATAGCCAGTTTCTTCATGTTGGATTCCAACACATGGTCTCGGAGGTTTCGAAGTGCTTCCCACACATCGCGGTAGGTAGATCGACCTTGAAATTAATTTTTAGTTACCACGTAGAAGACGAACCGCGAATTATGTGTCAGTTTCAGTGTCTTGCCAGGGGCTTGAATCTGGTCTTCAAGTTTTTCTAATCGCCCGAACTTCTTTCGAAAGACGGTTGCCAACCCCCGTGCGTTTTTGATACGGGCGGGGATGTTGTATGCCAGTGAATAATCTTCCGGGAGAGTGAACAAATCTTGTTATTGTTCCGAAGTGACTCCATATCTGGCTTTTCCAATACCTCCATACGCGCTCATAAATTCATCGAAGGTAGGGTCAGACACATCTCGAATAAGGTTTACTCCTTCCTCTAGGTCATGGTCTCCTTCGAATGGCGCTAGTCGGTTTTGGTGAACTACTCTTGGTTTTCCGTTGAGGATCTTGCTTATGCGATATATAACATCTTTGATCTTTTTCTTGATTAAGTATGGACCTTCCTAGGGTTTTTGTAATTTTGGAGAAAATCCTTTTCTCCTCGTCGAGTTGTGTAACCATACTTTGTCACCTTCTTTGAAACCGCTTTCCGTGGCCTGCGTGTCGTACCGACTTTTCATTCTGTATCTGGCAATTTGAAGATTTGTTCGAACTAATTCATGAATATCGTCCAGCCTTCTTCTCAATTGGATCACGTAGTCTTTGCCTGCTAGATCTTCTCCAGGCCGACAGCCAAATTCCAGGTCACAAGGAAGCCTCATTTCACGTCCAAACAGGATTTTCGCAGGTGTTTCACCCGTGGACTCATTGACGGCAGATCGATAAGCCAATGCGAATAGGGAAAGATACAGGTCCCAATCTCTCTGAAGGCTGGAAACCACTTTGGACAGTTATTTTCCAATAGTCCTGTTCATTCTCTCGACCATTCTATCTGACTGGGGATGTAATGCTGTTGTCCTGGTCTTCTTCATTCCCAGCTTGTCACAAATCTCCTGGAATAGGTGACTTTCGAAATTTCTTCCCTGGTCACTGTGGACTTCCAAGTGCACTCCATATCGGCTGATAAATTCTTTCACCAATACATCCGCGACAGCTGTGGCGTCTTGATTCGGGATCGCGTAAATTTCCACCCTTTTTGTGAAATATTCCATTACAACCAGTATGTATTTGCTACCAATTTCTGTCGTCGGAAATGGTCCAGCGATATCTAAAGCAATCCTTACGAAAGGGCTTCCAACATTGTACTGTTTCATGGGTGCCTTTCTCTTGCGATGTGGTCCATTACTCGTAGCACAAGTCGTACATTTCTTACACCAGTCCTTCACATCCTCAGAGCTGTTCATCCAATAAAACTTCTCACGGATTCTCTGTAGGGTTTTCTTCACTCTCAGATGATCTCCCGATGGGCTGTCGTGTAACTTCTTTAGTACTTCAGCTACTCTTATTCTCGGGATAACTAGCTGTCTCCTCATTTTGGAACCATAATCGTTTTCAAAGACTCTTTTCAACAGCACTTCTTCCAGGACAAGGGAGTCCCACTGAGCCCAATACGCCTTGAGTTTTGGTGAAAATTTTGACACTTCTTGCCAGGTAGGTCGCCGATTTTCTTTCTTCCATTGCCTATCATCTCCAGGTGAGGATAATTCTCCTGATCTTCTTTGATCCTGGTGGGTGACCATTCCTCGTTGACTACAGTAGTTCTCAAAACTGCAGCTTCCCTAGATTCTGCCTTGTTGCAGTAGGAGCAGTCTGTTGGGCACGGCCGTCTAGACAGGGAGTCGGCATTTCGGTGACTCACACCAGCTCGATGTTGAAATCGTACTCTTGAAGTCGTTCAATCCATCTAGCGATCTGGCACTCCGGATTCTTGAACTGCATCAACCACTTGAGTGCTGTATGATCAGTCCGGATTAAAAACTTCCTACCATAGAGATACTGGTAAAAGTATTCCACGGACTTCACTACCGCCAAAAGTTCTTTTCTTGTGACGCAGTAGTTTCGTTCTGGTTTGGAGAGGACTCGACTGAAATATCCCAGCACTCTTTCTTGCCCTCCTTGCATCTGTGAGAGCACTTCACCAATTCCTACGTTGTTTGCGTCAGTGTCAAGATTTTAGCCTAAAAGTAATAAATTAATACACACTGAGTATTCGTCGTTTTCATTCACTCAATTCACTCAAGAATAAAGTCTCCCTCTGGTAATGGATATCCTAATATCGGCGCCGAGGTTAAATGCCTCTACAAGGTATAGAAAGCCGTTTGACAGTCTTCGTCCCATTGGAATTCTCTTGCTTCTTCTGTAAGTCGCGTTAGAAGCTTGGCAATATCTACAAACTTCCTGATAAATCTTCTATAATACGTGCAAAGTCCAAGGAAACTCCTAATTTGATGTTTGTCGGTTGGTGGCGGTTATTGCGGAATGGAAGCAATTTTCTCTGGATCCACCGCCACTCCTTCATTGCTCACTATATGACCTAGATAGTTGACTCGGTTTAGGAACAGCTGACATTTTTTCGGGTTTACCATGAGTTGGGCAGCTTGGAGTCGTTTGAATACGTCTTCCAAATTCTTCAGATGTTTGTTAAATGTCTTCCCCAGTACTACGATGTCGTCCAAATAGACCAGGCATGTCTTCTAAGACCACCCTCTCAAGACATTTTCCATGAGTCTTTCAAATGTCGCAGGCGCATTACAGAGTCCGAATGGCATGACGTTGAATTGTCATAATTCAGATTCGGTGGTAAAAGCAGTCTTCTCTTTATCTTCTGGGTCCATTTCCACTTGTCAATAACCAGACTTCAGGTCCATGGTGGAAAACAGTTTCCTGCCGGCCAAAGTGTCTAGCGTATCGTTAATTCGAGGCAGAGGATAGCTGTCTTTGTTCGTCACGTTGTTAAGCTGGCGATAATCGACGCAGAATCTCGTTGTTCCATCTTTTTTCTTGATGAGCACTACTGGAGACACCCATGGACTAATAGATGGTTCTATTACTTTTTCGTCTGCCATCTCTCGAATTATTCTTTCAGCTTCCTCTCTCTTCGCTCGTGGAAGTCTTCGAGTTGATTGTCTAATTGGCTTAGCATTACCAGTATCGATTTTGTGTTTGACGGCTGATATTCTGCCAGTCTTTCCTCCTTTTGGTACGAATAAGTCTCGATACTGCATTAGAAATTCTCTTATTCACTTTTTTTCAGCTCGATCCAAAAATTGACCAGCTACTGATAACATTTGTTCGAATCTGGCATTAGAATTGTCAGTGGTCGTTATTTGACGAACTATAGACGTCACTGGTATGCGGGATTCAATCCTGGTTTCCTTCTTGATGGTAACTGGGTAATCATTCACGTTTATCACACGTACTGGGATCTCTTTCGCCGACGTAACTAATCTTTTTTCCAATTAGTGCCCCTTTGCCAACTTCCTCGTCGTGGTTTCTTGGCTCCATCATCACCGGTGTACCTTCTTCCATGATTCCCTGTAGCCGTGCTACTATCATGGTTTTGTTCGTGCAGGTAGAACGGTATCTTCCTGTACAGCTGCCAACACCGCCTTCATATGGATAAAGGAATACCTCCTCGAAATTGATGGTTCTGTTTCTAAAGTCTAATTGGAAACCATGTACATTCATTACGTCCATTGCCTGAATCACGTCTTCTTCAATGTCAGCTACGATTATCGTATGCGTGAACTTTTCTGCGCCAATTCCCAATTGGATTTGTGTCTCACCGTGAACGTTGGCACTCTCACCTGTGGCGGTCCGCAGTCGCAGTCTCGTTGCTAGAAGCCTCTTCTTGGGGTTTATTATCTCTGGTCGTATAATGGTTCTAGTTGCTCCAGTGTCAACCAGCAGAGCATATTTCTTGAAATTTACTCCGCCATCCACATATTCACTGTCGTTGCGACATCTGAGAGAAGCTTTCAGTATGAGAGGGTCTTTGGAACGATCATGGATCGGTGCTGCCCCCTCGTAGCCGACCCGTTCTAGTTTGCCTGTGACTGGGGTTCTTGGTTTCCATGAGTCTTGGGTCGCTTACACGAACTACGTACATGAGCTAGCTCGCCACAATTCCAGCATCTGATCTTTCTCGGCTTCTGGTCCATCATACTTTTTATTAAACTGACGAACTGGTCAAATCTGTCTTCGTCACCTTCTTCTTGGATGGTCCTAATTTTGTTATATCCTGAAGCCTTCGTTGCTGCTTCATATTCAAGAGCAACTGTCAATGCGTCAACTAATGTTTTGGGATGGGCTAAACGCAGCGTCCTCTGCATATCGGGGTCACGTGAGCTATCAATAAAGGCCTGGACGCCCAGACATTCCATCATGTTCTCTGGTGCTGACGGATAAGCAAATCGAACGAGTCGCGCAATATCCACTTCATACTGTTGAAGGGCTTCGTCACGTTTCTGCCTTTGGTTCTTCAGCTGGGAATGGTACGAATGTTCTAGATATTCGTGACCGTATCGCATGTCCAACCTCTTCTTTAGCTGCTCGCAATCGTCCGGTTCTTCCAGAAGTATCGTCTGAAGTACATCTAAGGCATCTCCTCGCAGCGCGATAGTTAAATTCACTGCCTTGTCTCTATCGGACCAATTATTCACTCTAGCGGCTGCTTCAAATTGTTTCACATAATTGGTCCACGACATTTTTCCATCGAACGTTGGGGCTTTGACTCGGGTAAAACTGCCAATGTCTTCAAACTTAGGTAGTGTTTCTGGCTTGCAAGGTTTCGTTTGCTGCGTCTTCTTTTCTTCCTCTGGAGTGCCTCCCGTTCTTGAATTGGCAATCTTTTCCTCCAACTCCTTGATTTTATCGTCTATCGTTGTAATCTTATTCTCGATATCAGATTTTAGAGACGAAATTTCATTATAAACATCAGCGGCAATGTCGTTTTTCATTAATAAGATATCAGCAGATATATCGTTTTTCAAAGCAGAAATCTTGTCGTCAATATTAGCAGAAATGCCGTTTTCCATAGCAGAAATCTTCTCGTCCATGTTTACAGAAATTAACGAGATTAAGGTTAAAGCCTCGTCATTAAATAAAACTGTTTCTTGATCAAAGCCGTCATTTTCCAGTGCCACTTTAAGTCTTTCTACTAATTCACTTTTCTTACCGGACGTTTCCAACTCACGATCTTCCAATTCTGCTCTTAATTCCGCCACTTTCAGATTACATAGTCTCTTGGCCATTTTTACGTAGCAATTTATTTATATTATCCCACTTCTGACACCAATGTAATGTTATTCTAATTTATTTAAACAATAAACGGGTGGGATAAATTTTAAACACACGGTATTGCTACTTACTAATTTATTTAAACACTAACACTTTTTACTAGAAAATTCCGGACTGCGGCTTACTCAAAAACAATTGGTTTTCTGGCATTTTCTAGATAAGACTGGTCACAAAAACAATGTTTAGATAAGATGTTCGTAAACAGTTATGAAAAAAACCTGCATATCCGCCATAATTTTAACTTTTATACCTGGCTTAGACAGAGTCGGATTTAGGGACTATACCAGTGTGCTGTTTCGTAACAGTATATTTCCGTCAATAGATTTTACGTGTTTATGTTTAGAAATATATATCTAAAATGTAAAGCGGAAACGTATTTTCTTGTAACTGGTTTCAGCTATTCTAGTCTCGCTGTTTGGAAAGAGTTCCAGATAATAGGTCTAAGTCCTGCATCAAAATGTTCTATGGCCATTTTGAATGAACGTGGCTTACTTTCGTTAATATAGCATTGAGGAGAATAACTGAAGCATTTCATCCTTAAGACTCAATCTACAGAGTGTCCAGAAACGCATATAACACGAAACAGGTCGATTTTTATTTTAATTTACTATTTTTAAAGGCTAACCTATGATGAAGGGTGAATAATTTTTGAGTCATGACGTCAGCAACAGTTGTAACGATGAAAATTGTTCTACGCAAGAAATGGTCAGATAATATGTATTTTGATTGTCAATTGGTGGTACTCATAATTTCCGGTAGAGACTTCTAGAACGTGTAGATTGCAGCAGTTGAATTCTGCTAAATTGTTAGACGAGACAGATTATTAAGATCATCACCAATAATGTATACCGTTTTTAGTGGATTTAGAAACATCAGGTCTCGTCCACAACATTTTCCTAGGAGCTCATCAAATTCGGGGGGATTTTTATCGATTGCTATGGCCTTGGGTTTTTTCATCTCTCTCTTTGCATTGTTGGCTTTTATGCATATGGATTTTTCTCACCTTTTTCATTCTGCTGGACTTATATCAGGAGAATTGGACTTTGTGAAACAGTGACATCGTGGGACTTAAGTACTGTAACTAAGGTACGTGCGGATTTTAATACCCATTTTCTTAGTATGGGAAGAAAATAAATGAAATTCATGAAAACAATGTTTATCACAATATCAATAATTTATTTATGAATGAAATCAACATACAAATCAATATGTTTAATAAACTTTTTTATGACAACCATTATTTTTAAAGAAATTAACTGTCTCGACCCTTACTTCGTGGAATCTACTCATATTAGTGTTTTAAATGAAACTCACTGTTTCTAGCTATTTCCACAATATAATATATTAAAAATTGTTGAAAATTCTGAAAAAATGACAATTGTTTCGATAAATCAATATCATCGTCAGAATGACAGAAGTTACATTTCATTTGATGCCTACCTGATGTTTAGTAGTTATTTTTGACTAGACCAAGAAGTGACCTGTCTTGTGATTGACTTAATATATGTGATATTACAAATATGGAAGCTTAGATATTATTAGCCCTATGGTGATATCCTGGATATCATTTTTCCATTTAAAATCAGTATAACTGTGCAATGATCTAGAAAACCTCCTGGTAGGAAAACTATATCTGCTGATCTTTACAATTATCACTTCAGAAGACAGTTTATTAGTGGAGAACTCCCTAGATTCTTCTGTTCATTGACAACTTCATATTGTGGGTTTCTTAAATGTTTTCCAATTTCCAATTCTTCAAGGAAATCCAGTTCTTGTTTCTTTTCGCAAATATGCAGCACTTCTAGTTCTGTGTTAGGTGTCAATGAATGATTGGTGTCAAGTAGATGTTTTGCTAGTGGGATTTATCTGGTTGTTTTAATCTGTATGCTCGTAAATGTTCACTGTATCGGATTTCAAAATTTCTAAGGGTCTGACCCAAATAGACAGTATTACATTCTGGACATTTGAGTTTATATATACCTGATTTCTTTAATTTTGGTATTTTTGTTTTTACATTTAACAATTTTGTACTAACGTTACTTTCTGTTTTATAAGAAATTGTTGTATTCGTTGCTAAATATATTATCTTTGAAATATTAATAGAAATATTCCCTGCATATGTGATGGTTTTATAAGTTTTTATTTCATCATTTTGTTTAGGAAATATTAGTTGTAATGCCACTTTTTCCTATTTTTTATTAATTAGCTTATTTATCAAATTGTAATGGATAACCATTGGATGGATAGTGAACGACAATTAGATGTATTTTTCAACCACATTAATAATTTACACCCAAAAACTAAATTTACATCAGAAATTGAAGAAAATTGCTCAATCAATTTTCTTGATTTAGGAATTTAAAGAGTTAATAATGTACTTGATTATTCAATTATCAACTGATGTGATAGTTCCATATAGTTTCAATCACACTATGTCACATAAACTAGCGGCATATAATTCAATGATACATAGAGCTTTTTCAGTTCCTATGAACAGATGTAATTTTGATAGAGAGATTAATACAATTAGACAAATAGCAACATTCAACGGTTATCCATTACTTATGATGAATAAGCTAATTAATAAAAAAGAAAAGAAAAAGTGGCATTACAACTAATATTTCCTAAACAAACTAATGAAATAAAAACTTATAAAACCATCACATATGCAGGAAATATTTCTAATAATATTTCAAAGATAATATCTCTGGCAACGAATACAACAATTTCTTTTAAAACAGAAAGTAACGTTAGTACAAAATTGTAAAATGTAAAAATAAAAATACCAAAATTAAAGAAATCAGGTGTATATAAGCTCAAATGTCCAGAATGTAATGCTGTCTATTTGGGTCGGACTCTTAGAAATTTTGAAATCCGATACATTTACGAGCATACAAATTAGAACAACCAGATAAATCCCACTACGCAAAACATCTACTTGACACCAATCATTTATTGACACTTAACACAGAACTAGAAGTGCTGCATATTTGTGGAAAGAAACAAGAACTGGATTTCCTTGAAAAATAGGAAATTAGAAGACATTTAAGAAACCCACAATATGAAGTTGTCAATGAACAGATAAATCTAGGGAGTCCTCCACTAATAAACTGTCTTCTTAAGTGATAATTGTAAATATCAGCAGATATAGTTTTCCTGGTTTTCTATATCATTGCACAGTTATACTGATCTTAATTGGAAAAATGATATCCAGGATATCACCATACGGCTAATAATATGTAAGCTTCAATATTTGTAATATCATATCTTCTTTTTTCTATTAACATATATTAAGTCAATCACAAGTCAGGTCACTTCTTGGTCTAGCCAAAAATAACTACTAAACATCAGGTAGGCATCAAATGAAATGTAACTTCTGTCATTCTGACGATGATATTTAATATCGAAACAATTTTCAATTACTTAGGGATTTTAACATTTTTTAAATATATTGTGGAATTATTTAGAACCGGTCAGTTTCATTTAAAATACTAATATGGGTAGATTCCACGAAGTAAGGGTCGAGACAGTTAATTTCACTGATTAAAGTATAATTTAGTATAGTATGAAAACACACAGGAATATTTTGAAACTTTTAATAAAAATTAGAAATAATCCTCTTATAAAGACTCTCCCAAACCCGAGTCATTGTTCTCGAGAGCATAAATGGTTTTTATGTAATGCTTACATGATGAAATATTTAAAAAGTATACAATATTACGTATTACTACAAAACAAAACACACTAGCGCAGTCTTTGGAAAATAAGAATAAACAATGGAAAGTAACATTTACATAAATTTTTCAAAATGAATAACAAAAAAAACCTTTTATCAAAAACACCGACAAATCACGAAATAAGTCACTATTTTTGTAATACTTACGAAAAATCTTGTGCTGAACCGCCAAGATCGCGCGAATCCACGGTGTCTTCTCAGTTATCCATCAAATTTTTCGACAGAAACTACTATCATCTCATTTTCATACTTTATTTTGTGGCGAAAATATTGTAAAGAGTATTTTTAATTATACCTACATCATTGTTTTTCACTTTTTCATCGAAAACTATGACATTATTTTGTATTTCATTGAAGTAATCTTCCTTGTATTCTGCAATGTCTTCAGGTAGAATATTTGATAACAAAGGGTTTGTGGAGAGGAATAAACCTAAAAGAGTTCATTTTATAACTGCATTTAATCACAAGATATTATAGCAATGTAAAAAAGCAGGATAATAATTTAATTTTTAATCTGTGTTACTGATAATACCGATACAATAAGTTTTAGATTCTCAATTTGATTCCTTGATAAAATAAATGTAAAACAGCAATGTAAATATTCACAAGGAAGGAATAAAACAAATATATTGATAACAAAAATTCAAACAAATGCGGAAGACGTGGATATTTATAAAATGTTTCTTATTACTGTTTTTAAATGAAACTAAGAAATTTGACAATTGTTCCGATATTAAATTTCATCGTAACAATTGTCAAATTTCTTAGAATTTTTAACTTTTCATTGAATATATTGTGGAATTATTCAATGACAGTAAGTTTCATTTAAAAACAGTAATATGAGGAGATTCCACGAAGTAAGGGTCAAGACAGTTGATTAAATATTTCTTAGATGTAAATTTATCCTTTATTTTATATTCAGCTAACAATCTAGTCGCATTGAGTGATTTTTTTGTATATATCCTAAAAAGAACTCATAATAGAGAGATGTTCAGTCATATTTCCTTTTTTATAATGTTTCATTTGTAGGAGAAGCTCATGAATCAGGATCACATTATGTTTAACTCATCATTTTCAGTCGTTGATAGTCCCAAATTACCATTCAGTGGCACTCATTTGCAGTCATTAGAAGAGAATTTGGGGTTGGTACTGAAGTTGATTCTTGAAAATGCGTTCAAACTGTTGTGACGAATGGTGCATCAGTAATAATTCTGGAGATTTCTTAATAAAATCTTCCAAGTATCTCGATGTATGATATAATCAAATTTCATAGCTGCATGACGGTGGTTTTGCACATGAGTAATTTGTTATTAAGTACTACCACTACATCAACACTCATAACTACACTGTCTGACGCGCGTTTCGATAACTAAGTAATCGTCTTCAGAGACCGAAGGTTAGGTTACCCACTATGCTAATAAATATTATATTAAAGTTATGTTAGTTCAACATCACATTGTGATAATGTTCTTCTTTTTTCCCTCTTGTATCCATCACATGCACATCTATACAACCACTTATGCCCAGCTTGTGGCTGTTAACTTTTGTGATGTTTCAACTTAACTTCTCAGCGATATTAAAGCGCTGCCTTGTTACATTAGTATGATGTTACTAGAACTTCCTCAAAAGGAAGTCTTTATAACAAACTAAAAACCACATTTCTGTTACATTCTGAAATGCATTTTAACATCTTGTCGATGTTAATGCAATGGCTAAATAATAATATCTTATCAATGATCTAAATGCGACATTTCAAAAACAATACAGTGTATTCTCGTAGATGTTGTATGGACATTACATAAACCTCTAAATAATATACCTCAAACATTCTAGATGATATCCTATAGATGTTTCTGTGCCTAATCAGCAAATACAGGGTGAACAACTAAGAACGCCGGCTGTCGGCCATATTTCAAAAAATAGTCATGCTACAACTTTAAAAAAATACCCTCAGGAAAATGCCCTGAAAAATCGCTGGAAAATATTTTTGAGTTCCTAAAATACTGTGATTATCTCCAAAAAAGACATACTAAAGGTATCCTAGAAATACAATTTTTGATATATTGTTGAGATTATGAAAAAATGTAATTAGGGACTTTTTGTCCTTATTCTTCAAGTAAGGGGTGGGAGAAAGTTCAACCCAAAAAACAAATGTCGTAACACTTTTTTTATCGATATCCATGTTTTTGGCGTCATCTAAAAGAGTTCTTCTTCTTTAATAATATATGCTTAACAAAAATAACAAAATTGGGCAATTTTGTCAACGCTATGTGAAAAAGTCGACAATTTTCTCATTTTTCTCGGAAATTTCAAATGTAATGAGGCATTTTTTAAATTCTGATGAAAAGGGGTTGAAAAAATTGGAATATATTCCAAGATATAAGATTTACAATATCAGACATAAAAATTAAAAAAATGCTTCAATTTACATTTGAAATTTCCGAGTGGATACAAAATTATCTAATTCTGTTATCAATCTTATTAAACAAAAAAACTCTTCCAAATGCAGCTAAAATCATTAATATCTGTTAAAAACGAAAAAGTTATACATTTGTTCATAAGTTTTAACCTTCCCCACCCATTATTTGAAGAATAATGGCAAAAAATCTCTTTAATTAAATTTATTCATAATCTCATCAAGATCTCAAAAATTGTATTTTTAGGACCCCTTTAGTATGTTTTTTTTGGAGACTTATGTTTTCGATTGTTCATTCTACCCCTAGCGGATATTTTAGAGACTGCAAAATATTTTCCCACAATTTTTCAGGATCACTTACCTAAAGGTAATTTTTTTGAAAGTTGTACCATGATTCTTTTCTGAGATGTGGCCTACAGTCGTTCTTAGTTGTTCATCCTGTACATTTAAAATAAAGTTGCAAAAAAACAATAAAGGATTTAAAACGTTTATTCACTATTAATGAACAGTACAGTAAATTCGAAAAAAACAGGTACAAAATTAGAAAAAATAATATCTTGTCCAGGAATCCAACCTAAAAAAAATAAAATTGTGTAAGCATATTACATAACAAGTCTGGAAAGTGGAAACTATTGAACGCATTCAGTGAAAGCAGGAAATAAAAAAGGGTATATTAATCTGTAATTACCATAACGTAACATACTTTGAAACTGAATTAATAAAGTTTAAGGGACACATACATTACAGCTAGTTTTCAGAAAATTTATTAGAATAGTTTTTTAATCATATTACAACTAATAAAAATTTTACACCATAAAGATTTAATGAAACATTACGTTACATCAACAAAAATCCAATCTGATTAAAGAAAATTCTATCGTTTACTTACGGTTACTTTTTCTGACGCAAGAGTGGCTGTTTCGAGTGCCTCAACCATTCCAGAACGTACACTTCAAAATCCTTATCTGTGAAACATTTAAAGGTGTTCTGAACAGCAGCTAATAAAACAATTATTTTAGATCAAATTGTGCCCATGGAGACCTTTGATCGATCATCATAAACTACATCAAACTTGATTTTCAGCCAATTGACTGGGACCCATTTTCCATAAGAAACATGCGGGGTTCTTCAAAGGAACATATTTTATTTCGAGAAGTGACTTGCATGATTTACCTTCTATTACATGCCTCACTCCATTTGGCAGGTAAATTCAGGTGTGTTATGAAAATTCATACTTCTGTATAAAATAATATGCTATTCTCATCTTGTTTTTCATCCTGAAACAAATTGTATATTAACATCGTGGAATTGTAACTTAATGCAAACTTAGGATTAATAATACACTGTATACAAAAAAAAGTACTTATGAAGAAGAGATTTGAACACATTATCAAGTTAAATGAGTTTATAATTAATTGTATCCAATTGAGTATCCAATAGCTATGTTTTTACAATAATAAATAATTGAATGCTGTTTGTTGACTGGAGCATTCAGTATCATTAGTTACATATTATTCAATTAGATTAATATAGGTACCATTGTAAGGTACACCTACAGCTCATTTATTGTATTCAGTGAATTTTCAAATGGAAATGAGCTTTTTAACAGAAATTTCTGTTTTTAAAGTCTTAAACAGTCTCTTATTCTTCACAATAATTGTTAGTAATAATGTTAAAATTTTCTAAACCTGAAAAACTATATTGATGGCTAAGACTACTACTACAAAAACTAGAACTACAGATACATGATTCAACATTTTTTGTACTGTTTAGTACAATGTTTGTATCAGACTATCTGAAATAGTTACTTCCCTTTCATTACATAATTACCAACTATTTGTTCTTCATCTTATTTGTGTAAGTAGCTTCTGAAACATCTTGAACATTGAAAATATTCTATTTTAGATTCAAATATCTGCCAACATATGAGCATGTTTTATTATTAATAATAATATCTACCCTATTGCTATATTAAGTTTTTTGTAGGGTATAATGCATATCTAGGATTTGAAATAATGTGAATCGTTTTTAAAATATACTTACTAACTAAAATATTTTAAAACATGAAAAAACCCTATTTTGTAAACTCTATTATATAATGTTAGTGTACAATTCCGCCACCTGGAATTTCAATGTATAATAGCCGATTAAAGTATTGAATGAGTATTAAGTTTTAATAATTATGATTTTGGAATAGGTACTTACCGATAACAATTGTTGTTCGTCCATTATAACAAGAATTTTAACTAAGTACAGAAACTGTAGCTAAGTAGGAAGTAACGAAAACGAAGACCACTCTATTCAAGTACTAATTGCAAAATATGTGCTTCCTGCAAATAAAATATAACACATAACTGAAAACCATGCTTGTCATTTGATTCCACCGATAACTACTGTTTGTTTCGTTCGTCAGTTCCTCTTCTGTTTTCTTCTTTTTTTCATATTACTGTGATGTTCAATACTAGACATTACTGAGAGTTTTATGAACTAACATCGTACAGACGTAATAGTAGGATGTTACTAAAAATTATTTCGAAAGATGTAAAAGTAACTGCAACATGTGATCATCTTAGAAACATGATAATTTGTAATTTTACAGTAACGTTCTGTATGTGACATTAGTGAGAAGTATACAAATTAACATCGTATGAATGTTTCCTATAGGAAGTTACTAAAAAGAAGTTCATAGGATGTGTATGTAACTGCGAATTCAAGTATTACTGTGTACATCAAAAATATGTTTTATTTACATGACATAGATGTTAATAGAGTTGGTAATAAAATTAAGGAGATATCTTATTAACGTTTTAAATAAACATCACGAAAAGTCTCTAGAAAGAACATCACAAAAAAGACTTGTTATGTTTGTTGTTTAGTGGGTAGGTGCTTTACATACCTGTGTTTTTCCGTTGATCGTGAAACCATCAAAACTAAGTTAGAATTTCTGGAACCTTCAGTATCTGAAGACAATAACTAGTTTACCGAAACTAGCGTCGGACAGGGTCATTATGAGTGTTGGTGTAGTGGTGCTAAATAGTGTTTCCATTACGAATACAACCAACGGTTCCATAAATTCCAACTTAGATGTTATTAAGTGTCAATTTAGATTTGATTTGGATCACACTCATCAAGATTAAGGACATACGGCTTAATATTTGCAAATATATGCTTTATATCATTTACAAAGAATTGTAGACCATTTATACAAGATGATTCATTACTAATTGGAAATAATTTAACAGTAGAATCCTTCAAATTATAAAGGTTTAATTCAAAACACCTAAATAAAATATAGCTGCTTACTGAGTTATAGGGTGTTTTGTTTAAACATTTGAAAATGATTTGTGCTCAGTACTTTAAACCTATTCTACGTATACGTTTCATATTTGTCACGAAGTGTGTGTATGCCCTCCCAAATTATGTTGAACCGACGTTTCCAGCTGCTAGCATAGGCGTACGACAGGGACAAGTGACTGGTTAATCGTTCCCTAATTCTACGCCACTGGCGGAATAGAAATTTTAGCACACGTTTTCGATTGTTCTCTTGTTTTTACTTAAATAATTCACTCCCACCTCATAAATATAAGGTAAATATTTCTCGAAATATTTTGAATTAAACATGAAGCTGCACAATGTTTTTAAATTTTCTTCTGTAATAAATATGTCGATGTTTTGAGCCATAGGATCAATGTAGTGTTCACACTCAACGAGGAAGGTCACCTGCAAGTAGAAGCTCGCCTGGAAATTTGGTCACTGATCCAAACCGAATAATTCCAGCAGCGGATTGCCACCGATCTCGGCAACAAACTTGAGATTTTTATCTCACACCTGTCCTTAATAGGACATAGTATTTATGAAAATCTGGTCTAATCAGAGCATTTGTTCATGAAAATTGCGATTGCCATTTGAAGAGTAAATAATAGAAGAATCCACACAAGGAACCAGCATCCAAACATAAGAAGGCTAGACGAATCAGTTAAAGATGAATATTAAAAACTAACATGCAGACAAAAAGGGTCAGGAATGTTTTAACCGGGGAGGAAACTCCCTCCGGTAGTGAGTCCGCTATCGGCTTTTTTCCGCCACCCCTCCACATTAACAACTACCCAACAAACGAAGCAACCTTCTGTTTCGTACACTTTCGCCCCATAACACCAACAATGTCTTCTTCTCAACGCTCCCCAGTCAAAACCAGTAGTCAACCGGTACCATCCATCCCACCGATGGTACTCCCACTAACATCGATTATCTAGCACTCTACCAAGACACCCAACGTCAACTAACCGAACTTAAAGAACAAAACGAACTCCTAATGTCAATGCTTAAAATCATGATCCACAAAACACATTCTGAAACAAACACCCGAAGCTCCTCACCATCAGCATACTCAGCAAAATCCCATGCCCCACGCCCCAGTTCACACATCTCTGTTCACTCAACTCCATCTACCAACCGCCAAGAACAAGGAGGGGACTCCACTCTCTTGGGTGCCAAACCCAAGAGAACCCGAAGAATTCCTACCCCACCTCCATCAACCACCCAACAACAACCAACTCAACAACAGCCAACTCAACAACTCCGCCCTACCCAGCAACCACGAACTTCCCAACAAACCCAACCGACACCTTCATGTCAAACACTAAACATCCGCAACATACCATCCAAATTCGTCTCTCAGAAGCAGGTGTTTAACCTTAACACAAACGAGCTGTTGAGGGGAAATATCTCCTACTTAAAGGCGAAACCTAACCGGACTCATATCCTAAAAATACTCGCCCATATACCCCACGAAGCTTTTGCAAAAAGGTTTCGAAACGTCATCGGCGACGACCAAGTCATCGTCGTCTCGCTTAACACAACTTCCCGAGCCCACTCACAATCAAGAACCCGCAAGCCCACATTTTTCATTTGTCTGCAGAAATGTAAACACGTCCATGACCGACAAGGAATTTGAGAATGTCCTCAAAGACCTTAACTTCCCACTAACCAGATGCTGGCGCATAATTTTCCACCGTCAAGCACGGCCCAATAAATTGTTCCGAATTCTAAATATTTTCGAATTGGGTACCACCGCCCCCTCTCATTTGGCATTAAATTTCACGGTCTCTCACATCCATGTGCTCCAGCACAGGCCACGTTGCCGAATCCTGCAATGCCAAACAGGTCTGTCCCTCCTGCGGAGCTTCGGATCACAAATCCACTAATTGCTCTAAGGCAAATGACCCTTCCTGTAAAAAATGCGGCTGCTCGCATCCCGCTTACCATCCCCGGTGTCCTAAGCGGTAGGAAATACCGAAAACCCCTCAAGAAATCGCTCCCATCACCCTATACAAACCACAAACCCATACGTCCTCTCCACCGACACTAAAATCTTGTTCGAGATTTTAACGACAACGATAATGAACGCCGTCCCGACAGCCCGAGGCCTAGTGGCTGACATTCTTTCACACCTCGACCCCTCATTATACGGATACAATTGTACCGTCACAAGTGGCGTGGGCAACCGCGTCTACTTTGCCTTCACCACCAAAAGACGAAATGAACTCATGGACTTTATAATCGGGACCGTGAATTGCCAAGGTCTAGCCAGAAAGCGACATCTTCTTAAACACATTTTCACACTCAAAATATACAAATATTATCCATCACCGATACTCTTTTGAAAAATTCCCCTCGCTTTGCTGGCTTTACCACTTTCCATTTAGACAAGAACTTCTACTGTCACGGCAACGAACTTCTCGTCCGAAACGGACTCCCGCGTCCTCACACCCGCTCCCCGCATTTATAGCCGTACAGAACTTGGATTGCATAGCCATCAATATATCGTGGAATAATACCACGACAACCTCCTTTTCTTAACAATTCTCAACAATTATCAATCGACCTTCTCGAATATGCATCCACTCTACCACAAGCCGTAATAATGGGTGACTTAAACTCACTCAAGCCGATTGGAATTCCTTCGCAAACCTCGTCTCTTCTAACATACCACAACCCGTCATTCATCAGACAACTGATGACATAGATATTCACGCAGAGGAATTCCAATCCCTCTTAATCGATGTACAAGACATCGCCGTACCTCTCATCACCATAAATATCAACTATTACGATCTTCCACAACAAGTTATTCTTAAAATCTGTCAGAAAAGACAGTTATATAGGTTATACGTCCGCACTCGAGATGCCGCTCTCTAGACACAATGGAACCGTCTAAACGCCCAGGTTCGGTACGAAATTAATGCTGAAAAGCAGATAAAATGGAAGGCCGATACAGCCGAACTGGACTTCAGACAAGAGCGCGTGTTTTGGCAAAAATTCTACTACCTTGTCGGCCTCAATAGGAAGGTGGAATCACACCTCGAAGTGCAAGGACAGAAGATCAACACCCCAGAAGATAAAGCCACCGCCTCCAAAAATAACCACAAACTGTCTTTACACCACCTGACAACCCAAGATTTCTCAGTGACTTTGCCATCGAAACATACCTCTTCACTCGCATCATAACTTGTAGCCCTCACAATCATATTCCGCTAAATGAGAATTCTCCGTTTCTTACACCTTTCACAATCGGAGGAGTTCAGCAGGCGTGCCGAGCGGGGAAAAACAGTGCCCCAGGGCATGACGGAGTCTCGAGACAGGCACTTAAAAACCTGCCGGAAGAGATTTTCCCTCCGCTCTGTGCCTTGCTGAACACCTATTTGACATTCTCTCACTTCCCTCGTTGTTGGAAATTAGCCAACGTAGTTCTCATACCCAAACCCGGCAAAGACCCTACAGAGCCTGAATCCTACCGCCCTATTTCATTAATCAGCGTCCTAGGTGAAATCTTTGAACTTTTGTTAAAAGAGAGAATCTAGGACTTCTGTACCGAAAATAATAAAATTCCGGCATTCCAATTCGGATTCAGGCCAGACCACTCTTGTCAGAACGCCAACACCAACCTTCAAACTATCGTCACTCGAGCTGTCATGACGCTGTTCAGCCTCCATTTTCATGGACGTTCAAAAAGCTTTCGATCAAACGGCACGTCGGACTAGTGAGAAAGCTACTGAGCATCCGGTTGCCAAATCAAATCGTAAAATTATTATATTCCTACCTCACAGACCGATCGATCAGCGTCAAAGTTGTTACAGCCTATCCGATTCATTTACACCCCAGACTGGCGTTCCGCAAGGCTCGATACTCGCTCCACTATTATACATAATTTATACGTATATGCGAATGACACCGCACTAATCATTTCCGCCACTGAAATTCGCTCTCTCAACAGGACTCAATTTTCAAATTGGTGCAGGAGATGGCGGGTGACTCTCAACACTCAGAAAACCCAAGCCATCGTGTTTAACACCCATCCACTCAGAGCGAACGACTTCTACCAACAAACTTTCGCTTCGTGCGATGGGGAGAACAACTCGAAATCCGCAGGGAAGCCGTTTATTTGGGATTGAGATTTACTCAAACTCTCAACTTGATGGCCGACTTAACAGACACACTAAATAAAGTCTAACGTCGAGTTGATCTTCTTAAGGTGCTCGGAGGAAGCTTCGGACATACTCACCCAACCACCTTACTTCATACGTATAACACATATATCCGTCCTTGAATCGACTATAGAGCAAACGTCTATTGCACCCTTCCCGACCATCTTGTGAGCAGTAAATTCTCAGATAGTGCCAATACAAGGCACCCTACTCACCCAGCAACACCGTATATGTCAATATCGACATCGAGCCAATTCGTTCCCGTCTGAATAATCTACAAGCCCGATACGTTAGTCGCACTATCAAATCAGGCAACGAAATCTCTAAAAACGCCCTCCTCACACCGCGGATCGCAAACAAACGGCCTCTCGGCAGAAAACCCAAGAGGAAGCTCCCATTTCCTCCAGTACGGCTACTAGGCAAGGCTTACGACGACCTCCTCGACGTATACATCGACTACTTAGACGCATCCCCAATTTCCATTCAATAATTAGACATTATAGCTTCCACTGATATTTTTCTCATATATATTTCAACTAACTAGACCATCTAATCTAATATTCAATAAGTCTCATAAATCTTACAACTTCATTAATGTGTTCAACACTTTGGGCAAACCGTATACATTCCAACCGCCCCATACCACCCACGTCGGCGTTACAGGTTTTTCTGCGGTTTTCCTGTAACATGGTGAATTTATTTACTACCCAAATGGACCCTTGAATTGTCGATAGGGAACAAATACAGCCGCATCTGTACGCGCCTTATTGCTTGATGGTGATTATTACTATTCAACAACAATAAATGTCCCAAATCCTCGCAGGCACGTCTCCACAACATATTTTAAACCAATTTCTATCATAAACACTCAATTCAATACACTTTTTTCACTAAAATTTCAAAAATTAAAATAAAATGATAAATTCTTAATATTCCTTCCTTAAAACATCGGAGATATTCCAAATTCAGTCAAACTCATCCATCTCACCTATTATAATTTTCGACACCTAGCCAACTCAACCGCATATCATATGTATCGGCAGTGATGCATGGTTCGTCTTCCACCGGAACGTTCCAATTCTAGACACTTTTTGTCACACCATTCCATATACTTTCTAAACTTCTTCCTAGTCACTTTTCCAAAAAAAATGCTAGACACTTTTTTAACCCAACCGATTTTCAGTCAATCACCTTTTTACACCAAACTCAATATATGAACGCGCACTTAAACCCCCAACCCAGCCCTGAAGAGGAAACTAATCCTACACCAAAGCAACCACACAAAACATACAACTCCAACTATTAAAACAAAATCCAATTCGGCACAATATTTTATCGAATTTCTCTCTCTATCTCTCGGGCCAATGGATTGCATTTAATACGCAAATGAGACTTTAATCCGTATTAACAATAAAGATATTGAAATTTATTGACAAATATAAAATAGTTCTTCTAGATTCAAATTAATATCAAAATTAAATAAAAATATATTAGAACAAATAAACTGATCTCGATTTTAATTACAATCAGATAAGTGGCATTTGATGAATTATTTTTCAATATTATTTGGTTGGCTCTGGTCTGAATTAATTGTTTCGATTTAGTGGGGTGCTGTCACTACTGTCATAGCTGTTGGTTGTTACTAATGTCACTTGAAATTATGATTGTTGTAAAATTTAAAGTCGGTTAAGTGAAAATGCCTCGACACAACAATTTTACTAATCTTGAAATGCGAGACTTGCTTTGCGTCTATGTAAACGGAAATTATTCTTGTGCTCGCATATATCAAAAAATGTATCCAAACAGAGTTCAACCCAATTGGCAAACTTTCAGCAATATTTTTTGTCGATAGGACAATTTAGGCGTAACAGTGTTATGGGACGACCGAAGATAATAACTGAGTATCAGAATTATGATATTTTAGTGCGAATTGCTAATAATCCGGAACTAAGTATCCGGCGTTTAGCAGCAATGACTGGAGTAAGCCAATCTCCAGTTTTGCGAATTTTAAAAAAGGAACATCTACGACCTTACTTACCACTTTACATCGGTACGAAATATATTGCCTGGAGATTATCCTTTAAGAATGAATTCTGCCCAGTGAATGATAAATAAAAAATGAAGATCGTAATTTTATTAACAAAATTCTTTCTACTGACGAGGCCACATTCACACGTAGAGGTGTTTTTATCTGGAGAAAAAGCTACAGCTGGTATATGGCAAATCCCCATGTATTCTGAGAAACACAATTTAAGCACGAATTTAAGATAAATTGCTGATGCGGTATCTTTGTTAAGTCCACATGAATTAACTGCGAATTCGAATGGTGACTCTTATTTACAATTTTAACAAATAACTCTTTTGGATCATCTCGAGGAATTGCCACTTAATCGAAGAAGAAGAAAATAACATTTGTTATAAAAGGTTTTTACTGTCTATTTCTGATATGTTCGTGTTATTAAAATTGTATGTAGGTACGTTTATTTAGATTACATTTTCAGAACCACAGTTGGTTTTTAATTAATCCGTTCATTTAATAGTTGCGTTCTTTATTGTTATTACGGATTAAATTTACATTTGCGTATAAAATTCAATCCACTGGCCCAAAATATCCGCATAGTTATTACACATAGAATTTTAAAAAACTGTTCAGCTTAATGTTTAACTTAAAATATTGACTTTATCGTTATGAGAAAAGTGACAATTGTTTCGATATGTAATAAGCACGAAATATTGTGAAGGAAATTTAGGAACACCCTATATAGATATAATTTTCTTTATAATAAAATAAGTCGAATTTAATTTAATATAAAAACAAAAGTCGATCTAGAGCAGAAAAAAATTTACACAACCGACGAGATCGATGACAAAACACACTATGTGTTGTTTATCAAAAATATAGACAAATCTTGCAACTTAGTATAAAGAAATTAATTTATCTCGACAAGACTGGAAACCATATTTATTGAAAACCTATTATTCTTACCTTGCCAATCTTCTTTTGTTTCAAATTCGTAAATGCATGGTTCCAATCTTATATAACATTCTTTAAAACCTGCATTTTTGATATCACTTTCCATAACTTTACCAGGATTGGAAAGATAATAATAAGGAGATACGATTTTCTCATGATCGTATTTGTTCCATTTATGATGATTTGACAAATTGACGAAAACTATGTCTAAAGGGCTTCGTTCCAATGTTATTTGAAACGTCTGTCCTCCTGGTTTTAACATATCGTAGATATTTTTGAACATTTGTCTAAGAAAAAACAATCATATGTAGAATATAAAATTTAAGAGTAAGTTTACAAACAAAAATATTTCGAGAGATTATTTGAAACATGACGCCAAGTTGAATGAAATGACCTATTAGGGAATTATTATTATTTAGAATATACAAGTAGCTTCTCACTTTCACTGAAAATAAACAATGAAACACATTGAACACTGGAAATATAATAGTAAGAACAAAGGAATATAATTTATTTTCCAAATTAAATTATAAAAAATTAAAAGAACAAAATGTAATTGGCATGAATTTAAAATTTCTATAAATTTAGCTATATCAATTATCGGCACATAACACTCAAAAAAGTTGATTTGAAAAAACGAACTTCAATAAGTTTTTTGACCAAATATTATATGAATAATTTTCATACAAGCATATATAGACAAAAATATATGGAGGAATGTTCCAACTAGAACTTCTGGAAAATTTTACGATGACAAAAATGAACAATACAAAAAATGGAATCTCATCACAACGCTTTTCAGGGATTTACAAGTCTAAATAGCTATGGAACCATATTTATGAATACGGGACAAAGTAAGTTACAAAATTAATGCAAATGGATTATGCGTTAGCAAGGTGCCATGTACCTAATTCAAGGTTATCATGATTACACCGGGGCGGCCAGAACATCGGCCTATGGTATATATATTTTATATAAGTGTCTCGTTTGTAATTATAAATAACCAATGTTAACTTTTTGTGAATAAAGACCTTTTTAAACAAACAAACAACGCACTTCAATTCAGCGTTTAAAGGGTCTTATGAAATCAGAGTACATAGGGCAAGTGTACATAATTCCAGCAGTGTCCATAAAGCTGTCAGATTTCAATAATATTGCTTTAAATCAGAAAACTAAACCACAAACTAGTTTTAAAAGACATCTAGTGGCATCTTTCAATATCAATGAAGATTATGATGTCGGGTCTCTACTTTACTGACTGGACCACCCTTGTTTAATTATAACCTGAAAATGTTAGTCACTGTTCAATAGCGAAAATGATTTTATGAACTGTACACGTTCTTAGGTGAAAGAAAAATTGCTCGTTTTTGAACTAATATAATTTAGGGTTTTGACTTGATTTTTGACAAAATTATATGTTGGTCTCATTTAATACATATAAAATATTATTAAAAAATTCATGGCTTTCACAAAATTTACTAATTTTATTAAATATTGGTGGTGTCGGATTTAGGTTCAGAAATAAGTGTGTTGCTATAACTACGACATCAGGTGTTGAATTTATGGACAATGCTAATGAATCTTTGAAAATATGTATTTAAGGAAAATGGCATTGAAAAAATACGACACTTCGATTGCATTCAGTCCTTAAATGGTGAAAAGCGGGAGAGCTAAATCCGACAGTGTGTTTGGTTTCTTTGATGAATATTATTTATTCATCTGGTCATGTTTCGTATATCTAAGATATAAGTATAAATGAAGATAAAATAATCGAATTTAAATTATATGACCGTATTTATTTAGGTAAGATGCCACTAAAAAAATAAACGGTTTTAAAGATTGAAACTAAAATTGTCACTTGTCTACACTTCGGGGGATGTATCGTGCTATCAAACCGAAATTTCTCCAAAAATAACCAAGAATGTAGTATATCTGGATTTATAGGATACGCTGTACTCGCTCTAGTCAACTGAAAATCAATAGAGTACATTTGTGAGACACCTTGAACAATATTCAATCATAAAATTGGTCACTTGTATACAGTTTGAAGATTGTATCGTGCTAACAAACTGAAAATTCTCCAAAAATTACAAAAATTTGGTACCCCAAGTACCATAGTACCCGTTTTACTGGTTTAAGTGAGCTGAATATGCGCTATTGTACAACGTTCCTAGGATAACACTATTAGGAAAGATGAAACGAATCTACCCCGAGGTATTGACATCTCAAAAGGAAGATGTAATAGTAAATTGAATTTTAAACTTGTCGAAAAAGGGTTTTCCCATCAACAAACACCAATTGTTGGACAGCGTAGCAATACTTTGTAAAGAATTGAGACGACCCAATAAATTTATTGATGGACGTCCTGTGCGCCATTGGTGTGAGGGGTTTCTTAAAGACATCCTCAAATTTCTCAGAGGATGTCTGAAAACCTTACAATTTCCCGTGCATCAATAGAAAATTGGTTTGAAGTTCAAAATTATTTTATATCTTCGAATACATTTATAAATGATCCCAAGAGGATTTTCAATGTAGGCGAATAGTGTTCTTGCCAAGAAAGGCAGTAAAAAAGTTTATGAAAAAGCTGGAAACGATAAAGATCTTACTGTACTGATTACAGGTGAATTAGTCACATAATGTTGTGTGTGTGGCTTTAGTGTTAACCAGAGCCTGGACATTGTAATTACAAAACTACGATATGGGTTAAAGCTCATTATCACCAATCATAGATGGCACAACATTAGTTAGACATGATAGTGAGGCAACAAAGCAAACAGCAAGCATGTCGGATTGTTCTATGGCATTGTCAGTTGTCAGTCATTGTCGACAAATTTTTACGAGATACATAATCCAAATATTATTCTGGCTTGTTGTTTTGATTCGTATGTTTAATTTTAATTATCGCAATAATTTTATTCTTATATAATAATATACATGTTGTTCTGACTTTAACATAAAAGGTAAGTGTAGATAAGTAGAAATTGAACGATAATACTAATGTTTTGCTTGGTTTACAGAATTTATTATCATCATGAGAAAAGTGTGTGCTGTATTATCTTGTAAAAATAGTATTTATGTTAATACAGACACAGAATATTATATGTTTCCACGCCAAGAGACCTTGAGAAATCAGTGGTTACTAAAAATACGAAATCCGGCATTGAATGATTTACCCTACGAGAAACTGAGATATAAATTTGTAGTATGTGGAGATCACTTTGAAACATCTCAGTTTCAAACCACTGAAAGAAAAAACTGAATAGACTAGCTGTACCAACAATATTTTGTTTGAAAAACATTCTATGTTTGGATACTAATGACATACCTGAATGTGAAATTCCTACTCAAAATATAGAACCTCAACCTTCAACACCCAGGTACAGTGAACAACATGGTAAGGGCATATAGCAAAATAATTATTGAATAGAAAAAAATGGCTTTTCCATTGCAGAACAGCCACACTCAAGTAAGAGGAAAAGGAGATTATATCTAGAAGATATTGGAGTTACTAGATGGAATCTGCTATCTCCTCGAAAAAAAATTATTTTTTATTAATTAAAAAAAAGCCGAAAGGGCCAAAAATTTGTTGAATAAAAGTGTAGCAAAAAACTGTTTGCAGGTAAAGAAATAAAATTTCTGACAATATGCTTAAATTGTTAGATAATTTATCACCATCTGCTAAATATTAAGTGGACTAAAGAAGAAAAAGAACTGTATAAATCCGCCCCAAAAGGATATAGGTTCCTTGGAAAAATTTTGCAAGTCCCTAGTCCACGGACTTTACAGAGGAGTTTATCAAATTAAAATATAAATACTGGAGTGAACGAACAAAGTTTTCATTATTTCTCAAATATTTCAAAAAGTATGAAAGAAATGGAAAAATTTTGTGTAATTTTGTTTGATGAAATTTATCTAATGCCCAATATAAGTTATAATTTAAAACATAGCATAATTGAGGGGTTAGAAGATGTGGGTAGTGGTCGAACTCAACACATTGCTCACCATGCACTTG
The DNA here is from genome assembly GCA_963921935.1 of Galeruca laticollis. NCBI lineage: Eukaryota > Metazoa > Arthropoda > Insecta > Coleoptera > Chrysomelidae > Galeruca > Galeruca laticollis. The sequence goes on from OY998183.1 coordinate 66,045,458, forward strand.
TATTCATGCTAAGGGGAATAAATTGCAGGTGGAAGCAACCCTTGGCATTTTATTTTGTTAGATCTAGGATAAAAACTCAAAAATTAAAATCCATTTTAGGGAGCTAATAAAAAATGTCCATGAATGGACTTCATTTCGCATACTGGCTTAAATTTCTCACCAAGGTTCAGCAAATGTAGCTGCTGTATCTGCACTCAGTGATGAATGTGGTTTCCACGGAAATTTTATATTCAAAGTGGATGGATCAACAATCTACCATATTTTTGATCGTCCACATTTAATAAAATGTTTTAGGAATAATTTTTTAACAAAAAATATCCACTTTGGAGATAAAATTGCAAAATGGTTTGATTTGCCAATTTTGTTTAATTTGGATGGTAATAATCCAGATAGCAAAATTTGCAGAAAACTAACAGAAAATCATATTCATCCCGAGGGTAGAACAAAAATGAAACTTGAATTTGCCACACAAGTATTTAGTAGGGATGTGTACGCAGCACTCACTTTTGCAGAAAAATGTGGTCAGAAATTTGAAAAAGGTACTGCTGAATTAATTTCTTTCATGGACAAATTATTTGACTCCCTAAATTCGGTCAAAAATTCTTCTAAAGTATTAAGTCGACCACTTACCGCCACATCTTCGCATAAAGAATTCTGGGGGGAAGCCATTACTTTTTTAAATAATTCAAAATTTGAAAATAATGGAAAGTTTGTTCGTCCTCCTCCCTCTCTTAGGAATTTTGTAAATACAATCCGCAACGTACAAAATGGAAAGATTTGGATTTAAATATCTAGCTACTAGATGTTTAAATCAAGATCCTTTAGAAAACTTTTTTGGAATAATTCGGGGTTTGTGTGGACAAAATTCAAGACCAACATGTTCTCAATTTGTAGCAGCTTACAAAACTTGTTTGGTCAATAACTTGATGTAAAATTCAAGCTCTACAAATTGTGAACAAGATGGTACCACATTTTTAATAAATTTTTCAAATCCACTGCCAGACGTTTCAGAAAAAGTTGATACTGTTTATTCAGAAACCCATGCAGTGGTCTCAAACCCAGAAACTATTCCAAAAATTTTACACGAGATGCGCTTCCATACATCTTCATATATTGCGTGGTTCATTTGTAGAAAACTCTTGACTAGCAATGATTGTAAAAAATGTAAAGAATATTTTTTAACGCTAGATATTACGGATTCCCATACTTTTATTAAATTAAAAGAGTATGAGAGTTTGTTTTATCCTGCACAACATTTTATCTTGCTGATCGACACATTAAAAGAAGAAATTTTCAATTTATTTTTCAATTATATTAATTCGGGTAACATTATGGAGGCACTTAGTGATAAATTAATAATCAATTTAAACAATTGTCAAGACCATGACCTACCAAATGGCATTATTATAAAAAAATGTGTTTTTTTTATCATGATGAAGTATATGATTACCATTGTGAACAGAAAAATGTATGGTAAAGATAAAAGACAAAATAGGCATGTCGACAATTTTTTGAAAAATTTTTGTACTTTTCCATTCGTAAAAAATAAAGTATAAAATATTGATACCGTTTTCATTTATTACCTACACTTCAAACATTATAAAGGTAAAAAAAATGTATGTTTAAATCTAATTCAAGGAGATTTGTTATAATAAAAGGTATAAATTATTAAATATAATTAAGTTTAATATTAATTATAATATTATACATTTTAATACAATGAATATTCGCTCTTGAATTGGATTTAAACATAAAAAAATTATTGCATGCATCAATCTTAATAATGTATGAAGTATATTTCACTAATATAAAGGGTTATTACCACAGAACAGAATGTTCTGTGGTAATAACCAAAAAAGGTGTTCTATGAAAGGAAGTATTTAAGGAAATGGTAATTTATGCAACCATTATAACATTTAGTACTAATCACCAATATCAGATGGCGCTGAAACTCATTACAATTTTATGATCATGTAATGTCACTTCTTCCTTGGGGGTGTTATGTGGTGTTAACAGGCTAGTGGTTAATCACTACAACATTATTGCAAATCAAAGTGGTACGTACCATCTATAAAATTTTTATTTTCATACAGTCATCAAGTTGAATCCAGTCATCAACATTTAGTAGAAAATCATTGATTTATTCTAAGGATACACGTATCAAATCCACAATTCGTAGGAATTCATTCATTAAACTGATAGTATAAAAACGTACAGTCAAACGTTCTTATCAATATAAGAAATACCAGCTATAATGGAGGTCACACACGTTTGAAATTAGTTTCCATATGATGACTGATATCACAATTAAGCAACTTATGGAAGAAATTATCAAAAACAGGAGTGACATCAAGAGTTCAATCGAAGCCAGTGAGGCTAGACTATTACTGAATTACAAGGAACTGAAAAATAGAGTGTTACATCTTGAAAAAGAAAATCAAGACCTGAAAGAAGAAATTGAAGAAATCGGGAAAGAAAAATAACGTGATTATTTTTGGGCTGACTAAAAAGAGCGAAACCCCTTCTTGTGATATTATATGCCAGAAAATAAATAAATCATTCTCCACTTCTCTCACCCACGGAGATATCAACGATTTCTATTTTCTCGGGAACAACGATACCATCCCATTGAAAGCCGAATTCAAAACATTCCTAATAAAAAAGGAAGTACTACAAAAAATGCAACACCTGAACGGCACAAATATTAGCATTGTGCACGATCAAACACAGAAACAGAGAGAGGAAAGTAAGTTACTCCGAAAGTACCTTCTGAAGGCTAGGCCAGAAGAAAAAAATACTTGCTATATAAAAAACAACAAACTACATGTGAATACAGAAGTATACCGAGTCTCAGATCCACTAGCCCTTGAAAATAAAATTGTAGAAAAACCGAAATCAATTAGTGCTCCATCGACTCCAACTCCCGAAACTCAGCCAGAAACCAGACAACAGCAGAAAATAAGAAAAACTTCTATTACAAGCAACCAGCAGAGATCTTCCAGTGCCAGATTACAAGAAAAAAAGTAATATTTGCAGTGATCACGTACCTACCTCACACTTGTCGCAAAACCTTTCATTCATGACCTAATTTATATTTATATCAATTCAATCCAGCTTTGTCTTTTTCTCAAACGAGGAATGGATCAGTTCATTAGAAATTACAGTTATAAAGAGTTCGCAAAAAAATTTTTGGATAGTGCAAATAATTTCAACACTTTGAGGTTGGGAAATGATTACTTAAAAGTCTGTCAACAAAATGTACGAAGCATATCCAAAAACTTTGGAAAATTGGAAGTTTATTTAAATCAATTCAAAGAATCGTTCGACTTTATCATTTTAACAAAAATGTGGAAAATTCAAAACTAGCATTTTTTCGATTTAGACGGATATGAGTCAGTCTACAATCAGGGAACAATAAACCAAAATGATGGCGTTATAGTTTATATAAGGACTCTAGGAAATATAAAACAAACATCGTTAAGTTAAGTCCGTGTAAATGAATTAAAGTTTTGATCGATATGGGCGAATGTATAAAAATTGCCTGTATCTACAGGCCTCCATCCACCAACGAAAAAGAATCAGTTTTGGAACTCCAAAACTACCTGGGTCAACAACGGTACAATGAACATTACTTCGCAATATTAGGCGATATAAATATAAATCTCTTTTCAGACAATAACCTGACTAATGATTACCTTGATATGCTCAGTGAATTCAATTTCTTATCGACAGTAAATATCAGTACAAGGACACAAGATGAATCGAGTACCTGCATCGACCATATATTTGTTAGGGCTCAAGATGGCGATTTAGAAAACAAATATTCTACGGATGTTTTAGTATTTAAAATATGAAATCAGCAAATGAAAATGTTCAAACTGAAAACCATCATCAGGCCATCGTCTCAAAACGTATTAATTATAAAAAATTAAAAATAAACTTAACAGAATTAAATTGGAATACTTTGTACAAAATGAATGACCCCGTACTTGCTAATTCATTTTTCTCAACAAAAATCTCTGAAATTATAAAAGACAGCACTGTGACATTCAAGAAGAGCAAATTAAACAAAAAAAAATGGATTACAAAAGGAATTATGAATTCAATTATCAGTAGAGACCGCTTATTCAAAGAACATAAAAAGCACAAAAACAATTTGAAACTGAAACAGAGATTTATTACTCATAGGAATAAACTAAATACATTAATAAAAATAACCAAACAAAATTATCATAGTGCTGAAATAGAAAAAAGTAAAAATTATCCCAACTAGCTATGGAAAGTTATCAATTGTATAACAGGACACAAAAATAGGATAATACCCTCACCGAAACAGCTTTCGAAATGGCAGAAACGTTTGCAAATTTGTTTACAAAAGTTGGACCAGATATCGCAAAAAACATAAAAACCCCATTATCACCACCTCCATCCATAAAAATCCCAACTCCATGCTCTTGACACCTACCACGGAAGAAGAAATATTTGACATAATAAACACTCTAAAAAATCATAAGGCGCCTGGAGTTGACTGCATTACATCCGAAACCCTAAAAGAAATAGCGTGGAAATTTCATCCCTTGTTGTCATTTAACATCAACCTCTGTTTTGAAAAAGGTGTTTGTCCTCCCAAACATAAAATATCTGTCATTAAACCACTCGATAAATCGGGTAATAAACAAATTATATCAAACTACAGATCTTTGATTAATAGTTTTGCAAAAGTTTTCGAAAAAGCGATAAAATCACGCCTGGATTCATTTATGAAGAAATTCGGATTGTTGAACGAAAATCAATTTGGATTTCAAAAGAACCGATCAACGGAGCATTGGGCTAAAAACGGGTAGCGGCTGTAGCAGGCTCCCCAACCCATTCAAAAGCTTGGTCAATAAAATAATTTTAACCGACTAAATATGAATATTAATTGATAAAAAAAATTGTATTATTTGAACGAATAAATAGACAAACAACCAAAATTTTATCCCAAGTTTTTAATTAACGATGCTTCTGTTAATTAAATAATTTTTACCAGTTGAAAGTTAACATATAAACGCTGATTATTTGTAAACTAGAATTATAGATTTTTTTATACTTTTTGGAGCTGTTTTTAAAAGGGTACCGAACAGATCCGAGTTGAAAAAATTCTGAAATGTTCAATTTTATCTTTTTTTATTAACCTCCCGTTACTAACGTGCGGACTGTGAGTCCGCACCGCTGAAAATGAACCGGTATTTATCGAACTATTCCGAGTAGGTGGCTGTACCGCTTAGTAACTGTTGCCGTTGGGGTTCCAAAATTAGGCTCTTATGCGGACTTTTACTCCGCACGTTAGTGTTAATGTTAATTTTTTCATGGTATATATTTTTTACAAAATTCTGCTTTCTGCAGATTATTCAATCTGAATATGTGTTTACAGTGATTGATATACATTACGAAAAAGAACTAAAATATCTTCGCCAACTCTACGACGATATTGGGACTGATATTGAGCCATCTGACGACGACTCGAGCATGCAGGATGATGATGAAGAAATTCAAGATCACATCACCGATGATGAGCAAGATATTGATGATCCAAACAACAGCTTGGATCTTTCAGATTAAATAATGGATGAAGTATCGCACGAAAAAGTTGCATATTACATTGGAAAGGATGGCCAAACCAAGTGGAGAAAGCATCCAGGAAATTCTCAGGTACGGACAAGCGCCCTAAGTTTCTCCCTGGGGTAAAGGGGAATACAAATGGATTGAAATTTGCTGCAGAGATCTGGAGTCTTTTTTTCACAAATGTAATGTTGCATGTCATTGTTGATAATAGAAATATCTACATCGGAATATGCAATGTCAATTCAAACAACCGATCAGCAAGGCCCACAGACATTATTGAGCTGAAAGCGCTTATAGGGTTGCTTTATATATGCTCGGTGTCAAAAAACAGTCGGGTAAATGCTTATGATTTATTTAGAATAAATGGAACTTCCATGGAAATATTTCGTTTGACAATGTCTCGAGAACGGTTTAGATGTTTGTTGCAATATATTCGTTTTGACAATAAAAGTACTAGAATAGAGAGACAAAAATACGACAAATTGGCACCGATCCGGGAGATGTATGATTCATTTAATTCTAATTTGTCTAAATATTTTTGTATTTCCGAGCACACAACAGTGGACGAAATGTTGGTGGCATTCCAAGGGAGATGCAACTTTCGAGTATATATGCCAAATAAACCTAACCGATATGGTATCAAAATACATTCTCTAGTCGACGCGAAAAAGTTTTATACTGCAAACATGGAAATTTATCTTGGGCAACAGCCGATAGGACCTTATAAAGTTCATACTGATAATGTATCCCTCCTTCGCCGGCTTTGTAGCCCCATCTCAGTAACCAGCAGAAATATTACAATGGACAACTTCTTTACCAGTATAACTGTTGCTAACACACTTTCAACAAATCATAAACTCACGATTCTTGGTACCATTAGAAAAAACCGAAAAGAACTTCCGCTCGAATTTGTTCAACCTGCTAAACGACCCGAAAAAACAAGCATGTTTGCATTACAAGACAAAGCAACCATCACATCTTATATACCCAGAAAAAAAAATGTTCTCATGTGGTCAACCATGCTCCATAATGAAGATGAAATAGACAAAGCAACTGGATAATAATTGATTATAATAAAACAAAAGGTGGGGTTGGTACAGTGGACAAGATGTGTGCGGCCTATGATTGTGCCAGAGCAACTCGTCGCTGGTCAATGGTTATATTTTATATGCTACTAAATATAGCTGGAATAAATTCATTCATTATTTTCAAGAGCAATTAAAAATATATGAATAATGCACCGCGAAGAATATTTCTGGAGAATCTTGGCATGCAGTTACTAGATCAACCCTTACGAAGAAAAGCTACTAGTAAACGAATACAACGTACCATTAGACTTCGCTTTAGAGAAATTTTACGTTTACCACTGCAGAAAGAGTCACCCGAACCACAAACCGAAAACATCAAACGACGCTGCTTTTATTGTGACAGAAAAAAAATAGACCTAAAAGGTTTAGCTGTGCATACTGTAAAAAACCTATTTGCTTGGAACATGCCAACTACATGTGTAGTGTGCTTGGCTAGTGAAAGTGACGAAGATTGACGATTTAAGTCATTTTTCAAAATGTCGCTATTTCACATTTGTGTTAGAAATTCTGAGTTTGCTTTTGAAAATGTTATCTTTTATATGTTTTGTATGTTCTCGATTTATGTGACTTTTAGAATTTAAAATGATTTTATGCTTGGTTTCTTATTAAAAATTTTCTGGACTTTTGATTTCATAAATATACCTAGAAAATGTGTGAATATACTATCATTGAATGTTTTGATATATTTTCCCCAAGTCTGATTCACTTATGCATGGCTCTCGTCTTTTTTCAATGAAAATAGATATGCGGACTGTGAGTCCGACGTTATGTCACATAAGTCCACGTTAGTAGCGACAATCAAAATTATTAAAAAAATTATGAAGTAAGTAATGCAATCAGGAAATATTTTTTTCTCACTTATTGATATTATTTTGTTTCCTCACTATTGAAAGCTATATAACAATATTTTTTTCAAATTTTTAACATTCATTATTCAAATAATTGTTATTATCAAATGCATTGTTAATAAAATTTTTTGAAAAAATTTTCTTGGGAATATAATCCCTGATGAAAATAAAGATTTTTATGGGAAAAACGCCCTTCTCAACAATTTTTTATGCGAAAAGTTTTTTTCTATTTTTTTATATAATTTTTAATAACATGCTTTTCTCGGACTTTCTTTCTGTTTTATTTCATTGTTATTAATATAACAATGAACGGTAAAAACGATTCAAGACTCTTTTGTTCTGTGTTAATTAAAGAACATAATGAGCTTCGATCCTGACATTCAAATAGTTTATAAGTTATTTTAATAACAATGAAGAGAAACAGAAAGGAAGCGACAACTCCAAGATTACATAGTTGTTTAAAAGTTATATAAAAAATAGAAAAAAATTTTTCACATAAAAATAGACGTATGGTATTTTCATAATGCTTTGTAGTATCTAAAAAAATATTTCGCGAAAAAGGTTCCTTAATTTCAATATTTAGCAATACAAAAAAATTGTTAATCATGACCTTTTTGTCAATAAAAAAATGTTTTAAGAAACGCTTTTTTCCTTAAAAATCATTATTTTCATAAGGGATTAAATTCTCAAATTTTTTTCTAAAATCTCATTAACAATGCGTTTATTTATAACAATTATTCAAATAATGTGAGTTAAAAATTTGAAAAAATTATTGTTTCATAAGTTTCAGCAATAATAAAACCAAATAATTAAATTTATTTAAAAAAAATTCTGATTGCTTTATTTACAATAATAATTTTTCAATAACTTGTTGTTGGTTAATAAAAAAGTGAAAAATGAAAATTTCAAAATTTTTTCGACTGGGGTTTTATCTATTCCTTTTTATGAATTGTTACGCGCTTTATTTATTATGGTCTGCTCGCTAGCTCCAGAAGAGCAAACTCATGCCCAAGCTCAGTTCGGTCGGGGTTAGATATGCGAAGAGTCCTATTTTATTTTGTTTTTAACAATGGGCGCCACCAGTTAAATTTCAATGAGCCAGCCCTAACTAGTAGACCACCACGATGGTCAGGATGGAGCAGACAATATATAAGATGTTAGGTATTACAAGAGGCGAGAACAAGGAACACCCTTGTAATGAAAATTCTATAATACTAGTTACACAAAAAGAGACTATATACAAACAACTGCGCCACTGTGACATCACGGAGCCGCTTACAAAAGCAAAAAAATGCCTAAACATATTTTTAACTACTTTACGACGGTACGATCCAAAGGGGAACGTTCGCCTCTAATATAATCACCAGTATCGAAATAAATATCTCAAAATAATTCTACTGACGTAGGCGGAAAGAATATACTTATTTTCTTGGCTTAACAGGAATGGTGTCCCCTGACTAAGAACTTACAATGTTCATAAATAATTAAAATGACTTACCAATCACATCCATCACGTTTACATTACCTCCGTTAGAGGGTTCTTATTCTATTATATACTCCTTTTTTCCACTCTACAAATCCACATGCGACTTCACGCCTTCCACAATTTTCTTTCGACACCTAATAGAGAATATCACACAAAAACCCAAACTCGAGGCAGAGCTTTTGAATCATTTATTTCAACTTACCTGATTCCCCAACAAAATTAGCAAAAATCTAATGAATTCCTCACGTACTCTACCCAAATTCGATTTTGACAAATCACTATGTACAATTTGCCCTGACAGCAGCCTGAATTCTTGATATGTTAAACAAGTCAAACTGATGTTTAGCAAGTACCACTCAATTGAAACTACATTGTTCTATCAATGCACTCTCAAAGTAAGCTATACTATTTGTCAGCGAGGAATGTAGGTAGTGAACAAGTAATTTAAGGGGAATCTTTCGGTTTCTCAGATGTACATGACCGATGTGATTGATAATGTCAACAAACAGGTACCTATGAACTCGAAATATGATTAAATTTATTAACAAAAACTATAATTACAGTGTTGTGGGGTGAGTTGCAAGATCAACCCGTAACAGAATAGCTCCAAAAAGTAAAAAAAGTCTTCGTTACTAGTTTATAAATAATCATCGTTTTATTTTATCTTTCAACTGGAAAATATTGACTAATTAACAAAAGCATAGGTAATTAATAAATTGGGATAACATTTTTTTGTTGACGGATTATTGTTTATTAAAGTGTTTAGATAGTACCAACATAGTGTGTGGTTGCTTTTTACTTAATACTATCTATTAGATGGTCTTGAGTGAAATAGTTGAAAAATTAGTCGTTTAAAGTGACAGAGAATCCCGGTAATCTCCGTGAGTCTTTATTAAAGTGTGTTTCTCCGTTAAACTGAACAAACTATTTGAAATTACAACTTTGTTTAGTTAAACTGTGGGAAATATTATAAAAATAAATCCTAACCTAAAATATATTTGCTACAAATCGATCATTAAACTCAAATTTAAAATCAAAAAACCAGTTTCTTTCCATCAACGAAAATAATAGAAAGCGTTCCATACACTAAAAATATGAGAATTGATGAAATTACTAACAAGCAAATATTGGACAGAATTACAAAGAGTTATGGTTATTTATCATTATTAATTAATGCTGTGGAAACAAGATTAAACTATACATTAGAGAATCTATCACACAGATTAAATACCGTTGACCAAGAAAAAAGAAAAACTTGAGTTACTGGATAGGGAGTCAAAACGCAATAATTTAATTCTGTTTGGAGTTGAAAGAGAAAGCAGCCCACTGAACATACCAAAGATTATCTCCACTTTTAACAATTTGCTGGGTTTGTCATTGTCAGAGTTCGATTTTAACAACATTTATCCACTCGGTCGAAATAGGGACAGTCATATTAAGTTTGAATTCATTTCATTTCTAATTAAACAGAAGATCTATAGGAATATAAAAAATTTAAAGGGAACAAAGATTTCCATTGCTAAGGATCAAACACCAAAGCAACGGGAGGCAGCCAAAATCTTAAGACATCATTTATATTTGGCAAAACAAAAACATGATGAAGAACATTGCTTCATCAAAAACGGAAAACATTGTAAATGGAGATATATTCTACACCTCGCAGCTTATGAAGCATACCTATGAAGATGATGAAGTTGTAGAAGTAGAAGAACGTAACACAAAAAGTAATCCCTCGACTCCAACTGTAACAATAGTAAATAGATACTCCAAAGAAGCTGAACCAAATAATCAGAATCCCTCGGAAAACACTCCACCAGAGATAACTCCAAAAGGCCCCAAAATAAAACCAAAGGGGCCCCCAAGAAATATCCAGGGAGCTTAAACATCTCGAAAGAAATCCTCATAGAACGAGAAACAATTCTTCATCATCAGGTGCAAATAAAGTAAAGTGAAGCCATATGAAATTTATTATAGCTATAGATGTAACTGAAAAAATAATTTCGCAAAATTTTTATAAATTTTTCAACCTGCACCGGCACACAGTATATAAACAAGTGCATAAATGGTTTGTCTACAACTTGTTACTATTATAAACTAGTTTTTATTTTAGGTGTGAAACAATTACGTTTTTATTTCTTTATAAATTCTGAATTGTTTGTGTTCATATCATTGCAATGTTTGCCAAATTCTAGATACTAGAAACTAACTTTTCTTTCTCTCGTTCCTTTAAAGTGACTGTAAAAAAAAAAAAAGTTGTTATATCTTTTAATGTCATTGTACGAATATAAATCATAAAAAATGGATTTGTATCTAAGTCGGTATGAGAACAAGGAAATTGAGGCCCAAGTAATAAATTCGATATCGGATTTTGATACATATACAAATTGCAAAAAAGGTCAAATCTCAGTACTACATATGAATATCAGAAGTATCCAAAAAAATTTTGATGAATTTTTGCTTTTTCTAAACCAGTAGGCCGACTTTGATGTGATTGCATTGACAGAAACGAATAAACAGAAAGATGTAAATATTTTTACCTACGACCACCCCTGTAAGTAGTCAAAAACACACAGTCTGCAATCAGTGTAAGACGTCTATTACGCACGGTAAAACAAAACGCACGGCTGTAAAGTAAATCGCACGGCTTCCATAGCAACCACTTAGCAACTGTCAATAGACGTAGCCATTTTATTCAAAATTTATTACTTGGATATTGAACGTTTAATTTTATTCTATATATAAATGGTAGATAACATGTATTAGATATGAGATTGCATTCAATACTAAGAGTCATTTGGAATTATATGTTAATTCGTTCCGTTTCATTCAATCCGCATTTTTTAACTGTCTGAATGTATCTCATATTAGTAAACAATAGTACATTATACACCAAGCGACAAAAGTGGCCCATTTAATCCCGCGGGTGATGTTTGATTCCTGAGGGAAGTAATCCACCTAAGGGATTAATGTCACTTTAGTCGAGAGGTGTATACGCTATTTTATCCAATTCCGGTAATTCTACATACTTTTTAATAAAAATAAATACTACTTAGGATGGACTTTTACGAAGCTTGGCTGGGCATCGAGGGTGAACTTCTAAGATGCTTGGCTGGGCATCGAGGATGTAGATTTTTATTTGTACTTCAAATCTCTCAATAAGATTATAAATACAAGTACAAGTAGGTCGTAGGTAAAGTATAGTACGTAACTCGTGTTGTAACGCATTTTACGCACTCACTTCTTACAACACACGTTAAGTAATATACTATTAATATAAATGGATATGACTTAATATATAATGATGGGGACTATAATAAATGCGACGGAGTAGTTTTGTATGTAAATAATAAACTAACACATTTTTACAAAATTATCAATATTTCTGAAACTAAAGCAATAGAATTGGAAATTAAATTAAGAAATGAAACTGTACACATAACCGCATTGTATAAATCACCTATTATATGTCCTAAAATCTTTAGTACGAACCTCAATAGTTATTTAAATAATAAAAAAAAAAGGACTCTAAAATTCGTATACTGATGTGTGACATTAATATTGATCTTTTATCAGATGTCGATTACGTTGAACAATATAAAAATAACCTAGAATCATTGGATTTTGTCTTTTACAATAATCAAATAACAAGACCCATAAGCAAAACTTGCCTAAACCACATTTATGTAAAAAATTTAAATTATGAAAATAATAATATTAAATCATTTATTTTGGACTACGGAATAACTGACCATCTCCCTATAGCATCAATCATTCAATTTAAAGAGACATATGAAACAAAAAACGAAAATCAACCTAAAAAATTTATTAATTATCCAAAGTTAAGAGACCAGTTACGAAATAAAAATTGGCTAAATATATAGAGATTACTGAGGTGAATGAATGTACAGATCAATTCCTCTCTATCTTACAGCAAAGTATCGAAGAATGTACAAGTACCTATTGTAAAAAGATCGAAAATTAAAAAGGCTAAAAAACCCTGGATTACTGCGGGATTACTAAAATCTATAAATGAAAAAGCAAAATCTATAAAAGACTTAAAAGTACCCCTAATGACATACTCTTAAATAAAAAATATCATGACTATAAAAACAAATTAAAAAACTCATAAAAAATGCAAAGAAGACTTATTTTAATAAGTTAATCAATAAAAACTCCAATTCATCTGCAGCACTATGGAAATGTGTAACTGATATATGTGGCCAATCCAAATCTGAAAGTAAAATAGATAACATTTTAAATGAAAAAAGTCAACTAATTAATGGCACCAAAGATATAGCTAATGCATTTAATAATTTTTCTAGTGATTTGGGGAAAAATTATGCCCAAAAGATACACTTCCCCCAAAATTATGCTGAGAATATACAAACTTTAGACACAACTATGTATTTGTACCCCACAGATGAAGCTGAAGTGAAACATACTATAAATTCATTAACAAATGAAAAGTCGCCAGAACTAGACGGCATTAAATCGGAAACTTTGAAAGAAATAAAACATGGAATAGCTACTCCACTTACCTATATGAAACAAATGCTTTAGTTTGGGAATCTTTCCTAAGTCGCTGAAAACAGAGTTAATTAGGCCTATTTTTAAAAATGGTGATATATCTTAAATGGAGAATTATAGGCCAATAACTTGCATTTCAACGATAAGTGAAAATTTTGAAAAAATCTTAAAACGTAGGCTAATTGAATTCTTCAATAAGCATAATATTATTTCAGAAAATCAGTATGGCTTTAGAGATGGAAAATCCACGGAGGATGCAATATGCTCATTAGTAGAAACGTTATACAATTCCTTAGATAAGAAAATCCCCACAGCGTTCATCTTTGTGGACCTCTCTAAGGCTTTTGATATAGTTAATCATAAAAAATTATTAAACAAATTAAAATTCTACGGTGTGCGTGGATTAACTTATAAGCTACTAGAGAGTTATTTGAGTGAACGAAAACAATATGTAACCATCGACAATTACATAGGCGAGGCAAGAAATGTTACCTATGGCGTGCCACATGGCTCTGTACTGGGCCCGCTGCTATTCAATATCTATTTAAATAGCCTACTTTTCCTGGACATAAGGGGCAAAGTTATTAGCTTCGCCGATGATACTGCTATCCTTTTTACCGCTCCTACTTGAACTCAATTGAAAACACAAGCTGAAATCGCGTTTGAAAAAATAAAAACCTGGTTTAAATTTAATGAACTAACACTAAATGTAGATGAAACAAAATATATACTTTTCACATCATACCTGACAGGTCTACCAAATCTCGGATATTTGGATATTGACATGACTACTAAAATTCCAGAAGTAGATAGGATAAAATATCTTGGAATTATTATTGATCGTCATCTCAAATGGGATCAGCAAACAAAAAATATTGCTAACAAACTAAGAGGATTACTGTCAAGGTTTAAATGCTTGAGAGACCTCTTGGATATACACCCCTTGAAAATGTTCTACTTTTCGTTAGTGCAGTCACAGCTGAGCTATGGCATCTCTGGTTGGGGTGGAGTATATGATTGCCACATTAAAAATGTAAATGTACTACAAAGGTGGATATTACGAATTATTTACCAAAAGAGTATCAGGTTTCCAAGTGATGAGTTATATGTGATGAGCCAAGTTATGGATTTAAGGCAAGTATACTGCCTTAAAATACTGCTCTACCTAAAACGAAATGAACATATATTAGAAAGTATTGAACACACTTATGATACCAGGCATAAACAGAACACATACAACTTACTTAAAAGAGAAAAAACTATTGGACAACACTGCTTTGATTACTTGGGCCCAAAAATACTAAGCCAAGTACCTGTTGAACTACAAAACATTGAAGGATATAAGAGCTTTAAATGTGAAATAAAAAAATGGATATTATCAGAAAATAGAGACTTTTTCCAAAATATAATAAACAAGATATAAAAAAAATATGTGCATGTATGTGTGTGCGTATATATGTATATATTGAGAATTAATTTATATATACCTACCCGACTCACTATATCTACTGAACTTGTCAATATTACTAAATTTGTCAACACTATGCCGAATTGATCATTATTATTATACTGAGACTGTCAATACTAACAATAATATTTACTTAATTGTATCTTTATAATTCAATTTTACTGTATCTATTTATTATATCACACACAAGTTGTTGATAACCTAGTTACCCTCAGCTTCAGTGATTAATTGTTTACTTCTACATCAAAAATGTTAGTTAAATTTTGTAGTTTGTATATTTCTGTTTTGATCTGAAATAAAGATATATTATATTCATTTCTTTATTACTTAATAGTCATATTTAGTCGGTTAAAATAATTTTGTTGTACAAGCTTTTGATCAATTTTCACCTCCAAATAACAAATTAAATTGTCGGTACAGTTCGAAAATGTAAAACTTTTCTATAGGAAATTTTCTGCTATTTCAGGATTACCTCAAACAGTTTTCGAAATATTCTCAAAAAACCAAACCATTCTTTTTTTTGTTCCTTAATTGTTTATAACTTCTCCCCTATCGTCCAGTTGATCGTTTGTTCGAGATGGCATTTCGAATCGAATGGGACCAGTCCCGACTAGGTTTATCACGAATTAGCACTTGTTAACTTCGGAGAAAGAAAAGCTAAAGTCGGAGTGGCATATAAACTGTATTAACAACTAACCTAGACTAAGTGATAAAGTAAAATATTACTGCCGCTCCTCCTCCTAATAGTTGATGTCGAATTAAGCAATAAATGAAAAAAAAATCGTCAAAAATAGGGATAAAACTATAAGAGAAATACATTTAAAAGTCATAGTTAAGCTAGTTGGGTCATCTAAAAATATTCAATTGAAGCAGACCAGTCACACAAATATAGGAACTTAAATATATTTGAAATAGAAAAATCGGAGGGAGTCAAAAAATAAACCAAAATAAAAATGGAAATTAATTTTTTCTAGCTGGTTGGGTCTAAATGTTATCTTTTCTATTTTAAAAATTGAATACAACTGATATATTAAGAACATATATAATGAAAAATCAGATTTGGTTGATAATGATCATAATATGTTCATTGAAAAAATCTATTTCAGTTCTTCACCCTAAATTAATATATTCTAGTGGAGCCCCACGAAATTCTTACACATTGCAATAATTAATAACTTACTTGGGATATCGTACTAAATGGTTTGTGAGAAAACTAATAATTAAATCAAATCTATTTTTAAAATCATCTGGAACAGTCGGCGTATCAATAGCAATTTCTTCAAATTTCATATTAGGCCATGAAGTCGAATTTCTAGCGAAATCAATCATTTTCTTCGAGATATCTGTTGCAATATACTCTTTATAATCATTTGGAAAGTTTGGTCTTACAGATATTTCATAATTGGTTCCATCACCAAATCCAAATTCTAGAATACTAGCGTTCTTAGGCCAATTTATTGATGACCTATATTTTTTAACTAACTTTAAAATATGTTGCCTGACAAAAGTTCTAGAATACTTTGCGTATAATTCAGGTAAACAAAAACTTGAGGACATTTTCAGCACTATACAACTCACAGTGACTTGTTGAACGAAATTGGAAAAATACGAAGAAGCCAATAAAAGTGGTAAAATTAGTAAAATGTTTGGGTTATCCTTAGACTAAGAGGTTATCAAATATTTGTGTGACAGAGCAATTTTATCTTATTTTTTTGATTATGCATATAAACATTTTTTCAATATAAGTTGGATGCGTATTTCTGAGATGTTCTTCCACGAACAGTTTAAAAGTATATTAAGAAAACCAATATCTTTAATAAAGCAAACCGACCAATGGCGTATGAATTTTATTTTTAAATCTGATATATTTTCGAAAATTATTTATTTATCAAGCAGAGCTTTGTTGATATTTTTTTGCTGAAAGAAGTTTGGCATTTAATACAAAGGGTACAAAAGTATTATAGACCAGGGCTGAAGCCATTAAAAATGATAAAAAGTGAAAAAAAATAATAGTAGGATGAAATCCATTGGAAAAGGAAGCGAATATATCACAAATGAAAGGAAAAATAATTTACGAGCGATCTGAGATCGGGAAGTGGAAGGGGGTGAGTTTTCTCGATTTCCTGCAAAACTGCAAGTCCTATGGAAAAAAAAATTTAAATAGCAGAGTTGTAGGTAATAAGTAGATCTAGAACTTTTGTATTCACACTTTTCTCACATAACCTCAAAGTTTATGAGAAAATTTCAAATAACCAAGTTTTTGGTTTTTTATTTCTATTTAAAAAGTTTTTTTCTCACAAAATTTGGTGAAAACTTATTTTTTGGGTTCCCAGCCTACTGAAATTCATTTGATTTTAAATATTCATTTTTTCACCCTATTTTGACTTTATATCGAAAAAGCACCCTAATTTTCAATCCATAATTCTTGCGTCAAAATAACAGCTAATTAAAAAAAGTCGGTGGGCTTTCTGTTCGCCGAAGTCTCTAGTATCTTATAGTGCAAGAAATATACATTACTATGGTAAATGTTCTCAGAAAATGCAAAAAAATGAAAAAACTCGAATCCGAATTTTTTTTAACATTATGTACAATTTTTAGCTATTTATTAAAATTTACACTTTAATTACATCAAAAATGTAAGATTCCATTGATAAACACAAAAATTGCAAATTGAAATATACTACTGTTACGAAACAGCACACTGGTATAGTCCCTGAGTCCGACTCTGTCCAAGCCAGTTATGAAAGTTAAAATTATGGCGGACGCGCAGGGATTTCTTAGAATTGTTTACGATTGTGACTATCTTATCTAGACATTTTTTTTGTGACCAGTCTTATCTAGAAAATGCGAGAGCCAATTGTTTTTGTGTGAGCCGCAATCTAGAATTATCCAGTAAAAAAGGCACTAACATATAAAGAACCGACCAGGAAGAGTTAAGTGTATATAAATTAAGTGTTAGTGGCTAGTTTAGTGTTTAAATAAATTCGTCAGTAGCCACACCGTGTGTTTAAAGTATATCCCACCCGTTTACTGTTTAAATAAATTAGAAAAACATTACATTGGTGTCAGGTGTGGGGCAATATGAATAAATTGCTACGTGAAAATGGACAAGAAACTAAGTGACTTGAAACTGACTGAGTTGAGAGCAGATTTGTAAGATCGTGAGTTGGAAACGTCCGGTAAAAAACGTGAATTAGCAGAAAGACTTCAAGTGGCACTGGAAAATGACGGCTTTGATCCAGAAACAGTTTTATTTAATGACGAGGCTTCCACCTTAATCTCCTCAATTTCTGCTAATATTTCTGATAACATGGACGAGAAGATTTCCGCCATGAAAGAGAACATGGACGAGAAGATTTCTGCTATGAAGAACGACATTTCTCCTAACATGGACAAGAAGATTTCTGCTATGAAAAACGATATTTCTGGCATGAAAGAGAAACTTTCAACGAATGTGAAAAAATATATGTCTGATATAAAAAACGATATTTCTGCTATGACGAACGACATTTCTGCTAATATTGACGACAAGATGTCTACTTCTAAGAGCGATATATCTGCCGATATCTTATTAATGAAAAACGACATTGCTGCTGACGTTGAAAATGAAATTTCTTCTCTAAAATCTTAAATCGAGACTAAGTTGTCAACAGTGGACGAGAAAATCGAGAATGAAGACGAGAAAATCGAGAATAAGATCACAACGATGGATGAGAATATCAAAGAGTTAGAAAAAAAGATGATGGATATCTTAAGATACGCAAGCGGAAGGAAAGAAGACCGAGCAAACAAAACCTTGCAAGCCAGTAACACACCCTAAGCTAGAAGACATTGGTAGTTTTGCCTGAGTCAAGGCCCCAACGTTCGATGGAAAAATGTCGTGGACCAATTATGTGAAAAAGTTTGAAGCAGCCGCTGGAGTGAATAATTGGTCCGATAGAGAGAAGGCAGTGAACTTAACTATCGCGCTTCGGGGAGATGACTTAGATATACTACAGACGATACCACTTGAAGAAACGGATGACTTCGAGCAGCTGAAGCACAGGTTGGACATGACATGCGATATGGCCACGAACATCGATGGCATTTGTACAGATTCCAGCTGAAGAACCGCAGGCGGAAACGTGACGAAACCCTTCAAGACTATGAACTGGATATTGCCCGACTAGTTCGATTTGCTTATCCGTCAGCACCAAATAACATGATGGAATGTTTAGGCATCCAGGCCTTCATTGATGGCTTATGTGATCACGATATGGGGGAGACGCTTCAATTAGCCCATCCTAAAACATTGGTCGATGCATTGACTGCTGCTCTCGAATATGAAGCAGCCACGATGGCATCCGGATACAACAAATGTAGGACCATACAGGAAGCAGGCGACGATAACAGACTTGACCAGATCGTTAACTTGTTGAAAGGTATGGTAGACAAGAAGCCGTAGAAATTCAGGTGCTGTAATTGTGACGAGCTAAAGCAGGCACGCAGTTCGTGTAAGCGTCCTACGACTCCTGCAAACCAAGAACCTCTCAAATGCAAATTAGCCACGGAGATCTCGCGGTACAACAAAGGTAGGACCAGACAGGAAGAAGATGACGATGACAAACTTGACCAGATCATCAACTTGTTGAAAGGTATGGCAAACAAAAAGCCGAAAAAGATCAAATGCTGGAAGTGTGGCGAGCTAGAGCACGTACGCAGTCCGTCAAAGCGCCCCAAGACTCCTGTACCCCCAGAACTCCAGTCACAGGGGAAATCAGACAAGAGTGAACATCCAGTTGATGTGAATAACCGAAAAGCCAACTCTTTGCCTAGACGGTCATGCCCTGTAGACTATTCACAATGCAACAAGGCGGAAACTAGGGAAGCTCCAGTTTGAAGAACTACAGTAGTCAATGAAGAATGGTCACCCACCAGGATCAGAGAAGATCAGGAGAATGATCCTTGCCTAAAGGAGATTCGGCAGTGGAAGGAAAAAAATCGGCGACCTACCTGGCAAGAAGTGTCAAGATTTTCAACGAAACTCAATGCATATTGGGCTCACTGGGACTCCCTTGTCCTTGAAGAAGGGCTGTTGGAAAGAGTCGTTGAAGACGATGATGGTTCCGAGATATGGAGACATCTAGTTATCCCGAGAACGATAGTAGCTGAGGTACTGAAGAAGTGACACGACAGTCCATCGGGAGGTCATCTGGGAGTGAAGAAAACCCTTCAGCGAGTCCGTAAAAGGTTTTATTGGATGAACAGCTCCGACAATGTGAAGGACTGGTGTGAGAAATGTACGACTTTTACTACGAGTAATGGACCACATCGTAAGAGAAAGGCACCTATGAAACAGTATAATGTTGGAAGCCCTTTCGAAACGATTGCTTTAGATATCGATGGACCATTTCTGACGACAGAAGATGGTAGCAAACACATACTGGTTGTATTGGATTATTTCACAAAGTGGGTGGAAATTTACGCTATCCCGAACCAAGAGGCCACAACTGTCGCGGATGTATTGGTGAAAGAATTTATCAGCCGATATAGAGTGCCATTGGAAGTCCACAGTGACCAGGGCAGAAATTTCGTAAGCCATCTATTCCAGGAGATTTGCGAGAAGCTGCGAATGAAGAAGACCAGGACAACAGCATTACATCCACAGTCAGATGGAATGGTCGAGATAATGAACAGGACTATTGGAAAATACCTGTCCAAAGTAGTTTCCAGTCATCAGAGAGATTGGGACCAGTATCTTTCCCTATTCGCATTGGCTTATCGATCTGCCGTCAATGAGTCCACGGGTGAAAATCCTGCAAAAATCTTGTCTGGACGTGAAATGAGGCTTCCTTGTGACCTGGAATTTGGCTGTCGGCCTGGAGAAGATCTAGTAAGCGAAGAGTACGTAATCCAATTGAGAAGAAGGCTGGACGATATTAATGAATTAGTTCTAACAAATCTTCAAATTGTCAGCTACAGAATGAAAAGCCGGTACGACACGTAGGCCACAGAAGGCGGTTTTAAAGAACGGGACAAAGTATGGTCACACAACCCGACGAGGAGAAAATAATTTTCTCCAAAATTACAAAAATCCTAGGAAGGTCCATACTTAATCAAAAAAAGGATCAATGATGTTATATATCGCATAAGCAAGATCCCCAACGGAAAACCAAAAGTAGTTCACCATAACCGACTAGCGCCATTCGAAGGAGACCATGACCTAGAGAAAGGAGTAAACCATATTCGAGATGTGTCTGACCCTACCTTCGATGAATTTATGGGCTCGTATGGAGGTACCGGGAAAGCTAAATATGGTGTCACTTTAGAACAACGACAAGATTTGTTCACTCTCCCGGAAGATTGTTCACTGGCATACAACATCCCCGCCTGTATCAAGAACGCACGAGGGTTGGCATCAGTCTTTCGAAAGAAGTTCGGGGAATTAGAAAAACTTGAAGACCAGATTCCAGCCTCTGGCAGGACACTGAAACTGAAATATAATTCACGGTACGTCTTCTACGTGGTAACTAAAAATGAATTTTAAGATCGATCCACCTACCGCGATGTGTGGGAAGCACTTCGAAACCTTCGAGAACATGTGTTAGAATCCAGCGTGAAGAAACTGAATATGCCTAAGATAGCGAGTAACCAGTTGGATTGGCGAGTTATCAGGATTATGGTAGAGGTTATCTCTCGAGATACCGGTGTCCAGATATTAATTTGCAGCTACAACCCCTATCCGATGAAGACGGTGCTCTGCTATTTCCATAAGATCGGAAAGTGTAGAAATGGGGCTAGTTGCCGATTCAAACATCCAGTCTCGGCTACACAAAAGTTCCAGGAGGAACTTCCATTTAAGGAGGGGGTAATGTTACGAAAGAGCACACTGGTATAGTCTCTGAATCCGACTCTGTCTAAGCCATGTATAAAAGTTAAAATTATGGCGGATGCGCAGGGATTTCCTAGAATTGTTTACGATTGTGACTATATTATCTAGACATTGCTTTGGTGACCAGTCTTATCTAGAAAATGCGAGGCCCAATTATTTTTGTGTAAGTCGCAATCTAGAATTATCTAGTAAAAAAGGCACTAGTATATAAAAGGACCAACCATGAAGAGTTAGTTCAGTTGATGAAGTGATCTCGTGAAATAAACAAGAATGTGATCTCGTGAAATAAACAAGAATACACCGAAATGACAAACAGTGAAGTGTTGATATAAATTAAGAATTAAGGTTGTGTGCATATAAATTACATTTAAGTGATTAGTTAAGTATATATAAATTAAGTGTTAGTGAGTAGTTTACTGTTTAAATAAATTCGTGAGTAGCAATGCCGTGTGTTTAAAGTTCATCTTACCCGTTTACTTTTTAAATAAATTAGAAAAACATTACACTACTATAATTAGCAACCAAATATGTTAATAAAATTAATATTTAATGAGACATCTACAATATTATTATCAAAACCATACAAAATACCATTTTTGCAAGAAAAACAAGGACAAAATAATAAAAACGTCAATGAAAAGATTAGTCATAAGGATTTTCCTGTAAACAAACAGAAAAAATGCTGATGCTGACATAATTAAGACATCGATAAAAATTGCCATGAATACTAATAAAACTGTCATTGTTGTGGGTGTGTGTGATTTGGTTTTCCTTGGCTGCGGATACTATGTCCATTCGCCAGCTTAACATTTTGCTCCATGTTAAACTGAAATCTTTAACCTATTCTACTATGGTACATTTTTTTATCTACATTTTTGAATTTACATATTTTTTTATTATTTAATATTTTTTTTATTCTTTTTTTAATTTTTTTTTCATTATGTTTTCATTTTTTAAATGTCATTGTTATTTTTTTCTCCTTTTTTATTACTTTTTTATTATTATTTTTTTATATATCCTTTTTTTTCCTTATTTGTTTTTCTTTTAATAACAGGAACACTTTGCGCTCAGGGGTCGATCAGAGCGACTTCAACAAACAACAGGACCACGGATACACAATAGGTATATATAGGAGATACATACATGGATATAATTTATAATGTACATAATATAAGTATTCTAGTATTTATCTTTTTAAATTTTAAGTCCGATTTTACAGATATGCGAATATAGTTTTTTGTATAATTCAAAGTTATTTGATCTAATTGATTCTTTTAAATTATAAGGAACCATTATTTGATTGTTCTTATAATAAATAAATTTATTCAGCACTTTAACTTGATTTCGAATCAATATGCATACTAAAATTTTATGTTCTGCGTTTCCTTCCTCTCCGCAATCGCACATGGGTGAATCTTCAAGATTAATTTTAAATAGATGTGACTGAACTAATGTGTGATTGAATCTGAGCCTACAAATTTTAGATATTATTACCTTATTCAATTGTGATTTTTGTAACCATGGGTTGCTTAGAATATCTGGTTGAATACTTTTATAAAAAAGTCCTTTCATTGAATTTTTATAATCTTCGTTCCAACTGCTTAAAACCTTAGCTTCCGCCCACGCAAACATGTCTTCTTTTGAGTATTTATAATTGGACTCCTCACCCTCTTTTATGGCGCATTTTGCTAGCTTATCTACTTCTTCATTGTTAGCTATACCACAATGAGCTTTAGCTCAGACAAATTTCATATGTTTCTGAGTTAGTTCCAAATCATGTAACGTTCTAACTATTTTTCCAATGGTTTTTACTATTTCCCCATTGGTGTTTTTGATTTTTGTTTTGTCTAATATGTTGTTTATATTGTTGATTTTTTGTAAGGCATTTCTACAATCGGAGATAATAACGAACTTGTGATCTAATTTTAAATGTACTGTAGGGCTTCCAGTATGTCTATTAATTCAGCTGAGTATATACAAAAATTTGTCATTCAAACTGCATTGTCTTCTGATTTTGTTGACTGGATACCAGTAAGCGATACCCACTTGCGATCTAATTTTTGAAGAATCAGTGTATATCTGAAGATGATGTGGAAAAAGTGTTTGTATATCACCTCTAAACATTAAATTTCTTATCTTTTCTGGATATTCTGTGTAGTTTTTTAGATAATAAACCTTAGGATCTGTATCTATCTCTACGTAATTTCTTGTTTTCATTTCTATTCCGTTGGAAACAGGTAAGTATTGTGCATAAACTTCTAATATTAGTAAAGGTGCTTTTTTCTGCCAATATTTTGTTGTTAAATCTAATGTATATAATTCATGAATCTTATTCAGCAGTTTACTCTGTTTTTTGTGTAATTTGAAAATGAATTTGAATTTTAGATATTGATCTATAAAATAAGAGAAGTGTACTCGGGTCTGCTCCTCAATTCGTATGGCTTACTGCTCTCAACACATTTACTCCTTTTTCCGCCCTATGCATTAAATATAAGCAGTTTCCTATCCAGGATAATTCCCAGATATCCAATTTTTGACTCTACTTTGAATTCTACTTCGTTAGTTTTTAAATTAGATTGTAAGTTTCTCTTCTTGGAAAACATACATAGCTGAGTTTTCTTTGTAGATATATTTAAACCCTTCGCATGACACCATTTCTCCAGAGAAGTGTAATTCTTTGATAGTTCTGTTGATTGCAGAGCGGTATTTGGAATATTTCCTTGATATACGCATACGTCATCGGCAAATTCCAGTACTTTAGTATCATTTCCTGCTATCTTATGCAAATCTGAAGTATAAATTATATATAGCAAGGGACTTAGTATTCCCCCCCCTGTGGCAACCCAACATTAGCTAACCTAGACTCTAACAATTCATTCTGTATCCTTACATAGATATTTCTATTTGAATATAATGAGCAGATTCTCGTCGTAAATTCTGATGGTAATCCTATATGTATCATTCGGTAGTGGAAAATGTCTAGTTTCACGTTATCGTAGGCACCTTCCATATCCACAAATATAGCAGCTAGAGATTCCTCTTCCGAGAAAGAAATATTTATATCTGAAACCAGTTGTCCTATGTTCTCATTTATCGAATACCCTTTTCTAAACCCAAATTGTGTTTCTGGAAAATTGTTGTGGGTCGACATATTGATCTTTTGGTCCTTTCCAATCTATTAAATTCAAATAATCATGACATTTTAATTCTCAAGCCAAGTTGTGGAAATGTAAAAGATCTACTTTTCGCGTCCAATACATTCAAATATGAATCCTTCAAAATTATCGATGGATTTCTGCATTGCTTTTTTGGTTGCGATACAACATCTGGATTTGCCGGAAAAGGAAAGAAAAGTATCGTAAATTCATTATTAGACGTTCCAAATTTATCAAGTTTGGCCAATATTTTTTATAAAAAAATGCAATTAAAGAAGATATCGACAAAAATTGATTACAATTAATCAACTCTATTTATAAATGTAGAACAAATAAAATAACACTGAATAAATTAAGATTTTAAAAATCTCCCGCATAAGGTGTAGCAGAAAACATTGTTACAGGGCATATTATCAGCTTCACACTTGGTTGGGTAACGAACTGACAGCAACAGATTGGGATTGGAAGCAACATCAACGTGGCATTATGCCCAAATTTACAGAAAAGGAATTAATTCCGGAAATATTGCTCAAAACTATTTGCTGCAGTTTAGAATGTGGCTGCTGAAAACATGGTTTGAAATGCACAAATTTATGCTCAAATTGTCATGGTTCTGAAAAATGCTCCAATATCGTAGAAAGAACCTACGAGAAAATTAATGATTCAGATGGAATTGTGGTTATAGAACCAATGCAGACTGGATATTACATTGGAGGCGAAGAAGGTGTCGGCCTTGAAGATTTTGAAGATCTACAAGAATCAGGAAGGTTTATCGAATCTAACGATGAAAAAATTCCATCAAAGAGACTAATAGATAAGTGTTTAGAATTCAAGATAAGGTATTTATCAATAACAAGATTAATGTACTTAAAAATATTATAATGAATAACGTAATCAGTATAAAGTATCTACGTTCAGTAGTGCGATTTACATGTATATTTATATAGTACAATGCGGTCCATTTGTATGGAATAAATTCAATTTTAGCGTTATTATGAACTATGTCAAAAAAACCTGGAACAGGTCGATTTTTATTCTTAAATTGACAATTTACAGTATGAAAATATTATCCCCCTCCTGCAACCCCTCGAAAATTTTAAATAAGAAAGGGGGTCGTGTGGCACCTTGTTGGAAAGGGATTTTAGTCCACTGTTCAGCAATATAAGTTTTTTTTTAAATTTGGTGCAATCATAAATGAGAAAACTAATTTTTAAGATGTAAAATTTTGATAATGTCTCTATCACAAAATTTTACGTAGAATGAAGATAATAATGTCGCATAATATTTATAATGTATTTTTCAATGTACTCTACATTCAAATTAAATGTTCAAGATGACCAACATTCACTTCTTGACAATAACCGAGGCGATTTTGGAATTCTCGTACAATATTTTGTATGACCTCAGAGGATATTTTGTTAATTTTTTCCGTTATCTAAACTTTTGAATCAGCAACATTGTCGGGTCTATTAAAATATACTTTTGATTTTAAATAACCCAATAAGAAGTAATCAAGAGGAGTGAATACCAGCCCAAACACATCCGGTGAGGATTTTCTCTGCTCCAATATCTACAGTTCTGTTTGTTAACTGTCAGAAGTATCGAAAAAAATTTTGATGAATTTTTGCTTTTTCTAAACCAGCAGGTCGACTTTGATGCGATTGCATTGACAGAAACGAATAGACAGAAAGATGTAAGTATTTTTAATATAAATAGATATGACTTAATATATAAAATATATAATGATGGGGACTATAATAAATGCGACGGAGTAGTTTTGTATGTAAATAATAAACTAACATATTTTTACAAAATTGTCAACATTTCTGAAACTAAAGCAATATAATTGGAAATTAAATTAAGAAATGAAACTGTACACGTAACCGCATTGTATAAATCACCTATTATATGTCCTAAAATCTTTAGTACGAACCTCAATAATTATTCAAATAATAAAAAAGGAAAGGCCTCTAAAATTCATATACTGATGGGTGACATTAATATTGATTTTTTAACACATGTCGATCACGTTGAACAATATAAAAATACCCTAGAATCATTGGATTTTGTCTCTTACATTAATCAAATAACAAGACCCATAAGCAAAACTTGCCTAGACCACATTTATGTAAAAAATTTAAATTATGAAAATAATAATAATAAATCATTTATTTTTGACTACGGAATAACTGACCATCTCCCTGTAGCACTAATCATTCAATTTAAAGAGACATATGAAACAAAAAACGAAAATCAACCTAAAAAATTTATTAATTATCCAAAGTTAAGAGAACAGTTACCAAATAAAAATTGGCAAAATATGTACACGATTACTGAGGTGAATGAATGTACAGATCCTTTCCTTTCTATCT
The DNA here is from genome assembly GCA_963921935.1 of Galeruca laticollis. Taxonomy (NCBI): domain Eukaryota; kingdom Metazoa; phylum Arthropoda; class Insecta; order Coleoptera; family Chrysomelidae; genus Galeruca; species Galeruca laticollis. Next base: position 66,072,877 of record OY998183.1, read on the forward strand.
TACAGCAAAGTATCGAAGAATGTACAAGAATTGTAAAAAATCGAAAATTAAAAAGGCTAAAAAACCATGGATTACTGCGGGATTACTAAAATCTATAAATGAAAAAAACAAAATCTATAAAAGATTTGAAAGTACCCCTAATGACATACTCTTAAATAAAAAATATCATGACTATAAAAACAAATTAAAAATACTCATAAAAAATGCAAAGAAGACTTATTTTAAAAACTTAATCAATAAAAACTCCAATTCATCTGCAGCACTATGGAAATGTGTAACTGATATATGTGACAAATCCAAATCTGGAAGTAAAAAAGATAACATTTTTAATGAAAAAAGTCAAGTAATTAATGGCACCAAAGATATAGCTAATGCATTTAATAATTTTTTAGTGATTTGGGGAAAAATCATGCCCAAAATGTACCCTCCCCCCAAAATTATGCTGAGAATATACAAAATCTAGGCACAACCATGTATTTGTACGCCACAGATGAAGCTGAAGTGAAACATACTATAAATTCGTTAAAAAACAGAAAGTCACCAGGACTAGACGGCATTAAATCGGAAACTTTAAAAGAAATAAAACACGAAATAGCTACTCCACTTACCTATATGATGAACAATTGCTTTAGTTCGGGAATCTTTACTAAGTCGCTGATAACAGGGTTAATTAAGCCTATTTTTAAAAATGGTGATATATCTAAAATGGAGAATTATCGGCCAATAACTCGCATTTCAACGATAAGTAAAATTTTTGAAAAAATCTTAAAATGTAAGCTAATTAAATTCTTCTTTATAAGCATAACATTATTTCAGAAAATCAGTATGGCTTTAGAGATGGAAAATCCACGGAGGATGCAATATGCTCATTAGTAGAAACGTTATACAATTCCTTAGATAAGAAAAATCCCTGCAGCTTGCATCTTTGTGGACCTCTCTAAGGCGTTTGATACCATTAATCATAAAGAACTGTTAAGCAAATTAAAACTCTACGGTGTGCGTGGATTAACTTATAGCTATTAGAAAGTTATTTGACTGACCGTAAACAATATGTGACCATCGACAATTGCATAAGCGAGGCTAGAAATGTTACCTATGGCGTGCCACAAGGCTCTGTACTGGGCCCGCTGCTATTCAATATCTATTTAAATAGCCCACTTTTCCTGGACATAAGGGGCAAAATTATTAGCTTCGCCGATGATACTGCCATCCTTTTTACCGCTCATTTTTGGGCTCAATTGAAAACACAACTCAAATCGCTTTTAAAAAAATAAAAACCTGGTTTCAATTTAATGAACTAACACTAAATGTAGATAAAACAAAATATATGCCTTTCACATCATACCAGACAGGTCTACCAAATCTCGGATGTTTGGATATTCACATGACTACTAAAATTCCAGAAGTAGATAGAATAAAATATCTTGGAATTATTATTGATCGTCATCTCAAATGGGATCTGCAAAAATATTGCTAACAAACTAAGAGGATTGCTGTCAAGGTCTAAATACTTGAGAGACATCTTGGATATACACCACTTGAAAATGTTCTACTTTTCGTTAGTGCAGTCACAGCTGAGCTATGGCATCTCTGGTTGGGGTGGAGTATATGATTGCCACATTGAAAATGTAAATGTACTACACAGGTGTATATTACGAATTATTTACCAAAAGAGTATCAGGTTTCCAAGTGATGAGTTATATGTGAGGAGCCAAGTCATGGATTTAAGGCAATTATACTGCCTTAAAATACTTCTCTACCTAAAACGAAATGAACATATATTAGAACGTCTTGAACACACTCATGATACTAGGCATAAACAGAACACATACAACTTACCTAAAAGAGAAAAAACTATTGGACAACACTGCTTTCATTACTTGGGCCCAAATATAAGAGCTTCAAATGTGAAATAAAAAAAATGGATATTATCAAAAAATAGAGACTTTTTCCAAAATATAATAAACAAGATATAAAAAGAAAAATATGTGCATGTATGTGTGTGCGTATGTGCGTATATATGTTTATGTATATGTTGAGAATTAATTTATATCTACCTACCCGACTCACTATATCTACTGAACTTGTCAATATTACTAAATTTGTCAATACTATACCGAACTGATCATTATTATTATACTGACACTGTCAATACTAAAAATAATATTTACTTAATAATTGTATCTTTATTATTTAATTTTACTGTATCTATTTATTATATCACACACAAGTTGTTGGTAACCTAGTTACCCTCAGCTTCAGTGATTAATTGTTTACTTCTACATCAAAAATGTTAGTTAAATTTTGTAGTTTGTATATTTCTGTTTTGTTGTGAAATAAACATATTTCATATTTATTTCTTTATTACTTAATAGTCATATTTATTCGGTAAAAATAATTTTCTTGTACAAGCTTCTAATCAATTTTCACCTCTAAATAACAAATATAAATTGTCGGTACAATTCGGGAATGTAGAACTTTTCTACAGAAAATTTTCTGGTCTTTCAGGATTACCTCAAACAGCATTCGAAATATTCTCAAAAAACCAAACCATTATTTTTTGTTTGTTCCTTAATTGTTTATAACTTCTCACCGATTGTCCAGTTGATCGTTTCTTCGAGATGCCATTTCGAATCGAAGGGGATCAAAATCTTAATTTTCGGTGGTCTAGACTAGGTTTATAATAATAATAATAATAATAATAATAATAATAATAATAATAATAATAATAATAATGCCTTTATTAACTTTTAGAAAAGGAAACACAAATAATAACAAAAGAGATATACAATTAAGGCGAGGTTCAATTCATCCGTCCCGAGTGAAACGGATGTCTGCTCTTCCACCTAACCTTAGCATAGTTAATTCACAGCAAAAGCTGAGCAACGTAATGAAAAATGTTCATATAAAACCTATAAAGGGGAGAATACATATATCCATACAACTACATCACAATTTCATTCTTGTTGAGAGAGTAAATGAACAAGCAATTTATTTTTAAATGCATTACTCGAAAGGGTATGACGAATATTAGCTGGCAAGTTATTGTATATATTGACAATTGAATAGCTGAAACAACATTTGAAAAATATACAGTTGAATAATGGCGGAGTAAGTGTCCCCCTAAAACGAACATCCAAGTTATGTACGTCTGATCGATACGTAATTTTTTCATACAAATGAGCGGGTGTTTTATACTGTAAAATTTTGGAGTACAAGCAAGCAGCATGTAATATTCTCCTTTGTTTTAATCTGAGCCATTGCAGTGTCGTATAATGATGACTGATATGACTATACTTTCTAACACCAAATATATATCGTATACAAGCATTTTGCAATTTTTGAAGCCTTGTCTCATCGGATTTACTTAGGAAAGTACCATAAACAACATCACAGTAGTTTAAGTTAGAAAGTATCAATACTTCACATAAAATAATTTTAGTTTTTCTTGTAAGTAGATGACGATTCAGGTAAAGAAACCTTAATTTTGTATAAGATCTCTGCAAACAAAAAGATACATGCTTAGTAAAACGTAAATCCTCATCCATAAACACTCCCAAGTTCTTAACAACCTGTCGACGCTCAATAACTTGGTTATTAACAACTATTTCGTTGCTACTCAAAATGTAAGAAATTTTAAAGCGACTGGATTTTCTACCAAACAGCACAAAGTTAGATTTAGTTGGGTTAAGAGTTAAACACATTTGCAGAGATTGTGAATATAATGTATTCAAATCATAATTTACCGCCGTAATAGCTTGCTTAATTTCGTCTGCATAAAACCATACATACATTTGAATGTCATCAGCATAATAATGCTGCCTACAAGATGTAAAGAAGTGTGGAAATCTAGAAATGTATATATTAAAGAATAGCGGCCCAAGGATTGAACCCTGTGGAACGCCTCTTGTATTATACGGAAACGTAGATAATTTGTTATTGTAACTAACGGCTTGTAGCCTGTAACTTAAGTAGTCTTTTAATAGTAATAAAGCATCTCTTGAAAGATTAATGTATTTAAATAGTGATTCCATTAATTTATGGTTAATGGAATCGAAAACTTTACTGTAGTCTAATAAAACCAAAAGCGTGAGTTTTCCTTCATCACTTGCTTTCACAATGTCATCTGTAAGTTTTAAAAGCGCAGTGCAGCAGCTGTGCTGTTTTCTAAAACCCGATTGAGTTTCTGGAATAACATGATGTTTAGAAGTAAAACTTAAAAGCTGCGTTTCAATTACCTTTTCAAGTATTTTAGACATGGTTGGAAGGATACTTACCGGACAAATATCATTAAATGTTGTAGCAGTGGCAACCTTCATCAAAGGAATAACTTTAGATTTTTTCCAGGCACCAGTGTATACAGAATTTTTCAAACAAAAATTATTTAAATGAGTAATAAATGGAAGTATATAAGGAATACATAATTGCAAACTTAATATATTAATGCCATCTAAGCCCGTAGCCTTCCTTTTTAATTTTGTGATAATATTTAAAATGTCTAATTCTGAAATGGTTTTAAATTTAAATGGATTATCAGTTAATTTATTATTATTATAATACTCTACCAGTTCATCAGATACTGAAATAGTAGGAATGGACGTTATAAAATTATTATTTAATCTTTAACATCACTGAGTTCATCAGGAAGTATCGATAGTTTGTTGTTAGACAATAAATTTAGCGATCTTGCAGTATCCCATATAACTTCACTGGAGGCAGTACTAATCTTTGAGTAAAAGAAAGTTTTTTTTTCTTTTTTGACAGCAACATTTGTAATCTTTCTCAACATTTTATATGTAGTCCAGTCTGATTTACGTTTAGTTCGTCTAAATTTTGACAAAGCATTGTCTCTATCATGCATCATAGCTCGTATTGTGTTAGTAATCCAGGGTGCGTATTTTTTTGTTATTTTATATGTTTTTATAGGAGCATGAATATTAAGGAGAGTAATAATGTTTTCATTTATGAATTCAATTTTGTTGTTAGCATCCCTCAAATCATATATATTTTTCCAGGGAATAGATTGAAGATCTGATTTAAATTGAGGATAATTTAAATGCTTAAAATCTCGAGATGTGACAAATTTTGTTGTAAGCCCTTCAGAAGTTTCAATATTCAACTTGCAGAAAATTAGTTTATGATCAGCTATTTGCTTAACATCAATAACACCTGATTTTGCAACAATTTGTGGATTAGATATAAGAACATAATCTAATAAAGTAGCGCTGTGGTCAGTAACCCTAGTTGGTTCATTTATTAACTGTGTAAGCCCTAACCCTTCAAAAATATCCAGAGCCTTACGTGCTTCGATTGAATCATGTTTCAGTAAATCTACATTAAAATCACCAGCACATACAATATAATCACTGAATGGGATAATAGTAGTGAGAGTAGTTTCTAGTTCATCAAAAAAACACTTTGTTGAAATAATGGCGACCTATAAACAACAAGAAAGGAAATATTTACTTTATTTACAGTTAGTTTAACACAGATCTGTTCAATTTTATCCGAAGTACTGGTCAATACATGCTGAATATCGGTTCTAATGTAGACACACAAACCTCCGCCTCTGCCTTTTCGATCTACACGTATCAATTTATAACCAGCTATTATAATTTGATTTCCATCAACGAGATCACTCAGCCAAGTTTCGCTGATACCAATTACATCGAAAGAATATTTTGTAATTATTTTTTTAATTTCAGTAAAATGGGCTGAGAGTGATCTAACATTTATATGGGCAAAATTAAGTACCTTTCTCATAATTAATATTTAATTATAAAGTTACATCGTAAGTTGTTCATTTAAATATGAAACTTAAATAAAATAATTAGTGTTTGTGGTTGAATTGTCAGTAAAACTCAAAACAATTAGCTGGTATCAGTTACTATAAAAAGAACCCAAACTGCCAGGTATTTTGTGAAAATAGTTGAACTGTATAATCAGAATATTAATGTTATTTTTAAAAAGTGTACACTTTTACTCAAAAAACAGTACTCAACAGAATATTTATATATTATCAAGAATTAGCACTAACTTCGGAGAAAGAAAAGCTAGAGTCGGAGTGGCATATAAACTGTATTAACAACTAACCTAGACTAAATAAAGTAAAATATTACTGCAGCTCCTTCTCCTCATAGTTGATGTGGAATTCAGCAATAAATGAAAAAAAAATCGACAAAATAAGGGATAAAACTATAAGAGAAATACATTCAAAAGTCACAGTTGAGATAGTTGAGTCATCTAAACATATTCAATTGAAGCAGACCAGTCACACAAATATAGTGTTACGAAACAACACACTGGTATAGTCCCTAAAACCGACCCTGTCTAAGCCAGGTATAATAGTTAAAATTATGGCGGATACGCAGTTATAAAAAACTGTTTACAATTGGGACTATTTTATCTAGAACTGGTTTTTGTGACCAGAGTTTAGAAAAGGCCAGAAAAATTATTTGTGTGTATAAGCCGCAGGCTGGAATTCTCTAGTACAAAAGGCACTAGTATACAAGGGGACTGATGAGGAAGAGTTTTAGTTGATAATTTGACATCGTGAGATGAACAAATAAATTAGTGAATATAAATTAGTGAACTGTTTATATAAATTAAGTGTTAGTGATTAGTGAGTTAGTGCTTAAATAAATTAGAAGGTAGTCATACCGAGTGTTTGAAATTTATCCCACCCCTTTATTGTCTGAATAAATAAGAAAAACATTAAAATAGTAACTTAAACATATTTGAAATATGAACATCGGAGGGAATCAAAAAATAAACCAGAAAAAAAAATGTAAATTAAATTTTTTTGACTAGTTGGGTCTAATTTATATATTTTCCATTTTAAAAATTGAATACAACTGATATATTAAGAACATATATAATGAAAAATCAGATTTGGTTGATAATGATGATAATATGTTCATTGAAAAAATCTATTTCAGTTCTTTACCCTAAATTAATATATTCTTGTGGAGCCCCACGAAATTCTTACACATTGCATTAATGAATAACTTACTTGGGATTTCGTACTAAATGGTTGGTGAAAAAACTGATAATTAAATCAAATCTATTTTTAAAATGATCTGGAATAGTCGGCGTAGCAATAGCAAGTACTTCAAATTTCATATTAGGCCATGAAGTCGAATTTCTAGCGAAATCAATCATTTTCTTCGAGATATCTGTTGCAATATACTCTTTATAATCATTTGGAAAGTTTGGTCTTACAGATATTTCATAATTGGTCCCATCACCAAATCCATATTCCAGAATACTAGCGTTCTTAGGCCAATTTATTGATGACCTATATTTTTTAACTAAATTAAAAGTATGTTGCGATACTACAATTCTACAATACTTTGCGTATAATTCTGGTAAACAAAAACTTGACGACATTTTCAGCACTATACAACTCACAGTGACTTGTTGAACAGAAGTAGACAATAAAAATGGTAAAATTAGTAAAATGTTTGGGTTATCCTAGACTAATAGTGAGAGGTTATCAAATATTTGTGTGACAGGGGTATTTTATCTTATTTTTTTCTGTTATTTATATAAACATTTTTTAAATACTTAAACAAAACATGTTAGATGCGTATGTATTTCGAAGTTGTGAGATTTTTTAAAGCTCTTCCAAGAACAGTTCAAAAATATAATAAGAAAACCAATATCTTTAAAGCAAACCGACCAATGGCGTATGAATTTTATTTTTAAATCTGATATATTTTCAAAAATTATCTATTTATCAAGCAGAGCTTTGTTGATATTTTTTGCTGAAAGAAGTTTGGCATTTGATACAAAGCGTACAAAAATATTAACGCGGCGTTTACATTGGATGCGAATTCATACGAAAATGTATTCTTACGAATTCATAAGAAATTACCTAAGTTGTGCGAATACGTAAGATAGAGTGATTACATTGGGTGATTGTGCTGACGAAAAATCGCAGTATATCAGAGTTTTCAGATTGTGGTTAACAATGAATGAAATTGAGATGTATGACTTTTTTGAAACACCGTTATTATTAAAGTTTCTTTTATTGGAAAACGCGGTTGATAAATTTTTTTTGTCAAGGAGTAGAGACGGAGAATTTGTGAGATCTTTCAATCAGCTCAGTATAAATGATACAAATTTTTTTTGAATATACAAGAACGACATCAACTACGTTCGATTACATACTGAAATCTGTTGAAAATCAACTTCACAAATACTCGAAATTTCGAGAATGTATGACACCTGAAGAAAAATCAATTACAATATTTAGGTAAGTAAAAAATCATCATATTCAGTAATATATGTATTTCTTAATCAAAAGTCCAGTAACAACTATTTCATAAAATGTAGTAATAAATTATGGAAAACCTAATTGAAAGTTCGAGAAATATGATTGTGTTGATTGTGAAAAGTTTCTTTCCGTACCACTTTCAGGAGCATGATCATAGTTTAATGAATAGAGGGTGGAATCGTTTACTGATTGAACTGAAAGTAATTGTGAAAAATGTGTTGAAGTAGAACTATATGCAGGCGAAGGCGTTGGTATTGGGCTATATTGACAAGATTTACGTGAAATTACAGCTTGTGTAGTATCATGGGGTCGAGTTATTAGTTCATACTCTTTCATACATTCATAAGTACTTCTTGAAACTGTGTACAAACATATAATTTTCTATGAAACGAAATATGTGGCATCATCTTCGTGTTGTCGAGAGGTATATTGGAAGTGGTCCAATTTTCGCTGTTCTATCTGTAGTAGTTGTTTCATTGTTGCGTTCCTGCCAGTTATCTTTCTTTTTCGAGTATTGCTCGATTCTAAATTTGTGGTAATCGGAGGTAATTTTTCGTTTAGGGCTGATATAGCAAGTACAGGTTCATTTATCAGATTGTTTTCTGTTTCCGTTTATGACTACTCATTATCAGTGTTTACTCATTCTGATGATGTTTTTATTTGGTCTGTCTCACTAGATTTATATATATTTTAAGGTCCTGAAATATTTGCGCTTGTTTTCCGAGACACAAACCAGCATATTTACAAAAAACTTCCATTTCGATATTTCATCAGCCTCATTTGCACTGTCTCCGCTTCTCTTTTGTTGCAGTTTAGCGAGTTCTTTCCTAAAAGTATATCGCAATCCTCTCCATTTCTGACGTAAAATGTCGTCTGTAAGATAATAGTATTCATATTTAGAGAGGATCAACAAATTAACGTTAATTTATTTGTTGAGCAATTTATTTTTGGAGTAAAGGCACTGGTCTATGTAAAAGTATTACATTTTATATTAAATAAACGGTTTTAAAGACTAAAACTAACTTTTCCGCATCTGTGAAGTGCCCTGAATAATATTCTATCATAAAATTGTCACTTGTACTTCGGGGGACGTATCATGCGAACAAACCGAAATTTCACCAAAAGAAACCAAAAATGCAGTATCTGGATTTATAGGACCCGCTGTACTCGCCGTGGTGGGAGTATTGTATGGTGTGCTCGCGCGCAGCTGCTCCTTCCACGGCTCCGTCTCCCACCAACAATTGTGACGTCAGATGGGGAGCATATAATACACTAGTGTGGCCCAGAATACATTATAATGTTGAGCAGAATCAAATAAAAGCAGTAAATCAATGATGGAAAATTATTTGTATTCAAATTGTTACGAAATAAAAACATTAGTCATTCAATAAACATTTATTTATAAAAATAAGGTAATAGACATCTACAATGTTACAAGTTTTTAGGTTGATTTGTAAATTTAGACATTTTCCTCTGTAGTTGGCGTTTGCAGTTTTCAAAACTAATTTTCTTATTCATTTACGGCAACCTAATATAAGTGCGAGTTCGTGATAAACATAAAAGAATTTCAAATGGAATTTTTAAATCAGATAGTTGTTGATTAGTACTATCTGCAGCTTTGTTAAAAATCATGTTTTCGTTCAAAAATTTTTCTTTATGAAATTGTAAAAAAACTTGGTTTAAAATTTTCGCTATTTGAAGCAGTTTTTTTGACGGGCTGATTAAATTACCTCTAGACAAAAACGTTTTGGAGCTCGTAAGAAATTTTGATTCTGTTCCCAGATCTAAATCTTTATATTGTTGTTTAAATCTATGAGCCACATACCCAGCAATGTATTTAAGTCCCTCCTCAGAAATGTTTTCTGTAAAAGTGAGCTGTTCATATGAATCCAAGAGCTGTGTTAAATTTGTGTTCAGTTGGAAATCACTTAGTTCTATTCCAGTTTCAAGCGTTTCCAGTGTTCCAGGTACTATAAATGTGTAGCTGTCACCCAGATCTTCACTATCATGGTGTGCTAGGTTGTGCTAGGTGCCCTTTATGTGTGCTAGCATTTTGGTAACAAAAATCTAACCGGGGGGGCAGCTTGACGGAGCTCTCGTATATGCTCCCCATCTAACGTCAATTATTCCTGCGCACTAGAGAACGGAGTTCAGTTTCCCAACCGAGCACACCATACAATAATCCCACCACGGTACTCGCTATATTCAGGGTACATATGTGATACACCTTGAATAAGAGACCTTGAAAAATATCCAATTATAAAATTGGCCACTTGTATACACTCCGGAGACTGTATCGTAATAACAACCCGAAATTTCTCCAAAAAGGACAAAAAATGTGGCACTTCAGGTACCATAGCACCCGTTGTACTAGCTCTGGTTAGCTAAAAATCAATAATGTTTATCTATAACAATATTTCATCATAAAATGGGTCACATGGATACACATTGGAGGCTGTATCGTGCTAACAAACTAAAAATTCTCCAAAAATGACAAAAATTTGGTACCTCAAGTTCCATAGCACTCGTTGTACTGGCTTTAGTGCGCTTTATCTCAATAGGATTCATCTTTTGGACGCCCTGAATAATATCCAATCTTAAAATTGGTCACTTGTATATACTCCGGAGGAAGTATTGTGCTAACAAACTGAAATTTTTCAAAAATGACTAAAGTGTCGTACTTAAAATACTATAGCACCTGCTGTACTAGCTGTGTTGAGCTGAAAATCGATAGGATTCATCTGTGAGATATTCTGAATATTATTCAATCATAAAATTGGCGACTTTTTGCACTCCGGAGGCTGTATCGTGCTAACAAACTGAGATTTCTCAAAAGATGACGAAAATGTCGTACTTCAATTACGATTTTAAAGATATGCGAATATAGTTTTTTGTATAATTCAATGTTATTTGATCTAATTAATTCTGTTAAATTATAAGGAAACATTATTTGATTGTTCTTATAATGAATAAATTTATTCAGCTCTTTAACTTGATTTCGAATCAATAAACATCCTAAAATTCTATATTCTGCGTTTCCTTCCTCTCCGCAATCGCACATGGGTGAATCTTCAAGATTAATTTTAAATAGATGTGACTGAACTAATGTGTGATTGAATCTGAGTCTACAAATTTTAGATATTACTACCTTATTCAATTGTGATTTTAGTAACCATGGTTTGCTTGGAATATCTGGTTGAATACTTTTATAAAAAAGTCCTTTCATCGAATTTTTATAATATTCGTTCCAACTGCTTAAAACCTTAGCTTTCGCCCACGCAAACATGTCTTCTTTTGAGCATTTATGATTGGACTCCTCACCCTCTTCTATGGCGCCTTTTGCCAGCTTATCTACTTCCCCATTGTTAGCTATACCACAATGAGCTTTAGCTCAGACAAATTTTATATGTTTCTGAGTTAGTTCCAAATCATGTAACGTTTTCACTATTTCCCCATTGGTGTTTTTGATTTTTGTTTTGTCTAATATGTTGTTTATATTGTTGATTTTTTCTAAGGCATTTCTACAATCGGAGATTATAACGAACTTGTTATCTAATTTTTAAATGTACTGTAGGGCTTCCAGTATGGCTATTCAATCAGCTGAGCATATAGAAAATTTGTCATTCAAACTGCATTGTCTTCTGATTTGGTTGACTGGATACCAGTAAGCGATACCCACTTGCGATCTAATTTTTGAAGCATCAGTGTATATCTGAAGATGATGTGGAAAAAGTGTTTGTATATCACCTCTAAACATTAAATTTCTTATCTTTTCTGGATATTCTGTGTAGTTTCTTAGATAATAAACCTTAGGGTTTTTTGTTTTTATTTCTATTTCTTTGGAAACAGGTAAGTATTGTGCATAAACTTCTATTATTGGTAAAGTTGCTTTTCTCCAATACCAATATTTTGTTGTTAAATCTAATGTATATAATTCATGAATCTTATTAACAGTTTACTCTGTTTTTTGTGTAATTTGGAAATTTATTTGAATGGTAGATATTGTCTTCTATACATTAGTGGCATTTCTACCACTTCTACATATAAATTACTAATTGGTGTAGTTTTCATTGCTCCTAGTGATAAACGCACACACTTATTTGTTACTATTTCCAATTTTTTTGGATGGGTTAGTGCTACTTGTGGATAAAATACAGACCCGTAATCTAAAATTGATCTGATGAAGGATCTATAAAATAAGAGAGATGTACTCGGATCTGCTCCCCAATTCGTATGGCTTACTGCTCTCAACACATTCACTCCTTTTTCCGCCCTATTTATTAAATATTCAATGTGATTTTTCCAAAGCAGTTTCCTATCCAGGATAATTCCCAGATATTCAATTTTCGACTCTACTTTGAATTCTATTTCGTTAATTTTTAAATTATATTGTAAGTTTCTTTTCTTGGAATAAATACATAGCTGAGTTTTCTTTGTAGATATATTTAAACCCTTCGCATGACACCATTTCTCCAAAGAAGTGTAACTCTTTGATAGTTCTGTTGATTGCAGAGTGGTATTTGAAATATTTCCTTGATATATCTACGCATACGTCATCGGCAAATTCCAGTACTCTAGTATTATTTCCTGCTATCTTATGCAAATCTGACGTATAAATTATATATAGCAAGGGACTTAGTATTCCCCCCTGTGGCAACCCAACATTAGCTAACCTAGGCTCTAAAGCCTGCTCCAGTCACAACGTCTTATCGAATCAGACAATTCGTGTCAAGTAAAATGGCGCGTGTGGACTACAAAACGTACGTCTTGCATGATTGAAATAAGGTTGTACGATAAGTCGAAAATTGATTCGACAAGTTGGAGCGTGTGGACAAACTTTGGTTGTATTGGAAATTGTTTCAGTATATTTCCGTAGAACGTATTGCATTGCTGGTTGCTTTCTGTGTACGTATTGGCAACTATTTTGCAATCGAAAATTTAAAAACAATATGTCAGATCTTCGTCAGTGCTCCCGAGAATTTTTCAGAGAATTTATTGAACTCTATCGTAATTTTCCTTGCTTGTGGCAAGTTAAAAGTGCCGAGTATAGTGATCGAAATAAGAAGTCACGAGCATATGAAATAATGATTGAAAAATACAAGGAAATTGATAAAGCCAGCAAACAAGGAGACAGTTACCAAAAAAATTAACTCTCTACGCACCATTTACAAAAAAGAACGCTCCAAAATAATGAAATCCACTAAAAGTGGTGCTGGTGAAGATGATATCTACAAACCAACTTTATGGTACTTTGATTTGCTTGAGTTTCTAAGTGACCAAGATCAAATAAGACAGTCGACAAACATTATCGATGATGAGGCACATCAAGATGAAAGTGAAACAGAGGTAAGTAATATCCATTTATTAATAATAAAAGTAAGTTTTATAGGTATTCAAAGCATTTTATTGTCCAAAATTATTTGATTCTCTTTCTATAACATGTAACACGAACTAATTAAAAACTAAATCATCCTGCCATGGGACTGAGCCCCCATTGTTAAAATAGCTACAGAACTTTTCTCTAACAATTTTTGCATTATTAAAAACTTGGCCTCTTCTTCCTCTTTGAATTGCATTAAAGTAGGGTCACACCTGTCTCCTAAGACAAGAGAATAATCTCCAGTAATATTCTCTCTATCCATACTTTTGTAATAAACTAGTCACCAGTGTAACTAACTAGACCTCTAATCCGTTGTACTAATCAAAATTAAAATGTTATAACTTGTATACCCCTAATTAAATCTGCTGTCACCACTCTAATAAAATCTAGACCCTTGTTCACTGAAATCCTTAATTCCGGATATGTAAGATAACTTGATCGAAATGCCAAAAAGTATCCCTACCTTCGATTCTACCAAATTCTGCCTCCGGTGCGCGGCTGAGCGTGTAAGGCAATCCAGTCCGATTGGTTTTTGCTAGGTTCGCCTGGTCTTAAAACGGATGAATCTTCCTTTGCCAGGACAGGGTTTGTCCTCCTCGTCTCGGTCACACGTCCACGATTGTTACTCTTCCAGAGGGGGAAATTTTTGGAGTAGGGGTGAGAGGAAAAATAATGTAGAACCTCCACGTTATACAAAAAATATATATAATAAAATCCTCATGTACAGCTATACATATATATTTAAAATTAAACTATAATCCCGTATGATTAAATTAATCCCAATTCCCTGGTATAACTCTACCTATACATATTTATCTAAAATTGGTTTATTATCAAACCTACTCCTGTATATCCTATAATTATAAAACAAAATCAAATTTATGAACAGAGTTCTCGTTTGTTCGGTGGTGCGGCAAAACTAGCCCTCTTATTGGCTTGGTCTTTTTATTAAAAAAAATGCGTGAAAGGCGTATGTTTGCTATATGCGTTTCTCAATCCTTCTATTCTCCGGTGTCGAGAAAAATAAATAACTATCACGTGTAAATACCTTTATATGCAACAATGATTCATTTTACATCGTTCGGTCGTCATTGACCTTCAGGGAACGAAAGTGAAATTTTTGTTCTATAAAGCAAAATTCTGATGAGCTAAGAGAAAACAATTTAAATTATTTATCGACACTGGCGTTACAAGTTGCGAAAGTCCCCAGTAATATAATTACCTACGATAAATTTATGCGTTTACGCTGGCAAAATAAGAAATAGTTTTAATTTATAATTTACGGCTGAACAAAAGACTGACAACGATATTTCTCTATAATAGATTGACTTATCAGCGCAATTCCACTGAAACCCGCGAAAATATGGAAAACATACGCTCCGGCCTCTCGGCAAAATCTTAATTATTCCAGTACACACGGTAAATTATATATTTGTCAGGACAATAAACTTAATCTGAGAGTGAGCAGCTATGTCCCGTCTCTTTGAAAAGATCAACAATCAACAACAAAAAATCTAATAAATATATTTGCTATCGCTACACCTTGTATATAGCAATTGACCTATACACCCAAGTTCAGAATCCAGCTCGACCAATAACGAGTAAATATATCACCAGTAAAAATTATCCCAATCTGAATTTAATTCAAAAACTGATTGCTTGACAAACGTCCTCCGTCTTGCCGGGAATTTTCTTGATTTTTTTTGTTACTATTTGTCGTGCCAATAAACGGAATCGTGCTATGTCGAAAGGCAATTAGCGTAGAGGGTAAGTTTTTTACCACTCGTACCGCTAACACTAAAAAAACACTAGTACCGTTCACCGTGGCAGGGGAAAAACCTTTCCCTTCGCGTGATCGACCCCCGGTACACACTCACTGCCGCTCCTGGTCTGTGTACACTCCTTTTTTTGTTTTCCCCCGACTTCGGTTTTGGGGTTTTCGTCGAGTTGCAAAAAACAGCTTTTGTTTTTTGAATCGTGCTAGTTTTTGTTATTGAAATAATTGTATTCAAAACAATTATTTCGCTTTGACCCAGTAAGATGTTTTTTATTTCTCTATTCTGTTTTGGCTTCGTATTGTTTTATTAAACATTATGTGTGTCACGTTCCAGTTGTTATTAAATGAAAAAAAAAATATGTTTTACCGTGTGTTCTGAAATTTTCTACCATAAAATTATCTTTTATGTATTCGTATTTATTACACTTTCTGGAGGTGAGTAATTTTGTGGAGATTTCTTGCGAAGAAAATTATGTAGTGCACAGTGTCAAAACAACCTTGTCAATGTTTTCTATCTTTAAATTTATAGCAGTGTGGAGGATTCGACATCGAGAAGCTAAAATGCCGAAAGTATTTTCAATAGTCCGTCGGGCTCTGGATAACGGGTAGTTAAAAAATCTTCGTTCTCTATTGAGTGTTTCCCTACTATATGGTTGATAAGATCGGGACGCATTGCAAAGGCCTGATCACCAACAAACGTATATCCAAGAATTTCATTAGAATTGGACATAGATTCAGGATTAGGAAGTTTTAGATCATTATTGCATAGTTTTTCATAAAATGTGGTATTAGCAATTACTTCACCATCAGAGATTCTACCATTCGTGCCAAAATCGCAGTAGATAAACTCACGGATCGCATTAGCTATTGCCATAAGAACTATGCTGTGCGTATTCTTGTAGTTAAAGTAATATGATCCGCTTCCCTTGGGAGGAACAATTCTGATATGTTTGCCATAAATACTACCCAAACAATACGGAAACTGCCATTTTTTTTTCAAAGTCGGCTGCTATTTCTAACCATTCCATTTCGCTTTTTGAAAACTAAAACAAAAGAAATTACATTAATTTTTCCTATAGGTATACCTAACTATTAAATACATGTTCTTATCGTTTACCTAGTTTTAACGATAAAATTGAATAAAATTTAACTTTAAATGAGTCAATGGGATTTTATTCGGCATCAAACATGCTATAGTTTTTTTTAAACATTTTCTCTACGGTTGTATTTTTATTTTCTTATAAAAAATTGTAATATTTTATTGTTTTAGGTTGACTTGGAATATCAGAGTTTTCCTGCCACACCATCTACCGGTCGACCATTTACTCCGACTAGCAATACCACTACCAGTGCCCCGCTACCTACCCACACTTTTAATCGCAAAAAGAAGATGGCCTCAAATAACAATGAAACAGCCGAAGTTATGTCTAAAATTAGTAAAAAATTGGAGTTATTGCAGGAAGATTCACATGAACAATTTGGAAAACATGTCGCTGATAGACTTTGAGCAGTCCATCCTGATCAACTCAAGTTTGCAATGAAACTTATATCTGATGTTTTATTTGAGGCAGACATATTATCCCTAAATAGATATTCCAAAATTATAACTGAAGACCAGCACCATCCTCCTCAACAGTCTCAACGAGAAACCAGACAGCAACACTTTAACCAATATGCACCACATTGTATCACCGACACCGAACCAAGTGGACAAATTCCAAGTCAAGGCTGGCATCAAGGATATTACGCAGCGATAATTCCGCCATAAACAGCATACCCAAGAGCTACAAATACCTCATGATACAACCACACAGGCGGAACATGCCAACACAAATTTTATTTCTTCCAATATTGAACAAAATCCGCGCTTCTCGTCATTCTATAACCACCAGCAAACACCACAAAGGAGCATCTTTTTGTAAACAACAAGATCGGCTAAGCAATTTTCACAACAAACGAACCAAGAACATCACTCACTACTTGAGATTGGCCAGCCTCAAGTCACTTCAAAGCAGATATCAGACGACACATCTCTACTTTCAGAAAAGGACACAGATTCTAATCCAAAAAATATTGCTCAGTATGTTTTAAATTTTAAACCCAATGAGGGTGTTCAAATACATGATAAACGTTTATAATTGAATTGATTATTATATGTAGTGTTCATGTATTTATTATAGAAGACGTTTTCATTTTGTACAATTACTTTTCTTTTTCAATAATGTTTAATTTATTTCTAAAATAAATGTATTTTAAAACTCACCTTCAGGTAGTTTTTTTTTGAAACCCTGTAGATAGCGTCACAAGTTTCCGGTATTATTTTACTCAGTGATTGCTTGGACATAATGGTGGTGAATTCCAAATCTTTGTAGCTTCTGCCTGTCGCAAGAAACCTTAACGTGGCACTAAGTCTCTCATGAACTGAAGTGTATTTTCTCATACAAGTGTTATGCCTTCGAATGTAAGGAGTAACAGATTTTAACAAATGATTGTAAGTTTCAGTATCCATCCTCATGTAATTACGCCAATCATCTGCTTCAAGTTCACGTAATAATCTGACATGAGAAAATGCATGTCTTTTTAACAACCATTCCCTCGACCATCTCAATCTTCGTTTTTTTAAATCTTTTTGCTTTTTATTGCAATGCAAGTAGCATAGAGCGACCAAAAAAGCGCTTCTTCCATGACCGAAAACGTTTCGAAACTAAAATTTGACCGATTAGATGGAAACGTATGGACGCGATATCTTTTGTACATTTTGTCGAATGTTTTGCATGAACATTTTATCGTTCGATAAGACGTTGTGTCTGGATCAGGCTTAACAATTCATTCTGTATCCTTACATAGATATTTCTATTTGAATATAATGAGCAGATTCTCGTCGTAAATTCTGATGGTAATCCTATATGTATCATTCGGTAGTGGAAAATGTCTAGTTTCACGTTATCGTAGGCACCTTCCATATCCACAAATATAGCAGCTAGAGATTCCTCTTCCGAGAAAGAAATATTTATATCTGAAACCAGTTGTCCTATGTTCTCATTTATCGAATACCCTTTTCTAAACCCAAATTGTGTTTCTGGAAAATTGTTGGGGGTCGACATATTGATCTTTTGGTCCTTTTCAATCTATTAAATTCAAATGATCATGACATTTATATTCTCAAGCCAAGTTCTGGAAATGTAGAAGATCTACTTTTCGCGTCTAATACATTCAAATGTGAATCCTTCAAAATTATCGATGGATTTCTGCATTGCTTTTTTGGTTGCGATACAACATTGGATTTTCCGGAAAAGGAAAGAAAGGAATCGTAAATTCATTATTAGACGATTCAAATTTGTCAAGTTTGGCCAATATTTTTTATAAAAAAAAATGCAAACAAAGAAGATATCGACAAAAATTGATTACAATTAATCAAATGTATTTATAAATGTATAAAATATAAAATAACACTGAATCAATTAAGATTTTAAAAATCTCCCACCCGCAGAAGGTGTAGCAGAAAACATTGTTACAGAGCATAATATCAGCTTCACACTTGGTTGGGTAACGAACTGACAGCAACAGATTAGGACTGGAAGCAACATCAACGTGGCATTATGCCCAAATTCACAGAAAAGAAATTAATTCCGGAAATATTGCTCAAAACTATTTGCTACAGTATAGAAAACATGGTTTAAAATGCACAAATTTATTCTCAAATTGTCATGGTTCTGAAAAATGCTCCAATATCGAAGAGAAAACCTACGAGAAAATTAATTATTCAGATGAAATTGTGGATTAAGAACCAATGCAGACTGGATATAATATTGGAAGCGAGGAAGGTGACGGTCTTGAAGATTTCGAAGATATGCTAGAATCAGGAAGGCTTGTAGAATCTAAAGATGAAAAAATGCCATCAAAGAGACAAAAACTAATAGATAAGTGTTTTAAATGAAACTCACGGTTCCTAGTTAATTCCACAATATAATAAAAGTTATTGAAAATTCTAAAAAATTGACAATTGTTTCGATAAATCAATATCATCGTCAGAATGACAGAAGTTACATTTCTTTTTATGTCTACCTGATGTTAGTAGTTATTTTTGGCTAGACCAAGAAGTGACCGAACTTGTGATTGACTTAATATATGTTTATAGAAAAAAGAAGAAGATGTGATATTACAAATATTGAAGCTTAGATATTATTAGCCCTATGGTGATATCCTGGATATCATTTTTCCAATTAAGATCAGTATATCTGTGCAATGATATAGAAAACCAGGAAAACTATATCTGCTTATCTTTACAATTATCACTTAAGAAGACAGTTTATTAGTGGAGAACTCCCTAGATTTAACTGTTCATTGACAACTTCATATTGTGGGTTTCTTGAATGTCTTCTTATTTCCAATTTTCAAGGAAATCCAGTTCATGTTTCTTTTCACAAATATGCAGCACTTCTAGTTTTGTGTTAGGTGTCAATGAATGATTGGTATCAAGTAGATGTTTTGCGTAGTGGGATTTATCTGGTTGTTTTAATCTGTATGCTCGTAAGTGTTCACTGTATCGGATTTCAAAATTTCTAAGGGTCTGACCCAAATAGACAGCATTACATTCTGGACATTTGAGTTATATATATATATATATATATATATATATATATATATATATATATATATATATATATATATATATATCTTACTTCTTTAATAGTGGTATTTTTGTTTTTACATTTAACAATTTTGTACTAACGTTACTTTCTGTTTTAAAAGAAACTGTTGTATTCGTTGCTGAAGATATTATCTTTGAAATATTATTAGAAATATTTCCAGCATATGTGATGGTTTTATAAGTTTTTATTTCATCAGCTTGTTTAGGAAATATTAGTTGTAATGCCACTTTTTCCTCTTTTTTACTAATTAGCTTATTTATCATATCTAATGGATAACCGTTGGATGTTGCTATTTGTCTAATTGTATTAATCTCTCTATCAAAATTATATTTGTTCATAGGAACTGAAAAAGCTCTATGTATCATTGAATTATATGCCGCTAGTCTGTGTGACATAGGGTGATTGGAATTGAAGGAAATTCTCACATCAGTCTGTGTTGGTTTTCGGTAAATTGAATAATCAAGTTCATTATTAACTCCAAGAGGACATATATACTGTCTCTTGAATAAAGGCCACTCTGTTAGCTACAAACGTTTTCCACTGATGAGGTGAAAAAGAAAGCCACGCAAGAGTAACTTGCGAATCTGACCAAGCGTACACAGAGTTAAAAGTTAAACGCTTAGCATATGAATTCTTAATAAAATTTAATAACTCTGTAAGCAGATATGCTGCACAAAGTTCTAAGTGGGGTAATGAAACTACTCGAAGAGGTGCTACTCGAGATTTTGCAGACATTAAGCGAGTTTGAATCTAATTATCAGAGGTTATATATCTGAAATAAATTACACAACCATACCCCTTCGTGCTAGCGTCGCAGAAACAGTGTATTTCTAGTCTTGAAAATAAGCATTCTTGGTAACTGAACTTGAGATATGTTGGGTAATTCATATTTGAATCGATCCCAAAGTGCAACAATGTCATCAGAGGGTTCATCATCCCATCCCAATTTTGATAACCAAAGCAATTGAATGATATATTTGGCCATAAAAAATAGGGGTGCTATGTACCCAATGGGTCGAATATTCTAGCTGTTTGTGACAGGATACTACGCTTCGTACATTTTGATTCAACAGAAGTGAATTTATAAGAAAAAACATCTGACCTGGGATTCCATTGCAATCCGAGGGGTTTTACGAATCTAGTACCTTCATTATCAAAAGTAAGAGGTATTTGAGCATCTCTTAGAGGAACAGCTGATAATAGTGCAGGATGATTACTTGTCCATTTTCCTAATTCAAATCCTCTCTTTTTAAGAAGCTGAATTAGGTCTGATTGAATATTTATGGCTGATTCGACGGAATCTGCGCCACTTACAATATCATCAACATAAATTGACTCCTTCAGTACTTCCGAGGCTAAGGGGTGATTTTTTTGTTCAAGAGTAGCTAATTCTTTTAATGTTCTAAGAGCCAAAAATGGAGCTGAAGAGTCTCCGAAAGTTATCACATTAAGGGTATACTCCTTAATTGCGTCTTTGTTTGAAAAGCGCCAGAGAAACCTTTGATATTTTCTATGTTCAGGTTTAATATAAATTTGACAGTACATTTGTTTAATATCACAGCTGAATACAACTGGATATGTACGAAAAGTATGTAAAATAGTCGATAAGTCTTCATGAAGCTTAGGACCAGTATATAATGTATCGTTTAAGCTTATCCCCTTTGTATCTTTGGCACTAGCATCAAATACTACTCGAATCTTGGTAGAGATGCTATCTGGCTTCAAAATACAATTATGAGGTAAATAATAGGCTGAAGAGAATTGACAATCTGAAGACAGAACTTCGGAAATATAATTTTTTTGATGATACTCATTTATAAAGTCTGAATAAAGAGTTTGAAGTTCGGATATTCTATATAATCGATTTTCCAGTGATTTGAAACGTCGGTATGCTTGAGTGTACGTATCTCCAAACTGAGTATTTGAGTGTTTAAAACGAAGTGGTACAACAGACTGTTCTCGGTAAACAGATGGTTTGTATATATTTTCACATTTTAAATCATCTGGGGATATATTATTAGAGACTGGAGGTTGCTCTATCTCCCAGAATTTTCTAAGTGTAAAATCGATTTGAGATTCTTAAGAAGCATGGCAACTGAGTAATGTATTTGGAGTAACACATGTGGTTTTACCCTGTAAAATCCATTCAAAAACGGTTTCAAGAGCAACGGGTTGAACTTCTTGACCGAAAACCCGAGAAGAACCTAAAATAAATGGTACAATTTCTGCTCCAACTAAAATGGCAATAGGACCAGGAATGTGGCATTGATTATCTGCAAGGGGTAGATTTTTAATATGTGACCAACCTTGCGTACTAAGAGTTAGTTTTGGCTGTTCGGAGCAGATCTTTGGCAAAACAATCGCTTCAAAAGTGAAGATAGGCTCAGGTTTACCACAAGGTTTGATCAGGCATTGGGTGAAACCTTTATTTTAACTAGAAGTTATATCGTTAATACCCTCAATAGGTGTCGAAAAGGTGTGACGTCGTAAACCTAAACGATTGACACATTTTTCAGATATGAAGTTAGCCATACTAGCAGTATCTAATAAAATTCTAACCTTTTGAAAGTTTCCCCAAGCATCTTTGATTTCTACTACGGCCGTTGACAGCATAACCGTAGAGTTGCTAAAACTATTTGTGCAAGCAGAACAATGAAGTGTATTAGTCGACTGAGACACATTTGGTGGAGGAGGTGAAGTTTCAATCGCTGAAGACTGCACATTAGTATTCAGATTATCAGGACTTAAACTAGAAGAGCTTGAACTTGAAGAATCTGTATCTAAGTTTTTTTTAAATGAAGTGTGCTATGATGGGGCAATCCACATGTTTTACACCTTGAAGAAGAAGGGCATTGCCGCACCGAATGGTTAGGACGTAAGCAATTGCGACATAACTTACGCTGTTGTACAACTGCTAGTCTATCATTAGGATTTTTTTCCAAAAAATGCATACACCGATATAGTGCATGAGAAGATGCACAAATGACACATATATTATTGCGTTGTCGGTCATCAATAGTATTCACATATGCCGAAGGCATACTAGATGTTTTAGAAGGATATTCAAAATTAAATTTTTTGAATTTTGAAGATTGAGAATTTTTATTTGAATTTGTATGTTTTTCTCTACTCAAAGATGAAGGACCCGTAGTTTGAAGCGATTCCAGAGCCTTACAATGCTGTTCCAAAAATGCAACTAATTGTGTATAGGTAGGCATATCGATGTTGCTATCTTTAATTTCGAAATTGGTTCTAGTCTTTGAATCTAATTTTTGTAACAAAATATTAAAAATAATGAAATCCCAAGAATCCGTATTAAATTTAAGAGCATTTAGTGCTGCAAGATTTTCTGTAAAAATATTTAATAAATGTCTAAGTTCTTTTGTAGTTGCCTTCTGTAAACATTGAACACTATAAATTTCATTAAAATAGGTTGTAGCCAAAAATCTAGTGTTTTGATATCTTTCAATTAGAGTATCGAACGCAATGATATAATTATTATCTGTCATTGGAATGGACTTGATCAAATTAAAAGGTTCATTCTTTAGCGAGGTTAGCAAATAATGAAATTTTTCTATGTTAGATAAACTTGTGTTTTCATGAATAATACTTCTATAAAGATCATAAAATGCAGGTCATGACTTAATATTGCCTTCAAATAAAGGAACATTTATTTTCGGTAATCGCATATTTTTGTTTTGATTCGAAGAATCGGCAGCACTAGAAATCACTGATGAATAATTTAATTCTGAAACCTTTGATTTAATCGCATGAAAATACTTATCTGCCTTAGCTCTAACTTGATCATTACTTTGGAACTCTGCATCAGTAGAAATTGAAGAAAAGATTACGTTATGATTTTCTTGGAATTCATAGTCAATTTTATCCACAAACTGAGACCTTACTAAGAAATTTTGTTTATAAAATTGATCATTTGTATTATTGAAACCATAACTATATATTTCCTCCAATCACGTCAGCGACACTTTGCGAAGCCTATCCAGTTTGGCTATTTTATTATCAACGTCCGCAGGCGGAGCCATTTCTAAATCATCTCAAAATGTTAAATTTTAATCTGCAAAATATCTTAATTTACACTGTTCTGTAAGAACGTCTTTTAATATATCTCAAGACAACGCTGAAATAAAATTTCCAAGATAACTATCAAAATTAAAATATTTATAAAAATTATCAAAAGCTGTATTTTGCCTCACAAATAAACGTAAACAAACCTCGATGGGGATTTGTGGCTACGATTGTACTGAATCACCGGTTAGTCGATACAAAAATGCGTTTGCGTTTCTAACAAGCTTATTTGTGGTAAAATGGAATTTATATACTTTTAAAAATTCAAAATTTACCATTATAAAATAACCTTTTAGCAGCGAGTGAAACAACGAGTTATCTTACTTGTCTTTTGATAATAAAAAAAATGTGAAAAGGTAATTAGCCCTAATGATGTTTTGAACTCAACAAAAACTATTGAAATGTGAAATTTTAACAAATTATACTAAACCGATATTTTTATGTAGCAAAATGAAAGGTATCTGTATCTGTAAAGGTTTGAAGGGTGGGTGGCCCCACAGCACTTAGGCCACAATTGGCCCATTGTGCATCCTTCTGAGGTTCAAAACTTCCTTCTAGCTCGTCATCCAACCTACTTCCATGAAGTAAGCGATAACGTCGCCTGAATTAAGTTCCCTCATATTGGCGTATGTTAGCCTGTGCTCGCCGCTCGCCGACTACTTGAAACCTAAACTGAGAGAGTGTCTGACATTCGCAAAGAATGTGTTCGACAGCCTCATCTTCTTGTTCACATCCTCTACAAAGTGGGGTGTTAGATAGACCCAGTCTGTGAAGGTGTTTTCGTAGGTGGCAGTGACCAGTCAGAATTCCCGTGGTTGTTCGTAGGTTCCGCCTGTTCATAGTCACGTATTTTTTGGCTACTTTGCTATCCGGATACTCTAGCAGTTCCTTGGCAAGCCTGCAGCCTTCTGCGTCGTCCCATCTACCCTTAAACTTATTGAGGGAGTGTTCCTTTAATAGGTCGGCCGTTGCTGACGCCGATAGACCAATGAAAGTGCCAGGTCCCAAGAGTTTTTGGGAGGCTGCCTTCCTGGCTAGCGAGTCTGCAATACGGTTTCCTTTCGATTTCTCATGGCCCTTGATCCAGCCTAAAGTGACCGTGTTGTTGTTACAGCCTTCGATTAAGGCCATGTGACATTCTAGTACTAGGCCTGATGTAATACGTGGTCTGTTCAGGGCTAGTAGTGTTTGTCTACTGTCAGTAAGGATGTATATATTATTACCTGTGGTTTTCCTTTTGGTAATCTCTTTAGCAGCGATGCAGATAGCAGTGAGCTCTGTTTGAGCAACACCTGCATTGCAGCCCATTGCCCATTTTATGGTTAGATTTAGGGATCTGGAAAAAATACCACATCCTGAGCCCACATTGGATTTAGACCCGTCTGTGAAGATGCGGATTGCGCCTTCTTCCAACAGGTCTTGTGAGTTGTTTTTGAAGATTACCTTGTAGGGCCTGTTGAAGGCATATCGCGGTGGAATCGAGTCCGTATTGGCCTGCAGCAGTGGGATCTCCCTGAGGGCCTCATGCCACAAGTTACGTCTCAGTTTACCAGATCCTACATCAGGTTGTATACCAGTAGAGCGCAGACGTGCCATGGTGATCAAAACAACCTCCTTGATGTATATGTCAAGGGGAGTGAGACGGAGGATTACCTCCATAGCTCTTGTTGGTGTGGTTATCATGCCTCCTGTTGTGTTGAGGCATGCTGTTCTTTGGATTTGGTCCAGATTACGGACGACTGTCAGCTGGTTTGCCTTAGCTCCCCAGGCAATCGCACCGTACGTTAGCATAGGTCTGATGATGGCAGTGTAGATCCAGGCAGCAACCTTAGGTGACATTCCCCATGTGCGGCCGATGTTTCTACGACACTGCTCATAAGAAATATATGCTTTTTTAAACTCTGTTTTCTAAGTGGGATTTCCACGTTAACTTACTGTCAAAGGTGACCCCTAAATATTTCACCTCTGAAGAGAAATTAAGTTTGGAATCTAGGAGCTTTGGGGCTTGATGTTTTGCAAGCTTCCTTTTATTCGTGAAGAGGACCATCTCAGTCTTTTTTGGATTTATTGACAGCGAATGGTCTCTGCACCATTGTTCTATGATGTTGAGGGCCTCCTGAATTAAAGCGCAGAGTGTCTCCTCGAATCTTCCTGTTAGCAGAATCACTAGGTCATCTGCGTATGCTATTGTGTAGAAGTTGTTATCATTGAGGTGGCTGACCAAGGAGTCTAAGACCATGTTCCATAGTAGTGGTGAGAGCACCCCTCCCTGTGGACAACCTTTTACAACCAAGCCTCTGATGGTTACATCATCTACACTGATTTTGATTGCTCTTTTTGAGAGCATGTTATATATCCAGCCATTCATGGTTTGGGGGATATTCTTGTTGGAAAGTGCATTTGTTATTTTAGGAAAAGTGGTTCTATCAAATGCGTTTTCTATGTCTATGAATACACCCAGGGCTGACTCCTTATTTTCCAACGATTTCTCGATGCGGCCCGCCACGAGATGAAGAGCCGAATCGGTGGACCTCCCTGGAGTGTATGCATGTTGATTTGGATGCAGTGGATTTCGTGTTATCACCACATCTCTTATGTATCGTTCGCACAGCCTCTCTAAAGTCTTCATTGAAAACGATGAAAGGCTAATGAGTCGATATGCTTTTGGGATGGAATTGTCCATTTTTCCTGGTTTTGCTATGAACACGACTTTGACTTCTCTCCAACCTTTTGGAATATACCTCAGTGCCAGTGAGGATCTGAGGATTCCTACCAGGTGCGGCATTAGGTCATCCAGGCCCCACTGAAGTAGGGCTGGTTAAATGCCGTCCGTTCCCGGGGATTTAAAGGGAGAGAAGCCTAAGATGGCCCACCTCAGTCTGCCCGCGTCGACGATCTGTCGTGATATATGCCAGTCATCATCCGTCGGGTATTGAAAATAGTAGTCCCTTTTAGAGGTAAGGGAACCTAACTGTTCTATCCAGGTTCGAATGACCAAAATGTTTCGTATGAAACACCGGAGTTTCTGGGAAACGTATAAAAATGGACTGTAGATTGAAAGACAGATTTACAGAAAAAATAGCAGTACTTATCACTCTCCTGGTCTTCACTTATAAAGGGCGCCCTTTTGCTGTTTGCCTCTAGATGAGTGATGCATAGCGCGAAAACCCCGTAAGAGTGTTATCATTGAAACTAATAGGTCGTAGACCGTAGCTAAATTTTTGTATCGACGTATACACTATCGATGTCGGTATTAATCTGTTCTACTCCTTCGTCGCCGTGGCAGTGCTTCTAAATTGACTATACAGCCTGTCCTTGCAAATATGTCATATACATTTTTGATTTGGGAAACAGAAATTAAAAATTATTATAGAGTATTGAACAAATATAAAAATTGCTCAAAGAACAGCCAAACTTCTGCAGTCTCTTTTTACTATGTTAAAGCAACCGGAGGATTTCCTCATGAAAACTAATAATATACAGTATCCCTTGTGAAAATTGCAAAAAGTAGTATGTGGGAATGACATCTCAAAAGTTGAAATCACGGTGTACTCAACATAAAAGCGATGCAAGGTTAAAAAAGCGAAAATGTGCATTATCAGAACATGTTATAGATGAGTTCCACCATGTTGATTTTGATAAAGTAAAGATTATTGATGTAGAAAGAAACTATAACAAAAGAAAATTTTTAGAAATGTATCATATTAATAACATTGAGGAACCAATGAATAGAAGGTCTGACATTGAATCACTTAGTAAGATTTATACATATTTGTTACATTTTAATAATTTCCACTCCGGAAACGAGGAGATTGATTCCCAAATTAGTGTTTTGAGTTGATTTTTGGCTGAGGTGGCAGGTCAGTCGAATGTTGACAATACAAACATTATTTAGTATTTCAGTTTAAAAAAGTTTTGTACATTATGGCCAGCACAGCTCATTTGCAAATGCAGATGATTTCCAAACAGTCGGACCTCAACGTGAGCGGTTAGGTACTTTTACAAGTTACAGCTCTTACATTATTTCTCCTAACCAACATTATTACTGTTATGGTTCATGTTTTATAATTACTATTGCTTTTAATGGAAATGTGGAAATGAACATCAGACGAAAGTGGAGATCGTCAGTATTTGCGGGTGGGTTTTGTTTGGTTTTTTTTATCTGACAATAGTTAATGCTGTAACGTTTCTAATTTTTTTTATATTCGAATTTATTTCCCAGTGCGGCCCTGTGTTACAAAATTTTCTTCGAACTGTGTAAAAGATCGTTTCATACTACCAATAAAAATAAAATTACCGGAGTATAATACATCTTTGAACGCCGATAAAGGTTTATTAGGGCTCAATCGGAATTCTCAATTGAAGGAAATGACAATTGAATGTATTTATAATACCGCCCTTAAAAGGATTATTATGGGGACACAATAGTTTTAGAATTACCTTCAGAGAACGAAAAGTACCTTTTTTGAAATTCTCGGTAGACAGTGTAATCTGTGTATTCACCGCCCGATTCGTTTTATATGGCTGTTATATGGCTTTTTGGAACTAATTTTATAGTTATTTTTCGGAAATAATTTCAAAGAGAAGGCTATCCATCCCCAAAAATCTCGTCACGAGAGCAGTGAGCAACCGATTCTCAACGCGAGTAGTTGAAAAACTTCTTGTAGTGTTAGCGTGAATTATCGTTCATTATTTAGTGCCGTTATCGAGATAGAGTCTACGAAAATTATTTGAGCGAAGCAGTGGTGATTTTCTTGGCTATTAAGATTAAATTATCGTATAGTACCAAGGTATCGGTATTTACTGTGTTCATAGTCGAATTAAATTTACCGGAGTGTATGTTTATAGTGATTATTACCTTCATTAGACTACCGAAGATTTCCGAGCGTCTGTGATCTGTTCCTTCACGCGGTGAGGGTAGCTTAATTATTACAAGTGTTATCATAAGTTTTTTAAATCGACCTAATCGAGAAACCACGCCTCCGGCGTTGTTGCAAGTATCTTCACTTGAGTAGTAATTTGGTGATTGGATGGAAACAATTGGACTCAGGTATCGTTAATGATTATTTAGTATCTCTCCTATCTGGAGTAATCGCACCCGTTCTTAGTCAATGGTGGAAAGATTAATTTAGTGTAACGCTATTCCTCTAACGAAAGAACTATACGGTCAGAACTATTTTATTACAATAACGTGTGTATTGATTACTAATATTGCCATTGTTTTAGAGAACCTTTGTTTATGTTTTATAGTATAATCGTTAGGAAATTCGGCGTACGTCAAATCTAGACTAAGTTATTTTCCCGATATTGACATAACTTTCACAAAGCCTATGTTTTTTGTTTTCAAGTAATTTAATAATATAATATACTACATTTTCTTTTTTAAATAAACGGAGAATAATTTCGTTTATAAACTAATTTTTTAGTTCGCAAACTCTGCGACATTGATCATTTGTGTATGTATATGATTTGTATATTATTTGTTTATGTATATATTAATTTTGTTTGCGGTACCAGTTTATGCATGAGCCCTTCTTGTAAATATTTTTGATGTTTCGTTCACTGACGCTGGTAAAACCTGTTAATAAACTGGTTAACCTAATAAAACGCGTTTTAGTGAGTACTTCCCTAACCTCCACAGATACAATACCAAAAATACCTCACTTTTTATAATTTCTCGTTTATCGCAGTTTTTGAAATTTTTCCTGATAATTAATATTTCTGGCGCCCTCTAATTACCTTTCCAATTGATTAACGTTCCGCAAATAAACCCACGACCCTTAGCTCTCCAACCAAAACAAGAGTGCCGTTCGCATACGTCTTAATTGTTTACCGTCCAGTATTGTTCCCAATAAAATCGCTATCTTGGTCCCACCCAAGGAAACTTGAAAAAAATTGATACCGAACAATTAAGACGGTAACAATGCTGGAATGGATTTACAGTTTGGGAATACCGAATGTGACAGGTTTGAGTGTTCACTGACTGTTGACTTATTTCGTCATCCCAATTTTCTACATTTTGCAAAAGACAGGTGGCAGCTGTTTGACAATAGTATGGATAAATTCATTAGTCTAATTTTTCAATCTTATCGTGATCGCAGGTGTGGTCATTGATCTATTACTATTCTTCTTTAAAGTTTTCACCAAGCACCCAAAAAAATATAACAGAATGTCTTAGAAGTTTGGATTTTTATTAAACAATTTTACTTCAACCTTGCAATCGCCCCCCGTAAACACTACTTACCGACATTCAGTCGATTTCACGTTGAAATAGATATTCAATAAAATCATTTCATTTATTGTGTACGTCTTTTGGTTTTAAAAAACAAGAAAAAAATCCTGACTCTCATTATGTGTAGGTGAGGAACTAGATTTAGTCGACATTTTTGTCTTTAGTGGATGAAGGTTTTCCTGAAATTTGTGAAATGTGGGTTTAATTTCAAATCAACAATACAAGTCGTAATGATTTCAAAAAACATTTTCATTATTAAATTAACCGTTTTTTTTCTTTTCGGTTTATTATAGCCTTTGAAAATGGAGAAAATGTTCTTCGAAAGCTTAGGTAACGTACGAATTGATTCACTTTATCTTTAGCCTGTGAAGTTTTTTTGGCTGCTATCCCCACGAGTTTGAGGGTTTTTCAAAAATACCACTCTCCATCAGAATTTGCGTCATAATGTCCAACGCCCCGCAATACGTGCAGAGATCGCTATCAGATCTCCTGAATCTCGACAGATACGCCCTAAAGCATCGCGACCTGTGATCATTTGCGAGATTAAGTAATCAACACGCCGATGCCCATACCTCATCCATCTGTCAGGATTCGGTATCAGAGACTTTGTCCACTGAGACGTATCTTAGCATAACGTAAACTAACAACTCACCTAACCTAACTAGCAAAACTCGCATAAAACGGACAAATATCAGTGTTTGATTCATTCATAATATGTTTTAATAATAAAAAACGTATCAAAAATATTTTTTTTATTATTCGCGTATAAAAGAGACTTCATTTTAACATTGTTTAAAGTGTCACAATGAAGTCTTTTGAACACTCTTTTAGTATTTTTTAGTGTCGTACAGTTGGTAATTGTATGTTATATATTTTTCTATTTGACATTTGTTTTTAACCTTGAAATAAATTATAGAATGGTCTAGCGTTGTTCTAGCTAGCAAATTATTATATTAAATGGTCTTAAAGGTAAATTTCTATGAATTATATATTAAAAATATTAATAAATAAAGTACGATAACGTTTATTCATCAATGATTTGTCACTTGTTTATTATTTTTATAGTGTATAGGATCAATATATAAAGTATACATAACATTGAATTTTTGGGATAAATTACCAGATACGTACACTTAAAATTGTTTACCTTTACCCTGACGTCATTAATATCTGATAACATAACCGACATAATTATTAAGTGGCATCTCTTTCTATTAATACTGTTGTTAATGGAATTGTCGACATGCCGTTGTTTGCCTCTTCGGTCATGAAATTTAAAACATTCATAATTATTTCACGACACTGCTCACTCAACTTTTTGTGAACAACTTCACTTTCTGGAGTCGCCATAACAAGTTAGTATTGCACAACCCCGGTAATCACACTTTTCTCTGAACTGTACTGTCGAAACGAAGCTTACGAATTCTGCCAGCGAAGTGAGCTCTTGCAATCCGCATATGTCTTTGCTACGGCGCATCGAACGTTGCCAAACTTCCGACTGCCAAAATTAATTTGTCAACCTGTAATAAAATATTCGGTCTTTCGCAAAGGTATTTGGTTTATGCTGAAATTCGACTGTGAGTTTCGACATTCTCCAGCTTCTAGTATTTCACGGTAACATTTACATTTTGAATACCGCGTTTATATATTTGTCAATTTTGTTTATTCTTTTAAATTGTTCCATAAAAGGAGGATTTGAAGTTTTTATTATTATTTCTCATTTTTCACTTCACATACTTCATAAAATGAAATTTCAATTATCATTAATCGTTCCTATGCAGGTAGCCGACGAGTAAACATCGCTTATCGGTAATTATACCTCATTAAATTCAAACGAGTTCTTTTCTGTGTATTGTTAAAAGTAGTAAGTAATTAACAATCATTATGTGATTTTTTCAATACTTGTGATCGATGCTATGAACAATTGAACATAATTATTTCCAAAAGTTTTACAAGTGAAGACATTTTATTTTCATCGGTGGCGTAACATCAAGTCAGGTAACTTATTTCCTACAAAATATTTTCAGGGATCCATTAGGGACCCTTGTCTTTCCTTTTCATTTGTATTGGCTTTGATATCAAGGGCCACTTACAAAATGAATAATAATCAATCCCAATCAGCTTCATACTCTCCTCCCCATAATTCACCTAATGCTACAAAGTCGTATGTTGCTGCTGCATAAACAAAACCTTCCACACCAACCTTCCCTAAAAGAGAACAAGCAATCATCATGCACACCATAAACAATAGCACTCTCTTTGAGTATATAAAAGTCGTAGGAGAAATTGTAGCCCCCAAAAACGTAACATTTGCCTCTAGAATCTCAAACAATGACATATACACCTATTAAAGCTCTACTGCTGTTATCGATAGACTTCTTAAAGAACACGATAGTATATATATATTAAATCTAACAATATACATATTCGAAGGCTTATCACACCTGCCAAACAAATTCTGATTTACAACGTTTCTCCCACTATCCCTCACTCTCTTATTAAAAAAGCTCTAAAAGACATCGGCTTACAGCTAGCCTCTCCTGTTTCATTCATGAAATATGGCGTACCGGATGATAAATATTCTCATATCATGAGTTGCCGCAGAATAACATATATTATACCAGAAAACGACAACTTTACTCTCCAAACATCCCTTTTAATTACTTTCGAAAATACTCCTTACAGAATTTTTGTGTCCGCGGATAAACTGGAATGTTTCTTATGTAAACTCCCTGGACACACCGCCGATTCTTGCACCAATGCACCTAACACTGAAATTCAAAATCCACCACCCCCATCTCCAATAGTGCAAACAACTACTACACACTCTGACAATCTTCCTGTATCTAACACTCAGAGTATACCTGTCGAAGATGATCAACCCAATCTGACACTTATCGAGCAAGTAAATTTACCTGTAACTCAAGGACAGGAGAGCAACCTCGAAACTCCCTCTCAGCTCTCACCGATAGATACTCCGACCGACAACTAGATGTCCCCCTTTATACACAATATCTCAAACTCAATCAAACAGCATAAGAAAAAAACGACCGGAAAAGAGGACTTTAAACGCACACTCACTACTTACTCTACTATACAAAAGCTATGCAAAAACAATTCTACTCACCTAACACTGACTGAAACACAACTCACCGCTTTCCTAGAAAACTCATTTGGCTCATCAGACCCATTGAACGAAGCTCTCTCTTTCACAGCAAATATACAAGGTCTACTAAGTGACTTAACTCTTATGTACAACATAACCAAAGAACGATCTCTCAAAAATCGGTTGACTAGATTACAGAAGAAAATGAAGCATCAACTAAACCCTGAAGATTCGTCTGACGATAAGAGCTACACATCAGAAACTCAAACTGACGAAGAGTCAAATAATCCCACCTCTTAATTAGCACAGAACTCGTTAGAACCATCAGTCCATATTAACAATATCACTATATACAATAATAATCTTCAAGCTAATCCAATGGAAATGTGATGGATTTTTTCCCGCCTGGAAAGAATCCAACAGCTCATATCCAATGAAAACACTCAAATCCTGTGTCTCCAAGAAACAAATGCCACAGTCTCGAAACTTCCCCACCTAAAAAACTTTGAAGGCTACCATTACATACGCAATAATTGCAGTAGAGCCAGTGGCGTTACTTCGATTTTCATTTCTAATGACATATTTTCATCCCTTCTTCCCCTTAATACCGACCTTGAAGCTGTTGCTGTAACTATATGGGTCCCGAATAAATTAAATGTGTGCAGTATATACATTCCCCCAAACAATTGTCTAAAAGACGAAGAACTAGTAAACCTCATTTTTCAACTACCTCATCCCTACGTTCTAGTAGGAGATTTCAATGCGCATAATAACTTATGGGGATCCAGTTCAACATATGGTGAGGGTCAAACAGAAATGTAATAAACTGTACAAATGCCTTCCTACTAAATACAGGATCCAATACACATCTTAACTTCTCCTCTGGTTCTTTCTCCGCCATAGATCTCAGTCTATGCGATCCTAAATTAACTCCCACATTAACTTGGCGTACTGTTGATGATTTACATGATAGTAATCATTTCCCTATCGTTATATCTTCCATTGCCTCTCAAAACCCAAAAATCTCAACCAGGACTTTCTGGCGACTAAACAACAATGCTGACTGGAACAGTTTTACATCACAAACAGAAGATGTCCTACATTCTCTTAAGTTTTCCGAAAGCGTTGATGATAATAAGCTGTCAGCTGCTGAATTACATGTAGGTAAAACTAATATATCCCATCCTAAGAAAAGTGTACCTTGGTGAAATTCCTCTTGTAAACACGCTGTACAATAACAAAACATAGCATTAAAACTGTTCCGACAAAACAATACCCCTGAAAACCTCATTAATCTCAAAAAAGCCAGAGCGAAATCTAAATTCATTATCAAACAAAGCAAAAAATCCCCCTGGAAAAACTATGTTTCGTCAATAAGCGAAAACACAAATCCCAGTCAAGTATGGAAAAAGATCACAGGTATACAGGGAAACAAAACCAATAATGGAATTTCCCATCTTGTTTCAAATGATACGGTAATAAATAATGACCATGAAATGAAAATTTCGAAGCAAAATTCCGAAGTAGGCTACACCCAAACATTGCAAATACTTATACTAATACCTCTTTATCATGCCCAATTCCATCAAATCAAGATATAGACTCACTCAACCTACCTTTCTCTCACCAGGAACTTATTACTGCGTTAAAATCGTGCAAAAATTCCGCTGCTGGTCCTGATGACCTGCCATATATTTTCCTTAAAAAACTTGATTTCTTAGGTCAACTCAAACTCTTAGAACAGTTCAACTTAATTTGGACATCTAACGTGTTTCTTAGCCTCTGGCGACTATCCATTCTAATTCCCTTGAAAAAACCTAATCAGCCGACAACCTCCCCCAAGTCCTATAGGCCCATTTCATTAACCTGTACAATGTGCAAAGTCATGGAAAAAATTATCAATGAAGGATTGATATGGTATTAAGATAAATACAACATTTTATCAGAAGACCAATCTGGATTTCGGCGGCACAGGTCAACAGAGGACAATTTGATAATGTTGCAAACTCATATCTCTACCACTCTATACAACAAACTATATTTGCTACATTTGATATAGAAAGTGCATTCGATACAATACACAGAAATGTCATACTTGAGAAATTATCCCATCACAATATCAATGGAAATATATTCTTTTTTATCAAAAACGTTTTATCGCTTAGATCCTTCAAAGCATCTGTTAATGGTATCCTTTCCTCAACATTCAATCAAACCGACGAATTACCCCAAGGCTCTGTACTCAGTCCCACCTCTTCAACCTCGTAACAAATGATCTATGCTCTGATTTCTCTGTTCCTATTAGATGCACGATGTATGTCGATGACTTAGTATTATATTGCCACGGTCAGTCAGTGTCCACTACCTCCTCTATAATTCAATCCGCGGTAAATTTCCTGCAACAAGATAAAATTATTGGGACTCTCTCTATCCCCAACAAAATCCAAAGTCATCAATTTTAGTATGTCTTCAATAAACTCTACCCCTAATATTTCAATCAACAACGTCTCCCTTCTGGTTGTAAATCACTGCAAAATATTGGGTATGATATTTGACTCCCGTCTCAAATGGAAAAAACATACTTTAGATACAAAAAGTGAAGGATACAGACGACTAAACATCATAAAAACCCTTTCTCACTTCCAGTTGGGCGCTGACGAAACTTCTTTCTTAAAAATATACAGATCCCTTATCCGATCTAAATTAGACTATGGCTGCTTCGTATATATATATATATATATATATATATATATATATATATATATATATATCTGCATCTAAATCACATATCAATGTCTTGAACTCGGTACACAATACAGCGCTTCGCCTGTCTCTGGGGGCGTTTAGGTCTAGCCCGGTAGAAAGTCTCTACTGCGACATTTATTACTTAACTATATTATCTCGGTATCTTCCAATCCCCTTAACCCAGTATACAGCTTGTTTACCACAGAATATCTCAACATCCTCAACCATAAGACCCTTACCTTCACTACTAAAAACAATGCCAATCAAATTTGATATTTCTCAAACATTTCCTCTACCTCTTCCCTTAATGCCCCCATGGACGAAAAACATTCCTCGTATCAACACATCTCTCACAACTCTGAATAAAAATGAAACACCAAACGATCTAATTAAAAAAACTTTTCTGGATATAATATACCGAAATGAATACGATTTAGTACTATATACTGATGCCTCGAAAAATGAAACAGGAGTCGGTTGTGCCGTAACAACATTAGATTCTCCCATCTTCTCTTCCACAATATCATCAACTCATACTGTACATACCAGCGAGCTCTATAGTATACTTCAGGCCTTGAAACATATTTCCGCTCCTAATAAAAATGTCTGCATATGTACAGACTCACTTGCCTCTATACACTCCAACTCTCCTTTTCCCAAAATATAACAGTTACCAGTCTATGGACACCATCTCACATTGGTATAATGGGAAACGAACTAGCTGATCAACTAGCTAAAAGGGCCACAATTTTAAACTATTATGCAGATAACATCCAAATTGCATCCGATCTCAAGCAAGTCATGAAGCATAAGATCAAATCTCTATGGCAAAATCATTGGAACTCCATCCCAACAAAATTGCGAAAAATTCAACCCTCATTAAGCCACCCTTACTATATTGGAGCTTCAAATCTCTCAAGATAAGACCTAGCGGTGCTGAAAAGACTAAGAATCGGTCACACTAGATTCACTCATGGCACCTTATATCATCCAACAATCGGCCATTCTGTTCAACCTGTAACTGCATCTACACCGTTGAGCACATTATTCTAGAATTCCAGCAGTACACAGCTAGAAGACAACAGCTCAAACTCAAAGGAAGTCTCCAAGAGATACTCGGAAATCCAGATAATGTCCCCTCCGTTCTCCAGTGCCTGAAAGATGTACACCTATACCACAAAATATAATATATTTATTGTATACTTTTACTGTACCTGTGCGAGTGGCCTTTGTAGCCGAGCACGTTAATCGCAATAAAAAAAATAGTCATTAATAGAATACATATCTATACGTGAGATATAAAGCATAAAGGGCCTTTCAAAATTGAAATAGGTATTAACATATTTTCTAAAAATCAAATTAAAGCATGTGAAATTATAATTACATGTAGAGTACCTATGCGTTTAATGATTACGTTGAAAACTAATATATTATTTCTTGCTTTTTAACGTTATGATTTTTTTACTACTGAACTCAGTACCAAAATACAAATAAGCTTCGACGATAGGTGAACTATAAAAATTATTTCGCATTTAACTATTTTTACATCGCTTGTTTAATAGGAGAGTGGCGAATGTGTGTGGGAAAGTGTCGTTTAACAATAACAATAAGACCATCCTTATAATGCAATTGCTACTCATTCTGTTTCACATCGCGTAATTTTGTTTTATATTCAATTTAAATATTTAAAGTCCAATGGCCTTTGGCTCTTTTATTAGACAGTTTATTTACAGATCTTGAATCACGTTAATAAAATTAAAAGTCGAGCTGGTTTTAATGAGAGAAAATATATAGGTCGTTCTTGCAATGAGACAATATTGTACTGTTAAATGATAACTTACTTACTTTAATAGTAACTAACCTTAGATTAAGGTTAAGGTAGTAGAAAGCTGATAGGAACGGTATACAAATTAAATTAGGTATATCCAAAATCCAAAATAATTTCTGTGTCTCTGATATGTTTTTACACTGCTGGGCAAAAACAGAAAACATTTAATCGGGTAACTTGGTGCCATCGTTTCTTATTCAAATGTTACCCTTTCCGGTTTGCTAAAGTCAAAAATTAACTTTCAATGCCACTTCAAGTGACTTCTAAAGATTCTCTCATACATAATCATAAGTGATGAGAATTGCATCTATATCTTAAATACATTATCTATGATCAGATTGTTCACTTCAGTTAAAGCTGCTGATTCATTCAATATTACGTGGGTATCTGTTAACATTTATTAGTAAAAATAAAAGTATCGACCAAAGGTGGACTATTTTTAACCTTAACCTAACCTAACCAATATTTTGTTTGTTGAACAATGTGTTGTGAGGTAAGCAAAATTATTGAGATTATTGCAGCAATCTTTTTCTCTAATTTTGATTAAATATTATTTGCGAGATATTCGCGTCTAATTGTTAAATGGAGGTTCAAGAGACTCAAGTAAAATTGCAACTGTTGGAGATGATCTCATTTTGCTCGTATACAAATCCGTAGAACATTAAATTGAATGCGATTTACCATATGTAGATTTGTATTGCTGGCAGAACCCTACAAACTCGATCAATAGCCTAAAATTGAGCGGATATAGACATTAATGAAATTGCAACACTAATACCAAACTGTAATTTAGAAACAAATCTTAACATGTTCATCTCTTTTTCACATCTACATTTGGTATACTCACTATGTTTCTTCCATAACAACTTACTATCCAGAAATAGGCGTAGATATTTATATTAATGTTTTAAATGAAACTTATTGTTTCTACTTAATTCCACAATATATTGAGAACATTCTAAAAATTCTAAGATAATTGACAATTGTTTCGATATTAAATATCATCGTCAGAATTACAGAAGTTCCATTTCATTTGAAGCCTATCTGATGTTTAATAATTAGTTTGGCTAGACCAAGAAGTCACCTACCTAGTGACTGACTTAATATATTTTGATAGAAAAAAATATAAAAAAGAAGAAGAAGATGTGATATTGCAAATATTAAAGCTTATATATTATTAGCCCTATGGAGATATCCTGGATATCTTTTTTCCAATTAAGATCAGTATAACTGTGCAATGATATGGGAAACCAGGAAAATTATATCTGTTGATCTTTACAAGTATCACTTAAGAAGACAGTTTAAAAGTGGAGAGCTCCCTAGATTTATCTGTTCATTGACAACTTGATATTGTGGGTTTCTTAAGTGTCTTCTAATTTCTAACTCTCCAAGGAAATCCACTTCTTGTTACTTATCACAAATATGTAGTACTTCTAGTTCTGTGTTAGGTGTCAATGAATGTTTGGTGTCAAGTAGATGTTTTTCGTAGTGGGACTTATCTGGTTGTTTTAATCCATATGCTTGTAAATGTTCACTGTATCTGATCTCAAAATTTCTAAGGGTTTGACCCAAATAGACAGCATTACATTCAGGGCATTCAAGTTGACATATTCCAGACTTCTTTAATGTGGATATTTTGGTTTTTACATTTAACAATTTTGTATTAATATTACTTTCTGTTTTAAAAGAAATTGTTGTATTTGTATCTTTGAAATATTATTACAAATATTACCAGCATATGTGATGGTTTTATGATTTTTGATTCCGTTATTTTGTTCAGGAAATATTAGTTTTAATGTCACTTTTTCCTCCTTTCTATTAATTTATTTATTTATCATATGTAATGGACAACCGTAGGATGTTGCTATTTGTTTAATTGTATTGATTCCCCTTATAAAATCACATTTGTTCATAGGAACTGAAAAAGCTCTATGTATCATTGAATTATATGCTGCCAATTCATGTGACATGGGGTGATTGGGGTTATATGGAATAGTTACATCAGTGTGTGTTGGTTTTCTGTAAATTGAATAATCAAGTAGATTATCAATTCTTTGAATTCCTAAATCAAGGAAATTGATTGAGTTATTTTCTTCAATTTCTAATGTAAATTCAATTTTTGGATGTAAATTGTTAATATGGTTGAAAAATACATCTAATTGTCGTTCACTACCCATGAAACAAGCTAATATGTCATCTACATATCTATACCAAAATAAGACATTTTTTGAAACATTACTATCAAAGATTTTTCTTTCTAAATTGTCCATAAAAATGTTTGCAAAATTGGCGATATAGGGCTTCCCATTGATAAACCTTGATTTTGAATATATATCTTATTGTCAATAGTGAAATATTTCTGATTAATACATACATCAAATAAATTGAGTATATCCGATATTATTCCTGGATTAATATTTTTATCTTCTAGTAATTTTCGTACAACTATTAGACATTCTTTAGGAGGAATTATAGTGAACATATTGGTAACATCAAATAAAATTAGTTTAGAATTATCTCGCAATTTAAATGCTTTTAATTTTTTGATTAGTTCTATTGAATTTTCAATTGAGTATTTCGATGTATAATCGTAACTATTAAGTATATTGTTAAGTTTTTTTGCTAATACATTATTAGGAGTATTAACGTAAGAAACTACAGGTCTAATTGGTTTCGTTATTTTATGTAATTTAACGATTCCATATAATTGTGGAGAATGAGGATTTTTATAAACGATGGACTTCTTTTCGTAATAATTTAAAAGATAATTTGAATTATTCACAATATCTCTTAGAATTTGTACATTGCTAGATTCTATAAAGTTATATATCTTTGAATTATAATCATTAGTTGTCAATATGAGAGTGGCGTTCCCCTTGTCAGATTTTGTAACTGATTATTTGATCCATATAGTCCAAATATGTTGTCAAATTTGCTTTCAAGTCATTCCATCTTTTACAAGTTAAAATGTTTGCGCGATTACCTGACAAATTGAAAGAAATGCTTATTATAAAATAATCCGAACCTAAAGTTTCTTCCATGATTTTCGAATATAAATAGGATACTTGATTAGGAGTAGCAAAAGTAAGAAGTATTTTCTTGAGACCTGTGTACTCGAGTTGGTTTACTATTATTGAGACAGATTAGATTGTAGTGATCTACACCATCAATCACTTTTACCCTGTACATCACCCTAGTGGGATTTCCATGAATTATGCACAGATAATAACCTTACCTGAAAATTGTAAAAAAATATTTATCCAGTTGTTGACATTAACAGTATTTGCGTTCGATGATTTAAAAATGTTTACTAAGGTTATATTTGAGTCACTGATTTCCATTGCACAAATTTCTATACTAGCGTTAAAAATTTTTATAACTTCTATATCACTAAATTTAATATCTTTTTTGATATAAGTGTCCCACACCTCCGTAACCATCTTCCACACCTTTTTTTGTGGAATAATGACCTTGAAGAGAAAAATGATGAAAATCAATTACTTCGTATCTTTCAAACCAACAATCTTAAATAGGTTTAAATACCTTTTTCTGTCTCGAAAATCAATTACTTCTTATCTTTAAAAAAATGTCAAATCAGTAGACTCACTTTTCAACAAACCCCGTTTCCTAACTTCTTAACTTAATGCTAAAGTCTTGTTTTCATGAATTCAGTTTTTTTAATATCTGTCACAATATTTCTGACACGATATCACAATGAATCCAAATTATCCTCTATTTTATTTTTTTAGCTTCCTCTAGCTGCGAATACCTATATTATAACTATATTGAATAAAAATTCTATCTAATTATAATTTTATTAATTTTTCTATTAAATAATATAAAAATATATTAACGCTGACGTTGCATCTTCTATTTTTGTTGTGATGGAAGTTTCTACGCCTGTAACTTACTTATACTGTTTTTACTATGTGGTACTGGTACCTAAACTAAAAATGATTTTTTCAACTTTAAGTAGTTTTTCACTGTAATACACCTAGTAAATGTGCTAAAAAACATATGTTCTTAAAAGCTAAGCTTTATTTGAGTAATTTTTGTTTAACACTGTTTGAGGTATCTATTAAAATAAAGTAGTGGGTAGTAATTAAATGTTTTTTTGAATAAACCGCTGTAACTCCTAAGCAACGGAACGGATTTTAACAAACTTGGTCTCGTAGGAAGAAGCATTTATTATTCCATCAAACCCATCGTACCTGTGACATGTCTAACTCTTAGTGATGCCGCTGGAGCACGTTTTTGGATATAGTAACAGAAAATTGGAAGATTCTCTAAAACATTAAATGCAATAATATGATTTTTTTCCATATAAGGTAGTGAAATGACACCTAAATAGGCTAGTGATAACGGTATCTCGATATTTCATTCCTAGCATTAAATATCGAAAAAAGAAAATTTAGTTATCATGAAATTTGAAAAAGACACTATTACACTGGTAATTATTCTTATTTATTTTTATTTTTTTCAAGATTCAATGATAGAACTTCATAATTTTATAATTTTTGAATAATAAAACTATTCTTAGTTTAAATATTTTAAAGAAACGTGTAGACACATAAGAATAAAAAGCACCGATTCCGTAATATAACTATTGGCTCTTTAAATGCTCAAACTTTCTTCCATCACTCTCAATGCATTGTTGAAGCCGCTCGTACGTGGACATTACAGCAGCTTCAATTTTTTCCCTTGAGAGGCTACGAATGGCCTCTTGTATTCGTACTTTCATGTCGTCTCTCGTTGTTGGTGGATTTAGGTAAACAATACCTTTTAACCGACCCCATAGATAGAAGTCCAAACAGGTGAGATCTCGGGATCGGGGTAGCCATGGAAATAGATTTTCTCGTCCAATCCACTTCTGGTGATATCTTCAATCTAAATGTTTGAACTAAGAATACTTTCATCACTTAAAAATGATAAAATTACGAAATTCTATCATTGAATCTTGAGAATAGTTACCGGTGTAATAGCGACTTTTTCTAATTTTATGAGTACAAATTACTTGAGTTCACCAAAAAGTA
Organism: Galeruca laticollis; assembly: GCA_963921935.1. Lineage (NCBI taxonomy): Eukaryota > Metazoa > Arthropoda > Insecta > Coleoptera > Chrysomelidae > Galeruca > Galeruca laticollis. The sequence goes on from OY998183.1 coordinate 66,115,994, forward strand.
GTGAGAAAAATATAGATAGAAAAATGTGAAACATTTAAATTAATTTCCTTCCATTGTATCGTAACAACGTGAATATGTTAAAAGTCTATCTTTATTTGTTTGAGCGTAAAGAAACATATCAACTACAGTAAACTATCAAACAATAATAATTAAAGTTATTATAGATTACGGGCAATGAGTTCCGTTCAGTTTTGCTTCAGTTGCGACTGCATGTTACCGCTTGTTTTACAGTTATTTACTATAATCAATGATTTCATTCTTCATCACACAAAATAATCGTAAAATTATGATTAACCGAAATACGTGCAACGATGGAAATTAGTCTACGCATTGTGATCTTTTGAAATTCTATAAATCGAGCATATTTCTTGGCAATGAGAATCAATGTGAAAACATGAGAATTCAATATAGTGAGAGAATGGGAGACAAATGTGTAGGTAGTTAAACCAATTATGGACAAAAAATACCACTTAAAATCATCAAATACACCATTTATCCACTAGGCTAAATTCAAAAAATGCATTTGGGTTGTTTTCTGTTAACTATATACTATTGATATTGGTGACTTCTAAAGTTTGTCAAAGCTTTGCTATCGAAACACTATACTTACCGAGCTTGTGACCGCTATGCGCGATAGTTCTCACATTTGGATTTGTCTCCCTTCTTATGAATACTTGTCATATATGAGATTTTCCATTCTTCTGGGGTTTCGGCTAGACTTTTTGGAATAACACCGTGAGTTGCTCATAGAGTTTCTTTGTGCCGTATTTTAGGAGTTCTCCTGGAATATCCCCTGGTTCTGGCGCCTTTCCATTTTTTAATTATTTACATACGTTCCTTATTTCTTCCATTTTCAATCTTACTGGGGATCCTTGTATATTAATATTCTGAGTATTATGGGCTTGATCGTCTTGGTCTTTAAATTTTTCACGATTTTCGGTTAATTACAGTTTAAAATACTATTCCCAATCTTGTGGTTTGATGCACGATATTATTTCTTTTCTTTTATTGCTCCGTAGATTTTTTATTATTCTCCAACTTTTCGAGCAGTTACTTCATCCTAAATACGTATCGATTCTTTGGCAGTATCTTTCCCAGGCTTCGTTATTCTTCTGACATATTTTTTTTCCTAACTATTGCTTGGGCTGCTTTGTACTCTACTTTGTCTTCGGTTTTCTTTGAGCTTAGATATTTGTGATGTTTTCTCTTCTTATCTTTTATGTCTTCCTCAATCTCTCCATCCCACCAATATGGTGCTTTTTTTTGTGTTGTGCATAAAGTCCTAGGCTTCCAAAGGCTGCTTCATGGATACTGTTCTTTATATTTTCGTAGTATTGGTCAACATTTCTATAAACACTTGATTTCTGAGTTTCTCATTGAGTCTACTCTGGAATAATATTTTAATGCTTCCATTTTCTAAACTTTTCAAATTGTATCTTCGTTCTTGGAATTCTGAGGTATTGTCCGTCTCATGCTCTGTTTTTGGAAACGTGTTTCTTCCTGGAAACATAATTTATGTGCACAGTAGGTAATGATCACTTCCGCATGTTGGACCTCTGCGAACTCTTACGTCTTGTGGTTTTAACTGTGTGTTTTGTTTCATTATTGCCCAATCGATTATGGATTTCAAGTTCCTTGTATCTTGAATCCACGTAATAAAATCCATTAAAAATTTTTAGTTCGTTTTGAGTGCATAGTTGTATTAATCTTTGTCCATCATTATTCACGATTTCCTCTCCATATTGTCCTACTACTTTATCTCGGTCTCTTCTCACTACTCTACTGTTAAAATATCCAAGTAGTATAAGTTCCCTTGAATTTCCAATTTTTGTTATTTCTTTATTAAGTTGTTCAAAGAAATTGTCTTTGATGTTCAATAAAGCATCATCGTTGACTGCATATACTCCCATGATAGTAAGTCTATATCCCCGTATACATATATTGACTTTAATTATCCTTTCACTGATTGGTTCCCATGTTGTGATATACTTTCTCAGTTTTCTATGAATCAATAAGGACACTCCTTGTTGAGCTCTACTGTCTTTGGGGACGCCACTGTAATAGTGATCGTATTTACCTAAATTTTCTGAACATTGCCCCTTCTTCTTTGTTTCAGTAAGAACTGCTATATCTACTTTCAATGCTGTAAGTTCGCCTATTACTTCAATTATTATCTTATAGAGAGGCCTTGAACGATCCATGTACCAAAAATCGTTGTCCTTTCCCGTAGCCGTTGTCGTCGTTTTTTTTTCCATAGTATTCCGAGGCTAGTGACTAGAATTTTTAACCTTTCTTTATTTTTATGAGTATCGAGGAGTTGGCCCGATGCCTCAAGCCCTAACCTGGAGGACCAGGGTTTTCAATCAGAGTAACCTTCTCCTAGATGGGTTGCTTTCACTACAGCTAAGGAGTCTCATCTACCCCATACTAGTGCTTTTATAATACCCCTAAAAAGCAGGGTTGCCACTTACGCCGGATCCGCCGTATCGAAGCATCTTTTCTTCGCCTTCCCCGCCAGTATGGTCTTCATCCGTAACCCTGGACAAGGGGCCCTTACAAGGTACTATCAGCCGGAGCCCTCTTAACCTAGGTTTTTTGCCAGGTATTACTCCTCGATCCCTCCTCCTTCCTTACCTATTGCATGGTAAGACCCCAGGCTTGGGACTGGCATAACGGAGTTATAAGTAATAAATCAAAGTAGTATTACCCGCGAACCGGTAAAATCTACTCCTAGATTATTATTTAGCTGGTAAAAGAATTCCACCTGAGATGCTTTGGTAACTGAGTAGCCGCTACGAAAGAAAATGGCAACAGATCAACAAAGGTAGCTGCTACTATTAAAATCAGAAACAATTAAAATAAATATAGAAGAAGTATGCAATAAATTGTACACAAAATTGTCATAAATAAATGTTGGAAGTTTTTAACAGAAATACGATAACGAAGTTAATATATAATTATTTGTTAATGTCTGAACCACAAGCTTTATTTTACCTACTTTCTTTGTTATATGATATAACACGTTAAATGTTATTAGAACGTTGTGCTGTGCACCAACAATTGTTTGTCTTTTATAACATAATGGGATGAGATATTTTAGTGCATCGTTTACCTTCAGGGAAAATTTCACTAGAAAAACATATTCACGCTAATGTTCTGGTAGTTCGAATGAAATTTAATTGAATTTTGAGCAGATATCTCTTTTGGAGTTATAACGTAGTTTCTTACTTCCGACATATTTTTAGTCCATGACTTTTCTTCTAACACCAGTGGGACTTGCTATCCTTTTTAGAATATTCGGCCGTTATATCTTACCTGGTACCTTTACCTCTGGAACATCGAAGAAATAGACATCAGTGCTGCCAACAACAACAAGTTTGGAATCAGGAATGGAACACTATCGTCTTCAGTGAATAATTCCGGTTCTGCCTGGACATGCGTGATAGTCGAGCAACGATGAGAAGGAGACGAGGCGAAAGTTGAAATCCTCAATTTTTTGTTGAACGCACTGTTGGAGTTTTGATATAGGGTGCCATTGCTTATGGCTCAAGGTCACCTTTAGCCTTCATCAGAAGTAATGTCAATGCACATAGGTACATTCGAGAAATATTGGAACCCCATATGATTCCTTACCTCAGGATACTTCAAAATCCAACTTTTCAGCAATAATGATCGGCCAAACAAACCTTGGACTACTTTCTCTAGGCTCAAATTCATATTCTACCTTGGCCCTCAAGATCCCCAGATTTGTCTCCAATTGAACATGTGTGGGTAGAAGTTTAAAACATGTGCAGCGTCCTCCTCTTCGGCATAAGATGGAAGTGGGAGGGAAGTATCCTCCAGGAGAATATTGATCACCTAATCATGAGTATGCCTAGATGTATAAGGGAATGTGTAAGAAATCGTGGAGCTTCAATCCATTATCAAAGTTGGTGGGTAGAAAACTTTATTTATCCTCGCCCAATTGCAGTGAAATTTTAATCATTAACATATAACGAATTCCCTGATATGTATGCCAAATATTACTGAAATAAAATAGGCTATGGGTCTGCGCGTTTCTATATTACTTAATTAATTCGATTTTTTTGCACACAATGGGCGATTTTAAATAAATATTGCGTACTTTCTACCAATATATAGCTTGCAGAATGAGTCTATCATGTTACATTCTTTTTTATAATGGAGTGAGAAAATACAACTTGTTGTTATTAAAAAATTAAACCAAAAGTTATCGAAACTGACAGAAGGTAAGTAAAATTGTATAAAGATCTTTTCTAGTCATTCTTATGGATATTTTACCTCCATCTCGCCTATACTGGATCTTTTTAATCACTATTTGATTATGCATTTATATAATGTCTACTGATGTTCTATGAACTGATTGTCCACTAACTTGTTTGTTCACATCAGCATTATTTGCTAATTTAATTCTCCAGAAACTTTCCTTTTTACATTTCATTATTTTTACGTAGTTTAATTCTAGTTAGTATTCAATTTTTGCTTACACAAATCAATCCCACTATTCAATTTCTTTCAAATATTTTATGTTTAATCGACTTATATCTGTGTCTGCCCTTGTGATTATTACAATTACTACAACTATACTATCCAATTCACTCTCAATTTCTATTAGATATAATTCCCGTGTTTTTTTGCCATGTTTCAATTTATTTCATTTGTGAACATTCTTTTTTTGTTTCATAATGTTTATGAGGTTATCATTAACTGCTTTTTTTGTTGTTTTTGTTAAAAATACCTATTTTGTTGTCTGATGCGTTCGTTACTTGGAGCCGGGTCCATATTAATAAATTTATATATTCAGGAATGTAAATTCTTTTATTTTTGTATACATTACTGTAGATTAAGGAATGTGAATTATTGTTAGTCTGTCGTCTAACTATTTGGAGTTCAGCAAACTTTATACGCAATACGTCGTAAATATTGAGTTATTGACGGACGTAGTCAAGTGTATAAAAATATGAAACAATGCTGTACCTGCTTCAAGGCTAATCCTCCACCTACTAATTACATTATGGGTAAATTGCCGAAAGCTCGTGTCAATCTATCGAACCCTTTTAATCAAGTTGGCTTTGATTAATGTAGACCATTTCTCCTAAAGGAGAAGAAATACCGTAACCGAGAATCTGTAAAGGCTTGTGTTGCTATATTTGTTTGTCTTACATAAAAGACTGTATAATTAGAATTAGTTACTGACCTCACATCTGTACGATTTTTGGCAGCATTGAAACATTTCATTTCTCGCAGTTGCTCATGTCACGACATTCACAGTGATAATGGCACGAATTTCATTGGAGCTGACCGGATGTTAAGGGAATTAACTGAAAATATCAACACACGAGAGGCCCTAGATCGAATTCAAGGATACCTAAGCGACAAGTGTATTCAATGGCATTTTAGTCCTCCTCATGTTGGGGGCTTATGGGCAGCGGCAGTGAAAAGCTTTAAAATCATATACATATACCAAGTTGCCGATCGTGACATGTTATTTACGTATGAACAATGTAATATATTAATTATCGAATTTGAAGCTATATTGAACTCCAGACCACTAACTAGTATTTCCTCTGACCACATCGATCGTATCGCCCTCACTCCTGATCATTTTTTAATAGGTGATTCACTGATCAACATGCGAAGTCGTGATTATTCCTCGACTCCCAGTAATCGTTTGTCTTACTAGCAGCGCATACAGAAGGTTAAACAGCATTTCTGGACGCGGTGGAACAAATAATACTTTAACGAGTTCACTGTTCGAACCAAATGGGAAAAAACCTGTCCTGAAATTCCCGAAGGATCCGTGATCCTCCTACGAGAAGACAACATACCACCTTACAATGAGCTTTGGGAAGAATCCTGGAGTGTTATCCAGGTAGGGATGGTGTAGTGCGTACTGTGTTAGTAAAAACCGCCAAAACTTCAGTTGTCCGAAATTTAGAAAAATGTAGCGCTATTGCCAATTCTCCCGTCGAGCTCTGAAGTTGAAATTATATAGACATTGATGTTAAAAATTTATAATAGTCGGAAAAACACAAGAATGGTCTTTAAGATAACTAAAAATTGATTACAACTACACACTAAGCACAATCAGCTGTTCTGACGTAAGCCCAGACCGTTTTCAAACTACATATAGCGACTCCCCCATTTCCAATCTCATTGCTAATACCTAAATCGGAATTTATGAATATGGAACTAAACAGCGAATTATCATGCAATCTTCGCAACATTGCTGATGATCCCGTTAACGATTTACTACCTGAAAAATCTAAATAAAAACATGAGAAGGAATATGGACAGTTTCAAGTCGGTTATATATGTCAGTCTGTCAGATATAAGTTAGACAGTGCATCAAACTGAATAAATAAAAAGTTACCAAAAACGATGCTGAAATGGTTATTTTTTCTACGACAACATCGATAAATGTTCATTTTATAACCGTAATTTTAATCATAAACAAGCACATTTTGTACAGAATTTCATTTTTGCATCGGTTGCTAGGGAAGTTGCTAAGCAACAAATGCGAAATGGAATATTTCGTGTTAGGTCTAGGTTCACTCTAAAATCACGACGACTACGGCTTGTCAAATTATGACGTCCAGCGACAAATTGATGAAATATCAGCAGATGGTTTCTGTCAAAGTTTTAGTAGGTAACGAGTAATTTCATAGTTGTTTTCTATAAAAACTATTAATTAAAATAGAAACTGATAGTGATATTGACTTGATTTGACACCTCCGAACATAATAGAAGCAGCAAAGGTAACAACACTGAATTTATTACCGGAAACGTCGAAGAGTATGTATCATTATTACCATTATCGGCTATTTCGGAGTAATGAAATATCATCAGTTAATTTCTTTCAAAGTTTTTGCAATGTATGCATGTATTAAACGTGAACGATATGTTGTCATAGAAAAAGTATAGTATGCAACTCGGAACAAAATAGCCATTTTGCACTCGTATGAATTGCAGCACTTGCCTCCGGAGTAATGAAATATCATCAGTTGATTTCTTTCAAAGTTTTTGCAATGTATGCATGTATTAAACGTGAACGATATGTTGTCGTAGAAAAAGTATAGTATACAACTAATATACTATTGTGAAACTGTATTCGATGTCACAATAGTTATTTGTAAAACAAGTGTCACAGTAACTCGTTTTGTAGTATGCTTCGCGGTTCGTTGCGCAAATTACGAGTAGTACAGAAAGTAATTGTGAAACAAGTTTTACACAACATTTTTTATAATTCGCATTTATTTAATGTTTTAAGTGAAATAGAATTACGATTAATCCCTGTTTTCAAACTAAGAGGAGTGGTTTGAATTTAAGTTGGCAATTCTGTAGATTCCTGATTGGTTAGATCACAGATGGTTTTATTCAGCACTTTTGACATATTATGATGAATAATTGTGTAAATTGTAAACAAACTTTCATTTAAGCAACCAGAAGATGATTATTTGTTTGAAAATAGCTTCTTCGTATATGGTTGCGATCTATTTATATTATATCATGAATAGAATTATTTCTATAATACATCTTCACTTAGATATCTGGTAATTTATCCCAAAAATCGAATGTTATGTATACCTATATATTGATTCTATACAATATAAAAATAAACAATTGACAATTTATTGATGAATAAACGTTGGCGTACTTTATTTATCAATATTATTAATATATAATTTATTCAAATTTACCTTTAAGACTATTTAATATAATAATTTGCTAGCTAGAACAATGCTAGACCGATTTATTATCTGTTTGAAGGTTAAAGTCAAATGACATATGAAAATAAATACTACAAGTATAAATTTAAAGTAAAGAATGCACAGCCAATCAGACCACGCGAATTTTCTTATACCGAACGGCGACCGAATTGCTGTCCGAAGACATTCGTTTTTAACAGAATATATCTCTGGTTCCCGCTGTTTCTAATTTTAACCTAATATTTTGCAATGGATATTTGAGTTGATCGCAACTTTTGGGTGCTCTCGTGAAATACATTCTTAAATTCGTCTATTTAATGTTGTACAGCAGCAATAGTTATTGCAAATTAAAATTACCTTATACTCGTAGCTAATCTTAAAAATTGGTACTCGAGAAATTGTAGTATGGACAAAGACAAGTATGTAGTAAAAAAACTTTTAGCTACGGTGAAATTGGATTACTTTTTAGGATTATTTGTCACTATTATTATTAATCCTTTTAGGAAGAACGATTTGACTTGTTCAGTATATCTCAGGTGAAATATACTTCCACAAGGGTGAAGAATCGGTATATATAGTATATTACGTTACGAGTGCGACAATCCCACGAGAGTGAAAAGTCACTTTCGCACAAGTAATGTACAATATTTTTCCTACGACCACCCACTTTATTAAACAATATGTAAATATCAGATCGTTTATATTGAGTTGCTTGACTAATCTTACGTTTTATTCAAAATAGATAATCGAAAATCGAAAATCGAAAATCGAAAATCGAAAATCGAAAATCGAAAATCGAAAATCGAAAATCGAAAATCGAAAATCGAAAATCGAAAATCGAAAATCGAAAATCGAAAATCGAAAATTGAAAATTGAAAATCGAAAATCTATAATCAATAAACATTTTAATGATATATTTATATACTTTGAGGAATTTCAATTGTGGCAATCACAGGAGAAGAGGGAAGTGAACTATGTTTGTTCTTCAACTAATACATTAAAAAATGGGAGATGGAGAATTGTATACTACGGCAATAAAAGTGATATGAAAAGTTCCATAATTGTTCAAAAATATTATTGGTTATTATTTCAATTACATTTTTTAGGATCTCAAAGTGTATCCCAAAACCGAAATTTGAAGACTGAAGAGAGTAGGTATACGTATTCCAGGAGTATGTCCATCAAGAATCATTTTAAATACTTCGGAAAATGGTTAGTTATTGTCAAAAAATTATTTTTCTTAGACAATGGTGTTAGTTATATTTTTTTAGGAGAGGTAGAGGTCAATGAGACAGAGACACATGTAGGACATAATGAAGAATTAAGAGGTTAACAAAGGCTGAAGAAATTAATATTGTGGGACAACGGGCCGGTGGAGTTTCAATACCCAGGATATTACAAGAATAAATGTTATAGAAAGAGTAGGTTTAGCTTATTGAAACAGAAAATATAATATTGACATGAAGAGGCATGCAGATGATATGACAGCTACAGCTTTGCAAATTGAAGAATGGAATTGAAAAATTTACAAACATTAAAAATACTTTTAAGTTGACAAAATGACCTTGTTATACAACAATTTACTAGTTTGAAGTATACTAAAGTGATAGTAACAAATTATATGAAATTAAAAAAAAATCAAGTATATTAATTAGCTGTTAGAGATAGGCTTCTTTAGTAATATGAAACTTCAATCCATATAATGTGATTTTAAACGGTAGCTAACTGTGGTGGTATTCCATTTATTATAATATAGTTTCAACACTAGGAGGTTGTGGTAAATTGAACTTTTAATTATGGTTTGAATTATTAGAATTGTGTACATTGCTTTTTGTGGTGTAATGTGTAGATTAGTGGTGAATGAATAACTTTGATTTTTTTTTAGCTGAAAGTTATCCAGGTTTAGAGGTTGAGGATTTTGCACTAGGGCTCATGAATGGTGTTATGGAAAAGAAACTTAGAAATTTGAATCATGCAATTTTCATAGAAGGAACTCATGGCATCAACAGAAGGAATTGTATTTAACAATAGTTTTAATCAAAAATGAATTCTATATGGGTTTTCCAGTGGCATTTTTAGTTACTAATAGGTTAGATCAAAAGATACAGGATTTTTTTCTCAGATCTCTTAGGAGTAGGTTAGGCGAATCAATTGAAGCCAAATACATAATGAGCGATGACGACCCAAAATATTACAATGCGTGGACCAAATGTAAAACTGGTGGAACCTAAACCCCCCCACCGAGAAGACTTCTCGGTACGTGGCATACTTTTAAAAATTGGAATATTCCAGGAAAAATTGGAATATTCCAGGAAAAATTGGAATATTCAAGGAAAATCAACGATAATGAACCTGGAAGTTAAGAAGAAGATGAAAGCAGAAATCAGAAGTATATTAAAAGAAATTGATCTTAAAACATTTGAAGACAAGAATGAAAAGTATTTTAAATATTTAGAAATATATATATATTTTTTAATTATAAGTAAGTTTGGTAATTATTTTCATTAAATAGACTATTTACTATTTTTGTGTCGTATTTTTATTCATGACAATCCGTATTAAAGAATTATCCGAGGTATATTGAAATTGCCATCACGTTTTTTTCATAAAATAAATAGTTTAATAAAAAACAAGATCTTGTTGATTTGAGGTTATTGTTTTACTGTTGAGTTATATTTGTTTAAAATTCCTAAATTTTTTAAATTTGTTAAGGTAGGTATATTCCAAGTTACATTAAAATAGAATTACTTCTAGTAGTTTAATATAATATCTAAATAATTGTTGTAAGTTGGACATTATCATGTTCTAAATACACAAAATAAAATAAATTGTTGTTTAATAATATCAAAAAAGTTGTAACTTAGACATTATTATGTGCTAAATACACAAACTACTTGCAAATCAATAATATTCAAAAAGTTGTATGCTAGACTCATGTGTGTAATATTTTATTATTTTATTAAATTCAGCCAAGCGCTTTCGACATTACGTCATCATCAGGGCTCTAAAATAAATTACATACACTACAAACTACTGTCCTATGAAACTAACATAACAGTAAATGTAATTTACTTCGTCAGTCGGTCCAGAGACATATTAAAATTGTCCACATCATTGCTTTTGTCATGGTAAACAAACAACAAATTACAAACATTTAAACATATCAAGTTAAAAACGACACCATCCAACCCAATCTTTCAAGTTATGTCGACCAACTAATGGAATTTTTAATCAAGTTGATGAAATAAAGAAAAGAAAAAGTAACATTTTTGTTGACTCAAAAACCCGATCTTAAAACGAGGATTATTATTATGATGAAAAATGGTATTGTCCAAAGTTATAAAGTTCACAAATATATTGGAAATTACTGAGTGAAAGTTAATAAAATTGAATATAAAATTAAAATTAAATTGACTGATACAATTTAAAATTTAGCTCATTACACAAACACGGATACAAATTATACGAAACAAATCGCACGGACTAATCCAGAAGGCACGCCCCGAACAACTTGAAAAGAGGTGTGAAAGTTGAATTAATATTAATCTGAGTGTTGATACAATAATCGTTCCTTCTGCACTCTCTGTATGTCTCTAGATTTTCCAGAAGGTTAAGTTTGTGGAAATTCCGTGAAAAACATTTGTGCAAAATTCTACTATCATCACAGGGTGAGCACAAATGTTTTTCACGGAATTTCCACAAAATTAACCTTCTGGAAGATCTAGAGATATACAGAGAGTGCAGAAGGAACGATATTGTATCAACACAGATTAATATTAATTCAACTTTCACACCTCTTTTCAAGTTGTTCGGGGCGTGCCTACTGGATTAGTCCGTGCGATTTGTTTCGTATAATTTGTATTTATTTTTTCCCTGTTGGTGAATAGTAACCTTCCACTACAATAGATGGCGCAGCACTCGACAGAACTTTGTGGCTTCGGACTTAGTACAGGAGATTCCATTCTTCCCCGTATTAAAAGTATTCATCTATGAGGTATACAAAACTTTCGATTTTTGGGATAAATTACCAGATATCTACATGTGAAGATGTATTATAGAAATACTTCTGTTCATGATATAATATAAATAGATCGCAAGCATATACGAAGAAGCTCTTTTTTAAACAAATAATCATCCTATATTTGCTTAAATTTACACAATTATTCCATCATAATATATCAAAAGTCAAAAGTGCTGAATAAAACCATCTGTGATCTGACCAATCAGGAATCTAGAGAACTGCCAACTTAAATTCAAACCACTCCTCCTATTTTAAAAACAGGGATTATATGTAATTCTACTTTGTTTAAAATATTAAATAAATGCGAATTATAAAAAATATTGTCTAAAACTTGTGTCACAATGACTTTCTTTAGTACTCGTGATTTGCGCAACTCACCGCTCGTACTACAAAACGAGTCATTGTGACACTTCTTTTACAACTAACTGTTGACCAATACGAGCAAATTTGCGTCAAACACAAGACACTACGTAAACATTGACGTGGACCTGGCTCAATACGTACTCCAATGAAATTCGCTGGAATCATCGAGACTATTTAGGTTAGGTGAATACATGTCTCTATGCATCATTCAAATTGGTCGATTGAAACTACTATCATCTCATTTTTACAGTTTATTTTGTGGCAGAAATAACATAAACAGTCATTTTTACTTTACCTACATCACTATTATTCACTTTTTCATCGATAACTAGAACATTATTTTTTATTTCATTTAAGTAATCTTCCTTATAGTCTGCAATGTCTTCGGCTGGAATATTCGATAACAATGGGTTTGCGGAGAGGAATAAACCTAAAAATTTCATTTTAGTCTTATATATTACTATATTTAATTAAATAACATATTATTAACAATGAAACACAGATAGTGAACCGCCACAGTGTGGCGTATACGTAAGCTTCTAAACAGTAATTTGAGTTTAATGAACATTTAAATTACCGAATTTGTCTAATGATCAATACAATAACAAAACACTGTAACATAAACGCTCTCTATCCAACAGAAATAATAAGAAATGTAAATGAATCATACAACCACATATTGAGCATTTATAATTAACCTCGATGTCTGAAAATGACAGTGTCAAGATTTTAAAAAAATTACATCTGTCAGAAGAGGACAATGAAAACCCTTATGAATAGAATCTATATCAATGTTGTTTGTCGCTAACAATCTCCAACATAATGAGGTCAAAGTAAATGTCTCTTAATGTATATGAGAAGAGGGAATCAAATGTACTTGGGACGAAGTAGGTGTTACAACTAAAACTAACGTAAAACAAAACCAATCAAAAATAACCTGAAATTGTCACCTCTACTTCCATTTAAACGGAACAATTCAATACATAAAGGTCAGAGGTTAAGTTATTGTCTCCATTGGAACGATTTCAGACCACGCTGAATTCGTTTATATCTAAGCTCTAGCGATTATCGTTCGTTTTTTTAAATATTCTCTATCTGATATTTTAGTTCCCAATAATTATAAGAATTACATAGAAAATTGTATGCCGATGTACTGGCGATTCTTCTAAATATTGTGCTCGTCTGTGGTCGAGACATGACTCCTTGCTTAATAGCATAATCCATGCAGTTTGACTATTTATAATAACTTTGTTCCTGGTATGTGCTTGCGACTCCTAGAATCTTTTCCTTGAAAAGCAGGTGAAAAATTGATCTGGGGAGTAGTTTTTGAGAAGGCAACATGACTGACGTTGATTTAAGTATGTTTGATTATGTGTTTATTTAGATTTACACATTGTGTGAAGAGTATAGGTTTGAGGTTAAACAACCTTGTTATGTAATTAACGAGCCGTGTAGAAGCCTACACCCACTATCTCGGATGTCTTCTGCGCGATTTGCGTCTATGATACTCTTACGAAGATCTTTTAGCAGACAAATATTATAAAAGTTTTACGAGATTATGGTTATAAAGTCTTTGATAGTAGGTAAATCGACTTGTAACCAAGAGTTTCTGGGTAATTTAGGATAACAGGTATATTTGATTGCCATCCGTAGACACTTGTTCTGTACCAACTGGAGGGAGTGGAAGCTTTTTACCGGTGAAATAGACTGAAGCTACATATGTAAGTATATCTCTAATTATGTATTTGTATGTGAGTATTTTGTTTCGACTTGAGAGTTTACTGTGTGTACATATGAGTGGGTATAATCTACTCATTGCAATATTGGCTTTATGTACTTGTTGCATGATGTGTGCATTTGCGTTGGTATTCTCTTGTACGGTATATCCTAAGTATTTTAGGGTATTACTGGGCATGATGAGATGCCCATCTACATAAAGCTGTGATTGCAATAAATGCTATGTTCTGGATGCATTTCGTGTTTATATGTGTTTGTGCCACTTCCAGTGTGTAATCTGGATTCTTTGCTGTTGCTACGAAACAAGTGTCGTCGGCGTACATAGTGGTTAGTATTTGTGGAGAAGTTGAGAGGTCGTGAATAAAAAGAAATATAACAAAGGTTCGTTTTCTGAAGCTTATAACGGCCACACGGACGGACACCAGAAGCCAAAATATAAGACCTCGATTTTTTCGTTGCTTTTGTTGACTCGTGTTTAGAAGATTTTTTTTAATATGTGCCCATAATCTTTTTCAGAAAAATTGGGACCATAAGAAGTGATTAGTCAACATTATTCTGATGAGTTTGAAAATCTCAATTTTGTTACTTATTAATATAATATCATTGAATTAAGGCAAAGGTGTCTTCAAACCAGTCTCTAGTATGATCCCATCACAAAATTTTCATCATATCAAGCATTTATTCACAAGAATAGGATAGAAAAAAATGTTGATAACAAAACTTAAAACAAATGTGAATACCCATGGAATCTATCTTTTGTTACAAACTAATTCATCCGTAATTTCATAATATCGCACAAACAATAAGATTAGCCACAATATGGATTTTCAGGCTTTCTATTACACCTATTCTATTGGCAATCTAGTCATGTTGAGAGAATTATTTATGTATATATTCTAAGATCCCAGAGTGGAGAGTTGTTCACTAGTGTTTCCTTTTATATGATGTTCTACTTGTAGAACTATCTCATGAATCGGGATCAGACTAAGTTTAACTTATCGCTTTCAGTCTTCATATTGATTGTCCCAAATCAGTACTCTGTGGCACTTATTTTCAGTAGATAGAAGAAATTAATGAGAAATAGGGGCTAGTACTGAAGTTGATTCCTAAAAATGCGTCCAAATATGATAAAAGGTACGCCTGGATTAGTTCTAATAATTTTCAAATTTCTTTAAGTATTTCGATTCATGATAAAATTAAATTTCGTAGTTACATAAGGAGCTTAGGGTGGTTTTGCATATTAGTAATGTGTTTTTCTATCTACGTATGATTATTGAACATTTATATACTGTGTTATATATAAAATGCGATATAGGGTTTTCTGTAGAAAACTGTCAAACGCCAGCTAACTATTTTACCAAATAGGATTCGTGAAAAATAATAACAGATTTGAAAACGTCGTTAAAAAATAAATTCAAATGAACTTCAAGTTTTCTTAAATTCGGTCTGGTTTACTAAGAAAATGCATAATTATGTTTTTAAAAGTCGTATGCCTTTTTTATAAAACTTTGGAATACTAATGACCAGTGCCGATGTGACCGAGTTGGTACTTGGTACTCAAAATTTAAAGTTGAACGTAAAATGTCGCGGTTCGCTCCCGCAGTCTGTCCGAAATGTTTTTTTCATAATTTTTGTCCAAAAAGAAATTTTAAGTAGATACATTTAAAACAAGACAATTTTTATGGGTTACAAATTTATTTATTTAATCAAATGCTCAAATTGTTTTCCGTTTGCTGCTAAACAGTGTCCCAAATTATTATAAAAGTTCCGCCTTACATTATTAATAACTAATTTACCGATATTCATTAATAATAATATTTTTCAATCATCTTTTGTCTCCGGTTCATATTCTGCAACTTTATTTTTTAGAAAACAGATATCGGGGGGTGCTAAATCTGGAGATCTTGCCAGCCAATTTATTGTACCCCCTCGACCTATCCACGTATTTGGGTATTCCCGTACTTCCCTACTGGAATCAGCCGGCCAACCATCATGTTAATACTATACTGAAACATTTCTTGGTGCGGCATTTGCAATTTGGGGTCCTATTTCCTTTTGGAGAAGATTTAAATATTCTTGGCCATTGAAGTTATTACTTAGGAAGAAAGGACCAATTATTTTATCACAAATATGCCGGCCCATACGTTTACTTTTTTCTTGTATTGGGTATGAGTCACATTTATTTTACATGGATTTACTGTATCCCAATACCTTTGATCTTGTTTGTTAGTTTTTATCTTTAAAACTAAACTAGACTCGTGGTAAAACAGATGTATCTTAAAAAATTCCTATCTCGGTTGGCTTTGTGTATCATAATTTCGCAGAAAAATTGTATATTAAAATAGTCTTGCCCAAAAAGATCTTGCACATCATGAAGTTTGTAAGCTCTGAAGCACTATGTACTTAAAAAATACTAACATTTAAATCTCGAGCCTCGCGTCTAATGGTTGGCCTAGGCCCTAGGGTTTTCGACAGAAGCCAACAAAATGGAAAGATCAATCTCCATTAATGTTGTTCGATTTCTTCGTCGGTGTTCCGGTTTTAGGCACAACGTTGTTTCAAATTGTTTAATAATTTGATGTATCCTGTGATGCGGTACATCAGTCTGACCATTGGACGTATTAAATAAAAATTGTTTAATATCGCGACTACTGTGACCGCCATAATAAATACGAACAATTTGCACAGTTTCTTCACGAGTAAGCATTTTACAACAAGAAGAAAAATAAATAATAACTAACTGATAGGAACTAAAAACTACCAAAAATATAAACTATAAAATAAATTAAATAATGGGAGAAAACGAGCAATTTTAAATGGAATTATAACTATTATAATAAATTAAAAATTATTAAAAAATGAATCTAAACTTAAAACGACAAATGAACTTACAAAAATATCGACAAACGAAACAAGAAATTACTCACTAAAATAACAAATCTAATCGCAAAAAGTAATTATTCGTTTCAAAGATTACAAATTGTCAAGAATGAAAATGACATTATTTGGAAGGCTACCTACTAGATTTTGCTTTTTAAAATTGCTACCAAATTGTCTGAACTTTTCTTTAAATAAACAAACTTTTAAAACAAATAACTTTGCTTTATTTCAAAATTAATGTTTTTTAGATAAAAATTGTAAAAAAAACTTCGTCACAGCGTGGGATCGAACCTTCATCCTCCACATTCAACTTTCAAATTTCGCGTACCAAATACCAACTCGATCCCGGTTGTTTGTATTCGAAAGTGATATAAAAATGGGCGTACGACTTTTAAAAACATAATTATGCATTTTCTTATTAAACCAGACCGAATTTAAGAAAATTAAAAGTGCACTTGAATTTATTTTTTAACGACCTTTTCAAATCTGTTATTATTTTTTACGAAAGCTATTTGGTAAAAAAGTTAGCTCTCGTTTGACAGTTTTGTACGGGAAACCATATGTCGCATTTTATAAATAACACAGTGTGTAGATGGATGGTCAGCGGCCATCACATTTGGTACATGTGGGATGTACTGAACAATAGGTTACCACAATATTATTTCTGTTCTCATGTAATTTCTTATGCTGTAACAACAAGAAAACTATACACGTCTCTTCATTTTAATCTTGTGCGGCTAGATTCTGGTATTGTATTATGTCTCATTGTGCTTCTTACTTCGTACGAATCTTTGACGGAATACAATGTATATAACTGATTTGAGTTCCTAACCTCAACAATTCAGTTTGTCCCTCCCAGCTGAATTACAGCTCAATTATTTTTTTTTTATTAAAAATAGCTCCTTCATGCTTTCGCCTTTCGCTAGATGAATTGAACTTCTGTCCTCTTCAAAAGTGGCTTGAATCATCTATAGCCAGAGGGTATTTATAAAATTGCACTTGTCAAAAGAAAAACTACACAAAAGATATCCAATGTCAAAACATTAGAAAAAATCCCGACATTATATGGTTTCTCTTCCCATAATTTTTAGTACGCGTTACTTTGTTTTTTATCGCGAATGAGATAATTGATCATTTCAGATTATTGGGAACATTTATTTTCGTCCTACATTTTCTAATTAAATGGTTGTTTCTTATATGAAGAAGTTGTGCAATGAATAAATAGTTCTGCATCAATTTTATATTCTCCTTGGACATTGTTCATTTTAAGATTAATTCATCTGCCTTTTCGACTCTCCGAAATTATATAAGAAAATTCATTAAATTATATACTTGATATTTATATATCGCATCAGTCAAGAAATGTATTAACACACATTTGGTTCAACGTTTATATAATATCCGTAGTATAATCCCTAGACAGTTGAATCAATAAAATAATTATTTAAAACTGTAGAATTATGCTTAATTTTGAAGCGTGTATTCAAGGCAATAATGAATAGTTACAGTATTGTTTAGAATACTTCTATTTTGGTGAACACGAGGAGATTCTGACAAAATCGATTGAGCTGAAATCTAGAAAAATACACAAAATTGGGCATTTCACTGTTCCTCTTGCCTTACAAGGATCAATATTAAAAAGAATTTGATCGAAGGGGTGAAAATTGAACTTTTCGAATCATTTCAAGATTTTTTCTTGAATTGTAGAGGCTTTGATCTCCACAAGACTTGAAATCATATTCATTCACAACCTATTATTCTTACCTTGCCATTCTTCTATTTCCTTAAATTTTAAAGCGCATGATTCCAAACCTAAATTGTATTCTTTAAAACCTCCATATTTGATATCACTTTCTACACCTTCTCTCGGATTAGGAAGATAATAATAAGGAGATACAATTTTTTCATGACCGTATTTGTTCCATCTATGATGCTTTGACAAATTGTGGAAAACTATGTCTAAAGGGCTTCGGTCCAATGTTATTTGAAATGTCTGTCCTCCTGGTTTTAGCATATCGTGGATATTTTTGAACATTTGTCTAAGAAAAAAATCCTGTATTAAATTTAAAATTTAGTAATGAGTTTACTAACGATGAGATTTCGATAGATAATTTGAAATATGAATTGAGTGACCGATTGGGGAAGTTAAATTTATTTAGAATATCGATGGTTAAATTGCAAAACCTCGTAAGTCGATTAATTCAAATTTTACAGGAGGAAGAAAAAACCGTTTACACAGTTTAATTATACTCTTTGAAAAACAAACAATTGAGACAACAAAATTCGCTGAATAATATTACTTTCTAGACATTTAGTAACATTTTACGAGGTTTTGAAATATGTAAAATTTTCTTGTACTTGCGAGATTTTGTAATGTAGTGATCATTATAATAATAAATTGGTACGTTAGATAACTTGAACAATGCGAGGATGTATTGATATCTAGTTAGCCTAGACCAGTTCCATGCATAAACAAAATATTGCGTTACCATAGCAACGAAAAATAACTTATTAAAAGTGCCAGTGTAAAGTTTGACGTCAAAAAAGTAAACCAGAGCTACGCAATAAATTAAAAAAAAAAATATGTCCACCGAAATTGTGAAAATCGGAGAATCGGAGTATCGAGCCATCATCAAGTATCTGTATTTAAAAGGGTTAAGAGGTAAGCTGATTTACGAAGATATGCTTAATACCCTTGGTGATCAATGTCCATCGTATGCGACCGTGAAAATTGGACTGCAAGCTTCAAAAGAGGTAAATTTTCCATTGAAGGTAATGACCGATCGGGAAGGCCAGTTTCTGTGTCAGTCTACGAAAATATCGATGCAGTTCAGACATGATTTTATCAGACCGTCAAATTGGGCTAAAACGGATATCTGAAGCACTGAATATTTCATACGAACGCGTTCATCATATAGTTCACGTCAATTTGGATATGAGAAAAATTGCTGCAAAATGGTTCGCCAAATGTTTGAATGTTGACCAAAAGCGTGCAAGGGTAGAAGCATCGCGTTCGATCTGTGCTCGATTTGAAGACGATGTAGACTTCTTATAACGAATTGTTACTATGAATGAGACTTGGATACATTTCTACCATCCAGAAACAAAGCAACAATCGATGGAATGGCGACACTGTGGTTCTCCAAGACCTAAGAAGTTTCGTGTCCAAAAATCTGCTGGAAAAGTTCTTGCTTCAGTTTTTTGGGATTGCCATGGAGTAATCATGATTGATTTTTTGGATAAGGGTAGAACAATAACTGGAGATTACTATTCGACATTACTGACCACTCTACGGGAAAAAATTAAAGAGAAAAGAGGTGGAAAGCTATCCAAGGGTGTTTTGTTTTTGCAGGACACACAAATCTCATGTTGCCATGCAAAAAATTCGTGATTTAGGGGTTGGATTACTACAACACTCCCATTATTCACCAGATTTGGCTCCGTCCGACTATCATCTCTTTCCTCAACTGGAAAAAAGTCGTAAATTTTCTTCCAACGAGGAGGTAATAAAAGCTGTGGAGGACTGGTTTGCAGAGCAAGAAGAAACATTTTTTTTGAAAGGTCTAGAGACGTTGCAGATTCGCTGTAATGAATGTTTCCAATTAAGAGGAGAATATGTTGAGTAATAAAATATTTTGACATTGAAATTATGTTTGGTTCTATAGTAGGCTAAGAATTTTTCAATATATCCTCGTGATAATTGCGAGAATTTGGCAAAAAATCGAAACCTGTCCAACTTAAAACTAGGAACTGCGACACAATAAACGTAAATCTCTTAAAAATACAGGAACTGCACCAAATTCAAATGTAAAATTATCGCAATTACTTGACACATGTAACAACTGATAAATTCAATTTTTAATCATGTGAAAGACTTTCATAACATTGCCTAATATCTACAGGTATTAACTTTTTTAATTCCAGTGAGTGATTGAACTTATCGACTTTTATTTTGAATGGTTGGTGGTATAGATGAGGATTGAACAGGTTCTCTTATCCGCCATGGAAGTTTAACCCAGTTGTCAGTAGTAATATCACAAGAGAGTGAGAATTAATTGAAAATAATTTTCAATAACTTGTATTATATTGTGGAATTAACTAGAGACCTTGAGTTTCATTTAAAAACACTAATATGAGCATATTCCACGAAGTAAGGGTCGAGACAGTCAATTTCATGAAAATAATTCGACAGATTCTAGAAAACTTGTTGCCAGGTAATAGACACGAGAGCCCGAAGAGCTCGAGTGGCTATTGCCCAACGGCAACAAGTTTGAGAAAATGCCTGGAGAATTAATATCTAATTTATCGAACTTTCGTGTGGTATTCGATAGATTATTTTTTGACGTTACAATTAAAATCATTTTTAAAATTTCATATTTTTATTTCAACAAATTTATATCACTCGACTCAATATAAACAGAATGAGTTATTCAAATTAGGATGCATTGGTTATATTATATTATTTATCTTAGGGTTTGTAATGAACTAGATTGCTGGAGTGAACTGTTGAGTTTGTCGTTCACTACTGCACCTAAGTAGATGTGTTGTTTGTTTGCTTCGATAAGGTTGCGGAAGGAAGGACCAGTCGTAATTTTAAGTAACGTTTAATAAACACTTGAATACGACAATTTAAACACGTAAATCACTTTACAACTAAATAATAACAAGATAGAGCAACAAGAATATCCACAGAGAATTGATAGTTGGTTACTATTTTCTTAAGGATACTCGAACGACGTCATAGAAAATTGCACGTTTTTATATTGCGTCGTAACGCGAGAGATATTTTAATACTTCAGGTAAATCGTAACTTTTCCCGTTTTTAAGTTGAAAATTGATATGATTCGTTGATCTAGATATAGTTTTAACGCGCACTGTATGTTTTCGAATACTTTTTTATGTCGACCGATCTAGAGTGGTTTTTAGTTCTGTACTGTTTGAGATTGAGAAACGGACTACTTTTAAATTGGTTAATTATTGTAGATATATCGCAAGTTTTTGGGGGTACAACTTTCTCTTCTATTTCCGTTGAATGATGATATTTTTGACATAAAGTTAATTATCCACTTGGCCATAGATAATTTATGTCAATCCATAAAACATTCATTTCGAATAGCTGAGATTTATCTTTTTACTTTCTGAAAGAGTTTGAAATATTTTCACGGTGCTAATTGAGGATCGTAATCACTCAACGGTATTTGTAGTAACATTTCAATGGTTTTGAAAAATTTTATAATCTCTATTTTATAAAGAAACATAAGGTTCTTTTGAACCAGTTAAAACTTTAATTGTTGGGTTTCGAGTAGAGCAGGTGCTTACAAGGCAAACTATCTTTTATTAATTGGCGTTTACGACCATTAAAGTAAATACTAAGGATTGGAAGATACAATAGGCATTCAGCCAGTCCGAGAATTTAATACAATGTGAAAGCTCTCGTGATTGACTCGTCATCGTGATATATACATCATGTCATATCACAACAATTTATATCATCGACTGATGATTCACTAAAACGTTTGGGATTCATTTTATGAATTTCTTGAAAATTTATGACAGACGCCTTAAATCAAGAAAATTCTTTGTCATGTGGTTGGCATTCAATACAAACATTGCATTATTCTCGCTGGAATAATGTAAGTAGATTATTCCCACTATAATAATGTTTTGATTGGCTAGAACGTATATAATCGTTGGATAAAGTTACGTTTTGGTTTTGATAATCACTAAAACCTAATTGTTTTAGAATTTGTAGTCAAATTTTTATAAATCTAATCAAGAATGACTGAGGTAAACTCACTCACTGACAATTACTCCTCCGGCACCTTCATGCCAGATGTATCAGTCTGATTTTCCAGTAACCATGTTATAAAACATAAAATTATGGACGGTCAACTTAATCCCAAACCTCCACAAGCTCGTCTTCACAAACATATTCAAATCCACTGCCACTATCACACACCCAATTCTATACACTTTTTTAAAAAAATGTATCCCAGACACTTTTCTCATTAAAATTCCGAAAATTCTAATAATTCACAACTTCATACACCGGAGACATCACTAATTCAATAAATAACATTAATATCTCTTCTTAGAAATTTCCGACACCTACCCATTCCAACAGCATCATATCATATATCATCGGCAGCGTAGCATGGTTCGTCTTCTACCGAAACCTTTCAATTCTAGAAACTTTTCGTCACCCTATCCTATTCACTTTTTAAGCTTCGCTACTTCCAAACATCTATCCCCGTTGCCAACCGAGGTAACTTTTCCTCCGGACCACTTTCTAGCAAAAAGCCCTCTCCAACACTCTCATTTCTATACATCTTTTAAAAATTCTTCCTAGACACTTTTTTCACTCGGCTGTTTCTCGGCCGGCCCACCAAAACTACCAAACTCAATTTTTGAATGCTGCACTACAACCCCCAACCCAGCCCTGCAGAGGAAACTAATCCTACATCAGGGCACCCAAAACAATGTGAATTTTAATAAAAATCCTTTCTACGCAAAACACTCTCGAATTTCTCTCTCTCTCTCTCTCTCTCTCTCTCTCTCTCTCTCTCTCTCACGGTCAACTTCATTTTATAGGAGAAAGCAAATACTTGCAGCAGAGGTGCTGTCAGTGCGGCCTGTACATCCATAGTCTACTTAGTGTAGATGGATTGATCTTAGCCACATGTTTTTGTCTGTCTTTTTCGGCACGATCCATTTTTTTCTTGTATAATGAGTTTGATATTCATCTTCTTTGACGGTGCGCACGGAATATCCAATGCAGCTGTCACATTACACTTAAACTCACAATACATTTACCACGAATGCCTGACATAATTAATATTTTTCAAGGCACTAAAATCTTACCAAAGCCCAACTTGTTTAACACCTCAAAACTGGTCGAAATGTCTTAAGTTAATATTTCATATGGTGTGAACAGAAAAAGCTTAAATGTGAAAACCTCGTAAGTCAACTAAAGAGGTTTCCTGTTTTTCCTATTTTCCATGGTAGTCTAACTAGCTTTTAAAAGATGGAGTGAACAGTGGTAAAAACGGAGAATTAACTCACGATCTGCATTTTAGAGGAATCCGATATTTCCAAACTTTTTCTACCAAAAATGCATAATGAGATGAACCATCGATATATAATTATCTTCTCACTTCCACTAAAAACTAACAAACGATTAAACACATGATCACTGAGAACATAATTGTAAGAACAGAGGATAATAATTTATTTTTTCTACTCTCACACTAGTAAATTCCATATTACCTACTATTTGGTTACTAAGTAAATATATCATTACGGATACTGACCCGTAATGACTAGCACGTAATAAAATTACTCTTCAGTTCTAGAAAAACAACAATGTATCACCCAAGCCTAGTCAGTCAATGATTTCGAGTAACCATGGAAACGAGTTAGTAGAGGTTGTTTTGACGTTTAATAATTAATAAGACTCGCTATCACTAGCTGTTAGGGTGTAGCCTCATGCAGTCGCTCGTCGCTAGTTTCCAGCGATAAATCTGGTCACGTGACCGTATTTTAAATTTCCCGCGATTTAAAAAAATAGTGAAAAAGCTGAAATTGTTGAGAGCTTTTGTCGCTAGAGCTGAGCGACATGAAATTTATAGACAAATCAAATAATATTATGCTTTTACTCTATTTGCAACTTCTTTGTTAATGTTATATGTAAACAATGGATTCAGGCGAGGTAAATATTTTTAAAGATTATTAATTGGTAAAGTATGAAAATATACGTTTAAACCGATAATTTTGTTTCTTTGTTATACAGTTTTATCCAGAAATTATGTAACTTTTTAACCACATTTTTGTTTGTAAAAGTTTTTAGATGACGGATATTAAATGCTTTGTTGTGATAATTTAGTACTTGTTTTGTTTATTTATATAAATTCATGCTCTTTTATTATTACCAAAAAAAGGACAATTTTTTAATGATTGTGATAATTGAAAGAACTGAAAAGAAACAAACTATTCATATTGACTAGTTTAATAATATAATATTGTTACATCAATAAATGAAACACTTTTATACTGATGAGAATGAGAAAAATCGCTCTGTATCCTAGTTTAAATTAAATATATTTTAATCAATTGTTTGTGCACGTGCCATATTGAACAATGGTGTTTTTTAGAATCTGTTAGGTTCATTTGATTTTGTGGACTTCTTGGGATCTGGGTTTCTTTCAAATGCAGAAATTAATTAGCCATATAAACAAAAAATATAAAATTTTATTTTTTTAGTATCAGTTCCGGACAACTCAATATAATAATGTATTCCTACAATAGAATACAATAACAATATACATGCAGCATTCATACAATATTAAGAATTTAACTTAAAAATGTGTTCCCATAAATACAAAGCCTGTCCATGGGGTAGTGTATGGTTTAATAATAATATTCCAAAATAATTTAAAATAAAAAAATTAGAACATTTATATTTATACATAATATTATCAGGAGATGAGCAAACGTTTAAAATTTAACATAAATTAAAAGTAAAACTTCATTTTTGAGACAACTCCAAAGTGCTCTGCACATTTCTGCAGTTATGCTCGCTGTTGTCATCTCTACCAGATACTGTGGTACCATATGGATTTGAAACAGTCACCTGTAGTTAAATATCTGTATTTAGTTTAATGACTGTAATCAATGTGGTTAAGCAAGACAAATCTACAATATAACCGTAGAATTGTTAGAAGTTGTGCAACAGCAGAAATGGGCTCCCTCACTGCGTTGTTTTGTTATGAGAGGCCCAAATAAAAATAGCTGCACTTCGAATAGACTCGGTGACATCCGCAAATAAATTTCAAATTTACCTGCGTACTAGAAGAGTGTAGAAAAAAACTGGTCAAAAAAAGTAATGTTCCATTCGTAATGTATACAATGGGTGAACCCAAAAACGTTTTACGTTTTTCATTTACTACGAGAGCTGCCAATATTCTTTTTTGCCGAATTTTCTGAATCCGAGCTCTGATATAAATTTGTTGACACTGATCAACCCACTTTTGATATTTGTAAGCAAACGACATCTCGTCAATTTCCTACTATCATAGCACAGTGTCGCTGATTATAAATTAAAACGCTATTTTAATTTTATTCAGTCCTATTTCATTCACTTGTATCACTGCCACTAGAAATAAACAAAATTAGAAAATCACTTTTAAGGTTATCTGTCAATAATCTTTGTCTGTCAGCTTTCGAGATCGCTACAAGCAGCCATGTTGTCGCTGCTTTCCATCGCAGCGATTTGTGACATGTTGCTACTTTTCTTCGCGGCGATTTGTGAGTTGTAGCGACTTTTTTGAGACGCGGGAATTTCAAAATTCGGTCACGTGACCAGATTTGTCGTTGAAACCCAGCGACGAGCGATAGCATGAGTTTACACCTTTAGTGTGATTGTACGTTTGTTTTAAAAACAAATAATTAAAATGAGCTCAGCAAATAGTGGAAACGAACTAAGTAGCACACCACCAAATATTATACAGTTAGCCGCGGACACTACTCAAAACATATTGCCAGAAAAATCAAGAGGAAGATATGAAAATATATACAGGCAGTTTATGGACTGGCGAACAACTAACAATGTAAGTTCATTTTCTGAAAACGTACTCTTGGCATATTTTGGAGAAATCACTAAGAAATTCAAACCGTCTTCAATATGGGCAATATATTCGATGTTGAGGAGTACTATAACTTTGAAGAATAATGTCAATACTGAAAAATACGCAAAATTGTGAGGTCACTTAAAAAGACAATCCGACGGTTTACTTTAAATTATTTTTTCTGGCTACTGTTTAATAAATAAATGATACTTGTTATTCATGCGTTTTATTTTTAATAATGAAGTTGTTCGTCGAAAAAGTGTAGTACACAACTAGAATTATAAGCTTATTACATGCTTGTAGAATTACCACACTCGCCGCTACGCGGCTCGTGCGCACCTTTTCTATTCTCATGTAATAAGCAACTTACAACTCTTGTTATGTAATACACTATTCCAAATTAAATTATAAAAAATTAGAAGAAATAAGATGTAATAGGCATAAATATGAAGTGTCTACGAATTTAGCTAAATTAAACATCGGTATCCAACACTCAAAAAAGTGAATTTGAAAGAACCAACTTCAAGTTGAATATAAAAATATCCTATACATAATTTCAAACAAGCATAGGTTAGCATAGGTAGGTAGGAAGAAAGGTATGGAGGATTGCTGCAACAAGACATTCCGGAAAACATTAGTTATAATGTCAAAAATCAACTCATACAATACAGAAACTGTTATATGTTTACAACCCTCTTGAATTTGATGTAAGCAATAATACAAAATAGTTTATTGAAAACCAATAATACTGTTTTGGACTATGATCATCAATCTATGAACTTTGCGAAATATTTAACAATGTTAGCAAAAACAGCTAGTTAATTGAAGAGGTTTGCAATAAATAAAAGATAAGAAATTTGACGACTTAAAAAAGAACCCAAGATAAGACAATAGTTATTTGGATCAATAGTCCACAAAATGGTATTTTCCGAGTGCGAGTTGTATTGCTTAGTCGAGGCGCTTAGCCGAGAGTGGTTAATAATGAAATTCGAACAATTTTGGTTTGTTACGCCTGGTCTATGTATTTTTGATAATCAGTTTTAATTATTTTTGTGATGTTTTTAAATGAAACTCAAGGTCTCTAGTTAATTCCACAATATAATACAAGTTATTGAAAATTCTAAAAAATTGACAATTGTTTCGATAAATTGATTTATCGAAACAATTGTCAATTTTTTAGAATTTTCAATAACTTGTATTATATTGTGGAATTAACTAGAGACCTTGAGTTTCATTTAAAAACACTAATATGAGCATATTCCACGAAGTAAGGGTCGAGACAGTCAATTTTATTTTTGTAATGTTAGTGACTGTCAACGTAATTAACTAGATAATGTTAGATTGTAAAAAAAATGGACATTGACATATCCATGGAGAGAAGTGCCATAACGTGTAAACAGTGACCAATGTTTTGCGGGTTCGCCCAGTATGTTTATAATGAAAAAAACATATTTTGGTGATAATGATAATAATATGTATTTATTCAACAAATCGATTTCAGTTTTGTTTTAGTTCTTCCCTCTAACCTATGAACTTTTTACACATTGCATTAATGAGTAACTTACTTGGGATTTCGTACAAAATGAGTTGTAAAAATACTTATAATCAAATCGAATCTATTTTTGAATTCATCTGGAACAATCGGTGTATCAATAGCAAGCTCTTGAAACTTCATATTAGGCCATGAAATCGAATTTCTAGCAAAATCAATCATTGTCTTAGAGATATCTGTTGCAATATACTCTTTATAATCAGTTGGAAAATTTGATCTTATGGTTATTTCATGATTGGTTCCACCACCAAATCCAAATTCTAAAATACTAGCGTTCTTAGGCCAATTTACTGACGATCTATAATTTTTAACTATATTTATAGTATGTGGGGTTACTACAATTCTAGAATACTTAGCGTATAATTCCGGTAAAAAAAAACTTGAAGACATTTTTAGCACTATACAACTCACAGTGACTTGTTAACCAGAAATGTAAATATATCAAGTAGATAGCCAATAAAAATGATAAAAGCAATGAAATGTTTAGGTTATCAAATATATTAGTCCAGTCGACAGGGGCCGAAAAGTCAGTGTAAGTGGTATTTCCTTGATAACTCAGAAATAACTATGCAGACCTTCAAATGGCAAATACAATACCACCTTAAAATGCTGACAAAAAATTTATCAGGAAAAAAGTTATTAACAATTTAATTGAAAAATTCGCGTTTTTTAGCGTATTTCCTCAAATAAGTCAGCAGGATGACTTTGTACGAAAACACGCTTCAAATATGATTTATTTGTAATAAAAATAGCTACAAAATGCCGGTCGTCCGATTTTGAAACTTTCAATAACAAAGCCGTGAGATGGAAAAAACGGTAAAAAAAGTCAATTTTTCAAAGTTGCTGTAAAAATCACAATTATAAACCAAAATTCATTAAACTCCCGAAAATTTGACGTAATTCGATTCCTTCTATTTTTTGACGTATTCTCAAAAAAAAAATTTTGTGCCACGACCTTCTGGACCCAAGATACGTTTTTTTTTCAAAAAAATCTGGAAGACGCAATAAACACGTTACAGCACGAAATGTGACGCTAATTGTTTATTAACGTTTCTCGGCTTCTACTTGATCATCATATATATATATATATATATATATATATATATATATATATATATATATATATATATATACATATATAATGGATATTTTTGTGGGGATTACAAATAAGTTGGTAAGTTGGCAAATATCTTTCTTCAAATTATATATATATATATATATATATAGAGTCCGCATGTAGAGCGCTAAAATTTATAAGACTCATATATTAATGTAATTTAAAAATACGGGAAATGACATATTTCCAATATTATTTTGCCTCGAAAATGAATACGTCATTTGGTTTGTCTCGTACAAAAGGACTTTTTTACGTGGTCCAGAAGCCAATATATTGAATATTTTGCAAGCGAAAGCCACGTTGAACGCACGAAATCAGTTTTCAGTGCGAGCGCACCGGGCTTCCCCAACTCCGCCGTTCGCTCCGGTCGCCGCGCGCGCTTCACTTTGATGCTCGATTACGAACACTAGAAATCAATTAATCATATCCGAATATTTTTGTATTGAAAATATAAGTATTAAATATTAACAACCAAAAATCACAGTGCTGTAATGTGTTTATTGCGTATCTTCGGCGCAGAAGGTCGTGGCAAATTTTTTTTAAATACGTCAAAAAATAGAAGGAATCGATTTACGTCAAAGAGATTTCTCTATGATGAAAATTGCAAAAACTATAGGGAAAAACGGTGGCGTATAAAAGT
This sequence comes from Galeruca laticollis, assembly GCA_963921935.1. NCBI lineage: Eukaryota > Metazoa > Arthropoda > Insecta > Coleoptera > Chrysomelidae > Galeruca > Galeruca laticollis. Next base: position 66,145,654 of record OY998183.1, read on the forward strand.
AGGGTGACGTATAAAACCTTACCAAAGCTGTAAAAATGAAGATAATTGACTTTTGCAAATTGATATTAGTTTCTTCATATTTACACTACCCCTATACCAAATTTCAAATATCGGCGATGCTTCAAACCAATTTGGCAAAGCTTTGAGTTTTCGATGCAGTAGATTTATAAAAACTCATAGAACTAAAAGTTTTGCTCTCCCGATTTTCAGCTTTAGCGTCATTATTTTTTATAAATTGAACTATAATTTAAGAAAGTTTAATAAATTTTGGTTTATTATTGTGACTTTTACAGCAACTCAAAAAAATTGACGGTTTCACCGTTTTTGTTATTGAAAATTTCAAAATCGGACCACCGGCGTTTTGTAGCTATTTTTATCACAAATAAATCATATATGAAGCGTTTTTTCGTACAAAGTGATCCAGCTGACTTATTTAAAGAAATACGCTAAAAAACCGGAATTTTTCAATTAAATTGTTAATAACTTTTTGCCTGATACATTTTTTTGTCAGCATTTAAAGGTGTTATTGTACTTGCCATTTAAAGTAGGGCTGCATAGTTATTTCTGAGTTATCACGTTTTGGCATAGTCCGAGTCTCTACCGACTGGACTATATGTGCAATAGGGAAATTTTATCTTATCAAATTACTTTGTTATTGCATGGGATTATATTTTCAATATTTAAACAAATCATTCGATATACGTATTCCTGATATGTGAATTTATTTATACGAGTACTGTCTACGTTCAAGTGGTCAAGGGCCGCAAGAATTACATCATAAAATACTTCAAAAGTAATATTATTATTTAATTGTGATATAAACATTTGAAAAACACGAGATCTCTATAAATATTAAATATAGATGAAATAAATGAAAGTAACCTACTACAAACATAAATTACAACTTGTGAAAATATTGTTTTCATCAAACGTCAGTAAATCTGTCATTTTTCGACAATGTGGGCGACCGTAAAGTTTCATGTTTCCTCCGCCGGAGCTTTAGTTTTCACTTTCCCGCCAGCGAAGCAACATAGATAGAAACGCAGCCGGAGACACAATAATTGTAAAAAATTAATTAATATTGTTGACAGTGTTCACTGACAGCTTTATGTTACATTACTATAGCAACAACCTGTGCCTACTCACCGACACCGGTCTAAACTGCCTTGCGAACCCAATTATATTTAAAAATTATTACTATCAAAAAGAAACGCATTAATTTGTCGACATTTGAAGAAGAAATACTCGTAGCATATTTTATTTGGAGGAAAAGTTACTTTTCATGACTTGCTCTCTATTACCAGCCTCACTCCGTTCGGCTGTTAAACACGAGCGCGTCATGAAAAGTATCACTTTTCCTCCATATAAAATGATATACTATTATTTATCGTGATGTTCTCAATATAGTCATGAATTTTACTCCATAGAAAATGAGTTTAATAAGTTCAAATATACAATATAATATAAAGGTGGATTATACCACTCAAAATATATTAATCCCCTATCAAAATTGATGCTTAGCTAGCGATAATAATTTAACTAATAAGTAGAAATCACTCGTGCTGTCATTACAGCAGTTGCTATACTTATTCTTGGTTTAATTACAAACGAACATGCCCTGCGATCTTTTATAGCGCTGCTAAACTGTATTTTTTAACGCAATCTATTCGCTTGGAAGGTTACTAACGAACTTTATTTTACTGATTGCTGTAATACCGTCAAAGTAATACATCAAAATGTCAGGAGTAAAACAATAACAAATGGATCAGTATATTAGAGACTTCGACAGAGTATTATTGTAATTCTCATTTTTTAAGGAGAAATAATTTTTTAACTTGAAGTTGACTTTACTGTAACACAAAGAAAAGCCAAAAGGCTTTAATTACAACCGACCTTTCGTCTAGTTCCGATATTTACAAAGGACGGGGATCAAGGATACGGAAAAAAAATGCAAGGTATATATCCCATCACTCTAGCTCTGATTCAGACGAAAGTTTCTCATTAAATTGTAACGTTTATCCTGTTTTTAAACCTACACCACAGGCAAATTGTTAGTATTTAAAGAAATTAATAAGAATGTTTTGTGCAAATAATATATTTTTCAGTATTGTATAAAAAGTCGGGGAATTATAAATCGGGTAGTACTTCTCCAGAGATTCAAGTGGAATCTATTGCCGAAACTATGAGGTCTGAAGCTGAAGGAATTTCCCTTGAGAATAAAGAATCAAATGCTATGGCGAGATTTGCTGTTCCTAGAGGTAATTTGTTTCTTAAGTTAAATCATAATTTATGATAACCTAAAGTTTGCATATTAAATTTGACTTTTAGTATAAAAATACTTTTTTATAATGTACCTTTTTTAATTTTTTTTAGAGTCAAAACCTTTTGGCAGTGGAATCAGGTGAACACTTCACAAAAGAGATAAATCATCACCACAAATAGATACACTTGATGATCAAGGTGACTAAACTAAATAATTTTAATTAATTTTTATATTTAATCATATTTTAAATTTATTTCAGAATTTAAAAGGTTGATGATAGATGAAATATATCAATTAAATTTAAAAATCAACACTTTAATTGAAAGGTGTGGCACTTTCTTGAAAACACAAAGAATTCCGAGTAACGCGACTTACAGAAGAAGCAAGAGCTTTCCAATGGGACGAAGACTGTCAAACGGCTTTTGAAACCTTGAAGAGGCATTTAACCTCGGCGCCGATATCAGGATATCCATTACCAGAGGGAGACTTTATTGTTGACACTGACGCCAGCAACGTAGGAATTGGTGGAGTGCTCTCACAGACCAAGGAGGGGAAGAGAGAGTGCTGGGATATTTCAGTAAAGTCCTCTCCAAACCAGAACTCTACTGCGTCACAAGAAGAGAACTTTTGGCGGTAGTGAAGGTCGTGGAACACTTTTACCAGTATCTCTATGGTAGGAAGTTTTTAATCCGGACTGACCATGCAGCACCCAAGTGGTTGATGCAAGGATCCCAAGGGCCAGATCGCTAGATGGATTGAACGACTTCAAGAGTACGATTTCAACATCGAACATCGAGCTGGTGTGAGTCACCGGAATGCTGACCCCCTGTCCAGACGGCCGTGCCCAACAGACTGCAACAAGGCGGAATCTAGGGAAGCTGCAGTTTCACGAACTACAGTAGTCAACCAGGAATGGTCACTCAGCAGGGTCAGAGAAGATCAGGAGAATGATCCTCACCTGAAAATGATCCGGCAATGGAAGGAAGAAAATCGGCGACCTACCTGGCACGAAGTGTCAAGATTTTCACCGAAACTCAAGGCGTATTGGGTTCAGTGGGACTCCCTTGTCCTGGAAGAGGAGCTGTTGAAAAGAGTCCTTGAAAACGATGATGGTTCCGATCTCAGGAGACAGTTGCCACTATGCAAATAAATATTACAGTTATGTTAATTCAACATCACATTGTGATAATGTTCTTCCTTTTTTCCCTCTTGTTCTCATCACATCCACATCTATACAACCGCTTATGCCCAGCTTGTGGCTATTAACTTTTGTGATGTTTCAACTTAACTTCTCAGCGATGTTAAAGCGCTGCCTTTTTACATTACTGAGATGTTACTAGAACTTCCTCAAAAGGAAGTCTTTATAACGAACTAAAAACAACATTTCTGTTACATTCTGAAATGCCTTTTAACATTTTGTCGATGTTAATGCAATGCCTAAAAAATAACATCTTATCAATGATCTAAATGCAACATTTCAAAAACAATACAGCGTATTCTCTTAGATGTTGTATGTACATTACTTATACCTCTAAACAATATACCTCAAACTTTCTAGATGACATCACATAAATGTTTCTGTGCCTAATCAGCAAATGCAGGGTGAACAACTGAGAACGCCGGCTGTCGGCCATATTTCATAGAATAGTCATGATACAACTTTTAAAAAATACCTTCAGGAAAATGACACTGAAAAAACGCTGGAAAATATTTTTGAGTTCCTAGAATATCTGCTATGCGGTGGAATGAACACTTAAAAACATAATATTGTGATTATCTCCAAAAAAGACACATTAAAGGTATCCTAGAAATACAATTTTCGATATATTGATGAGATTATGAAAAAATGTAGTTAGAGACTTTTTGTCTCTATTCTTCAAGTGAGGGGTGGGGGAAGGTTCAACCTAAAAAACCAATGTCGTAACACTTTTTTGTTTTATAATCGATATCAATGTTTTTGGCGTCATTTAAAAGAGTTTTTTCTCTTTAATAATATATGCTTAACAAAAATAAAAAAATTGTACAATTTTGTCAACGCTATGTGAGAAAGTCGATAATTTTCCCATTTTTTTCGGAAATTTCAAATGTAATGAGGAATTTCTTAAATTCTGGTGAAAAGGGGTTGAAAAAATGAGAATCTATTCCAAGATATAAGATTTACGATATCAGATATAAAAATAAAAAAAATGCTTCAATTTACATTTGAAATTTCCGAGTGGATACAAAATTGTCTAATTTTGTTATCAATCTTATTAAACAGAAAAACTCTTTTAAATGCAGCTAAAATCATTATTATCGGTTAAAAAACGAAAAAGTTATACATTTGTTCATAAGTTTGAACCTTCCCCACCCATTATTGGAAGAGTATTGGCAAAAAATCTCCTCAATTAAATTTTTTCATAATCTCATCAAGATTTCGAAAATTGTATTTTCAGGACACCTTTAGCATGTTTTTTTGGAGTATTATGTTTTCGAGTGTTCATTCCACCCCTAGCGGATATTTTAAAGACTGCAAAATATTTTCCAGCAATTTTTCAGGATCACTTCTAAAGGTAATTTTTTGAAAGTTGTACCATAATTATTTTCTTAGATGTGGCCTACAGTCGTTCTTAGTTGTTCACCCAGTACTTTTAAAAAAAATATCAAAAAAGCAATAAAGGATTTAAAACGTTTCTTCACTTTTGATAAACAGTACAGTAAATTTGAAAAAAACAAGAACAAAATTAGAAAAAAAATATCTTGTCCAGGAATCCAACATAAAAAAAATTAAATTGTGTAAGCATATTACATAACAAGTGTGGAAAGTGGAAACTATTGAATGCAAGGAATGAAAAAGGGTATTTTAATCTGTAGTTGCCATAATGTAATATACTTTGAAACTGAATTAATAAAGTTTAAGAGATACACATACATTACAACTAGTTTACAGAAAATTTATTAGAATAGTTTTTTAATAATGTTAAAACTAATAAAAATTTTACACCGTAAAGGTTTTATGAAACATTAAGTTAAATCAACAGAAATCCAATCTGATTAAAGAAAATTCTATCGTTTACTTACGATTACTATTTCTTACGCAAGAGTCGCTGTTTCGAGAGCCTCAACCATTCCATTACGTACACTTCAAAATCCTTATCTGTGAAACATTTAAAGGTGTTCCGAAGAGCAGTTAATGAAACAATTACTTTAGATCAAATTTTGCCCATGGAGACCTTTGATCGATCATCATAAACTACATCAAACTTGATTTTCAGCCAATTGACTGGGACGCATTTTCCCAGATACATGCGGGACTCTTCAAAGGAATAAAAACATATTTTATTTCGAGAAGTGACTTTTCATGATTTACCTTCTATTACATGCCTCACTCCGTTTCGCACGTGAATTCAGGTGTGCCATGAAAATTCATACTTTTTTTCTGTATAAAATAATATATTATTCTCATCTTGTTATTTTCATCCTGGAACATATTGTATATTAACATCGTGGAATTGTGACTTCATAAAAACTAAGCATTATTAATACACTGTATACAAAAAAAACTACTTATGAAGAAGAGATATGAACACATTATCAAGTTAAATGAGTTTATAATTAATTGTATCCAATAGCTGCGTTTCTAAAATAATAAATATTTGAATTCTGTTTGTTGACTGGAGCATTCAGTGCCATAAGTTATATATTCTTCAACTATATTAATATAGGTACCATGGTGAGGGACACCTACAGCTTTTTTTGTTGTATTCAGTGTATTTTCAAATGGAAATGTGGTTTTTAACGGAAATTTATGTTTTTAAAGTCTTAAACAGTCTCTTATTGTTCACAAGAACTGTTAGTATTAATGTTAAAATTTTTTAAACCTGCAACACTATATTGATGGCTATGACTGCTACTACAAAAACTAGAAATAGAGATACTCGATTCAACATTTTTTGTACTGTCTAATACAATGTCTGTATCAGACTATCTGAAATAGTTATTCCCCTTTATATACATAATTACCAACTATTTGTTTTTTATTTTATTTATGTAAGTAGCTTCTGAAACATCTTGGACATTGAAAATATTTTCTTCTAGTTTCAAATCTCTGCCAACATACGAGCATGTTTTATTATCAATAATTATATCTACCCTATTGCAATATTAAGTTTTTTGTAGGGTATAATGCATATCTAGGATTTAAAATATTGTGAATCGTTTTTAAAATAAACTTACTAACTAAAATATTTTAAAAGTTTGAAAAACCCTCATTTTGTAAACTCTATTATATAATGTTAGTGTACAATTCCGCCACCTGGAATTTCAATGTACAATAGCCGATTAAAGTCTTGAATGAGTATTACATTTTAATAATTATGATTTTGCAATAGGTACTTACCGATAACAGCCTGTTGTTCGTCCATTATAACAAGAATTATAACTAAGCATAGAAACTGAAGCTAAGTAGGAACTAACGAAAACGAAGACCACTTATTCAAGTACTTGCAAAAAATGTGCTTCCTGCAAATAAAATATAACACAAAACTTAAAACCATCCGCCATTTCATGCTTTTCATTTGTTTCCACAGATAATGTTCGTTCGTCAGTTCCTCTTCTGTTTTCATCTTTTTTCATGTTACTGATGAGATATTACTGAGAGTTTCATGAACTAACATCGTAAAGACGTAATCACACGAACTTACTAAAAATGTTTTCGAAAGATGTAAAAGTATCTGCAACATGTGATCATTTTAGAAACATGTTAATTTGTAATATTACAGTAACTTTCTGTATGTGATATTAGTGAGAAGTATACAAATTAACATGTTTCCTATAGGAAGTTGCTAAAAAGAAGTTCATAGGATGTGTATGTAACTGCGAATTCAAGTATTATTGTGTACATCAAAAATATGTTTTATTTACATGACATGGATGTTATTAGAGTTGGTAATAAAATTAAGACATCTTATTAACGTTTTAAATAAACATCACGAAAAGCCTCTAAAAGGAACATCACAAAAAAGACTTGTTATGTTTCTTGTTTAGTGGGTTGGTTATCCCTAGAACGAGGGTAGCTGAGGTACTGAAGAAGTTACACGACAGTCCATCGGGAGGTCATCTGGGAGTGAAGAAAACACTTTAGCGAGTCCGTGAAAGGTTTTATTGGATGAACAGCTCCGATGATGTGAAGGACTGGTGTAAGAAATGTACGACTTGTGCTACGAGTAATGGACCACATTGCAAGAGAAAGGCACCCATGAAACAGTACAATGTTGGAAGCCCTTTCGAAAGGATTGCTTTAGATATCGCTGGACCATTTCCGACAACAGAAAATGGTGGTAAATACATCCTGGTTGTAATGGATTATTTAGCAAAGTGGGTGGAAATTTACGCGATCCCGAATCAAGAGGCCACAACTGACGCGGATGTATTGGTGAAAGAATTTATCAGCCGATATGGAGTGCCATTGGAAGTTCACAGTGACTAGGGAAGAAATTTCGAAAGTCATTTCAATTCCAGGAGACTTGCGACAAGCTGGGAATGAAGAAGACCAGGACAACAGCATTTCTGCCACAGTCAGATGGAATGGTCGAGAGAATGAACAGGACTATTGGAAAATACCTGTCCAAAGTAGTTTCCAGCCATCAGAGAGATTGGGACCAGTATCTTTCCATATTCGCATTGTCTTATCGATCTGCCGTCAATGAGTCCACGGGTGAAACACCAGCGAAAATCCTGTTTGGACGTGAAATGAGGCTCCCTTGTGACCTGGAATTTGGCTGTCGGCCTGGAGAAGATCTAACAGGCGAATATTACGTGATCTTATTGAGAAGAAGGCTGGACGATATTCATGAATTAGTTCGAACAAATCTTCAAGTTGCCAGCGACTGAACGAAAAGTCGGTAGGACAGGCAGGCCACAGAATGCGGTTTTAAAGAAGGGGACAAGGTATGGTTATACAACCCGACGAGGAGAAAAGGATTTTCTCCAAAATTACAAAAATCCTGGGTAGGACCATATTTTATCAAGAAAAGGATCAATGATATTATATATCGCATAAGCAAGATCTCCACGGAAAACCAAAAGTAGTTCACCAAAACCGACTAGCGCCATTCGCAGGAGACCATGACCTAGAGAAAGGAGTAAACCATATTCGAGATGTATCTGACCCTACCTTCGATGAATGTATGGGCGCGTATGGAGGTACCGGTAAAGCTAGATATGGAGTTACTTTAGAACAACGACAAGATTTGTTCACTCTCCTAGGAAATTATTTACTGGCATACAACATCCCCGCCCGTCTCAAGAACGCACGAGGGTTGGCATCCGTCTTTCGAAAGAAGCTCGGGCAATTAGGAAAACTTGAAGACTAGATTCCAGCCCCTGGCAAGACACTGAAACTGAAACATAATTCGCGGTACGTCTTTTACGTGGTAACTAAAAATGAATTTCAAGATCGATCTACCTACCTGGGAAGCATTTCGAAACCTCCGAGACGATGTGTTAGAATCCAGCGTGAAGAAACTGGCTATGCCTAAGATAGCGAGTAACCAGTTGGATTGGCGAATCATCAGGAACATGGTAGAGATTTTCTTTCGAGATATCAATTTGCAGCCACAACCTTCCTTATCAGTATCCGATGAAGACAGTGCCCTGCTATTTCCATAAGATCGGAAAGTGTAGAAATGGGGCCAGTTGCCGATTCAAACATCCAGTCTCGGCTACACAAAAGTTCCAGGAGGAACTTCCATTCAAGGAGGGGGTAATGTTACGAAACAGCACACTGGTATAGTCCCTAAATCCGACTCTGTCTAAGCCAGGTATGAAAGTTAAAATTATTGCGGATACGCAGGTTTCTTATAACTGTTTACGATTGTGACTATCTTATCATTGTTTTTGTGACCAGTCTTATCTAGAAAATGTCAGAAAGCCAATTGTTTTTGAGTAAGCCGCAATCTAGAAATATCTAGTGAAAGATTCAATAATATATAAGGGACCGACCAGGAAGAGTTGAGTTAGTTGATAATTTGACATCGTGAGATAAACAAGTAAATAAGTGAATATAAATTAGTCAGCTGTTTATATAAATTAGTTTAAGTGAATATATTGTGTATATAAGTAGTGAATCGTGTAGTGTTTAAATAAATTAGTAAGTAGCCATACCGTGCGTTTAAAGTTTATTCCACCCGTTTACTGTTTAAATAAATTAGAAAAACATTACAGTATGTTAACGCTAAAACATATATTTCATATTGTACTTTATTTACTATTACATACAAACTGAATCTCGCCTTAACTATATAAACAAAATGTAATTTTATCTTTTATGAATTGTTATTATTATTATAATTATTATTATGATTATTATTCAAATTGTTCAATTGTAACAACTATCATCTCATTTTGATAGCTTATTTTGTAGCGGAAATAACATACATAGTATTTTTAACTATACCTACATCACTATTATTCACTTTTTCATCGTTAACTATGACAGTCCTTTTTATTTCACTCAAATAATCTTCCTCATATTCTGCAATGTCTTCGGCTGGAATATTCGATAACAATGGGTTTGTGGAGAGGAATAAACCTAGAAATTTCATTATAATTAAATAACATATATAACAATGAAACACAAAATAGCGAAGCGCCGCAAGTGGACTCCTAAACAGTAATTTCAGTTTAACGAACATTTAAATTACCGAATTTGTCTAATAATCAATACCATGAAACATAAACACTCTATATCCAACAAAAATAATAAGCACAACCACATATTAAGTATTTATAATAAGGATTTTGACTATTTTTGGGAAATTGTTTTAAACCGAGCATTGCCTAATATAATCGCAAATATTTATTGAAATTTGGTGAAATTTGAACTTTACGAATCATTTCAAGATTTTTTCTGAAATAAGCGGCTTTGATCTCCACAAGACTTGAAACAATATTTATTGAAATACTATGATTCTTACCTTGCCATTCTTCTTTTTCCTTAAATTTTAAAACGTATGGTTCCAGTCTTAAATGGTATTCTTTAAAACCTCCACATTTGATATCACTTTCTACACCTTCTCTGGGATTAGGAAGATAATAATAAGGAGATATCATTTTATCATGACCGTATTTTTTCCATTTGGGATGCTTTGACAAATTGTGGAAAACTATGTCTAAAGGGCTTCGTTCCAATGTTATATGAAATGTCTGTCCTCCTGGTTTTAGCATATCGTTGATATTTTTGAACATTTGTCTGAAAAAAAAATCCTATATTGAATGGAAAATAGTGAAAGTGAGATTTCGAGAGATAATATAAAAGATGAATAATTAAGTGACCGATTGGGGAAGTTTAATTTATGCATGTATACAATTATATTCTCACTTACACTAAAAACGAACAATTGTAATATCATATCTTCTGCTTTTTTTCTATTCATATATATTAAGACAATTACAAGGTAGGTCACTTTTTGGTCTAGCCAAAAATATTTATTATACATCAGATGGACTTACATGAAACTTAACGTCTGTCATATCGAAACAATAGTCAAATTTTATAGAATATTTACAATTTTTCCAATATATTATGGGATAATTTATAAAAAGTTAATTTCATTAAGAAAATAATATGGAGTAGATTCCGCAGAGTAAGTGGCCGAAACAGTAAAAATTATCTTATCACAGTAAAAACAAACTATTATACACATAGAACACTGAGAACATAATTAAATTATCAAAAATTAGAAACTAATATGTAATTTTTGATGGAAGGCTGTTGAAGACTATGTACACACTTGAATTTTAGAAGTAGAAGAAGGTTGATGGGTGTATTTTCTCAAACGATGAAAGTGTGTAAATAAATTTTATTAAAAAATTAAGCTAAGCGCTTTCGGCAAATGAACATGCCATCATCGGAGCTTTCGTCAATGGTAAAAAATACCTCTAAAAAAATGAAACATTGAAAGGGGATCGGCATCACAGGCACAATAGTTAGATGTACCTTTTCACAAAATTAACAAATAAAATGAAACTAAAAACCCCCTCTTATATGGGGTGAAATTATTCACCCAGATCATTTTTATATTTTAAAGATGGAGCAACGAAGTATGCATTTTGCATACTTCGTTGCTCCATAATTGGACTAAACAACATTTAAAAAACTGGCTTTCTGAAAGAAACATATATTACAGTGGACAAATGTTCAAACCGGATCTTTATAACGTTCCAAACATGTACAAATCGCAATATAAGACTTATATTGATGAATTGTTCATTCGACATGGATTCCAAGTTTTAAGGCTACCCCTTCTTCACCCGGACTTAAATCCGATCGAAACTATTTGGGCGGCACTTAGAGAATATGTGGCCAAACGTAATGTTACCTTCAATTTTACAAAGGCTAAAGAATTCTGTAATGAATTTTTTGATACATTTTCTGGAAATGATTGGAAAGTTAGATGTGACCATATTAAAAAGATTGAAGATGAATTTATGAACAATGAACCACTTTTAGATAATGTTGTAGATGATATTATTATTAATTTGGCCGAAGACGGAGACAGCGAGGATGATGAAGTTGATATATATATATATATATATATATATATATATATATATATATATATATATATATATATATATATTTATATATATATATTGAACCAGATATCATAGATATTAAGAGAATTAGTTCTATAAAACTATGTTGCTAGTATGAAAATGTATGAAAATAATATAATTTAAAGAAAGCACAATTAAAAAGGAAACACTTTTTTTAATTCAAAAGCATATCAAGTAAAGATATATTAAATAATAGCCTATAACAATATAATGAATAAAGAAATTACCTCAATAATAATATAAAATATAGAGATTGCCTAACCAATGTAATGATGTAAATAAAGTTGCATGAGACAAAGAATATTTTCTGTGACGTGATCAGCTGTTCACCTAAAAAGAAACAATTATATCATCAAGTCAAGAGAATTTTAGATATAAGTAGTTACATTAGAATACAAATATAAATGTTTATTAGAATAAGGAGTATAGTTTATCATAGATAAACAATTAAACATAAAGAAAAATGATATATGTCTGTAAAATGAACATAGGATTAAATAATAATTTATTTATTGCGTTAGTAGAAATAAGTTAATACAAGAATTAGATGGAGAATACATAAAAGGATTTATGATTTAAGTTATATAATTGTAACAGTAATAGATTGTTTATGACAATATTAGATAGAACTATTTGAACAACATCTATGTATATAACCAACTCTAATTTATTTGTATGAATAAATTTCAAAAGACTCTCTACAAGTGTATTAGAAATGTGAGATAGAATATTTATGAACTCTTCTATTAAGTAAACCCAAATCAAATAATTCTATTGCATAGGACAATATCTGATTGGTTAGAAACAAAATGACAGATAAAATTTGCAATCAACAAGTATTGAAATAAACTTTGGTAGATAGTGACCTGAAAACAAACAAAAGACTTTGTTTGTGAGAGTGTTCCCGAAATTTTTATGAAATTCCCTAAATAACTTAATAAATTTTAATATAACTATGAAAAACAATCTTGCGTAGTACTCACCGATAATCAGACACAGTTGTTCTGCAAAAAACCAGCAGAATTTCTCCAGAAATTGGTATTGGAACTGCAGAGAAGTATTCCTGGGGTCCAGAAGAGTTATCCCAATTCCAGAGCATCAGGTCAGTGTTCTTTCAAACTATTATTGGCCAATAATAAGCAAAAAACTCAAATAAGTGCTTAGTTCCGTATTTTGATAAACATTCACATCAATGATCGATCTAAAATATAAAGAAAACGGACTTTATTTAATTAGTTAATAAATTAAATCTTTAATAATAACAAAAAGGCCTAATTTCAATAAATAAATAATTCAAAAATACGTACGCCATTTTATCATAAGATGATGCTTAACTTGTTTCCATGTAATCTGTCTATCTGTGTATAAATTGTATAATAATTCCATGTCTATATAAATATTTTAATACTTCTCTTCCACAGCATATTGATAACATTTTCATGTATATTCTTCACATAAATTCTGATATGTTTTAAACCATCTAAATGTTTCTTGATTGTTATTTCTATGTCATACTAATGAGCCACAGAAGCTCCATCTCACGTTATTAAAATTATGTTCATTTAACGCATGACTGGATTTTGAGCATGCGCACCGTTAAAAATATAAAATAAATAATTTCTTTAGAGGTGACCATAGGCGTCTCAAATTATTATTATCACATATAAAATATTGAGTTTCAAATTAAATGCTGTTATAAGTAAAGTGTTTCTTTTATTTAAATGAAGGTAATACGTTTTGAATGCCAGGACTCGAAGAGTAGAAAGTGTTTCATGCTCCCGAATAATTAAAATAAAATAAATTACAAAACAATATAATAATAACCAACTGAGCTGGCCAAATCTAAATAAAATTCTAAATATAAAATTATAATCATCTAAATTCCACAACAATAATAATAAGTAAGTATATATAAGCAAATTATAGTTTAATATATATATATATATATATATATATATATATATATATATATATATATATATATATATATATATATATTGATGAATCATTTGTAGATGCACATCATTATTTTACTGTTGATGATCCCTGTACATCTAAAACATATTTTTCATTATAGTGTTCATTTGTAGGTGGTATGACTGAATACCTTGAACGCAACAAATGTAAAAATGTATATAGGTGTTATAAAATTGATGATATTAGAGACAAATTCTACTAGAGTAATATAATATTTGTAGCAAATCTGTACATAGTTCTAAATAATCAATAATTGACGGCACTCAGAACCAATATTTTTTATTTTGTCAGTCCTAACTCTGTAAAAATTGTCAAAGGATGTTCTAATTTCATAGTAAACATTTGCAAAAAACACAAAAATTTACATATCAAAGTATGAAGATCTACCACAAAAAGGCTTCAATATTTTATTTATATAATTAGTATACTTATTAGACCAGCTCTAAAGGTGATTTCCTCAAGTTGTTTTCCAAATTTTATGTATAAACCCGAATTTTTACGTTATTATCTATTACACATTATTAAGAATAACAATTTTAGAAAGCTTAACAGGTAGGTATGTCATTAACTATTACTACGAACAGATATGAAAAATTTTTGACTATAGTTAAATTTAGGAAGTCGTTCAACAATCCTTATCAAATTGTACGCTTTATCTACAAAATCTACCTGACTTCCAATTTATATAGGTACAAATAAACCTCAATGACGAATATTATGAAGGGACCACTTAAAAGACATTAACTTGAAGTAAAGGTGAATGTTTATGTCTCTTGGAATCTATTTATTATTTACATCACATAAAATAATAAAGGGTAATTATAGAATTCCCCGTATGGTTTTAGAATCAATAAATAATTATGTCTGTACAAAAAAAAACAATTTCCGTAGAAAAATGTAATGTTTTTTATTTCCTCATTCATTTAATTATTGATAAAGAACACATTAATGTTATTTTGTTTTGTAAACTCGATTTTATATAGCATTATACATGTGCAACAATTTATTATTTTTAAATCCAAATTCAAAATATTGTGTTACCCTCGTACGTATTAGCAGTCTTACCACCTTTAAAACTTTGCATACGGAATGTACGTCGCCTGCTCTCTCCGGTAACTGCGTTTACAACGTTGTCAAGTTGTATGGCTTTCTCGCGTATCGTCAACTGCCAAAATTAATTTGCAAACCTGTAGTGCAATTCCTCCACACCTTTACCGGAAAAAATATCAAGTTACTTTTGACTTTGATAGAATATGAAGTGTAACTGATTTGACCTTAGTTTTTATCAATTATTCGATATGTTTGACATAATTTAGTAGTTGTTATTATTATTATGGATAGTGAAGATTTTGAAATAATATACTCCCGAAGAAATCATAGAAAAGGCCACATTAAATTTGCTGCCGAAGAAATCCAAAGGAAATTATGTGAAACAATATGGCACTTTCATGAAATGGCGGATCCAGAACAATATTCATGATTTTACAGAGCGGGTGCTTTCAACTTTATTGAAGAACGCTCTGTAAAATTCAAGTCATCTTCATTATAGCATTTTTGAATCGAAAATCGGTTGGGTGCAAACCTAATTCATTTTCAAGGGAGGAAATGAACAAGTTTAATTGAATGCTCCAGACGACAAAAATTATTTAATTTTTAAGGTAAAAGTTTTAAATAGTTAATTTGTTTTTTGCTTATTTTATTTATAAATTTGTGGGTAATGTAATACTGGGAATAGCTGGAGGTTGTCAAAGAGAAGAGTTATATAAAATGAAAGCTAATTACATTGAAAATAAGGGACAAAATTTCTACTCATCACGATTCCAGATTCAAAAACTCATACAAGTCGGCATTTTACGGTTATTGGAAAATCTAGTACAAACATTAGTTTAATAATTGAATGTATGAGCCTTTTACTTGATGAAGATCAGTAGATATGGCATCACTTGAAGCAGACATGCAGACGATCCGAAGGCCCGGAATTGACTCATTTGTGGAGTGGAGGTAAAAGTGACGTAGTCCTTTATCGCGCCTGTCTAAAGGCACTATTCGTTATACAGGGTATAGTAACAAAGATGTCAAATGCATGACTGCAGGAACTATTCGATATACAGGGTATAATAATAAAGTGTCAAACGCATATCTAAAGGCACTATTCGATATACAGGGTATAGTAATAAAGATGTTAAGCGGATTTCTCCGATGACCCATCTGTCGTGACGACATCACTGAAAAATATCGGCAAGCCACACATCACGATTATCGCAGATAATACACTGCGCCGCAAAATTAACGCATAATTTAAAAATTATCTCAAAAGTATCTTTAACTCAGAGATTCTCACAATTTTTTAAAGGGCAGTTATTATTTTGTTTATACTAAATATGTTTTTTACAATTTATTCAATTACCGAAGCGTATAAATAAAAATACGGGGATAATCAAAAAAGTAACCAAATTTTTATTTTTTTATTTGTATGAAAAATATGAAATTACAGTATTTAATATCTTGTGTGGCCTCCCCTTACCCTAATTACGGCTTCACATCTCCTCGGCATGCTTAAAATTGGATTTTGAATTTCAACTTGATCAATCTGCTCCCATATTTCCGTGAGCCTTAATGACAGGTCATTGAGGTTCTCAGGTGGAGGCATTATGGCTCTAGCACTTCGACCCATGTTGTCCCATTAGTGCTCTATGGGATTAAGGTCAGGACTTCTAGGTGGCCACGGCAAAGTTGCAATTTCGACTTCCTGGAGATAATTTTGTACTACTCTTGCCACATGCGGACGTGCATTAATAAAAAAGATTCTCCAATAAGTGGGGCGTATGGTACCACATGCGTTTCTAAAATGTCTATTATGTATCGGTCAGCAGTCAAACGACCTCCCTGAATCATAACCAACTCCGTATGGGTCTCCAATCTAATGCCACCCCATACCATTACAAACCCCCCTGCATAGCTTACTGTTTCTACAATGTTGCATTGGGCGTATCGCTCTCCAGGGCGTCGGTACACTCTTCTACGCCGATCATCACTAAAACGACAAAATCTGGACTCGTCGCTAAACAATACATTGCCCCATTCATGATTGCCCCAGTGCTGGTGTTCTTGGGCAAACTGGAGTCGCATCCTTCGATGGTTTGTGGTTACAAGAGGACCAGTTGCAGCACGATAGGGGGTAATTTCGGCTTCTGTCAACCTTCTTCGTATGGTATCTTGGCTAGTTGGGTAATTATACCGACGAGAAAATTCTTGCTGCATTGAAGTGCTTGTAACAAATCGAGTGCTACGGTAGTAGCACATTCCTCACGCGAAAGATTTCTCATCTCACGATCGCTTTGGGCCATTTTGTGTTGTCATGCACTTATAAAATTTGAATATTGCCTATACAAGTGTAAGAAACAAACTAACAACAAATAAACGACTAAACTTAATATCTAAGGAAATTTGTTAAATGTCTATTTTGTAGTAATGTCAAAAAAATCTGCTTTTTATGTATTCGTCACAAAAACGATATCTTGAAAAGTTTAAAAAACATCATAGATAATATTTTTCAACCAGTGGCGGTAAGGTAATTGTTTCAATTTTTTAAATTATGCGTTAATTTTGCGGCGCAGTGTATTTCAGGAAGAAAAAAATCAGTTTTTGCAAGAGGTCAGAAGTCTCATTCAATTTCCGATAAAAAATTATCTTTATAAAGTTCCGTGTTTTGCAGCACTTTATAATTTTAAATATCAATCTGCATTTTTAAATAGATAATAATGAAAACGGCATCTTTAAAGTCTATAATGTAGATTATATACTTATCATATAGGTAAGAAAGAAGGGTTGCGTCGCTCTCTGCTACCAAGTTTCGGCTACCATTCCAAGGTCACATCAAATAGCTTCATCTGTACTAAAAAGTAGCTTTGGTGGAGGGGAAGTAACAAATTAAGAAGGACATTATTTTAAAACATTTATTTTTAATTACATGCACACAAAACAACTCTTTCTTTGTGCTTACTTGTCGTCGTTTTTATCTTGTCTGATTTTACATTAAATTTGTAGTTCAAATCTATATTTAACTCTTTTATTTCCCTTTTTAACCAATAATTCGAAACATAGGAGTACAACCCATCAAGATTATGGAGCTGTAAAATATAACGAATCTTATCAGTGTTTTTAAATGAAACTCAAGGTCTCTAGTTAATTCCACAATATAATACAAGTTATTGAAAATTCTAAGAAATTGACAATTGTTTCGATAAATCAATATCATCGTCAGAATGACAGAAGTTACATTTCATTTTATGCCTACCTGATGTTTAGTAGTTTTTTTTTTTTTTTTTTTTTTTTTTTTTTTTTTTTTTTTTTTTTTTTTTTTTTGCTAGACCAAGAAGTAACCTAACTTGTGATTGGCTTAATATATGTTTATAGAAAAAAGAAGAAGATGTGATATTACAAATATTGAAGCTTAGATATTATTAGCCCTATGGTGATATCCTGGATATCATTTTTCCAATTAAGATCAGTATAACTGTGCAATGATATAGAAAACCAGGAAAACTATATCTGCTGATCTTTACAATTATCACTTAAGAAGACAGTTTATTAGTGGAGAATTCCCTAGATTTAACTGTTCATTGACAACTTCATATTGTGGGTTTCTTAAATGTCTTCTAATTTCCAGTTCTTCAAGGAAATCCAGTTCTTGTTTCTTTTCACAAATATGCAGCACTTCTAGTTCTGTGTTAGGTGTCAATGAATGATTGGTGTCAAGTAAATGTTTTGCGTAGTGAGATTTATCTGGTTGTTTTAATCTGTAAGCTCGTAAGTGCTCACTGTATCGTATTTCAAAATTCCTAAGCTTACAGATTAAAACAACCAGATAAATCTCACTACGCAAAACATTTACTTGACACCAATCATTCATTGACACCTAACACAGAACTAGAAGTGCTGCATATTTGTGAAAAGAAACAAGAACTGGATTTCCTTGAAGAACTGGAAATTAGAAGACATTTAAGAAACCCACAATATGAAGTTGTCAATGAACAGTTAAATCTAGGGAATTCTCCACTAATAAACTGTCTTCTTAAGTGATAATTGTAAAGATCAGCAGATATAGTTTTCCTGGTTTTCTATATCATTGCACAGTTATACTGATCTTAATTGGAAAAATGATATCCAGGATATCACCATAGGGCTAATAATATCTAAGCTTCAATATTTGTAATATCACATCTTCTTCTTTTTTCTATAAACATATATTAAGCCAATCACAAGTTAGGTTACTTCTTGGTCTAGCCAAAAAAAAAAAAAAAAAAAAAAAAAAAAAAAAAAAAAAAAAAAAAAATATATAACTACTAAACATCAGGTAGGCATAAAATGAAATGTAACTTCTGTCATTCTGACGATGATATTGATTTATCGAAACAATTGTCAATTTCTTAGAACTTTCAATAACTTGTATTATATTGTGGAATTAACTAGAGACCTTGAGTTTCATTTAAAAACACTGATATGAGCATATTCCACGAAGTAAGGGTCGAGACAGTCAATTTCATAACGAATCTTATCTCTGTAATCAATTTGTTTGATTCCACACACGACTAATGCTGTCCCTTCTTCCAGCTTTTCGAGCCGACGACATTTTCTTGAAATAACTTTGCCTTTTATTTCTTGCATGCCAAAGGTGGATGGTTGCTCTACTTCATCTTGGTTGTAGGGCAAATTTTCTGGATTTTTCCAAGCATCTGTTAGTAATTTAAGATGTTCTATCTTCGCAAAAGAATGATTATTATAACTGGTAAGTCCATTCGTGGTAAATGTAAAAATTGATTCTTCTGTCGTTAAATGCACAATGTCCAGATCGTTATGGGAGGTTAAAATAAATCCATCTTATGATAATTTTGTTCTGTGGTTGTAGATGTCTATTATCCACGATTTGTACTGACCTTCAAGGAAGTAAACACTTTTATTCCCTTCTATTTCGGCAAGTATTCCAACAAAGGCGTATTTCGGAATGCGGAAACTTGGTAGTCTGCATGTATATCCAAATTCTTTCAACTCTTGTTAAAATATGAGTCCATCCTCTCTCGTCTCTCTAATAATTTTTTCTTTTTCCTGCATTTCTTTGTATTCCAATTTTCTCCATTTTACGTCGATTTCTTCCAGTTCCAGTTTCCGTTTTTTCGCTGACAGGTAAACGGTGAAGAATGGTTCTATCTCCTTCATACTGTAGGATTCTAGCCTGTTGCTAGCATTCGTTGTCTTCTTTAAAATATGTGGAATGATATTACTTGTTGGAACCATCCCACAGTTATCGAGGCTTACATCTTTACAAATCGTAGTGAAGGCAGAACTAGATTTCGTAAAGAATGTCTGACCACATCTAATGTAGCATTTTTTCACTACATTAACATGCTCTCTATTAGCGATGTGTTCCACAATCTTCAAGTAATTTACAGGTAAATAGTTAAAATTAAATGCAGACAGTACGTAATTAATAATTTTTTTAATCTGATTTTGATCGTTTGGTAAAGTAAGCTGCACTCCGGTTAATTTCCTCGTGTTACTCTTTTCCCAGTTGTAAAATATTATTGTACACTACACAGCAACTGTTCTGGAGACTGTCAGCTGATTTCGTCCACATTTTAGGGATGGCAACAGAGTAAAAGGGGGTTCCTGGGAATAATTTTTGCTCTCTTCCAGCAGCATTACACAGTAGTTCAGAGATTGGTCGCCGCTACCGTTGTAGATCGTCGCCTCCAATCTTGTATTGACACGCTCCCTACCTAGTGGGGACAAAAACGTTTTTCTCAATCTGGAGTCCGGACAGATGACAAAATCTACAATGTGGTTGCCAATTTGTTTGTTAACACCAGGACTTGTTATCTGGTAAACGAACTTGTTGTAGATTTTTACTCTTGCACCAGCAGAGTGATCCAGGTTAAGCAATCGATTGCAACAGACGAATCGTTCTTAACAATTGTATTGTAGTTTTTTTTCTACTGGTCGCCTTGGTAACGAAAATCGCGGTATTGTGCTAAATACTCGCACATATCTCGCTTGTTAAAAATCACCACAAAATCTTGTGTAATGTCCAAATCCTACAGGTAAAAGTCGTGGGCTTGCAGATCCAATAGTATATCGGGCATTTTTTCCTGTAGTGTAGTCAGCTCAACACCCGCCAACTCTACCTTGTAGGGAATCGCAATAGGGGTTTTTAGAAGATGGGATGCAAGCCATTGCAAAGAAATTTATAAATCCCATTGCGATTCCCTACAAGGTAGAGTTGGCGGATGTTGAGCTGACTAGATTAGCTTAACATGGATCTCTCCTGCTGGTGGGAGAGTAAAAGTCTACAACAAGTTCGTTTGCCAGATAACAAGTTCTGGTGTTGACAAACAAATTGGCAACCACATTGTAGATTTTGTCAACTGTCCGGACTCCAGATTGAGACAAACGTTCTTGTGCCCACTAGGTAGGGAGCATGGTATTACAAGACTAGAGGCGACGATCTACAACGGTAGCGGCTACCATCCTCTGGACTACTATCTAATGCTGCGGGAAGAGAGCAAAATTTATTTCCAGTAATCCCCGTTTTACTCTGTTGCGATCCCTCAAATGTGGACGAAATTAACTGACAGTCTCCAGAACAGTTGTTGTGTAGTGTACAATAATATTTTACAATATGCCTACTGGGGAAACAGTAACACGATGAAAGTAACCGGAGTGCAGCTTACTTCACCAAACGATCAAAGCCAGATGAAAAAATTATTGATTACGTACTGTCTGCATTTAGTTTTAACTATTTGGAGATTGTGGAAGACATCGCTAATAGAGGACATAATATTGTAGTGCAAAAATGCTACATTAAAAGTGGCGAGACATTCTTTGCGAAATCTGGTACTGCCTTCTCTACGATTTGTAAAGATAGAAGCCTCGATAAATGTGGGATGATTCCATCGAGTAATATCATACCACAGATTTTAAGATTGAGAACGAATGCTAGCAACAGGCTAGAACCCTACAGTATAAAGGAGATAGAACTATTCTCCACTGTTTACTTACTGTCCGCGAAAACACGAAAACTGGAACTGGAAGAAATCTATTTAAAACGGAGAAAATTGGAATATATGGAACATGTCGCTTCTGTAGAAAAGGAATACAAAGAAATGAAGGAAAAAGAGAAAATTATTAGACAGGCACGAGAGAGGATGGGCTCATATTCTAACAAGACTTGGAAGAATCTGGATATACATGCAGACTACCAGGTTTCCGCATTTACCGTTACCATTAAAGCGAAATACGTCGTTGTTTGAATACTTGCCGAAATAGAAGGGAATAAAAGTGTTTACTTCTTTAAAAGACAGTACAAATCGTGTCTAATAGACGTCTACAACAACGACAGAAAAAAATTAACAAAAGAGGGATTAACTGTCTCGACCCTTACTTTGTGAAATCTACTCATATTAGTCTTTTCAATGAAACTCACTGTTTCTAGCTAATTCCACAATATATTAAAAATTGTTGAAAATTCTAAAAAATTAACAATGGTTTCGATAAATCAATATCATTTTGACGATGATATTGATTTATCGAAACAATTGTCAATTTTTTAGAATTTGCAACAATTTTCATTATATTGTGGAATTAGCTAGAAACAGTGAGTTTTATTTGAAACACTAAAAGAGGGATTTATTTTAACCTCCCATAACGATCTGGACATTGTGCATTTAGCGACAGAAGAATCAATTTTTACATTTACCACTAATGGACTTATAACCAGTTATAATAATCATTCTTTCGCGAAGATAGAACATCTTAAATTACTAACAGATGCTTGGAAAAACCCAGAAAATTTTCCCTACAACCAAGATGAAGTAGAGCAAGCATCCACCCTTGGCATGCAAGAAATAAAAGGCAAAGTTATTCCAAGAAAGTGTCGTCGGCTCGAAAAGCTGGAAGAAGGGACATAATTAGTCGTGTGTGGAATCAAATGAATTGATTACAGAGATATGATTCGTTGTATTTTCCATAATCTGGATGGATTGTATGTTTCGAATTATTGGTTAGGAAGGTAAATAAAAGAGTTAAATGTAGATTTGAACTATAAATTTAATGTTAAATTAGACAAGATAAAATCCACGGCAAATAAGCACAAAGAAAGTTGTTTTCTGTGCATGTAATTAAAAATAAATGTTTTGAAATTATGTTCTTCTTAATTTGTTACTTCCCCTCCACCAAAACTATTTTTTAGTAGAGATGAAGCTATTTGATGTGACCTTGTAAAAGTAGCGGAAACTTGGTACCAGAAAGCGACGCAACCCTCCTTTTTTACCTATATGATAAGTATGTAATCTACATTATAAACTGTAAAGATGCCGTTTTCATTATTATCTTATCAAAAACGCAGATGGATGTTTAAAATTATAAAGCCCTACAAAACACGGAATTTTATATAGATAATTTTTTATCAGAAATTGAATGAGACTTCTGACCTCTTGCATAAACTGATTTTTTTCTTCCTGAATTAATATCTGCGATAATCGTGATGTGTAGCTTGCCGATATTTTTCAGTGATGTCGTCACGACAGATGGGTCATCGGAGGAATGCTCTAAATATCTTTATCACTATACCTTGTATATCGAATTGTGCCTTTAGACACGCGCAATAAAGGACGACGTCACTTTTACCATCCCGCCCTCCACAAATGAGTCAATTTCGGGATTTTGTGACCTCCGGACCGTCTGCCTGTCTGCTTCAAGTGAGGCCATATCTACTTAGATCCATACTGAACAATGAAATGAAACTTTCTACTGTGTTAGCGAAACTCGTCAACTAGTTTAAATTGAACATTAGATCAAATATAATGAAATTTTGAACAAATTAAATTGTTTTATTTCATCGTTCAGTATGGATCTTCATCAAGTAAAAACCTGATCCATTCAATTTTTGAAGAAAGCTGATGTTAGCTATTTGTCTATGTGGTATTTTAAATTACTTTTAGAAAGTGCAGTGTGTACGCAATATTTGTGGTTCTTCGGGCAGTGTTCCAGAAATCACGTATTCCCTAGATACATGAAACTAAAGACATGCAATAAGAGCAGTTCAGACAACAAAAGAAGTATCAATGGCAAAGAAAAATGGTTAAAAGAAGGAAAGCATATTCAGTATAATAAGAGATATACTTTTAGTATTTATGTTTAGGTAATTCATCCACAACTATCATATATACTACACCCCATAGAGTTTGATAATTTAGATAGGGACATAGGAGATCAAATTAAAGTAATAATTCACAACAAGTACCAAGGACAAAAACGTAAATTAAAGTCATTATTAACTAACAAACCAGTATAAAAAAACCCACAAACCAAATTCTCAGAACATAATTTTTTTCATAGATTCTTCAATATTCCAAATAATTTTTTTCACATAAAGAACTTCAATTATTACAAAAAGGTTTTGAACATAATATTCAACCCACATGTTCGTTTAATAACTTCAACAAACTAGATATAGAAACAGAAATAACTTGTATAATTTTCCAAATAATTCTAATCTATAACATAAAGCTTCAGAAATTATTTAAAAAGAATTTGTCAAGTTTAACAATCCCAACTTTGAATTATCAGACCCCAAATCAATTCAACAAAAATCAAAGTCAAATAGTCTTATTTTCACAAAAGCAGATAAAGGAAATAAGGTAATAGCATTACCTAAAGAAGATTATATATTAAAAACCAGTAATTTTATCCAGGCAAGCCATTTTGAGACCTTTAAAAAAGACCCAACTAATAAATTTCAGAAAGAAATGAAATTAGTAGTAAACGCTAAATCGACAATTAACGATAAAAAAATATATATTATTTTTACCCAATCCGCAACACCCTGAACTTTATTTAATAATTGAACTCCATAAAAAGGGGGACCCAATCAGACCAGTTGTTTCTTATTTTACATCAGCAACTTCATTTAAAATTTCAAAAATTCTCTCAGATGTCATTTCCTAATATTGTTCATTCAAACATCGATTTTCGGCTAAAAACTCAACGGAATTAATTAATAATATTCAAGATATTATACTATCCCTCAATTCTAAATTCAAATCTAATCTCTAGTATACCTCCTAAAGAAACTATAACTCTTGTTGATAACTTGCTCACATACAATAATGATAATCCTATTATTCACTCTGATATTATTACTTTATTAAAAGTGTTATTTTCATTTCAATGGATAGGTTTATAGCAGTAAAGATGATTTGATTATGGGCAACCCCCTCAGCCGCCTACTAGCAGAAATTTCCATGGTTAATATGAAAAAAATAATTCATAAACACCCCCTTAATTAAATGTATGTACTGGTGCCGATATGTGGGCGACATTTTAGCTAGCTTCACCGCTACAAATAGACAATTAGACAGCTTCATTACTCAATTCACAATAATTTAAATAAAACTTGAACAAAATAAGTCTATAAGATTTATAGACCTTACAATTTCAAATATAAATAATAAACATGATTTTTCTATATTTCTTAAACCATCACATATAGACATTACGATTCATTCATTCATTACAGTTCGGTGCACCCATTCAGTCATAAACTAGGAGCTTTCGATAGACAGACTCTTAACAGTCCCATTAAATACTAATAGTTATAACAAAGAATTGAATATCATAAAATGAATAGAAGTTAATATTAATTACGATCCAAATTTAATTGACAATATCATAAATAAAAAGACTTTGGAACAAGTATTCCCTTCTGATAAAAATAATAATAAACAGTAACTTTAGACATTAATATTGACTTTAAAACTGATAACAATTTATCCAAACTCGTTAAAAATAACATATCTAAATCTTCAAAATTAAACAACTGTGATAAAATTTATATTGGTAGAATTTTTAGAAATTTTAAAACTAGAATTTCGGCACATACAGGTATGACAACAAACAATTATATTCTAACTATTCAAATCAGTTATTAGAAAACCAACACATTTTCGACCCAAATTTTGAAATTTTACATGTAGAAGGTAAATCCTTTCTTTTCTTTTCTTTTTGGAAGCTCTTGAGATAAGCGAAAACAAATATTCAAGTAACCTTCTTAACGACCAATTAGACATTAGGAACATATAAAACTCAAGGCGTGTAAGACGTGTTTTGAATGTGCTCTTCAAATTACTGTAATAACTAGTGAACTAGTGAAGTTATAACATTGGAATTTTGCAAATGAGTCTAATATATATATAGTTCCTTCAACTCATACAATTAATGCAAGTACATCTTAGTTTATAATCTTCATATTGCATTACACTTCTAAATAAACGGTTTTGAAGATTAAAACTAACTTTTCTGCATCTGTGGCCCTAAACAATATTCTATCATAAAATTGTTACTTGTATACACTTCGGGGGATGTATCGTGCTAACAAACTGACATTTCTCCAAAAATAACCAAAAATGTAGTATATCTGGATTTATAGGACCCGCTGTACTCGCTCTAGTAAACTCAAAATCAATAGGATACATCAGTGAGACACCTTGAACAATATTCAATCATAAAATTGATCAATCGTATACTCTCTGGAGGCTGTATCGTGCTAACAAAATGAAAATTCTCAAAAAATGACAAAAATTTGGTACTTCAAGTACCATAGCACCCGTTGTACTCGCTTTAGTGAACTGAATATCAATAGGGTTCATCTTTGAGACGCTCTGAATCATATCCTATCATAAAATTGGTCACTTGTATATACTACGGAGGCTGTATCGTGCTAACAAACTGAAACTTCTTAAAAAATGACAAAAATGTCGTACTTAAAGTACTGTAGCACCTGTTGTATTGGCTCTGGTGAGCCGAAAATCAATAAGGTTCATCAGTGAGATATCCTGAATCATAGTAAATCAAAAAATTGGGGACTTGTTGAGCTCTGGAGGCTGTATGGTGCTAAACAAACTGAAATTTCTCAAAAAATGACAAAATGTCGCACTTCAAGTACCTTAGCACCCGTTGTACTAGCTCTGGTAAGCTGAAAATCGATAGGGTTCATTTGTGACATGTCCTTAACAATATTCCATCATAAAATTGGTGACTTATTGCATTCCGGAGGCTATATCGTGCTAACAAGACATGTAAGGAAAAGTGGCCGACGACAACGACGACGATATACACACAGGATTTTTTTTTCTAAAAACCGTTTTTTCGTGTTGTTGTTGATGGAAAACGTAAAAATAACTCAAAAAAATTTTTCAAAATTCCAACTTTTTTTGGGGTAAACCAATACTTTTCTCGCATATTAGATAGGTTGGGCGGAAAAGTAAAAACTACTAATTAACCTCCGATACAAACGACTTTTTCTCTATTCTTTTTTGAATCAGTCTAATTTACCAATTTATACATGGTTAGAGATGGGCGATGTCCAGGATTTAAGTAATAGTCAGTTGAACAATATGCTTTTAAATATCCTCAAAACTGAAGTTGGAACATTGTCCACATAAATCAAGGAAGATAATAAAATAATTATCGAGAATCTGAATAATAACTCTTTAAAAATCGGTGAACTCGAAAATAAAACAGAAACTATTACGTCAAGGTGTATACATTTAGAAAGAGCTTTAAGGCGTAACAACATTTTTATTTACGTCCTAGATATACCAGATGGAGTCGACACACTAGCATTTATTTTTTTAAAACTGAGTGAATTATTGGCAGTAACCGTTACAACTGCAGATATTAACAACTATTCAGTTTTCAGTAGTAATAACCCAAGGACATTGATAATTGTTCGAAAAATTTTTATAAGAGATTTCGAAAGCTTGTTGCTTAGCTTGTTGCCTATAAGCAACAAGCTTCAGAAAGTTGTTATAAAATTTTTGAGCATTTATCAATGTTCGAGGGTTATTCGAATAAAAATTTTTTTGGTAATTATAGAAAAGAAGTACAGAGCTTCTATAATTTCATTAATATTCTCGTCAGTATTATGACCAAATCGTGACATTTTGAAATATTTGAAACGTCAAAATCGAAATAAATAATCAAACTGTATCCATAGCAGCGTAATAGAGTGAAAACAGCCCATGGGATCTGTTTTCAGTATAACGTTGTTCTGATTGGTTGTGTTCAATCAAATGACCTCAAATTAACTGATTTCATTGGATTTTTACTAGAGCAAAAAATTTTCAAAAGTAACAACATACCTACCATTAAGTTGGAGATTTGTGCATTTCTTAAGAGGAAAGGAATTCTAAAAAATGCTAGCAAATTGAAGGGTAAGCACATATTTATTGCATCAGATCTTTGCAAGGAAGATAGGAAAGATCAAAAAAGTCCCATTAAGCAACTTAAAGTTGCAAGAACACAGAAACATACAGCTAAAATTCATGGTAAATATTTAATAGTAAATGGTATTGAGTACAGTGTTAAGCAACTACAGTCTATAGATAACTCAACAGCACCAAACGTTGCTCAACAAACGGGGACGCCATTACCAATTCCAGATCCACCTTCAAGCGAGAGTATTGAGGAAAGAGAGATCTCGCCATCTCTAGATAGAGTTACAGGAAGCGGCAATAAGAAATAACGGCTATAGTGGTACGCTATTTTTCAACTCTATTCTTTATTTATAGAGGTCATAATTGTGGTATATTGTCTTGTTTTAATATAATAATAATATCTTTCGAACTTTTATTTAAACCGGTCTTAAATTTTGGTATTATTTTGTTTGAAGCTTGTAATATCTCTTAGTTCCTATAATAAAATGAATGAGCCATTATCTGTTTGCCATATAAATGCAAGATCTATCTTAGCGAATTTTCGTGCATTCAAAGATGCAGTATTAGACAAATTTGATTCAATTACAGTTTCGGAGTCGTGGCTGAAACCACATATTGTTAATAGGTTAGTAAATTTACCGGGATATAAAATGTTTAGACTTGATAGTTCTCCGAGAAAAGGCGGGGGTACTGTTATATATATCAAAAATAGATTCAAGTCTAAACTTATTACTAACTTGAATAACATTAATTCCAAACAGTTATGGCTTTCGTTTTGTTTTAATAATAAAAATATGTCTTGGGTTCACTCTACAGACCTAATGATTTTCCTTATCAGGACTTTGCTAATGAATTTGATTTATGTTTAAGCACATTATCGCCATTTTTTTATTATGTAATTTGCGCGGGAGACCTTAATATAAACTTTTTAGACCCAAGCAGCCAACATTGTAGAACTCTGCAGTCACTTTTTGACACTTACAATATTATTGAAATTGTTAACCAATCAACAAGAGGGCCAAAATTGCCCCAAAATTACTCGACGTTATATTGCGTTCAGAAAATTTAAAAATCAGTAATGTAAATGTTACTAAATGTCCCTTAGTATCAGACCATTCCCTTCCATCTTGTTACATTGGATCGCTATCTATCAAAAAACCTAAACCGTTTGAATTTACGTTCCGCGACTTTAGGAATTTTGAACCACATCATTTTCATCAGGATTTAATAGCTCCCGATTATCAACAAATTTATCATCTTGATGATATTGAAAGTAAAATCAAAATATCAAATTCAACTATTTCAAATTTATTCCAAACACATGCACCACTGCGTCAAGTTAAAATAACAAGAAAAAAGTCTCCATGGTTAACTAATACATTGAGGGACATGATGAAATTGAGAGACAAAGCATTATTAATATTCAAAAAATGAGAATCATTGGGATTACTATAAATCAATTCGCAATAAAGTCAATCATGCAATTAAACGAGAGAAAAAGGCATATTTTGAATTTCAGCTGAAACGAAAGAAAAATATCTGGATAGAAATGAAAAAGCATCATTCATAACAAAAAAAGTTCAACAGTTATTCCTGATCACTTACAAGATCCCGACTCAATAAATAATCTTTTCATCGATGGCATTGGTGGTAACAATAACCCAGAGAGGTATAACAATTTCTCACATTCTGAGATATCGTTGATATTCTCTGCTACTGCGTCTGGTGAAATGCTGCCCATATATGTTGTCTACAAGGCGGAACGCCTATATGACTGATGGGTGTCTGGAGGACCATGCAAAACTGTTTATAACAGAACGAAATCTGGATGGTTTGATGCCGCTACATTCCAGGATTGGTTTGAGAAAATCGTAGTTCTTTGGGCTAAAAAAACACAACAGCCGAAGGTTTTAGTTGGAGATAATCTCTCATCGCATATTAACATTGATGTGTTACAGTCTTGTCAAAGACTTAACATACGTTTTGTGTTGTTGCCACCAAACACAACGCAATTGTCAAAGGTGCTTGGCCTAAAATTCTGACTGATTTAAAATTGAAACAGCTGAATCTCAATTGCGTCGATAAATGTATGTTTTCTCAATTATTGACAAAGCTGTTGAACGAGTTGGAAAATAACTCTCAGAAAAATATTCAGAGTGGATTTAGGGCCTGCGGAATTTATCCATATTACCCTGATGAAGTATACAAAAAAATGTCATCTGAACGGTTTGAAAAAAGAGTAAAAGATAACATTGATAAAACATTCTTAGAATTCCTCAAAAATCAACGTAATCCTGGAGAGCTGATCAAGAAAGGAAATAAAAAGGCATTAAAAATTCAACCTGGTTGTTCTGTGACATTTGAAGAAATGAACAAAGAAAACTTGTATGAAGAAGAAACGCCCGTTGAAAATAGAGATGATGAAAATGACGGTGATAATGATGACATGACCGAGGTAAAAGAAGTGTCCGTTACAGGTAAACATGATAATAATGATCATGACAAGATGACCGGGGTTGAAGATAATGTTGCCAATTTTGTATCAATTGATATAGATGAAGGCACGTACATAGCTGTACAATTTTCAACAATAAAAACTGTAGAATATTTAATCGGAATTGTGACGGAAGTTACAAATGATAACCAATATACCTTAGACGAAAGATATATTGTTAAGTTTATGAAAAAAACTAGCCTCGGATATGTCTTTCCGGATATTGACGACACATCCTTAATTGACTTTTCCGACATAAAAGCAATTCTTTCAACTCCTGCAATTAGTAGAAAGGGCACAGTTTCATTTAAAGAAAACCTAGCAAAATTTAGTTTATAAAAATAATATTTTCATGTTTTGCAAAATTTTAAAATTTCTTCAAGTTCTGTCTATAGTTTATATACATTCATTTACACAGCTTTTAAGTTTATTAGATTGTATCAACGATGGATCTCAATTTGTAATGGAAAGGTTGTTATTTTTGTTTATTATTAAGAATAAATGTTAATTGCGTCGACTTCTTCCGACCTAACTTGCGTATAGTGTAATCTCGAAGCTGTTCACAACTGTTGTGCTGGGCAAAGTTGTCCTGAAAGCATCCAACAATGCTCAATAGCAATATTCTTATAGGCGGGCAAAGTTGGAGGTAACCTGTACAACTTTGCCCACCCATAATCTTATTTTTTTTCCGGCTTGGCAAGTATAATATTCTCGCAACTTAATGTGTGATATGGGTATATATAACTGTAAAATGGGTAGTTTGAGATGTCATGAAATTCAATGTTTATTCATAAAAAACTGTAAAAAAGTTGGCAAAGTAGTCCACTTTTACGGTACATATTTTTCTTTAAAACCATTTACTTTTTGATTCCTTAGTTCTGTTATCATGCTTATAGCGAAATACTTAAGTTTACCGCATCCAGATGAATATATAGGCCACACGTTTCGACGTACTTCGGCATCGCTTCTAGTTGCTTCGGATGGAGATATTCTTCAATTCTTCAAGGAGGATGGAAATCTGCTGCTGTTGCCGAAGGATATGTGAACAATTCTCTCCATACAAAATTAAAGTGTGCTTCACGAATTTCACCATGGACTAATGTCAGGAGTTTTTATAACCTACCTTCAACATAATAGAGAAACAAGCAGAGACGAGTATGACTGTTCCAAATATTCACAATGTAAATGAAGCTTTATCCACAAATAAAACAGACACTAACTTGACTAGATCAAAAATTAACATTAGTCAACAAAACTATCGCGTTTTGAATATTCACATTGCGAAGTAAAATTAAATACATAACATGGTTGTTAATTTTTCTTAATATTATTTTGTACACTTTCCAATTCGGTCATTATGCATTCATTACTTGTAATTTACTGAGGGAGTTCAACTGAAATATTCTAAATTACTATTTTGATTTTATTATTTGTATAGGGCTGTAGAAAAAATATTGTACGCAACATATTCATAAAGAGTATTTTTTCACTCAAGGACTTTCCGCACTCGCCTGATAGCTCGTGCAACGTTTCCATTCATGGAAAAAAAGTACTACTTTATGCACTTATTGCATAAATTACTATTATTCAACACATCTATTTTAATTCGTTTTAGTTCTTCACTCTAAATTTGTGGAGCACTATGCAATCTGTATTAATGAGTAACTTACTTAGGATTTTGTACTAAAAAACTTGCAAACATACTCATAATCAAATCAAATCTATTTTTGAATTCATCTGATATAGTCGGCGAATCAATAGCAAGCTCTTGAAATTTCATATTAGGCCACGAAATCGAATTTCTAGCAAAATCAATCATTTTCTTCGAGATGTCTGTTGCAATATACTCTTTGTAATCAGTTGGAAAGTTTGATCTTATGATTATTTCATGATTGGTTCCACCACCAAATCCAAACTCTAGAATACTAGCGTTCTTAGGCCAATTTATTGACGATCTATATTTTTTAACTAAATTTAAGGTATTGTGATTTACTACAATTCTAGAATACTTAGCGTATAATTCCGGTAAAAAATAACTTGTGGACATTTTTAGCACTTTCGAACAACTCACAGTAACTTGTTGATCAGAAATGTAAAAATAGCAAGCAGCCAATAACAATAACAAAAGCACTGAAATGTGTGGGTTATTAAAAATATGTACAACATTTTATCTTATCAGTTTTTTGTCATTGCATTGGAATATATTTTCAATAAACATGATGTACGAGTATTGCACGATATGTAAACAACAACAACAAAGAGATTCTAGGGTAATTCGCGCAGAGAGAAAAGGGGGCAACTGAAACGGAGTGGTAACCGCAGACATGCATGTATCTGGCTCATTAGCCATCCGCAGTACGATATAACCAAGTAAGGGTGTAAACCTTGAGAGCAAAGTTGTTGATCGAAACATGGGAAAACACAACACAACTGGAAAACCAAACGGAACATTTTTGCCTTCCAATGGAAGACCCCGAGCTTTCGACACAACATCCAACATTGACACTGAGGCGCATATAGCCATCTCGTCTGAAATTTCCGACCCGGCGTAAAGTACAAACAATATATACGAGTATCATGCGATATGTAAACAACAATAACACAGAGATTCTTGGCTAATTCGCGCAGTATGTAGTTTGGTACAAATCTATGTTGCAAGGAAGTTCTTACAATAGAAATCATTCTGCTAGTTGTTTGCCTGGAGCCGTAGTTGAAAAGTATTTTCAAAAAATCATCTGAAACAACATGTCTTAGTTTAATTAGGAAGGTCAATAAATCATTTTTATTAATATTTCTCATATTTCCACCATGCTCAATCGAGTCACAAAATTCATACAATTCCAAAAAAATATTTCTGGAAAGCGAGGTTAGGGATTTGAACTCCTCGTCACTAAAACTGTTTATATCCTCTCAGTTTCTGACTTGGCGATTTTCATGGGCCATATCTCTTGAACCTTAAAGAAACATATTTGTCATTGTGTAAGGTTTATTTATAAAATTCAAACCCTCTTGTACTTGGGGCAATAAAAAACCACGATCATCCACATGATGGCTACAAATTCTTGAAAAATCGGTTACATATATATTACACGCAATAAAAATGTCAACTCTATACTTTAAAGTTACTCGTTGAAGGTTTACTCTTGATTCACATATTATGCAGGTGCGGCTTGTAGCAGATGATAAAACATTTAACAGTAGGTAATTATTATTATTTTCTATATTTCTCACTTCATTTGCTATAGAAATATTGCTATTAGTACATATTCGTGTGTTGTCAAAAATATAGACGACAGGAAATCCAGCTGCTTGCCTTATGTTACCGGCAATTTGAAGAAAATCTATGTTATCATCGCGAATTGAACGAACAGTTTGTCTTGGAAAATAAAAGTGGTCACAAACGTAACACCGCATTCTTTTTGCAGAAACCATATTATAATATCTCAACACAACAATTAATGTTAAATTGACAATGGCAATGAGGATGACATTTCTAACGCACTTTATTCGTTTCCACAGCACACTTGTTTAAATTAGTACAAAATTAAGAGATTCTGGTATGGAATGGAAAATGGTGAAAAATAAAGTTACATAGTGTTTACTGTTTTGACATATAAACCCATTTCACATTATATGTATACAGGGTGAATGCTAATTCATCCACAGGAAGGCGTTTCTTAAAAAAAATTACACCCTGTATATTGAGGAATTTGTTAATAATATTGATTATGGAGTAATAAATAAATACCTAGATAACAATACTTTTTATGAAATACAGGCTGATACTCACGTCTAATTCG
This sequence comes from Galeruca laticollis, assembly GCA_963921935.1. NCBI lineage: Eukaryota > Metazoa > Arthropoda > Insecta > Coleoptera > Chrysomelidae > Galeruca > Galeruca laticollis. The sequence goes on from OY998183.1 coordinate 66,180,055, forward strand.
TATTTGATGCAGCAACAATTAAAAAAATATTCATTTTTCAGAATCACCCTATATTTTTCAATTCGATCAGTCAAAATGTACGATCTATTTATTTTTGTCATAAGCTGTAAGTAATTAATACCTTCGTATAATTTCATAATTTTAGTATCATCCGTTTTTGAGATTCCAATATACAGGTTGATTCATAACGACTGGGACATATGCTAAGGATAGATTGTTTGGACCAAAATATGGCGATAGGACCAAATAACCTCAATAAAATATTGCTGTGGAAAAAGATAAAGGGCGTTGAAGTTGAATTTTTTTTTCGTCTTTTGCTAATAATTTCACTGTATATTTATCGATTGAATTTGATACTGGCAATATTATTTTTTGTATCTTTTGATATTGTGTTACAGGGGGAGCCTCGTGAAGGATTTCTGGTGATGAAATTGACTGGTAACTTTTTTTGACGAAACTTTTTAGTGATTTTTATTAGAAAATATGACATAAAAATCATTTCTACGTAATATTGGTACTCTTGTTCTAACAAGATATTCTCATTCGTTTTCGGGAAAAACGCAATTGAACAGTTCAGAGTATCGCAAGGGGATTTCAAATATTATAACTCAGAAATGGTTATTATACTCGTACATGAATGGATATGTCTGATATTTAATATGGTTCACTATATACATATATTGGAAGCTCAAAAACGCATCATATTAAAATTATCAAATTACATGAAGTGATTAATTGCTTAAGCTAATTACAAAAATAAATAGATCGTTAATTTTGACGGATCGAATTGAAAAGTATAGGGTGATTCTGAAAAGGGAATATTTCTTTAATTATTGCTGCATCAAAAACGAATTAGATGTCTCTATCGCCCTGTATTCCATAAAAACTATTGTTCTCTAGTTATTAAATGCATAATCAATATTAATAACAAATTCCCTAATATACAGAGTGTAAGTATTTATTTTGTAAGAAAAGCCTTACTGTGGATGAGTTAACAATCACTCTGTATACATATAATGTAAAATGGGTTTATATAATGTCAGAACAGTAAACAATATGTAATTTTTTATTTTTGACCTTGTTTTCATTCCATATCACATTCTCCCAGAATTTCAAAAACTCCCCCTGATGTAACTGAGAACCACCCTGTATATGTTTACATCTACTATTTATGTGCACGTTTGCGTCAGACTAGGACATATAAATGGTACAATAAACTAAAAATGATTATTTTTTTCCTTTTTAATCAAGTTATGTAGTTTCAAAAAATATGGATTTCTCGACTTTACCACCCTTTATTTTAAAAACTAGTCATAGGATTGAATTGGTCCCATGGACACTTTTGGTCAACAACTCGAGTACAACATCATATTCAAAATTTATTACAATCGACGGAACGCCACTTTGATCCAATCAACACAAAACAATACACTAGCCCCTCTTACATACGTCGCAATACTATACACAAATCAACTCTCAGAAAAATAAATTATATATTATCTAAACATAACATAAAAGTTTTCATAGGGTACAAAATACTCTATCACCTTTTTTCTCCAAGTTAAAAAGTCAAATAAATGCTTCAAAAAAATCTAATATCATATATTATATCCCATGTTTAGACTGTCCCAAAAAATATATCATCTCGAAAATAGACTTAATGGCCATAAATATACAAAAAACGCCTCCACTGCGCTTCATAAACATGAGAAAAATTAAAAACATACATTTGACCTTAATAATACTGAAATAATTAACCAAGATTCTAATTACAAAAAACTATCAATAAAAGAGATGATACATATAAAAAAAGAGAACAACGCAATAAACAAGATATTAAAAATCTAAGCCAAATATAGTATAATTTATTATAATAATAATATCAACTTTTTGAATGCCCCTTGTATATTGTAAGACGTCGTTTCTAAGGCAGGTTTATTCGATTTTATTATTTGTGAAATTATTTTATCAGTTATGAGTTTTTGTCCTCTCTGTGTTTGTATTTAATTTTAATCGTTCAATTCATTGTTTACAATCTATGTTAAAAATTTTGAAAATGGTCCGAACTAAGGTGCCAAACGTCAATATAGATTGATATAGAATTCATTGTTAACCTGATGCCCAAGAAAAATGAAAAAGTATATAATAATTTACTATTACACAAAAACATTGAACTTCTATAGTTGAATGTTTTTGCTATTACTCAAAAATTTTCATGTGACATGTTCAAAAACGTTATTGCAAAAAATGTATTTGAAAAGGGCGTTAGAAATTTGTGGAAAAGTTATATATTTCTTATATACAGGGCGTAATCATAAAATATGTCATTTGTTTAATGACAGTCGTTATTGCATTATTTTGGGCAAGCGATGCATCAGCTGGATGGGCAGAGAGAAAAATGGAATTATTTTGGGCATGCGCAATGGTTACAGAAGTGCTTATGATTTATTTTTCGAGAGCTGAATACAGATATTTCATTTTATGAGAAGAAGATTGAAGTGATAAAGCAATTGGAGCGAATGTGTGATTTTTGCAGCAGCATAAAAAAATCTACTACTTTTTCGCGCCAAAAGGGCGGTGGTAGCAAAGCTACTTTTTCCGTATACTACGCATGTTTTTCGTTACAGACAGACCGCAAAAGACGTATTTTAGCGTTCTGCGCAGGTCTTAAGGGCATTGACGCATATCTCTGCTATTATTGGTCAGATTTTTATGGAACAAAACAAAACAAATTTAATTTTTGGGTGTAAATTACTGATATGGTTAAAAAATATATCTAATTGTCGTTCAATACCTATAAAACAAGCCAATATGTCATCTACATGTCTATACAAAAATAAGATATTTTTTGAAATAAAATGGAATTGCTTACTAAGTTACAGTGTGTTTTGTTTAAAATTTTAAAAACGATTTGTGCTTGGTACTTGAAACATATTGTACGTATCCATTTCATATTTGGCAGGAAATGTAGACACACGCCCTACTAAATTATGTTAATAAGACGTTACCTGACTACCTGACACGTACGACAGGAGCAAGTGACTGGTTAATCGTTCCCAAATTCTACGCCACTAGCGGAATAGAAATTTTAGCACAATTTTTCGATTGTCCCATACTTTTTATAGGAATCACGTACTCTTTCCTCAAAACGATGAAGTTAATATATCTTGAGATATTTTAAGAGGGGCCTCACGTTTTAGGAACCTAAAAACAGTTGGCACACGTGACTTGCAACAAAATTTAGGTCATTTTTTAAACAAATCTAAAGAAGGTAGTGAAATTAACTGTTGAAATTTTAACACAATATAACTTGGACCTTTGTCTTGGGGATCAGGTATTTTGGTTAAGTTTTATATTGTTATAAAAAAGATATGAGCCATTAAGTGATGGTGTGATTTTGACAGTTTTGACAATTTGTGGTCATCAATTTGGACACCAAAACTTGATCCCCAAAAGGAAGCCTAGAGAATTCGATTATGAAAATATGAAATCTCAAATCGTTGTATTTTTTGAGATTTGTTGCACGCAAATTTCTACAAACGAACAACTTTTTACTTTAGTTCAACCGTCCGACCGTCTTGATGCATGACGCTGTATAAAACTTCAATGACAGATGACGACGGTCAATTCATAGACAAATAATATTACCACTTTCTCTATGGGTCAAATGTTGTTGTCATATGTTTTGTGTTCATAAAAATATCCCAAATTTATAGTTTAGTGTGTATTGTATTTGTAAGTGATTATAATTAAGTAATTTTCATGCTAAATAAGTGAATTTGTGCTTCGTAAATGTTGTTCATATTTACTCCACAAGATTCTGTTCGGTGTAGGCTAGGCATAAAATAGTCCACAAATATTTTTAGCTGTTGCTAGTGATTCCACAAGTGCATTATATTTATTGATCCCCATATCAGGGCCTTTTGGTTCCTCCAAGAACCTGTACACAGCCACAGATTGCATCTGCATACATACATCGGCGTTCTGAGTTAGTGAAAAAAACTACATTGGTAATAGTATTAATTGCTTTCTACTAATTCAACAAAATAGGCATTACTTATTTTATTCAAGAAGTAACACAATATGTAATCTTTTATTTTCGAATTGCATGAATAAAAATGTTATATATTCTTTATCTTCAATTTTTCCAGGTTACGTATTGAAATTTTATACTTTTTGCATTTTCCTCCAGTTTGTGATAAACGGACATGCTTGTTTTTTCATCGACTCTTCTCAATTATTCAAGTAAATTATAGCAAAAGGGTTTTCTTTTATTTAAAACAAAGTCAAATTAATTATGCAATATGTTTGTTTAATTATAGCATTATAAATTTGAAGTACGGAGAAAGTAAGTAGATAGTTTTTATATTTATTATAATACAGAATGTCTGCTTTTCCACCGACCCCTCTTAATAATTCAAATGAATAGTAGCAAAGAAATGCCAATTAATTAGGTAAACTATAAAAATGTTTATTATAGCAATAAACAGTCATGCCCGCTTTTTCATTAACCATTATTAATTATTCGTAAAAATTTAAGGAAAAATTGGTGTACGTTTTTTTTGAAAAGGAACAAATTGAAAATATTTTATAAAAACTTCAATAAAATTATTATTACAAATGTAATGTATTTGTCTTCATATTTATTAATACATGGCAACTGAACTTCATCTTCCATTTTTCTCTACCATTTCTCCTCATAACCAAAAAAAATTATAAAAATATCCATTTTTCACGATTCTTTACTCACAAACGGGTGGTGACCCCCATCCACATTATTGAAGTCTGGATCCATGTAGTTATAAAGACTGATAAAATATTATTTAAATACTTTCTTTAAATAAATAATGTTTTTAGTTACAAAATTATTTTTCTAACTCCCAATTCAGCAAAAGTATACAAATAATCTATTTTATCTTGGAATTGGAAACTCAATGACCAATGGGACCACTCACAAGAAATCCGCTGTAGAATAGAGAAAGCAAGGGCCGTATTTCTCAAAATGGCATCAGTTTTTAAAAGTCGATCTCTGACGTTAACTACCAAAATAAGACTCCTTCGCTGCTACGTTTTCTCCGTCTTACTGTACGGGGTCGAATCATGGACCTTGACCGACGCAACAACAAAAAAACTCAAAAGCTTTGAAATGTGGCTCTATCGTAGAATATTAAGAATCTCATGGACAGACCATGTGTCCAACGTAGAGGTCTGCAGAAAAATGCAGAAAGACACCGAATTAATAAAAACGATAAAGATCCGCAAGCTAGAATATTTCGGTCATATAATGCGAAATGAGAAAAGGTTCAGTCTATTACAAAATATCTTGCAAGGGAAGATCCCTAGTAAACGTGGCCCAGGACGACGGAGAAATTCATGGCTCAAAAATCTCAGGACATGGTTTTCAACAACTACTACAGAACTATTCCGTGCAGCAGCAAATAAAATCATAATAGCCAGAATGATCGCCAACATCCGGACCGGATAGGCACTAGAAGAAGAAGATCTTGGAATCCATATTACAAATTTGATATACATAAGTACCTACCTACAGAATACATTTTTTTTTATTTTTATGCATACATGGCAACTGAACTGCATCTTCTATTTTCTTAATCCTCAGACAAAAAAGACAAAAGTTTTATAAAGTATCTCTTATAGTTACATCAGGCTTCGTTTTAGATTTAGTTTTTACTCACTTAATAGCTATAGCGAACACTGCTATATGAAAAGTATTTGGACCTATGCGGTCAGTTACATCAGGTTCCGTTTCAGTTCTGAAAATGATGAAAACTTTGATTTTTGTAGATAAGTTTTGTTAGTGTTTATACTTACAGAATGGTATCAGGAAACTCTGTTTTATGAAATATTAATGGACCTGTGGGGCACTTACATCAGGCTTCGTTTTAGTTACATGATCAGAACTGTAAATGAAATAAGAAAATTAGATGCTTCTTCTAAGTAGGTTTTGCCATTTTTTTACTTACAGTATAGTTGTAGCGAAAACTCTTATATGAAAATTATTTGGACCTGTGCGGGTAGTTACATCAGGTTCCGTTTCAGTGAAATTGTCAGTTCTGAAAATGAATAGAAATTTGATTTTGGTAAATAAGGCCTGTTAGTGTTTTTACTTACAGAATAGTATCAGGAAACTCTGTTTTATTAAAGATTAATGGACCTGCGGGGCAGTTACATCAGGCTTAGTTTTAGTTACATAATTGGAATTGTAAATGAAATAAGAAAATTAGATGCTTCTTCTAAGTAGGGTTTGCAATTTTTTTACTAACAGAACAGTTGTAGCGAAAACTGCTATATCAAAATTATTTGGACCAATGCGGGCAGTTACATTTGGTTCCGTTTTAGTGAAATTGTCAGTTTTAAAAATGAATAGAAATTTGATTTTTCAAATTAGTCTTGTTATTGTTTTTACTTACGGAATAGTTTGAGGAAACTCTGTTTTATTAAAGATTAATGGACGTGTGGGGCAGTTACATCAGGCTTAGAGACTACCATTACGTTTTCTTTATTAAAATTATACGGAAAACGATTTCAAAAGTAAATATAAACAATGTTTTAAGTTTCTCCCTACATAACAAAATTTGTAATAGCATAAGTTTGGCAATCAATGAGGACCATTGTGCAACAAGTGGGCAAAGTTCAACTTTTCTCACGAGTGTGGAAGTTTGTGGCACGAGCCAAGGGCGAGTGCCGCAAACACACGACTGAGAAAAGCACTTTTCCCACATGTTGCATACTATACTTTTTCTGCAACTGCACAAATTTAAAGAATACAAGTAAATAGTTTTGTAGAAAAAGTGTAAGCATCGAGAACCACACACCGAAAACGGCTGGGCATCGAGTATATCCTGTTGAAATCGTCTGGGCATCGAGCATCCCCTACTGAATTCTCTATATAATTGTATGTAGTGTGGGCAAAGTGTCGTGAGAAATAATATTTCTCACATTGTGAGCAATATATGGTTTTGAAATTAAGTAAGCTATGAGAAATACACTACTTTCAACCTTTGGTCTGTGTTCGATGTTGGATTTATAAGATATGAGGATGGTTATCTACTTTTTAGCTTGCCATAGCCTATGGCCCATAGGTAATAGTAGTTGAATAAAATTAATGAATGAAGTAGGTAACATTACATTTTGAAAATCTTTCAACCATAAATATTTTGAAACTTTGTCGAGTCAATAGTCGAAATTACCTTGCAAATTATTTGATTATATAAGCATTTGAAAAAATCAAAAAAAATAAGAACCAAATTATTATTATTAAAAGATGACTTAGTAATAGGGTTACTTGTTGATATTAGAAAAATATGTAAAAAAAGGACGACTAAAAAATGTATTTTGTCTACCTACTCTAGAAATGGCAATAGCGCTTCTAAATAGAATATGACCCGTTATACTCGCTCTAGTGATGTGAAAATCAATAGGGTTCAACTGTGAGACAATCTGGAAAATATACAATTATAAAATTGTTCACTTGTGTACACTCTGGCAGGTGTAACAACCCGGAATTTCTCCAAAAAAATGTTGCATTTCAGGTACCATAGCACCCGTTGTATTAGCTCTAGTGAGCTGAAAATATATAAGGCTCATCTATAAGATGCACTGAATAATATCCTATCATGAAATTGGCCATGTGCATACACTCCAGAGGCTGTATCCTGCTAACAACCCGAAATTTCTCCAAAAATGTGGCACTTCAGGAACCGTGGAACCCGTTGTACAAGCTCTAGTGAGCTGAAAATCAATAAGGTTTATCTATAAAAAGCTCTGAATAATATCCAATGGAATTGGTTATTTGTGTACACTCCGGAGGCTGTATCGTGCTGACATTTCTCCAAAAATATCATATCACAGCACCCGTTCTACTAGCTCTGGTGAGCTGAAAATTAAAAGGGTTCATATGTGAGATGTCCTGAGCAATATTCAATAATAAAATTGGTGACTTGTTGCACTTGGGGGGCTGTATCGAGTTATACACGGGACTTTTTTCTAAAAATCAATTTTTGTGTGGTTCTTGCTGAAAAACGTGGAAACAACTAAAAAAATCCAAAATTACAACTTTTTTTGGATAAGCCAATAATTTTCTCGCATATTGGATAGGTTGGACGGAAAAGTAATAATACCAATAATGTGTTATACAAAAACAAAAAATTATTTACCATTCAGGTGATTGAACATATGTGTATGTCATTTTATAGATGGAAAAAAAAGAATGAGCCAACTGTTTCAGTTCCAATCTCCACAACACACAGATCAATCTTAGCGAACAAGGTAGGAGCAAACTTGTACATGTTTGCTTTTGTACTGTATATATCGATCTCCCTCAATATATACATTATTATTTGTCATTACAGATCTTTCACTTTACATTTTTTATTAGTTGTTGTAATTGCTTTGTCAGTTTTTCTAAACGTTTGCTATTTTAACTTGAAATTCCTCACTGTACCTTAGTTTCCTCTTTCTAATAAATGTAAAGCATTGTATTACAAGTAAATATTTCTTTGTATAATAGAGAAATTTGGGAACTTTTTGTTTATATTATTTGTTTTTAGATAAAATTGAATATATTTACACATGTAGTTGAAAAAAGAGCCTACATGTCAAATTAAATTTGAAAGCAACCAACAGAAACTTTGAAACTGATTAGATTGAGGCAAAGTTGTGACACGACGTTCTGTGTTTTAGACTAAATGGCGTATATTCAATCATGTAAATTTGCAACTTTTCCGCAATTTTATTTTCTTAGCATGGAACAAAGAAAAATCATAGTTATGAAAACATTTTATTATCTTAATATAAATGGTACAAATTTTGAAATGTAGAATGTTTTCAAAGTATGTATATTTTTTTTTGATTGATTGATATATTTTCATTAAAATGAATTATGTAATTCTTGTCACTTGAGAGCGGTTTTAATATTTTGTTTCATTCAGATACTTGAAAGGTCACTTCACATCAATTAAGCATTTTTCGCTAACAAACCCATATCTTCATTAAAACAGGGATTTAAGAGAATGTTGAAAGATGTTTTGATGATACTAGAACAAACAATCAGTATTATTTATCTCATATTTTCACATTAATCAAATAATCCAGTAAACATAACCTCAAACATAGCTTTTAAAATTAAAAAATACGGATTGCTGGATAAATTACATTATCAACCATAGTTTTTGATATCGGGTTGATACGATTACTTACTTTTTAACAATTTATTCCTTTCAAAAAGACTTATGAAACGCTTAAATAATAAAAAATCTACACTCAAATGGAAATACTCATGTCAACAAATTTTGTAAGGATCACAGCTGTGCTGTGGTTTGGATGCAACATAGAAAACAAAGATAATGTTTCTGTGCTCACAAAAAGTTGAAATATTTGAAACCAAAACATCTGAACAGAGATGCATTTCTTTATTTGAACTGTCAAGAGAGGAAATACAGAGATAGAAAATATGTTGAATAAGTAAAAGCCGATTCAGTACTACTATCGACATATATCGTGAATATTTTGAACCAAATAATTACTAGATAAGTAACTAGTATTGTGTAGGTTTTTAGGTTTATATACTTGTGAGGAGGCACATGAAGCTGCACATTTTTTTTTTAATTTTGATGTGTAATAATGATATCGATGTTTTGGGCCAGTGGATCTCATTTATTATGCAAATGAAACCTTCATCCGTATTAACAATAAATATACAGTGTGACAATTTGAAAACTTACAATGAGCTGTATCTCACGAACGAAAGATGATATCAAAAAATGCTCAAAACCATTTCTAGGATAGGAAGGGGGAACTAAAATGACATACAAAAGAACTCGCCCCCCTGAACTCCCTAGGCCCCACCTACCCCAACTGAAAAAATTTAAATGGCAGACCCCTACTTGTGATACATAATTGAAAAGCCTACAAAAAATGCTATCCAACGGTATGAATAATAATGGTACAGGGTTTATGAATAATTACCAAATTATTATCTAACAATTTTAAAAACAAACGTAGGAACCCTCCTTGTGATACGATGTTTAAAATCTTTAAAGGCCAATAAAACCTTATTTTCAATGATAAGTGTCCGAGGGGACTTTTTGTTGTTGAATAAAAACTTTAATTTGCCGTCTTTGCAAAAACAAGTTGTAAACATCTGTTTTTTGGTTTCTGTCGCAGTCAATATTTTTTTGTTTATTTGAGACATTTAAATGTCATTAGTGTCATCATTGTGTACGATCAGTACTGTCATTCGCTGTAGTTGTCACGATGGTTTACAGTATACCTGAACGTTTGGAGATCATTTACATATTTGGCTCCCAGAACCAGTGTTATTTACGAACAGCTCAAATATTTAATGAGAGGCATCCGGACAAACATGTAAGTCACGTGTACATCCGCGATATAGTTGAAAAATTTAGAGAAACGGGATCAGTGCAAAATAAAAAAGGGATGCCCCAAGATTACTGAATGAAGCGAGCCAAGTTGAGGTCCTTGGGCAATTTGCAATAGAGCCTACTGCATCAACACGTCAAGTATCTACAATGACAGGACTATCACGTGAGTCAGTCAGGAAGGTGTTGAAATTACATAAGTTTCACCCGTACAAAACGCAAATTCTTCAAGAATTATGCGATGATGACCCAGACCGACGAATTGAGTTTTGTGAACTAATGACTGAAAGAGTTCGCGTTGAACCTAGACTATTGAAAAATATTTGTTTCAGTGATGAATGTACTTTTATAATGAATGGCAATGTGAATAAACAAAACTGTCGGTACTGGAGTGATACGAACCCGCATCTATTTAGAGAAGGTCACATTCAATACCCTGAAAAACTTAATGTCTGGGCAGGGATATTAGCGAATGCTTTAATTGGCCCCCTGTTTATACAAGGCAATTTAAATGGCGACATTAATCTGGATATGCTGGAAAACACCATCCAACATTCAATTGTGCATGAATTAGAGAATCAACGGGATGACCAAGGCAATCTAGCTCTAGAAGAAGATTTGCTGCACTACCAACAAGATGGAGCACCTCCTCACTATGCAGCTGCAGTTAGGCACTGGTTGGATACTAATTATCCGAACAAATGGATTGGAAGAAGAGGTTCTATTGAGTGGCCACCGAGGTCACTAGACTTAGCGCCACCTGATTTTTTTATGGGGTTACCACAGGTCAGTTGTGTATAAAACTCAACCTGCGTCACTTGGGGACTTGCGGGAAAAAATTACTCAAGCATGTCGCGCTATTACTAGAACAACATTTGTCAAAGTTCGTGCAGAATTTGATAATAGGCTGTACTATTGTTTACAAAACCACGGAACCAATTTACTTCATTGACATTTTTAACAAATTTGTAGTTCAACAAAAACTCCATTAAATTTTCCTTTTAAGGCAAGGTTCTGTAATATTTATTCACCCTGTACCATTATTATTCATACCGTTGGACAGCATTTTTTGTAGGCTTTTCAATGATGTATCATAAGTAGGGGTCTGCTATTTAAACTTTTTCAGTTGGGGTAGGTGGGGCCTAGGGGGTTGATGGGCGCGAATTCTTTTTTATGTCATTTTAGTTCCCCCTTCCTATCCTAGAAAAGTTTTTGAGCCTTTTTTGATATCATCTTCCATTCGTGAGATATAGCCCATTGTAAGTTTTTAAATTGTCATACTGTATTGAATTTCATTGACCAAAATAAAATAGATCTTCAACTTTATAATAATATCAAAATGGTTTAAAAATATTGTAAAACAAGTAAACGGATCTCTATTTTTAATTAAAATCAGATACGTGTGGCATTTGATGAATAAGTTTTCAATATAATTTTTTTGTGTAGTTGGTTTTGGTGTAAAATATTTTTTTAGATCTAGTGGGGTACTGTCATAGCTGTTAGTTGTTGCCAATGTCACTTGAAATTGTCATTGTTGTGAAATTTGAAGTCGATTAAGTAGAAATGCCTATACACAACAATTGTACTAATCTTGAAATGCGATACATGCTTTGTGTTCATGTAAACAAAAATTATTCCTGTTTTGCTACTGCTCTCAAATATCAACAAATGTATCCACACATTGTTCGACCAAATCGGCGTTATGAGAAACACTTCGTTTTTAATTCATTCGTTCATTAAATAGTTGTGTTCTTTATTGTTATTACGGATTAAAATTACATTTTCAAATTAAATGCAATCCACTGGCCCAAAATATCGACATAGTTATTACACATGAGAATTTTAAGAAGTGTGCAGCTTCATATTTAACTTAAGATATCTCGAGAAATATTGACTTTATCGTTGTACGTTGTATTGGAGAATCGAAAAATGTTGTTAACATTTCTATTACACTAGTGGCGTAGAATTTAGGAACGATTACTCAGTCGCTTGTCCCTGTCGTACGCCTCTGGTAGTAGCGAGAAACGTTTAACATAGTTTAGTAGGGTATATGTAGTCTACACTTTTTGCCAAATATGAAATGGATACGTTAAATAGTTTCAAAGTACTGAGCACAAAACGTTTTTAAACTCAGTAAGCAGCTACATTTTATTCAGGCGTTTTTTATCTTCATAATTTGAAGTGAGTATTCGTGGTAATTCTGTAACGAATATGTTAAATGTTAACTCTACGTTAATTCACACGATTTTAACCTGAAAAGCAATTCTGTAATTCTTACAAATAAGCTACCGGTAAATTTCAATATTTTTAACAGAATACGTTAAAAATTATTTAATATTCGTGTCTCTAGTGAAAAAGAAGATTGAGTGAAGTTAATTTTTCGAATTTATTTCACTTTGTTGACTTTATGTTAAGGTACAGTAAATTTTTGTGGTTTGTATGTTATTTTCATAAAAAAAATATGGAAAATATAAAAAGATCAAGCAGAATGAGTAAAAATCAGAAAGAACGTTTAATAAGATATTTAGAATGTCATAAAGTTATGTTGGACGCAAAAGTTGCTCCAAAAGAACCCACAAAAATAAATGAGTACTGGACAAAACTAGCTACGCAATTAAATTCTATACCAGCAGCTAAAATGTACATTAGACACTGGAAAGATGTAAGTATACTATTCGGGATAAACTTCAGATTTGTTTGGGAATCTAATATTATTTCTGAATCAAAAAAATATTTCAAGGCATTAAATGAAGTTAAGACTACGGCCAGGAAAAGGCACGGCTACTTCATATAGAACATACATATTGGCGGAGGTCCCAAAACTGCCAAAGATCTAAATGACTTAGAAGAAAGGTTGCTGGCTTTGCTCTCAAAAACGGTAATAACTAGAACTCCAGCAGTTTCAGAATTGGGATTTGCGAGAAATGAAGAAGGTAATAATTTAGAACCTGGCCCATATCAAATAGAAATTGTAAGTACATTTACACAACTATATGCAAATAATTTCTTATTTAATAGTGCTCTTAATTAAATATAGCTAAAAGTTCTTAATTTTTTTTGTTTGAAGTCAAATACCTACTTATGTTCTTCTAGTGATCACTTAAAAGACATTAAAGACAAAAGGACACTAACTTAGAAATAACATTTAAATTCAGGTTAATATTAATTATAGTATTTAGGGAGCATTGGTCGGCTATGGTCAATATCATTTATCAAGGAAAGCTTGTTTTTGTTATTTTATAAACAGACATGTCAAGTTTATAGACGGAGGTCGGATGTGTAGTAAAACACAACTATGTTTCCTATATAATTGGTGTGAACGAACCAGGATGATATTATTGTTATTAATACTTTGAATAAGTCGTTTTGATATTTATAATCGTGTATTTTTAAATATATTAAACTTGAACCCAGTGCTTATATAAATGTGTTATTGTTTATTCTGTTCCCGAATACAGGTTGCTAGGTAAGTGGTTTCCTCCATAATAATATGCCTTTATGGTAAACGTCGAGTATACGAGGGACCCTTACTAAGTAACCACCACATGGCGATTCTGCGAATGAAATGGTAATGGTAAAATTAATTGTATAATGGTGATCGCCACTACATGGCGATCCTGCGGAACTAATGGTAAAAATTGAATGGTAATATGGTAATGGAAAAATGGATAGGTAAATGTATATTAATGGTAAATGGTAATAGTGAAATAGTAATCCTCCAGAACAAATGGTTATGGTAAATTATCCTGTAAGTAAATGATAAGTTATGGTACAATTGATGTTATAAGGATAGAACTATATGGTTTTCTACTTAAATTTGGGACCTTGGAGAAAAGAAACAATGGGAGGTTTCTTCAACCAAACAAGAAGCAAAAGAAACAGGAATTGTCAATAACACTTTCATGGTACAGCAAGATAATGTTGCGATGCACATCATGGTATTACTATACATTATAACAATAGCTTTTATCTTCAAATTCGTTTGGTCAGTATGGAAAACACATCGAAGAGCGTTGAAAAGAGGTATCAACAGAAGCAATGCAATAAAGCAGGCAACAGGAACTCTAACCGTATAAATAATTTCTAAGTACACATGCATTCTATTCTTATGAACAAAGTTTTTTTAAATGTCAATAACGTGGGAAGATTTTGAGGATAAATTACGATTGATTGTAGAAGAAGTTAATAAACAGGGAAAAAGGGTTTTGAAGAAGGAAACTCCTAAAAATCCTGATATACATATAGAAGTAATTAGTAGCATAGTAGGTCTACAATAATTTTACTAGGTTAATAGCCAAAAATTGGAAAATTTTAGGTTCAATACAACAGGAGACTTGTAAAAATCATTCAAGTAGGATTAGGGATAAAGCTGAAAGGGCATTTCAAGCGTTAAATTGTATTATAGACAAACCTACCTCTATATTTGAGGAAATTAAGACTGTTGTATTACAAGCAATAAGCAAACAGTTGAAAATGGCGACAAATATGAACGATTTTTTTAATTTTGCGAGTAAAGTTTTACCGAATAAGTTTAACGGCGAAGCGAGTAAATCACAGTCATTCTTAGACTCATTGGATTTACTACAGACAAACACGAATGGTAATGAGGAAAATGCTATCCTATTGATAAAAACGAGATTAATAGGAAAAGCTAGAAGTTTAATCACAACGGAAAACTCCATTGCAGACATCAAAGATAAACTCAAAGCGGGGATAAGAGGAGACAATCCAAGCCTTCTCCTAGCGAAACTTTGTAAAATAAGACAGAACGGAAAGGATGTGACACAGTATGCAACAGAAATAGAGAAACTGGCGGAAAGATTACAGGCAGCATACATATCGGAAGGGATGCCTGAACGGCTAGCTGAGAAATATACGAAAGAAGCAACGATTAAGGCAGTAACTATGAATGCCGCAACGGATGCAAGCAAAACGATAATTGCAGCTGGAAGTTTTGAAACAACACAAGAGGTATTATCAAAATTGGTTTCAGTAGAAGGTATAGTAGGACAACAACAAGTCTTACATATGAAAGATAACAGGAATTTCTTCAGGAAATCAAACTTTGACTTTAGGAATAATCATCGGAGAGGAATCAACAGAGGATGTTATAATGGTAATCATTCAAGAGGAACATTTAGACAGTATAATCAAGGAAACAACTACGGCAGATACGAAAATTTTAATAAATATAGGAAAAACAATAATAATGGAAATTACAATAGTCAAGCTAAAAATAACGTAAGAATATGTGAAATAGAAAATGAGGAAGCAAGAGAGAATCAGAAACAATTGGGGTTTTGAATAAAAAACCAAGTGACGGAAGCAAAATTACAGAAACATATTCAGCATATTATTTAGATTTATCACTTTCTAACTTTATAGAAATTCAGACAAGTTTATCTGATAATATCTACAATTTTATATTAGATACAGGAGCAGACATTTCTCTAATAAAAATTTCTAAAAATTTTCCACATCATTTGATGGAAACAAGGAATAAAATAAATATTAAAGGGATAACCGAAGGCTCAGCTAAAACTTTAGGTCAAATATACATAAATCTCTATATCAATAACATAATATTAAGTCACTGTTTTCACGTAGTGGAAGAAAATTTTCCAATACCAACAAATGGGCTGATAGGAAGAGACTTCATGACAAAAAATAATTGTGTATTAGATTATTCACAATCAGAACTACATATAAATTGTAAGTCTAACAATTCAGAAACCATACAAATTTTTGGTAATCCAGAATACGATACTTCAGCAATACCACCTAGATGTGAGGTATACAGGCTAATAGAGAACTTCAGGAATTTGTGAAAGGATACAATAGTAGAACAACAGGAAATAGCACCAGGAGTATTTGTAGCCAGATCCATATTATCAGGGAAAAACCCGTACGTTAGAATTTTAAATACAAATTATGAAAGTATTTCAGTGAAAACTAAGAATATTGAAACTTTAGATTTAGATTTATTCGATATATACACAATTAAGATTGAGAGTAGTAATAGAATGAAAGAATTAAGGACAGCATTAAATTTAGAAGTACCGGAATATGTAAGAAACGATTTAACGAAACTGTGTGAAAATTACGAGGATATATTTGCTTTGAAGAACGATATACTAACACACAACAACTTCTATGAACAAAAGATATCAGTAAAGGATGATACACCAATATACATAAAAAATTATCGAACACCACATTCACAATCAACAGAATTAAATAGCCAAGTAGAAAAACTTATAACACAGGGGATAATTGAACCCTCAGTATCAGAATATAATAGTCCAGTATTATTAGTACCAAAAAAGTCGTCGAATCAGGATAAGGCGTGGAGACTTTGTATAGATTTTAGACAGCTAAATAAGAAAATAGTCACAGATAAATTTCCTTTACCGCGGATAGATGCAATTTTAGATCAATTAGGGAGAGCAAAATGGCTTTCAGTTTTAGATCTTATGTCAGGTTTTCATCAAATACCTTTACAACAATCTTCTAGAAAATACACTTCGTTCAGTACCGAAAAAGGCTCATTTCAATTCACAAGACTACCTTTTGGGTTAAACATAAGCCCTAACAGTTTTTCACGAATGATGTCAATAGCATTCTCAGGCCTCACGCCGGAAAAAGCATTTCTTTATATGGACGATATAGTTGTTATAGGAATTTCAGAGAATCATCACTTAGCCAACCTTAAAAAAGTATTCGACGCATGTCGTAAATTTAATTTAAAATTAAATCCACAAAAATGCCAATTCTTTAGGCGAGAAGTCACATATTTAGGTCACAATTTATCAAAGGACGGTGTTTCACCGGATAAAGCAAAATACTCAGTCATTCAGCATTACCCAGTGCCAAAAAATGCCAACGAAGTCAAGAGATTTGTTGCATTTTATAATTACTATCGAAGGTTCATTCAAAATTTTGCAGAAATTCCTTTAAATAAGTTAGCGAGGAATAATGTAAAATTCGAGTGGTCACAAGAGTGCGAAGACGCATTTCAGGTCTTAAAAAGTACATTAATCAACCCACCACTTTTAAAATATCCAGATTTTAATAGACAATTCATATTAACTACAGACGCTTCGAATAGCGCACGTTCGGCAATTTTAAGTCAAAATTACGAAGGGATTGACCTACCCATCGCATTCGCATCACGCAGCTTCAAGAAAAGCGAGCTTAACAAACCCACCATCATAAAAGAATTATTAGCAATTCATTGGGGAATCAATCATTTTAAATGTTATTTATATGGTTCACCACATTTCATAGTAAAAACAGATCATAAGCCACTAACGCATTTATTTGCAATGAAAGACCCGACGTCGAAACTAACGGGAATAGGAATCGATTTGGAAGAATACGATTTTGAAATACAGTATATGAAAGGTATAGAGAATTACGCGGACAGTATATCGAGAATATCCATTGAAGAACTTAAGGATTTATACATAAATAATTCACATGTCTTGGCAATCACAAGAGCACAAACGCGAAAAGAAAACGTACAAACAGCAAAGGATCAAAGGAATAAAGTGGAAACAAAAGAAGTAAGAATACAAAACCCTGCAGTAGTAAAGGTTTTAAATAACCTTGAGGCACATAAATTACCAATTTCACACTTTGAAAATAACCGTATCTCACTTAGGATGAGCATCCGGATCAAAAATAAATTTAAATTTAGTGAAGCCTTAAATACCAGTTTACACAACTTCGACCTAGGACGAACGTTGGAAGAGCTTGAAGAGCTATCGGTAAGAAATGAAGTAAAAAGAATGAAAATATATACAAATGATGATATATTTAGAAAGTGCACAGTAGAAGAATTTGTAGAAGTAGGAAATCAAAGATTAAAAAGTATTCAAGTATGTATATGCGACGTACCAAAAACGGTACAGCAGAAAGAAGAGATCCAAAAGATATTAGAAAGATATCACAATGATCCAATGTTTGGGGGACATGTAGGAAATAATAGGTTATTAAAGAAACTAAGAGCAAATTTCAAGTGGAAAAGCATGGAGAAATACGTAAGGAAATACGTAAAAAATTGTCATAAATGTCAAGTGAATAAGGCAAAGCCCAGTCACAAAGAAAAATTTGTTATAACAGATACATCTATAAAACCGTTTGATATTATTTACATAGACACAATAGGTCCGTTTGTAGAGAGTAACAACGGGAATCGTTATTGCATTACGATATTATGCGAATTAACTAAGTACGCAGTTATGATACCAGTTCAGAATAAAGAAGCACACACAATAGCAAAAGCAATTTTCGACAACTTTATACCAAATTACGGATTGATGAAAGAAATAAGAACAGATCAAGGGACGGAATATAAGAACGAAATAATGAAGAATTTAGCAGAACTATTAAATATAAAACATAATTTTTCAACAGCATACCACCACGAAACAATAGGCAGTTGCGAAAGATTACATAGGACATTTAACGAATATATAAGAAATTTTATCAAAGATTCTAGGGATAACTGGTGTGAGTTTGTAAGAATGTTCGCATATTGTTATAATACAACACCAAATACGTATCACGGATACACTCCTTTTGAGTTATTATATGGGAGAAAACCCAATTTGCCAGAAATTTTAAACGTAAAAATTGAACCGTGTTACAATTTTGAAAAATATGATAATGAATTGAGATATAAATTACAATACGCTAATGAAAGGGCCAGACAGTTTATAATAAATAATAAATTAAGTAGAGTTAATAATAGCGAAAATGTTACTTCACCCGTAAATTTTAAAATAGGGGAATTAGTTATTCTAAAAAATGAAGCAAGAAACAAATTCGATTCACATTATCTAGGTCCGTTTAATATAACGGGAGTCAAGGGGGTAAATTGTGAGATTACGTCTCCAGACAAAAAGCAACAAATTGTTCATAAGAATCGATTGTTTGTATACAAAGAGCGGAAACAATTGTAAATAAGTGAAGTGTGTTGATAAACGAACAAGTAGTGTTTAGTAAACAAAGACAAAACAAAAACATTCATAAAAACAGTAATAGGTATAAGTGATATCGAAAAATTAAAATGATAATTTTTCTCTTCCAAGAGGGGATGATGTAGTGATCACTTTAAAGACATTAAAGACAAAAGGACACTAACTTAGAAATAATATTTAAATTCAGGTTAATATTAATTATAGTATTTAGGGAGCATTGGTCGGCTATGGTCAATGTCATTTATCAAGGAAAGCTTGTTTTTGTTATTTTATAAACAGACATGTACAGTTTATAGACGGAGGTCGGATGTGTAGTAAAACACAACTATGTTTCCTATATAATGGGTGTGAACGAACCAGGATGATATTATTGTTATTAATACTTTGAATAAGTCGTTTTGATATTTATAATCGTGTATTTTTAAATATATTAAACTTGAACCCAGTGCTCATATAAATGTGTTATTGTTTATTCTGTTCCCGAATACAGGTTGCTAGGTAAGTGGTTTCCTCCATAATAATATGCCTTTATGGTAAACGTCGAGTATACGAGGGACCCTTACTAAGTAACCACCTGAGACTTCTTTCATAAAACTGATTGGTATTGTTTTTAAGAATAAGTCAACTATTTCTGTTTCACTCTCAATATTTTTCTACCTATATCTTATACTGAATATTTGAATTTTTTAAATAGTCATATTTTCATAGCTATAAATCTTTTTTTTCTTCTAGCCCTTTTTTGAAATATTGTATCCTGGGCCAAGTTGATATTTCATACTGTTAAATTAGAATATTGGAAAATGAATATCATCTAATTTTTTTCAATGGCGGGAAAATTTTTTTTTACCGATTTTCAAAGAATTTTCTTAGCGGTCACTAGTGACCGCTGTGGCCCTGTGGGAATATGTTGCCGCATACGCCAGAGCGGTCCTCTAGCGTGCCGACAGGTTAGCTCATGTTTCATGTTTGTCTGTATTGCGATGTTTTATTAGGGACCGTGCACGGTACGGTATCACTGGTATCAGTGCATTTCGGTATGTTTCAGATGAAACATTGTTTTATTTTTAATGAAAAAAAAAATCATTTCAATTGGATAAAATTAACTGTCTCAATTGAATAATTTTTGACTTTTTTTCCAAATCAAAAAATTCGCCTAAGCATATGTACCATACCAGCCACGCGAGCCCTCTAGCACATAAAAGTAGGCAGTATTGCGGCCCGCTAGGGTACAGATATATTTTATCAATGATATTACACGGCGGTCCGTAGAGACCGCCCTGGCGTTCGACGTGTTAAAAAACCAATTTTTGTTTTTGGAAGTTTTATTTTTGAAATGTTTTTAATTTTGAAATATTGTTCTTTAAAATATTAATAATAAAATAATTATTTTCTCATTTGTCTACAATTTTATTTGGAATTACTACATATGAAACAATAAATAATAACTTTTGTTTAAGAGCTATGCGTGCTGTGACAACAATCGAACTTTTAATTTTGAACATTTTATTTTAATTCCTAAGGGCACAATTATCACTTAAATATTTTAATATTATTTTACAGAATGATATTAAAATGAACTACACTTCGACAGACGTTTTTGATAAAAAAACTAAATAGTTTGACCAGAAAAAAATTGGAATTGTTTGATAAGATTGTTAAAACACCTAACTTTACATTTTTTCCTGCTTAGATCAATGCATTTTTTAGTGTAAAATTATATATTATTGAAGTTCGTTTCAACCCCATCCTGTGAAAAATTATTAAAATATATAAATGTGATTGTGCACTTAGGAATCAAAACAAAATGTTCGAAATTAGAAAAGTTCTATTGTTTTCGAGTATACTAAATAAATTTGAAAATAAAGTTCAAATCAAAAATGGTACCTACATTAAATATTTATGAATTATTTCCTCTCTGCTTCACCTGCAATATACCAATTATTATTATCAATGGGGCCTGGATTTTAATTTTCTGGATCTTCATCTAATATATCTTCATCAGGTATTTTGTTAGGGGCGAAATTCAGGGGATGAGAGCAGTGATTGTGCACTAGTGTTCCTCGCCTCTAACTGTCCCAGTAGCTCAGTCGGGCGTAGGTTCG
Source organism: Galeruca laticollis (assembly GCA_963921935.1). Classification (NCBI taxonomy): domain Eukaryota; kingdom Metazoa; phylum Arthropoda; class Insecta; order Coleoptera; family Chrysomelidae; genus Galeruca; species Galeruca laticollis. The sequence continues at coordinate 66,201,541 of OY998183.1, forward strand.
ACAATGAAAATTGATTTCGATTTTACTCAAATGTATCGGGTTAAATTTTTAGAGAGCCACAGATTTCTAGCCGGTCAAAATCTGAAACCACCCAGATGGGATGGGACAACCCACTGCACTAATATTACTTAATAATAAAGATTGGCTATAAGGTTATGTAAATCTCATTAAAAAAAATAAGAAAAGGATTTTTCTCACTTCTGATTACCGGGGTAACTGGTATTATTAACTAGTATCAGAACAAAGAAATATTCATTAACCTTACTACACAAAATATATTGAACCTGTTATAATGTATTGGCACAAATGAAGCACACAACAATATCCTAAGGTTGTAAATGAGTACCCCACAAAATGAGTGGGTAAACTAAGATTGAGAATTGAGACTATCTGTGACGTCACTATGATAGCTAACAGCAATGTACTTAAAAAAATATGCCTTATGGTTTTTGTATGGTAGTGGTATTGGCCTCTCAGCTTCTCAATGTGTTTACCAAAAAATCCAGCGCCTTGGTGAGTGTGTGGACTCTAGGAGGTGTACAACACACGAAGACAAGCACGTAGTTACGAAGGAAGTAGAAGGTAGACTGTGTGAGGACAAATACTATGGACAGCGGAGACAATACACGATGACAGTGATGGGTGGATGTTGAAGATGGAGCTGGCACCAAGCTGGGAGTTGAAAATCGAATGCAGTGGCTTCAAACTTGATATCCGAATATGAATCTCCAAACTGATGTGAAGGTTGTACGTTGACTTGATGGTAAAACGTAGATTGAATACGACCAGATGGTAGAATAAACCCTCAAATAACCATTACCAGTCTAACTTCCGATTCCAATTGAGTACGGGGCTCTCATTAGACATAATACTAACCTCAATGTGACAGAGGGTTCTTGGACGGCCCCGTTGGTCCATTTACCGTCTGACAACCAGCTCCTTTTCCGTAATGAAATCAATTGACGAATGGACTTCGTAAAATACACAACGAAAAGTCTCAGAGCCATGCTCGAGACGTTTTACGAAGAACTTACCTTGACCCCCAAAATCCCGTAAATCGGAAAGATTTTCCTTAAAATATACAGCGTCTATAATCGCAAACAATATAAGGAAATCTCTCAGCCAGAAATTTCTCAGAACCATGCAACGATGAACTATATAATTGAAAGTTTCCAGCGAAGGGTTAGGAAATTCGACTCAGTCAATCTTCTTCCAACTCAACACGGAGATTCAAGAATAAATGACAGAAATTGGCAGATGTGTACTTTTAGTCATCTGTCACCCGTCAAGGTGCGTTAGCAATATACTCGGAACCTGAAACATAGACGTCAACATTGAGTAGAATACAAATGTTATGACTTTATCAAATTTTCACTGCAGATCATGCCTAATACATTTGTATTCGATATAATAGACAATTAATAATCAGCCATCTGTCATTGAAATATAATGGTTATATCAATACCAGGAAAATTTTGAAGTGGCCAATCACGTCATCTCTGGCCGAACCAACACAACTACAATAAGGCATATGACATTAGTCAAATCACATAGACAATTAGGTATTGTGGAAAAACTAGATATATTTAAGATTAATTCAAGGACACAATAACATTTGGGAAACTAAGCTGGCTTGCACAATAAACAAGAGTAATGTTAGGTTCATTCATATGCATCGAAGTGTAGCTATTTCCCACACGTGGTGTAATTTATACTCAATACCTGGCACTCGATACTCAATATTGACTCATTCCTAACTGCACTGAACTACACTCTACTCAAAGTGTGGTGGAAATTACGTTACACCACGCTACACCTTCAAGCAATCGTAGTTACCAATGACCATGGTCTGTTGATTCTAATCATAGAACAATCGGAATAACCGTAATTGAAAACTAAAGGACCAATGGCCATGGCCTGTTAGTTCTAATCATAGAACAATTATAGTCAGCAGAGGTGCAGTAAACAGGAGTGCGTTCGGTTATGACGAAGGGTGAAGAGTTTGCCTCTATCGAATTATCACATATCGATCAATAAAGACATTCTTCTTTCGAACAAGAGGAAGGGTTTCGTTGTGCAAAATTAACCCGTAACAATTTCTACTGCCCTTGCTTTTGTAATGTTGTGTAAAATGATACACCTATGTATAATTTCAGTCACTTTATTAGGGCTGTAATACAACGCCCTTTGTCTGTGTATGCAGCGAAACCTATTTTTTAGTAGCCCTATTGAATGTTCAATTTTAACCCTTAAACTTGACATTCTGGTGTTGAACCTTGAGTGAGGAGAGGTCGGAGGAGGAGCATTGACTGGAACTAGTAACCATGGTTCTAGCGGATATCCACTATCTCCTATTAAGTAGTTTTCTGAATTATTGTTTAAATAGTCTCTTTCCAATTCTTCCCTAACTCTAGACATCATCGAAATTGCTGAATCATGGACTGATCCAGGAAAACGGGCATTTATTGCCAGAAATTTGTTATTGTGGTCACAGATGACTTGTATATTGAGGGCATAAAAGTTTTTCCGGCAGTAAAATATTGGCCCTGGAAAAACTGGATGGAGTGCAGGAGGTGATACTATTCTAACCAGGCTACCATCTACGATTCCTATACAGTTTTCAAAACAAGCAGCAAGTTCTCTAAATCCCTGTTTTATTATTCGCTTTTCTTCATGAGTCGATGGAAATCTGATCCACTGATTGGCAAGTTGTTGATTTATTATTCTTGTTACTTCCTCCAAACATCTACTAACTATTGGTTGGCTAACTGCAAAACATCACCCCATACCAATTCCTGTCTGGTAACTTCCTTGTCCAAAGAAATGGAGGACTAGTAATATTCGAAAGTATATCCTGGTAATTCTTGCATGCTGGTGCTGAATAAAATGAGGAGATAACGTATCAATTAGTTATAGGCATGTTTTTTCATTCAGCCTAAAGAGCTTTAAAAAGAGCCGGTCTGGCATTTCAAAAGGATTACTGGAATGGCGTAAATTTTTACATCTCCAATTATTGAGGGTTCAAAAAAATAGGTTAGGTAACATGTGTCTCAAAAGTTTCTGTAGTAGGCAAAATAATACTATAATAATACTGACTGTTAAATTTTTAAAGGGTACTGTGTATGTACGTGTTAAAAATATCATTCTAACGTACGATTTAAACATCTTTCCGGTATTTTTTAACGTGAAAAATATTACGGAATAGGAAATATTGGATTATCTGAACTACTGTTAATAACATCAGCTCAATATTCACCAGTAAAAGTACAGAATAACTTTTCCATTTTACCGGGCAAGTTTCGCGAATATCTTTTAAGGCCTTGGTTAGTGCCTTTTCTGTATACCGAAGATTAGTACTTGTTGTCTGATCCTTCTTCTTTTTTTCTCATTTTAGGATCTAAGAATAAAATAATAAATTTTCAACGACCAGGCAAAACGTTTCAAAAAATATTTAAGAGGTAAGTACATGCAAGTACCACATTTCCCGGTCACCTAATTTTATATTCAAAAATTCAATTCTTTTTATATATCGGCCCCAGAATATTAAATTAAAACATTTATTTACCAATACATCATGCTGCACTACCAATAAAAACACTTTGAAACTTACCTTTGAACTCAGTGAACCTTTTTTACCAAATTATTGCACTTGTTACACGTTTGAATTTGAAATGGCGATTAAACGAAATCTGTCACAGATTGTAGGTCAAGAATTGTTAAATATCGTATATAAAATTGGACTGATTGAATGTCGTCAAATTTGAAAGTTATTTCCGAAAACATTATTTAAGAAAATGCATAAAATGGGAACTGGCCAGATAACTGGTGTATTAACCCTACTATTTATGTTTGTTAGAAAGGATTAATGTAGGCAGCTTATACCAGAAAATCATATCTGTTTATTGTTTTTACAGCGATCACTATAAATTAGCTCATACATTCTAAAAGATGATTGCTTAATAAGCTATCCTACTCTGGTTAAGATATAATATTTTAACTTATTGTACCTAATTTTAAAATGATATCATCCTTCTCAAATACCATCCTGTACAGTAATTTCTACGGTCGGCTAACTCACAAATATAATTGTCTAATACAGTACGTTTAATTAAATAAATTATAGTGATAGACACTTCATAAACTGCAATTTATCACTGTTATATTAGAAAATAAGTAACTGTTACTTTTATATTATCTAGAATTATTTGTTCAATTGATAGCTGCATTTACTGAGAATATTAAAAAAAAATATTAAACATAATACGATCGTTATAAAATATTCGAATTTCGTTTAGAACATTTTTTATTTGTTGAACTTACCTAGTTTTTTAAATTCACTATGCTGGTCTACTTCTCGACGCTTGATTTCCTATAAAAACCTTTACACATGTAAATGATATGCGAACTTCTGCTCCGAATACGAGAACCGCCTTTTAATTTTACACAAACTATCACTGCTTGGCATTCTTTTGATTCTAGATATTACATACTATTTTTCTAAAATTAGTCTTTGATTATTGCGCCGGTGACAGCATATACATTGTACCATTGCAAAAAGGACGAGCCACATAAAGGATATTAACATTTCACAAATGATGAACGAATGACTACGATTTTTTTTTGTGGCGAAACTTATCAAACAAATTATCTGACTCTAAAGTTCAAATTTTAGGATGGAAAGTTTGCTAAAAACAGTATGTGGCTTTTCATAAAAATGGCTCCTCCGTCAACTGACTGATTAAAGCGGAAATAAAATTACCGGTAATTGCTCATTTAATAACAAAATATGTATCATTATATCAATTTCAAATAGGTTCCTTCCGAAATAGCATACATACGCCAATGAATAAACCTCTCCGTAGTATTGGTACAATCACTCTAAGCTCAGGCACCAAATGAGAACAGTAGAACTTAGACCGAATGATCTATGCCTGGAGATCTACAGTCTGGCCCCTAGTGAACCAAACCCGAGAAACCAAACACAAGTCCAAACCTCTCTGACCAATATTAGAGCGAATCGATAAGATTCTTCAAAATAATGGTCTCAAACCAAGTTTTAAACATGCGAAAGTTAGTAGACAACATTTTCCGTCGGTGACAGACTCATTATCCTCTAATCCTTCGGCGGTGCATATAAGATTCCTTGTTCAAGTATACGTGGGTGAAACTGGGCCTTCTGTTCAAGTGAAAGCGAGGAACATGTGAGGTATAATAATGGCCATCTGCTAGGAATCCATAGTGACAGATTAGTAAATGGAAACAGGATCTTGTTCAACAAAGTTTTTGGTCAAAATTCCATATTTAAAACAAGGAACAGATCAGATCAGTAGAAATCTCTAATCATCCAGATAATTCTAACCTCGATTATAGTTATCACTTACTGCCGAATTTCTATAGAGACCCACTGAAATTCTACATCCTCGCCACATTAGCGTATTTTTTATAATATTTCACGTATAAAGAAATATAATCAATTGTGAAAGAGATATTCAGATGCTTTGACTCTTCATATTTTCAACCAACAAATTCATTTTTTCCCTAAGATGGTTGGATGATTTTCGATACTGACACATATGTTATCTTCCAAGTCCAGCTCTTGATGTAGTAATTTTTTTGAATGCTAGATTAGCCAAGTTTGAATTTTTCTAATTAGTCACGAAGTCTATTGAAACAAAAGGTTTTCACCGTTGCAAAATAACTATTCTCCAATCTGAGGCATCATCTGCAACATTCATTATTCAGCTGCTGATTTAATAAAATTGTGGTTTACTATAGTATTTTCGATATTTTTCTTCATAATTAGTCATTTCTACATTTTTCCTTTACAAAGAAAAGACAATGGTATGCGATTGTATAACTTTTGGAAGAAAACAGACTCCCACGCTTAGCCTTAGCAACAAAACCAACAGGAAAGAGACTACCTGGAATACCACCCAAAATATGGAAAGACACTCCAGGAATTATGCAGTGCGACCTGAAAATTAACAGACCGCCAGGTCTTAATAAAGAAGAAGAAGATATTTTCCATTCCATATATCATCTTTCGTTTTTATTTTCTCTCAATTCTATATGGGAATCCACTCAGCTATTTTCTGTTTTATACAGCATAATACACACATTCTTTGGAGACCTGAATTACGGGTAAAAATAAATCCAAAATGATGATTATTATTCTAATATTTTTTTCTTTAACCATTTAACAACCAACAACTTTCGTCACGTTTTACTTCAAACGAAAACACCAATTTCCGACACCAGTGATAGAATATCCCATAAGGTTAACTTTCGTCACTAGTGACGAAAGTACGTGGTTGCAATTTTGGAAATTAAATTGCTGACAGTACAATTCATTTAAATAACTCATTTAAAGTTTGTAAGTTAATAATTAAATAAAATTATTGTTGCAGTTTTAAATTTCATTTTTAGGATTTTATACAGTATGTGTTTTTAAAAGAGTCAGGTATATATAAACTCAAATGTCCAGAATGTAATGCTGTCTATTTGGGTCAGACCCTTCGAAATTTTGAAATCCGATACAATGAACACTTACGAGCATACAGATTAAAACAACCAGATAAATCCCACTACGCAAAACATCTACTTGCTACCAATCATTCATTGACACCTAACACAGAACTAGAAGTGCTGCATATTTGTGAAAAGAAACAAGAACTGGATTTCCTTGAAGAACTGGAAATTAGAAGACATTTAAGAAACCCACAATATGAAGTTGTCAATGAACAGTTAAATCTAGGGAGTTCTCCAGTAATAAACTGTCTTCTTAAGTGATAATTGTAAAGATCAGCAGATATAGTTTTCCTGGTTCTCTATATCATTGCACAGTTATACTGATCTTAATTGGAAAAATGATATCCAGGATATCACCATAGGGCTAATAATAGCTAAGCTTCAATATTTGTAATATCACATCTTCTTCTTTTTTCTATAAACATATATTAAGTCAATCACAAGTTAGATCACTTCTTGGTCTAGCCAAAAATAACTACTAACATCAGGTAGACATAAAAAGAAATGTAACTTCTGTCATTCTGACGATGATATTGATTTATCGAAACAATTGTCAATTTTTTAGAATTTTCAATAACTTTTATTTTATTGTGGAATTAACTAGAAACGGTGAGTTTCATTTAAAACACTAGTATGTGTTTTTGATTATAATTTAATTGAACTTCGTTGACTGTCTTGGACATTCAACTGTACTAATAATCTTATTACAGGCTTTCCGACACCGATGCATTATTCAACCATAGAATTCAAATATAATATGACAATAAGTCTCACAAACTTTACAATGAGATATTTCGTTTGATCTAAACAATCATATTTGACCGCGCTACAATTTTATTAACAGAATGAAATGACTACGACCCCTAGTCCGCGGCAGACTTTAAATGGTCAAGGGGTGCGAAGAATCCCCGCGAGGAGGAAATCCCATCCGAAAGTGGGAAACACAATTAAAAACCGATCTCAATTGCTAATAGTAACGAGGAATATAAATAGTATGTTTGAAGCAGGAAAGATCCACAATACAATTCAGGAAATGAATAGACTCAAAATAAATGTTTTGGTAATAAGCGAGATGCGTTGGCTACACTCAGGAACAACTAAAATCAATTATATGACAGTATACCATTCAGGTAATGACAACGCAAATCATTGGAATGGAGTCGGTCTTATAGTAGACAAGTTGGCTCAGAAAGCAGTAATTAATTTCGTACCTTACAACGATAGAATGCTACTACTACAATTCCGTGGAACTCCCGTAAATGTCAATATTATTCAAGTATATGCTCCAATTGCAGAAAAACCTGACGCAGAAATAGAAATCTTTTATAGACAACAAAGAGTTTATCGGATATACTAGGAAAAACTTAATAACCTTTATTATGGGGGACTTCAACGCAAAAGTTGGAGAAGGTAGAGTAGAAGAAATCGTAGGTAGGTTTGGCCTAGAAATTAGAAATGGCCGGAGAGACCAAATTGTTGAATTCTGCCAAGAACATGACTTAGTCATCACCGATACTTGGTTCAGGCTCTCGCCACGCAGGCTTTATACCTGGAAGTCACCACAGGATAGTCCAAGCAAAATAATTAGAAATCATATAGACTACATATTGATCCAGAAGGGATATAGGAATGGTATTAAATCAGTGAAAACCTACCATGGTGAAGATGTCCCCACTGACCACGTGCTACTACTACGCTAATTCAAAATCCATCTAAAGAAAATAGAAAAGCAAAGGAAAATAGAAAAACAAAACTAGATGCACTAAAGGTAGAGGATACCAAAGTACGAGCCAGTTCAACACTAAATGAAAACCTGAAAGAAATTAGAAATCACATTAGCCAGTCAGGACATCCCAACATCGAAGAGCTATGGAATAAAATCAAATATGCTATCAATAGTGCTCAACAAACCCTAATAGACCCAATAGACCAACCAAAGAAAGCTTGGATGACATCAAAAATACTCAAAATAATGAATGAGAGAAGAGGTTATAAGGGCAAAGACAACAAGAAATACAAATGCATACACAAAGGAATTAAAAAAGAAATAAAACTGGCTAAAGAGAAGTGTATGAAAGATATGTACACTGAAATCGAAGAACTCCAACAAAAACATTATGACGCAACACTTCACAAAAGAGTAAAGCCTGTGGAATAAAGAAACTCCGTAAAGCTACTGTCTTGGTAGACCGCAACAACAAAATACACAGAAAACAGATGTACTGGCGGAATGGAAGTCGTATATTGAAGAAGAATTTCAAGAAGATCGACATCACCTCAACGAGCGATACCAGCCCTAACATTCCAAAGTCTGAGAAAACGCATGTTATTAAAATATCCAAGAGTAGCAAGGCACCTGGACCGGATGATATACACACAGAATTCATAAAGCTTATAGACTACGAAAACCTAATTTTTTTAGAAAAACTTTTCAATGAGTTACACCGTACAGCAAAATTTCCTAAAGAGTTGTTGCATTCCATATTCATTCCTTTACCCAAAACTAGAAATCCCAATTGGTGCACTGATTATGGGTTAATCAGCTTGATGTACAGTATGTTAAAAAATTTTCTTAAGATAATTCATAATCGTATTTATAAAAAATGTGAAATCGATTTAGGAGACGAGCAGTTTGGATTTAGAGACGGCATGGGCACAAGAGAAGCCTTGTTTGGCTTCAATGTTCTGATGCAAAAATGTAGAGACCAACGAAAGGACGTGTTTTTGTGCTTTATCGATTATGAAAAAGCTTTCGACCGAATTCACCATAAGCATTTAATTGAATGTATCATTAAGAAGGGTCTAGATCAAAATGACATCAATATTTTAAGGGAGCTATACTGGAATAAGATGGCAACTATGGAAACAACTGTGGGACGTACGGATTCTATTGAAATAGAGAAGGGCGTTAGGAAGAGTTGCGTCCTTTCACCGTTGCTATTTAATCTTTACTCAAATTTTATTTTTGTTAGCACTCTTAAATGTACCGCCAAAGGAATCAAAGTCAACGGAGAAGTAATAAACAATATTAGGTATGCCGACGATACAGTGATCATTGCTAACAGCCAGGAAAGTTTGCAGGCATTGCTTAATAAACTCGTCAAAGCAGGAGACATATGGGGACTGCGCATCAACACAAAAAGACCAAAACAATGGTAATATCAAGAAGTCCAAATATTTCATGCAATATCTTAATATACCACGAAACAATCGAAAATGTATCTAAGTTTAAATACTTGGGCTGTCTGGTAAACGATTCCTTGGATTCGAAAAATGAGATACGCTCAAGAATAGAACAAGCCAGGTTCATTTTTGTTGAATTGAGACCCTTCTTGTCATCTAGAGACTTAAGTCGTCTAGAATTGAGATACCGAATGGCAAAGTGTTATGTCTACAGTACTTTATTTTACGGAATAGAGGCCTAGACACCGAAAGACGTTTGGAGGCCTTTGAAATGTGGGTATTTCGCAGAATGCTGAAAATTCCATGGACTGATGGAATCCGCAATGAAGAAGTTTTGAGGCGAATGCAGAGAGATCGAGAGTTAATAATATCTATTAAAAGACGCAAAACCGCTTACCTAGGACATATTTTACGAAATCCTAAATACATACTTCTGCAATTCATAGTGAAGGGGAAGATCGAAGGTAGGCGAGGGCCAGGTAGAAGACAAATTTCCTGGCTGCGAAATATTAGGCAATGGACAAACATGGACTTGCCGACCTTAATAAGAACAGCTGAAAATATAAATAGTTTTGCAGATGTTATCGCCATAGGGCTAATAATATCTAAGTTTTAATATTTATAATATCATATCTTCTTCCTTTTTCTATTAACATATATTAAGCTAATCACTAGCTAGGTCACTTCTTGGTCTAGCCAAAAATAATGATTAAACATCAGGTAGGCTTCAACTAAAATGTAACTTCTGTCATTCTGACGATGATATTTAATATCGAAACAATTGTCAAATTTCTTAGAATTTTTAACTTTTTATTCAATATATTGTGTAATTATTTAGAAACAGTAAGTTTCATTTGAAACAGTCATTCAATAAACTTACGCTTCGAACGTACAAACAATAGCAAACGGATACAAAGAGAGTTTCATATCTGCAAATACATTACACATTTCTAAAAATACAGTAATATAAACCAATCAAGTATTCCCAATCTTGAACAGTATGTATATGGCAAAAGTTTAGATGCGATCAATTATAATATAAAGGGAGATGCCAAAACAAGCATGGTAAATCGCAGATTTCGTCGAGATCACTTCACAGTTAATTCAACTCTTTCAAACTTCTTGTACATCCTATGTATTAAGCCATAGTTATAGAAAAAGTATAGTATTTGACACGTCAAAAACATTTTCTGCAACTGTTCTCTCGTTTGCAGTAAATGCTACTTTCGCCAATCATTAAACAATATACTATTCTAAATGGAGATAACAATTCTATGATTTTTGCAGAAATACTAAGTTCAGTGCATAATTCATTTCTTTTTCAGCAGTAGACATTTCAGGAACAGTAGACACTTCATAATTTCAGTATAATTACATTCCATTTACATCGGTAAAAGGTGATATGTCAATTGAACTAATCAGTTTTTCCGCACCACACAGCTTGGAGAACCTTGATATTAATTATTTGTATACATGATCAAGCTATAAAGTAGTTTATGAAGCAATTCAGTTGGGTAGAATCTCACTTTACCGCCCGTGGGCTTCTTCAGCGCCCGCGGGCGCTAAAGTAGATGTTTTTTCGTGTTCACAATTGGCGATACAGCAGGGTGAACCCTATGTAATGCGTTGGCATATGAGAGATTGCCTTGTTTACAGAAAAAATATGTTTAAAGGTTTTTCTAAATTGGTTTTTATTGTTGTTTCAGTGATTTGCTTCTATTTTAATTTATAATAAAAGTTTAGTTTCCGAAATAATCAACATGTCAAAATGACACAACACCAAGAACACCGCTGTAAATGCATTATATATGGTTACAATTCGGCTGACGGGGGAGTTACGATCTTACTTTGTATCGCCAATTCACATTAAGTTTAGTAAATGGCCGTTTTACAGTTGGCAATTTTTTCTTGCAGCAAGTAAAAATTGCTGCAATTTGTGCATAGGCATGCGCAGATCATTCATTTTAACAAGTTGCCGGCAATAAATTGCCGAAAAGAAATTAAAGATCCTGACTTATTTTTCTTGCAACTGCACGATTTTATTATTTGTTTTGAACCATCTTCCGATTTAAGTTACAATTGTGGTATGGCCAAATTAAAATATGTTTGAACTAAAATCTAAAGATCGTTCAAAACAACTAATGGACTGAAACGTAATATAGTATTTTACTTCTTTTAAATGGCCAAAAATCACGACAAAAATATTCATTTCAAAGAACGGTCACTGAAAACAAATTTAATTGCTTCCTCATTTCATTTGTATAAAAATACACATGAGTAAAACTTTTAATACAACATTTATATCGACTTATTTCATTGTCAGGTCATTGAACGAGTTTCTGCTGCTACGAAAGTTAGCCAAAGAACGCTTTCCCGTATTAAAAAAGAAGCTCTGGCAGGAAGTAATGCCGACACTGATGTGCCTACTAAAAAACAAAGAACGTCCAGTATCCGTATGGATCAATTCGACAAAACTGTTCTTAGAAGGTGCATAATAATTTATCACATATCCGAGAAAAAAGTACTCACGTTAAGAAATGTACACCAAACCTTTGCAGATGGTTATGATTTCGCAGGAAGTCGCGAATCTCTGATGCGGAAACAAATACATTCTTCAGTTTTTCGTTGGACCAACATGAAAAACAACAGAAGTTTGTTAATGGAGTGTCACGAAATCAGACATTTTACAGAACAGAACAAACCTATCATTTATATGGATGAAACATATATCCATTCATGTCACACACACCTTAAAGGACGGAGCTACAAGAATAACGAAGGATTAGGAAAACCCGCTCGTCATTATGCATGTAGGAATTGAAAATGGTTTTGTACCTAATGCTGGTATTATGTGGAACTCCCAGTCAAAAACAGGAGATTATCATAATGAAATGGCGTACGAAAACTATGAGAAGTGGGTACAAGAAAAACTTATTCCAAACCTACAAAAAACAATGTTGTGGTAATTGATAACGCCCTAGATCACAATGTTCTAAATGGAAAATTACCTACAACTGCTTGGACTAAACAACAATTTAATATTTCACCATTCTTATTTTTTATAAAATACGGGTCCTGCTTCTTTTCCGATCTCATATCTTTTAATGCGTTATAAACAAGATTTATGCGTCAGTCGAAAACTAACAGCGTCAGAAGTGAAACTTTTTATGTTTTATGACGCAATAACCGCCAATGAGTGTACAAAGAGAATTCATAAATATCAACAACATAAAAAACTATAATTTAAAAAAATTAAAACAAAAATTATTTCCAAAATAAAAACAATAATTTTTCGGATAGACTATAAAAAACTATTTACAATAAAAGACAAACAAAAGTGAATATTCTTTTTAAGAAATTTGAATGCATATTACGTATCCATCCTTTTTAATACCTAAGAAAAGTTTTGGCCGCCCATGGGGGTATCGAACCTGCGTTTTTCGTTTGATTTTAAATCGAGTCGAGTGATGACAGAAGGGGAGAACAGCGCTGCGTTTATCTCACTAAGTTTAAGTACAAATGATAATTAGAGCTTCACAAAACTTGTTAGCCTTTACGAGATTACCTCGTAACCAAAACCTCTGTAGTGTCCCATAAAAAGTTTCACTTCAAAAATATTTCCATAAATAAAGCAACACTAGTTACAACGACTTTCTCTGATGAACTGAGACTTACTTGTTCTTCTACGTACAGGTTAGTAAATATAGCTGAAAGTTTGAAAGTGGACACGCCCACGATGCGCGTTGGTCTCAATGCGGAAAGTAGGAGATAACACAGTTTATGCTTAAACTTTAATGAGTACAGAACTTATCTGTACGGACAAGTATACCTGTTTATTTCCTTTTTCAATATATTTCAATACTCTTGTTACGTTTTATTACATATTTTTTTCAAAATAATACAAATAAATACACAATGCAAAGAAATTTCCTAGTTTTTATCGCCTTAAGTTTAAAGGTAAACAATTTCTATATTAATTTCGCACTGGATTATACCAATATCGGCAGAAATTATTAAGCGCTTTTGGTATCCTTTTCCCCCCGAATGCGTTCTCACTTTATCGTTCGCGCAGCGAAGTGGGGATTGATAAACGGAATAAAATGATCGCCATCAATAAACAATGCCCTGCGACTATTCTCGGCGTCTCCTCTTTGTGCGGATCTTCGTTAATTTTTTCCGCCTCTCTCACAAGGAGTTTAACAGTTTTGTTAGCTCGACGAGTTAACTCTCATGACAAAACGCTAGTGTCCCATAAAAAGTTTCACTTCAAAACTGGCTTTCTGAAAGAAACATATATTACAGTGAACAAATGTTAAAACCGGATCTTTATAACGTTGCAAACATGTACAAACCGCAATGTAATACTTATAAAATTGATGAATTGTTTATTCGACATGGATTGCAAGTTTTAAGGCTACCCCCTTATCACCAGGACTTAAATCCGATCGAAAGTGTTTGGGCGGTACTTAAAGAATATGTATACACATGAAATGTTACATACAATTTTAGAAAGGTTGAAGAATTCTGTAATGAATTTTTTGACACATTTTCTGCAAATGATTGGAAAGTTACATGTGACCATGTTAAAAGATTGAAGATGAATTTATGAACAATGAACCACTTTTAGATACTGTTGTAGAAGATATTATTATTAATTTGGCCGAAGACGGAGAAAGCTAGGATGATGAAGTTGATACAGAAAGTGATTTTGAAGAATAATTTGTAGATGCACATCATTATTTTACTGTTGATGATCCCTGTACATCTGAAACAAATTTTTCATTATAGTGTTTATTTGTAGGTGGTATGACTGAATACATTAAACGCAACAAATGTAAATAGGTGTTATAAAATTGTAGATATTAGAGACGAATTCCACTAGGGTAATATAATATTTGTAGCACATCTGTACAGAGTTCTAAATAAAATAATTGACGGCACCCAGAACCAAGATTTTTTTGTTTTGACAGTCCTAACTCAGTAAAAAGTGTGAAGGGATGTTCTAATTTCATAGTAAATATTTGCATAAAACCCAAAAATTTACATATGGAAGTAGAAATACCTACCACAAAAAAGCTTTAATATTTTATTTATGTTATTAGTATACTTATTAGGCCATCTCTAAAGGCGATTTCCCCAATTTGTTTTTCAAATTTTATGTATAAACCTGAATTTTTACATTATTATCTACTACATATTATTAAAAATAACAATTTTAGAAAGCTTAACAGGTAGGTATGTCATTAAATATTACTACGAACAGATAGGAAAAATTGTTGGCCTTCGTTAAATTTAGAAAGTCGTTTAACAATCCTTATCATATTGTACGCTTTATCAACAATATCTACCTGACTTCCAATTTATATACAAATAAACCCCAATGACGAGTATCATGAAGAGACCACTTAAAAGACATTAATTTGAAGTAAAGGTGAAAGTTTATGTCTCTTGGAATCTATTTATTATTTACATCACATAAAATAATAAAGGATAGTTATAGAATTTCCCGTATTGTTTTTGAAGCAATAAATAATTATGTTTGTACAAAAAAAACCAATTTTCGTAGAAAAAGCAATTGGGTTTTATTTCCTTATTCATTTAATTAATAAGAAAAAACACATTAATGTCAATTGGTTTTGTAAACTCGATTTTATATACCATTATACATGTGACACAATTTATTATTTTTACATCCAAATTCAAAATATTGTGTTACCCTCGTACGTATTAGCAGTCTCACAACCTTTAAAACTTTTCATGTGGAATGTACGTCGCCTGCTCTTTCCGGTAACTGCGTTTACAACGTTGTCAAGTTGTATGGTTTTCTCGCGCATTGTCAACTGCCAAAATTAATTTGCCAACCTGTACTTACATGTTGTTGTGCATAAACGCATGTTTCGCGCACTTGATATATAAATAACTATTATTCAGTTACTTTTATTTTAGGTTTTTAGTTCAGCAGGATTGTTTAATGCTGTCATTTTCGGTTTCTTTCAAGAGCTTCCAACTTCATTCATCTTTTAGTTGTTTGGAATATTGTCTTCATATTTTATTTCATATATAGTCGATCACTCAATTGATGTTTCGTTTTAATAATTACTGATAAAGTCATTTTTATTTTAGTATTGGTCAACAATGCCTTCAAACGTATCAACTTTGTCTCTTAATGTAAATTGAAAATTTTTCCAAAAAATTAGAATTTTTTGAAATATTTATGCTGACACAAAATTTTTTATTTATACTGTAATTAACACACTACTACAAGACGTGTGAGAATGTGTTCTACTGGACTGAAACAATGCATTATGGGTACAAATAGTAATTTAAACTCGCGCGTAAGAATTTTTCATTCTATTTCCTGAACTGTAGGAGAAACTCCCTTCGATTACTTTTCGTATACTTTTTAGCTTCCGCTCTTTTATCGGATTACGGAAATTACATTCACCAGCACACTGTGTGCATTGTTTAAAGTTAAATTAATTGATAATTAATATCATTTATATACTAAGAGTGGTGAAAGCGAAAGCCTTTATTAAGGCAGATCATTTTTAATTATGTATTTTGTTATTCTTGCATAGGTTTATTTGAATACGATGTAGTAAAACAAACAGAATTAGAATGTAATTTCACGAAATAATCCATATGGATACGTGATTCGTGTAAGAATAATCTTAGTATGTTAAGATAAAAACTAATAATGAGACGAATGAATTTCTCAGATGTTATATTGATATTCTTTGGTATTTCAATAGGATAGAAAAGTATCATTTTTTTATCATTTATTATTCATTTTAAAACTTCTGCACCATCTACAGTTATTATTTGTTCTTGAAATATGTTTAGAAGAATACGCCATTTACATGTAAGCGAAGCGTAACTAATTTTTTTTTTACAAACGTTCCTACAAAACCAAATTTCAAATAAATGGTTTTAAAGATAAAAACTAACTTTTCAGCATCTGTGAGACGCCAATATCATATCATGAAATTGACACTTGCATACACATCGGAGAATGTATCGTGCTAACAGCCCGAAATTTCAACAATAATGACCAAAATGTGGCATTTCCAGTGCCATAGCACCCGTTCTACTAGCTTTAGTGAGCTGAAAATCAATGAGCTTCGCCTATATGACGCTATGAACAATATTCAATCATGAAATTGGTCACTTCTAGATACTCCAGAGGCTGTACCGTGCTAACAAACTGAAAATTCTCAAAAATGACAAAAAATTGGTACTTCAAGTACCGTAGCACCCGTTGTACTGTCTCTATATAGTGAGCTCAAAATCAGTAGAGTTTATCTGTAAGCTATCCTGAATAATATTTAATCATAAAATTGGTGACTTGATGCACTCCGGAGGCTGTATCGTGCTAACAAATTAAAATTTCTCCAAAAATGACAAACATGTCGTACATCTAGTAACATAGCACTCGTTGTACTAGATCTGGTGAGCTGAAAATCGATAAGAGTTCATCTGTGAGATGTCTTCAGCAATATGCAATCATAAAATTGCTCACTTGTATACACTTCGAAGGCTGTATCGTCCTAACAAACTTAAATTTCTCCAAAAATGTCGTACTTCCAGTACCATAGCACCCGTAGTACTGGCTCTGGTGAGCTGAAAATCAATAGGGCTCATCTGTGAGTTGTCTTGAATAATAATCAGTTATAAAATTGGTAACTAGTTGCACTCCAAAGGCTGTATCGTGCTAACAAATTTAAATTTCTCCAAAAATGTCGTACATCTAGTAACATAGCACCCGTTGTACTAGATCTGGTGAGCTGAAAATAAATAGAGTTCATCTGTGGGATGTCCTGAATAATATCGAATTATAAAATTGGTATTTTGTATACACTCCAAAGGCTGTATCGTGCTAACAACCTGAAATTTCTCCAAAAATGTCATACTTCAATTACCATAGCACCCGTTGTACTAGACCTGGTGAGCTGAAAATCAATATAGTTCATATGTGAGATGTCTTCAGCAATATCTAATCATAAAATTGGTCACTTGTATACACTCCGAAGGCTGTATCGTGCTAACAAACTTAAATTTCTCCAAAAATGTGGTACTTCCAGTACCATAGCACCCGTTGTACTGGCTCTGGTGAGCTGAAAATCAATAGGGCTCATCTGTGAGATGTCTTGAATAATAATCAGTCATAAAATTGGTAACTTGTTGCACTCCGGAGGCTGTATTGTGCTAACAAATTCAAATTTCTCCCAAAATGACAAAAATTTCATACTTCAATTATTACCCTAACACCCGTTGTACTAGATCTGGTGAGCTGAAAATCAAAAGAGTTCATCTGTAAGATGTCCTCAGCAATATCCAATTATAAAATTGGTCACTTGTATTCACTCCGAAGGCTGTATCGCGCTAACAAAGTTAAATTTGTTTTTTAATCGTTACATCAAGTGTATCTTTTATAAGTTTTAATTTCATGTTCCGTGATAACTTTGTTGTTCTGTGTCATTTGATTTGTCAGTCAGCCATCGTCTATCATGTTATGAATATAATTAAAATATAATATAATTTTTTCATATCTGCGGGCGAAGAAAAAGTATAGTAAGCACCTCGTGTTAAAACAGACACTTTCTACCATCTCCATAACTTTCCGGGCCTTTTTTCACTAAGGCAATTTTCCAATTTTTTTGGCTTAGGGGAAGGTATATACTTTTTATATTTGGTGGAAGGGAAGATTTGGTTTTGTTGGTGGTGCATAAGCGTGCATTAGAAGTGGACTCCACTACCCTAAATTTTTTTCGGAATTTTTCTTTGGGGTGGGGCAACTTCACTTTAAATAATGAGGTTTAAGTAACTAGGGGTAGAGGGGATTCCGATGCCACTTGTTTTCTTGAAAATTATTATTGGGGGGGAGGCAACTTCACTTTATATATTGAGGGTTAACTAAATAAGGGGAGGGGGATTTTGTTTTTCTTGGTGGTGTATATGAGTACATTAGAAGTGGAATCGGCTGCAGTATATATTTTTTGCAAATCGTCAACGGCGGGGGGGGGGCAACTTCACTCTGAATAATGCGATACTACTAACTGAGGAGAGGGGTGCAGGGTATTATTTCGGTAGAGCATTATGGTGCATTATAAGCGCTTGACGGTGCAAAGTACAAAATTTGGAAATTCCACTTGGAAGGGGGAGGGGTGCAAAGAAAATAATTCATGGAGCATATTGGTGCATTAGAAGTGGATTATGACTATATATGTTTTTGTTGAAAATTTCGATTGGGGGGGGGGCAACTTAACTGAGCTCAGTACTTTTCTGTTTCAAACTGAGATATTTTTGTTTTATGTAATAATTTAGGTGATAAAAGGTATTTACATAACTGGATTGTTAAAAACATTTGGTGTCATTATTATGTTCCAATATTTTAGACACAGTTCAAGCGATTGAAGTTATTCTAATTTTTTCTTATTTAAACGTTTTTATTACGATGTATGGGATAAATGTATACACACAGTATGTCTACTCACTTCATTTATTTATTCACTAATTTATATTTAATACACAGTATATTCTCTAACACAAATTTATATAAACACTCCACTACTGTTTATATGTTTACTGTTTATCTCGCGAGATCAAATTATAAACTAACTTGTTGGTAGGTATAGCCTATTTTATATATTAAGTGCCCTTTTTTCTAAATCTTTCTAGATTGCGGCTCACAAAACAATGGACCTCACTGGAAATGCCTAGATAAGAATTGTCGCAAAAAAGAATGGTACATTCGCCAAAATTTTAACTTTCTTACATGGCTTAGACAGAGTCGGATTCAGAAACTACACCACTGTGCTATTTCGTAACAATAGTCTTATTGAAGTGAGTATGCTCGTAGATGTCCATTATGTTTTAAAAGTATGAATGTAGGTACTATCGCCATTATCACGGTTCAAGAACTTCGAAGAATTTTGTTCATTTCTGAATGTTGTACAACAATCCCGTATACCCAAATACTTGTGGTAATGTTCAATATTCCTTATTATTAAAAGCATTCAGCATTTAGATGGTTGTAAGAAGACATTGTTGTATTATGAAGTGGGCATGTAGAAATCCAAATAGATAAATATGAGGTCAATTTTCGTTTTTTTTCAAGTAGAAGTTTATCAAGCGGTTTTCGGATATCTGATAAAAACTCATGCTTGTGTGGATAAGTACATCGATTAATGTTTACTAATTTTAATTGATAAGGCTAATACGGGATTCTTTAAATGGCCTTATATATGGAAAATAGTATTACTATTCCTTTTTGAGGTAATGTTTTCGACATTTTCGTTTCTGAAAAATAATAAATGTACGACTTATTTGAATCCAATAGCCTGCGAAAAGTAAAAATTAGTTTAATGAGCTGAGACTAACCAACAAATCACTGCCAATTAACATGATGACCATATCTACGATGCGAGAAAAGTATTGGTTGGCACCAAATAAGTTCGAATTTCATTTTTTTTTTTAGTTATTTGTACGTTTTTTATTGAGAAAAATACGATATACGGGTTATTAGAAAAAAATCCTGTGTGTATGTCGTCGTCGTCGTTGTAGTCGTCATTGTCGTCGGCTACTTTTTCTTCTTAGCACGATACAGCCTCCGGGTGTACACAAGTGACCAATTTTGTATGATTGGACATTCTCTGGGCATCTCACAGATGGATCCTATTGATTTTCAGCTCACTAAAGCCAGTAAAACGGGTGCTATGGTACCTGAAGTACCACATTTTGGTCATTTTTGGAGAAAGTTCGATTTGTTAGTACTATACAGCATATACTATACTATACAATTGACCAATTTTTAGGATATTGTTCGGGGCGTCTCACAAATGGACTCTATTGATTTTTAGCTCACCATAGCCAGTACACGTGTCTATAAATTCAGAAATACTGCATTTTTGATCATTTTTGGAGAAATAATACTTTGTTAGCACAATACAGCCTTCGAAGTTTACACTCCGAAAGCTGTATTAATCCAGTCATTTTAGCTATTTTAAACCCCAATCTGCGGAAAAATTCCTAGTGAACTGAATTTTCGTATACACCTTTATTACAGCATTGTAATGAAGATGTGAAAAATCGACATTGATATCGTGCCGGCTAAAAATGTGATAAAGGTCAAAAGGTCACGAAAATCAGTTTTTTCGCAAATATCTCGCGATATATTGCTCAGAGTTCAATAAAGGTGATTATAAAAATTGTTTGTCGTGAAATTGTCTACAAAAAATGTCCACTGTATTTTTCTGTAGAATTAACCGTTTTCGGAGTAGAGACTAGAATGCACTCACGAAATTAAATTAAATTAAAACGCTCTGGCAGAGTTCTTCCATTATCATCAGTAAACACGTCTATCATGGTTCATGACTGCAAGGTAACGATGGATCCGTTATTGCTATTTCAACGAATTATTTTAAATAAAAAATTTGAGGAAAATCTTTGTGAAAATTTACAATACGAATTAAGTCCATACCCAACAGCACTATTTGATAATGTTCACATGAGAAAAACTCAAAAGTCAAAAATATACGACTACTTCGAGCCAATTAATTATCAAGTAGTTTGTGATGCAACATACATAATCGATGGTGGATTTCTTTTGCATCGTGTCGTATGGCAAAAAAATTATACATTTCATATTGTCATTCACACATATATTAATTATTTATCAAATAATTTCGGAACAAATACTGTTGTCATTTTGATGGTTACTCTGATACCAGTAAAAATATCAAAGCGATGGAACAACTAAGACGAACCGCTGCTGTTTCTACATCTTCTGAAGTGCACTTCAATGAATCGATGGAAGTTCCTATCAGTCAAGAAAAATTCTTATCTAATCGATTTAACAAAAGAAAATTAACTGAAATGCTTATTAAGAAGTTCGAAGAAGTTGGTATTGCTACAAGACAATCACGTGATGATGCTGACGTTTTAATAGTTGAAACACCGATTGAAAAATCAATAAATAATACTACAATTGTTCTTGGAGAAGACATAGATCTGTTGGTACTTCTCATAGCACGTACACAAGTACTTGATCAACCTACATCAATTTTTTTTAAAAACCAGGAAAAAACAATGTTGAAACAAAAATATGCTCTACTGATAGCCTCAACAAATATCCACATTGCAAGAAAAATATTCTGTTTCTACATGCCATGACCGGATGTGATACAACTTCAGCACTTTTTGGAAAAGGAAAATTGAAAATCATGAAGATGTTTGAAAAAAGACCCGATTTAACCAATTCTGCAGAAATATTCCAACAAGAAAATTGCTCTCGAGATGTCATTGTCAATGCTGGGACACATTTTCTACTAGCAATGTACGGTGCTCCAAAATCAGAACTTTCGATAGATAATTACAGATACTGTAGCTTTGCTAAACTAACAAGGCAAAGTACAGCTGTAAAATTTCCATTATTACCACCTACTTCTTCAGCAGCTCAACAGCATATTTATCGAGTGTATTGTCAAATACAAACCTGGCTAGGAAGAGAAATTGATCCAGAGCAGTGGGGTTGGGAGTTAAAAAATAATATACTGCAGCCAATAACAACTTTATTACCACCAGCACCCGATAATCTACTAAACACAATCTTCTGTAATTGTACAAAAGGTTGCAGCGGCAAATGTTGATGCAGAAAAATTGGATTAAGATGTTCAAAAGTTTGTGGGCATTGCCGTAGCCAGTCATGCTTAAACGCAGAGTCAACCAATGATGAAAATGATGAAGATTTTGATTTAAATATAGGAATAAGTCCACTCGACGTTTTGTCAGCAACTGTTGATGACACAGAAACTGAAGATATCAACAATGAATGTTAAAAAAAATTATATACTAAAGTTAATTTTTCTGTATTTTTCTGTATTCGAATGAAAAATTATTCACTCGTAAAAAAAACCTGTTATGACATATTATGGATTATGCCCACGGGGGAAACCATGTAAAAAAAAACGCGCCCTGCATTCTACCTCGAAAGAGTGTTGAGGAAACGAGTGCATCGTTATAATATAGTCGCTTTCTCGGCGCTCTACTCCGAAAACGGTTAATTCTACAGAAAAATGCAACAGACATTTTTTGTAGACAATTTCACGACAAACAATTTTTATAATCACCTTTATTGACCTCTGAGCAATAGATCGGGATATATTTGCGAAAAACTGATTTTCGTGACCTTTATAACTTTTTTAGCCGGCACGATATCAATGTCGATTTTTCACATCTTCATTACAATGCCGTAATAAAGGTGTATACAAAAATTCAGCTCACTAGGAGTTTTTCCGCAGATAAAACCTAAAATGACTAGATTATATATATGTGACCAATTTTATTATTGGATATTGCTCAGCACGTCTCATAAATGAACCCTATTGATTTTCAACCCACCAGTGCCAGTACAATGGGTCCTATAAATCCAGATATACCACAATTTCGGTAATTTTTAGAGAAATTTCGGTATGTGGGCACGATATAGCCTCCGAAGTGCAGAAATACTTATTTGTGAAACAAGTGTCACAATGACTCGTTTTGTAGTACGAGTGCAGTTTGCGCAACGAAACGCGAAGTGAGTTACGCGAGGCACTAGTACTACAAAATGTCATTTTTACACGTTTCACACAATATTTTTTATAATTCGCATTTATTGAATTTTTTAGATATAATAGAAATACATTATCCCTGTTCTCAAACTAGGAGTAGTGATTTAATTTTAAGTTGGCAATTCTGTAGATTTCTTATTGGTCAGATCACAGCCGGCTTTACTGAGCACTTTTGACATATATAATTGTGTAAATTGTAAACAAACAGTATCCATTTTGTTATTTCATTGTTAATAGAGGATGATTATTTGTTTAAAAAGAGCTTCCTCATATATTCTTCCGTCCTATTTATATTATATCAGGAACACAATAATTTCTGTAGTATATATGTATCTCGTAATTGATTTCAAAGCTTGAACGTTATGTATACCTATGTATTGATCCCGTAAAATAAAAAATAAATAATTGACAAATAATTAGTGTTTTTAAATGAACTTCAAGGTCTCTAGTTAATTCCACAATATAATACAAGTTATTGAAAATTCTAAAAAACTGACAATTGTTTCGATAAATCAATATCATCGTTAGAATGACAGAAGTTACATTTCATTTTATGCCTACCTGATGTTTAGTAGTTATTTTTGGTTAGACCAAGGAGTGACCTAACTTGTGATTGGCTTAATATATGTTTATAGAAAAAAGAAGAAGATGTGATATTACAAATATTGAAGCTTAGATATTATTAGCCCTATGGTGATATCCTGGATATCTTTTTTCCAATTTAGATCAGTATAACTGTACAATGATATAGAAAACCAGGAAAACTATATCTGCTGATCTTTACAAGTATCACTTAAGAAGACAGTTTATTAGTGGAGAATTCCCTAGATTTAACTGTTCATTGACAACTTCATATTGTGGGTTTCTTAAATGTCTTCTAATTTCCAGTTCTTCAAGGAAATCCAGTTCTTGTTTCTTTTCACAAATATGCAGTACTTCTAGTTCTGTGTTAGGTGTCAATGAATGATTGGTGTCAAGTAGATGTTTTGCGTAGTGGGATTTATCTGGTTGTTTTAATCTGTATGCTCGTAAGTGCTCACTGTATCGTATTTCAAAATTCCTAAGGGTCTGACCCAAATAGACAGCATCACATTCTGGACATTTGAGTTTATATATACCGGACTTCTTTAATAGTGGTATTTTTGTTTTTACATTTAACAATTTTGTACTAACGTTACTTTCTGTTTTAAAAGAAATTGTTGTATTCGTTGCTGAAGATATTATCTTTGAAATATTATAAGAAATATTTCCTGCATATGTGATGGTTTTATAAGTTTTAATTTCATCAGCTTGTTTAGGATATATTAGTTGTAATGCCACTTTTTCCTCTTTTTTACTAATAAGCTTATTTATCATATCTAATGGATAACCGTTAGATGTTGCTATTTGTCTAATTGTATTAATCTCTCTATCAAAATTACATTTGTTCATAGAAACTGAAAAAGCTCTATGTATCATTGGATTATATGCTGCTAGTCTGTGTGACACAGGGTGGTTAGAATTGAATGGAATTGTTACATCAGTTTGTGTTGGTTTTCGGTAAATTGAATAATCAAGTACATTATTAACTCTTTGAATTTTTAAATCAAGAAAATTGATTGAGCTATTTTTTTCAATTTCTAATGTAAATTTAATTTTCGGGTGTAAATTATTGATGTGGTTGAAAAATACATCTAATTGTCGTTCACTACCCATAAAACAAGCTAATATGTCATCTACATATCTATACCAAAATAGAATATTTTTCGAAATATTACTCTCAAAGATCTTTCTTTCTAAATTGTCCATAAAAATGTTTGCTAAAATAGGTGATATAGGGCTTCCCATTGGTAAACCTTCATTTTGAATATATATCTTATTGTCAAAAGTGAAATAATTCTGATTAATGCATACATCAAATAAATTAAGTATATCTGATATTATTCCTGGATTAATATTTTCATCTTCTAGTAATTTTCTTACAAGTATTAGACATTCTTTAGGAGGAATTTTAGTAAACATGTTAGTTACATCGAACGATATGAGTTTATAGTTATCTTGTAAGTGGATTGCTTTCAACTTTTTGATTACTTCTATTGAATTTCTAATTGAGTACTGAGATTCATATCCGTAAGTATTGAGTATATTGTTGAGCTTCTTTGCCAATATATTATTAGGAGCATTAACATAAGAGACTACAGGTCTAGTTGGTTTCGTTATTTTATGTAATTTAACTGTTCCATATAATTGTGGACAATGAGGATTCTTATGTATGATAGACCTCTTTTCGTAATCATTTAAAAGATAATTTGAATTATTAACAATATCCAGCGATGTAAAAGTTCTTAAAGCAGACCCAACAAAGAAGTTTTCTAATAATGTAAGGGATATTGTTAATAATTCAAATTATCTTTTAAATGATTACGAAAAGAGGTCTATCATACATAAGAATCCTCATTGTCCACAATTATATGGAACAGTTAAATTACATAAAATAACGAAACCAATTAGACCTGTAGTCTCTTATGTTAATGCTCCTAATAATATATTGGCAAAGAAGCTCAACAATATACTCAATACTTACGGATATGAATCTCAGTACTCAATTAGATATTCAATAGAACTAATCAAAAAGTTGAAAGCAATCCACTTACAAGATAACTATAAACTCATATCGTTCGATGTAACTAACATGTTTACTAAAATTCCTCCTAAAGAATGTCTAATACTTGTAAGAAAATTACTAGAAGATAAAAATATTAATCCAGGAATAATATCAGACATACTTAATTTATTTGATGTATGCATTAATCAGAATTATTTCACTTTTGACAATAAGATATATATTCAAAATGAAGGTTTACCAATGGGAAGCCCTATATCACCTATTTTAGCAAACATTTTTATGAACAATTTAGAAACAAAGATCTTTGAAAGTAATATTTCGAAAAATATTTTATTTTGGTATAGATATGTAGATGACATATTAGCTTGTTTTATGGGTAGTGAACGACAATTAGATGTATTTTTCAACCACATCAATAATTTACACCCGAAAATTAAATTTACATTAGAAATTGAAGAAAATAGCTCAATCAATTTTCTTGATTTAAAAATTCAAAGAGTTAATAATGTACTTGATTATTCAATTTACCGAAAACCAACACAAACTGATGTAACAATTCCATTCAATTCTAACCACCCTGTGTCACACAGACTAGCAGCATATAATTCAATGATACATAGAGCTTTTTCAGTTCCTGTGAACAAATGTAATTTTGATAGAGAGATTAATACAATTAGACAAATAGCAACATCTAACGGTTATCCATTAGATATGATAAATAAGCTAATTAGTAAAAAAGAGGAAAAAGTGGCATCACAACTAATATATCCTAAACAAGCTGATGAAATTAAAACTTATAAAACCATCACATATGCAGGAAATATTTCTAATAATATTTCAAAGATAATATCTTCAGCAACGAATACAACAATTTCTTTTAAAACAGAAAGTAACGTTAGTACAAAATTGTTAAATGTAAAAACAAAAATACTACTATTAAAGAAGTCCGGTATATATAAACTCAAATGTCCAGAATGTGATGCTGTCTATTTGGGTCAGACCCTTAGGAATTTTGAAATATGATACAGTGAGCACTTACGAGCATACAGATTAAAACAACCAGATAAATCCCACTACGCAAAACATCTACTTGACACCAATCATTCATTGACACCTAACACAGAACTAGAAGTACTGCATATTTGTGAAAAGAAACAAGAACTGGATTTCCTTGAAGAACTGGAAATTAGAAGACATTTAAGAAACCCACAATATGAAGTTGTCAATGAACAGTTAAATCTAGGGAATTCTCCACTAATAAACTGTCTTCTCAAGTGATAATTGTAAAGATCAGCAGATATAGTTTTCCTGATTTTCTATATCATTGCACAGTTATACTGATCTTAATTGGAAAAATGATATCCAGGATATCACCATAGGTCTAATAATATCTAAGCTTCAATATTTGTGATATCACATCTTCTTCTTTTTTCTATAAACATATATTAAGCCAATCACAAGTTAGGTTACTTCTTGGTCTAGCCAAAAATAACTACTAAACATCAGGTAGGCATAAAATGAAATGTAACTTCTGTCATTCTGACGATGATATTGATTTATCGAAACAATTGTCAATTTGTTAGAATTTTCAATAAATTTTATTATATTGTGGAATTAACTAGAGACCGTGAGTTTCATTTAAAAACACTAATATGAGCATATTCCACGAAGTAAGGGTCGAGACAGTCAATTTAATTGACAAATAATTGATGAATAAACGTTAGCGTACTTGATTTATTGAAATTTTTAATATATAATCTATTAATTTGCCAGCTAGAATATTATATAATTTGTTTTAAGTTAAGGTTAATGTCATATGTCTAATAAAAATACAGAAAATAACCAACTGTATGAGACTAAAAATTACTAGAAAAGGGATTTATTTCATTGTGACACTGTAAACAATGTTAGTGAAGTCTCTTTTATAAGCGAATTATAAAAAGTTAGTTGTAATCTTTATTACCGTTTATTTCTTTACTAGAAGCGAGTATGATAAAATTAAACTTCAAAATCACGAATCAAAGCGAACGACGTAACTTTTGACTAAACAAGTAAATAATTTACTGTTTCTCTGTGATTTTGTTTATGTAGAATATTAAATCGAAGCTGAAGTTTTCATCTAAATCTTTTTTTACATTCTTCAATGTTTCTTTGTTTTTTGAGAATATATGATGGTTCTGTACCATCTTATGTTGTTTTGACATTGATATCTTGTGGGCATACACCCGGATTTGTGAAAACGATCCCTTCAAATGATATTCCATATAATTCTCCATATCAGATTGCATCTAAAATTTTAATCAAATGCCTATTAAGACAACAGAAGTGCAAGGTGAAACCTAACCTCACAAAAGATAGTTTTTATATTAAATGTAGAACTCAAACGGGTTACATACTATTTTAGAATCTACACAGTAAATTAAATACTCGAAATGAGGTGAGTACTAGGCAAAATTGCTGTTAAATCTCGCCTTACAAGCTTAAGCCACTTGTACCCCATTGCTTTATTTTGTAAAACGGACACAAATACCTTATGGGGAATTGTGATTGATGTCTTATCACACTGTGAGACCACACACCACCTGTACACTTTGGAATTCATATTTATTAGGACAAAATAACTAAATTGTTCAATGAGCATCTAAGGAACGTCTCTTAGTTACGTTTCGTTTACCCAAATGTGACGTCAGTAGCGACGCCATGGCACTCACAAGCGTTTTGGTTCGCAGTTTAAGTCTGAAAAGTAAAATGTCATTTTTAATACTTAATCTTAATTATCTGCGAAAATATATTATTCATTGTAAATAATACCTATACGTTTCCGAGCATCATAGAACAGTTTTTCAAAATCTGTCGAACAATATATTCCTATAGTAATTGTTTGTTGTACATACAATTAGATTCATGAAAATTATAACACAACTATTGACATCTTCTTTTGATTCTTGTGTTTTAAAATGGGCCATGATATCAACGACAAATATAAACAATGATTTTTTTAATTGTAGGTGTACTAATTACAATATAAAGACGTGAAGATTCCATAAAAGTGATGTGGGCAATTATCGCCAGAACAAGCTGTAGGCGACTAATAATTAGAAAATCAGATTCATTTATCTATTAGTATTTTAAATTAACTACTTTTGACGATTGCTTATCATTTGTCATTTGCGCGTTATGTATTTATGTAATAATTTTGAAATGTGTGTGGGATGATGTATTTGTTTGTGTAAACCACGGTGTTTCGCAAAGATATTTTAATTGTAAATATATTAGGTATCCGGGTTATGCATGATTAGTACGTTTTGAGGTTAAATAGGTCATTTGTCATTTGTAAAGGGCATTATCGATGGTTAGAGATTTGTGGGAATTTACCAGTTACCATATAATATAATATAATATAATATAATATAATATAATATAATATAATATAATATAATATAATATAATATAATATAATATAATATAATATAATATAATATAATATAATATAATATAATATAATATAATATAATATAATATAATATAATATAATATAATATAATATAATATAATATAATATAATATAATATAATTATAATATAAACCGTTTTTATATCACATTTCCAACTTCTATTACTTCCACCAACCTATTATGTTCAAACAAATACATATTAGATTTATGGAATCTAGCGATCCCGCAGACGATATCAACAGAGACTAATCTTTGGATGCATAAACCACAATAGTCCTCAGATTTTGTCTATCAGACCTATTTTTTGAGATATGCTACATTTAACATTAACTATTACTATTGATAGATAAAAGAACACATGGGTTTAAGTCTTTATTACGAAATTTACATACTTTAGTGAGTTGGCCATCCCTTGATATGAACCTTCCTTAGTTTTAATGTCCTGATAGAATATTTCTACTTGTTCTTCACTACAATCACCCAAGTTTTCTGGAAAGCGATCTAGGTGACAGTGGAGGTAGTGAACTTTTACGCTCATGTTACAACCGAGAATATTAAAATTTGAAAGCATAGTTTCCACTTATTCTACATAATTCTCTGCTTTATGATTCCCAAGAAAATTTTGTGCTACTAGAACAAATGAACACCAAGCGTTAGTGGTGAATTGTGGATCGTTAACAATTTATCTTATTTGAGGACCATCAAATATACAGACTCTTAGTTGTTTCATGTTTTTTTATGGGTTGAGATGGGAAACTCATGTTCTCCCCAGGACCCAAACAGTGTTGGACTCATCCCCAAGAGTATGCCTACCAACCAAACCAACCTCTGTCTCGCCGTTACTTTTGCCATGGAATCACTACCCTAGCATACTTCAAGGCGGGCAGCGGTCCCTCAGACACTCTCCTACGTCTTCTCCCATCTACTTCTACCTCTCATGCCGTATCCAGTCCTTCTCTCCCCCTATTCATGCTCTCCACCACATTACTTACCTTCATCCATTCCTCCTCCCCCCTCAGCATAATCTCCACTCTGTTTTCCCAATACACCTATCTAGGGAATACATGATTTCTGGAACACTGCCCGAAAGAAAAAGAAAAATAAACAGACTTTAGAACCTTCTGATAAAAATAATAATAAACAATTTAAAAGCTTAACATACTTTGGAACACCGTCCTTAAAAATTAAATAATTTTCAGAAACTCATGAATGTTTCCTCCAAAACTGATTACAATTTATCCAAACTCATTAAAAATAATAAATCTGAATCTTCAAAATTAAACAAATCAGGAGTTTATAAATTAAAATGTGGTAATGACAACTGTGATAAAATTTATATCGTTAGAACTTTTAGAAATTTTAAAACTAGAATTTCGGAACACAAACGTTGCTATGACAACAAAAAATTAGATTCTAACTATTCAAATCATTTATTAGAAAACCAACACATTTTCTATCCAAATTTTGAAATTCTACATGTAGTCGGTAAATCCTTTAGTTTAAATTTATTAGAGGCCCTCCCTTGAGGTTAACAAATTAATAATAATAAATATTCAAGTAACCTTCTTAACGACCAAACAGATATCAATCACTCTCCTTTATTAAACCTTTTTACCTAGAAGATAGCTTAGGAATGTTTGTAGTAAATGAATTTCCAGGTAATTTCTTTCAATACCTTTGTTAACATTAGTAAATAGAATTCTGTATTTATGCACTGTATATATTAAATCATTTCTATATTATACCTTCATTCGTTTTGAGAAAGCTACTGTGTTAGTGAAACGCGTCAACCAGTTTAAATTGAACATTGGTTCAAATAAAGTTTTAAACAAATTATATTGTTTTATTTCATCATTCAGTATGGATCTTCATCAAGTAAAAGCCTCATCTATTCAATTTTTTATCAATTTTACATTTGAAAGATTGGAGTATATATTGATTTATATTTCAAGGATTAATACTGATGAAGATTACAAAGACCAAATAATACTTGAGCTCCAACAAAGAATAGCCTTTTTGGAAAAGCGCGAAGATGTTATTGAAAAAATCTTCAGTGAGAAGCAGCTGAAAAAGTGTTCGCAAACTCGAATTTGATGGATAGTTGATAACATATCTAAAGCAATAGTTATTTATTCATCCGGTCCAAGAACATACAGGTTACTTTACCAATTAATTATTGTATTCCTATTACTATTTATATTTTTATTAATATTTTAGGTTACTTTTTAGAAAAGGATATCCGCTTTCAACAGTTTCTTGCATTCTATCATAGGTTAAAATTGCTTCAAGAATATTAAAAAATGTTTTCAATTCCATAAAATTCTCCGATATCTTCTCCCTGGATAAGGTGTGTTATCATTTGATGAGATGAAAATCAAAACAAGTTGGGAAGCGCCAGTGTGGCGTATACGAAGACTTCTAAACAGTAATTTCAGTTTAATGAACATTTAAATTTCCCAATTTGCCTAATAATTAAGACAATAACAAAACAATGAAACATAAACACCCTCTATCAAACAAAAATTTTGGCCGAATACGTCAGTGATACATTTTTTTAAAATGTCAGCCGTCAGAAGAGGTTAAAATAATAGTATATTGTATAGCAAGTGAAAGATTTCATACGAGTTTGCAGAATTGAGCCACAAGCCGTAGGCGAGTGTGAAATCCAATTTTCAACACATGTTGTACACGATATTTTTCCAAGGACCGCAAAAAAGCAGAGTCACTGAAGTAGATGGCACAAGAAAACGGCACAACAGCTTCTATCCTAATGAAATTCTATGACTTATATAATGAATCTCCGAGATATTGGCAAAACCGACCTCCACTAACATTAATAGAAGGATTTGACCTTGCTCTAATGTTTATAGGAGACTTGGAAAGAACTTATAAATTACCCTGTGACGAAGGAACATATGAAGCACAAGTAAAAGAAATAAAATTTATCGATTCAAAATTAACAAAAGGTGACTCATCATGCAAAACAAAGTCAGCAGACATACTAAGTACGAAATTTAAGAATGTTACTACAATATACACAGATGCCTCATTAGATCCAATAACCAAGAAATGTGGAACTGGGGTGTTCTGTCCCAGCTTACAAACAGGTTTTAAAAAGATTGATAGATGATACTTGCATTTGCACTGCGGAGATTCCAGCTATAAATGAAGCACTGAAATTTGCAGAAAGAAATAATATCCAAACAATGATAATTCTATCACACTCGAAAAGCGCCATACAAAAAATATCGGGAGCAAAAATATAGGTAAAACAGATGCAAATACAATAATAACAAAAAAACGTATCTACAGAATGGAGAGGGCAATAGGATACAAATAATGTGGATTCCGGGGCACTCGAGGATACTAGGAAATGAAAAGGCGGCCAAGGTGGCAGCAGAAGCAAGAACACTAACCTAAAAAGGCAACAATAAATTACACTATGCAGAAATCACAAAGAACATCAAGGAAAGGATCTGGAGCGAATGAGTTTTCAAGTACCAAGAATTAGGAAGACAAAAGGGACAGAGCTATACTATGCTAAACCCCATATCAACAAAGAAGCCTTGGTTCAATGAGACTAGCTACAAATCAGGATTCCACATTTCAACTCTATGTAGAATGAGAACAAGCCACTGTTGTTCACCAGCCCACCTAAATAAAATCAATATTAAAGATAACCCCCTATGCGACTGTGGGGAATATGGAGATCTCAATCATATAATTTTTAGTTGCCCAAATCATCGAAATAGTTCAGAATTATTAAAACATTAATCAAATACACAAAAGGACCAATCCATGTTAATAACATTCTTAGATACCCTAATTCTGAGGAAGCTTCTATACTTACCAAGTATTTGCTTGCTAGTAATATTAAGCTTTAGTGGTATGGTTGCTGGCTTAATTACCAGATGAAGTGTTGGCATGAAATATTTTTTGAGTAAATTTGACAACAAATTAAGTGACAAATTTCTTTTAGCTAATCCTGTACCGTCATACCCCGTATACCTGGCGTGACCTTTGTGATTAGTTCTGGATCCGCCACAGAACGAAAAGAGTCTATAAACCCTTGTTATACCTTATCCCTTCCGAAGAGCATATGACAAACCCAGATGCACTTAATGGTGCACTCTTCGTGAAACTGCATTCTAGAAACAACCTGGCCGGATGCTGTAAAGCAAGAGGTCAAAAAAACCAGTAGAAGAAGATAAAATGAGAAACGACTGTGTGAAATCAAAGAGAAGCGATTCTTCTTACCATATCTCACAAATTATTTATCCATATTTTTTTAGTGTTTTCTGAAAACAGGTGCGATATATATATATATATATATATATATATATATATATATATATATATATATTAGAGCAGGTTCCACGAAGTAAGGGTCGAGACAGTTAATTTCATTTATATTAGAGAAATTATGTTTCCAGATAAAGGAACGCAGCAACTTTTCTGCTCAAACTTTGGATGCTAATTTTATATTGATTTTTACAGAAAAGTTTCAAGTTGGTATATCCTAAACAGGAACAAATAGTGTCAAAAATAAGGACATTCGTAGAAGTAAACGCTAAAATTTGAAAAAATGAAACTCATAACTCTTCTTCTTTTAGTCAGTCTTGCTGAGTCATACCCTGGACGTACACCTACTTCGATTAACTAAATAAAAAACGGCAATTATTTGACGCTTGAAGGAGAAACGCGCACTTGATGGACATGCTCCAAATAATAAAAAATACTAATTCTCTAATGGACAGTCTTCATTAACACATTGAAAATTACCAAGTTACAGCTATAATAATACACTTAGTTTCTTTTTCAATATTATATATTACATTGTATTATAATTATGTATTAGGTCGGCATTCAATATTAAATAAATTAAACAATATATTACAAACAGGTGAATAAAAA
Organism: Galeruca laticollis; assembly: GCA_963921935.1. NCBI lineage: Eukaryota > Metazoa > Arthropoda > Insecta > Coleoptera > Chrysomelidae > Galeruca > Galeruca laticollis. Next base: position 66,235,835 of record OY998183.1, read on the forward strand.
TGTTTCTAATATCAGATTAAGATGAAAAAGCTGAGAATAATTGTACTAATATAATTGAACAGTCACGGATAACAAAAAACATTGAATTCGTTAATATACATATGTATGTCCATATCATGTAGTGTGGTCTTTCAAATACTCGACCAAATCGATGAATAAAATAATCTCAACAATTACAGATTTTAGGTCTCTGTACAGTTCATGTTAAAAATTTACATTTTTCAGCTAGAAAAGCCCCAAATTGTTATTTTAAATTAATTATTCTGTATATGCTCTTGTTTTGCAAATTTCTAAGAAATGCTAAATATTTTTAGTTATAGCTTGATTCACATTATTAATGTGTCTTTGATTACAACAATAATAGCTTAACACATTGGCAGCGGATTTTTTGAAGCTTACTGAACCTGGGTGTTAATTTTTTTCAATGTTTTTCTTTTATTATCTTCTTGTAAATATAAATTCACTATTTTTACCAACATATACCGAGTGTTCGTGAACTTTGTAGGCATGACATGGATCCGTGTCATGAGCATGTAGTGAAATTTCTCTTGTTTTTTGCTGACCGACACGGATCCCTGTCGACAAGTTTCTAATGTTTTTTCTCCTCTTGCAGACAGTAAAAATGCAAGGCTACATTCCATTTCGTAAAAAGAATTCAACAAATTATTGCAGAACACAAATATATTGAAACATATAAAAAACGTCATGTCAAACATAAAATACATACATGAAAAAGGCAAAATAAACATGAAAAATGATTTGTTTCCAAGATAAAAAGCATTATTTGGCATGGTATATTATTGATTCGTCAGGAGCATAACTTTTTTCCTTCCGGCGAGTGTGGGCTTTGCAGGTTTAGAGGCCTCCTTAGCCTTAACGTCTTCCATATTTGGAGTGGAAGGCAGTTCATGAACGTTCTATCTCCTTCGAGGTTTCCTCTTGCCCTGTCCAGTTATATATGCTCCTTGCGGCTCGGGAGATATTTTGTCAATAGGAAACTGTAATATTTTTTTGGCGAAGTGCTTACGATTTCTGTTTGAGAGCTAGATGCTCTAGATTCAGGCTCGGGTTCAGGTGTTGCAACTGTTTGACTGGTGCCTACAACTGGAGTGTTATTATTGGATTCTTGAGGAATATTAGTTGTTTCCGATGGTTCGAATACATATTCTGGAAAAATATGTGGAAAGTGGTCTTGTATCTTCCCAATCCTTCATTTTTGGCTTTTAGGATTTTGTTTTTGTTAAGCGCGTGTCTTCTTAAAGTCACCTGAAGAACTCCGAACAATTTAGCTGCCCTCGGCCATCCCATTTCATTTTTCTTCACAGCTTCAATTACCTTTACCATTGATAATTCACTCCAGCTTTGCCGTTCGGAAGTTCTCTTGTAATTGCTAGGCATTGTTTTCAACCTGCAAAAAATATGGGTAAAATAACATAGTATGTTATTTTGGACGTTGTTGGTATATGTCGTTTTGTACATAACTGATCTATCAAACTCTAAACTGAATTAAAACAAAACCGTTATATCCATTCACGAATTATTAATAGGCATGGTAAATCAAACAGGTAAGCAATGCCGAATAATGATCAAAACTTATTTTAAAATAAAAATACTTACCTTATTGACGAAATATGAGCATACTAAATTCAAAATTTTCGGCAGCATGTCCTAGGTTACCTAGCACGCCTTCAACGGTGAGTGTATGTACTATAAACATATTAGCCGCGAAAATTTAAATGATATGTCGTTTTACCCGTATATGTCATTTTGTACATATTTCCCCTACATTTTGTTATATGAACAAATTTGAAATAATTATCAAACAATTAAACAGATTGTAATAAAGATTGAATAGTTTTAATAAAAAATTAAGCAATTAGCTTATGTAAAACAAACATAAAGTTGTCAAAATAGTTATAAACATTGTTTTAAAGTTCGCGAATTTTTTATATCTGGCAGCTTGTTATAATGGGCGGATGTAATTTCGGCCGGAAAAAGGGCAGGTACTAAAAGCCGGTAGGTAAATTCGGCCGGAGGTTTTAAGTTGCTTCCTTATCTCATAGGTATTTTCGGCCGCAAATCAAATAAAATAACAGAATGCTTTATATTAAAATATTTCTTTATTTCAATAAAATCATTACATCAACTTATTTCTATAACTTAGGTAAACTATAAATTTTTAAAAAACGTTTTGATGTGATACAGATTTAACGAAATTAATTCTAGAAATATTGTCAGATCGAAGCATATTTACCATGTTTTCGATAAATTTTAGTTTGTTTTTTACTTGTTTGTCTTTAATTTTTGCTGGAATATTTAAATTTTTTATTTTTAAATATGCATCGATCTGACAATCTTTTAATTTTTCTATAAAAATAAATATAGAAGGGTGACTTGAATAAAAACTAGAATTAAAGTGCGAATGGAATGATTCGCAGGCATTTGTGGTTCTTTTAATTGATGGGTTTTCATATGCCCATATATTTGGTGGAAAATGAGATTCTGGCGCTATGTAGTTTTCTAATAAATAGTCTGCGTATTTATCTATAAGTTTATGGTCCGGTTTGTATGACATGAGATCAAATATGAAACAATCTTCAACTTCAGAGGGGTCTAAATAACTTAGCCCAAAAGTATGAGTAAGCCATTTGCTTTCCTCGCAGTTTTTATCTTTATACATTTGGGTTAACCCTAATGATTGTATTTTCCTATACCACGCCTGGTGCAAGTGGAATCTACAACCATTTAGTTTGGTTTTGGGAAAGACAACTTTTAATGCGTTATGAATTGCGATTTCAAAATCCACAAATACCTCCTTCGGTTCAAAAACAATATTATAAAGTTCAAAAATTTTAGATTTTACCAACAGAAAAAGTCTCATATATGTGTCACTGGTCTTATTGGGCAACAGACAATACAAAAGAGGAACATAATGCCCATTTTCCAGTCCATGGATGGTAAATAACTGATAAAAATATTTTGTACAATAAGAAAATGTGCCATCCATGTAAAAATCTTTCATTTTACATAAACTTATTATATTTGTATGGCAAGAAAAAACAATGATATTATCAGCTGTGCTGTTAATAAACAAAAAATTTTCACCTGTTGTGGTTTTCGGTCCATAACTATCGAGTACAGAATGTACATCGTGAATATCCTTAGGCAGGGCTGGTAAGAGCTTACGGCGGCTGTTGTACAAATTTCTTCTTATTAGACTGACATCTATCGATGACAAATGCTCTGGCAAATGATTTGAAAGAACGCTTTTAATAATTTTTGAAGGTTTCTCCGATATGTCTTCCTCAGCTTTGCGCTTGCATGAAGTCGTCACTATTTTTCTCTCCAACGTAGTTTCATCGGACTCGTGGTTGTGGATTAATTCACTTCTAGTAACTGTGTATTCCGCACCAACAGTGTACAGTTTGGCTAAACATCTTAAATTTTTCTTTATACACCTCCAACGTACTTCACCACTTTTTAATACGTCCTGTTTACAAAACTGAAACTTTTCTACAACTAGTAAGTCACAACCGCGTGAACTCTTAATTACTGAAACTGATGCCATCGTATACAAATAATATATTTTATGCTTTCTATCGACTAGTAGCTTGAAGATAAGTTATAATACTGACTAGCTATAATAATTTTATACCTGTTATTTGTGAATTTTATACATTTAAAGGAATAATCTTAAGTAGGTACAACATAGTTATTAGAATAAAGAGATAAGTAAATTAAAGGTATTTCCGACAGGTACACAGGATTAGGTATTTCCAAATAAATACACAACTAATATTTTACAGAAACTATTAAGCGTAATTACCAATATTTTAATCTCATCGTAAACATCAACCCCTCGGCCGAAATTACCCCTGTCATAAATGGTACCCTTTGATTTATGCAGGTAGGCCAAGGGATTACCGGCCGAAATTACGCCCGCCGGTTATAATCACAGAATCCTTTGAATATATATTTTTTTGTAATAAACGTTTTAGTTTGAGTATTAATAGGTAAGTGATTTTTCATTCTAGAGTTGTAGTCGTGTATTTGGTTATTGAAAGTATTGTATTTGTTCAAATATATTGGCAATAAGTTAACGTCATAAAAATTAGCCTCTGTTCCATAGACAGCCATTCTAAAATATCCAGCATTAACAATACTGAGATCATCCTGTCACATTCCAACACAATTCTTATTGTACGCTTTTGTAGTTTTTGTAGGAATCTTAATTTGTTTAAATCAAAAGGATACAATAAGCTAGGACAATATTCAAAATTAGGCTGTATTCTAGAATTAATACTTAAATGTTTCGATACTTGAAATTTAAGTGATTATCAATCATTAAACCTAAATATTTAAATAATGTATCTAACTGAATTTCATTATTTTCAAACTGAATATTATCTCGTTAATATTTAGATTACTGTATTTGAAAAGACTACTAACAATCATGATCATGATGAACTGGATTAATATGTTGAATAATATCTCTTATTTTCGTCGTTTCTAATTTTAAAATGAATGCACTTAAGTACCAATATTCTACAGAAAGTATTGTAATAATTCTTGCATAACAATTTCACTTCATTAATTTATGCAAAAATCTTACAATTATTCCGATGGCTTACCAAATATATCATCCGACTCGACAGTTTTAGAACATACTGTCCGCAGACGTAGTAAGCGGTTTACCTACTTGTAAAAAATTGTAACTCGTGACTCGAATGCATCAAGTAAATGTACTTACTATAATAAGGCCATAAGCAGACCTGCATTAAAAAATGGTGACTTACGGTATTATGTACGGTGGCTTATGACTTCTTAGAAATCGGGTGTGTTCTTTTCAGTACCTCGTCGTAGGTGGTTAGAATAATTAAATGTTTTTTTATCTTGATACGACTTTTCAATGCCATCGTTGTAATTAAGTAAATAATAATTCAATATTTTGGTTTATAAAAAAATCGCTTTAATTTGAATTAAAAAAAAAAACACTTTCGACTTACGTATTAGTTGAAAATGTTTCTTCGCATATTTGAATTCTACAATCTTCTGGAATTCTAATAATTGATGGATGATTTACTTCTAAATATTGGTCTGAAGTGCATTTGGACAATATTGTTATTACTAGATTTGGGATAACAAAACTTCATTATTAGTTAGGTACTTATTCTATAATGTTTTCTTGAAGGAGTTACACAACTCAATAAATTTTCAACAATAGAAACGCCTGTTATGCTTTGAATTGGATATACTTGTCCTTAGCGAGAAAATGTATCAATTATTGTTAAAAATGCTTGATTAAATATTTTAAAAACATCGATATGTGTGTGGTCAAAAGGTTTGGCTGCTGTAGGAGTGAAATTGAATTTAATTACAGAAGGATTCCTATCATATTTGTTTTTCTTGCATACCTAACAATTATTTATGTAATTTTCTACATCTTCTGATATTTCAATAACTTTGACATCTTAGCCTGACCGTTCTTCGAAGACAAAAACAACTACTGTCCTGGCTAATATCACGCAGAATATGGAATTACATCCCCCTCGAAGAACGTTAGGTTGATGGACATCTCTGTCGATACAGACATCTGTGGTGATTCGCAACCGAAAGGAGAAGGGCGTAGTACACTGACCAGTTTCGACCTTCTTGGGTCTCTTCAAGAGTGCCGTAATGCCTTCTAGTTCAGAGTCTCTAATCTGAACTGAAGATTCCGTCCTCCGACAACCTCTATTTGGCTTGTGTTGTTATACACTTGCGAGAAGTAGTCAGCTGGCGCCATCTTCATGTTATAATACATTATATTTTAATTTTAAAAATCAAACAGAAATTTCAACGTACAAGAAATACCAACTACTGTTTTTATCTAGACAAAATCGAATAAAAATAAGCGACCATTTAACAGCTTTTAGTACAGGTGTTGATGTGTGTCAATAGACGTTAAAAATGTTGTCATTTGAAATATTGAGATTTAAAGTGTGTAGTTATTGATTTATTTAAAATTGGCAAAAAATATAACAAAAATTATGTTGAGAGATGCCTGTAGAAAATGTTTACCCAATCATCGAAAGTAATGCGGTATGTTATGTACAACTCGTCAATGTCGGCTGTCCAGCCTCAGAAGCTCTCACCACTCATGAAGACAGCTGTGTTCCCACATTTCAAAAGTTGGCGAGGTACTGGCCAAGACGTTGAGCACCTCTCACATTGCTCAACTTCAAAACCCATCATCATTTATAGCAGTTTATTCTCCCGATGGTTCAGGTTTCTCATTAAAAATCCAGCGCAGTATCTAGGTACTATGTCCCACACCACGCCCAGAACATACAGATGTTATTATTTCCTTTTCACAAGACACCCTTATTAGAAAAGTTAGTCTGTATAGTCGGTTGCTTTGTTGATTGTAATCAGGTACCGAAGTCGAACATCTGTCACCTGTCTAGACAACGATTCCCAGGTGTCACTGTCAAACTGAGGCTCGCTATATTCAGCCGCTGACATGACTCTCACTCAATCAAGACAGAATGGAACCGTTATGTCATCAATAATTGGTACTAGTTTTAATTCAGTGTTGTATCAAAAATTGTTGTATGGCAGCAAAGTAAGAAGTTATATGTCAGAATCAGAAGTTCCAGAGCACAGTTGATTTGAAAATATGCCCGATTTATCGAGTGTAAGTAAGTATGCATGAGTAAAAGTGATATATATATATATATATATATATATATATATAATAAAAAGAACACAGATACAGTTGGAAATTAAATGCGTTGAATGATTATGTACTGGTAATAGATTGCGCTATGTTATAGACTGTTTTTATAACACTGAATCATGTTTCTATTTCACCTGTAGTCAATTGTCTCAGTAACAATTATGCTCAACCTCCCACTAAAAGCTGTTGCTTTCGGTGTGCCTACAAATTGCCACTGATAACGCACCATCTCACAATGATACTTTTGTGAACGAATTTCTGGCCAAAACAACAAACCAATATTGCCCTGATATGGCTGCGACTTTCTCTTTTCCCGAAATTCAAAAACTTCCAGGAATATATTTTAATTGACAGATATCCGGTTCTTCTTTGACACTGTAGTACATTATTTGACCATGACAAACAAAAAAAACCGTTGTATAAATAAAAATTCATTATTTGAAAACATTCTTTCCCACATAACTAAAAAATTAATAAAAGAAAGTGATAAGAGCTTGTTTAATTTGTGTGAATGGAGTATTTACCTTCAAAAACATAAAATTCTTGCAAAATATAACTATAATGATCACAGTGTGGTTCGAATGAAAGTGAAATTTGTTGCATTGTTTTTTAAATGCACTATTCATATAAAAGTATTTTTAAAACTATAGTAATCGTTCCCCAAACGAAGAGTGGTTCAAACAGGAGTCAAAAGGTAATGCCATTTTTTTCCATTAAATATTTTTCAAATCAAATCATCATCTGAAAAACGCAAATAAATATATCTTAATATTCGCAAAACACTATGTTTATCGAAAAACAAGAAAATTGTGTCTCATGTAGGTATGTGTCTCATTTCTTAGAAGCTGTATAGCAGTTTTCAATAAAATTGTACTAAGGACTTTATTTGAATCCCCTAAATCATAGGTTCACAACCTTTTCTGCATCACCGCCCCCTTTACAGGAAAAAATCCAACGCCCCCTGACTCATAATAGTTATACCAAATATTAAAATATCGTTGCACATTATTCATATTTTATCAACGTATCTATCTATTAAGACTCCAGAAATATAAATTAAAAAGTCCATCAAATGTAGTGGAAAATGTACTCAAAAATCAATATGTAATAAAAAATTATATTTATATTTAAAGTTAATGAGATACTTGAGGTTGGTGGAGTTTTAGTAAGCTGTCAATATGGGGTTTCAATTTTGTTAATATCAGTCGCAAATCGCCACTCTCAGTGATAATATGTATTCTGTTCCTTTTCTTAGAAAGTAAATTTGCTACTGCGCTGAACCTACGCGCAGCCAAATTCGATGAAGGAAATGGAATTATAAATTTCTGTACTAGAGTCAGAGTCTTATCACAGTATACCAATACAAACAGTAGTGCATCTTGGACAGGCGGCAAAAGTCGCGCAGATTTGACTGCGCAGACTAGACGCCATGTTCTGAGGATAAAATATTTAAACTGATCAAGAATAAAGAGTGTGGTGCATTCTCCTGTCACTGTCACTGTCTGAATACAACCAATGGAATATCGACATTCGAGTTAATTGACAGTCTGAGCGTCTGACATTACTCGGCACGATGAACAGAGGAACAAGAAAACGTCACGAACAGCATTTTCATCTGTGATTGTCATTATTTAATTTTATGTTAATTGCATCTTGTGTGAACAGGTGTGTGTTTTTATAAGTATAGATCCTAATAAGGTCACAATATATCAACATTTAACAACCGGAAATTAAGAAATTATCCTCATTTGTCGCTTTGTTACCATAAAGAATTTTTTTAAGTACGATTCTGTCGTTCCTATAAAGCTGGCTTCTGACCTGACATTTATCCAGAGAACATGGCCGACAGTTACTTTGAAACTTCAAAGGTACCGCCTTGAAGATGCACTATTGTTTGTTAGAGGTATACTGTGGTCTTATGATGAAGAACAGTTATTAGTACTTCTTTGACTACAGGCAAGATTAATTCCTCGCCAATTGTGAGTGGTTTTCCCGCTTTTGCACTTAGCAATGAAATATTATATGAAGCTGGTAATCCATCATCTTCTTGTCTAGAAGATGACACAAAAAGGGTTGATATATTTGGTTGTTTTGAATACTTCATTTCCAGTCCTTGAAAATAGGATAAATATTTGTCTTTTCTATCAGGATGTACTCTATTCAAATGCACTTGTAGCCTTCATAGCTTTATTGGAAAATACTTTTTGGCAAATTAAACACAAAGGTAATCATTGGTTCGTCGGAGAGTAGGTAAATCCATATTTTAAATACTCAATACTGTATTGTCGGCACTTCTTCTTAGATTCAGACATTTTGAAAAACTGTTATGTCTAATAAGTTTTTTCACTCACAAATAAGGTGAAACTTCTTAATAAAAGTTCAAATTATTAGTTTATAGTAAACTGTAATGTCTAATAACTTCTATCACTTATCACTCACAAATAAGGCGAAACTTGTTGTTAATAATAGTTCAAATTATTAGTTTATAGTAAACTGTAATGGATAATAACTTTTATCACTAATCACTCGTTAATAAGACGAAACTTGTTAATAAAAGTTCTAATTATTAGTTTATAGTAAAATGTAATGTCTAATAACTTTTATGACTTATCACTCACAAATAAGGCGAAACTTGTTAATAAAAGCTTAAATTATAATAAACTGTAATGTCTAATAACTGTTATAGTGTATTTTTATCATATTGATAGCTGAAGAGCTCTTATAAATTCAAAAACGTGTCTGAAACGCTTCAGAGTGATTCAGAGAATTAAACAAAATTGTAAGCGTTTCTTCATGAAAATTAGTGTTCAGTTAGCAACTTTCGCTAGATTCTTCCCGTATAGTGAATCGCATGTAGCGAGGACAATAGAACCCTAATACCATTACCATTCAAATATATTTAGAAGTGATAAATTTGCCGTGATAGTGCAGTATAGTTGGTAAGAATAAGATCCTATTAGGTATTTTATTATAGATGTATTTTGTTACAATATTTATTTCATTTATATAAGTAGCACAGATATTTAATTAATAACTTTCGTCGTATTTACGCTATTTATTAAATTCCAGGTAGTGATAACAATAGAAACGGAAATCCTAGATTATTCAAAATCCATTGAAAACCAATTAATGTGTTGTTGTGATAGTATTGGGCGGTTAGGTATGAATGAGATCCTATTTGATATTGAGGTACCTAATTACTTAGCTTTTGTATACATTTCACAATATTTTATTTCGGCTTTCCCTACGTGTTTATATATGTTAATATCGGTAAGAAGAATAAGGTAAATTGGTATTATCTGGTATTTCGTTATTTAATTAATTAATTAGTTCTACATATTAGAATGATTTTTAGCCCTAAAAAGGCTGATTTGTTTAAAACTTGCAGATGATGTACCTAATCAAAATTCCATTTTATCAGGATCTGACGAATCTTCAACTCCAACATTAATCATTATAGATTCAACGGTTCCACCCATGATATTGTCCAGTTGCCACATCGTCTGTTCTTCTTCATGCGTATGACTCGCAGCGTTTTCTAGTTCTCTGCAGACACTTTTGACAAAGAGTTTTGCAGTAATTGATGTAGGTTTTCCAAGTTTTATTGTTTCGTGCTACGTCACCCTTTACTTGCGCCCATATAAGTTCAATAGCATTTAGTTAGCAGTGGTATGGTGGTAATCGTAGCACAGTTATACTACGTTCTAACGAAATTTCGTCAATTACATATTTTTGGAATTTCGATTTATGCAGTCTTACACTTCGTAATAATTCTTGCTTTGCGTAATGCTCCTTGTATAAATATTATGTTGTGGTTATCAAACCAAACGATTATCTCAGCTTTCTTCCAAGCAGTTGTTGGCAATTATTCCACAAGTGTTGTTGATAAAATAAAAAATTGAAGATATCTCTTATGTTTATAGCGGAAACTTAATGATTATAGGGAGTTTCTTAAGTAAATAAGATACACTTTTTATATGGCATAAATTATTAGCACCCAAGGGTGGTTACTTGACTTACAACCCGTCTTCAAGGACAATCGATACCCTTTTGGCAATTGTTACTTACGTCAATCAAAACAGTTTCAAAATAGATTGTTCACAATATAGGGAGGAGCAATTTCTTTTTTCAATGAAAACAGTATTTTCAAAGTATTTTGTTGATAATTTCTTAAAAGGGTACGCCTCGGCCCCCATTGATTTCCTTAACGCCCCCCATCCGGCGCCCACTGAGTGGCGATATCGCCCCCGTTGGGAACCCATGCCATAAATACGTCTAGGTTCTAACTAGAGAAAAAAAGCACAAAATGAAAATATATATATAGCAAATAAATAAAACAGTAGATAGCTACAAATACCTTGAATTTTTATTAGAAAATATTGGAAAAGTTAATAAGTAGAGAGATTAATGAAAAACCTGGGAAAAGATACAATATGATCAAAACAACGTTTTGGACATGTGTGTATTATAATAGAAAGAATGGAGAAAACTTGGAATAAACCATGGAGATAGTGGAGCGGACAAGGTGGATAATGTATGACATATGTTTGTACGTAGGGTTATGTCTCCTTTATATTTAAAATTGACATATCCCAGCAAGTTTTCAGTGGTTCACTCCGTATCTATATATATAAAGTGGAATTTCTCCCTTATTAATATGTAACTGAAAGATTTTTATGATTGCACAACTAATAATATATTAATTTCCTATTATTACTGATGCTTAGCTAGCGATAATCATTTTCTTAATAAGTGGAAATCACTCGTGCTATCATTCCAACAATTGCTGTAGTTGTTCTTGGTTTTCTTACAAACAAAAATTGTAATTACTTTTGTAATAATGTCACGTTTTCGAAGATTTTCAATGAAAAATATTGAAGAATTCACAAGGAATAGGGAGCCTCCGAATAATGTGAGATCAGAAAGTTACGTCTGGAGTCAGTTTATGGAATTTTGTGATTCTCGCAAATGCACATTGTCAGACAATCGAATAGAAGAAGAACTGGCAAATATTTTGCATAATTGGGCGTATACCATGAGAAAAAAGATGGAACAAAATACAAAGACTGTCGTGAAACCCTTGTGGAATGTTAGTGCAAAATTATTGCAATGAATATATTTTAATGGCTACAAACGTTCTATTAATCCCTTAAAGGGGAACATTTTCGAAAATGCGAGACTTTCGAAACCACTAAACGCAAAGAGCTTCAACGTTTGCCAGAAAAGGGGAAAGTAAGTGCTGCAGCTTTAACTGTAAACGAAATTGAGACCATTGCTTTGAATTACGATGAAGACACCCTAGAAAGACTTAAAAAAAGGTTCTTTCACATAGGGGCCGCTGAATTGGCTTGGCGGGAAAATGAAGCATTGTCCTGTCTGCTAGATGATTTTCATGAAGAAACTAACAATGACGTTTCTTCTGCAGGGCGCATCAAATACAATTCGATGTTCTCTAAAACTACCAAAGGAGGAAATAGAACTTTGGCAAAAAGCAAATGTGTCATTCCAAAACAAGAAATTGAAGATTTTGTCCCGTCGGATTGTTGAAAAAGATGTTATGAAATAGAACCGAAAACATAATAACCAGAAGATTGTTTTTAACTCCAAACAAGAATTGAGTTAATTCTGTATGGAATAATAACACACGCGTTGGAATAAATGAAATCAGGAAATGGACTCGTTTTGTGACAGAAAAAATTGGGGATACAAAAAGAAAGAGAATCACTAATCATTCGAATACAACATCAACTGTTAGTAATTTGTCAAAGGCTGGTGCAAATTTAGAAGAAATAATTAAAATAATTTGCCATACACATACAAGTTCTCTGGAGCCATATATGACATTAAACGAAAAACATTATGCAAAGAACATGTCTTCCTTAAAGCATAACACTGCTACTACACCACTGCCATCAACATCGAACTCACTGAGTACCTCTCCAACAAGTACGGCTATTTTAAGTGACAAAATTGTAGCGTTGTTAATAATAATTGTATATTTAATTTTTAGAATTAAATGCTCTCTTGTTTTTTCAATAATATATTCTTCGTTGTATAATCCAACAAATACAACTCTTGGAATCCTGACTATTGGTAATCACATGGGTTGGTGCATTCAACATATCAAATAATTCCACACGTCTTTCAGGCTTGTTGAATTAATTTTTGAGAACATGTTTCGTACCCCAACTCAAGTGATTATCGATAGTCATGATTCCACTCGTTGTATTATATGTGAAAATGTAATGAAATATGATTATTTATTTCAGTAAGTGCCAAAAGGCAATTTACTTCGATGCAATAATAATATCAATCCAAAGTGAAAACACCATGATAACAGACAACGGAGTAAAATTGTGTTGTTTTAAAACCGAATTACTACTAACTTGTAGTATTCGATTACAACATAGTATACAATAATTTAATGCAAAACAATTGCACAATAGATCAATAAATGAAAACAATTTATAACAGAGATTATAGACGGGAAAGAAAAGTTGATTGTTCATTAATTTAAGCTCTCAATGAACAACTACTTCAGATATGAGAGTGAAATCTAGTCAAACGAGGATGCAGTTTTTAATGCTTGTTGGTAGTTTTATAGCATAATAATTTGATATTTTAAATAATATAAACGATAAAAATTTTCTTTTTCAGGAATGGCATCTAGAATGAACTTTTCTCGCAACCGAAATAGTTGGGGTCCGATTTCAGTAGCATCTCCAGGATTTTACAGAGCACCAGACGATGACGATGATGATGACGATATAAAAAGTATTCAAGCCAAACAATTAGATCCACTCAAAGAGGATTTAGCGGACTGGTTGAATAAATCTCTGGGTGAGTTAACAAAAATGTATTTTGATTACGTGATAAATATTTTCAACTGAGCGGTGAAATTAGTCAAAAGATAGTTATTCATAAATTTTCGTGGTTAATTCTTACATGAGCGCGTTTCTGAAGAATCAATGTTTAAAACGTCGATTCGAAGTATTTTAAAGAAAATACGTTATCAGCATGTTTGTTCGGACAAATATGGTTCATAGTGTAATTTAATAAAATGGGAGCAATCCACGTTCAATATAGAGTATTGAAAGGTGTCAGATAGACTTGAGAGCTACTTTTATGTTTACTTTTGTATGTATATATCGATCTCCCCACAATATATACGTTATTATTTGTCTTTACAGATCTTTCGCTTTACATTTTTTATTAGTTGTTATAGTTGCTTTGTAAGTTTTTTTAAACGTTTGCTATTTTAAATTGAGATTCCTCACTGCACCTCACTTTCAAGTTTCTATTAAATGTAAAGCGTTGTATTACAACTAAATATTCCTCTGTATAATAAAGAAATTTGGAAACTTTTTGTTGATATTATTTGTTTTTGGATAAACTTGAATATATGTACACATGTAGTTGAAAATAGAGCCTACATGTCAAACCAAATTTGAAAGCAACCAACAGAAACTCTGAAACTGATACAAATATGGTTAGATTGAGGCAAAGTTGTGACATGACGTTCTGTAAACTAATTGGCCTATTTTCAATCAAGTAAATTTGCAACTTTTCCGCAATTTAATTTTGTTAGCAACAAAAATTTATAATTATGAAAACATTTTATTATGTTAATATAAATGGTACAAATTTTGAAAGGTAGAATCATTTTAAAGTATGTATATTTTTCTTCCATTGTTGATTTCTAGCAATTCCCACAATGCTGTCAATTGGTATCTATATTATTAAATAGCACATGTCCTTTCATGCAATATGTAATGCACCTTGTATCAGGTGATAATACTTATATTTTTCAATTATCACTATCATATTTTCATCAAAATGAATTATGTAAAGGTACAATTTCACGTGACGCTCGAAGCTCAAATTTTGACGCTCAAATCAGTGGTCACATGACTAAATGTGCAGTTTTAGCGTCGCTTTAGGAAGTTCGTTTTAAACCAACTTTCAGCGTCGATTTTCAGCTTGAACCAGTGTTGCCAGGCGAAAAATATTTATATCCTCAACCATCTTACCAAAACCGTGCCAACCGTGATTTAAAAATTCCCAACATATTAAATCAAATGTAACAAAACTTGTACAAATACATTTTTTATTATAAAATGCATGGAATTATATAAAATCAAGATACAATTTTTTCAATGCACATAACAACTTCAAAATAAAAACAGTCTTCTATATCTAATCACAAATAAACAGAATATAACTTGGTACCTTACTTAATGAAAAGTAAGCAAATTTACTAGGTTTTCACTTTTCACCAATAAAATTTAAAATCACTTATAATTTCGTCACTATAATGACTATGATTTTTTAACGTATACGTTAGAAAATCCCAAATTTGAGGAAAAATCGACACCTTTGGTAACAGTGGCTTGAACTGTGTTATTCCATAGACAAATTGAATAAGTATTATTTGCTCTACGATTTATAAATGTGTTAACAAGGGGTATATAAATATTGAGTAAAATGAATGAAGAATTGGAATCTATAATTTATATTCAATCATTTCACTTGTGCTAAATATTGTATATTCCGATTATACCATTCAGTATATTTTTGATGATATTCAGCAACATATTTCCCATATCGATCGTGTTTTTTTCACATACCATGGAAGCTACAAATTTGAACGTTCCATTTAGTCACGTGACAGCTTTTGACGCTAATTTTTTGAGCTCCCAGCGTCACGTTAAAATGTACCTTTATTCTTGTCTTTTGAGAACGGTTTTAATTTTTTCTTCATTCAGTTACTTGAAAGGTTACTTCACTTCAATTAAACATTTTTCGCTAACAAACCAATATTATCATTAAAACAGGGATTCAAGAGAATGTTGAAAGATGTTTTGATGATACTAGAACAAACAATCGGTATTATTTATCTTATATTTTCCCATTAATCAAATAATCCAGTAAACATAATCTCAAACATAGCTTTTAAAATAAAAAATACGGATTACAGGATAATTTACATTATAACTATAATTTTTGATATCGGGTCGATACGGTTACTTACTTTTTAACAATTCATTCCTTTCAAAAACATTTATGAAACGCTTGAATAATCAAAAATCTACACTCAAATGGAAATACTTATGTCAACAAGTTTTGTTTGGATGCAACCTAAAGAACAGAAATGAACTCGCAAAATGTTGAAATATTTGAAAGCAAAACATCCGAACATCTGGTCGTCCAGAGATGCGTTTCTTTGAACCGTCAAGAGTGGAAAGACAGAGAGAGAAAATATGTTGAATAAGTGAAAGCCGATTCAGTACTACTATCGACATCTATCGTAAATATTTTGAACCAAATAATTACTAGATAAGTAACTAGTATTGTGTCGGTTTTTAGGTTTATATACCTGTGAGGAGGCCCCTCTTAAGCGCAGAAACTATTGCACCTATTGTTGCGCTCATTCAAGGTGGAAGAAATCAAAGTTACATGGTTAGCAGATTCGGGACTTCACGCAGTACCGTGTAACGTATATTTACACATTTTATAGAGACGGGAGCTTACACTCGATGTCCTGAAACCGATCTCCAGAGAAGAACTACTCGTCGGGATGACCGTTTTACTGTATCTCAAGCACTAAGAAATCGTCACTTAACTGCTGTAGAGACTAGAAACCACTTTAAACATGTCAGGAACGCAGATGTTAGTGAATGAACAAATAGAAGACGGTTGAGTGAAGCTAATCTAAGACCTCGAAGACCCAAGAGTACCAGTAATATGCTGGGAACATCGAGCAGCCAGATTACAATTCGCTAGGGATCATCAATATTGTAATGCAGACAACTGGATATGTGCGTTTTTTACTGATTAATCCATATTTTGTTTCCGATCCCCGGATGGTCACGAAAGAGTTTGGAGAAGAAAAGGTGAACGATATACCGGGTGCACTTTTAGCCCTAGACAAAGTTTTCAAGCGGGTTCAGTTATGATTTGGGCTGGACTATCTTCGGAACCGCGTACAGAATTGTATATGGTTTCTAGGGGATCTGTGACAGCGGTTTGGAACATAAATGAAATGCTGCAAGATTATGTTTTCCCGTATGCACAATTTATTGGAGACAATGTTCTACTGATTCTTGAAGATGCACGTCCTCAAGCTGCCCCAATTGTTACATAATACTTAAACGATGATGGTATTTCCCAAATGGCATAGCCAGACTTAAATCCCATCGAGAATATTTGTGACATGCTTGGTGCAAGGATTCGATGCCGGGTACCTGCTACTCTTACCTTGGATCAGCTAAGATATGCTTTTTTAGAGGAATGGGAATCAACTTCTCAAAATGTAATTTTCGACTAGACTTACAGTATGAAGAATGAATACCGTTATACGAGCTCAAGGAGGTAATACGAGGTATTAATTAGACAAAGAAGTGATTATCTCTGATGTTTTTATTGTTTTTCGTGTTTCTGATGATAATTAAGGAATTACCTTTTCTGTTTTAATTCTTACATGATTCTCTTAAAATAAAGGCTTCCCAAAACATTTTCGGAACAAAGTATAGGGGAGAGTGCCCTACGGTGGCCATGCTCCTATAGTGGACACTTTCAAATTTCTGCGAATCTATATCTTGGTGCGTGCTGCCACCAGCCTTGTTAGGTTCGCATTAGCATCGGCCACGTTGCACTGTGTCGATGCGTCTGTCAGTCGCGTGCAGTTCGAGTAGTGAGAAGGTGTGTGTTTAGCGACGCAAAAAGTTACGTTTTCATCAAAATTGTGAGTAAAATTATCATTTATATTTTATTCCAAGTAACATGCATAGCATCAATTGTGTATCTAGTGGCCACATATTTCTCCTACTTTCATCTGCTGGAAATCGTACAGAATATCACAGCTACCATTTTTCTAAAAAAAGTGACAATTCCTACAGTGGCCATGATAGATGTAGCCAACAGTGGCCACTGCTTTTTGTAATCATTGAGGGGTGGCTACTATGGGAATGAAGTCGGTTTAAACGCTTTAATTTTTTATTTTTTTATAGATGCCGAAAGGTGAGAAACTGACAATTACTCCAGAGCATATAATGCGGGAAGCAGTACAAAAAGTACTAGAGGGCGGCTGCGCTACACAAAGAGCGGCAAAATACTTTATTATTCCCCGTTCGACATTGAGAAGATATGTCAATAAATGCAGGGGAAAAATGGAGAACATAGACTTCAATGAGGCCAAGCATCCCAGATTGACTCCAAATTATGCCTGTCATCAGGTCTTTACTTCTGCAGAAGAAAAAAAATTGAGCTCGTACATCCAACATTTGGCAAATCTCCGTCATGGCTTCACGCCAACCCAAGTAAAAAGTTTTGCATATGAGCTGGCTACTTTCTACAAGAAAAAGGTACCCGAATGCTGAGAAGCAAACAAATCTGCTGGCTTCAAATGGTTGAACGGATTTATGAAGAGAACCCCTAATTTATCATTAAGTGTATCTGCAGCAACGTCACTAGCTCGAGCCATGAGATTCAATAAGCCTGTAGTTGACAAATTCTTCAAAAATTTGAGTGATATTTATTTATTTCGTAAACTTGGCCCTGATCAGATCTACAATGTAGATGAAACGGCTTTAGCTACGGTGCAGAGTACAAATAAGGTTGTTGCTACTTCAGGCCAAAAGCAAGTCGGCCAGATTACTTCGGCAGAGCGAGGAATCCTAGTCACCATGATAGGAGCAATAAACGCAATTAGAAACTCAGTTCCCCCTCTGTTGGTATTTCCAAGGAAATTTTTCAAACAGCATATGTTAGTTAGAGCCCCACCTGGAAGTGTAGGAGCAGTAAATCCTTCAGGATGGAGCTCGGAAGAGATTGTTTTACAGTGGTTAAACCAGTTTATCAAACATGCAGGTTCCACTGAAAATCGGCCAGTCCTGCTTATCATGGATAACCATGACTCACATATTAGTTTGGAGGTAATAGAGACCGCTAAGTCCAATAATGTGATCTTGCTTACATTGCCACCCTACACAAGCCATAAGTTCCAGCCATTGGATGTTTGTGTTTTCGGCCCACTTAAAAAATACTACAATAAGGAGTGTGGACTCTGGATTGCCAATCATCCGGGAAAACGAATTGATATCTATAACATTGCCGAGATTTTGGGCCAAAATTATGGTCATGCTTTTTGCACACAAAATATAGTTTCCGTTTTCAAAAGTACTGGTATATATCCGCTTAATAAGAAATGTTTCAAGGAACTTGAATTTCTGCCAGCATCAGTGACCGATATACCACTTGAGCCCCAGCCAGCACCCATCGATATACCATTTGAACCTCAGCCATCTACTCAGCAATCAACCATCGCAACAAGTCCGGTTGCCTCTACTTCTGAAACAGTTCCAACGTTTGTTCAAGGTGATGAGATCTCAACCGAACAGGATCCGATTATCAATCAAGGTGATGAAGAGGGTGCTCTATACTTTTCACCCGAATTGGTGAGAGCTTTCCCGAAAGCAGAAAGACAAATCCAATCTAAGCGTGGACGGAAGAAGAGGGCAACCGAAATTTTAACAAGTGCCCCCAATATTCCGAAGCTTAAAGATGAACTTGATGAAAAGCTGAAGTCTAAGGTTACGAAAAAGCTTCCATAGCAGAAATTGCATGAAGAGGATGACGAGAGACCTTTGGAAGTGAGCAGTTTTGTTCTTGTGAGGTTTGCTACCAAAAAAACGATAAATATTTTATTGGACAAATCAAAGAGGTGCTGCCTGATGAAGAATATAATGTGTCGTTTTTAAGAAAATACAGGATAAAGAAATTCGTTTTTCCAAATGTTGATGATGTTTCTGTGACACAAAGGGCAGACATTCTTCTGCATCTACCTGAATCGAGAAATAGTGGAGGGACATTGAGAACAGCTAGATGCTTTTCCTTCGATATTGATCTGGATCCTTATAACATCATCTAATTAACCAAACTGAAGACTGAAGATTTTATTTTTATACTTTTT
This sequence comes from Galeruca laticollis, assembly GCA_963921935.1. Lineage (NCBI taxonomy): Eukaryota > Metazoa > Arthropoda > Insecta > Coleoptera > Chrysomelidae > Galeruca > Galeruca laticollis. The sequence goes on from OY998183.1 coordinate 66,255,523, forward strand.
TATTATTTACCTTCTTTAAAATATCACTTTTATGTTTTCTTGAAAGTTTGTTCCTCAAGACTCATTATGTATGAATATTTTATTCTTTTGAAGATTAGTGAGCACTGTTAGACGTATTGTTGGCCACTGTAGGCGCTATCTTCCTACAGTGGCCACATTTTTGAAAAATAATAAGTTGCTTTGAAATAGGTTGTCTTTTTGTTTTTTTTGCAAAGTTAGCTATGGCAATTTGTATCCAAATAATGAAAGTTTTGTGTGGTTTAATCATGTTTTCAAAATTTCTAATGGAAAAAGTTATCTCCAACAAAGTAAAAAGGTAGCCACTGTAGGGCATTCTCCCCTCTTTTAAAAACCTATACCAAGTCGTGCCGTTTCTTGATAAAAGTTACAATAAAAATAATTATAAAATTTCAGTATTTTTAGCAAATATTAGAGGGGTGCCCGTTTTTCACAAATATGTAGTAAATAATAGCCATGTACAAAAGACGCTAGCGGACGATTGCGGTTTTTGGCGGGAGAACGCTGGGTCACTTAAGATCGAAGTTAGTATTATTGCTAAGTTTTAGTGTGTACGTGTTTGATTATTATTAATAAAGGTAGTATTCCATTATTATTTGTAGATTGTGAAAGTTTTTGCTGATTTCCAAACCAGTTTTGATACTAAACACGTAATTTTGGAGATTCCTTGTCCCTTAGTAACGGGCATAAAGGCGTCCCTTAACACCGAACAAGAAACACGTTTTTTTCTCCTAAGTATACTATTTTTAATAATTGTTGTTCCTTTTCTCAGAGGTGTGAAATTGAGACGGAGGGGACCAAAAAAAAGGAAAATGGTACCAACAAAGTTTAAAAACTGCGATAGACAACGTTTTGTGCAAAGAAATGAGCATGAGAGAAGCTTCGTCGCGTTTTAACATTTCAAAAAGCAATCTATACGACCAGATATCGGCATTGAGCCGTGGAGAAGAAGTGACACTGCAACCAAAGATGGGTAGATTTAATAACACTTTTTCACCGGAGTACGAACAAGTTCTATTGGACCATGTGAAAGATTTGTCCAATAGATGTCTACCGCTGATGAAAACAGAAATCGACTTGGCTGAAGCTATGAAGATCCCTCATCGATTTAATAAAGAAAAGGCTACTACTGGGAAGCATTTTATCACGATTTCATGCAGAGACATCCTGATGTTTAGCTGAGGGTGCCAGAGTCGACAAACATGATGCGAGCCATAAGTTTCAACAAACCTCTAGTGGATAGATTTCATGACAATCTTGAAAAACTGATGACACAGTACAAATTTCCACCCTCCAACATTTATAACTGTGACGAAACTGGAGTAAGCTGCGTGCAAAAACATCAAAAAGTTCTGGCTCCGAAGGGTGTCCGTCAAGTAGGAAAGCTCACTACTGCTGAGAGGAGCAAAAATATAACAGTTTTGTTTTGCATGAGTGCTAACGACCATTTCACATACCGCCATTTTTTGTTTTCCCCATACAAAGGATGAATGATCTACTCATGATTAACGCTCCAGCTCAAAACGTAGGCGTGGCTCAGCCAAAAGGTTGGATGAACAGTGATTCACAGCTATTTGTAAAACACTGATACCCGACAAAAGAGAGCCATGTGCTGCTTTTACTGGATGGTCATTGCAGCCACAAAACACTGGCAGTCATCAATTTTTTCCGAGATAACAACATTCATTAGATAAGCTCACCATCACACACTACCCATAAGCTCCAACCACTGGACACGACATTTATGAATAGTGTTGGGTAATACGGTGATTTTCCGGGAACCGGTGAAACGGCGACAGTGATTTCTAAGTCACCGTGATTTTAAAAGGTGATTTGAATCACCGCAGTGACTGAGTATAAATATCAAAAACAAATCAAAATATAATACCAGCGCGCGGTGACTGGCGACGCATACGAATATATTATTTATGCATCTCTCCGTTTATTTTAAAACAATAAATATCCTGATTGTAAATCGAATGAATCTTAATATATAGGGTGTAATATAAAAATTGCAACTAGTTTAATATTATTTAATTCTAAATTGATTATTTCAAATGAACATGTTGAAATATTATATGTAAAAATTATATTAATTTTTAGGGTTTTTTAATTACTTTTTAAAATAAACATTTTTTATTATTGGAAAATCATTATAACATTTGTATCTAATAATATAAAATAAAGAAAGTCGTTTCATAGGAAAATCTTTTCTTGCATATATTACATGTTGCATAATAATTGTCACCCTTAACAGATGTAAAAAAATTCAGATTTCACGGATTTTTGTTTTTTTAGACATGTTCTAGACTGAAAATAGAAGAAAAATACTTTACTGTGGATTTTGTCATCTCTCGACTAACGATTTTATAACTTTTTTAAATAGACAAGAGACAAGCCATATTGAACTTTTTCTTAAATAAAATTGGACAGGATGACCCTGAAAACTTCTTTTTTGCCATTTATCCCATTTATTGTTAAAATGACATATCTAAGGTCAAATCGCAGTACGGCATAAAACTGCTTAAAATCGTTTATATAATAATCAAAGGCGGTATTTTTTGTATTTTGTATTAAACATTGAAATTGTTTTCAAATTATAACATTTCAAAAGTAAATAGGGGAGAGGTAGTAACAGTGAAACACATAATGTTTACACCAGAATGTGTACTAAAAAAATTGAAATGTAAAACTCTATAAACAAGTAAACTTACTCTCTTATATAGTAGAACATATATTCATTTAGAAAATATGAAAATCTAGAAAGACATTCTGGTTTTTCAATTTTCTTTTAATTGGCTAGTGTCTCACTGTTCCGACAAAAAAACTGAACAGTGAGACATTTAACGAATATCTAAGGAATCGAAGGTTAGTTCAAATTTCAAGAGGTTTTGTTGACGCTTAGTCTTCCCTTGAAGCTTTGGAGGTGGCAATATCATTTCAATGTTATTTTTATGAACAAGTGATATGTCTTCAACATCAGGTTTCATGAAAGTTCCATAACATTTTGCACTTTTTCGGAGGAATTTTATTTCAGGATCATCACCTGTTGCAGACAAAACTTCTCCTACATAGTAAACAAACAGACTTTCCTTCACTTTTAAACTCCACTAAAAGATATTGTTCTGGAACTGGTATTCGTTCTAATCCCATGTTCACATTTATTCCTTCATCTTCGCTTACATAATCCTCACCATCACTTGAGTCTGGCAATTCTATATCAAAACTATCATCTTCTGATTCATTTCTTCTCTGGATTTTTTTGCAAGGTTCATTTCATTGCCATCACTTTTTATTTCATTTTTAAATATATTTTTCTTTACTCTTTCTTTGTCTGGTTTTATTTTATTCTGTTTGTTTCTTAGTAATTCCTCGCGTTCAGGAGTGTCAGTTGCTATCATGGTTTTTCCTTTGCGCCGTTTTGTTGTTTGAGTGGTTGTTCTTGGTTTAGCTTTCGGTAAACCTCTAAACATTTTCGGGCTCAGAAATGCTTCAGACGTGTCATTTGTCATAGTCTCAGAATTATTTCCGTGGATCTTAGTCGATGTGGAAGGACCTGGAGAGGCCAGTGTCGATAATGAAGGACATGTGAAAGGCAAAGTCGGTATTGAAGGAGATGGAGTATATTCTCTATCAGTTACTGAACTTGGCAGAAAGTCTTCCACATTGAAAATATGTCTATCTAAACGCATTGGTAATGCTTACCGGAGTCATCGCTCGAGGATAAGCAATGCCCACGCATGATGCAACATTATAAATGCTAAGAGTTTATCCTGGATGGCTCATCATCCAGGTATCGATCGCCGAGCTGTAAAATGTCTGGAATGGCTTTAGAGCCTCAACATCCAGCGGTTGCAACTTAGTTGTACAATGTGGTGGTATAGTTAATATAGTCTCTCCGTTTTCTTTGCAAATGTCTATGGATAGATGGCTAGCATGGTTATCCATTATTAGCAGAAATGAATTTTCTTTGCAACTAGAAGTATGTCGGATAAAGTGATTTACAACCTGCACAAAACATTCGGTGTTCATCCATCCTCCCTTAGCAGCTAACCCTAAGGTTCCTGGTGGAGCTCCGTTTGTCATAAAGTCTATAAAATGGACAAGCGGGAAAATCATAGCCGGGGGAATAGCTACACCTAAAGCCCCAACTATACAACAGGTTGTTACAAGAGTTCCACGTTCGGCACTGGTTGCCTTACTGACTTGCCGAACACCTTTACAAACAAACACCTTTTGTGAATTCTGTACTGTTTGCGTCCCGGTTTCATCTAAATTTAAAACTCCGGTTCCATCTCCAAATGCAGGATGACGCTGTAAGACTTCTTCTAGTTTATTAAAAAAAGACTCCACATTAAATTTATTAAATCCAGTGGCTCTTGATAAACTGCAGCCTTCTGGGGTTCTGAGCGCTAAGATGGGGTGTCTTTTTTGAAAGCCCTTTACCCAGGCAAGGGACGCTGATTCGCACGCATGCCATTTCTCAGGAAAGTTTATTTTATTTCGGATTGCGCATTCATACACTAACCGACTGGTGTCATCTCGAGAGAATCCATAAAACATTTTTGCACATGTAATAATATAATTACAACTTTCATTATCTTGATGTGAAGTGAAAAACTGATTGACTATATAGTTTGGACACATTGCTGGTTTGGTCAGTGAAGCGTTCACTGACTGCAGACATGACCAATATTCCACTAGGAGAGCCAGGAACATCCTCAATCGCACCGGGTTGCAGCGAACAGTGCAACAATTTGGTGATAGTGGAATCCACTGACTCTCCTAAACAATCTACCAACGAACCAAGAAACAGCGGTCCCATGCCATCGACGAGTTTCAATTCAGATGTTATTCAGGTCGTCCATAAATTGTCGCCATTGCCAGATGCTGCCAAAAAACGATCAGCTACTCGGAAGAGAAAAAGTAAAATTCCAACATCATCACCATACAAACTTTCTGCTGCACAAAAAGAGAATGAAAAGAACATTAAGGAGAAAAAAAAGTTTGGGTCCAAAGTTCAAAATTACAATGGCCGAGAAGGGAAAATAAACCAATGACTTGATGGTCAAGGGAAAAAGTGGAAAGAAACAGGAACCATTAACTACAATACCTGAACCTGACATAGAAAAAACTACTTGCGTAGTTTGCTTAGAGGACCACAACGAAGACTGGATACAGTGCTCTAGTTGCAATGGGCACATGAAGCATGTGCAGACATCCCTGAATGTGCAGATGCCTACATATGTGATCGATGCAGATTGTTTTGAAAGTGTCCGGAGCTAGGGGTTCGAACTCAAGTTCGTCCGGTAGTAAGTGCCACTTGCAAAAATTGCATTTTTATTTCCAGTTTAATTTAGTTTTATAAAATAGCTTATACAGAAGTTGCATTTTTATTGATTTATTTTATTTTTATACAAAGTTGAGTTAATTATTTCATGGATAAAATTATTTTTCCTCGAAGTGGTTTTTATCCTATTTTTTGAAAACCTTAGATGTCCGCCACTAGGGGACTTCCCCCTATCACTTTTTTGTTGTTGTTATTTTACATGTGTGGGAGGCGTCCGCACCTATACCCCCCTCTGCGCAAGTTGATGGTCCATTCCGTTATGTAAAATGCCGAATAAAGCGTAGAAAAATGTCAGCCTTTGTGATTTTGGTCATCAAAAATGGTCGCTGGCTCCCGATCTATAAGGAAATGTGTGGAATGTTACATCAAAAAGTATAACTCTTTTCCGGGGATTTGATATTATGAGGAACTCATTATACTCCGTACTATCTAAATTGGAAGCGCGGTAGTTATTAACTTACTTAAGAAAAGTTCAATTTTGTTTCCATGAACGGTTGAAAGATCAAAAAGTTTGTTAACCACAACTGCGAATACTTTTCTGAAATAATAAAAATTCCAAATTATATGTAAGCTAGGGTTAACATGTAATAATTTCAAAGTCCAACTTTGTCAAAATTTGAAACAATGAAAAACCGCTCGATATCAGTAATCGACGTAATTGCCGAAAAAAAATGTAAAGACTGAATCACGAAACTTTCATTATATCTATTTGTTAAATAGGACGCAGTACCACGAGGTGCCTCTATTTTCGATATGAATTCCGTGCATCCAGCTCGCAACATAATTTTAGATAATTGACATGAAATCGAAATTTTTTAATGAAAACGTTTATTGGATCATGATTTGAGGATGAATGATCGCATGTTCGTGTTTACGCAATATTTTGATTAATAATCATCGATTCACATTAAACCATTTTATAATATCACAATTGATCCAATTTTGGTAAAAGAAAAACTCGTAAAAAACAGAAAACATTATTTTCAATTTCTTTGTCATTCCAAACGATAATTTGAATATAGTCACTAATTTCTATAATTGTAGTTCTCAAACCTAAAATGTCCATGTACAGACATGAATAGCTACACACATCTCATATCCAATTATCAAATCACTGCGTGTCGAGTGGAGCAAGGTACACAGCAAAAATTAATCCTTAATATTTTCCTCCATTTCCGACACCACACACACATGTCCAAACCCGTTCGTATCAGAATGCATCCCTCAAGAACGATGATTTCGGGGAAGAACATACCACCACCTCCCATCGTATCTAATGAAGACCTCAGTCTTCATTGTTGATAACTCATCCATTCTACTTCCTTGGATTTTTGTGAAAGTGTCTAGCTGTCCTCTTCTTTTCATTAGGGTAGTGCAGTGCACTTTACTCCTTTTTGGCTTCTTTTCTCTTCGTTCGCGTTGGGTGTGTGTGTGTTTCGCGGCCTCTAGTAGGGGCAAATTCTTAGCCGGCTTACTACGTCTACGAACGACCTTAAAGAGTGGATCCACTTGCTAAAACTGTCCCTTCTCGAGATCCTCCTCATCTTTCCGAGGATCAGCCCTCTAATAGGTGATCCCTCTTCTGTCTTTGTGGTCTAGCTGTTTTCTCGGTCATGGATGCCTTGCGTAGTATTCTCTGGTGTAGTTCGTCAGCTCCCTCGTCAGGATGTTGGAGTGGGTCTTCAGCTCTTCGAATCTTCCCCTGGCTGTCTCGTCCATGATGTCCTGGATCTTCTCTCGGTAGATCTCCTGGTTCTTGCCAAGGGCGTTCACTGCTTGGCACTGGCTGATGTACGGCTGGGCATGGAGCTTCTTGCGATGACTCTCTGCAGTATATCCCCACGCTGAACATGCATACAGCATGATGGGGATGAGGATGGTCTTGATGAGTCGGAGTTTGGTCTTCAGTTCCAGCTTGGATGTTCTTTCGATGAGTGCTCCCATTTGTCCTCTTGCCTTCTTCGACATGCCCACCACGTAATTGACGTGGTCCTTGAACGTGAGTCCTTGGTCCTGGCCTGGGCTTCTATGAGCCTCATCTTCAGTAGCTGATTTTCTTGCTCAAGCTCCATATTTCGTTTCTTTAATTCTAGCGAAGAATGGCTTTTGCACTCGTCCATCTTCGGTGCTTCTTGTTCCTCCTTAGGCGCTAAAAAGTATATATTAGTTTCTGGCATATCTTTACTAGTGAGGTTTTCTTTCTAGTATCCTAGTCACTTCTTCTTTCTTCCTAGTCACTTCTTTGTGGGATAGCGAATTTTTCGAAAAATTCGAAAAAGAGCTTGTGTTAAAGACAGAGTTTGTTTTCGATTCCTTAAAACGTTTCCACAAATACTCGGTTGTGTTGAGAAACAAAACTTCATAAATATGAATGTGTCAGGAAACGTAGCCTTCGCAGTATGATAGTGAACTAATGGATTTGTTTGACAAAGCTAAAGTGTTAGCGAAACGCGTCACTAGTTTAAATTGAACATTGGTTCAGGTATAATGAAGTTTCAAACAATTTAAATTCTTTTATTTCATCGTTAAGTATGGATCTTCATCAAGTAAAAGCCTCATCTATTCTGTAAAATGCAATCAATAGTCCAGGAAATCTGGGTATGTAAGCGTCATTTTCGAGGTAACGGCTGATACTTGGTAAAAAGTTAGTAAAAATGGTGTAAAACAAAACTTAACTTATGCGACCTTTCAAATCGGACCGGAACATTGTTTATGATTCGATTTACACTCATTTTTCATGCCTTTTGTAGATTTTTCAGGTATACCTTTTTTATCGTGCATAGTACAGACAAAAAGTTAAATACTTTTTTTTCCTCTATTAAAGACCTACAATTCTAGACCTTACACGTAAAAAAATTGATTGGGTCAAAACTTTTTGGCAAATAAACAACTGATAACGTTATTGTTAATAAATAAAAATATAATAAGCATTTTTCACACTAACACTTCCACATCACGCTTATCTATTCTCACTCATTAAAAAATGATACTCACGAAAGATGGAGTCTGTAAGTTCAATAGTTTATGAATTATGGCCTTATAAACAAATTAACTAAAAATTGACTTGCAGAGTTCTGTAAGCTATGCGACCTCGCGCCAATTTTTTTACTTGTAAGATTTCATAATAAGACATCGATACCCATAATTGTTTTTTAAAAAAATACATTTTTGCAACAACGCGAATTTTTTTCATATTTGGCTTAGTTGCATACTTAATTTGACACTATATCCGCCGATTTTTGTCGAGAATTAAGTACGCTCATAGGAGGAGCATGGAAAGAGCTTTAATTAAAAAAAAATACGTTAAGATTTATTGACAAACGACTGAGTTGCGGACAATCCAAGTCGGAGGCCTGTCAGTCAACAATTTATGCGTGTATCGAAAAACAAAACTTTAGCTCGACTACACTCTCTGAGGTTCACCGTACGACTGCCAACACAAAATACGGACGATGATAGAATGAAAAGCTAGGCGTTCCCCCCACTCCGCTGCCATGCAGTAGCCAGCCGAAATATCCGCCCTGCTGACTTTCCAAATTTTTTTTGATTGGGATGCAATTTACGCGACGTCTCGCTATTTCGTACAATAAAAGTACATTGTCTAAAAATTTTAGGGATATTTTTTGTTTTTCGATACTCGCATAAATTGTTGACTGACAGGCCTCCGACTTCGATTGTCCGTAACTCAGTCGTTTGTCAATAAATCTTAACGTTTTTTTGTCAATGAAAGCTCTTTCCATGCCCCTCCTATGTGCGTACTTAATTCTCGACAAAAATCGGCGGATATAGTGTCAAATTAAGTATGCAACTAAGCCAAATATGAAAAAAAATTCGCGTTGTTGCAAAAATGTATTTTTTTAAAAAACAATGATGGGTATCGATGTCTTATTATGAAATCTAACAGTGAAAAAATTGGCGCGAGATCGCATAACTTACACAACTCTGCAAGTCAATTTTTAGTTAATTTGTTTATAAGGCCATAATTCATAAACTATTGAACTCACAGACTCCATCTTTCGTGAGTATCATTTTTTAATGAGTGAGAATAGATAAGCGTGATGTGGAAGTGTTATTTATTAACAATAACGTTATCAATTGTTTATTTGCCAATAACTTTTAACCCAGTAAATTTTTTTACGTGTAAGGTCTAGAATTGTAGGTCTTTAAAAGAAGAAAAAAAAAGTATTCATTTAACTTTTTGTCTGTACTATGCACGAGAAAAAAGATATACCTGTAAAATCTACAAAAGGCATGAAAAATGAGTGTAAATCGAATCTTAAACAATGTTCCGGTCCGATTTGAGAGGTCGCATAAGTTGAGTTTTGTTGTACACAATTTTTACTAACTTTCTACCAAGTATCAGCCGTTACCTCGAAAATTACCCAAAATGATCATTTTAGGTCTGATTTTCCTGGACTACAAAACTTCTCGGCAATCACAATCAGTATTTACGTTTATGTTTTTACTTTTACTTAATTATGGGATGGGAAAATGAAATTATATATCTTTGGTTGAGCAGGACTCGGTGACGAGAGCGTCGTTTACTCCTGACGTCTGTCAAGTGTCCAGATAAAGTGCTTTCACAAGTGTTACACTATAAAGTGTGTTTCACAATAAAAGTAACAGGTTGAGTCATGTGACATCCTCCTTTATCTAAATAACATTTTAAAGAAACTATTTCATTTTGATTTTACAATTTAAAAAAAAGTTTATATAATTATTTTTGTATCACAGTCATTTCTATAATTATACCCAGTTACTTTATGCAATATGCAAGTATTAGAATGAGAGTTTTTCTTATTGGTGCCTCAATTTACCTATTTAAAGCACACCTCAGCGTCTTTAAATCGAACTTTCAAACACGCGCGGTTTTATTTAGCTCACCCCGTTTGTTTTATTTATTATTTATTCTTGGGTCAAATTTAGTAATTCAAATTTCACCCTCTTCCTGTCAACCGATTAATCTGAAATTTTGTATACACTTTGGATTTTGGTGACAATACAATTATGTTTATTCATTATCATTATAAATTCAAGATGGCCGCCGCTACAAAATGGCGGATAATTTATGTTTTATTAATCCCATCAATATGGGTATCAAATGAAAGGGCTCAACAAACAGAATACAATATACTATGAAAAATTGAAATCCAAGATGGCGGCCGCTACAAAATGGCGGATAACGTAGGTTTTATCAATCCCATCAACATGGGTATCAGATGAAAGGGCTCAACAAGCAGAATACAATATACTATAAAAAAATTAAATCCAAGATGGCGGCCGCTACAAAATGGCGGATAACGTAGGTTTTATCAATCCCATCAATATAGGTATCAAATGAAAGTGCTCAACCAGTAGAATACAATATACTATATAAAATTAAAATCCAAGATAACGGCCTCTACAAAATGGCGGATAACGTAAGTTTTATCAATCCCATCAACATGGGTATCAAATGAAAGGTCTCAACAAGTAGAATACAATTTACTATGCAAAATTGAAATCTAAGATGGCCGCCGCTACCAAATGGCTGATAACAATTTTTTATCAATCCCACCAATATGGGTATCAACAAATAAAAGGGCTTGACAAGAAGAATATAGTGCACTATACAACCTCAATATTTAAGATGGGCGCAGCCACTAAATGGCGTATAATAATAAGATTTGAATTTAGAAATTGAATCTGTAACGTATAGAGGAGTTGGACTGCAATAAACTAACGGGCAAGAAACCTTGCAATAATGAAGCACTAAATGAATTAAACAGAATGCGAAATAAAAACTAAAAACCAAAAAATAAAAATAGGTGAAAAAACTTTTTAAGTTAAACGGTTTTATGTTAAACATACATTGCAATGTTTAAGATAAATGTACTAAAAACCAAAAAATAATAAAATAGATACAGTCGTGGGAATTATAAACATATGCATAGACTAGACTAAAATAAAACAGTGGGGCACGTCAATTGTCTACAATCGTTGATTAAAATTTTTGTTTTGTAATGTTACACTATAATTAGGCAGTTGTTCAACCGACAACGATGGACGTGTGATAAGTAGGGCTAGAATGTGGAAACAAGCTAGCAAGCTCGAGTTTTGGGGTTTCATAGTACTTTTATCATATGTTTTGTCGATTAAAGACAAACTACGAGCAGTGAAACGATTCCTCGCCAGCCAGCAGTGTGAATGTCCAACGATAAACTAGTTGAAACATCTCTTTTATTTACATGGAGTGTATAACTATTGGAATTTCTATGAGCAAGAAAATAGTAAGTAATTTCCTCACCGTCTGCGGGCCAACTGCCTAACGACGAATTAAACGATTCTTCTATCGCACATTAAGTCGATAATTTGTAGACAATTGACGTGCCCCTCGGTTTTATTTTAGTCTAGTCTATGCATATGTTTATAATTCCCACGACTGTATCTATTTTATTATTTTTTGGTTTTTAGTACATTTATCTTAAACATTGCAATGTATGTTTAACATAAAACCGTTTAACTTAAAAAAATTTTTTACCTATTTTTATTTAAAGTTACGATGGTAGCAACAACTCGAGAAACGGAAGTATCAATGACAACTTTTTGATTATTGATCTGACAGCAGTATCTCGTAACGTCAAATAAAACTAAATACTATTTAGGATAGACTTTCACGAAACTTGGCTGGGAGTCGAGGACGGACTTCCATTTTTTGTAGTAATAATATAATAATAATATTTTATGATTTCAAAGTCCACCAATAATAAAAAATAGCGCAAAGTATTCGTGGATAACTGGTCTTTCAAACACTTGTTCTATTTCGAGCACCCCGGCTGCGCCGTCGTGCTTGAAAATCGCGCGATTTTGAAAGATCTCTTTATCCACTTATGCTTTAATATACTATTTTACATTTGACATTTATATGTAGGTATAATTTACAAACGAGTACACTTATATCTAACAAACGAACATTTATGCTGTAGTGATTTTGACGTTTGACGATTTTGTTGCCAATTGGTAAGGAAGTTCAAATTCAATATGAAATTGTTTAAAATTCACTTTCTGTAAAGTGAAAGGAAAAGGAAAGTAAATATTTTAGCTATAGAAAAATAGTAATAAATGTGACGCTATGTAGCTTTCTCTTTAGTTTTTGACAAGCCAAAATCAGAGTATTTTGATGGTAGTTTTAGTTTGCGTCCCAATCTAGTCCTATAACTACTACTTTTCTCCCGTTTTTTGAGGTTTAGAGGTGAAGTCTTTTTCAAAGAGGTGTCAAAGCTTGCACCCGAGTCTTTTTCGTCATCATTATGTGAATTCTTTAAGGTTAACTTATTTACAGGGTTTTCAAATGTACAACCACAATAGTTTTCGTCATCGTCAAAAATACTTAATCTACTAATATCACTATCACAATCAAAAAAATTGTCGTCACTACAGCTTTACCTGCTCCTAGTACTAACATCGTCACCTTTTAATCCTAAATCACCTGCAGTCGAAGAGTTTTCATTTTCTACCACTTTAAGAGAAACGCTATTTTCGAAATTATGATCAGAAAACAAATCAGGAAAGTTATTCAAGTCTTGAGAGTTCGAATTTAATACTTTGGATGGACTGAACTCTTTAATGGATTTACGATTTCGTCTGAAAATTTTACCATTCTCCAATTGAACTAAATATGATCTAATGCTAACTTTTCTGAAAATTTTTCCACTTTGCCATGGAGTTTTAGGCTTAATCTGTATTTTCACAGATTGATCTACACGCAAAGGTTTAAGCAGTTTTTTTGTTTTTATCAAAGTATTTTTTCTGATTTTGTTGATATTTTAACATATTAGAATCATAGTGTTTTTTGAGAATTTACGACTTATCTCTGGTATCGTTGATCTCAAGTTTCTATTCATTAAGGCGTTAGCTGGTGAGTTTTGTCCATCCAACGGGGTATTTCGAAAGTTAAGCAAAGCTAGATACGGATCTTTTTTATCTAAAACGCATTTTTTGAGAAGGTTTTCTATTGACTGAACACTCCCCTCAACCTGGCCATTGGTCTGGGGATATAAAGGAGAAGATGTAACATGTTGAAATTCCCATTCTTTAGCAAAGTTTTTAAAAAGAAAACTAGAAATTTCCCCGCCATTGTCTGAAACTAAGATTTTTGGAATACCAAAACGAGAAAATACAGATTTTAATTTGTTAATAACGTTTTGAGAGGACAAATCCTTATTCAGATTCACAACTTCGACAAATTTAGAGTAATAATCTACTATTAAAAGATAAGAGTCTGAACAAAGATGAAAAATGTCAGCAGCAACTTTGTTCCAAGGCAGTCTTGGAATGCTGTGTGTCCTCAATGGCTCGGAACCCTGAGAGCTTTTAAAGTGCAGCAAATGTCACAGGAAGCCGTCATATTCTCTATTTGTTTTCTCATACCTGGCAAAAAAAATGATAAGTTAGCCTTATCTAAGCATTTTTTGTAACCTAAATATCATAGTGAAGATTTTCCAATATTTCTTGTCGTAAAGCTTTTGGAACCACAATTTATTGTCGGCCACAATCAATTCCTTGCCTGGTTTATAAATGAGTTCGAAGTCATATTTTTTTAATTGCATTAGCATGCGTTGAAGTCTTGGCGGACAAAGATACAAAGGTTTTTTAATGATCACAATCAATGGTTTCAGATCAGTTTCGATGATGAATCTTTTGCCAAAAACATATTGGTACAAGCTTGTCGCACCAAACCAACAAGCCAAAAGCTCCTTTTCAATTTAAGAATAGCGGCTTTGAGTTTCCGTAATGCTCTTGAGGCATGAGCACAAGGTCTTCCGTTTTGCATTAGAACCGCCCCTATACTATTTTGTAAAGCATCAACAGAGATTGTGGTTAAACGATTTAAGTCAAAATATTGTAAACAGGGGTTTTTTGATGAGATTGATTTTAAATTTTGCAAAGCCTGTTCATGTTCTTCTGACCACTGAAAAATGTTATCTTTTTTCTAATAATAATCTTAAAATAGCTGTTTTTTCTGACAAATTATTTAAGAATCTACCAATGTTAGTAACTATACCCATAAAACGCTGCAAATCTTTTACGTTTCTTGGACTTGGCATGTCAATAATTTCCTGAATTTTTGATTTGTCGGGTTCTATGCCTTTTGCACTTATTTTATGACCTATATATGTTATTTCAGTTTCTAAAAATCAACATTTACTTTTATTAAATCTTATATTGTGTTTTTCAGCTGTTTCTAAAACTTCCGCCAGAACGGCATTGTGTTCATTTACACTTCTAGCAAAAGTAATATCTTCATCTACAAAAATTGCACATCCTTTTATATGTCCAAAAATTTCATACACACGTTCTTGATAAACTTCAGAAGAACATGACAAACCATAGGGTAATCTAGTGACAGAATATCTCCCAAATGGAGTAGCAAAGGAGCACAATTTTGAACTTTCTTCATAGAGTTGTGTTGCGTCAAGAGTACTAAAAATTATTGAGTCATGCAATTTTGACGTTATTTCCTCCCAATTTGGCAGATGAAATGTTGGCTTTTTCAAAAATTTGTTGAACTGGGAAGGGTCCTTAGGCCTCCATTAGGTTTTTTGACAATAACAATTGGATTTACCCACTCAGAAGTACCCTCCAAACGTTTGATTCTTAAATATTTACCAATTATCCTAAACAAAACTTTAATTTTTCCTCCAAAGCAAAAGGTATTTTTCTAGCAGGGCAAATCATTGGAAAGGCATTGTCTCTGAGTTCAATATCATATTCCCTTTCCAAAAACAGCCTATTCCTTTAAAAATGTGACTATATTTGTTTAACATAGCATCTAAGTTTAGATTTTTGGGAAAATTATCAATTGATTGTATTCTTTTTACAAGATTCAACTCTAAACCACAACTCCTGCTCTCAGATTTGCAATTTAAATAACATTGCCCTAGTACTGGTAAATTGTGCTTAGTATATGAACTTAATTTTACACTGCTTTTTTGTAAATTTGACTTATCAACATTTATTTCCGGTAATAAACTTACTGATAGAACATTGCTCCAGTATCTAGTTTGAAAGAAATTGGTCTGCTATTATTGATCTCAAGGTTTGTTTGCCATGAATCCTCACTAAGTGTTCCGACCGTCCCGGAACTCAGTTCTGGTTTGTTGATGTCATGCTCGATTACATCTAAAAATAAAAAAATCTCAGAATCTTCACTTTGATACATTTTTTGTTCCACTAAATGGATTCTTTTTTTATTCTTTTGACTGTTGTTTTAATATTTGTTGAAGTTGTTACTTGTATTTCTGAAATTTTGCTGAAAATGAGATTTATTATTATTATTAAAATTACTATTTGAAAAATTATTTGATGAAACATGTTGTGGGTTGTTATTAGAAAAATGTTTGTTGTTGTTATAAAAATGTTTGTTGGAATTGCAGTAACGAAAACTATAACCACGCGTTTTATTGCAATGTCGACAGAAGAATTGATCTCTGGGTTGATTTCTTGACGGACCCTGCTTCGACTGTGAATTATGGTACCTCGCTGTTATTGAAGCGCTTCTTCTTGTTTATTGCATCTACCTCGTTATAAGATTCTCCAAAACCATTTGTGATCTGACCATTATGCTCTTTTGTTAATTCAGAATTGATACAAAATTTTATGGCTTCAAGTGTTTTGCAGTCTTTATCGAATAGCTGCTCTCTCACTTTGTCTGATTTTAAGCTACAAACCAAAATGTCCTTAATTAAAGACTCTCTTAGCTTTTCCAGTTCACAAGACAATGATAAATTATTCAGTTCTGTTATGAATTGTTCTAAAGTCTGTCCATCTTTTTGTTTATAGGCTAAAAACTTAATATCTCTCAAAAGTTAAATTGGTTTTTGGATTGAAATGTTCATCGAACTTCGACAAAAGCAATGCTAAAGTTTCTTGCTCAATTTCTTGAAATGTAAAAGTATTGTAAATTCTAATACCTTCATCTCCCATGAGGGTTAACAGCTGAGCACATTTCGTGGTTTCTTCTTTTTCACAAATTTCCGTAGCTTTTAAATATGTTTAAATTTTTTGACGCGAGAATTTCCTTGTTTGAGAAAGGTTGCCGGACGACATGCACATGGGCCATATCCCGCGGACCTCCATTTTGAAATTATAATCTTGAATTATTAATAAAAATCTTCAAATATCTCATCAATCGTGAAACCAACCTGGCCCCTCTTCTCAATCGGTTTACGGATGCTGGAACTTTCCTTTTTGGTTCTTCATTTATCACTGCGCCATGTTTATGTTTAT
Organism: Galeruca laticollis; assembly: GCA_963921935.1. Lineage (NCBI taxonomy): Eukaryota > Metazoa > Arthropoda > Insecta > Coleoptera > Chrysomelidae > Galeruca > Galeruca laticollis. The sequence goes on from OY998183.1 coordinate 66,272,159, forward strand.
GTTTTTTACTTTAACTTAATTATGGGATGGGAAAATGAAATTATATATATTTGGTTGAGCAGGACTCGGTGACGAGAGCGCTCGTTTATTGCTGACGTCAGTCAAGTGTCCAGATAAAGTGCGTTCACAAGTGTTACACTAAAGTGTGTTTCACAATAAAAGTATCAGGTTGAGTCATGTGGCCGAATGCAGATTTTCTGAAGAAGGAAACTCTATATTCATATGAATATTAATGCCTAAAACGATTCCTGTCGATTTCCAGATCCAAATTGATTGATTGATTCATGCATTTTAGTCAAACCATTTTACCTAGTTGGGAAACAGTTCCACCTTATTTGTTGAATACTGGTAAATCAGTATTTTCATATCTACGTCCCAAATTATTCTCGAAGATAATCTTTTTTAGAGAAATTCTCTATAATAATTTTCATATTTATAAAAAAGGAATAACTGTTTATTTTCTTATTGTATTGTAATTAATAATTATCACTACTTTTCTTTGTCAATTGTATTTATTATTGTCTTGATTGCATTCAGATAAATTGAAAAAGTTCAAATCATTCATGACGAATAAGTAAGGATAATTATATTCATATTTTCTTTACCTCGCTCAACTTTCACTAGCTATTTTCGTCGCCCTATTGTATATGATATCATGTATACCAATTAACCAACCAACTATAGGCTGTCTTTCTTTTTGAACTGTTCTGCCGCTATCTCAAAAATAAATAACAACAATAACACCTGGTACAATAATTAATTCCGTAGGCAAAGTGAAATATAACCGAGTTAACTCATATACTAGAACAAAAGTAAACTCTCAATTTCCTTATATAAACGCGGTTATTGTTGCTTTCTATTACTTTGAATATCCAGGATTATTGTTCGTTTTGGAATCATTTGTGTTTTCTCTTATACCATTTAACCTCTATTCAAGAAGAATTTAAAAAACATTTATTAATTACATCCTGTTTACAGGGTATTTCAATAATCCAAGATAACATAACGAATATTTCTCAAGAAACTTGAGAAACATTCAAAATAAATTACTCCATATTAAATATTCGTATTTTTCTACAGTTGATCAAAAAATGTTGTAGTAGATTGATTTTGAATTGATCCTGCATAACTTTGTTACAAATTAAATAAATGATTTCTCAAAATAAACTTATCATTTCAATATAACCAAATATGACATCAAAAGGATTAAGTTTATAACTCAATAAATAATCTTTACACTGTAACGTTTTATAAAGTATTTTTGTTTAACATGCTACAGATCTACTCTTGACAAAACGAATTAATTATTATGTAGTATACTAAATCGGTGAAGGTGGCATATGAAACTGTCTCAAATATATTGAACTCTTGCCATTTTATTTAATAATAACGTTACAATCACTAATTGTGTTGATGAACAACAATTTCTCATTGTGCTCATAATGTTGAAATTAATAAACGTTCAATTTAGGAAATTTGTATTTGACGTTTTGCAACAATTTAGACCTTTATAAAATTTTTGTCGATAGACCTTTTCATCACAATGGCACAGGACCAATAGGACAGGCTTATTTCAATAACATTTTTGCATAAAACCAAAATAAAGAATTAGATACAAAAGTTATAGAATGTTTTGAGATGTACAAAAAACCAAAGTAACATTTTGGCATCTAATCTAAAACAAAAAGAAAAAAAATTCTGGTGAATTTGTGAATTTTCTCAAATAAATGTTTTAATGTACGATTTAGAGAAAAACGTTGAATACAAAAGTTGTAGAACGTATTAAGGTCTATGAAAAAGCTCAGTAATTTTTTTGCGTCAAACGAAAAACAAAGGAAATACGATTTTTTTTCAACTTTGACAGGCCGCCATTTTGTTTTTACTGGTCCGATTTTGCTCACTAACGAGCTCATCCAAAATTTTGGCCTAACCGATTTTTGTTGCGAGTTTGGTTTCGATCCGTCAGAAAATACGTCCTCCATCCTGCTTACAAATTCCGTTCTAATATATATATATATATATATATATATATATATATATATATATATATATATATATATATATATATATATATATATATATATATATATATATATATATATATATATATGTATATGTAGATGTACGAATAGTGCGTGAAATATGAAGAATAAGCAACGAATAGATTAGTGGGTATTGCGCGCAAATAGAAAAAGGGGGTACTGAAAAGAGTGGTAACCGCAGGCATGCATGTTTCTGGCTCATTAGCCGTCATCGGTACGGTACAACCAAGAAAAGATGTGAAACATGGGAGCAAAGGTGTTGAATAAAACATGAGAAAATATAACAGAATTCAGCAGGATAGTCAAACACAACATTTGTGTCAGTAATATTAGAATATTCGAGATCTAGTATAAATGGGTGTCTACGAGCCCACAGTTTAGTTATTCGTTCAACTTAATCCCGCCAGTGAAACAAGCGGAAAAAATTAGTGGGGAGTGTTTTGTTTGTTTTTTTTTTCTCAATGCCAAGGTGGTTATATTTATTGACAAAATATTTTTTTAAATTTTTTTTATTAAACTTCAAATTATTTTATACAGTCTTATAAAATCATATTTCAAACTAAAGAAATTGGTAATTCTCAAGTCAAATGACAAAAAAATAAGGGAAATGTATAAACGACAGTCTTTAGAAGGATTTTAGCCCAGAGTATACCCATCAAATTGGATCGAAAAAACCACTTTTCCGCGGCGGTCTTCAGCTAGAGCTGGCAGAAGTCTCTCAAAATCCGAAGGAGTTACGACTGAAATGTTGTCTATCTGAAAATAAATCAACAATCGATTTTGGTATACCTAATGCAAAATTCACTGAAAAATTTACATCTGGCCAATAGAAGGCAGAATTCTTCGCAATTCTCAGGAACTTGACCACGCATTCTCCATCAGGCAGTTTTTCTTTTATAAGACCAACAAAATATGTCAAGGTCTTTTTGGTTGCGAATCTCACGAGCACATAATCGTTGACGACTGCAGCCCCTGTTGGCCTCTCGATCTCCTCGTTCTCTTCTTGGTGCATTTCATTACAAAATGTTTCGAAATCACAATCAGATTCGTCATGAAGCTCTAGTTTGTTGTCGGAACTGTCACAATCCAATTCCTTAGTAGTTCTATCTCCTTTTTTGTTCCTAATACCCCATGGAAATTGTATAACTGTGTCGTTTAAACTGTTTTCGAAACGTTGATTTGATTCAATATCATCAGTACCAGGCAACTTCTTTAATATTTGATATCTGTCTAAAAGGTATATACCCGTTGCCCGAAAGCCACTTTGAAGGTTTTGTTCACCGGTTTCTGTGAATTTCAACATCAGCTTCTTTAAAAGTTTTGGAAACATCTCCTTTGGAAGACCAATTGATCTCGTTGCTAACTTATAATCGCTGAGTATTGTACGCCATTGTTTCTTCAGTGGTGCGAACACCGCGACATCCAGGGGTGAGCGATATGCGTGGTATTCGGCGGTAAACATTTGAATCGAATATTATTTTCAACCGACAGTCTGATAACCTACTCAGAAAAATGGCTTGCCAAGTTATCCCCGATTAATACTTTGACTCCTTCTTGATGTCTCGTGGAATAGAGGAAAGCAGAAGTAAACCAACTTAAAAATATTGCAGAATCGAACCATCCATGAGTTGTTCCGTTGTATCTGGTTTTATCGGGTCCTCCTTCCGTCCAAGTTGTCCAAAGGTTTTCTGCTTTGTAGAGACACAGATACATACAGAGGCAGCAGAACTCCTGAAGCGCTTCCACAAAACATCAAAGAAGTGTTCGATTTTGAGTGATACAATAAGCGTTCTGGTTATTTCACCCCTCTTTTAAAAATGCATCTTGTAGACCCAGGGTCATCCGCTAAATTTGTCTCATCGAAATTGTATATACAATCGAGGGAAACTCCGTCTGGACATTGCTCAAGGTTATCAAAATATGCAATGAAAACTTCTCTAGTTGAAGATGCTCTATTTGGGTTTATATTTTGAGATTTTCTTGCACTTATTTCTCTGTTCCTTTTCAGAAAACCTTCAATCCAGTCGATACCAGACAAATTATTTTTAAACTGCTTAACTGTCTTACCCGTTGTATTCAAATGGCTTTTTATAACATGTCATAAATCGTCGTGAGTCAAAGTCAGCGGTTTTCAAGAGCATCTTGACCAGTGTCTTTTTTTCGTCGTTGTTTAAAACTGTGGGCCTTCCGACGTCCTTCATTTTTTTGTTGTTCAGTGGCTTAATGTTCCTTTTGCGATTTTGTATTTCTTCGACGCCTTGGAAAGTGACAACTTTTTTGTTTTAATTTTTATATGATCGACCACCCAACTTTCTAACGTAATCACTAAAGCTTGGAAAATATGCAAAATGCATGTTAAGTGCATATGTGCATATTTCGCCATTTTTTGAATAATGCATATGCAAAATAAAATAATGCATATTTTACCGTATTTTTGCAAAAATTTAATTTTTTAGTGCATTTTTAGAACAAGGCACAGTGCGACGGCTTGTCAGGTAGCCGCAATTCATCTTTGTATCGGGATTAGGACCCACTAATTACTATTTTACTGCCGTTCTTGTGTTAAACGACAGATGGTCTCATAAAATGGGATTATTTTTACATTTCTTTCAAATACTAATTCTTCACGTCCGGCTTAAATATTTCGGTGGTTGTAAAAACCATGGGTCGTAATAAAATAACCTTGCTAGCTCGTAAATGATATTCTTCATTCATTCCCGCTACCAGTTTTCAAACTATTAAATATGCTTTTGGGGAAGGGATTTCTTTTCCTTTGCTTGTCTTTAGAAAACATTAGTTAAAATTGATTTGGTAGTCCTTCTGTCAACAAGAGAATAATTTTGTGAATTGTGGAGTTTAAAGTTTTATCAAAGTTGCCAAAATGCCAGAACAACCAACCGAAAAAAATATTCTGCTAAAAAAGTGGATCAACAATAGAAAGGATTTAAAGATAGTGGATTCAACATCCGTTTTCTGCACAATTTGCGCTAAAACGGTAAGCTTAACAACTATATTATTGAAGTTTAATAATATAAATAAATAAGTATAGTGTTTTTTCACTCTGTTTTTTGTTTACCTTAAAAATGATGTTTAGGTAATATCTATATAAAGGAGAAAAGTGCATATTTAAGAGCACAAGTGCATATTTAACTGCATATTTTGACCTATTTTTAGAGCATATTTGCATGCATATTTTGGTATTTTTTAGTGCATATTTTCCAGGCCTTAGTAATCACGCATTTTGGAATGAGATTATCGCACTGCACTACTGCACCACAACTGAATTTCCTAACCACACCATGTTCCTCCCGCCAAGCCCACCAATGTTATACTGATCTAAATTGATTCAAAACTAGGTAGGTAACGCCAGACAATAATATTTTCATGGAACTCGATTGATGCCGCCCGAGCACGTTGAATCCTGCCGTTCAATGTTACCCCATGTTCCCAAAAAAAAATGACATATTTTTTGTATTAATTAATTAAAAATATTTCAGAACCCTAATCATTTACGGTATTATATAGAATAAGGTTCAAATAGGTACTAGTATCGTAGAAAATTAGTTAGAGAAGATATATTTTGCATATCGCCGGTTGCACACTAAAGTTTGGGAGATTTTTTTTAAACCTTTTATTTCAGAAACAAGTTTTTATTTTTTTGTTCGTTAATTTTGAGAACCTGCGACAAATTTTATCAGGAAGTCCAAGAAAAATATATTTGCAACCCTCAAAAAAATATATCAGTCCCAAAAAAAAATTCAGGCCAATATAATCTTCATTGCAAAATTGTTCAATGTAACCTCGTTTTACGGTACCACATTTTTGGGCATTTTTCGAGGAATGTCGGTTTGCTAGCACGATATAGTCTCCGAAGTGCAATAAGTCAGCAATTTTATGATTGATTATTGTTCATTTTATCTCACGGATAAACCCTATTTACTTTCAGCTCACCAGAGTCAGTACAACGGGTGCTATGATACTTGAAGTACCACATTTTTAGTCATTTTTGGAGAAATGTCGGTTTGTTAGCACGATACAGCCTCCGGAGTGTACACAAGTGACCAATTTTATAATTGGATATTGTTGAGGGCGTCTCACAGATGAAACCTCTTCATTTTCAGCTCACCAGATCCAGTACAACTGGACGCATAAATCCAGATATACTACATTTTTGGTAATTTTTGGAAAAATTTCCGTTTGTTAGCCTTCGAAGTATACAATGCTTCTCAAAAGTCCCCTCCCCCCTCTTTTCCTTTGGACGGTGATACTTAGACTGATGAAATTTGAGTCGGGAAAATGAACTATTGTAAGCTTCTCTACTAGTGGTAACAGGTGACGTAATAGACATCGGTGACGTCACCAGGCAACTGAAACCGATAATATTGAATGGGACCTGGGCAAAATACACTTCGTTTGATAGGTATTTAGAATACCTATTCAATCAAACTATTTTTTTTTGCATAGCTTTTAATTGATAAAGATTCGAAAGTCCGCTTATGGTTAATTGTCAAAAAAGTTTTTTAACTGTCGTTTTTACATACGATAATATCTTGAATTTTTAGTTTTATTATTGTTTGAGTATCTGCATAAACAAAATGATACGTGAAATTGACTGTCTCGACCCCTACTTCGTGGAATATGCTCATATTAGTGTTTTTAAATGAAACTCACGGTCTCTAGTTAATTCCACAATATAATAAAAGTTATTGAAAATTCTAACAAATTGACAATTGTTTCGATAAATCAATATCATCGTCAGAATGACAGAAGTTACATTTCATTTTATGCCTACCTGATGTTTAGTAGTTATTTTTGGCTAGACCAAGAAGTAACCTAACTTGTGATTGGCTTAATATATGTTTATAGAAAAAAGAGGAAGATGTGATATCACAAATATTGAAGCTTAGATATTATTAGACCTATGGTGATATCCTGGATATCATTTTTCCAATTAAGATTAGTATAACTGTGCAATGATATAGAAAACCAGGAAAACTATATCTGCTGATCTTTACAATTATCACTTAAGAAGATAGTTTATTAGTGGAGAACTCCCTAGATTTAACTGTTCATTGACAACTTCATATTGTGGGTTTCTTAAATGTCTTCTAATTTCCAGTTCTTCAAGGAAATCCAGTTCTTGTTTCTTTTCACAAATATGCAGCACTTCTAGTTCTGTGTTAGGTGTCAATGAATGATTGGTGTCAAGTAGATGTTTTGCGTAGTGGGATTTATCTAGTTGTTTTAATCTGTATGCTCGTAAGTGCTCATTGTATCGTATTTCAAAATTCCTAAGGGTCTGACCCAAATAGACAGCATTACATTGAAGAAAATAGCTCAATCAATTTTCTTCTTCAATTGAAGAAAATAGCTCAATCAATTTTCTTGATTTAAAAATTCAAAGAGTTAATAATGTACTTGATTATTCAATTTACCGAAAACCAACACAGACTGATGTGACAATTCCATTCAATTCTAACCACCCTATTTCACACAGACTAGCAGCATATAATTCAATGATACATAGAGCTTTTTCAGTTCCTATTAACAAATGTAATTTTGATAGAGAGATTATTACAATTAGATAAATAGCAACATCTAACGGTTAGCCATTAGATATGATAAATAAGCTAATTAGTAAAAAAGAAGAAAAAGTGGCATTACAACTAATATATCCTAAACAAGCTGATGAAATTAAAACTTATAAAACCATCACATATGCAGGAAATATTTCTAATAATATTTCAAAGATAATATCTTCAGCAACGAATACAACCATTTCTTTTAAAACAGAAAGTAACGTTAGTACAAAATTGTTAAATGTAAAAACAAAAATACCACTATTAAAGAAGTCAGGTATATATAAACTCAAATGTCCAGAATGTAATGCTGTCAATTTGGGTCAGACACTTAGGAATTTTGAAATACGATACAGTGAGCACTTACGAGCATACAGATTAAAACAACCAGATAAATCCCACTACGCAAAACATCTACTTGACACCAATCATTCATTGACACCTAACACAGAACTAGAAGTGCTGCATATTTGTGAAAAGAAACAAGAACTGGATTTCCTTGAAGAACTGGAAATTAGAAGACATTTAAGAAACCCACAATATGAAGTTGTCAATGAACAGTTAAATCTAGGGAGTTCTCCACTAATAAACTGTCTTCTTAAGTGATAATTGTAAAGATCAGCAGATATAGTTTTCCTGATTTTCTATATCATTGCACAGTCATACTGATCTTAATTGGAAAAATGATATCCAGGATATCACCATAGGGCTAATAATATCTAAGCTTCAATATTTGTAATATCACATCTTCTTCTTTTTTCTATAAACATATATTAAGCCAATCACAAGTTAGGTTACTTCTTGGTCTAGCCAAAAATAACTACTAAACATCAGGTAGGCATAAAATGAAATGTAACTTCTGTCATTCTGACGATGATATTGATTTATCGAAACAATTGTCAATTTTTTAGAATTCTCAATAACTTTTATTATATTGTGGAATTAACTAGAGACCGTGAGTTTCATTTAAAAACACTAAAATGATACGTGCTCTAGCTGACAAAGTAACAGCTATCTTAATTATTTGTGAAAGTGGAGATAATTTTCATGCGGTGGAACGCATTTTTAATGAGAGATACTCCGATCGCTCTATATCGAGGACTTATTTGAGGGAGCTTTTTCATAAGTTTCAATAAACAGGTAGTGTTCATGGTGCCAAACGATCGGGTCTACCAAATATTAGTATTTATAAACAAATTGATATAGTTGCAGAAATTGTAGTTAACCCTTCTTCTTTCACGTCCCAAGTAGCGTCTACCTGTGGAGTCAGTCATACAATACACAGGGTTTTGACTAAAAACAAATTTCATCCATCAAATTGAAAATGGTGCATCAACTTTCAGATCACGACCGCGATCGAAGGCTGTAATTCTCTGAAAATATGTCCACTAAAATTCTCCAATAGCCAGACTATGTAAGGACAATTTGTTTTAGTGACGAAAGTACTTTCTTCAATGGAAATGGTAATACTCAAAATGTGAGATATTGTCACCGTACATAAACAAATGAATAGTAGGTTCACTCTAAGCTCCTCCTACCGCGATGTCTATCTCACTCGGTCTCCGATGCTACTCTTTTTCGGCATCCTGAAACTCTGAATCGATCGATATACAGTTACCGTGTGGTGTGTCATTTGTAGTTGAAGGTACGAGCGGAGTTGATAGTATACCGGGTGGACTGTCTTTTCAGTGAATTATTTGATTATTATTACGGGATATTTATTAAAAAGAAAATGCCACGAATGTGTTGTGTGGACGGTTGTAGAAGTAGAGATTGGGCAAAAACATCTTCCTTAAGATTTCCCAAGGATGACACAAGGTAAATTTTACAATATTATTTAGCAAAGGATATTACTAATTTTGTTATGAGAAGCAGTGTAGTAGATGTTATTGTGTTTCAAAATAAAATATTACCAATATATCTTCTCAGATGTCAACGTTGGAAACAGGCCTTAGGCTTTGTTGATTGTCACGGGTATGCCAATTTGGACGCAGAACAAGGGAACAAAACATTAAGAGTGCGCGATAAACACTTTTCCCAAGAATATTATATGTGCAGTAAGAGCAGAAGAAATCTGCAATATAATGCAGCTCCGTCCTTGAATTTGCAAAAAAATAGTAAGTTCCCAAAAATTGTAGTACCTAAACAATACTTCTGACAATAGGATTTTGTCTTGTATATTTTTACTAGGTATTTCAAATAATTTGCAAATTTTTTAGATGGCGTTACAACTTTAAAGGAAGTCGTAGTTTTATTTTTCAGACGATATGAAATATCAAGATGTTTATGTTCAAACAGAAAGCGAATTTTTTTCAGAAAAGTGGTAACGATGTTTCTACTCTAGCTTCTGTGGTTACCAGAGGTATTTAATATTTTTTTATAGCTAGATACATTTCTAAAAGCTACGCTATGAATGATTTAAATCAAACATTTTTTATTTTTACGTCTATTATGATTTCGTGGTTAATAAGTAATACTTATTTAAAAGTGGTTGCGAAAGTTTATTCCTTTATAGAACTTTTGATTTGTTTTAGATCAACATTACGGACCTCAATGACGCTTACGGCCAATACTCCTCGAAAAAAAGTGTTGAGAGAGGAGATGAAGTGTTTGAAAAAATCAACTGTGCCTGCTCAATGTTCAAGAAAGTTGGAAACCGGAATATCGTTGGAAGATATTTCCAAATATTTGGAAACTAACTACTCAGAAGATGCCTGCAAACTTCTAACGTCTCAGATAAGTTTATTAAATAAATCACCTAAAGGTTGTAGGTACACAGACGATTTTAAAAACTTTGCTCTGAGCGTTTACTTTTTAGGACCTAAAGCATACAAGAAATTCTCTACTTTGTATCGGTTACCTTCCAAAAGCACGCTCAAGCGGCTTACCCGCCGTTGGGCAGTAAACCCATGCTTTAACGAATTTATTTTTCGCCTTATTGATCTTAGATCTCGACTATTAAGTGATAAAGAAAAAGATTGCATTATATGCCTTGATGAGATGTCATTGAAAACTCATTTATTTTATGATTTATCAAAGGATAAAATAGTAGGCTTCCAAGAATCACTTTCAGCAGAAAACGAATCCGAACCAGCAACTAGTGCATTAGTTGTTATGGCACGGGGTGTATCAAGCAGCTGGAAACAACCGCTTGCCCACTTCTTTTATAAATCAACGGCGCCTTCTAATGAAATAAAAGACATTTTGTTCGAAACAGTTAGAAAGTTACGTGATATCGGTCTAAATGTGCTAGGTGTGGTGTCTGATCAGGGTTCTAACTTCCAAACATTAGTTAAAAGCTACCTTAAATTGAGCACAGACAATGTTTTTTTTACGTAGATAATATCAAGCTTGTTTACTTTTTTGACGTGCCACACTTACTTAAATCTACTAGGAACAATTTTTTTTCTTACTGGTTTGAGTTACCAGAAGGAACTACCAATAAAATGTATTTGGATACATTTTAAAATTATGAAAAAAAAGGAATGTAGACTCTGTCCAAAATTAACTGACGAGCATATGTTTCCAAATAATTTTTAGAAAATGAAAGTAAAATATGCTTCTCAGATTTTTAGTCATTCTGTTGCAGTTGCTCTTAATACGTACATTGAGTTTAAAGTTTTGCCTGCAGATGCCAAAGTAACTGCTAAATTCATTGAAACTATGAATGATGTTTTCGATTTATTAAATTCGTGCCATTTAAATAATTTCAATGTATTCATGGGTACCCAACAACAAATTCAGCTAATGGAAGAATTTGAAACTTTACTGAAAAATGTCCGTGTGGTTAACAGTGAAGGAAAAAATTTAACAAATAAAATGAAATTTATATTTGGGTGGAGGCTTACAATAAAATCAGTTAAAGCCCTTTGGGGTGTATTAAAATCAAAGGGTTACACCTTGTTACTGACAAGAAATTTAAACCAAGACTGCCTTGAAAACTTTTTTGGGCAAGCTAGAAACTGTTATGGTAATTCAAGAAACCCTACGCCTATACAGTTTCCTAGAGCATTCAAAAAGTTGTTTACTCTGAAGTCTTTAGACCATGTTGACGGCGCCAACTGCACTAATGACATTAATGAATTGTTGTTAAATATTACTCCAGACTCGGCAGAAAACTGTAAAGATCTCATTTTACCGTCAATAGAACCATCAAATCCTTTCAAAGTCTTTACAACTAATTACAGGAATCTAAACAGTACCGATGGCATCGCGTTAGTTTACGTTACTGGTTATTTATTAAAAAAATGTATGCAGCATTCCTGCGACATATGTATTGCTTTTAATGAAAAAAATACCTTAAGAAAAGAAACAACCATTTTTTCTCAGACAAAAGCCTATGTCAGCAATACAAATTTTCCATTTGGTGGGCTCAATGTACCTAGCCAGAATTTTGTTGGATATGTTACCCAGCTTGAATATATATTTGTAGTTAACTTCAATAAATAAGCATGTGAAAATTCTATCGGAGCGACGTTAAAAGATCTTTTTAAAAATGTATCATTTACGCAACCTTGTAAAAATTTTCCTTTAAGTTATTTCTTATCTCTTTATACAAGAGTGCGTTTATATTACACAATTAAATTTGCAAATCGTGAAATAAAACTTAAAAATCTTATAAACCCAATACAAAATTACAAACATTACAAAATTTGTAATTATTCCTTTTTGCTTTACTTCATAAGTTTGGTTTAGGATTACATTCTTAACTATATGTTATTATTCAATATTGTTTTTATATGCAAAACAAATTCTAAAGAATGTTATAGAATCTGGTTTAATTTTTAACTATTTTGAATATATAGTTGTTCATGCTTCCTATTTTTATATTGTAATGTATACATGAGGATTTGATTTATTCTAAGTATTTATATACGTAGAACATTGATAACTTAAACCTCGATAACATAATAACCTCTATAAATTCATAAAATTTTGTGCTCCCTTCCCCTCTGAGTCCAAAACCTCCTTTACTTAAAATACGAACCATCTATAACTTAAACGAATAGTTTGGGCATCGCACGTCAGTAACTCAAAGTTGTAACGACGACGACCTTTGTAACTTGAATCATCTATCAATGAGTCGTCATTTGAAATGAATTAACACGTGTTTACCAAATGGCTCAGTACAGTAACTTATTTGTATCATTAGCTAGCAGCCGTCTATCTCTATAATTCCTGAACAAAGCTCATAAACGGACCTCGGTAAGTAAAAATATAAACCAATAAAAATTCCTTAACTTAAACCCTTAGTAAATAGAAACCTCAATAACTCAAATTATTTAACGTCTCCCTCGGTCTTTATCTTATCGAGGTTCTACTGTATATATTTGTACATTTTTGATGAATTATTTTATTTATATAATGTAATAAAAGCTATTTTAATCGATGATTCTAGTTTATTTCTTATGAGTAATTTTATATTCCCTATTAAATACTAAAACGTACCCTGCATAACAAAACAATACCTATCGTTTATTGAAATAGTTTTCTAACAATGTACATTTTTATTAGCCCCCGTACCAAACACTCAATTTATAAATCAACAAGCTATGACGGTAGTAATTCGCGCGACCCCTGTATACTCGAGACACGTGCGGTTTTACGATCGTTTTTCGGAAAGCCTTTAACAGCGTTACATCAAAGAGCCGACGTCGAGTGAACTTACTATTCATCTGTTTATGTACGGTGGTATTGTAGTGACATAAAGCCTCTAGAGTGTAAAAAAGTTAGTTTTAATGTTTAAAACCGTTTATTTTTTAAAATGAACACAAATATGACGTCCTGTTCAGTGCCGAAGTCTTGGGCAAAAGTCACATTACGTGAACGGTTTTTGGGGTTTTTGGGGCCACAGATCATCATGATATCCAAGATAGTCGCGAATAGATTGTCTTAATTTTCTTAGCAATTGTTCATTTTCTGTTCTTTGCTTCACATGGTTTACCACCAAAACATCAAATAATTTCGTTCAAATTCACCATTATCCAATGGAATCGGTTCAATACAAAAGAATTGTTTCCTGCAGCGTTTAATGTACCGTTTTAAAATTCGTTTTTATTTGGAGAGGTTCTTGTTTTATTCGAAACTAATGATGTGATTACCACTTACAACTAATACGACCAAAAAACCGGCACTATATTTAAATTCTGCGTCCATAACATCGTCATTGTTTTGTACCTCTTCTTGTAGTTCTTGCCATGTATATTCATCAGGTACCTAATCGTTAACTAAGACAAAATCTTTGTCTTCGTCGAAAGACTCCTTACCTAATGCATCTTCATTCGGATTGCCATTGTGTAGCTCGTTCCAAAGATCTTTTTCCGTAAGAGGGCGTGTTCTTACATGCAATGTCTGTCGATTAGAATATTGAAGTTCCTTATCATCCAATGTCATCTAGTAATAATAATAATAATAATTGGGAGAGGAAAAAATAAAAATTATTACGGCAAGCCACAAGGAATGACTTATTACCGTCGATTCTAAAAATCCGACCCAGAAGTACATACGGACACAAGTTATTAAAAAATACTGAAGCATTCCATCTAAATGTCTTTGTACTGAGCTCGGTATCTAAAACGCGCGCGTGTATTGTCAAGACTATTCATTGAGTTCTTAGTTTGTGTTTGATTAAACAATTCCTGATAATTTTTTGACATAACAATATATTTAAAAAGATGTTTGAAAGTATATTGTTACGGCATATTCTGACTGTTCAATGTGAATGCATACATAAATCTACTTGTTAAGAAACTTATGAAATAAAATACAATTGAACACTTTTTAGGTATCGAATATATTAACAAAGATAATTTTCTTGAAGAACTGGATAATGGTGTAGTTCTTTGCCATTTGGCACAAATAATAACTGAAGGCGTGAAAAAGGCAATAGAGAATGGATTGGTGAAAGGGGTAAGTGAAAAATGACAAAAGTGCAGATGTTTTCTAGAGCATTACCAAATAAAAAAAAAGTAGAACTTTGAAGAACTTTAGCCATTGTTACATGAATTAATAGTCAAATTTATAAAGAGCTTGCTTTATCATTGTGGCTATAGTGTCTACTAAGAAAGGTATCAATTATTTTCATTTCAATCAAAAGTTAATTTATTGGATCACCTATTTTATGCATGCTAAAAAAAGTATAAGACAACAACAAAGAAATATGGATAAAATTACTGAAAAGTAAATAGAGATGACGGAAAATTTGCAAGACAATAACTACACGAAGTATGTTAATAGAGGCATGCGAATATCGGCAGCGTTACGTTCATTAAAATAGTTATGATAATATCAGTAACTATTTTTTATACGTGTATGGTTATTTTTATCCACCTGTTTATCTTACGCCTTTTAGGAAAAATGTTTCAAATGAAATTACCTTTAGGAAAAGGGTATTTTAACGTTCTGCAATAAGACGGAATCTTTGAAGTAAAATTAAAGAAACGTTTATAAAACATGCCCAATTATCAAATAGTTATTAGAATAAATTTCTGTCTGAAACATGGATAATAAGTGATATATAAAAGTAGAAGCTAAGCTATGGTGATCAAATATTTAAGGAAACAAGTAGGAAAATAGAATGAGGAACACCGATATAAGGAAATAACTAAGAATTGAGTAAATTCCAAAGTACATACGAAAAAGACAACTAGAACGATGGGGATATTAACGAAGGGGGCCAAGAACAAGACCTATAATTCAAATTATGAGAAGCTATAATAATAAAGGATAAAAAGAAAGTAAGAACATGTTGCGTATAGAATGAGAACATAGGAAAAATACTTCACTTGTGGAAAAGTTCGATACCACGCAGTGTAACGTTTCAACATGGAAAGAGAAAAAGCATTATTCTTGCCACATTTTACTTTTTTAATATAGAAAAAATAAATTTACTGTTCAGAATAGAAAACAATTATTCAATATGTATGGAGAGTATGTACGCTAATACCAAAACCGGTTTGCAAAATTGCGATTATAGCGGTAATTTTGATGTTGACGATGCATCACGTTCTAGAAAGCCTGTTGAAGACACGATAAAGGCATTTATTGATATGAACCGATCAACAATAACATGTCAGTTCATTAAGAATTTATCATTCGTAATCATTTGAAAGGCGCAGTTCCAATCTCAAAGCTTCCTTTTGTTTGAAGCAGATCATTAGTGAAGAAGAAAAATGGGTAGTCTACAATAATGTTAAGCGAAAGAGATTCTTGAATAAAAAAGTTGAACCGAAAAGAAGTTAATGCCATCTGTTTGATGGGAATTCAAGAGTTACATGCCACACTCACCCATTTTCTGATAAGCATTTGCTTCTCTCTCTCAACAAATTTTTTCAGATGCTACTTGAAATTAGGCCAAAAATTACCTGAATATTTTATGAGCGTTTATGCTACTATCAGAGAGATAGCAAAATGTATCTAACCAAAATGGACAATTTATAATTCAATAAAATATCTATCCAAATAAGCTAATTGTATACTTAATTTGTAGCCACTGCCCAAAATTCGAGGGAAATGTTTTGAAAAAGCTGCAAGAGGAAGCTTTTTCTCCAGAGATAATATGGAAAATTTTATTCGATTCTGCAGGTCCCTTGGAGTTCATGAGAACTTACTGTTTGAAAGTGAAGACTTAGGTAAGCTTTTCGTGCATATCAATAGAAACATTTGATTATACATTGTTAAAAGTTGCCAGATTTATGGGTTGACAAATCCAACGTTGTTTTTGTGATTACTTTCATATCTATTGAAATAACTATTCCATATTTCTAAAAAGTCTGATTAGAATCCCAATGAATCGTCATGTATATGTAAAATATTATTTACCATGGATTTTTCAGTTCTACATAATCAACCACGTAATGTCATTCTTTGTTTGCTGGAAGTTGCTCGAATAGCTTCAAAATTTGGAATTGAGCCGCCCGGACTGGTGCAACTAGAAAAACAGATTGCGGAAGAAGAAAGAGATTCGTTCGATTCAAGACTCAGCTCGCTATTATCGTGGCAATTCCCCAATATTACAGTAAGCTATCATTCTTCTCAAAATATGTAGGTCCTGTAAAATTTTGATAAAATAATAATTCCAATGAAATATTATAAATCGGCTGATCAGTTCCAGACCTGATACAAAGGTATTTCTAGTAACTACCAGCCTTCAAAAAGTAGCTATTAGTCCATTGAAAAGTTACATTTGGGGTTGCGTCTTTCAGAGGACGCAATTTTATTTTTTTGATGTGTAGGGGAGGTCAGTGTAAAGCTAAAACTAAGTTTGTGGGGTCGCCACCCTTGTCCCACGGCCGCCATCTTGAAAATAGGAGTCTAAATGGTTTTTACGATATATCTCGTAAACTGTCAGTTTGATACAAAAAATGTGTCAATATTTTTTGTTGCAAATTGAATTCTCTACTACTTTGGTTTAGTAGTTTTTTATCGTATAACTGTAAATAAGTTATAGATGAAAATGTTCAGAAATTCGAGAAAAAAAGTAATATTTTTCGATATAACTTTTTTTTATCATTTTACGAATAAATGATATCAGACCATTTTTGTAGATCGTTTTCTGAGGAACAACTTTTATAGATTTTTTCATAAAGTCAATAGCTAAGGTTTCACAGCGCTCCGAAGTGAGTACTATTTTTCAGTACTCTTAACTATACCTATATTATACGTGTGTACTAATGTGTTATCAGTTATTTTTGTTGTTATATTTTCTTTAATTATTATTATTATTATTAATAATTAATTATTGACTCTTTTCCCCACCACCCACGAGGTAGAGTCTGGAGGCGCGTTTTTTTTACGTGGTATCCCCAATAGGCATAATCCACGGTGATTTTCTAAATTAGAACTACTCCGTCCTCAGTCTTTTCGATGGACCAGGCTGCAGCTCAGCCTCTGATCGGCTTTCTGAATTAAATATCAGTGGGAGAACTGGAGAAGGAAGGGGTGTTAATGTCGGCGGTTCATCATCAAAGTCATTATCATTTATTAATTCTGAGAGTTCCACTACGTTGCTGCAAGTCTCTCCAGAACAATGGAAGCACACTGCAGAACATTTCAGCCATGCTTTTCGACATCCACACATCGCTCCACAGTTTCCTTTGCATTTGCAAAAGATCAATTTTAGAAACTCAGGGGGTGCTGAAGGTTTACAGTTCTGCACTGGCATCAATAATTTTCCACATTTTTTCCAGCCCCAGTCTTCAGGATCATTATAATTACCAAGCTACGACTGGGCCTGATGGTAGACTCGGAAAGTATGAAAGCGAGCTGTGTCTTGTGTCGGAGGTAGTGAAGATAAGTTAAATGTACTTTTTGTCACTGCCTTGGTGAATTGTTTGTATCTAAGGCTGCCAAGAGAATTATCATCTTTATTACCACCATATAAAGAGATAAAAAAAAGTTCACCAATTACAGTGAGCAAAGCAGGGTCAACTCTCTTGTTGAGAAACAAAGCCGTTCCACTTGCTAACTCTAAATGTTTTTCCAGGGTTTTCACAAATTTCATTTTATCGATATTGTAAGGAGCTGAATTGTGTCACATCCGGAAAAAGCATGAAGAAACAGCAAGTTATCCGCTATGACATCTCCGTACATAAAACCTGACGCACAATATAATTGTTCTGCTGTTCGTCCTTTTGATGGTTTTAAAAAAAATACATTTGCTTGTTGTCTACCAAGTGCTGTAAGCAATATCAGTATGGCAATATCTTCAGGTAAAATAGTAACGGTATTAAATAATGGAGATGCAGCAAGAGCAGTGCGAACGATAAGAGCGTCTGCGTCTGATTCGGCTTGGTCAACAGTGAAATCCATTTCCGAGAATACAGTTTTAAGAAGTATAATAAAGTTAGATTTGTTCTTCTCATACCAAGAAACTTCTCTTGTGATAATTTTGGTATAGTGTTCTTGTCAAATTTTACTTCTGTCGACTGATGTTTTTTCGTGCGGCGCAAACGCTCCCAAGACTTTGTTCCTGCGACATCAGGGTCGTCTGAGTAACCATCAAACACAATGCTTGCATAGAGCCCGAAGTTTTCTTGTACATATTTGACATATTTAGTAGTTATATCATTGAACGATGAATTTCAATTCCAAACTACTTTATGTAAAAGAAAACCACCGTCAATGACAAAATGACTCCTGGCGCTGATGTTAGAGGATCGTTCCACCGGTGTAAAGGCATTAAACAAAGATGACTTAGTACCTTTTCTCATGCCACCCTCCGCGAATAATGACAATGGGAAAGGTGCTAATTCATACCTTAAGTATTCTTTGACATCATCGACTGTTTCTCTTGAAATGCACATTCGTTGAAATAAGAGTAATGGATTAATGACGACACGAGTTTTATCAACTTCAATAGTACTTGTCATAGCGCTGAAAGGTTCGGAGCGCTGTAAAACCTTACCTATTGACTTAATGAAAAAATGTTGTTTATAAAAGTTGTTCCTCAAAAATTGATCTACAAAATTGGTCTGATATCATGTTTTCGTAAAATGATAAAAAAAAGTTACATCGTAAAATGTAAATTTACGCTTATAACTTTGTTATTTATAATTCTACGACAAAAAGTTACTTTACCAAAGAGAGAGAATTTAATTTGCAACAAAAAATGTCAACAGCTTCTTTTTATCAAATAAATAGCTTAAGAGATATATCGTAAAAACCATTTCAACCCCTATTTTCAAGATGGCGGCTGTGGGAGAAGGGTGGCGACCCCACAAACTTGTTTTTAGTTTTACACTGACCCCCCCTACACATCAAAAAAATAAAATTGCGTCCTCTAAAAAACGCAAGGTAAGGCATAAAAAATGTAACATTTCAATGGACTATATGAAAATTTAATGGTGAACTGAAGCTTCGTCCAACAGTTGCAGTGGTTTCAGTTAATCAACTTCTCGTTCGCAAGATCTTTAGGATCTAAAAAACATTCTCTCTATGAAATATTCAAAGAAGAAAATTTTGATATTGGTATGTTCGCTGAAACTTGGTTTAAGCCCTCCGATACTTTTAAATTCGCTAAATTTAATAGTGTGTCTGTCAGTCGAAATTATGGTTATGGGGGGGAGGGGTAGCTATCTTCATTTCCAACAAATTTAAGTACGAATTCATACAATTTATTACTAATTTTAACAGTAAAATCGAAGTTTGTGGTATCAATGTTAGCATTAATAATAAAAAGTTATCTATAGCTATCCTTTATAGGCCTTCAGATGTTAAAATAACTGCTCGAGACTATGTACATATTTTTAACCAGATGAAACATGATTGTATAATAAGTGGGGACTTTAATGCCCATCACGGTATGTGGGGATCTCCTGTTTGCTCAAAAGATGGATTAATTCTAGTAGATGCCTTAGACTATTTTTCGAGCCTCTCTATTGTAAACGATGGTTCGGCTACCAGAGTTACCCCGGGCAATTCAAGTCTGCTGTATATGTCGCAATTTCATCTTCTAAACTATGTTCTGCATTTAGCTGGGTAGTTTCCCCAGATACATATGGCTCGGACCCCTATTTAATAAGGATTAAATTGAATGATTTTCAAATAGGTGACACTCTCATTACACCACTCTGTAAACGGTCTATGAAACAGGCCAATTGGCTCCTATTTAAACTGGAAATTGAAAAGTCATCCTCCATTTCACCAAAGTTTAGCGACACTGACTCAATGTGCAATGTTTTTAATGATCAAATTACCCCTCAAACCCCCTCTTGGTGAGATGACGAATGCCTTCTATTATATGATTCTAGGAGAGATGCTTGTAGAAATTATAGAACCAATACGACCCTTTCCAATTTTATTGAATTTCAAAGAACAAATGCCATCTGTAAACAAACATTTAACAAAAAGCAATGAAAAACTGGGCAGTATTTTGTTCAAACTTAAACAGACAGACAAATCTTACAAATATTTGGAAAATAATCAATAGAACTCAACAAAACAAAAATACGTATGTCTATGATGAAACGGTGTTAGATTTGTTGGATAAAATGGCTCCTAATTATGTAACTCCTGAAATTAGTCAACCTGCTATAGATAATGAACCTTACTTCTTGCTGTCCCCCATCACTGTCATGGAAATTGTAGCCAATATTAACACTTCGAAAAAATCTGCTCCTGGCATAAGTGTAATCAATTAACTTATGTTGACCCACTTGCCTGGAGTTGCTCTGGATTTTCTTTGCAGGATCTTCAACAATATTTTAATAAAAGGAGATAACTGTGACTCTCTAAAACAATGTTTGATAATCCCTATCCCTAAAACTAATGATCCGAGTGCCTTGAGACCCATATCCCTAATCTCATGTGTTTTGAAAACCTTCGAAAGGATTATGAAGAATCGTCTAGAATGGTGGTTGGAAAATTCGAACATCCACCCAGAGCTGCAATGTGGATTTCGTAGAGGCAAAGACACCATTGATTGATTTTCACACTTAACCAGGGATATACAGATAACTTACTCTCAAAATAACTACCTTGCAGCCTACGAATGTCTATTAGAACTATTAGAAAAACAGCAAAATTACCAACACCAGAAGTAAGACAACCAGAGAATACCAATGAAAGCTTTTGTACCTTCTGTCCTCGTCGAAAGAACAGAAAAGTCAAGAAAGTATGCAGTTACCGATTTGCCCAGAACATACAATTTTTTCATGTCGGACCTGTGCTATGGGCATGGAATCTGATGAAGATTTATAAACATTATTCTTCTGTAACTTATAATAATATTGACTGTACAATTTACAAATATAACTTATATTTTTCAAAAGAAATCCATTTTATTTCCTAAAATTTTGTACATGAGAGAAACACTCACGCGCGACTAATGATGAGATTTTATGCATAGCGACTAATGCCGGGTTAATTCCCTATCAACTAAGAAGATATCTTTTCCTCAAAACATTGTTTTTCTCGTGTAGATAAGCTCTCAGAAACCTATCATAAGAGATATTTTATGGGAATTCCATGTACGCACCAAACGAAAAATATAGTATTGCAATTTTTATTTTGTTTTGTGTGAATGCATATATGAACATAGTATGAACGATTTAGATTTGGTTCCCTCTGTTTGTCCTTTGGTAGCAAATCCCCTTTAATCGTTGCCTTTCTTGTATGTCTAATCAAAGTCGCTATGACGGGCACCTTAGCGTGAAGAGGGTGTCCCTGTTTATCCCATTTGTTTTTCCTCTTTCATTTTCTCCAGAATTTTGGAAGTTTAGGAATATTTGCATGAAAGATAGAGTGACAGTATAATAATTAAAATATAATAAAACAATAAACTCTCGTGGCTAAATGGGGTGTAGTCCCAAAGCCAAATGGCCTCCGGGCCAGAAAGGAAAAAAAACTTTTTATTCAAAACAAAACAAAATTATTTCGGTGTTAACAAAACATTGCCATTTTAATGGGCAATGCTTATACCATACACTAAGAAGGCGCAATGACGCTGACACCGGTCTGTGAGTTATTCATTTATCTTGTCAATTACAAAACGGAAGAGTAATTTAATATCTGTCGTGGCATATAGTACCGCTGAGGTATCGTATGAAAATACTATAGTTGAATGGACAAAAGAAAAGTTTCTCCATATATCTAGTACAAACACAAGTAATACAATCTGTTGGTTTTATAGCCACTGAAATATGACTACATGACAACTATTTATTGTCTGCTTTTACGTGATTTAAATTGTTTAAATTCGATTTATTTTCTTATTCTGTAATAAAAATTATATTCTGCACGCTCCTTCCTTTTTAATTACCAAGCGACTCTTTTAGTAGCCATTAAAATACTAGATCATACATTATTTGCTCCGCCTACAATTCATCTGAACATATATATTATGCTGTGTGTCAAAATCCAATAATAGAGTCCAAATCGCATGTTGCACATGCACGAGGATTTAAGAGTTAGGACTAATGAGATCAGAGGATTTCAGCTGATAATTGCTGTGATAGAGGATTAAAACCTTTGGTAAATGTAGCCAAGTAGGGGAGAGTTGGACAAAACCGGGTACCAGTACAAAAACTGACTACTTCTTCTGCTATGTTAGAGTAGCAAACGTTTGCTACAGATAGAAATATTCTCAAATGACTTAAGGTTGATATACCAATGTCAATTTTTAAAAATATTCTTAAATTTTCGATTTTTAAGAAAATATTGCAAAATACCCGGTCTTGTCCAACCGGTATGATAAAACCGGGTAGTAACTTAATTACCATGTAAAAAGACTGATAGGCAGAAAATAAAATATTTATTGAAAATATGTGAACAAAAATCGAATATCTATGAACAGAAGTCGCAAATAAAAACTTCATCTACATCATCATAGGCACTACAGGCTTCATGAGCCCATTTGTTGCAAGACACACATTTTATCCAGCCTTCCTTTGCCTTAGAGATTGAATATAATTCATTACAATACAGACACGCATCGTCATTATTATCTTCTTCCTCCGAACTATCAGAATCTGCAATCTTTAATTTCGGAACCAATTTTGTTTTTGGTGCGGCCTTTTTTACCACATTTTTTCCTTTTTTGCCCGGTTCATTTAGCTTTAATTTTTTTACGACTGGAGATTTTTTTAAATTTGCCTCTAACTCAGACTTATAAGGAGATGATGTTATCACAGCAGCCTTTCCTCTTCTCCTGTTATCGTTGGTTGGGTTCCTGGTTGTCTTAGGGATCGGAAAAACCTCTTTTGGAGAGACTGAAAAATCACCTATTGGTTTTGGTAATGTTGCTTGTAAACTATCAGATTTAGTGGTGGCTTGTTTAGAAGATGAAATGTTAGTATGATTTGCAGTGTGAGAGTTTAAGGAGCTACAGCTTGGAAGGGGAGAATCGATACGGCTACAGCTTTGTTGGGGAGAATCGATACGGCTACAGCTTGGTTGGGGAGAATCGATAGGTGGAGGTAACGGAGCTAATAATTGTGTAGCTGTCAGCTTTGCGCTCAGGAGGAAACTTGTGTTGGTTATAAACTTGTGTTAACAGAGTGAAAAACTTCCCTACCGCTGCTCGGTTAAATCCTATAAGTCGTACAATTGAAGTAGCTTCTGGAGTCCTTAATCGAAGATTTGGATGCCGTGACAAAAACGAATAAAGCCAACATTTACCAGCCATTTTTTTTCTGTATTAAAATTGTGGTTGATGTTATTCTGCACGGCTAGTTCGTAAGCAAGAATTCTTAGTTCAGATAAAGTAAATCCGAATAGTCTGCTTTCCATTTGTAAGATATGCGAAGCTAGCTCATCCTCTTGGGCAGCGCTGAACACAGGCTTGTACCGACCCAGACCTAAAATTATTTTTATTTTAAATAAGAAAACAAAAATAAATTAAAGGTAATTCCTACCTTTCTTACTAGCTCCTTCAACAGAGTTACCATTTCTTACTTTTTTCACACGATCTTCTAAAGTGGATTGAGGAACATTAAAACTTTGAGAGGCTCTTTTGTATCCCATCCTATGTTCTAGCACTTCAACTATTGCATTTTGCATGCTTTCTTGATCCCATGACTGACGAGTAGTTTTTCTTTTATAATGCGACATGTTGTAGTGAACTAAAAGCAAAAGAACAGCTGTAGAAACTGGAAGTAACAAAAGGTCTGATAAAATCGGGTACCCGGTTTTGTCGATTTTCGGACTACCCGGTTTTGTCCAACTCG
This sequence comes from Galeruca laticollis, assembly GCA_963921935.1. Classification (NCBI taxonomy): domain Eukaryota; kingdom Metazoa; phylum Arthropoda; class Insecta; order Coleoptera; family Chrysomelidae; genus Galeruca; species Galeruca laticollis. The sequence goes on from OY998183.1 coordinate 66,296,444, forward strand.
TAAACAAGACATTGAATATTATTTAAATTTTTAGGTTATGAAATGATATTCAAAATTTTTGGCCAAATTAAAGGTAATATATTAGTTTACATGTATTAAATTTTGAAATGGTCATTAGTTATTCAGTAGAGGAAAAGAAACTATAAACTTACCTTAAAAATCGAGTTTGCTACCCCAAAAAACAGGTGAGGTCTTACTGCTCCGGCACAGGTTACTCAAATGATGTAGAAATGGATACACGCGACTGTTGGCAGTTTAGGGACACTAATTTTAACATTGTCTGATAGATGGCAGCAGTTAGTTAGATTAATTAAAAGGGGTACTCGGTTTTATCAACCTAGCCGGATAAGGTGACATTATCAAAAGTACAATGTTTAGTTCAACAAGACTTCTCCTCTCTTATTAGGAATTCACACCCCCCATAGGTTAAAAAAGTTCATAGTCCTGATAAATTGTCATTCTTCCGAAAAATATTTCGACGAGGAGATACAAAAAATGTATTTTGTCATTTACAAATAAAGAGAGGATTGAATTCCTTTCTGTTTCTGTATATTTGAACCATCATTCGTGGAGATACTTACCATTCAGCATATCAAAGCGGACATTTAAATGACACGTTTGCTTGAATAATAATAATTATGGAAAGTATGAATTCAAGCTTGGGATAAACATTACTATAATACCTCGACAAAAACTATATAAATATGAATAGACTCATTAATATTTTTTCAGGAAACTACTCCAAATTATTCAAAGATGAAGCAGAGTTATTCAGCTGGAGCAATATCATCTGTTTTAGATAGATGGAATTCCCATCATGTCGTCTTAGTTGACCAAACAGTTGAACTGACCTCTTTGCCTGTGGTAAATAATACCAGTGGAGCCAGTGACGGCGTTCCAAGTGATAATACTGAGGATGAAGAGTGGTCACGAGGTATTTACAAATTATTTATTATTGTATTTCGAATCTCATCTAACAAACGAATGCTAAAATGCTCAAAACAAATTATAATTTATTCAAACTGGTCTACAAAAATAACGATATTAATATTGAACCTTAAACATATTGTCGTGGTAAATGCAGTAGGTCGTATATCAAAAATATCGACGTTTTCAGAAGGGCCAAAAAGCTTTCCCATCTTAACATTTTGCGTCTGATGCGTTTGACAATTTTTTTACCTAATTCAATTAGCAAAGGATTAAGAATGCCAAAATAATTTTTAAATTGATTGCGTAATTACGGCCTCGGGGTTGATATACAACCTTTTGTACTCCAAATATGGCCACATTTTTGACATACTCCAAATTGTTAGAGATATCAAGAATTGAAAAAACATTCTAATTAGGAATACGAAATAAAACATTTTGATGTATTGAAAACGTTCCTATTATTACACAAAAAAATGCAATCTTAAAAACTAAATAGAAAATATTAAGTATTACAATTTGTATGGTAGATTAGTATAAAAGTCTCGGTAGTCATAAGGGATTAGTTGTTTCAACTCTTGAAGTGCAGATACTTGGATTTTTCAATTGGACAAGGTCCTTTATATAATTTTTGTCGCTCAGTCACCGTTGAACGCTTCGCTCGTTTTGGAAGTGGTGCCCATTCATGATCCATGGCAAATTTATAATTAATCATTCCGCCAGGGGTATATTGGTAGGCAACTACATCGTTTACACAAGGATCTCCAGTTTTAGAGCCAGGTCTAATGCTAGTATAATAGACAGTAGTGAATAGACAAAAATCGTCGTGATTGAGGTAGTATGTCTGATAAGGTTTGTGAATTCTAGCATTTTTAATAATATTAATATAGTCGGCGGGGACGAAAACCTATCTACGATTTCTAAGCTTTGCTTCTATTGTTGAATGGACAGAGTCCACCTCCATATGTGTATGTCCTACTTCCAAATATTTTTGTTCTATGAAAATATTGTTTTTGATACTAATCTCGAGTAATGCATTGCTGTTTCACATTTCTGTTCTGATACCCACATCCATCAGACCAAAAAATAATGTTTTTGGTGAGCTCTGTATAATTTCATTTGATATAAAGGAGTGGCTATACTGGCAAAAACATCACTCTCAAGTCCTCCTTTTGCCTCATACCATACATAACATGATACATCTTTTGTTGCTTGAATAAAATAAACTTGGTCATGCACCTCCAGTTTTGTTTTATAATAGTTGGAGGAGGCGTTTAGTCGAGAAAAAAGGAGCACAGCATGTAAGTCTACAGTATAACAATTGATGTCTTTTTTTTCTAAAGCTGTGCGTTTGTCAAACTCTTTTGCTGCAATCGCGACGTTTTTCTTTTTAATGTGTTTCTGATATGACTCTTCGTCAAGTGTTTTGTTTTTGTACAACGTACACTCATTGCAGTGAATAGTTACATTCATTTTCACATATGCAGTTTGGAATGTAGCCCATGATACTTTTTGTTTTTGTTTTCAAAAACACATTTTGTGACATATTCTCTATACATATCTCTGTAGCTATGCCAAACTGGCTCTAGGTATAATTTACTAGACGAAGAACGACAGTAATGTGATTCTACTTTAGGTAGTGAGTTCCGCCATATCTCTAAGTCTTTCGTACCGCTTCGTTTGATTTTCTGGGCATCATTACTTTGTAATGCATCACAATTTTCTAATAATGCTTGTTGTAATGCCGGTGCGGCCGGCGGTGCTTTGTCCAAAGTCCATGCGTGTAATTGCTTCTCTCCAATATTTAATGTATTCAGAAACATTACTTTACAAACTTGTTTTTTTACCTTGTTATTCTCGTTTACTGTAAAGTAGAAGCGAAAGCTGTATTTTTTCTCGAATCTTCTTCTTTTTTTCGATATTTTGGTACAGACGGCAACAAGTTTTCTGCATTTTTTTGCATTCCCAACTACCTTTGTCCCAAAATGTTCTGAACAGTAAGCTGCGTTGGTCATCACTGATTTCGTTACCTTTAAAAGATTGTTTTGGGCCTCCCTTCTTATACTGAGCTGTATGTCCAGAACATAGTGAACCTAAATTCTTAGGTGGTTTTTCAGACAATTGCTCATATTTTCCAGTTTCTCTATTCTTTTTAAATCCGACATAGGCCTTTCCCAATAACCGCATTTTGGCATTTTTTGACCTCTTCCCCGCATTTCTGTTCCCTCTCCTTTTTCTTGAATCTTCGGTTTGTGCACCACTAAGTGTTTCTGACAGATAGCTGACCTCAGTGTCTTCTAACTCTAGAACTGTCTGTGGATATGGTGTACACACTAGATGTAAATTGAGTGAATGAAAACGACGAATACTCAGTGTGTAATTGTTTATTAATCTCCAGCTAAGCGCTTTCGGGTATTAAGCCATTATCAAAGCTGTCCTATGAAAATTACAAAGTTTATGAAATTTTGAAAAAACAATTGAAAAAAGTTGAACTTATGTCATTTAAAAAGTAGGTGTCAAAACCATCCAGTTGATTAAGAACCATGTTCAAAGTTGAATCATTGTTATGACTAAGTCATTGAATTAAAAACATTAAAATAACCCTATTGGAAGGGTGTAAAATTATAATTTACATGATGTAAATTCATTCAAAATAAAAACGAATGAAAACCAGTGACAAGTTTGACGTTGAAATTACGGTGGCTAGTAAGCCAGCGTGCCGTAAAAACAAGTGTATGACAATACAACATATTTATATGACGAACATTGAATCAAAAGCATGATTGAAAAGATGAAAAAATTCATATAGTGAACTGAAAATTGTAGGGAACCCTGAATATTAAATTTATTTTTAAATTTGAAAATGAAGTTAAAGATGTGATAAAAGCAAAAAATTGAAAAAACTCTATTCAAATTAAATTTCCAACATTCATCCAATTTAGATGAATAGCAAAATCCCCTTCATCCTTTAGTTGTATACTGAAATTGAATTAAGAGGTTGGATCCATTCCCCAGCCAGTCAGGAACAAGCGTAGTAACCTAAACGTGTGAAATGCTAGATAACATAAATTAAATAACACTTAGTTGTAAATGCATCCATGGAGGAGTTCACATAATCTATTGACGAAGGTGGAAGAAATACGCTGGCAAGGTGAACCCAACAACTGACGGCCTCACATATGAATTAGATGTAATGGTATAGTGATTGTGACCTAATGACCCAAACTATGTCCCATACATAGCCCGACGTCAAGAACACAATGTGATTAATGAATTTAAGTTAGTTGTTACAAACCTAGACCCATACTAGGCATGTACAAGAAGAGAAGAAATCATAGGAGTAAGAGTGAAAGGGGTAGGACAAAATTTGATAAGAGCTAGAAGTTGATGAACCCAACTATGACCCATACATAGCTAGGTTACACGGGAACAATGTGGTTAAGAAATTTTTGGTAAGTATGACAAACCTAGATCCATACTACGCATGTACAGGAGGAAACGGGGTGGGGTGTAAGGAGAAGACAGAGAAGGCGTGTAGTTATAACAAACCTAGGTCCATACTAGGCATGGTATAGAAGAGAAGAAACAAAGTTTATGAAGAGAAGAAAGGATGACAGCCATGCCATGGCTGTGACAAACCTAGATCCATACTAAGACCGTCAAGAACCAGGCATGCGCAAGAGAAGAAGAAAATAAGGAAAAGTGAAAAGGAGGATGATTTGCTCAAATTAATAAGATAGCTTATATGCTTAACCAAACTATGACCCATACATAGCCTGGTGTCCGATGTACACTGTGGTAATCTGGAACCAGTTCCAAGAACAACCCCAGATACATACTAGGCATGTCTCAAATAAGATCCATGGGGGGAGGGGGAGTTTGTATTCATATTATTATAAATTTGGTCATTTAATAGTGCGGCAAACTATGACCCATACATAGCTTGTCGACTAGCCACCAAAGTGTTTGAGAGATAATGTAGAACTACCCGATAGAATAAACCTAGAACCGTACTAGGCATATCCATGCATAGTTCTAGGAGTGGAAAGAAAATTGTTGTTAAGAAGATACTATGAATTGGTTGTTGGATGAAGAGTGGAAGTTCCTAGATGTCTGAGACACAGTGTATAATGCAGTGATAGATGTGGTGAAAATGTGAGAAGTGAATAAGGTTGAGCAAACTTAAAATAGAAGAAATAGACTCTTTCATTCGCCTTTTACGAATCAGCAGAGTGCTGGGCGAAATATTCTTGGACCGGATCGCCACGGTGAGAATGTAAGTCGAACGCCGTAGAGGACCACAAGGTTTTGAACAGAGGCTGAAATTTACAATTAAGATGTACCTGTGTGTTGAGGCAGTTTTCTTGAGGATCTAGAAATACTCAGGGAAATGAAAGCTCTTATCAAATTCTGTCCTACCCCTTTCACTCTTACTCCTATGATTTCTTCTCTTCTTGTACATGCCTAGTATGGGTCTAGGTTTGTAACAACTAACTTAAATTCATTAATCACATTGTGTTCTTGACGTCGGGCTATGTATGGGACATAGTTTGGGTCATTAGGTCACAATCACTATACCATTACATCTAATTCATATGTGAGGCCGTCAGTTGTTGGGTTCACCTTGCCAGCGTATTTCTTCCACCTTCGTCAATAGATTATGTAAACTCCTCCATGGATGCATTTACAACTAAGTGTTATTTAATTTATGTTATCTAGCATTTCACACGTTTAGGTTACTACGCTTGTTCCTGACTGGCTGGGGAATGGATCCAACCTCTTAATTCAATTTCAGTATACAACTAAGGGATGAAGGGGATTTCGCTATTCATCTAAATTGGATGAATGTTGGAAATTGAATTTGAATAGAGTTTTTTCAATTTTTTGCTTTTATCACATCTTTAACTTCATTTTCAAATTTAAAAATAAATTTAATATTCAGGGCTCCCTACAATTTTCAGTTCACTATATGAATTTTTTCTTCTTTTCAATCATGCTTTTGATTCAATGTTCATCATATAAATATGTTGTATACACTTGTTTTTACGGCACGCTGGCTTATTAGCCACCGTAATTTTAACGTCAAACTTGTCACCGGTTTTCATTCAGTTTTTATTTTGAATGAATTTACATCATGTAAATTATAATTTTACACCTTTCCAATAGGGTTATTTTAATGTTTTTAATTCAATGACTTAGTCATAACAATAGTGATATTCAACACTTCGATCTTGATTCCGATTTGGTTTATAATCGAAATCGGAAACGGATTGATGTTTGTTGAACGACCATAAAAAATTGTCATTTGTCATGTCATTTTACAAATCAAATAAATCAATAGTGACATAACCTAATCATTACTTTAGTTCATTTCACGTGTATTTCACACTTTTCACAAGTTCATTTAGTTCAATCACGTTTAATTTTATAGAAGCTATTCTGTTTACTAAAAATGTTATATACAATTGCAAAATATCACTCACATCAACATAACCCATAGACAAACGGTAGTTAATTTAAATTTTTCGACCAATCACATGCCTCCGATTTACGATTGTTTTCAATAGCATCATAATTTTAGACCGATTATAATCGGAGTGATCGATTGATATCGAAAATGTATTGTTGAACATGTTGTTTTTTAAATGACAGAAAATGATTGTAATCGATTGACGCGTTGAATAGCACTAATGATTCAACTTTGAACATTGTTCTTAATCAACTGGATGGTTTTGACACCTACTTTTTAAATGACGTAAGTTCAACTTTTTTAAATTGTTTTTTCAAAATTTCACAAACTTTGTAATTTTCATAGGACAGCTTTGATAATGGCTTAATAGCCGAAAGCGCTTAGCTGGAGATCAATAAACAAATACACACTGAGTATTTGTCGTTTTCATTCACTCAATCTTCTAACTCTGTTGATTGTGAGCCATTTGATGAACTTGTTGCAGAACTTAATGGTTGATATTCAGAGCCAGAATAACTACTTTCATCATACCGCGAATGATCGTGGTCATTAGAAGAATCCGTAGTTTTGCTCGTTTTTTTTATTTTAACGTCTGAACAAATGTTTTCAAAATTTTCCTCAAATGGCCTCTCTAAAATTTCAGGCTGAGTTGCACTCTCTGTTTCACTTGGCAACGTCAAGGAACCAGTGGTTACTCCAGAACTCTTTAAGACCCCTCTGGTTGCTTCAGGCACTGAAAAAAAATATAAATAACACAACATTAGCATGTTTTTAAAACCATCTCCAAATCTCAACGACTAAATAATCTCTTAAATTCTTACCATCAGTGACATCACTCACACGGGAAAGGTTAGTGGTTGCTAAAGTTACTAACATGCCACTTCGATTTGTAAATCCAAACGTTTTGATAGTTTACAACTAATCTGAAATAAATAAAAAAATGCAATTGGTCAGATGTCAAAATTGTCAACATTTAATAACCTTGGTTCAAAAGGTTGTATGTCAGACAGTCATGCATTAAATACTACTAATTTATTTATATTATTATTGTATAGGTAAAAGTAGAGTATATACTCTTAAATTTTTAACAAATTACAATGTTTTAAGTAATTCAATAAAAAAGAAAGTAAGGTTATATTTTGTCTGCTGCATGAATCATACCATTTATCCTAAATCTAACAATAATAATAAACTATGAACTATTTTTTTAAAGAAACAGTATTATAAAAATTTCTTACCTTTTATTTTTTGATGAATAACTTTATGAATAAAAGAATTAACTTGAAAATAACGACTGCTTGAGATGACATCACAGTGCTGCTCTGACATACGACTGTTTGCCGCGGCCAAATCACAATGTGATTCGATTCGTCCTTTTGCAGGAGAGGAACAAAGTCGATTTCCTATTGGTCCACCGACATAGGATCTATTGCAGGTTGTGTATTTGATTAAATTGGTCAGGTTACTGCAATAAACGAAAAAGTGTTTTTTTTGACATACGCCCTATTGCATTTACTACAACTATATTGAAAGTAATACCCCATAATGCAATAATTTGAGATCCATGATCTTGGGCGATATTTAAAAGTTATCGCTTGAAACTATATCGATGTCTCTCTAAAGAAATGAAGCGCCGACTAATAGTTTTATGAGACCCTCGGGAGCAGCTCGGTTCCATTTAAAAAAAATATTTATTGAATACGATAATATATTTATCCTTAAGTTATGTAATATTTGTATGAGAGTTGCCTTTTGATGCACGCTCATGTTAAATTTACAATTATCATGAAATGCAAAATCGCTGCTAATCAAGTCCTTCCTTCTATTTGATCTGTCTCTGATATTGAACACAATATTTAAAACCATCATCTCAATTCAATTTAGCATATCTGAAAGTCAATATAACCTAACCTATCCTTTATCTATGATATCTGAGGCCAAATTCACAGATATATTTGCTTCGTCTGATGACCTGTATTAGCCTCGGACTGTAGGTACAATAAACAGATCCAATCTCTCAAGAAAAGGCTACTTATTCGAAATTTATATTTTGTAGACTAGTACAACGTAATTAGCGTAAAATTTAACATGTATGAGCCAAAAAATAGTACTCTTCTTCAAGTCAACTGTAGCCTTTTATGATTGTTGTATTTTTCCTAAAAATGTCCCTTCGATGTAATACCTTATATTTCAACCCACATTTGAATGTTACCAAATTAACACAATTTTGTTTCGATTTATTTTTGAACACCACTTGAGATAATATTACGTAAACACATTTCATCTCTAGTGGTTTATGATACCAAAAAATATATAAGTATTATTACTCTCATTACTAGGTAGTGGCGAAGATCCAGACCTTGATGTGACCCCTCCAACTAGACCATCTTCGGGAGGAAGTGAAGGTGCAAGCACACCAAGTCCATCGCCTACGAACGAATTAGACAGAAAGGTACAATTAGCTGCTAGACTGATGCTGAAAAACTGCAAGTGTGCTAGTGGAAAATGTGAGAGATTAAAAATAAGGAAAGTAGGAGAAGGAAAATACAACATAGCCGGAAAAAATGTTTTTGTCAGGGTAAGTAAATAATATTGAATAAATAAATTTACTGTTTCGACCCTTACTCTGTAGAATCTAATCATAGTATTGTTTTAAATGAAACTAACTGTTACTAGATAATTCCACAATATATTGAAAAAATGTTAAAAATTTTAAGAAATTGACAATTGTTCCGATATTGCTATCATCGTCAGAATGACCATAGATAAATACTTTTAATACGGGGAAGAATGGAATCTCCTGTACTAAGTCCGAAGTCACAAAATTCTGTCAAGTGCTGCGCCATCTATTGTGGTGGATGGTTACTATTCACTAACAGGAAAAAATGAAGGAAGAGACCTGCATGATTAGTCACAGTTTACTAGCTACTACTAGATGGCAAGCCAAGCAAATACTAAAGGTTTTTTAAATTATGCCTATATTGTTTTTTCTTAAATAAACAAATAAAAACAGTCACAAAAAGTTTAAACACTTTTTGAAACAACCTGTTATTTTCTTTTGGCTTAAAAGTAGGATAGGTTGTTTCAAAAAGCTGTTTAAAGCTTTTATCCGTTTTTATTTACCAGGATAGTTTATTAAAAGACGAATGTCGACAAATAGTTTCAAAACTTCAATAAAAATTTTTTTATAAAATAGTACAGGTTTCTTCTCAAAAGTTGAGCCCTTTTATTTTTTGTGGTAGTAGAGGTAAGTAAAGCATTTGTCATCCAATGGGCGATCTTCGTGTTTTTCCTTTTACATTTTTTTGTATATGTACAGTCGTCTATATATTTTTGAAGTGTTTCAATGAAAATATTTGTTGCATAGCTAGGATCTGGATTCCAGTATAAGAAATCCCAAGATTTTTGTCTGATTGTATTTTTAAGTTTTGTTTCATCTTTGTATTTCTATTCCTCGTTCCTTGGGGCATTTGGTCTCTTCCAGTACTATCTGAGGTATTGTTGAGAAATGATCTGTAATGTCGGTTTGCAATACTAGGGACCGTATTTGATCGAGTACGTTGCATTTGGATTTTAAAAATATGCGTCGAATGTCGAATTACTGGAATTTTTTCATATAACGTTTTCACATTATTTTCAAACGATATTACTTGCAGGTTACTCGGAATTCTTTGTGTTTTCAAGAGAGTGCCAACGCTTTCAATTAACGTGTTGATTTTTAAATATAATTGAGATATTTCATCTATCATCAACCTTTTAAATTCTAAAATAAATTTAAAATATGATTAAATATAAAAATTAATTAAAATTATTTAGTTTAGTCACCTTGATCATCAAGTGTATCTATTTGTGGTGATGATTTATCTCTTTTGTGAAGTGTTGATCTGATTCCACTGCCAAAAGGTTTTGACTCTAAAAAAATTAAAAAAGGGTACATTATAAAATTAAGTATTTTTATACTAAAAGTCAAATTTAATATGCAAACTTTAGGTTATTATAAATTATGATTTAACTTGAGAAAAAAATTACCTCTAGGAACAGCAAATTTCGCCCTATCATTTGATTCTTTATTCTCAAGGGAAATTCCTTCAGCTTCAGTCCTCATAGTTTCGGCAATAGATTCCACTTGAATCTCTGGAGAAGTACTACCCGATGTATAATTCCCCGACTTTTTATACAATACTGAAAAATATATTATTTGCACAAAACATTCTTATTAATTTGTTTGTGGTGTAGGTTTGAAAACAGGATAAATGTTACGATTTAATGAGGGACGTTCGTCTGAATCAGAACTAGAGTGATGGGACATATACTTTGTATTTTTTTTCCGTATCCTTGATCCCCGTCCTTTGTAAACTAGACGAAAGGTCTGTTGTAATTAAAGCCTTTTTGGCTTTTCTTTGTGCTACAGTAAAGTCATCTACAAGTTAAAAAATTATTTCTCTTTAAAAAATGACAAATACAATAAAACTCTGTCGAAGTCTCTAATATACTGATCTATTTGTTATTGTTTTATTCCTAACATTTTGATGTATTACTTTGACGGTATTACAGCAATCAGTAAAATAAAGTTCGTTAGTAACCTTCCAAGTGAATAGATGGCGATAAAAATGCAGTTAAGCAGTGGCTATAAAAGATCGCAGGGCATGAGAATGACAGAAATTACATTTCATGTGATGCCTACCTGATGTTCAATAATTATTTTTGGCTACACTAAGAAGTGACCTACCTACCTTGTGATTGACTTAATATATATTAATAGAAAAAGAAGAAGATATGATATTACAATTATACAATATTATATTATTAGGCCTATGAGGATATCCTGGATATATTATTCCCATTTGAGATCAGTATAACTGTGCAACGATACGGAAAACCAGGAAAACTATATCCGCCGATATTTCCAATTATTACTTAAGATGACAGCTTAAAAGTGGAGAACTCCCTAGATTTATCTGTTCATTGACGACTTCATATTATGGGTCTCTTAAGTCTTCTAATTTCTAATTCTGCAAGGAAATTCAGTTCTTGCTTCTTATCACAAATATGTAGTACTTCTAGTTCCGTGTTAGGATTCAATGAACGTTTGGATGTCTCTCTAGGGCTAATAATATCTAAGCTTTAATATTTGTTAATTGTTTTTGAATGGATGAACAGCCTAATTTTACTAATGAGATACTATTCGGAAACGTAAACTGTAAAATTAATTTTATTGTCAAAATTTGACAGACAACAATAACTACTTAAAAACAAAAATAAACGGTTTTAAAGATTAAAACTAACTTTTCGCATCTGTGGCCCTGAACAATATTCTATCATAAAATTGTTACTTGTATACACTTCGGGGGATGTGTCGTGCTAACAAACCGAAATTTCTCCAAAAATAACAAAAAATGTAGCATATGTGGATTTATAGGACCCGCTGTACTCGCTTTAGTCAACTGAAAATCAATAGTTTACATCTGTGAGACACCTTGAACAATATTCAATCATAAAATTGATCAATCAAATACTCTCTGGAGGCTGTATCGTGCTACTGTAGCACCTATTGTATGGGCTCTGGTCAATAGGGCTCATTTGTGAGATGTCCTGAATAATATTCAATCATAAAATTGGTGACTTGTTGAGCTCCGGAGGCTGTATCGTGCTAACAAGATATATAAGGAAAAGTGACCGACGACGACATACATACAGGATTTTTTTTCTAAAAACCGTTTTTTCGTATTGCTGTTGATGGAAAACGTGAAAATAACTCAAAAAAAAATTTAAAAATTCCAACTTTTTTTGGGGTTAACCAATACTTTTCTCGCATATAGATAGGTAGGGCGGAAAAGTAATATCACACAGAGAGATCACATCTACAAATCTGGGGATCTTCAATATTTCTTTCTAACACCCCCACTCGACAGATTATTCTTTGATGAGTCCCATTGATGTTTTGAGACGTTGAAACTTTTCATTGGGGAGAGGCTTTGTGAAAGCATCAGCAATCATATTTGAAGTTTCACAATACATGAATTGAATTATATCACTGTCATCTAAATCACTAGATGATGGAATCTGACATCGATATGTTTTGTTCTTCAACTAGACTTTTCATTGGCTGCTAGCTTGATACAACCTTGATTGTCTTCATAAAGGACAGTTGCATTTTCACAAGGTATTCCGAAATCTTATAAAAGTCTTCTTGGCCAAACTATTTCCTGGTTTGCCAAGGCCGCTGATATATAGCCTCTGTAAATGATGGGGCTACTGAAGATTGCTTCTTGCTAGCCCATAATATAGGATTGGTCCCAAGAAATAATATAAAACCGGCTGTAGATTTCCTATCCGAGACATCGCCTGCCCAATCGGAATCAGCATATCCGTTCAGAGTCAATTCAGTATTCGAACTAAATTTCAGTTTATCTTTACTTGTAACCTTTAGGTATTTGAACACTCTCTTGACTGCATCCCAACCTTGTGACTTGGCTGACTTACTCGCCTGCACAAATATCCCACAGTAAGAGAAAGTAACATTAGTGTTCAAAATTGTTAAAAGTAAAAACAAAAATACCACTATTAAAGAAGTCAGGTATATATAAACTCAAATGTCCAGAATGTAATGCTGTCTATTTGGGTCAGACCCTTAGGAATTTTGAAATCCAATACAGTGAACACTTACGAGCATATAGATTAAAACAACCAGATAAATCCCACTACGCAAAACATCTACTTGACACCAATCATTCATTGACACCTAACACAAAACTTGAAGTGCTGCATATTTGTGAGAAGAAACAAGAACTGGATTTCCTTGAAGAATTGAAAATTAGAATACATTTAAGAAACCCACAATATGAAGTTGTCAATGAACAGTTAAATCTAGGGAGTTCTCCACTAATAAACTGTCTTCTCAAGTGATAATTGTAAAGATAAGCAGATATAGTTTTCCTGGTTTTCTATATCATTGCACAGTTATACTGATCTTAATTGGAAAAATGATATCCAGGATATCACCATAGGGCTAATAATATCTAAGCTTCAATATTTGTAATATCACATCTTTTTTCTATTAACATATATTAAGTCAATCACTTCTTATTGGTCTAGCCAAAAATAAATACTAATCATCAGGTAGGCATGAAATAAAATGTAACTTCTGTCATTCTGATGATGATATTCAGTTATCGAAACAATTGTCATTTTTTTAGTATTTTCAACAATTTTCTTTATATTGTGGAATTAGCTAGAAACCGTGAGTTTCATTTAAAACACTTATTATTATTAATTCAAAACTCTATAACCATTGGAAGTTTTATTATATCATACCAAAATCCCTGCTTGTGCTCGAGCATCCAATTTTGTTCTTGTTTCTTTAGGAACATAGGTATAGGCCTCACTGCCGAAAGCTCTGAGATGATCCAATCTTGGTTTTTCTGAATTCCACAGTTCATATGGAATACATTCGATAGCTTTTGTAGGAAGATTTTGAACATAATTCATTGTGGCAATTGCTTCACCCCAATATTTATTCGGCAATCCTGCATCAAACAACATACACCTTGCTGCTTCGCATAAAGTTCGATTTTTTACGTTCTGCTATGCCATTTTGTTCAGGCGAATACAGAACTGCAGTATGAAAGGAAATACCTTTCTTCTTCAGGAAACCTTGAAGATCCACAATACTCTCCTCCATTATCAAATCTAAACATTCTCCGAATTTATTTTCAACAAGAGCGAAGAATTTTTCAAATTTCTGAAATACTTCATCTTCGGAATGTAGGAGGTATAATATGGTATAATGTGAGTGGTCATCAATAAATGTCAAAAAATAGCGTTTATTTCCTGGGGTTTCTGTTTTCATCGGACCACAAACATCAGAATGTATCAAATCTAGACATTGATTTGATCGTTTGTGGCAATTCTTCAAAAATGGTTTCTTTGTTAGTTTTCCTTTTATGCAACTCACACAATTCATAATTTCATTGCAATTTTCGATTTTTATTCTTGAGGCTAGATCATGTGACACAAGACTTTTAATATCGAACGGATTTTTATGACCTATAGTCGTTTATGCCATGCGTGAATACAATTTTCATGCCGACTTTGTGTAGTCATATTTGCACGCTCATCTGACTTCAACCATAATCTGTAAATACCATTCTCAATTCTTGAATTGTCAGAGGACGATTCCATTACTGTATGGTTTTACTGCAGCCTGATGTTTCCGCTTCACTTTTTACACAGTCTGTCTTAAACAACTCCTGGGCCCATAACCTAATGGCTTTTAAATAGAAGAACAGCCTAATTTTACTAATGAAATACTATTTGGAAACGTAAACTGCAAAATTAATTTTATTGTCAAAACTTGACAGACAACAACTAAGTACTTAAAAACAAAAATATCACACAGAGAGATCACATCTACAAATCTGTCGATCTTGAATATTTCTTTCTAACATTTGTAATATATCTTCTTCTTTTCTCTATTAATATATATTAAGGCGATCACAAGGTAGGTCAGTTCTTGGTCTACCCAAAAATAATTATTGAACATTAGGTAGGCATCACATGAAATGTAACCTCTATCATTCTGAGGATGATAGCAATATCGAAAGAATTGTCAATTTTTTAGAATTTTTAACATTTTTTCAATATGTTGCGGAATTGTCTTGAAACAGTTAGTTTCATTTATAACAGTAATATTGAATTACATCAAGATTGTGTATTTATAATTATCACAGCATTTAAACCGGTGAATCCAAGGTCATGTCAATGCCGATGTCCCTTCTTTCTCATAGCTGCTTCTGTGTAAAATTATATCACAATTTTCGATGAAAACTCCATTCAAAATTTTCTGAATGATCTTGTTTAATAAAATCAAGTTTTGATTTAAATTTTCTTTCAATTTTTCAAGTTTGCCAATGGAATAAATAAATATAAGGTAAACATTAATTGACTCCAATTATTTTTACCATCAGACCTCACAAAAATCACTAGCTTTTCCTTCATTTCTTGTTTCTTAGTAGTTGGCCTTGAAGTATCACCAATTATAAAGATTTTTTAATTTACTTTTACAAGTCAACGCATGCCACTAAGTTATATTAACACAATATAGCGATTTGTGTATTAAGATTGCAAAATGATACATTGCGACTTTGAGCGAGAAGTTTGACGCGTAGCGGAGCGCGGCTATCTTACAAGAACCGCAATCTCACTTTGCACTTGCATTACACACAATATTTTTTCTACAACCGGCGGAGTGCACGAAACTTCACTAATTTCATTGATATGCATTGAATTTTCAATAATAATACAACAAGTGTAATGATGATTATCGAAATATAAATACATTCATTTTTGAGTAACATATAATGTTGCTTGGAAACCACACGAGCGCGTAGCGACATTATATGCTACGAAAAATAGAAGGTATTTGCGATAATCATACATTACAAGAGTTGTATTTGTTAAGATTATTCAACGACAGTAATAACCTAAGTGAAGCAAATAAGTATTTATTTATTATAATTGCTAAATGCGAGTCTCGTAAAATTCACTCAATTGCTTCCATATGTACTTTTTCGATCTTACGGTATTTCAGGAACGTTTTCTTTGACTTCAGATTATAATTACCAAATCTATTTGCCGCAGGGGTATTTATTTTAATCGCTATCTACGTCTGACATTTATTACATGTCACTTTTACATCATTGTGGGTAACTACGTATATTTATTTTGGTTTGCTAATCAACCAATTAAATGTCGAAATACAAAATCGAAAACACACTGATTTTCGATTATCAACACGCATTTATCCACCAATCTATATCTTGCGTTTGGCGTTGTTCATGAAGCGAGATTTTAATACCTAGTGCACTTGTGAAATGGAATACAATTTAAGCTTTGTGATTGGTTACTTCAAGGTCAGTTTGAATTAAAGGGCGCGAACTGATGTATGCTAACTTCAGTGGTACCTATTATAACTTAAGGATTTTCGTGATTTAAAATTTTAGCAATGTATATATTTTAAATACCTACATGATATTTCTACCATTTAATTATTTATTGAACTATCCAGCTAAAATTTAAAAGAGGGCTGCACCACCGAGAATTTATAGTTTATGGTGTACAGTATGTAACAATTAATATTTCATATTGCTACACGACACAATTTGTATATTGTTCTAAAATAAATATTCAAGTACCTACAAGAAACAGAAATTCTTTCTCTTCTCTGTAACTTCTAAATAATGTGAACAGTCGATATTTGATTATTGCATTCTGTCTTCCAGAATTTTGGAAAATACATAAATTTGAGTGTGGTCTATCTATTATTTACATTTCATAATTTTTTTTGCTCTTCGCTTTTTTCTCACGAATCTTGAATAAATTATCCAAGCATTCAGAAGCCAAATTCTTTCATTGATTATTTTTGTGGTCTCTAGATTTGAAAAAAATTTTATTAGGTTTTGAGAATGAATTATTAGTAAACTGCGAATTAATTAATTGAATTTTGCAGCGTACTTGCATGATTTTTTATTTATTTCAAGTTAGAAAATTATTTTAATTTAATAAAAAAGCGATTTGAACAGATGAAAATAAAGACCTTTAATTATATTCTATCTCTATGCCTTTAATCAAATGAAAGAACACCTAACCCTTCTTTTTGGTTTTTGGTTTTGACTTTTAACGGGTATCGGGCATCACAGCTGGTTTCAAGTAACCAATCACAAATCTTAAATTGTATTCCATTTCCGTTCAGCGAATTGTTGATATCTGTCAACGCCCAATCTGGTGTCAAATGTCGCAGAAATATTTTACGTTTTTCTATTATGCTTTCCATGGTAACTCAGCGAGTGTTTGGTTACTTTGCCGCTCATCGAGCGACCAAAACGCTCCTCGGAAAAGTGCAACTTTTTGCGCTTTTTTTTGAAGCGCAAGCATGGTACAATTCGCTTGGTTGTAGAAAAATTATATATTTCAATGTAATATTGAGCATAATATATGTCTTCTGTAGTCTATTGTTTATAATGTTTGGCTTCGATAGGGCGGGAAATTAATAAAATAGAATTATTATAACCTGTAGCCCAAGGATAGTATTCATACCATTTTGAAGAAAACTGGAGCAGATTGATCATCCGTGAGGGAAGCATTGTTCATTTATTTTTTAATTTCAAAACACATATTTGGTATAATCAATCAAATTAAAAGTGTGGCTTACAGAAAATGAAAAACAGTGGATACTAATAGAAACTATGTATAATACTCATTCAACTTATAGGGTGATGACATCATTGTCAACAAGAATGTGCTACAAAATTGGATATGAATAAGAACTTGTAAGGAGGTACTGAAACATCATAATAGCACAAATGAGATTATACTTCAAGCATTTAATATCATGCTAGAATACTTGCTTTGTAATATGGCAATCTCAGCTTCATCTGTAGTGTCCATTATACTAACCTTAATGGGTTATATAAGTAGACGTTGCAATGCATTTTTAAGGTAACAAAAGAGATGCAAGAAATACCGTTGTGATGTTTAGTATAAAGTTTCTGAAAGAAGAAATATTAAGCTTTAATAAGATGAAAGACCTTTGATCTTTCTTCTCCAGTCCACCATTGACAATACAACAGTTAATAGGAATAATTGTAAAAGAAAGAATAAATACGACAATTCGTTTGTTTGGATGTGGTCAGAAATATATAAGTACAATAAATGAATTGTCATAGTATACTTTATAACATGAACTGGAAAGTAACCATTTTGAATTTTTACTTATTTAAAATTTAACAGTATTTGTTTATTATGTTCTAAAGAGTATTCGTTTTCTTTATTCCATTACAAAATACAAGCACTTGTATGGGCGGGAAATAAATGGACTGTACTATTATTCTTTATATTTGGTTCAATGCATAGATTGATTCCGGCAATAAAAATGATGCAAAAAATAAAAAAAATCATATACAAACAGTAAGCAGATAACACTTACCCTCGTTATGACAGTAGATCTTCTTGTCGGTACCGACTAAGGATGAAGATAGGACCACCACGTTAATTCTAAAGTCTGGAATTACACACTTAATTTAAAGGTAAAAATAATTTTTACAACGATCGAGAACATGTACTGTCCACCGCTCAAATCGCTACTCTCAGGGTTTCGCCTAAAATCTAGTTGGCATGCGCCGAACTATGTTTTAACTTGGGGGCAATGCTAAATGCTTCCAAAAATTAATTAAACAATTGCCGTGGGGATTGAACAAGCACAAATATCAAAAAAATTTCATTTCTAGCAAGATCTCATATATTTTTATGGTATAACAATATTATTTTGTTACAGTTACTGAAAGGTCGTCACATGATGGTAAGAGTTGGAGGGGGATGGGATACTCTCGACCATTTCCTCCTACGTCACGATCCATGTCAAGTAAAAGTCGTATCCAGAGAATCTCCAGATCGGCCTACCAGTGCTTCCAAATACTTACATATCCGAGCCAAATACAGGAGTCCACCGCCTAGAGAATCTATTACCCGTTAACAATTATTGCTGTTGCTAAACGTTAAACGTTTACGTTTTCAATTAAAAACTTGTTAAAAACGTGATTCTAGAGATGTACCAAATATTGCTCAACCTTTCCCAAGTTATCCCCTATTTTCCCTAATACTATGTTATACGACTTGGGGCTTTCTTCAGGATTTACAAGTCTATCTGATTTCTACTATTCTGATTTTTCATCCAATTGAACCAATAAACACGAGTTGTTGCTTGAATGTTTTAATTGGGATACGGGGAAACAATAAAAAATATGTATTACTTACCTAGTAATTGCAGACAAAAGTATACCGACAACTTGAACGAGAAAATGTATAGTATTCATGGGCTCATTTTCTATATTTTTCTCTTTACATTTTATCAGATAAATTAAGATCCAGGAAGTAGCGGTAATCTGAAGAGGATTGTGGGTACATTCATCGATATGAGTATACGTGATAATATGTTCGTATTTAGGTTGAATTTGAATAATTAGATATGTGAATATTCGTTTCTCTTAGAAAACCAGCCACATAAGTGAAATTCATCAATCCAATTCCTACCATTATACAATCGTTACACAAATCGTTATATTATTGATTCCACTTTTGTATAATTTTTTATTGTCTTGACCTATTGAAAAAGTAAATATTTTGTCGTCAGGATATCCAAGCGAAAATGAATTATTATTTACAGTTTATGCTCATTACTATTTGTACCTACTGATGTATATCTTTAAATTTTCGAAGAGTATGTTATACTCAGTGATTTATAATGGAATAAATAACAGTATAATATTGGAATTGAAATGACAGTAAAATATTGGCTTAATTTCTTTATTAATCATATTTAAGAATATGAATGATCAAACATCTAAGTATTATGAAAAGAAAGCGAATCACTAGAAACACGTTTTTTACTAACCATGTATGGAATTTGTTTATTTTTTGTTATAATTTTTTGTTATTACTCGCCGTTAATGTGTTAACAGGGTCCACAATGTTCTATCAGAAACAGTGAATATTATTGTTACTTGTCGCCCGTTTGTTTCATTTCGAGGTAAACAAGCAACAAAATCTCTTCTTGTTGATATGTTTGATAACATTGTGGCGCCGTTTAAATATTTCACAAAAACGGGGAAACTTGCCATTTATCTAATAGTTTATATACTTACTATCTAAGATTTTTACTAAAAAAGTTAGCTTGACTGACCTTATATTATCACAATTGATACTACAAAATTTTGCAATAAGCAATGGTGTAATTTTATTGATATCACATTTTTATTATGCCAGTAATAATTATTTAGTAATTTTATGAATATTTAAGTAATCTATAGTGCGTTTTTTTTGTTTAATACCTATTGAAAAATTAAAGGCAAAGATGTTTAAATTTACTTTTGAATCCATTTTTCACATAGTGTTTTTTTTCTAAATTATCTAATAAAATATAACCATAAAAAGGCTAAATTACTCTGATTCTGCAACAATATTGTTTATACAACGCATGTATTTGAAAAGTAGAGATTAGAATTTTCCTGATAATTTTTCAGACGAATTTTTTAATTTACTGTAACGCCTTCTTTAAATTTACCAATTCTCTTTTTCTCTAATGAGATTTTCAATAAAGTTGTTCACATAATCAGTAGAATAATCTTTTCCCTTAACAGTAATTATGAAAATAACAAATCAAATTTTGTAGTACACAGTAATATTAATATCTTCGGTTCTTTCCCCAGAAATAGCAGAGGCTTCCTACGATGACGCAGTTTGTAGGTTATCATTGTGTATGTGTATTTATAATTGATTTTTCTTTATTTTGAGTTTTAATTATTTTATGTTTAAGTTTGTTTCTATTGTATAAACCATTCCTTTTCGATGAGGGTATTATTAATATTTTGTGAGTAGCTACATGGTGCTGTTGAACCTCCTGATTCCTTCGATTCCCAGAATGTGCCCAGTATCATCAAAAATTCAATCTATTTTTTATTTTCCGCTGATTAGTAGGAGTAACATATAGTTGGATACTATGTAGAGCACTAAATCGGTCTATGATTTAATGAAGTTGTTTTCTAGATGTATGCTGCACATCTTTAGAGCTTCAAGAATAACTAATATTGTTGCTGTTTAAATTCAGTGTTGCATGTGCTGCTGAATTTTTTTGCCAAACATTATCTTAGTTTTGGCAGTTGAAATCATTCTTATATCAAAATAAAACTATTTGGATCTCACTAATTGACATTTCAAAGCATACAACTGTGGACTGCCATTGTTTAAAACGTATTAAACAATGGATTAGTTTTTGTGCTGAGAACATGGCTTCAATTTTGATTTTTGTTATTTTGTTGCCAATACTAACATTTTATTACACAAATAACTTTGCAGTATGATGCTTTGCATAAGGTTCATGAGTGCGAAGTAATTACGTGAATCAAAAGGGTTGAATATATTTTGAATATCTTTTCTCTAAGAATGTTGCTATACAAAGTCCTCCCTTATGTATATCATTTCAAACCGAAACATATTTGGTGCTCTACCAGTCCTTGAACCTCAAATTAAATCTAAAAATAATTAATACCCCCCAAGATATTTTTACAGGATATTCAAGAATGTTATTTTGATTTATTTAAACATTTAAATAATAAACTGCATTGTAAATTAAAAGAATATTAAGTTTCGGTTTTTTTCTTCGTTAGTAAGATGTAAGTTTTCACCGATTTCAAATTAAAATATCATGAAAAAAATGTAAAAAATTTTGTGCAAAATACTTTCCCTCCGCTAAATCTAACCACTAACAAAAACGTAATATGAATTTTATTTATTGATTCCAGGTCTAAAAATCGCAGCTTTTATTTCCAGACAACCAAATTACGTTTATAAAACGTCTAGAAAATTTCATAATTATCATGTTATATACACGTCAACAATCATCAACAGATTTAAATTCATCTCAATAATGTTTTTGGAGACCAGTGTATCTGCATTATTTAATTTATTGCAAATACAAGTGCGTTACTTTAAATTCATAACAAATGTCAGAGTTCTGCAATTCCGTTATTTTGTTACATGACATTAAACAAAAAGGGCTTGTGCAGTATTTCCAATAAACGGTATTTTACCTACAATGTATATAATTCTGGGAATATTAAAACTCTGACCGGAGATTACCTATATATTCGCAATATTATTATATGTTCAAATACATGAAAGATGAAAGTAAAAACTGTTAGGAGACATTTTTATATTAATTTATGAAATTCCATCACATCAAATTGTAACATTAATTAAGTAAGTTTAATATATAATTATAACCCTCAAAATAAGTAAAGTAGAAAAACATGTTTATATTCATGACACCATTTAACGTTATAGAGTTGCCAGGGAATTGATTATATAAAATTTACCAAAAAACACAAAAACGATGTACTCATTCTTATAGTTAACAAGACTATTCTTTGCCTTTACGATCGATTTAACAGTATCTAATTTTTCAATATATTGTGTAATTCTCACTACTATATTCATAGCGCACCTGTGATTGACACTTTTCAATATTATTAATACTAGTAAGAGTAAAGTATTTTGCCTACTGTTACTAATTGTAGTGTATAAGCATAATCATTAGGTTAGGAGTTTTATACCAATTTCAATCTCAAGTTCAAATTAGACACTAAGATTAGTTATATTACCAAATATTTGTATTATATTTATACGAAATAAAGTAAGATATCCACATACTTTTTCTCTTTAATTTCTATAGAAGAGATATATTGACAATAACATGGTAGAATTAAGTAGACTTACACAAAGATAACGTCGGCTTAGAGTGTAAACCTGCTAACGCCATATTACATAAATTTACAGGAGAAACAAAAAACATTCTCAAATAAATATAAATTGATTTTAAGAACGGGCTTTGATACAGTTTTATGTTTCTATTCTTTATAAAATGAAATAAAAGAATAGTTACTTAATTCGGTATCTATTTATTTATTAACACTTTTGTCACTTGGCAGGTTTTTGTAACACAAAAGTAACAAAAATATTTTTGTAGTCCATCTATTTATCTTAGTGTTTTGAATGAAACTCAACGTTTCTAGCTAATTCCACAATATAAAGAAAATTGTTGAAAATTCTAAAAAATTGACAATTGTTCCGATAACTGAATATCATCATCAGAATGACAGAAGTTACATTTTATTTCATGCCTACCTGATGATTAGTAGTTATTTTTGGCTAGATCAATAAGAAGTGACCTACCTTGTGATTGACTTAATATATGTTCATAGAAAAAAGAAGAAGATCTGATATTACAAATATTGAAGCTTAGATATTATTAGCCCTATGGTGATATCCTGGATATCATTTTTCCAATTAAGATCAGTATAACTGTGCAATGATATAGAAAACCAAGAAAACTATATCTGCTGATCTTTACAATTATCACTTAAGAAGACAGTTAAATAGTGGAGAACTCCTAAATTTATCTGTTCATTGATGACTTCATATTGTGGATTTCTTAAGTGTCTTCTAATTTCCAAGTCTTCAAGGAAATCCAGTTCTTGTTTCTTATCACAAATATGTACCTAGTACTTCTAGTTCTGTGTTAGGTGACAATGAATGGTTGGTGTCAAGTAGATGTTTTGCGTAATGGGATTTATCTGGTTGTTTTAACCTGTATGCTCGTAAGTATTCACTGTATCGGATTTCAAAATTTCGAAGGGTCTGGCCCAAATAGACAGCATTACATTCTGGACATTTGAGTATATATATATATATATATATATATATATATATATATATATATATATATATATATATATATATATATATATTTATTTAATGTTGGTATTTTTGTTTTACGTTACTTTCTGTTTTAAAAGAAATTATTGTATTCGTTGCTAAAGATACTACCTTTGAAATATTAGAAATATTTCCTGTATACGTGATGGTTTTATAAGTTTTTATTTCTTCAGTTTGTTTAGGAAATATTAGTTGTAATGCCACTTTTTCCTCTTTTTTATTAATTAGCTTATTTATCATATGTAATGGATAACCGTTGGATGTTGCTATTTGTCTAATTGTATTAATCTCTCTATCAAAATTACATTTGTTCATAGGAATTGAAAATTCTCTATGTATCATTGAATTGTATGCCGCTAGCTTATGTGACATTGGGTGATTGGAATTATATGGAATTGTCACATCAGTGTGTGTTGGTTTTCGGTAAATTGCATAATCAAGTACATTATTAACTCTTTGAATTTTGAAATCAAGAAAATTGATTAAGTTATTTTCTTCAACTTCTAATGCAAATTTAATTTTTGGGTGTAAATTATTAATATGGTTGAAAAATATATCTAATTGTCGTTCACTACCTATAAAGCAAGCTAATATGTCATCTACATATCTATACCAAAATAAAACGTTTTTTGAAATATTTCTTTCAAAGATTTTTCTTTCTAAACTGTCCATAAAAATGTTTGCCAAAATAGGTGATATAGGACTTCCCATTGGTAAACCTTCATTTTGATTATATATGTTATTGTCAAAAGTGAAATAATTCTGATTAATACATACATCAAACAAATTGAGTATATATGATATTATTCCTGGATTAATATTTTTATCTTCTAGTAATGTAATTTCCTTACAAGTATTAGACATTCTTTAGGAGGAATTTTAGTGAACATATTAGTAACGTCAAATAAAATAAGTTTAGCGTTATCTTGGAATTTGCATGCTTTTAATTTTTTGATTAGTTCTATTGAATTTCTAATTGAGTATTTAGACTCATATACGTAACTATTGAGTATATTGTTAAGCTTCTTTGCCAATATATTATTAGGAGTATTAACATAAGAAACTACAGGTCTAATTGGATTCGTTATTTTATGTAATTTAACGGTTCCATATAATTGTGGACAATGAGGATTCTTGTTTATTATGGACCTCTTTTTGTAATCACTAAAAAGATAATTTGAATTATTAACAAAATATCACTTACATTATTAGAAAACTTCTTTGTTGGGTCTGCTCTAAGAACTTTTACATCGCTAGATTCTATAAAGTTTTATATTTTTTAATTATAATTTTCAGATGTCAATATGACAGTTGTGTTCCCCTTATCAGATTTTGTAACTGTTAAGTTATTATCTTCTACTTTCTTTTTTATTGCATTTAAAACTGTAATATCATTTTTTGTTTGACGTTTAACTTTTGAAGGTTCAATATTTTTGATTAAATTGGCAATTTTTGATTTCTCATAAAGAAAATTATTTTAATTAGATTTTAAATCTATTTCTGACTCTGTAGCTATAATTTGTTTAATATTATTCGTAGATTTTGGTGGTATGCTGTACATTAAACCTTTATTTGAAAATTCTATTTCACTATATCTGTATAATTAGTGTCTGAAAGGTTTTCAAATCGTGGTGCAAAGTGTGTTGGTATGTAGGTACTTACAGTTTCATGATGTTTAGGGTATTGAATTCTATATGTTGTGTGTGTTCAAGTTTATGTAGCTTTTGTTCTTGCTTCTTAAATTTCTTGTGCTTCATCGTGCTGACACTTTCTCTGATTTTGTCATCTAAACAGTCAAATGCTACTGGATGTAGTTTGAACGTGAGTTCTGAATGTAGAACTTTTATGTAGTTGTCTAAAACACTAATATGAGTAGATTCCACGAAGAGTCGAGACAGTTAATTTCATTAAAAAATCTTTGAGAGAAGATTTGACCCGACTGTACCAGAAGTTACTACAAAAACGTTACAAAGCATCACAAAACATTTGGTTTAACCAAGAATGCCTTAGAAAAAAGGTAATACCAAATTATGTGAATATAAAATGCCATACTAAAACACCACAAGCACAAAAAGCAATAAAATGTGCTCAACGAGTATGGATAAAAGAAGAGAGTGTAAAAAATGGTTTAAAATAAGAGACTCCTTAGACAACTACATAAAAGTTCTACATTCAGAACTCACGTTCAAACTACATCCAGTAGCATTTGACTGTTTAGATGACAAAATCAGAGAAAGTGTCAGCACGATGAAGCACAAGAAATTTAAGAAGCAAGAACAAAAGCTACATAAACTTGAACACACACAACATATAGAATTCAATACCCTAAACATCATGAAACTGTAAGTACCTACATACCAACACACTTTGCACCACGATTTGAAAACCTTTCAGACACTAATTTTATAGATAGTGAAATAGAATTTTTAAATAAAGGTTTAAAGTACAGCATACCACCAAAATTTACGAATAATATTAAACAAATTATAGCTACAGAGTCAGAAATAGCTTTAAAATCTAATTCAAATAATTTTCTTTATGAGAAATTAAAAATTGCCAATTTAATCGAAAATATTGAACCTTCAAAAGGTAAACGTCAAATAAAAAATGACATTACAGTTTTAAATGCAATAAAAAAGAAAGTAGAAGATAATAACCTAACAGTTACAAAATCTGATAAGGGGAACACAACTGTCATATTGACATCTGAAAATTATAATCCAAAAATATATAACTTTATAGAATCTAGCGATGTAAAAGTTCTTAGAGCAGACCCAACAAAGAAGTTTTCTAATAATGTAAGTGATATTTTGTTAATAATTCAAATTATCTTTTTAGTGATTACGAAAAGAGGTCCATGATAAACAAGAATCCTCATTGTCCACAATTATATGGAACCGTTAAATTACATAAAATAACGAAACAAATTCTTCGAATGCCGTCCCCATTTAACGGAGGTTGGCGACCACTCTCTTAAAAGCATCTCTGTCCGTAGCAATATGAAAAAGATCCTCAACGCCCATGTCTGTCCATTCTCGGATATTCCTCAGCCATGATTTCTTCTTTCTCCCAATTCCCTTCTTTCCTTCAACTCTGCCCTGCATAATCACTTGTAACAGAGAGTATTTATCATGTCGTAATACGTGACCGAGATATGCTGTCTTACGTATTTTTATTATTTTTAGTAGTTTTCGTTCACGACCAATTCTATGTAGTATTTCCTCGTTAGTAATTCGGGCTGTCCATGGTACTTTCAGCATACGTCTGTAAATCCACATTTCGAAGGCTTCGATTCTTTTAGTTATTTGTGCCTTTAACGTCCATGTTTCTACACCATATAATAGCTGGGACCAAACATAGCACTCCATAAATCTCAACCGGAGTATTAAATTCAAATTTTTATTGCAAAAAATGGATTTAAATTTTAGAAATGCCGATTTTGCCATTTCAATCCTTACACGGATTTCCTGGTCCTGATTTAGGTCTGAGTTAATGAAAGCACCCAAGTATTTAAACTTTTCTACCCTTTCTATTGCTTGATCGTTTATTATTAATTGATCATTATGTGCGGGTGTTTTAGAGATTATCATGAGTTTTGTTTTTTTTGTGTTAATATCTATTCCCATTTGCTGACATTCCATATTAACAGCATTTACAAGTATCTGCAGGTCCTCCAGACTCTCTGCCAAGATCACCGTGTCGTCAGCGTATCTTATCGTGCTTATTACTTCGCCGCCGATTTTAACCCCTTCGCTTCTTTCCCATAAGGCTTTCTCAAAGATAACCAATTAGACCTGTAGTTTCTTATGTTAATACTCCTAATAATATATTGGCAAAGAAGCTTAGCAATATACTCAATAGTTACGGATATGAGTCTAAATACTCAATTCAAATTACAAGATAACGCTTAACTTATTTCATTTGACGTTACTAATATGTTAACTAAAATTCCTCCTAAAGAATGTCTAATACTTGTAAGAAAATTACTAGAAGATAAAAATATTAATCCAGGAATAATATCAGATATATACACTCAATTTGTTTGATCTCTGTATTAATCAGAATTATTTCACTTTTGACAATAACATATATATTCAAAATGAAGGTTTACCAATGGGAAGCCCTATATCACCTATTTTGGCAAACAGTTTAGAAAGAAAAATCTTTGAAAGTAACATTTCAAAAAACGTTTTATTTTGGTATAGATATGTAGATGACATATTAGCTTGTTTTATAGGTAGTGAACGACAATTAGATATATTTTTCAACCACATTAATAATTTACACCCAAAAATTAAATATACATTAGAAGTTGAAGAAAATAACTCAATCAATTTTCTTGATTTGATAATTCAAAGAGTTAATAATGTACTTGATTATGCAATTTACCGAAATCCAACACACACTGATGTGACAATTCCATATAATTCCAATCACCCAATGTCACATAAGCTAGCGGCATACAATTCAATGATACATAGAGCATTTTCAGTTCCTATGAACAAATGTAATTTTGATAGAGAGATTAATACAATTAGACAAATAGCAACATCCAACGGTTATCCATTACATATGATAAATAAGCTAATTAATAAAACAGAGGAAAAAGAGGCATTACAACTAATATTTCCTAAACAAACTAAAGAAATAAAAACTTATAAAACCATCACATATACAGGGAATATTTCTAATAATATTTCAAAGATACTCTCTTTAGCAACGAATACAACAATTTCTTTTAAAACAGAAAGTAACGTAAGTACAAAATTGTTAAATGTTAAAACAAAAATACGAACATTAAATAAATCAGGTATATATATATATATATATATATATACTCAAATGTCTAGAATGTAATGATGTCTATTTGGGTCAGACCCTTAGAAATTTTGAAATCCGATAAAGTGAGCACTTACGAGCATACAGATTAAAACAACCAGATAAATCCCATTACGCAAAACATCTACTTGACACCAACCATTCATTGACACCTAACACAGAACTAGAAGTACTACATATTTGTGATAAGAAACAAGAACTGGATTTCCTTGAAGAGTTGGAAATTAGAAGACACTTAAGAAATCCACAATATGAAGTCGTCAATGAACAGATAAATCTAGGGAGTTCTCCACTATTAAACTGTCTTCTTAAGTGATAATTGTAAAGATCAGCAGATATAGTTTTCCTGGTTTTCTATATCATTGCACAGTTATACTGATCTTAATTGGAAAAATGATATCCAGGATATCACCATAGGGCTAATAATATCTAAGCTTCAATATTTGTAATATCACATCTTCTTCTTTTATCTATTAACATATATTAAGTCAATCACAAGGTAGGTCACTTCTTGGTCTAGCCAAAAATAACTACTAATCATGAGGTAGGCATCAAATAAAATGTAACTTCTGTCATTCTGACGATGATATCTGATTTCGAAGCGAATCAATAGGCAAGGCCGGTGATTTTCTTTGCGGTAGTATTTTCCACTCAACGGTGGATCTCAGTTGGTTTTTCCGATTCATTTTGTAGTAAAACCTTATTTTCATTTAAACTAACCCAAATACTTGCAAACTCTTCAGACTTTAAGCCTCCTTCGGTTTCGTTCCATAAATAACAATAGACATTTTTGTTCTTCAAATTATAAAATGCAAGATTGTGTACATGGAATTTCGTTCTATAGTATAAACTACTAATTTTTTATTTGGGTGACATGAGAACTACCTGCAAATCAACTGTAAAAACCAAACTTTCTTCAGCTTTGTCTTTTTCTTTCTCTGCTCGGGCTTCTTCTTTCTTTCTTTGATATTCTAAGTAGTCTTCTTGACACTTATTGCCAACTTTAAAGAAAGCACATATCTCACATTGATATTTTTTAGGATAGTACAATCCGAGATTTTGGACATCAAATTATTCATAAAACTTGCAGATGGACAAAGTATGCATGTTGCGTGTCTAACACCAATCGTTCACATAAAAATCGTATAGGGATCGTTTTGAACGCCACTCGGGCAACAAATAATTTTTGTGTGTACCAGCACGACAGTAGTGCGATTCTAAAAAGCTTCTAAGCTCCTGACGTTCTAATTCAAAAGGCTTAGAGGTGGAATTTTTAGTTTTAAGCAAATCCGACTTTTTGTTACTCCTTTCAGACTTGACAAGAACATAGTATAATTAAGAAATCTCAAACTGGAATAATCAAATTACAACTTCAAATTTATATGGATTTTCGTATAGTTATATAACGATGTAATTAGTGTTTTAATTGAAACTCACGGTTTCTAGTTAATTAAACAATATAATAAAAGTTATTGAAAATACTAAAAAATTGACAATTGTTTCGATAATATTATCGAAACAATTGCCAATTTTTTAGTATTTTCAATAACTTTTATTATATTGTGGAATTAACTAGAAACCGTGAATTTCAGTTAAAACACTAATATGAGCAGATTCCACGAAGTAAGGGTCGAGACAGTTAATTTCATTAACGATGTAATTGCTTTATTGTCATAAAAAATAATTAAAAAAATAAGAAAAGTAGATCAGAATATACTAATATTTAAAAGAAATGAATAACTAAAAAAGCATACAACTGTTTTGTTTTTATCTTTGGAAAAGACAACTTGACTATGTTATAACTATGTTATTGCTAGATACTGCAGCAAATGTATTCGTTCAAGTTATAGAATCTAACAATAAAACTAGTTTGTATTTTAAATTTTTTAGAAATTCATTCAATGCACATTAGGGTGGGTCAAAAAATTGTTTTTAGTATCAGTGAATTCTAATAGCGATAAAATTTTATGGCAACTGGATATCATTATCCACCCCCGGAATAACATCTAAGATTCGAAAAATCAAGAAAAACAGCGTACTCATAAAAAATTGTTACAAACAAATTTCGTTGTAGACGTCAATTTTAATAGCGATTAAACGATGTTCCGAGTCATTTTATAACTTTTTGTCGTCAAATATTATAACAATTGAATCTCAATATCTGCCTATGGAGTCACTTTCAATATTCATAAGACTGAGAAAAATATTGTTAAAATGGGAGCTTTTGAACAATTAATTTATACTGTTTTTACCGCTATAAAATTTTCCCAAATACAAAACAGATATATTGTTCACAACTGTACTGAAATCAACTGCCCCTCTCAATCTTTCACCGTCGTCTCCAACGGCAGTTGCGTGCTTCACTCCCGCTCAGATCTTTGACTGTATCTGTATGTACATCAGGTTGGCAAATTAATTGTGGCAGTCGGAGATTTGGCAACGTCCGATGCGCCGTAGCAAAGACGTATGCGGATTGCAAGAGCTCATTTCGCTGGCAGAATTCATAAGCTTCGTTTCGACAGTACACATTTCATAGAAAAGTGTGATTACCGGGGTTGTGCAATACTAACTTGTTATGGTGACTCCATTAAGTAAAGTTGTTCAAAAAAAGTTGAGTGAGCAGTGTCGTGAAATAATTATGAACGTTTTAAATTTCATAACCGAAGAGGCAAACTATGGCAAGTCAACAATTCCATTAACCCCAGCAAACATGAATGAGCGGTAGATAGACGGGCCATATAGCTGTTAACTGCGGTTAGATGTCGGCAGCGGCACAGCGATGTCGGTAAATAGTTGGAATGATATCAGTTTTGCCGCCTTGGCTGAACATACTCATATTTATGGTGGATGTTTGTAATTTAGCCACAAATTACCCGTTGAAAATTTGCGATAGTCGCGCCGATGTCGTTTTGACACAGTATGCATGCCGGCATGCGACCTGTGGTGAAAATAAAACATTGGCATTACTGAATATCACCTTGACAGTTGGCACTACTGCTTATTTGCTAGACGTTGTGTTGAACACGTGTTGAAAATCAACCTAATCTAGTTGTGTTGTGGTAATTAATAATTAATCACTGTAGCGACAATTTTATTAGATTTGTGTGTTGTATCCAATCTATTCGGAGCAAAGGCACGAGCAGATATGTACGGAAACACGGAAACGTAAGTACATACATCATTTGTTGCATCATATACCATCATAATATATGTTTTCTCTAGAAAACACCTGCATAATATCTCAAAGAGCATTCGTCAAAAACAGCGTCTTGCGAAAAATGCTGTTAAGGATATAGTCTCCACTGTAGAGGCTGAGGTTATAATAGACAATATATCTCGTAGAAGTAATAATCTTTGTGTTGATAGTGAGCCCGGACCCAGTAAAGCTATTGGCGAACATATTTTTTTATATTTATATATACTTTTTATATGGAATATTTTTTAATTTTTCATTATATTTCTTTGTTTTAGTCATCATGTTTCATTGTTAAACCTATAAGTATATATATATATATATATATATATATATATATATATATATATATATATATATATATATATATATATATATAACAAAGAAGATGTAGGAATATCGCGTGATATGTTAACAACAACAACAAAGAGATTCATGGGTAATT
The DNA here is from genome assembly GCA_963921935.1 of Galeruca laticollis. Classification (NCBI taxonomy): domain Eukaryota; kingdom Metazoa; phylum Arthropoda; class Insecta; order Coleoptera; family Chrysomelidae; genus Galeruca; species Galeruca laticollis. Next base: position 66,328,643 of record OY998183.1, read on the forward strand.
CACGCAAAGTAAAGGGCTACTGAAATAGAGTGGTAACCGTGGACATGCATGTTTCTGGCTCATTTTGCCTCATCAGCACGGCATAACCAAATAATGATGTGAAATTTGGGAGCAAAGATGTTAATCGAAACATGGGAAAACACAAAATAACGGATTTCAGCAGGGAAACCAAACGCTTTACTTTGCGTGAATTACCCATGAATTTCTTTGTTGTTGTTGTTAACATATCACGCGATATTCCTACATCTTCTTTGTTATTTACTATGGGTCGGAAGGTTCATGGCGGGGGGGCTATATGCGCCTCCGTGTCGATGTTGGTTGATGTTCTGAAAACTCGGGATCTTCCCATTGAAGACACAAATGAGCGTTTGGTTTCCCTGCTGAAATCCGTTATTTTGTGTTTTCCCATGTTTCGATTAACATCTTTGCTCCCAAATTCCACATCATTATTTGGTTATGCCGTGCTGATGAGGCAAAATGAGCCAGAAACATGCATGTCCACGGTTACCACTCTATTTCAGTAGCCCTTTACTTTGCGTGAATTACCCATGAATCTCTTTGTTGTTGTTATTAACATATCACGCGATATTCCTACATCTTCTTTGTTATTTACTATGGGTCGGAAGGTTCATGGCGGGGGGGCTATATGCGCCTCCGTGTCGATGTTGGTTGATGTCCTGAAAACTCGGGATCTTCCAATTGAAGACACAAATGAGCGTTTGGTTTCCCTGCTGAAATCCGTTATTTTGTGTTTTCCCATGTTTCGATTAACATCTTTGCTCCCAAATTTCACATCATTATTTGGTTATGCCGTGCTGATGAGGCAAAATGAGCCAGAAACATGCATGTCCACGGTTACCACTCTATTTCAGTAGCCCTTTACTTTGCGTGAATTACCCATGAATCTCTTTGTTATATATATATATATATATATATATATATATATATATATATATATATATATATATATATATATATATATATATATTGTTGTAAATAGAACATATACAGAATCCTGATAAAGGATATAAAATTAAAATTTTGTCAATAAAAATAATTTTTAAAAATGAGGTATCAAAATAATAAAATACCTCGTATAACAATATAACTAAGTACGACCAATGGTTATAATCAAAAAGATTAGTAAATAAATATAAAAAGAAATCATAAACAAACATCAGAAAAACAGTTGTAAAAATTAATTCTTCAACTTAATAAAAACAACCTTAGACAGAACCTCACAAGTAAACGCAGATCAAGAAATAATATAACGCTGCATGGAATCTTAGACACCCAGAGCATCTGTTTATATTTGAAAAATAAATAGAAACTTCTAACAAATGTAACTAAAACTATAATGATTAAACAATAAAAAGACATTTAGAAGTAATAAAATATATAGAATAAGATATTTAGTTAATGATTGATCATAAAAGTAGGTATGGGAAATATTATAATAAGTAGAAATCTGTAATATGGGCAAGGTCAAATTTTATACCAAAATAAAACAGTTGAGACAAATTATACCAACATAAATTATTTTGAATGTGAAAAACAATAATGAAATAAATGATTACCGACATAGTTTATGTATATAGGTGTAATAATATCAAACATAATGAGAAATGAATTGTATATATGTATAATAAGTAAATATGTAGATTGTAGAAAACGTAGAATTAATGAAATTGCATTGACCAATCAAAAGAGCGCAAATAAACAGTGATATGGAAAAAGACAATAATAATAAGGTGTGAGTGAATAAGTCAATGACAATAAGTATATTAGGTATAAAAAACTATAGTTTGCAATAAGTTTAAGTCAGAAAAACAATAAAAACAACAATAAACAAAGTGACAGGTGTAATTTTCAATCGAACTTTCGAGAACAAAAACCACTTCCGGTGACGGACGATAAAAAGGGTTATGTTCGATGTAAAATGCGGGAAATTGGTAGTTGAGAGTCAGTGGTCAGATAGGTAACACTAATAAAGTTATCCTAGTTTTATTTAATGTAACAAATTTATAATTAGTCAAAGGAAAAGTATATAAATTAACATAAAATCTAATCAATTTTAAAATAAATCAAGTGTAACAAACGTTTGTGAGACTACAAGTAGCAGAGGAAGAAAATTATCACCCAGATAATGAAAAGCAAAGGTATTCAACATCAAAGGCGGGAAGATATATGGGAAGCGTCTCCTCCGATGTAGCATCATTTCAAGAAAAAGGAACAAAAGGTCGGTTGTGTGTTTATTAAATATATTTGGTACCAAATAAATGAAACTTTCAAACAAGAACGTATAAATAATAATTTTAAAATAATAATTTCAAGTGATATAAAAATTTTAAGAGCTCATATACCTGGTTTGAAGTTCTGTTATCTTTACATGAATATAATATACCAGAGAAAAGTAATATTAAAACTTACCATTATAAAGTGTAGATAAATGTATAATTTCTCTCATGTCGAACTTCACCAAAAATATATATAAAAATTTCCACTAGTAACAGACCACAACTAATTCCAGTTTATATCAATACACAATTATTACCATACAGTAAAATAATATTTAAAACGTAGATTTTGAATCGATAAAATATCAAATATGTTTCCAAGTTCACGTCCCGAAGAAAACTAAAATTTAACATTTTAAAATCATTTCATAAATCCTCTTAGTTAAAAGAAAAGGAAACACTTCAAAAGTTTTTTTTTTGTTTAACATAGAAGCAAAGTTAGAAAGAGCAGGTGTTTGCAAATTTCTAAGAATTTCAACGCTCACAAGATTTCGACCAAGTTATGCAAATGAGCCAGAAAAAAGTCGTGGTTAAAAGAAAGGTATAATTTTTTTTGGAATATAAAGAAAGTCATATTCAAAGTGGAAATTTAGATATATATAAAATAACTCATTATTTATGTATAACGTAAGAATTGGTAGAACAAAAAGGTTAATCATTTATTTATTAATAAAGAGTTTCATCAGTCTAACTGTATAATAAGCTGTAACAAATAGTTTGTATATGAATCATTTTTTTTATATGTGTTTTCAAAAGTTTTATTTTCACAAAAATTTTTTTATCAGTCACATAAATATATCACATTAATAAGCAAGGTTGATTTAATTATCATAATATGCCCAGAACCCTACTGATTTTAAGAGTCGTAAACGAATAAGAGCAGCCGAGGTAAGAAAACATAAGAATTAAATAAACTACATGTTCATAAATAGCATAATAAATAAAAGGAAGCATTGAATAAAAAATATGTAATTTGGCGAACCCAACAATAGTATAAAAGGTTTAAAATTTGCAATAAATATAATATCATTTCATATTCACATATCCATATATTCAAATCATACATTGATATATATTAATATTTAAAGTCCAATCATATTCAACTTGTATAAAGTATATTAATAAATATAGAGTACAAAAAAAAATCAAATCATTACACACATATTTAACTGTACCACAACGTAAAAGACATATATATATATATAGAACGTAAAGGTAAAAGTTAAATCACATATAATTGCTCAACCCAAAAAGTGGGGCATTTTTTAAAATAAAGTATTCAGTTCCTAAATAACTGCAACCCCAAACGTGGGGCAATTAAAATAAAGCATCAAACATAAATAACTGTCTCCGCAACGTGGGGCAATTGGGCAATTAGGCAATTAAAAATTTACAATTACAATTAGAAAATTAGAGCATTAAAGAATTAAGGAATTAGTTAGAGAAAATAATATTGAATAAATTTATAAAATAATATATAATTAAAATGGAGAAGAAAATGACGTTAAGAGATGGCAAACAAGTTGGAATAGAAGATGGATTTGATCAGGAGACTGATGGAAGAGAACTTGGAATGGGTGATTTCCAAGTACATTACTTGATACAAGGAAGAGAGAATCAAGAAAATGAGGAAGAGACTGACGGAAGTGAAAAAATGGAATCAATTGAAGAAATTGAAACAATCACAATGAGAGAAGAAAAGAATCAAGGAATGGTATCTGGAAAAAAGGATGAACAAAATATGATGATGGAAATTTTGCAAACTATGAAAAAAATGGAAACAAGTAATCAAAGTATGAGAGAGGAAATAAAAACAAGCAATCAAAGTATGAGAGAGGAAATAAAAACAAGCAATCAAAGTATGAGAGAGGAAATAAAAACAAGCAATCAAAGTATGAGAGAGGAAATAAAAACAAGCAATCAAAGTATGAGAGAGGAAATAAAAACAAGTAATCAAAGAATAGAGGAGAAAATAGAGAATATAAGAAAACAATTAGATGAATCTAAAAAATACACAGAAGAAAGAATCCAAGCAACAAAACAAGAAATTAGAGATGAAATGATAGGAAGAATAATGGAATTAGAAGAAGTACAATCAACGAAAATACAAAATTTAAAGAAGAATGAAAATGATTTAAAAATTGAAATTGAAGAAAACACAAAGAAAATGAAAGGAAATAGTGAAAAAATCACCAAATTAGACAGAGAAATTATGAAGACAAATAAAAATATACAAAGCATAGAGGATGATATAACGAAGGAAATACAAATGAATTTTAAGATAGCAGACGAAGAAAACAACAAGATAAAAGGGGAATTAACATTGGAGATGAAAAATATTCAAGGAAAAATGGAACAAATAGAAAGAAAAGGAGGAAATATGGAATATATAGGGGGAATAAGAACTATTTATGGATCAGCCAATCAAAAATTCGATGGAAACATTAAGAAATTACATCCAAAAATATTCATAAGAATTTTAAAAAATAGAGTAAGAGGGATGAATAATATTGAGGACATAAAGGAGGTGATTAGAGACCATTTAGAAAATCATGCATTAATATGGTTTGCTGCAAGGGAAAAGGACATAACAAAATTTAATGAATTTGAGACAGCATTTTTACAGTACTTTTGGGGTGAAAATGCACAATCAGCTGTGAGGGAACAATTGTATTTTGGCAAATTTTCTGAAAACAGAAGCCACAGCTTGAATAACTATGCAATTCATATGCATGCAATGACGCAATATTTAGAACCACCAATCCCTGAAGAAAAAATTGTCATGTTCATAGCAAGACATTTTAAGGCAGAACTAGCGGAAACCATTGCGGTACAAAACATAAGAAAACTAGACCAATTATCGATGTATCTACAAAGAGTAGAAAGAAATTTGACGAGACAAGATACTGCTCAACAAAATCGAAGAATAAATAATGACAATAACACAAATAACCCAAGAAATACAAATACTAATAGCAACAATCAAAACAATAATTGGAACAATAACAGATTTAATTACAATCGAAATAATGATAATAATAGACCATATAATAATAACAATAATTATAACAATAGAAATACAAATTATAGAAACAATAATTATAATAGTAAGAACAGAAATAACAATTTTAATAATAATAGAAACAGAAATAGTAACGACTCATACAGACCAAACAACTATCATGACAGAAACAATAGACCATACAGAAGAAACTCAGAAGGAGATGGAGAAAGGAGAAATACAGACTACGAAACTAGAAGAGTTAATTATCAGAGAATTGATCCGAATAGAAGAAGTAGATCAGAAGAAAGAGGGGAAAGAATTATAAATGAAAATAATGCAAGAACAGAGACGACACCAATACATAGACAAGACACAGGACGAACAACAGACATAAATGATAATCAAAATTTTTAAATATGCACACATCAAATAAACAAAATCTATATATCTGTACTTATGAAAATCCAAATGAATTCATAAATTTGAATGAAAATATAAATACAGATGGGAATAATGGTTTGATAATAATAAATGGATTAGTTAAAAATTTAGAAGCTAAAATAATTATTGATACTGGATCAGAAGCATCAATAATCAATCAAAAGTTTGTTGATAGATTAAATATTCAAATGAATAATATTATTAAAATTCCAAAAATTAATTTAATTGGTGCTAATTGCAAGAAATTATGTGAAATCAATAGATCAATGAACATAAATGTGAATATTGGGGGAAAGGAATTCAATTTACAAGTATTAATAGCTCCAAATATTGAAACTGAAATAATAATAGGATGTGATGAATTAGAAAAACATAAAACTATAATAAATTTAGAAGAAAGAAAATTAAGAATGGATGGAACGTGGATTAACTTTGAAATAATAGTATTAAAGGAAGAAGTAAGAAGAGTTAGTAATATGTACAAGGAAAAAGGAGATAATGAATATGAGTATGAAGAAGAAGAAGAAAAAGAAATTATAATTGATTGTCCTGATGATAGGAAAGAAGAAATAATAAATTTAATGAATAAATATAATAATTTATTTTCAAAGGAGAATAGAATTGCGAAAGATTATGTACATGAAATAGAAGTGAATGAAGATATTAAAAATTTCAAAGCAAAAACATATCCCATCCCTTATAAACATAAAGATCAAGTAAGAAAATGTATAAAAGAACTCTTAGAAAATAAAATAATAGAAAGAAGTAATTCACAATACATAAATCCTATTGTTGTAGTAGTTAAGAAAAATGGAGTGAATAGCTATGTTTTAAAAGATCCTATCAGTAATAGAACGAGAGGAGTATTTCATATCAGTAATTTATATAGATTTTATAATTAAATTATGACAAATACTAACAGACATTAACTGACAATATAATAGACATTATTAATACTAAAGAATTGATGATAACAGACTTGATAATTAAAATCAAACTAAAGAGATGAAGGACACACACAAATTTCAAAGTATCCAAAATTTTAACTATCACAATGATCATAATCCCAAAAATTAGAAAGTCAAATGATAAATGAAATTTCAAATTTATTATAGTGCATGTAGAAGAAGGGTTATTATAAGATTGTATAATAATTTAATTATGAGGATAGGAAGAAAGAATAAGATGGAAAAGTATATAAAATATATTAATTAAAAATGATGAATATTATTAATGAGACATGAAATGAAGAAGTGAATATGAAATAATATTGATGAAAGATGAATAATATGAAAAGATATAAAAGTAAGACAGATCATAATTAAGATATTGAAATAGGATTATAAATAACAAAAATAATAAAGAAAAATACTGTGATAAATAATTAAATGGATAAAATTTGGTTTTCTCATTTCATTTATATTTAAAATAAATCAAGAAAACAAATTTTGGGAGTGTTGTTGTAAATAGAACATATACAGAATCCTGATAAAGGATATAAAATTAAAATTTTGTCAATAAAAATAATTTTTAAAAATGAGGTATCAAAATAATAAAATACCTCGTATAACAATATAACTAAGTACGACCAATGGTTATAATCAAAAAGATAGTAAATAAATATAAAAAGAAATCATAAACAAACATCAGAAAAACAGTTGTAAAAATTAATTCTTCAACTTAATAAAAACAACCTTAGACAGAACCTCACAAGTAAACGCAGATCAAGAAATAATATAACGCTGCATGGAATCTTAGACACCCAGAGCATCTGTTTATATTTGAAAAATAAATAGAAACTTCTAACAAATGTAACTAAAACTATAATGATTAAACAATAAAAAGACATTTAGAAGTAATAAAATATATAGAATAAGATATTTAGTTAATGATTGATCATAAAAGTAGGTATGGGAAATATTATAATAAGTAGAAATCTGTAATATGGGCAAGGTCAAATTTTATACCAAAATAAAACAGTTGAGACAAATTATACCAACATAAATTATTTTGAATGTGAAAAACAATAATGAAATAAATGATTACCGACATAGTTTATGTATATAGGTGTAATAATATCAAACATAATGAGAAATGAATTGTATATATGTATAATAAGTAAATATGTAGATTGTAGAAAACGTAGAATTAATGAAATTGCATTGACCAATCAAAAGAGCGCAAATAAACAGTGATATGGAAAAAGACAATAATAATAAGGTGTGAGTGAATAAGTCAATGACAATAAGTATATTAGGTATAAAAAACTATAGTTTGCAATAAGTTTAAGTCAGAAAAACAATAAAAACAACAATAAACAAAGTGACAGGTGAAATTTTCAATCGAACTTTCGAGAACAAAAACCACTTCCGGTGACGGACGATAAAAAGGGTTATGTTCGATGTAAAATGCGGGAAATTGGTAGTTGAGAGTCAGTGGTCAGATAGGTAACACTAATAAAGTTATCCTAGTTTTATTTAATGTAACAAATTTATAATTAGTCAAAGGAAAAGTATATAAATTAACATAAAATCTAATCAATTTTAAAATAAATCAAGTGTAACAAACGTTTGTGAGACTACAAGTAGCAGAGGAAGAAAATTATCACCCAGATAATGAAAAGCAAAGGTATTCAACATCAAAGGCGGGAAGATATATGGGAAGCGTCTCCTCCGATGTAGCATCATTTCAAGAAAAAGGAACAAAAGGTCGGTTGTGTGTTTATTAAATATATTTGGTACCAAATAAATGAAACTTTCAAACAAGAACGTATAAATAATAATTTTAAAATAATAATTTCAAGTGATATAAAAATTTTAAGAGCTCATATACCTGGTTTAAAGTTCTGTTATCTTTACATGAATATAATATACCAGAGAAAAGTAATATTAAAACTTACCATTATAAAGTGTAGATAAATGTATAATTTCTCTCATGTCGAACTTCACCAAAAATATATATAAAAATTTCCACTAGTAACAGACCACAACTAATTCCAGTTTATATCAATACACAATTATTACCATACAGTAAAATAATATTTAAAACGTAGATTTTGAATCGATAAAATATCAAATATGTTTCCAAGTTCACGTCCCGAAGAAAACTAAAATTTAACATTTTAAAATCATTTCATAAATCCTCTTAGTTAAAAGAAAAGGAAACACTTTAAAAGTTTTTTTTTGTTTAACATAGAAGCAAAGTTAGAAAGAGCAGGTGTTTGCAAATTTCTAAGAATTTCAACGCTCACAAGATTTCGACCAAGTTATGCAAATGAGCCAGAAAAAAGTCGTGGTTAAAAGAAAGGTATAATTTTTTTTGGAATATAAAGAAAGTCATATTCAAAGTGGAAATTTAGATATATATAAAATAACTCATTATTTATGTATAACGTAAGAATTGGTAGAACAAAAAGGTTAATCATTTATTTATTAATAAAGAGTTTCATCAGTCTAACTGTATAATAAGCTGTAACAAATAGTTTGTATATGAATCATTTTTTTTATATGTGTTTTCAAAAGTTTTATTTTCACAAAATTTTTTTTATCAGTCACATAAATATATCACATTAATAAGCAAGGTTGATTTTATTATCATAATATGCCCAGAACCCTACTGATTTTAAGAGTCGTAAACGAATAAGAGCAGCCGAGGTAAGAAAACATAAGAATTAAATAAACTACATGTTCATAAATAGCATAATAAATAAAAGGAAGCATTGAATAAAAAATATGTAATTTGGCGAACCCAACAATAGTATAAAAGGTTTAAAATTTGCAATAAATATAATATCATTTCATATTCACATATCCATATATTCAAATCATACATTGATATATATTAATATTTAAAGTCCAATCATATTCAACTTGTATAAAGTATATTAATAAATATAGAGTACAAAAAAAAATCAAATCATTACACACATATTTAACTGTACCACAACGTAAAAGACATATATATAGAACGTAAAGGTAAAAGTTAAATCACATATAATTGCTCAACCCAAAAAGTGGGGCATTATTTAAAATAAAGTATTCAATTCCTAAATAACTGCAACCCCAAACGTGGGGCAATTAAAATAAAGCATCAAACAGAAATAACATATATATATATATATATATATATATATATATATATATATATATATATATATATAGCCTGTAGATTTGCATAAATCATTGATTAAGCTCCAACAGTGGGATATGGCGGCGGTTGATTAGTAGGATACCCGCAATCGCGCCATAATCTGTACAATGCAATATCAGTTCACCCTAACTTAGTCAATCCGCTAAAGTCCCGCTATGTAACGAAGCGGGTGGTAGTCTGGAGGCCTATTGATGGCCGTCGCGACACGGGCTAGCCGGGCCGGCGACGTATCATGATTGTGGCCCACTTATGTTGTCCGTCGGTTGTTTTTAAAGTGCCTCTAGAGGCCCACGTGTAACATGTTTGCTGGGACAAAGGTAAATTTTAATTATTACAATAAAAATTTCAAACCAAAGTAAATATTTAACAAATTTACATTCGATACTAAATTTTTTAAATCGATTTTCGTACCTAAAATATTTATTGGTTAAACGATTTAAAAAAGTTACATTAGGGTGAGACAAAGTATTTTATGCACTCATGTGTCAATTTTATGCACTCATGTGTCAATTGTATGCACCGTTATGTCGTCATGACAAACAAATCGACGCCATTTTTAGTCCATTTAGAGCAACCTAAACGAGACATTTTTTGGTTTTTGCATGCCTGCGGCGCATGCAACAATTTTTCCATTCGTGAAAAAAAGCACCACTTTATGCACTTGTTGCATAAATAACTATTTTGTTTATGTCAAGAGGCGTATATAAAAGGGCACATGATTATTTTGTGTAAGATGCCTATTTAAATGTAATAGGTTTTTTAGCTTATAATTATTATACTTATTTCATACCTATCTCTATTACGTTTCGGTTTTATTATTTATTTTGAACCATCTTCCGATTTCAGTTAAAATTGCAGTTTGGTCATATTATAATATGTTTGAACTAAAATTTAATATCGTTTAAAATAACTAATGAACTGAAACGTAATATAGTATTTTCGAATTTAATGCTTCTTTTAAATGGCCGAAAACCACGACAAAATTTTTTATTTCAAAGACCGGTCACTGAAAACAAATTTAACTATTGTCTCATTTTATTTGTATAAAAATACACATGAGTAAAACTTTTAATACAACATTTATATCGACTTATTTTATTGTCAGGTCATTGAACGAGTTTCTGCTACTACGAAAGTTATCCCCTATTAAAAAAGAAGCTGTGGCAGGAAGTAATGCTGGCACTGATGTGCCTACTTAAAAACAAAGAACGTCCAGTATCCATATGGATCAATTCGACAAAACTGTGCTAAGAAGGTGCATAATAAATTATCACATATCCGAGAAAAAAGTACCCACGTTAAGAAATGTACACCAAACCTTTGCTGATAGTTATGGCTTCGCAGGAAGTCGCGAATCTGTGCGGAAACAAATACATTCTTTGTGTTTTCGTTGGACCAACATGAAAAACAACAGAAGTTTGTTAATGGAACGTCACGAAATCATACATTCATTCATGTCACACGCACCTTAAAGGATGGAGCGACAAGAGTAACGAAGGATTAAGAAAACCCGTTTCAAAAGGTAATAGGCTCATCAATGTGCAGGCAGGAAGTGAAAATAGTTTTGTGCCTAATGCTGGTATTATGTGGGACTCCCAGTCAAAAACAGGAGATTATCATAATGAAATGGCGTACGAAAATTATGAGAAGTGGGTACAAGAAAAACTTATTTCCAAACCTACCAAAAAACGCCCCATATCACATTATTCTAAATGAAAAATTACTTACGACTGCTGGGACTAAACAACAATTAAAAAAACGTTCTGAAAGAAACATATATTACAGTGAATAAATGTTAAAACCGGATCTTTATAACGTTGCAAAAACGTACAAACCGCAATATAAAATTGATGGATTGCAAGTTTTAAGGCTACACCCTTATCACCCGGACTTAAATCCAATCGAAAGTGTTTGGGCGGCACTTAAAGAATATGTGGCGAAACGAAATGTTACCTTCAATTGAAGAATTTTGTAATAAATTTGTTTGACACATTTTCTGCAAATGATTGGAAAGTTAGATGTGACCATGTTAAAAAGATTGAAGATGAATTTATGTACAATGAACCACTATTAGATACTGTTGTAGATAATAGTATTATTAATTTGGCCGAAGACGGAGATAGCGAGGATGATGAAGTTGATATACAAAGTGATTTTGATGAATCATTTGTAGATGTACATCATTATTTCACTGTTGATGATCCCTGTACATCTAAAGCATATTTTTCATTATAGTGTTTGTTTTTAGGTGGTATGACTGAATACATTAAACGCAACAAATGTAAAAATGTAAATAGGTGTTATAAAATTGTAGATATTAGAGATGAATGCCACTAATATAATATGTGTAGCACATTTGTACATAGTTCTAAATAAACAATAATTGGCGGCACCCAGAACCAAAATTTTTTTGTTTTGCCAGTCCTAACTCTGTAAAAAGTGTGAAGGGATGTTCTAATTTCATAGTAAAAATTTGCAAAAAACCCAAAAATGTACATATGAAAGTAGAAATATCTACGAGAAAAATGCTTTAATATTTTAATTTTATATTATTAGTATACTTATTAGACCACATCTAAAGGCGATTTTCCCAATTTGTGTTTCAAATTTTATGTATAAACCCGAATTTTTACATTATTATCTACTACATATTATTAAGAATAACAATTTTAGAAAGCTTAACAGGTAGGTACATCATTAACTATTACTAGGAACAGAAAAATTGTTGGCCATTGTTAAATTTAGAAAGTCATTTAACAATCCTTATCAGATTGTACGCTTTATCTACAAAATCTACCTGACTTCCAATTTATATACAAATAAACCCCAATGACGAATATTATGAAGGGACCACTTAAAAGACATTAATTTGAAGTAAAGGTGAAAGTATATATCTCTTGGAATCTATTTATTATTCACATAAAATAATAAAGGGTAATTATAGAATTCGCCGTCTGGTTTTTGCAGCAATAAGTAATTATGTCTGTACAAAAAAACCAATTTTCGTAGAAATATCTAATGGTTTTTATTTCCTTATTCATTTAATTAATAATAAAGGACACATTAATGTTATTTTGTTTTGTAAACTCGATTTTAAATAGCATTATACATGTGCCACAATTTATTATTTTTAAATCCAAATTCAAAATATTGTGTTACCCCCGTACGTATTAGCAGCCTCACAACCTTTAAAACTTTACATGCGGAATCTACGTCGCTTGCTCTTTCCGGTAACTGCGTGTACAACGTTATCAAGTTGTATGGCTTTCTCGCGCATCGTCAACTGCCAAAATTAATTTGCCAACCTGTATTTGTTTACGTTGTCAATAAATTAAATATGGAACGAACTCGCAAAGCATTAGAAAGTCCGTTGTTTGGTGGAATCGGTGAAAGTAAAGACAATATGCTTCCCACTTACGAAGAAGTGATGAAGTTTTATTACTGGACAAGATATCAGTTAAAATCGAAGGCAGGTACTAAAAAACTTTTCCTGAAATTGCAGATATTGTGTCAACAAAAATTAGGGAAATATGGGCAAAAACAAATATTCCCATTGTTTCGAATACAAGAATAACACAAATATTAAAGACATATCACTCAAAATGTCAAAAAATACTTAAATCACATCCTAATATACCAAAAAAGTAGTTAGAGGACATTTGTCGCAGTGGTAAAATGCTCAAAACGAGGTGTTTTGAGAAAGCTACTGTGCTAGTGAAACGCGCCAACCAGTTTAAATTGAACAATAGTTCAAATAAATGAAGTTTTAAACAAATTAAATTGTTTTATTTTCATCGTATCAATTATTCAACCTTATCTAGCATTATATATGTTCATTTCCGCGATATCTAGCAATAATAATTGATAAATGATCAATATTTGCAGTATCTATAACGGTTTAGACAAATGCATCAATTTTGGACAAAACTAACTTCACCTAGTGATATCCATCACATTTTGTCTTTATTTACAAAATAACTTGCAATATTTAGCGACATTCTCATTTTACACGATATTTAGGACTGTTTACCGAAAACTAGAACATTTATGAACAACTAGATACATTCAACCTTATCTAGCATTAGCTGATTTCCACGAGATCTACCAATAATAATTGATAAATGGTCAATATTTGTAGTATATACAACAATTCGGACAAATGCATGGATTTTTGGCAAAACTATCTCCACCTAGTGATATCCACCATCTTCAGATCTATAAAGCACATGAAAACGTCGATGGTGAATCTATTTTGTCTAAATCCTTGTTATTGAGCACACCGTTTACTACCATTACACCAACACTCATACACTAACATCATTGAGATCCAAACGGATTAGATGAGAATATTGGAAAATAGTGTAAATAGAGAACCATAGTTTTAAATGTACCTGAGATCTACCAATTACAACATAATTCTGTATCACATATGATTAAATAAAATTGCATTCAACCTACCTCAAAGAATTGCACCTAAACAAATTTGTTACTCCATCCTTTCTATATTGAACATAATGTTCGGGTTTAATAAAAAAACGATGATATCATTGAAATGTATATTATGTAAAATTAAATAGGATTTAAAATAATACAACTTTAAATACTTACAAACACATAATAATATTAATAAATAAGTAATAGTTGTAGCTATTAATAATCTTAATTCTAATTTACTAACTTTGGTACTTACATTTTCTATATAATATATCTTTAGAGATTATGAAACGTTTAAAATTATAAATTAAATGATAACATAATGGACGTACATGGTATAACAATGGTAACTTTTCTATTTATTCCATATAAATGGCATCTTCATAAAAATTTATTATGCAGTCCTAGAAAATAAAGATACAATATTAATACCATACAGAACATACCAAAAAATGTTGAGCCCCCAATATTTTAATGCGATTTCAAAAGAAAAATATCCTATTTTTGCTCGATATTCAATTCAAAGCTATTTTTCATGATGCTAATATCAAAACAAATATTTTTTTGCATGTTCTGTATCCAAAAAGATTCACATTTATATGCAATAAACAAAAAGAGGTTCCCATCTAATAAATACTTTCAGGGGAATGAATGTATACTAAAGACAACACTAATTTAAAAAAAAAATACAAAAATGGTAGTAGGGTTTTGTAATAATGAGCGAATTTTTATATTTAAA
Organism: Galeruca laticollis; assembly: GCA_963921935.1. NCBI lineage: Eukaryota > Metazoa > Arthropoda > Insecta > Coleoptera > Chrysomelidae > Galeruca > Galeruca laticollis. The sequence goes on from OY998183.1 coordinate 66,343,707, forward strand.
GAGGTATCGTTTTTTGGGGGCATTCGAATATACCGCTACCATTTTGTAAATCCAAAATAAATTTACATATATTGCATTAAAAAAATCAAACAAGCACACTTAATAATTTTTGAAAAAAAATTTGTAAAAATGACACTGGTAACAGCATATTCTATTATAAACATGCTATTGTTGACTATTGTTTACATTGTGGAAAAACTATGGTGTACATATCCTTGTGTGATTTATACAAAAGTACAAAAAACTGGCAGCCTATAATGTACTCATTATTGCCTAATTGCTAATTATTTTAGGTGGCCCTAAGTTCGTCCCTAAACAACTATCCTATCCTAAAACGCATCTCAAGCAGTTTCCGTGTTCCTGGTGAAAATTATACAGAAAAACAATTATGGATAAATTTGTCAATGTACTTGAATATTAGTAGTGGAGAAATAAAGTTATTGTGAGATAAAACATAATCATAAAGTGAATTAAGTAATAAATGCTAATGTTAAACATAAAGCAGAAGACGACATTTGAGATTAAATAAAAATTTGTAAATCTAGGGTAAGTATTTTTCAAATGGAGTAACGGACATAGATGGACAAAAACAACGGTAAAAGAATATTATGAGAAATTGAAAAAAATTATGAAACATAGCATAGGTGGTGAAAATTAAAGAGAAGGCATGTAAAGACAAAAAAGATATTGGACAATGGACGACAGTATTGAAGTGGTTAATGACTTAACATATTACTATTATTACAGTGTCATTCAAATATTCCATAATTGTATTTGTTTTGTTATAAATATCGAGAAAATCAATAAGAACAAAAATTGTAGGAATATTTGACAGTTTGCATTGAAGCAATAATATATATTGAAATGGAATTTATTCATATTATTAAATTTCTACATACTTAGTGTTTTCTTGATAATATGGCGAGATTGCACAAGTTAGAGTGAAAATGAATAATATAATTTATTAGTTGCATAATTGAAGTTATCATAAAGCTTTGTTGAATTTATAAATAAGCTTTTTCCCAAAACAAAATGATTTATATGCTTTAGAACCTCATCATATTATATATGCATTTCATGATTTGTATTACGGAACAAAAATTACAATTAAACGATAGGCTATAAATATAATTTGTATAAGTTAGTGTTCTCTATTTTAATATTTATACGATTTTTCGATAAAAAATATGTGAATATTGTTAGAAAATTATGCACTTATGCTAATAATGCGATTGGAGACACTAATAAAATTAGCAAATTAATACACAATACAAAAAAGCCTCAAAATTACCAATTATAAACATCAATATTTCAACTAAAGTATATAACCAGATTTATCAGATTGTAAAACACTGTATACAAATTCCATTATTTTATACATCACTCTAAAACGACGAGCAGAAATCAATAATAATTAAGATTTTGATAAAAAAAGTTCATCAGTGAAGTTTATATTATAGATAAATTGCCTTTTTTGGACTATTTTAGGTATTTTCTGCACATCTTGCGTTGTTTGTATATTCTATCTTTTGTGCGTTTTTTTAAATATTTTCAAGTTTTCTGCTACCCACGATGTTATTCAATCTTGGACGAGTTCGAGGGAGAGTTGAGTGCAATAGAACACTTATTAATGTACTGTCAAACAGGGTGAAGTCGATCGGCAGGGGTAAAGTGGATTAAACCGAGATTTCCACTTGTTTTTAAGCATATGGCAACAACACATCACAAATCAGCTCGTTTTAATTCACTATCGTGTGGTCAACGGGCAAAGAAATATTATATTGGTGAAGCAGAAAGGTGTTTTCCAAAAACAATTAAATAGTAGGAAACAAAATTTATCTCAATCAGTAAAATATGCGAAATCAAATATCTGCACGGCCGAACCTGTAAAAACTAGGCCCGTTCTAGGACCTCTAGGTGATAAAGAATATCATCAAGAAAAGGTGTGCCCAATAAGACATGCTAATTTATTTTGTGTGTGGTTTCAATTGGAATTTTTGTGTGCCGAATCAAAAGAACGGGGTGAAGTGGATCACTTGATTTTCGCTGTATTTTGTCAGGTTTTGAGGTTATGTTCAAAGCAATTTGTTTTTGTTTGATTTTCTCATATAAATTTCGTGTGCTAGGGCAGTGGCGTATCGTATTTAATTTTTGTTTATTTATTCTTATAGATGCCTCGGTAATATGTGAAAAGACTGAGTGCCTATGGTAAAAGTAACTACGACCGCGCGTTGTTAGAGAGAACGCTGGATGCAGTGCGCAAGGGAAGATTAAGCATACAAAAAGCGTCAGAAATGTTTGCAGTGCCATATACGACTCTAAAAAATAACTTTCACGGGAAACATCCCTTCATATAAGGTGATCAATCTTCTCTTCCATTGAAGCCTATTGATATTAGACGAATCACGCAGCAATATTTAAATAAACGCGGCCTCACTAAAAAGCGATTTAACAATAATATGCCAAGAGAAGGCTGGTTTAATGGCCTGATGAAGAGACATCATCGACTTACAATCAAGCTTGCAGAAAATACAAAGCGTGTGAGAGCTGCTGTAACATATGAGATTATTGAGGATTATTTCCGAAATGTGTCGAAAATAATTGAGGATATCCCAGCACAAAACATTGTGAACTATGATGAAACGAACTTCGTTGACGATCCCGGGGCTGTTAAAGTGGTGATGAAGAAGGGAAACAAACACGCCTACAGGAATCTTGACACCACCAAAAGCAGCACAACAGTTCTGTTCCCAATAGCTGCTGATGGAACTGGTCTCCCTCCGTATACGGTTTACAAAGCTAAACATCTTTATGAAGGCTGGAAGGAGGCCGGATTACCAGGAGCAATGTACAACCGGTCTCCAACGGGATGGTTTGATTCTGAATTGTTCGACGATTTGTTCGGGAGCGTAGCACTTCCATTTTTCGAAAATTAGACGGGACCAAGCTGCTTATTGGAGATACCTTGCAAAACCATATTACTGAAAGTGTGATTGAAGGATGTGAAAATAACGACATTAGGTTTGTCTTACTCCCCTCCCAATTCAACCCACATGCTTCAACCACCGGACGTGGCTTATTTTCGCTCTCTGAAATCATCATGGAAAAGAGTCCTGGAGTAGTGGAAACTGAAGAATAGAGGGGCTTGGGGATCGTGAAATGAACAATATCTTAGCTGGATTTAAAGCGCGTGGCCTAGTTCCCTTCAATCCAGATACTGTTGTTGCGAAGATAGCAAGAAAATAGCCTACTACACCAGAAGAAAGCAACAGGGCAGAAACTTCAATGACATCAGCGCTTGTAGATTATTTACACCAGCTCAAGACTGGGCCAAGTGATGCCCCGAAGTGAGGAAAAAGATTGAATATAGCCGCTGGCAAAAGCATCGGCACGAAAGATTTACAAGAAGAAAACCCAAGCAATCCAAAACGCGCAAGAGACAAATAAGCGATAACGAAGATGAAGATGACTTAGACATTGGAGGAGGAGGTACAGAATGTTAACATAGATGATTATGAAATTGGAGAAAGTTCTGCTGAGCCAGAAGACATTCCTGACTCATCCGGCGGCTGTGATACGGGATACTTTATAATCAGCAAATACAAAACTAATAAGAGAGATCGATTTTATATCGCTAAAATTATTGAAATGTCAGAGACTGAATTAGTTATAAGTACACTGCGTAAGCATGCATCCAACAAATCTGTGTTCTTCAGTTTTCCGAATATTCCGGATAAGTCTGTCATAAACAGGGAACATATTGTCCGACGTGTTATTTTTAAGTCTCTGAAGCGCGGCAAATATTATTTCTCGCTTGGAGAAGAGCTGGAAACGCTCCAGTAAGGAATTTTGATTCCTTCTATTGTTTGTTTTTTTGAATTTTGTTTTTTAGTTCAATTTTTAATGTGTTTATTTTATTTTTAAGTTTAATTTACCCATGAAAGGTTCGTGTCATCAAGAAATCAACGGCTGTGCCAATCCTGTCCAAAGAATACGGAAACGTACCACTAGAACAACGCAGAACAGTCAATTCTGAGTGGTACACAACCATTTGTTTGCCAGTTGTCTTTCAAGAAATCAGGAAAACCAGCCGCCGAAGACGGATCACTCTTCACCACGACAATGCGAGCTCTCACACATCGGCTCAAACAACTGCATTTTTGAGCACCCAAAACATCGATTTAATGAGTCATCCGCCGTATAGTCCTAACTTGGCACCGAATGACTTCTTTTTATTCCCGTACGTAAAAAACAAACTGAGAGGTCAACGTTTTTCGACACCTCAAGAAGCGGTCGCTGCATTCAGAATGCATGTTTTGGAGATACCTCAATCAGAGTGGCAAAAGTGCTTCGACAATTGGCTCAAACGCATGCAAAAGTGTATAGATCTTCATGGGGAATATTTTGAAAAACAAAAAAGTGATTTTCGATGATTAATATTTGTTTTTGTTCTCTAACCCCGAAATATAAAAGGCAACCCTCGTAAACGTTTATTTTTTCTCAATATATGCGTTTTATTGCAACATTCTTCTGAATATGTTGTTTAATATATATATTTTTTTATTTTTAAATGATCGACTTCCCCCCAAACGGCTCTGAAGTGGGAAATATGCATTTTAAAAGCGGCTTCACCCCATGGTTCGGGGTGAAGTCGGTCACCCTTTGATTGAAAATAAATAAAAAAATGCTCCGTCTACGACCTTTTTCTAGTAACCAATCGACAACTTAAGCAAGAAGGATGTTAAATTTTTCATTGCATCAAAATATAATCATTCGTTTTACAGTTATCTCAAAAAACGCATTTTTTATCGACTTCACCCCGTTTTACGGTACTGTTTTGACTATGCAATAAATCAATGGATTGTTTTTCAATTATTTTCTAGGAAAATGTACCTACTAGAGGCATAAAATCGAAATCCCATACTTTATGTTTAATTAGTTTTTAATAAATAAACCTTACTAAATATTTTTCGTGATTTTTTAAATATTTTTCATGTAATACTCCTATTATTTAGTGTGCATAATTTTTGACAGAAAAGCGTGACCATATATTCAACGCTACACTAAGAATACTGCCACTTATTATTTTGTATAATTGCAAAAATGGTTTATATCAGTGAAACATCACTGAAAAATCTGGCTATGGTATATGAATATAGTTCAAAATTATAAAACATTGCAAGACTCCATGTCAAGCAAACAACATTCATTACAATGTTACAAAAATTGGATAGAAAATTATTGGAATAATAATGCTGATAATACTTCGTGAAATATAACAGGATGTTTAAAAAAGGCGTCACATACACTAAGATAAAAAGTTTTGTTAAGCACATTTTAGCACAAGGCGACTATTGTTTTTATTGTTATATTTTTGTGCACTGTTCTGTCAAATGATGTAAGTTACTTTTATCAATTTTTCGATAACTTATGAAATAATCATAGTAAAGTAGAAGAACAGTTGATTTTGATTCATACTTTTATAGTGAATATTTTATGCTATCCGTAATAAATACAAAAGAATGATCAGGTTTTAGAAAATATTATAGATAGAATAGTAAATGACAGATACAATATTCAAGTTTAAAACGAGCCTCTGTAAACATCTCTTGACATACTATGCAAGAGAAATAATTTTTATAGAGTTTCACGATTAGAGGATTCTAATATATCCACAATTTCAACACATAGGTTCACTTACTAAACCTAAAAGCACTGAAAAATAACGAATGCCTGACGCAACGGAGAATGCAGTTAGACAATGTTCCGAGCATTGGTCACAACATGTCAGTAACAAATTCTGTATATTTGGTATTCCACAACTAATTGTCGCAATTAACAAAAAGATATGTTACACGGGTTATGACCAGAAGACTATGTTTTGTTTGTAGGAAGCCATAGAGAACGACGAATGTATTAACTGCCTCGCGTTTGGTGACCAAGTAACATTTTGTTAATCCGTCAGAGCCTACCGTATGAATATTCATATGCAATTTATTCACTTTTCAAATGGGCTTTATGGTAACAGATGGCGCTGCGATGTAGTTTTCTATGAAAAATGTCGTTGCTATGTGGTTAGTTCGTCATTCTGTCAGATAATTTGGATCGGTGTGTTATAAACATGACCCCTACATCAAATACCAATGTGCGTGGCAAGAGAAATTTCTCAAAATAGGAGGCAAAGTAAGTTGAGATATAATATTGGAACGAGTGTTTCAGTTTTAGTATAATTTTTCATTGCTTTGTATTTAAAAGGACTCTAATGGTGGTAATTGATGGTCTGTGTAGAGGTAGGCTTTGAGGGAACGATATTATATAACGGTCAATTAGGTCGTATGAATATTCATACGCTGGGCATTCATGACCACAAAAATGAAAATCAGTGTTTATGAGATAAGGCTTTGTAGACTGAAAGAGTTATTAGCATGCTTAGAAGAATCAGACAATGAAGAGGAATTAGCCGAAGCGAAGTCTATAGATATAATTCTGTTTCCTCCAGAAATAGATGCAGACACAGATTTAGACGAGGTTGCTTAGGAAGAAAATATAGTGAACAGTAACAGTGTACATTTGCTAGGTCCTGGACTACTGGGTGAGTGTTCTCAAATTGAAATTCTCACTCGTGGGAATGAAAGAAAAGAAATAGCAATAGAAACGTCAGCAAAAGCGAGAAAAGAACCAAAACGTAAAAAACTGAAGGTTGAAAAGCCTAAACGTTCTTGGCATCCGATTCAGTTTCAAGAAGAAAAGGAAGAGCATACTCAGTTCAAAATTAAAAATAAAGTTCAAAGTCGGCCTAATGTAGTAGAGGAGATGATGGCATCTGGAGATGGGCCTATAAGTTTCTGGCTATTTTACTTCTGTCGGGGTACGTGAAACTACCAAACAGGAGAATGTATTGGGAAACATTGGCGGATACTTTCAACACAGCTGTTTCTAGTGCTATGTCTCCCGATAGCTTTCTGCAAATACTGAAATACCTTCATTTCAGTGACAATAATACCACAGATCCTGAAGACAAATGCAGAAAAGTAAGACCAATATTGAATCATATGTCTTCAAAATTTCAGGAATTTGCTGATCCTTTACCTTTAGTGTGATCTTTGGATGAAGCGATGGAACCGTATTATGGTCGTCACCATTTCAAACAATTTATCAGAGGAAAACCCATACGATTTGGGTTTAAATTCTGGTGTTTGAATAACCCAAATGCTTATTGTGTAAAATTTTAACTTTATGAAGGAAAAACTGAAAAGAATCCAGGAGTGCCTCTTGGGAGCTTTGTTACAAAAAGATTTGTATCAGACTTCGGTCCTGAAGGAAGCGAAATTTTTTTAGATAATTATTTCAATTATTTGTCTTTGCTGGAAGATATGAAGAGTGAGAATATTATAGTCACAGGAACCATTCGAACGGATCGCACTGAAAATGCTCCTTTGAAAGATCTGAAAAAGCATCCCCTTGGTTCTGTATATGGTCTAACAGATAATTCAACAAATATAACTTTGATCCGTTGGCACGATAACAGTCAAGTTACATTAGCTACCAACAGATGTGACGAATTGCTCAATAAAACCACTGTTTGCAGACGTTACAGTCAAGTTCAAAAACAAAAGGTCGAAGTTTTACAGCCATCATTGATCCAAGAGTACAATAATGGAATGGGTGGTGTAGATTTATTTGATCAATGGCGCGGTAAACATCGAATAAATATTAGAAGCCGAAAATGGTATTGGCCAATTATTCGCTTTTGTATCAATGCTATCGTCAATGCTTGGATTTTGTTCCCAAATCTACAACCACGAATGAAACAAGTAGATTTCATCTGTCAAATTGTAATTCCTTTGTTAGAAACTCCAAAGTCTCGTATCCTGATGCCTCAAAGAACATCAAATGTTTTGAATGATGTAAGATACAATAGGCTTGAACACCGGTCGATGAAAAATCCCACACAGTGGCGTTGTGCAAGATGTCATAAGTGTGTCACCTTCATTTGCAGTAAATGTAACATCGGACTTCATATCGACTGTTTCAGACTTTATCATACTCCATGAGCATTTTTTATAGTTGCTAGTTTGCTTATGTAAATCATGATGAATAGTATCCAATAAACAACGTTTCACTAAAGCCTAGTGTATGAATATTTAGACATCCCTTAATTTGAGTATATATATACAAATGGTTAAAATTTTCATATTTTTGTGTTATTCTAGACTGTAACTAATAGGCTAGCAACATCATTTTTCAATAAATATATAGGGGGTCGGGCTGGTTAGTGTACAACATATAAGGGACTGCAAGACAAACGTGTACATACCCTTTCCTCCATGTCAAAACTGTGACAGTTATATCCTATCTGGATATATTGCCATTGTAGTTATTTCTGCAGATTTATATTCTGAAAAGATGGGGCTATGGCTCATTGATGTGATGTAAAACAATATCTTAATGAAATACCTCAATGTTGGGGTTCTGCTGAAGTAGATTTGGTATTAGACATTGTGCAATTATTATTTCAGAGAAATTATAAAAATGTTTCAATTTATTTATGGAATATACGTTTACTACAAAAATGTAAATCAAATTCAATTGGTAGTCAATAAAAAGATTATTTTTGTTGGCTTCATCGTCTTTAAAATGATAATTTAAATTGTCTTGATGAATAATGATTTATTGATAAAGTAGGTTAAGTAATATGCTTTTCCAAGTCTTCAATATTCATAGTTATTGAAATCGAAGCGTCTTCGATTACTTAACTAAGTTATGTTCATGTTAATAAATACTATGATACTTTTGGTAAAAATGATTAAATTAAACTTACATCATTCGAAAATGTGGTGTTCAATCACATAAAGCTATCTAAAAACTTGCAGAACTGCTCTAGGGATTATATTTTTAGTAGACTTAAAATATTTCAAAATATAAATGCTAATTATTAATAGATATAAGAAATATATTCCAAGAACAGCTCCAAATATTACATCTAAAATCATAAAAATAAATCTGTATAAAAGTACAAAAACATACAGCATTGACATTTTACTTTTTCTTACTTTTGCCTAGCGTGAGTGTGTGATGACTTTGTCCCATCTGTTGATATTGAGATTTTCGCCTGTTAAATTCTACAATTTCATCTTCTAGTTTTTTACGAGAGTCTTCAATTTTTTTCTTTTCTTCGGTATGATCCTTCTTAAGTTTGTCGAATTTTGCATGGAGCTAAAAATGGAATTAAATTTGTAGCATTACAGAAACATATCTACATAATTTTTTAAAAGAAGAATATATTGCTAACACAATTATTACTTTATTATTGTATGTATACTACTTTATTATTTACTTTATTATTGTATGGAAATTAAAGTTAACACAATTAATAATAGTTTATCTGTGGTTGGAGTTTGTTAAAAGTGTCTACTTATCAATGCAAATATGTCTTCCTTTTTTACAAAATAAATGATACCCATTGTTGCTGATATGCAATGTTTAAATATTCAATTTTACTGACAGTCAAAATTGTCAGTTAAGGTTGTCTACCTTTGCAATCCACAAATAGTTCATCGATTCCTCAATATATGGTCTGATCCCATTGGTCAGATTCAAGTATCAGGCCAGTTTGACAAAATTTAAATATGTAATGTCATATCAATATTTTACAGAATTCTTGGATGTTGTCAAATAGAAGATGGAGGACATTTAGAACATCTAATTAAATAAAATATTAGTTGATTATTGAAACATTTGTTTCATGCCCCCAGGACTCTTTAAACTAATAAAGACGACATACAACAGCTTTTGTAAATCTATCGAGAGCAGAGTTAAGTTTTGTTACTTTTTGAACACACTGTATTTCTGTGCCCATGTTATGATATGATCAGTTGAGAAGTATAAATATAAAATAAGAAAATAGCAGCTACAATGTGAACCATGAAAAAAATTTAAAATATCAAGAATATCAAATAATAACTTTTTATATTGATTAAATTTTCAATATCTTTAAAGCTATTAATAAGTTGAAGTGATAAAAGTTGTCTTCAAAATTTTATTCAAATAAAATATATAATAAAATACTTTCTATTGAGCAAAACCATGGAAGAACGGTAGCAATGTAACACATTAAATCAAATATGGATTATACATTTCAATACTTACATCTTTCTCAGCATCCTTTAGTTCGGCCTCCTTTTCTTTGACCCTGACTACAAACATTTGTCTCATCTCGTCTTCTTTCTGTTGCAGTTCATGTAAGTGTGTCGACCTTTTAGCCTCGAAAGTTTGTTGAAAACTGACAGGTTTATTATCTTCGTCTACATCACTGAGACCCATTTGTTCCAAGCGCTTTTTCCTGTACAATTCATAGTGCCTGCAATGGGTTTTTTCCCGCATATCTTCCATATTAGTACGAATCAGCATTTCACGAAGTTTTACGAAATCACAATGAGATTCATTCTATAACAGATATATTTTATAATGAAAACTATACATCATTTCAAACAGAATTTCAAGGAGCTGCTATGACTGATTGAACAAAATGTATAGTTCAAGCTTCCAAAAATGATGTCAGAAAAACAATTCATCTACCATCTGACTATAAACCAGTAAATACCACCATCACTCCTACAATTGTAAATACTACCCCCTAATTACACAATTCAATAACAAAATGATACAATCATACAAATAATTTTGATTAAAGAATAAATCTACAAGTTAGTTGAAAAATATAAGTAATAAAAAAGAGAACTGGTTACAGGAAGTACAGGAAAATTTATTGAAATGATACAAGAGTCTGCAGTAATTGCCATACCAGATTATAACAATAAAAACATCAATACTATATGATGAAATACTATATTTTTTTAGAACGTGATGCAAGAAAGAAGTTCAAATCAGCCTTTGTCCAACAGATAAAATTATATATAACTATTTGAGTAACTAAGTAAAAAAAATGATAATAACTTTACTAATTATATTAATAGATATAAGGATTTAGCAACTTATTAAACCCAGCAACAATATCTCATCCCGTATATATGACACTACCTACCTCGGGAGCATGGGATAGACGCAACTATGAAAAGACAATTCTTCTTGCAAGCTTCCTGATAACAGTATTCACCCCAACGATGATATACCAAATCAAAATATACAAAACAACATACTGAACGTCAGTAAAAAAAACATAACTTATCATAGAAGCATAAAAATCCTATACCCTTACTAAAATACTAATAAGAATAGGAAGTAATGTGCGAGGGGTGGCCAACTCTGTAAATGTTTGTACACTTCATTGGTAAATCTTTTAAAATCAGGTTAAATCACATTTTTAAATCTTCAATCATCAGTAAATCCCAGTAAATCTTTCAAATCATTTTTTAAATCAGTAAATCATGCATTAAATCCATTAATTCCCATTTTCAATACTTAAATCCGATTTTCAATCTGTAAATCACATTTTAAATCAGTAAATCATATTTTAGATCAGTAAATCTCTAACTACGACTTGAGCTTTTTTCGTCGACAATCGTCATAAACCCGAGCATAAACCTAAGTGTTCTTTGAACCCGTACCGCATTCCCGTTTTTGCTTGCATAGAGGTTACAAGCTCTGTTACAAGTTAAAGGCACAAAGCGGCGCCGGCGTTATTTACGTTGTTGCATAGAGATTAGCGAATTAATGACCTAGAATGGTTTAGGAGAAAAAGGTAAGTAAACACTTAATACCCAAGTGAAGTGTGGAATAGTGTTGATGATGCAGACAAAATGCAGATCCAAGCAGAGGGAATATCCTTAAATTAAATTGTCACCATAATTGAAGGTGCAATGGAACAAGCTTTGAAGGACGCTCAACACCTCGTAATCTGCAGAAAACATCAGTAGTGGCTGGTCAAAAGTAAAACAAAGGAAGAAAAGAAAATTTCTCGTAGGAAGTACAGAAACTCAATGTGACATAAAAACAATACCTAGGTTGGTGCAGTTGCATGTTACAAGACTCAAACCCGGTACGAAACCTGGTGACCTTGAAAAGTTTCTGGAATATAAATTAACTGAAGAGCACCCCTCGAGAAGGCCGGATATACACTCCTCAATGAAAGTAACAATAAATAGAGAGTAATTAAAAACCGCCTGGAATAGGGAGACCTGGCCAAATGGATCTATAGTATCGTTTTTCAAGAAGAAGAGGATGCCACAACAGTGACGGATGCTCCAACTCAGAATACAATCTAAACTACAAAAATTTAAATAGTGATCAGTTTAAAATCGGAGATATCACGCTGACGATAGTTAGCATGAATGTGCAGTGTTTAAGAAATAAGCATCAAATATATGTACATACCGGAATATACTTTAACTACAAGTTTTACTAGAAGTAATAAAATACATGGTGGTTCTCTAATATTCGTAAGCACTAAAACTTTGTGTAGAAGTGGTGTCATAGAGTGTAGTAAATTTAGCGAAGAAAATACCTATGAATGTTGTGCAATCTATGCTACATATGAAAACAGTACATTCTTAATTTTCTAATGTTTATAGAACGCCAGATAGCAACCTGGATACATTTCTTGAAAAATGCTTTTCATTGTTAACCAAACATAGTAATCATTTTGACAAAATATGCATTTGCGGTGATTTCAATACAGATTACTTAACGCCAAATAATGACAAAAATCTGCTAGATGATCTATTTGACTCGTATGGTTTAAAACTTGGCCTCCCAAATAACCCACACGTATAATCTACTATAAAAATAGAATAACCAGAACTAAAATTGACTATATTGCTACGAATGCAGAGTATAACAATTACACTTGTCAAATTGTTCAACCAAATATGGGTGATCATATCGCGATATTTATGCGTATAACGCTAAAGGAGGATATAGCTACAGCTACTCCTAGTGTTAACATTAGTCACGCCCGAAATCTTAACCTTTCAAATCTTGATATGACAAAGCAAGAGTTATTGAGGTTAGGTTTCAATGATGTATACAATAAAAATTATGTCAATGATGCATTCAAGGAATTCATGGAAACATTACAATATGCTATAGACCTAAATTGCCAAACAATAAGGAAAAAAACAGCAAGTTAGTAGAGAAATGACACCGCTGGCAAGATACAGAAATTCATAATAAAGGTAAGCAACTGAAACACATTCATTCTGCCGCTAAAAACATAGCCGAGAAGGAGGCATGGGATTATTATCGATACTGTAAAAAAGAGTATAACCACTTAATTCAAAATAAAAAGGAGCATAATCAAAATATGATCAGGGACAGTAATAACAAGCAAAAAACCATGTGGAATATTGTTAATAATACAATAGGTAGAAAACAAAAAGTAAAAGATACTCAGCTAAACGTAAACAACAAAAAGATTACGGACAATAAAGAACTTTCACAATGCTTTGCAACAAATTTTAATGAGAAAAACAAAGAGCTACAAAATATGTTCGATGTAAAAAACAATGACTGTACATGCTCATCAAAGTGGTCTAAAAATAGTTTCGCTTATTTTCCAACTACAGCAATGGAAATTGTAAATGTCATTAGCAATATAAAAAACAATAACTCGGTGGGTGATGATCAAATAAATATAAAAGTGCTAAAACATACAAAAGACATAATTTCTGAGCCCCTAGCTTACCTAATCAATCTAACTTTCAAAACAGGAATCTTTCCAAATGACCTAAAATTAAGTAAAGTGATTCCTGTTTATAAAAAACTGGATGCTACTTGTGCTGATAACTATAGACCTATTTCACTGTTAAATGACATCTCAAAAATATTTGAGCATATATATCACAGTAGACTCACACATATCCTAGAAAAATTCAGCATTCTGTCCCCCAATCAACATGGCTTTCGTTCGGGAAGATCGACAGAAGGAGCAGTGATTGATTTTATTGATAGTGTGTACAAGAATCTAGACAAGGGTCAGGCAGTTGCGGGAGTATTCTTCGACCTCACAAGAGCATTTGATAGCCTTAATATTGAATTTCTCAAAGATAAATTATACGCTGTTGGTATAAGAGGTCCTATACTTGACTTACTAGGGTCATATTTATCTGAGCGAAAGTTTTATGTTCAGATAAAAGATGAGAAATCTGATATAGTAGATACTGATATGGGCGTTCCACAGGGGTCTGTGCTGGGGCCACTTCTGTTTCTTATCTTTATTAATGATCTACCCGATTGCATTGGTGATGCACAAATAATGTATGCAGACGATTCTTCGGTGGTGGTTTCTGCACAGACTCCTGAGGAATTGTATCAAAAAACAAAACGCGTTGTCAACACGTTCCAGAACTGGTGTAATCAAAATTCGATTAAATTAAATCTTGAAAAGACAAAATATATGAACTTTAGATACAGGAGAAATATTTCACGCATCACTATGACTGATATCGCATGTGTAACTGAAATTAAATTTCTAGGTGTTTATTTGGATGAGTTTGTGAGCTGGGATAAACAAATAGAGCATATCAGTAAGAAACTCAACTCAGCTTTTTATGCCATTGTACAACTGAAGAAAACATCGAATTTGAATACACTCATTAGTGTGTACTATTTTTTGGTGTATAGTCATCTCACATATAATGTCTGTCTATGGGGTAATACTGTTGGCTCGGAAAAATTATTTATCAAACAGAAAAGAATACTGAGACTTATCTTTAATATTCCACATGGTAACACATGCAGACAAATCTTTAAAGGGAATAATATCTTAAGCCTACCATCTATCCTAATATACAAAACTCTCCTTTATGTTAAAAACAACTCTCTAAGGTTTCTAACACATTCTGATTATCATACATATTTTACCAGGAATGCTCATGATTTTGATATCATTAAACACAATCTATCTCTTACTGAAAAATCACCGGACTATTTGGGAATCAAACTTTACAATCATCTACCTTGAGAAATTAAAAAAAATAATCTAACCAAGTTCAAATCGTCAATAAAATGCATATTGTTGCAAGGGGCTTATTATAATCTAAACAAGTACTATGAATCTAGCTTGCTATAACGGCATAGCATGTTCACCCCAAATTGTATATCGGGGTTCATTTACTCAAATTATCAGCTCATAGTCTTTTACTTAGTGTGTAAATGTTATTCAGATTATTAATGTGTAAATCTTAATATGTAAATGCGAATGTTATACTGTGTATCTTTATGTATAAATCTTAATTTTAAATGTCTTAGCTTATGCTGCATACTCGATTAACTTTTAAAATTACGACTGACGTGTATATCCATCTGTGGATGGCTGCTGTATGCAAATACGAATAAATATTATTATTATTATTATTATAATGAGTGTTAATAATGATGTTTAACAATTTAGTAACTGAACTATAACTTCATATCAATTTGGGAGACCGCTGTCGCCACTGTAATAATTGCTGTCACCAGATGTACAACTCTACCGTACCCTACCGAGTTGTATCTTAAAACAAAAAAAAATCCGCTGTCACCATTCTAATAATCGACCCAGTAACACTGTCACCAATGTAATAACTAGACCCTTTTATCTCTGGTCTGCTGTCACCATTTGAAATAATTACAACCGAGCGTGAAATAACAAAAGAAAGTCCGAGTTAGGCGGGGATCTCCTGGTCTTAAAACGGGTAATTCCTTTGCCAGGACAGGGTATCAAATGAACTGCTCACTCCAAAGGGGGCGATCGAGGTAGGGAACTGAAAAAAATTTCGGTACCAACTACTGATAAAAATACATATATTTCACTATATACATATGACAAACGCTATACACTTATATACATAACTTTTCAACATTTGAATTGACCCTATGATTCCGTCTCTCACGAGTTTTCGCTGAAGCGTATAACGTCTATTGCGTGAGTGACCTACCTCAATGCAAGAATAAGTGTCTACTTTACAAAAGTACTAGTCGACCGGTGCTAATTTCTATGTGTCGAATGTCATTGTACTCTATTTATATAAAATGGGAAAAAAAATAACTTCTGCTGATTTGAGAATCTTAGCGATAAACAGTTTCTGTACGTACTAACAAAATTCAGTGTTGCAATTTTTGCTTTCGTGAGTAAAAATAAATTCTTTGTGTTTAATAGCGAGGATTAAATGAAATGACCGTGTCTACGAGAAAATTACTTAATTTCTGTGAAAATTTAACGATAACCTGGTTACGGAGACAGAATCATACGCTCCTGGTAACCGATATAAATTACAACTGGGATCGCTTCAAGTTTTACCTACCCACCTGTCTACGGGGAGGGCGAGAACAGTGTGACAAAAAACTTATCTAAATCCTCTTAAATTACATATACAAAAAACGTTCCTACTAATCGTGTGTAAAATCTTACTATGATATCACCCAAAAATAAATATATATCTATAAAATGATGGGTGTACAAAATATGAGCCAGGACCTACAGCTTTAAACTGAACCTATGAAATCGTTTGCACTTTCCCAGTCCCTTTTTCCTGTGCGAGTGAATAGAAAACTATCTAACAACAAAATCAAAAAAATGATATCTTCTATCTATATAAACATTTATATATCTATATCAACGTTGGAGCAGCGCACACAAGAGTTTACTTCGTGTTGTTCCAGGGAGACAGTTTTCACTGTCAAGGATATCTAAGTATTGCTTTGACGCCCTGACACAACGGAGACAGAAATTCTCCCGATAAACCCGCGAACACTCCAAATGAACTGACACCCGTCACCGTGACAGGAAAGTACTTTTTCTCTTCGCGTTGCTCGCCCGAATCTGTGCTCTGTCTGCTCTGAACTCACTTTTTATCATTCCCCCAAATTTTTGGGATTTTCTGCTGATTTGCAAAGGTTGCATATTTTTTATAGAATGGCCTCGATTTTTTTCAACTAACCGTTTGTGTAAACAACAATAGTTTATATTTAACCTAGTTTCGTTATTACATTGTTGCAAAATGCTATGGTCCTCTCTCATTTTTGTTAAACAAAAAGTTTGTTGAGTTCTACTTTTTATATATTTGAAATAAGACATATATTTTACTGTGTGTTATGAAAGTTACTAATTTAATTTTCCCTTTTTAATATTCGCATTTATTACAGATGAGTGGATAAATATAAATTTTCCACAAGTTTTAGAAGGTTTGTCTTTTAATTCATTCCACTTCTCTGTCTCATATTTGGAGACTTTTTCAGAATATGATAGCTCAGAGATTCTAAGTGATGAAGATTGCACACAGACGAGCTCAAAAAATGGTAAGACAGTTTCTATCCGTGTTCGTCAACTAAGTAAAACAAAACTCATTTTTAGAAACCTTCGGTGATGATACTGAAATACATTCCGATGATGAAAGTGTTTTTGAAGAATTAATGAATACTGATCTTAATTTAGTAAACTATTCCGGGAAATTCATTGACAAAAACTCCGGATATGTGAAAATTAAAACTGAAAAAAGAATAATTGGTTGTCAAAAAAACGACACTTTGCTGGTTCCTGTCGAATAAAGGACATAAATTATCATTTGATAGTATGAGGGTTAGGGATTTTAAAGAAATCGGAAATATTCAAGGAACCAAAAGGAAAGTACCGCCTGTAAAAGAGCGGAAAACTATGAAAATATTCTGTGCTACAGAAACAGAGTCTTCCCCAGGAACGTCAGAAATTGCCTTGGAAGAATCAGAATCCTCTTTTGTAGAGGATGTCGAAACATCATCTTCGGAAGAATGTGATAGGTGAAGTCATACTCTTAAAAAGTGTGATTTTGTTGTAGTCAATTTTTACGGGGGTAAACGGAACACGACGAAATTCCCATATGTATGTGTAATTCAAAATGTAGAGAAGGAATATATTACCGTCATGTCTTTAAAATCAACGGACAATTCGAAAAAGACTTTCATTGCTGTTGAATCCGATATTTCAGATGTTTACAGAAAGGATATAATTGGAATATTGGACCCTCCACAAGTGAAACCACATGGTCAAAGAATCCGGTACGAGTTCAGCAATACGGCGAAATCTCTTAGAGAAAATTGAAAGGGTTGTAGGAATTGTTACTTTAATTTTCTTTAATATTCTGAAGAGTTTCATTGTTTATTTATTTATGTTGATTTATAATAGGTACAGATTTATTTTTGCAGTGGTTTATTTGGGAAACTACCAAATCCGAAATCATATATTTTGAATGAAAATGTGAGGATACATTAAAATCATATTTTAGTTTTGAATCGTTGGAGCTTGAAATTTTTCTGTTTTATAAGAACAACCTCATCTTAAGAAGCATTTCACTTTATTGATAACCATTGTACACTAACTTCAATACCATTTTACTTTCAAAATAAATAAATATTTCTCCTTTTTATCTTAAAAGTTTGAAATTGTTTTTGGCGTTTTTAACATTTTTCATGGCCAATCTGAAATTAAATAGCAATAATATTGTATTATTGTAAATGTAATAAGATTTGAAACTAAAGCCAGAGTAAAATAATTTCAAATATAAATCAAGTACCTAAAAATGATTTCAGTCCCATTAAACCAAATAGTAAATCTTTTAAATCAGTGTGTGAATCTTTAAGTCAATGTTTGAATATGTAAATCACTGATAAATCGCGTTTCAAATCTCTAAATAATTAGTAAATCTTCAAATCATTGGTAAATCACATTTTAAATCCTTAAATAAATGATAAATCCCATTTTAAATCTTTAAATCAAGAGATTTAATAAATCTTTGTAAACTTTTGAGTGGGTTAGCCGCCCCTCGGTATTGTAGAATATGATCAATCTATTATTGACCCTTGTTTTAATATTCATAAAATAAATTTCGCTTATTCACTATTTTACCTAGTTAAAAAATTTAATAGTATATTACGTAACAAGAGTTGTAAGTAACCCATTACGCACGAAATGAAAAAGTTTATGCACGAAGCCGCGCAGCGGCGAGTGCATAAATTTCATGAGTGCGTAATGGGCTTACAACTCGTGTAACGTACTATACTTTTTCTACGCTCATTCATTTTCTTCCATTAAGTAAAAAACATCGCAATCATTTAAACTTTATTATAATAGTTGTTAATAACAACTGAACAATTATTGTAAATCGATTGTGCTTTATTATTTAATGGTGATGACCGGTTATTTATAATTGTATTATATTTTGTTCAAGAAACTGACAATATAAATGACTACACATTTATTTTCATAGCATACTACTTAAGAAAACGTGTCCTATTTTTAAAGAAATTGCATGATGTGCTGCCTACATTTAGGGGCATCACTCTTTCAATCCTAAATACATCTCGCTAATGCTAAAAGTTTTTATGTTTTTTAATTGACTAAATTTATGTAAATAGACCAAATAAAGTCTTACGTAAATAAAAATTTGATTGTAATTTAATTAAACCAAGAAGTTTAAGTTTTCTTCTCAAAACGCACGTGTATGTTATGAGATCTCATTACGTGCATGTTATTGTTAAATGTCATTTACAAGGAATGTTGACAGTGCGATTTTTGACGTTTACAGACATGGAGGTAGAAAAAGTACTTTATCCAATAAATATAAAGGAAGGGAAGAGTAATATGTACTAAGAATTAAAAGTTTCTTGGTACGAATAATGGTAAATATAAAAAAACTTACTTCAACTTGTACAGTACCCCATGGATACTGCCTTGCTCGGACCATCTTATTTCCTACTTTGATCAAATCTGTACTACCAATTACAGCAAAAGGTATATGTGAGTTCATGGTAGAGTTAATATCTGAGACAGATTCATCATCTACTGGAAATTCGTAAATGGAAACACCATTATTTTGTAACTCTGCAATTATTTTCGATTTGAACTTTTGTAACTCTGTTTTGGAAATTGTATCGGCTTTCGCAATGATTGGAATTACATTGACCTAAAAAACAACCACATTGGAGAATTAAAATTATAACAAATTGATCATATAAGTGTTGCTACATTACATTTCAGACGCTTTACTGTGTAATAGTGTAAAAAATGAGTTAATATCAAATTAATATGACAGTTGAGAGCAAGAATTCACTCAGTTCCCTTATGCCATAAGAAAGTACAATTGATTTGAGAGAACCATATTAATTTTAAAGAATTTAACTTGATTAGATTATGAGTCTAGTTAGGGATATAATTAATATAAAATGGATTTTGACACATTGCTACAAGAAAATTTGGGATGATTGTAAATATACAGTACTGGGAATATTCTTTGGTCACACATGCTATTTAACACTGTACATAAGCGACAATGTCTTAAAAATAAGCAAATATAAATTTCTCTAACAGGATATCATAAAGTGGAAAACGTGCCAAAGTACATGTACGCGCGATGACAATGTAAAACAAGTATAAGTTCATTGTAGGTATTAACAGAGTATCAGAAACAATGAAAGAATTATTCGCTTATCGATCTACCGTCAATGAGTCCACGGGTTAAACACCGGCCAAAATCCTGTTTGGACGTGAAATGAGGCTTCCTTGTGATCTGGAATTTGGCTGCAGGCCTGGAGAAGATCTAGCAGGCGAAGACTACGCGATCCAATTGAGAAGAAGGCTGGACGATATTCATGAATTAGTTCGAACAAATCTTCAAGTTGCCAGCGACAGAATGAGAAGTCGGTACGACACGCAGGACACAGAAGGCGGTTTTAAAGAAGGGGACAAAGTATCGTTACACAACCCGACGAGGAGAAAAGGATTTTCTCCAAAATTACAAAAATCCTGGGAAGGTCCATACTTAATCAAGAAAAGGATCAATGATGTTTTATATCGCATAAGCAAGATCCCCAACGGAAAACCAAAAGTAGTTCACCGAAACCGACCAGCGCCATTCGAAGGAGACCATGACATAGAGGAAGGAGTAAACCTTATTCGAGATGTGTCTGACCCCACCTTCGATGAATTTATGGGCGCGTATGGAGGTACCGGGAAAGCTAGATATGGAGTCACTTCGGAACAACAACAAGATTTGTTCACTCTCCCGGAAGATTATTCACTGGCATACAACATCCCCGCCCGTATCAAGAACGCACGAGGTTTGGCAACCGTCTTTCGAAAGAAGTTCAGGCAATTAGAAAAACTTGAAGACCAGATTCCAGCCCCTGGCAAGACACTGAAACTGAAACATAATTCGCGGTACGTCTTCTACGTGGTAACTAAAGATGAATTTAAAGATCGATCTACCTACCGCGATGTGTGGGAAGCACTTCGTAACCTTCGAGACCATGTGTT
This sequence comes from Galeruca laticollis, assembly GCA_963921935.1. Taxonomy (NCBI): domain Eukaryota; kingdom Metazoa; phylum Arthropoda; class Insecta; order Coleoptera; family Chrysomelidae; genus Galeruca; species Galeruca laticollis. The sequence continues at coordinate 66,364,930 of OY998183.1, forward strand.
ACAATCCAGCGTGAAGAAACTGGCTATGCCTAAGATAGCGAGTAACCAGTTGGATTGGCGAGTTATCAGGAATATGGTAGAAGTTATCTTTAGAGATACCGGTGTCCAGATATTAATTTGCAGCTACAACCCCCGTTATCAGTATCCGATGAAGACAGTGCCCTGCTATTTCCATAAGATCGGAAAGTGTAGAAATGGGGCCAGTTGCCGATTCAAACATCCAGTCTCGGCTACACAAAAGTTCCAGGAGGAACTTCCATTTAAGGAGGGGGTAATGTTACGAAACAGCCCACTGGTATAGACCCTAAATCCGACTCTGTCTAAGCCAGGTATGAAAATTAAAATTATGGCGGATACGCAGTGTTTTTATAACTGTTTGGGACTATCTTATCTAAACATTGTTTTTGTGGCCAGACTTATCTACAAAAGGCCAGAAAATTATTTGTGTCTGTGTAAGCCGCAGCCCGGAATTTTCTAGTAAGAAAGGCATTAATATAAATAAGGACCGATCAGCGCAGAAGTTAGTTGATAAAGTGATCTCGTGTAATAAATAAACAAAAATACACCGAACAGTAAAGTGCTAATTAATAATCAAGTTTGTGTGCATATAAATAAATTAAATTTAAGTGATTAGTTAAGTATATATACATTAAGTGTTAGTGAGTTGGTGTTTAAATAAATTAGTAAGTAGCCATATCGAGTGTTTGAAATTTATCCCACCCGTAATAGAAACTTTTAATAAATAAGAAAAACATTACAGTATGTTGTTGCTATTGTTGTACCTACTGTAGTAATAGCATATCCGATACCATTGACTTCTTTGGAGGCATCAGTGTATAGGATTTTGTCGAACTGCTGGTTATTTATCAGCTCACTGAATATTTGTCTAAGGACTATGTTATGCGTTTCACACTTATAGTTGTTTAGCCTTATATTCAGTAGTGGCGGTTTTTTGGTCCATGGAGGAGTATTAGAAAGTTTTATGGGAGTTGCATCTCTAAGATTAATGTTTCTTGAAATAGGGTATAGCATTTGTGGAGATGAGAGCGATGTTTTGGGTTTGTTTTCATGAGCTGGTTGTATAGAATCAATTAATTTAAACACTGGGTTTTGTGGGTAGGCGGATATTTTGGGAAAATAGGATAATAGTTGGCATTCTTGTCATATGAAAAGAGAGGAGGTTCAGAAGATTCAATGTAGATGCTTTCGGTGGGACTGGATCTAAAAGGGCCTAGACATATCCGTAATGCTGAGGTTTGGATAGTGTCCAGAGATTTGAGATACGATTTGCAGGCGCTCATATAGAGGATACTTCCATAATCTAGTTTGGAGCAGACCAGTGATCTGTCAATCCTTATTAGTATTTCCTCTTCTGCTCCCGATTGGTGATGTGCTAATGATTTTATGATGTTAATCCTATTTAGACAATTGGCTTTAGTTTCTTGGATATGTTGCCTCCATGTGATCTTTTTCTCAAATTTTATTCCTAGGAATTTATGTTGATCAACCACTTGTAGCAAGTCGCCATTGTGTTTTAGTTGTGGAGGAAGAGGATTGAATCTTTTGCTGAACTGGATTACTTTGGATTTGTTTGTTGAAAAGTGGGAACCAGATTTGAGAGACCAATTGTGAATGTTATCTAGAGCCTTCTGAAGTAAAGTACAAGTACTAGTAGTGACTTTACCTTGGCAGTAGAGAAAGAGATCGTCGGCATATAGTACATATTTGACAGGTGGAGTTATAGAGGAGCAGATATCGTTGATACTCATCAGAAATAGAGTGGAGCTAAGAACCGAGCCTTGTGGTACTCCATTTTCTGGCGCGTACGAAGTAGACTTTTGCCCATTTGTAACGACTTTGAACGACCTGTTGGTTAAGAAGTTTTGTAGAAAGGAGAGAATATTTCCAGTTAAATGAAAGTCTGTGAATTTCATAAAAATGGAAGTTTTACGGATTGTGTCGAAGGCGCTGTCAATATCTAGACTCACGGCGATTATATCTTTTTTACTTCCAATGGCTTGTGAGATATCTGTGTGTAGAGTAACCAGATTATCCAATGTGCATCTGTTTGATCTAAAACCTGCCTGCGCTGTAGATAATAGGGTGCGATTCTAGGTACCAGTGTAGGCGCCTCTGTTAACCATTTTCCCGAGAATTTTACACAATGTACAGGTAAGAGAGATTGGCCCAAAGGAGCTTGGAAAATTAGTATTCGAGTCGTTCTTTTTGATTGGTATAATAATGGATTCTTTTCATTGAGTCGGAAATTGTTAACTGCACCATATTTTGTTGTAAAGTTCGACCAATTTGGTTTTTGTTGTTGAATGTAGGTGTTTTAGAAAGATCATAGGGATATCGTCCGGTCCTGCAGCTGTGTTCTTCAGTGAAGGTAGGACTGAATTTAATTTGGGTGAAAAGAAAATTGAGTGGGTGACAGTTGTAAGAGATTTGTTCAGGATGTGAGTTTTTTGGTGAGTTTGGAGGTTCGGGGTTGGATTTGGTTTTATTTAGAAAGTGTTGGGCAAGGATATTAGCAATTTGTTGGTCATTGGTAATGACTTCACCCTCGTGGGTTAAGCCAGGTATTTTAAAACTTGTGTTTTTTCCTTTCATATGTCTTATCTTGGTCCAGATTTGAGAAGGAGAGATTTCAGAGGTTATAGTGCTGGTCTATTTATTCCACGACTCTTGTTTACTTTGTTTAAGAACCCTTTTGGATTTCGCTCTTATTTTTTGAGGATTATCAAGTCTGAATCATTTCAGGTTGTTCGGTATTTATTAAGCGCCTTTTTGCACTCCTTTACTGCATTGTTACAGGATGCATTCCACCAGGGAACGGTTCGTTTTGGAGGGTTGACAGAGTACTTTCCTATACATTTATTGGCTGCAGAAATTATGGAGTTAGTCAATTGGTCAACAGCTTCGTCTACATCATTTGAATAATTGATATTGTCTGTATTTTCCTTCAGCATGTGGCAGTAAAGTTTCCAGTCTGCTTTTGCGATTTTCCACTTTCCTTTAATGTTAAACTGTTTTGGTTCGTTGTCTGAAATTATGATAGGAAAGTGATTGCTATTGTAAAGGCTATCAAGGGTGTGCCACGTTAGTAAGGGTGCTGTTCCTGGATCTGAAATGCTGAGGTCTATTGAGGAGAAGGATCCGGATTGTACATGAAAATATGCGCTGCTGCCAGTATTTAGTAGATTAATGTTACTATTGTTAATTACGGTTTCAATAATTTTGCCACGGGCAAAAATACGTTCTGAACCCCACATTGTGTTATGAGCATTGAAGTCACCTACTAAGATAAATGGTATAGGTAGTTGACTTATGAGATCCATTATATCTGTCTCTTACAGTGTAGTTTGGAGGGACATATACACTACAAATAGCAATTTTATTAGGGCACCATGCGCTGATGGCAACTGCTTCTAAGTTTGTATTTAAATTTAATTTTTGGTGAAATATATCATTAGAGACAAAAACTGAGGATCCACCACTAGCACATAAATGAGTAGTTCTTATAAAATGATAACCAGCATAACTTTTTAAGTGAGGGTTGTGAGACTTGGTAAAATTCGTTTCTTGTAAACAAAGGAAGTCTGGTGAGTAATCAGTTAAAAGCTGTTGTAATCGTTCCAAACGAGGGTAAAAACGCAGTTCCACTGTATTAAGGAGAAGGGTATGGTAATAAGAAATTTAATATGACGATTTATGCGACTGCTGTGAGCCTTCGGAACTATATTCTTCATCACTTGGTTTGTTAGACATATCCAAACTCTCAGTTTCTTCAGTGTCAGATTTAAGCTTTTTTTTAACCTGTTCATTATAATTCTGTTCTTTATGGATCTATTTGTGAGATCTGGGTAAATTAGGTAAAGGTTTGAGACTAGGCCGATGATGTTATCTGTGTGTTTTAGGGCTTCTGAGTATGGATCAACGATATCAAATGTATTTTCTAAGAAGTCATAAAGGTTTTCTATGGGAAGCATGAAGGCATCTGACGTTTTCTAGTAGGCTTTTGCTATACAATCTTTTATGGATGTATGTGCTTCTTCTTTACTGCTTTATGAACTACTGTGGAGAGTGGAGAGAATGGAGGGGGAGGCATATCGTCCGTGTTAACTTCTATTTCTGCAGGTACACTTGAGTTTTCACTATGTGATGAAAGCTGGGAATATCCGCGTTTTTGGACTGGAGGCTGAGCAGAAGCAGGCTGGTTTTCTTGTGGGGTTATCGGGTCTACATTTGAAATTACTTCGTTACTTTCTATTAGGTTTACAGAGTCTTTTTTTGAGGATACCTGTTCAATTTGTTCAGTCAGAGTGGATTGCGACATTATATTGTTGATTGGGGGATTTGGGCAATTTGTAGCGATGTGTCCGGGTTGCTTGCAAATGAAGCACTCCATTTTGTCCGTAGATACAAAGATTCTGTTTTCGCTGCCGTCAAAAAGGATGATTAATGAAGTCTGCAATTCGAAGTCGTCTGATGGGGAAAGAACGTAGGCTTGTCGTCTAAAACTTAATATATGAGAATATTCGTCGCCTGGGATACCAGCTCTCAGAAACGAGACAGGGGAGGTTAATTGTAAACCAAGGCTTTTTATTGCATTTTCAGCAAGATCATGGGGTATGTAAGGAGATATGTTCGAGATGATTATCCTTTTTGTCGGAAATACGAGTCTGTGGATGTTTATGAGATTATTGTTGATGGTTACAGATGGATGGGATTTTAAAAGATCGTCAACAAGATTAGAATTGGTTAGGTATATGCAAATTCTGTTATTCGAGATCATCAAAGCAAAAGAAATATGTTTGGGACCTACAATATCGCCTATTGCCTTAACATAGTCAAATAATTTTAGGTTTTCTTCGGCGTGCATCACTATGGCTTGATCCTTTTTTGGGAACGATGGTTTAGGGGCTGACTTAACGGCTGATACATAACTGTTGCTAGTCGTTGGGTTGTTGATATTAAAATTGTGCGACATTTTGATTTCTGTGGGTTGAGGAAAAACTGTTTGATTTATTCTTGTCCTTGTACTCAAAAGCGAATTGTTAGGATGGCTTAGTTAATTACAACTTTATGGTTTTATTTTAGTCTTCAGCAATATAGCCATAATGAAATGTTGCTTACGCCTCTGGTAATGAGTGGAAGGCAAAAACTGAATTTATCGAAACTCGGTTGATGAGTTGGCTATTATCAATTTATTAAACGAAAAGAAATGAAAAAATGAAAAACAAATCAATCAGCACAATGACAAAAACTCGATTGAAGATACTTAAAAATGTTCATTACATACGTCGGTTTTTGTAACACTGATTAACTATAAATTTAACTTGGTAGATCACTAGTAATATGAATACACTGAGGACCAAAAATTCAAACGATGTTGACTCGTTTAAGCACACGCATCGACTCTCTTAAATAAATTGACATCCAGTTATTTGATGATAAAGGATTCCGGGTTGGTTCGTGCACGCAGACAGACGTCTACATAGTCTGCGGCGACATTAATAACAGTTTTTTTTAACTTTCTTTCAATAAGGGAGTGCATTGAGTCGGCTTCCATTTGTGTATGTCCCTTTTCAAGAAATTTTAGCTCGATTAGTACGTTGTGTTTTTTAGCAATATTAAGTAGCGCATTTGAGAAGATGACGTTTCTGTTCTGTGATGTACATCCATCACTATACAGAATTATAATTTGACCATTACTTAAGCTGCTCAACACATGCTCTTCAAGAAAGAAGCAAATTATGGAAGCATAGTTGTTGGCGGAAACACCACCAGCTGCTTCGTGCCAGATAAAGCAGTATCCTCGACGTGACTGCATATCGTAAATGGTAAAATTATGGACCATTAATTTCATCTTAAAATACAGGGATGATGTGTTTGATTTGGGGCTTAACATGACAGCTTGCATATCCATACAGAAAACTCTGTTATTAGAAGCTTTATCTTTCTCTTTCGCTTCTCTTGCCTCATTTTTTTTAATCTGATGGAATGCGTAGTATTTTTGTTTCGATAACTTACGCATTGGTGGCACTCATCTTCCTTAGGTTTAAACAGGCTGATATTTATTTCCTCAAAGATATGAGAAAATAAGGCAATTGAGACTGGTCGGCAACCGCATTCACTGGACCAAGCTTTGTAAACTTTATATAGCGTAGATTTAGATTCCCAGTTTGGTTCCAAATATAATTTTGAAGATCTGGCTCGGCAATAATGTGATTCTACATTTGGTAGATCTCTAAAAAATTATTTCAAAACATCTTTACGACTCTTCACAACTTCATTCGAGTCACTGATTTTGTCTTCCTTATATCCGTCACTATTTTCGTTGTTGTAGTTTTGTGATCTAGATGTGTCATTTTTCCAATCTATTACTGTCCTCTCTTTCAATCCAAAGGTATTCAAAAACATTGTCTTACATACACGCAGCTCGTCGTCATTGTTTGGTTTTCTTAAATAGTAGGCCCAGCTAAGTTTCCTTTTTGATACTTGTTCTTCTTTTCTGTTTCGGTGCCTTTTCGGTTCTTGCTTTTTAATTAAACAGTTTATATAAATTTTCCGTTGATCTCACGACATATCTAACCAAAAACTTCTAAATATTTCATTCCTCTTCTTTTCCGTAAATATTTTACAATGCTTAGTTTTTTTATTAGATGAATATTTACAGTTGCAAACGTCTTTGATCTGTCTTCTTTTCCTTGGTATGCTATAATTCCATGCTCCATCTCACTTTCGTTTTCCATAATAATCTTCACCCTTTTCCCGTTTTCTTTTATTTTCATTTTAATTCCATTTATTCTCGTCTACATTTTGTCTTTTATTTCTCTTTCGTTTATTTTTATCCGTTTTATCACTTAAACTTTTATCTGTTTCACTACTTGATTTCTCTTCTAAATTATAACTTGGATAATTTGGGTCTTCATTTAACGGTGTTTCTTTTTGATTTAATTCGTGTTCACTTTCTTGATTCTGGTTTGTATTTTTTTATTTCTTCACGTACAACATTGAAGGTATCTTTTACGTTTTCATTTCCATCGCCGACAAGCAGGACGGCACTAAAGTCTTCAAAATCACAGTCAAGATTATCTAATGTAAGCACTTGATCTACAATTTGATTTTTGGTTGAAACGGGTAAATTATGTGAAGTTTCAGGAATATCAAAATTTAGTGTAGGCGCTTGATCCACAATTTGATTTTCAATTGGAACGGGCGAATTTTGTAATATCCAAAATTAAAATATTCAATTTTTCAACAGTTTCTAGATGTTTTGACATGGTAGAGGGGGAATCTTTCGAAACATCTAAATTAAATTCTGATGCGCTATGTCGAAAAGTCCCAAAGTTTTACTGTAAACAACAAGAAACAGCTGATAATTTTGAGAAACTTAATTATGGAAAAAATCGTATGTCCAGTTATTTTTGTACAACACAACTGCACTAACACAGTATAAAATGTCTTAAGTCCAAGTTACACTTCTATACGATTTTTTGGTTAACAAACATTGTTACAGGCCTTCGAGTAACGGTTACTGTTATTTTGGTATGGCACTGTAAACGTCGAGAGATTTGACTTCTCTGTAACAGATGGTGCCAAAAACATATTTAGATGAAAAAGTGGACTTAGGCGCATTAGGGTAACGATATGTTACTGGGCAACCTATACATCTATTAACCTTGGTTTAGATTCTTTTATTTTCATTAGCCGTTTGTTTTTTTGCCAAGAAAAACAATTCCTAAATAATAGCTACGTCCATTAAATATGTACGTATGCAAAAAAAATTATAGCAGGTGAATATTTGATAATTTGTTTGATTCATTAAAATTTTATGATTTTTGTAGTTAAGATTTTTTAAAAACTTAAGGTTGATGAAACTTTATGACAGTTATATTGATTTTTTCAACTGCACTCTCTTTCCTATTATGAGAGAGTAATAAAATATAAATTGAGTGAATGAAAACCACGAATACTCAGTGTGTATTAATTTATTACTTTTAGGCTAAGCGCTTTCGGCTGTTAAGCCATTATCAAAGCCGTCCTATGAAAAAATACAAAGCTTGTGAAATTTTTGAAAAAAAAAAAAACAATTTAAAAAAATTTGAACTTACGTCATTTCAAAATTTCACAAGCTTTGTATTTTTTCATAGGACGGCTTTGATAATGGCTTAACAGCCGAAAGCGCTTAGCCTAAAAGTAATAAATTAATACACACTGAGTATTCGTCGTTTTCATTCACTCAATTTGCATATAGTGTGTACACCATATCCACAGGCATTTCCAAAATATAAATTGTCAATGACAGGACTCATTCAACAAGGTTAAAACTTTTCTATTTACTAGATTTTAATGAAAAAACATTTTTTTTTACTTACTTTTTGGTCTAACTGCTTCATACAAACCAAATCAATCGATTTTAATCCGTGTCCAGTGGGACAGATGAAATACAAGCAAGCATGAATACGGGTGTCATGGAAAGAAGAAAGAGATCTTTTTATTTTCAATTCTTCTTGTAAATAGTTTTCAAACTGAGCATCTATATAATCCACTATAGCTTTGAAACTGTTTTCTTTATTAATCTGATCCCCATAACCAACAGTATCCACTATAGTCAACTGAAACATAAGATTCTGCATTGAATTTTTGTTCTAAAATAAAATTGTTATCAAATGGAAAGAGACAATGAAATATTAAAAATATTGTAAAACCAGAGATGTTGATGTTTTAAGTGTTTGACTTTTGAAGGTATACAAATAATATAACACATGCTTTTTTGATATTACACATATTATTAAATTTTATTCTGTTCTATTCACAAAAAAAGAATCTGGAATTGGGTGCTCTGTCACTACAACAGAAGCTCTCAACAAATCATTTCAAATCCCCTCCTCTTGCAGTGTTCCCACTGGAGAGCTATGTGCTATCATTCATGCATAAACTACCAATTTGACATTTAAAATAAGATTGTAACAATCATCTGGATTCCATCCAACATCGGAATTACTGGCAACGGAAATGCAATACCAATTTACTGACAAAGCTGCCTCAACATCTTCATCCCTAGAGAACAATGAATTGTGCAAAACATCAAACCAATATTATAAAAGCATAGCTATCTGACAGAAACACTGGTACAAAGGCAATTCAATATCCAGATGTGAATTGTGTATAATAAGACTATGGATTGTTCACAATCTACAAACACATGGTTAACTCATGTCCAAATCATGTTAATACTGTGATCCTGCTCTGTGTATAAAACATATCCATGAAATATGCCAACATTGCATCTGAATCCTAACTTTAAGGACATTCTGTGTCAAATGAAAAGAATACTCCAATCCCTTAAAGAAAAACAACTGCTTAGTAAACTATAAACATTCATCAGCTACAATTTTTCTACAATCTAATTTACATTTATTTTATATCATATAATGATTACTTTTAATTGTAACTCTCCTTTCCTATTATTAATAATCCAATATTTACATTACCTTAAGTCTTACATTACTTTCTTGTAGTTCGTATGTGTGAGCCTTTAGTTTGACAGTAGGTAGAGAATGTGGGCTTGGTGATGATTCGAAATTTGTATTAAAAAGAGAATTCATCAATGTCGATTTTCCCAAACCGGTTTCTCCTGAAAAATCAAATTACAAAATTAGATATTGCTGACTTTAATTTGCTGGTTTTAAAGTTAATTTAAAGTGGTTAATATTCAACAGTATCATTATTGTAAGTTTTCAACTATGGTAATGTTCGAAAATGTAAGTAATGAGTAGAACAAGAGGGTAATAGTTATTAGGGTATTATGAAGGAATATGGGTGGAATGAGGGGACGATGGCGGGAATGAGAGGACAATGGTTGGAATGAGGAAACAATGGGTTGAATAGACAGTAAAAGTGAAAATGGCGTACCTTCATATCTAGTTACAGAAAAAGTCTTGTAAAGTCTGTTTAGAGATATAAGAAAGTGACTATCTAATTCTTAGGAAAGACCCGACCTGCTGTAAAATTGGAATATGGCCGAACAGGTCCGTACTTTGGTTTTGTAATAAAAATAAGACATTAAATAATATTTTATTTGTGTGTAAATGTGACATTACAAATTTTTTATGACAAATTATATCTATAATTACGAAAATATACAAATTATTTGTTACTTATATAATTATTCACTTGATACAATTTAAAAAAATATTTTGATTGCATATATATAGGTCAATAAGAGCTACATTTTAAAAATATTAATAAATGTACAGAATGGTTCAAAAAAATCGGCATATCAAAGTTATGTTTTTTTAAATGTAATACCCTGTATATTATCACATTTTCGAATTTAACGATTTAACCAAAAAAAAATAATGTCCGTTCCTTAAGGATTCCCTATACCTATCTTTTGTGGTTTTCGAAATATCTCGTTTTTCTTAAAATACAGTATGTCACAAAAAAAGAATAACAATAAAACGTGTAGGAATAAAAAAAATTGCCTGAGATCAGTTTATTTGAAGCCTTTGAGCTACTATTTGTAATATTTAGGATTATGTATAACTTATGCATTCCATATATATTATAAATAAAAATATCATTCCTCTTATCTATTCAATATTTCCTTCGCTACACAAATACCAACTTTTACGTTCCTTTCATAAAAAAATTATCATAAAAAACCCCCTCAATACCAAACAAAAACCTTATCTCATTACTTTACAAAATAAAATAAAAAAGATCTCATTCGCATCTTCTTTTTTAAAATTAACCATTACACTCAAGAAATCGTGTTGTTTTGCACGTACGCTTTCTCCAAAAACAAGTATGCACCGCCCCCTTTCTAACGATTCTCTAGAACATTCGATTAGCCTATAAAACAATTTCTTAGCCTAAAAACTGTCTCTTTCATCGTCAGAACGTGAACCGAGCAAGTGATGAATAGATCATTTACCGGCTAAAATGACCGGCTTTTCAATAGTTAATTAAAATAACAAGTATTTATTAAAATTACACAAAATTAAAAATATAACAATAATGAACCAGTAAAGTAAAATTCTTAATTGCAAAAGCAAAGTAAACCTTTATAATAAACTCGTAAATAAAAATAGTGAAAAGTGCAACTAAGTCTAATTACATTACACCCACCCGACAGTGTTACAAGCAAAGATAAAATAAATCTCGTTACACTAATACTGTGACTGGTCCTTCGACAAAGAAAACAATTTAATACCGCACAACACAGCTCAAAACCTAACCAAAAGTTGAATCTGCGTCTAAAAACATATTCGATGCAAGAAATTGACATGATTTTAGTATTGAGTGAGTGTCTAGAAAGTTGCCTATTAGCTTCACGTGTATATGCGCAAAAATGACACAACAGGAATTTGAAAAATCTGAAAAAGGAAAGTTTTCAGAAGTTACTCAACACATTTCGAAACACTGGAAGTGTATGTTATGAAAAACCTAATAAACAAAGTACAATTGTAGGCAATGAAAATATTGAATTCCAAATAATTGGGACACTTGTAGAAGATCCTCATACAAGCCAAAGACAAATTAGTCAAGAGATAGGAATAAGTAGATGAAGCGTATCCACAATAATAAAAACGGATAGATTTTTGTTTATGGGTAATGAAATAGGTGGCGGTACTGAAATAAATTTTTGAGTTGGTAATGTTTACTGATGAAGCTACATTCCATAGCAATGGTGTAGTGAACAGACATAATTTTCATTACTATAGCAATGAAAATCCCCACTATATCCAGAGATTTGACCATCAAAAACGATGGTCATTGAATGCAGTGCTGTGCTAAGCAATTGTGACATTTATGGTACAATCGGCATGTCGTGTTACGGTGTTACTACATCTCTTAAAATATGCCTAACATGTTACATTTTCTATAAAGTAAGATGCGACATCTATGAAGCAAGAATATTACTAATTAATTAAGTGTATTATTGAATGAAAGTTTTCTGCTTATCCATCCGTCAAAGCTTTCTACTTGCTTCCAGACCATTCGTTATTGTACCGGTCGGTTGTTTTTACAAAATAATGAAGGCATATGGCAGGGCAGGATTATTCATTCGGGTATACGGGTATTACCAGCATTGAACTGATATGTGTGATACCTAATAACTTGATACTTTATTTTATAATTTATACTCTGATTTCAATTTTCAGTTAGTTTGAGCTAAGTATCCTTGTATGTGTGTATCTTTTTAAAATGGATTTGAACAGGTAATTTGCATTGGATTATGAATTTTTGGAGCGTGATATGAATGTTAACAATTTTGTAGATATTTCACAACACTCCAAAAGAAAAATGAAGCATCATCTAGCAAGCAAGTAGTACAAGACCAACATGTAAGGGTCGCTGAATCACTGAGTTCAGATGAAAATGAAGACATGGAGATGGAATGTGATATTGCTACAATAAATACCAGTGAAAAATCTTCAGAAGTGCAGAAACTAGAAAGTGCCAAGAGCAGTAAAAAAAACCAAACATGAATTCAAACCAGAATGGACAGCAGAAAATCCAGATTTGTCACTTTGGCTAGAAAATAAAGCCAATAAACCTTATTGTAAGTTTTGTAAAAAGACCGTTGAAGGTGGATTCACTCATGTCAAGAGACATTCCGAGTCAGTGGGACATAGAAATAAAATACGTTTTGCCAAAAGTTGTCATAAGGTAACTGATTTTGTCCACTCATCAAAAGAAAAGGAAACAATGGACAGGGTGAAAGAAGCAGAAATCAAAATGGAAATGTTCTTGGCAGAACATAATTTGCCGTTTCTGTTATTGGATCATTTGCCGCAGTTTATATCATCAGTTTGTCCAGATTCGGAAATTGCCAAGCGCCTGAAATGTGGACGAAAAAAAGGAACCAACATTTATTCAAAATTATTAGCCAGAGAAAATGTTAATAACGTTGTGAGCGACCTTCACCATAATAAGTATTCTCTCATCGTAGATGAAACAACGGACATCAGTGGCAAGAAAGTTTAGCGATGGTGGTTCGATATTATAAAATGAACAAGGTTGTTGATAGATTTTTGGGTTTGATTGAAGTTGAGACAGGAACAGGTGAAGGTGTTTTCAACAGCATAAATTCGTTTTTTGAAAAAAAAATAACATTCCTATGGGCAACATGATAGGTTTTGCTGCGGATAACGCATCGGTCATGAAGGGTAATATGAAAGGATTGGCCAGCAGATTCAAAAGTGTTTCACCTGATATTTTCATATTGGGGTGTGTGTGTCATTCAGTGCACTTGTGTTCTAGTGCAGCATGTAAAAAACTTCCTAAATCTATGGAACAGCTAGCCAGAGATAGTGTATCATATTTTGCTCATAGCTGCAAAAGAATAGGACAACTGAAGGAGTGTCAAATATTTGTGGATTTAAAACCACACAGATTATTAAAACCAAGCCAAACACGCTGGCTGTCTCTCCAGGCAGTGGTTGACAGAATAATTGAGCAGTGGTCAGCACTAATGCTCTTTTTACTGAGATATTTGACGAACCATAATCTTTGAATGCATCAACCATATTAACCGCACTTAAAAATGACCTTTTCAAATTATATTTCAGCTTCCTTTCATACGTATTGGGTATTGTCAATAACAAAGTGAATAACCAAAAATTCATGTACTATTAACAAGAATTTCAAGTCTCTACAAAACACTTCTTTTCAATGAACATATTATGATCATTATCAACCAAATCTGATTCTTCTTCTTAATATATCAGTTGTATTCAATTTTTAAAATAGAAAAGATAACATTTAGACCCAACCAGCTAGGAAAAATTAATTTCCATTTTTATTTTGGTTTATTTTTTGACTCCCTCCGATTTTTCTATTTCAAATATATTTAAGTTCCTATATTTGTGTGACTGGTCTGCTTCAATTGAATATTTTTAGATGACCCAACTAGCTTAACTATGACTTTTAAATGTATTTCTCTTATAGTTTTATCCCTATTTTTGACGATTTTTTTTTCATTTATTGCTTAATTCGACATCAACTATTAGGAGGAGGAGCGGCAGTAATATTTTACTTTATCACTTAGTCTAGGTTGGTTGTTAATACAGTTTATATGCCACTCCGACTTTAGCTTTTCTTTCTACGAAGTTAACAAGTGCTAATTCGTGATAAACCTAGTCGGGACTGGTCCCATTCGATTCGAAATGCCATCTCGAACAAACGATCAACTGGACGATAGGGGAGAAGTTATAAACAATTAAAAAACAAAAAAAAGAATGGTTTGGTTTTTTGAGAATATTTCGAAAACTGTTTGAGGTAATCCTGAAATAGCAGAAAATTTCCTATAGAAAAGTTTTACATTTTCGAACTGTACCGACAATTTAATTTGTTATTTGGAGGTGAAAATTGATCAGAAGCTTGTACAACAAAATTATTTTAACCGACTAAATATGACTATTAAGTAATAAAGAAATGAATATAATATATCTTTATTTCAGATCAAAACAGAAATATACAAACTACAAAATTTAACTAACATTTTTTATGTAGAAGTAAACAATTAATCACTGAAGCTGAGAGTAACAAGGTTACCAACAACTTGTGTGTGATATAATAAATAGATACAGTAAAATTAAATTATAAAGATACAATTAAGTAAATATTATTTTTAGTATTGACAGTGTCAGTATAATAATAATGATCAATTCGGTATAGTATTGACAAATTTAGTAATATTGACAAGTTCAGTAGATATAGTGAGTCGGGTAGGTAGATATAAATTAATTCTCAACACATATTCGCACACACATACAACCACATATTTTTATATCTTGTTAATTATATTTTGGAAAAAAACTCTATTCTTTGATAATATCCATTTTTGTATTTCACATTTAAAGCTCTTATATCCTTCAATGTTTTGTATTTCTACAGGTACTCAACTTAGAATTTTTGGGCCCAAGTAATCAAAGCAGTGTTGTCCAATAGTTTTTTCTCTTTTAGGTAAGTTGTATGTGTTCTGTTTATGCCTAGTATCATGAGTGTGTTCAAGACGTTCTAATATATGTTCATTTCGTTTTAGGTAGAGCAGTATTTTAAGGCAGTATAATTGCCTTAAATCCATAACTTGGCTCATCACATATAACTCATCACTTGGAAACCCAATACTCTTTTGGTAAATAATTCGTAATATCCACCTTTGTAGTACATTTACATTTTCAATGTGGCAATCATATACTCCACCCCAACCAGAGATGCCATAGTTCAGCTGTGACTGCACTAACGAAAAGTACAACATTTTCAAGTGGTGTATATACAAGATGTCTCTCAAGTACTTAAACCTTGACAGTAATCCTCTTAGTTTGTTAGCAATATTTTTTGTTTGCAGATCCCATTTTAGATGACGATCAATAATAATTCCAAGATATTTAATCCTATCTACTTCTGGAATTTAGTAGTCATGTCAATATCCAAATATCCGAGATTTGGTAGACCTGTCTGGTATGATGTGAAAAGCATATATTTTGTTTTTTCTACATTTAGTGTTAGTTCATTAAATTGAAAGCAGGTTTTTATTTTTTTAAAAGCGATGTCAGCTTGTGTTTTCAACTGAGCCCAAGTGGGAGCGGTAAAAAGGATGGCAGTATCATCGGCGAAACTAATAATTTTGCCCCTTATGTCCAGGAAAAGTAGGCTATTTAAATAGATATTGAATAGCAGCAGGCCCAGTACAGAGCCTTGTGGCATGCCATAGGTAACATTTCTAGCCTCGCTTATGCAATTGTCGATGGTTACATATTGTTTTCGCTCACTCAAATAACTCTCCAATAGCTTATAAGTTAATCCACGCACACCGTAGAATTTTAATTTGTTTAATAATTTTTTATGATTAACGGTATCAAAAGCCTTAGAGAGGTCCACAAATATGCAAGCTGCAGGGATTTTTTTATCTAAGGAATTGTATAGCGTTTCTAGTAATGAGCATATTGCATCCTCCGTGGATTTTCCATCTCTAAAGCCATACTGATTTTCAGAAATAATGTTATGCTTATTGAAGATTTTAACTAGCCTACATTTTAAGATCTTTTCAAAAATTTTACTTATCGTTGAAATGCGAGTTATTGGCCGATAATTCTTCATTTTAGTTATATCACCGTTTTTAAAAATAGGCTTAATTAACCCTGTTTTCAGCGACTTAGGAAAGATTCCCGAACGAAAGCATTTGTTTATCATATAGGTAAGTGGAGTAGCTATTTCATGTTTTATTTCTTTTAAAGTTTCCGATTTAATGCCGTCTAGTCCTGGTGACTTTTTATTTTTTAACGAATTTATAGTATGTTTCACTTCAGCTTCATCTGTGGGGTACAAATACATAGTTGTGTCTAGAGTTTGTAAATTCTCAGCATAATTTTGGGGAGAGGGTATCTTTTGGGCATAATTTTTCCCCAAATCACTAAAAATGCATTGGCTATATCTTTGGTGCCATTAATTAGTTGACTTTTTTCATTTAAAATGTTATCTATTTTACTTTCAGATTTGGATTTGCCACATATATCAGTTACACCCCTAGTAGAACCTAATGTTGGCTATATATCGGCGCAACATCGCCCCAATATTGGAATATTGGCGCAATATTGCAGCAAGATTTCAATATTTACGCAATATTGGCCACAGATTGATTCTCAATATACGGCCAATATTTTATTGTGTATGTTGGCAAGACATTGGTGCAATATTGACCTAGTTTTTTTTTGTAATATTGCCTTTACAATATTGGTTGAGCATTGGAAAGCGTTAACATTTTTTTCTAATTCCAATATTGTCGAATATTGGCGGCAACATCTGGCCAATATTGCGCCAACTCGGCCTGCTAGTTTAGAAAAAGCAAAAATTCATCAACATTTTTTTGGATACTTCTGATATTCATATGTAGTACTGAGATTTGACCTTTTTTGCAATTTGTATATGTACCAAAATCCGAAATCGAATTTATTACTTGGGCCTCGATTTCCTTGTTCTCATACCGACAGATACAAATCCATTTGTTATGATTTATATTCCCACAATGACATTAAAAGATATAACAACTTTTTTTGTTTACAGTCACTTTAAAAGAACGAGAGAAAGAAAAGTTAGTTTCTAGTATCTAGAATTTGACAAACATTGCAATGACATGAACACAAACAATTCAGAATTTATAAAGAAAAGAAAAACGTAATTGTTGAACACCCAAAATAAAAACTAGTTTATAATAGTAACAAGTTGTAGACAAACCATTTATGCACTTATATATATTCTGTGTGCCGGAGCAGGTTGAAACATTTATAAAGTTTTTTCGAAATAATTTTTTTAGTTACAGCTATAGCTAAAATGAATTTCATATGGTTTCACTTTACTTTATTTGCACCTGATGATGAAGAATTGTTTCTCGTTCTATAAGAATTTCTTTCGAGATGTTTAAATTCCCTGGATATTTCTTTGGGGGGTTCCTTTGGTTTTATTTTGGGGCCTTTTGTAGTTATCTCTTGTGGAGTGTTTTTCGAGGGATTCTGATTACTTGGTTCAGCTTCTTTGGAGTCTCTATTTACTATTGTTACAGTTGGAGTCGAGGGATTACTTTTTGTGTTACGTTCTTCTACTTCTACAACTTCATCATCCTCATAGGTATGTTTCAAAAGCTGCGAGGTGTAGAATATATCTCCATTTACAATAAGTTTTCAGTTTTTGATGAAGCAATGTTTTTCATCATGTTTTTGTTTTGCCAAATATAAATTGTGTCTTAAGATTTTGGCTTCCTCCCGTTGCTTTGGTGTTTGATCTAAACAGACTCTACCTATGAACACATTAGGCGTCTAGAACTTGAGTTTGTCAATTTGAATGTCCCTTTTGAGCGAATGATTTCTGTTCTAAATATTTTATTTTTTGTCAATTCGACCATGTAGGTTTTTTGAAAATTCGGTTTTAGTTATGTTTATTATTTAATGAATGATCCAATCTTGTTATTACTTGACAAGGATGATAACCATGTAAGATAATATATAGTTCAGAAAGCCAAATATATCAGAATAACTATGGTTACTTTCCACCCACACACCTATCACAAATTACAGCAGCTCAATCCAGCTGTTTTCGGTCCATTCAAAACTTACTAATATGGCTGATTTTTTGGCTAGATATTTTAAATTATATATACCACAAACTAGCGACTGTTCAACTTGTTTGAAACAACATATTATGGTAAATACTTTATAGTTAAAGGTGGAAAATGCCCCTTATTTCAAAGTTTATATAATATTTCTTTGACTATTCAAATATAAAAACAAAATGATGAAAAGGAACTTTGCTATTGTGACAACATACTTTTTGTAAAAAAAGAGGTAAATATTGTGAAATTTGCCTAGTGAAATTATCATCAAAAATTAGTTTTTAATGTAAATTTAATCAATATAAAATCATTTCTTTCTAGTGAACCCTGTACTGTTTTTCCTAAAAAAAATAACTTACCAATACACATTATATTGAAAATAAAACCATTTTGGACGCTCTTCGAAACCAATTGATCAGGTAGTGAGTCAAAGCCAACATGACCAGAGAGCATTAAATTTCTTATTTGAGCTTCAATCTGGAAAAAATTAAGTATATATTACAAAAGTTGAACATGGGAGATAGGTTTTATCAAACAATTCGAATATATAAAAATATTATTTTCACAATGTTTTACTTCTTAGACCTTTTTAAACATTTTCATAGGTTATATTCCGAGACCTATGAATTTAATCGATTAAACTGTCTAAATATTTTGAGCATGATTTTGGTTGGAAAATAGTTGAATGCACAAAAAATTGACAAAAGCCCAAAACCACAAAGCGGCCGAGGGTATTAATCGATTTATTAAGCATGAAACTATTTGGCAAAAAGCAAAATCATGCAAAAAACATTTCAACAGTTTAATTAATTTACATTTTTAAGTCAAGGGGTATACGGCAAGATTATTTCCAGAATAACTGAGATTGAAAGCAACTACAAATAATGTTATTGCTGCTATAGCCTTGCAAAAAGCTGCAGGCTGTTTAATCACTTCCAAGATTCACAGCTGGGTCCATCCAGATGCCGTTTTATCAAGAAAGCTCAGTTGTCATTGGTTGACATTTGAATTTGTTTTACATTTGATGACTTTTAATATATGCGGGAAATAATATTGTATAACTGTTCTTGATTTTTGGTATGTTTTAATAAATAACTTGCTTTTTATTGAAATATTTTTTGACATTTCGCCTAAAATTTGGACTTTATCAAAATAATGTGATAACTGTGATATCCAAAAACAAATAATACAGTACATCCCAACCTTGACACGATATGTGAAATTGATGCAAACTTATAAATATTGGAAGCACTGCTACCCTGCATAATGAAGCACTTAAATGTAGAATTTGATGAAAAATATTTGTAGTTTTTAGCAAAGTAGACAACATATAGAATATAGAATAGAATATATTTTTTATCTATGAGAATCATACATTATACAAAATTTCATATAATACACAACTCTATCAGACTAGTCAACTAAACAAACGAAATACAGGTAATTAGAATAAAAACATTCACATGAATAAAATCGACTACAAACTAAATACTAAGTAATTTTTAAAATATAGTATTAATATGTAAGAAACTCCTTAACACTATAGAATGCATGCTGTAATAAAAAAGAATGAAGTATATTTCTCAATTTCCTTGATGTTCCCATGTTTTTTTCTGTATTCAATATATTACTGAACTTATTATAGCATATTATTCCAATATGCCTTGGAGAATGTTGCCCTATCTCTAAACGTGAAAATGGTTGGTGGATATCACTCTTCTGTCTAGTGTCATGCGTGTGTATGTCTTCATTTCTTTCAAATGAACTTTGATTATCTTCAATAAATTTAATTAATTGGAATATAAATAGACTTGGTAGAGTTAAAATTTCAG
The DNA here is from genome assembly GCA_963921935.1 of Galeruca laticollis. NCBI lineage: Eukaryota > Metazoa > Arthropoda > Insecta > Coleoptera > Chrysomelidae > Galeruca > Galeruca laticollis. The sequence continues at coordinate 66,384,889 of OY998183.1, forward strand.
CCTGTACATAGCTCTTATAGCCTTCTTTTGAACTTTGAAAGCCCTCTCAAGAAAGGATGATGCACCCCAAAACATTAAACCGTACTGAAGAGTTGATTGTATTAGTCCATAATAAATGAGCTTTAATACATTCAGAGAGACAGTTTCTCTTAGATTTCTAATGATATAACATGAACTTATTTTTGCAATTACTGCATTTATATGAGACTCCCAGCTGAGCTTGGGATCTAGTATTATTCCCAAGAATTTGAATTGATCGACACTGAATGGATTTTCCATTAACATGTAAAAAAGGTAAAAAAGGCTCAATATCAGGCACAACATTTCTTGGCAAAAAACGCATAAAATGTGTTTTTGACACATTCAATGTTAAACCATTTCCTATGAAATATTTATTCAGTTCAAAAGATGCTACATTAGTTTCATCAATGAGTTCTTCAAATTGTTGATTCACCTTGATAATATTAGTGTCATCGGCATATTGAATAATTTTTTGAGAGGTTAAGCAAATTTTGTTAATATCACTGACAAAGATAATAAAAAATAATGGCCCAAGAATCGATCCTTGTGGTACTCCAGTTTCAGAGGAAATAGGATCAGATGTTGTGTTGTTAACTGTAACTACTTGAGTTCTATTGGACAAGTAAGATTTTGCCCACTCGTATGGTTTTCCGCGTATTCCAATTCCTTGAAGTTTCATTAGTAAGAGTTCATGATCAACTGTGTCAAATGCACGGCTGAGATCATAAAAAAGCCCCAAAACATGTAGCTTTTCATTAAGCGCATTATAAATGAATTCTATACAAGCAGCAATGGTACTGGATGTTGATCTTTTCTTTCTAAAGCCATTTTGAGATTGAGGTAGCATGTTGAAATGTTCAAGATAATTAACGAGACGTTCAGAGAATGCCATTTCAAATATTTTAGTTACTTGACTTTGTATACAAATAAGACGGTACTTATTTATTTCATCTCTTACCCCCTTGTTTTTGTCAACTGGAAATCCTTTAGATACTTTCACATTAGGAAATGTACCTGATGTGAACGATTCATTAATTAAATGAGATATGGGCTCAGCAATAAACCCAGCTGCCGCTTTTATTACCTTACTGTTAATTTCATCAAGCCCTTCTGCAGGTTTGGATGTGGTTTTATTGATGATAGATATAATCTCATCAGGAGTTGTTGGAAATAGAAACAAGTTTGTATGAGATGCATCGAGTTGCATATTATAATTAGGAATAATGTTGTTTTGATTTAGTTACAAAATATTTATTGATATAATTTGCTTTTTCTTTAGGTGTTAAGTTATTTTCTCCCTCAACTTTTATGTTCACTACGTTGCTTTTGTTGTTTTCCCTAGCTTCATTAATTATTTTCCAAGATTCCCTCATTACATTACCACTGTTACAAATTCTATTATTATTTTTTTCACGCAAGTATTTTTTACTTAGTATCTGGTATTCTTTCTTGAACTCTGTAACATTCTGTATACTTTTGATTGTTTATTACTTTTCTCAATCTGTTCATTTCACACAGCTGATCATGTAGTTCATTAATGTTTGATGGAAAAGGATTTTTATGTTTATATTTTTTAAGACATTTCTTTGTTTTAGTAAATATTAAATCATAATTATATACAAATGATTCATAAAATGCTGCAAATTTCTCATGAAAATTTGTGGTTTCATATACCTTATCCCAAGTTTCTTTTGATAAAATATTTTGAAATGTAACTATGTTAGGATCACTTAAGTTTCTTTTATATATATAACTGATTTCATTAGTTTTTGAAAGAGACATATTAAAACAACACATTTGATATGTATGATCAGACAGGAATGTATCACACACTTTTACCTTATTTATATCATAATTGGTGAAGATATTGTCTATACATGTGGAGCTGTTACTGGTTATTCTCGTGGGTACGTTAATTTGGTGTTCAATGTTAAACTCCTTAAACAAATTTATTAAAGTATCTTTTTGGTAGCTTTGAATTAAAAAGTCTATATTAATGTCACCACAGATCAAGAACACATTATTGTTATCGTAAGTATTATAAAGTAAAATTTCTAACTGACTAATAAATGTTTTAAAATTAGTAGCATATGGAGGTCTGTGAATACAAAAGACAAACAAAATTTTTTTCCCATCATATTCCATTTTTCCACCACATACTTCAAATTCACCTTCAATACAAAACTTGTTTAAATTTATTTGTTGGAAATTTGCAGCATTTAATATCTCGCTATTGACAAAAATGCAGGCACCACCTTTTTTTCCATTCACACGTGAGAAACTCGACATTAATTGGAAGCCTCTTATGGGCGTAATTTTTAAATTATCTGCAGTAAGCCAATGTTCAGTAATACATAAAATACTTACATTTTATTTTTCTAAGATTAAATTTAAATCTGATCTTTTTTTCATTAGTCCACCCTGTATGTTAATGTGCATACACTCCAAATTTAAGGTATCAGTGCCGTCCTTCTCCCTAGAACTTTTAATTTTCTTATATCTTTGTGAAGGCTTCTTCAATTTTGAGACTAAGTTTGTATTCTCTTCTGTCCTCACATTGGTAAAAATGATGCTGCATGCTGCTGACTATTTATTTCAGATTTCTGAGAGTTTAGAAATCTTTGTCCTCTCCCAAAAATTAAATGTTTCGAAAGCGATATTTTTTGGCCAAAAACTGGATTTGTATACCTCCTCTTGAAGAATGGGATTTACACCAATCATGAATGACTGGTTATCAGCTTTTGTTGTGATTGTACTTAACTTTGTAACTTCTATATCATTCATCTGAACACTGGCCACATGTGTTATATTGCCTTTAGAGTGGATAAAAGATTGTACATCACTTGCTTTTACATTATCCGGAACTCTTGTTATGAACATCCAGATTTTTTTAGTGGAGTTATTTCTTCCTTGAAAAGTATTATCTCCATCACCACTTCCTAAGTTACGCTTTCTCTGTCTTCTTTTGATTTGCTGAAATTCACCTTCATCCTTGTATATGTTAATTATGTTACTCATCATATCAGCTTGGTCATTTACTATTCTACTCTGTTGACTATCTTTACTATTATTAAAGAAGATGTTCGGAGATGCTGTAGATAGATTTCTCTTGTTCAAATTAATATTTGGCAGATGATTTAACTTTGCTAAAGGAACATTTAAATTATGCTTTTTCATATCCCGATAATTTTCAGTACATTGAGACTGATGCATATGTTGTGTATTGTTCAGAGTTGACTGCAACATTGGTAGATCCATTTCCTTTGGGTATATTAGTCATTTGGTTTTTTATTGGTAAAACATTCTGATTATTTATAATTAGCTTCATTTTTATTATTTCTTCCATGAGTTCTGTTAATTTTTGATTTTGCTGTTCTTCAATCCTCTTATATTCCTTACTTACACTAGTTTGCACTTCTTTTAATATCTCTTTTTTAAATGATGTTAGTAGATCTTGTATGTTTCTTTCTGTTGCTTCCTTCATATTGTTTTCACAGTGGTGGCATAGGAATATAAGTTTTCTATTCTTTTTAAGTTCCATACATTTTATTTCCGAGGCTGTTAATTTGGCGCAGTTTTGGCATATACTTTCATTGCATTGGTCGCAATTCCAAATCTGAATGTCATTTTCCAATGTTTTACAGTTCCGACACTGAGACATATTAAATGTTCATTTGTATGTTCAAGACCTGGTCTAAATTTTATGTTTAAGTAGGTATAAATATAACTGTAATTACAAGTCCAGTTTTTGTTATTTGTTGAGTAGGTATTTCTTATCAGTAAACCTTTTTGTCTACCATGTGTGATATTTCATATTAGTTTATATTGCCATTTGCATAATAAACAACGAGCTTTTTGTCTTTACTATTATTTCTACTTGTGTACCGATTTTTTATTCATTACACAGTCCAAGAACCAAATTTTTTTATCACTTTTTTCTCACAATTTAAACTTAATGATACACACACAGTAACATAGGTTTATTATAATATATGTAATTTGATTGTTTACTTTGGTAAGAATAATTAAATTGTAGAAAACTTTATTCTGTAGATTGTGGAATCAAAAAAAGCCTTGTATATTTTCAAAACGTACATTTAATACATCTGAGAGGATTTGTAAGTTGATGTCTAATTATACTGTTTAGGAATATGAAAAATGTTTAGTTTATTGTCGAATTAATGAATAATTGAGAGCAAATAATAATAGTTTAATCAAAAAACTTTTCCGTTTTTGGTTGCTTTTATAGTTTTTTTTTGTGTTCAATAAAAAGAAAACATTGTAAATGATATATCAATCAAGGATATGACAATTTTAAAATTTAACTTCCATGTTTACAATAACATAAATGCTTACATTAAAACATGTTTTATATTGAATAAATTTATCTTATGATTATATAAACAAAATTTCATAAAAGATAAAGCACACCAAAAAGTATAAAGAATTAGTTCATTGATAAATCCTAGATTATTTATTAAAATGTAATGTAACAAATGAACCAATAAACTACATAATTATCAAATATATATGTGATGTTTCAAAATTCCAAGAATATTTACTAAACAGCTTAGGTCACTACTTTTTGAAAGTTTGGAAGTAGCAAGGTAAAATCGAATTAAACAAATAAAAGTATCAATATAAAATTAAAATAAAAACTAATAAAAATTGCAGAATGCAATCTGGCATTCATTGTATCATTTCTCATAATGAATACAAATAGTGCTTTACTATTCAAATCTGATTTGCTTGTGTTTTCTTATTTCCAGAAGAAACACTGAGTGTAATGCAATAGCTGAGCTCCTTTTAGTAAAGACAACTATTGCAACTTAGCAACGTCGAGCGCCTGTAAACTCAGTTGATATACATTTTCGAGCATTTTAGAAAATGTGAACAACTGTAATTATCTAACTACTTTAACTGTCAACTCATTGGGTCATTTGGTTATTCTACCTTGTTAGTATGTTTTGTAAAGTGACTTCCAGTGCCAATTTTATTGTGATTTTAAGTGCTTATTTATTATAAACGTTATTTAAAATTACGACTGGTCCTGTCTATTGAAGAAAACAACACCCTTTTTATGTAGCGCTGAACGACAGCATACAATTCATTTTAAAACCATACATATATAGTTTACCCTACAATGAAGTTGGTCCTACACAGCCGAATTTAAAGTCAGTGCAACTGTAATCACTATCTCGAGATGTGTAAATCAAAGTGAACTATCTTGTTAAACAAACCAAAAAATCGTTAGTGGAGAAAATCGTGATAAGGACCGATCAACAAGTATGCCTTCAGTAAAAGCGGCCGATATGATCATTTACAAACTCACAACTATAAGCAGGAGCTGCAGGTATTCATCAATGGATTGGATAAGTTCAATTGTTCTGGAAAAGATGGTCTGTGGAGTATCTGAAGAGACTGCAAAATAGACCAGTATGGCTAAAAACATCTGAAAGTCTTCTTAAAGGAAGAAAACATTCCACCTCTTAATTGTCCTATGGCAATAGTCATAGAAACCATAACCAGACCTGACAGAAAATCTGGGCCATTAAGGCGTACCAGTAAATCTACGTCCTCACCTTCGATGACAACTTCTGCAAAATTAGAGTCATTTTCAATAGCTGTAGTAACGATCAGCCTCAGCATCTTCTTTGGCCTGTACAACCTGAATGTTTTTGGTTTCCTACATGTAAAAACTAAAACTGGTGAAATTACCAGGACTATAACAAAACTATACCCTCTCCCTAAACAATACACCATGTCTTGCGAGGAAAATCATTAAAAAATATTAAAATAACTTTTAATAGGTTGTACAGTCATCTAATAAATCTCAAAGTAACAGTTGTTGACCTTCTTAGATATAAATTATGTTTTAATTAATAACAAAAAAGTTTCAATTTATTTTCTCTTTATCTTTTTCTCTTTCCCAAATGAAGCAGAGACTTCATTTCAGGGGGAGTATGTTGCAACTTGGCAATGCCAAGCGCCTGTAAATTCAGTTGATTTGAAGTGTCTCCGATTTGAAGTGTCTCGAGTGTCTACTATTGAAACAGAAAAAGATAGGGCACTCAACTTATATAATATTTGACACTCAACAGAATACAATCATCTTCAAACCTTTGATAAACCATCAACCTTTGTTGGCTAAGAACACTTATCTATCAAATTAACTAAAATATATTCTGAAAAACTATACACTTCTAAATATCTATTGTGGTATAATATAAAGTGCTTGTGTGTGTCCTTCAATAGTAATTGGAGAGATGTGCATTTTACAAAATGTGAACAACTGTAATTAACTATCAACTCACTGTGGTCATTTTGTTGTAATTTTAAGTGTTTATTTATTAACGACTGGTTCTTTTTTTATCTATTGAAGGAAACAACACCCTTTTTATGTAGTGGTGAACTACAGCATACAGTTCATCTAGTTCATCCTACAACAACATTACTATCAGAACTTTCACCTTGCCAGTACCCAAGTGCGACTAAATAAAATTCAAAAAAGTTTAAGCCCTGATATATTTCCAATAGAACCTGACCACTGCATAAAATATTATGGATTAAGTAATAAAACATATGTCTTCCGCCCAAAAAAGGAAATTCGGTGAAATTTGATTAATGTGGGATAATCTTTTTATTTTTCAGTCACGATTGTAAAAAGTAGACAAACCTAATTTTATTCTTATTTTTTATCATGCAGAATTACCAGTCTTTGTAGAAGCAGATGTGTTCTAAATCTTTCGATGGAGGAGTATATGCTCTATAAATTTAAAATTAACAAACTTAATGAATATTTTTTCAAAGTTAAATATATAATTTAGAAAATGCATTAATAATAAAAGGTGAAAATTCTGTACATCTGTATGGCAGAGTTACAAAACTTTCTCACATAAATTTCTATATGTTGTAAATTAACATACTAATAAAATTCAAAGTTTACAGATTTGTTAATTGTAAATAGTGTTCTGTTCAGATTTTCAAGAAGTAATAGGTCAAGAATATACTTATACTACACACTTGTGAATATTTTTACAACAAATCTATTTTTTTTAATAAAAATGTAACACTAGAATCTTCAGTCATGATTAACAGCTCAAGTAATATTTTGATTTTTGCTCATAGGATGTTGTTGACAGAAAAATTTCATATTTCTAAAATAAAATATTCATTTTTTCTTATCTTGTGTCATGTAAAGAATTTTTGATGTTAAATGACCTAGCCTGCAATGCATCCTACCATCTCTCTGTTATCTATAGAAGTAATATTTATTTTTGTTAAGCATAATATTGATATTTTTGCAGCCTTGTACATTTCTGAAGAACTATTAACTATACTGTTGGTTAAATATAAATTACAGAATATTTATTTGTTTTTTTCATTTCACACATATTGATTCATATTATAATAATAAGGTCATTTCAATCAACTAAAAATACTTACCATATAATAATAGTTAAACAAGTGTATAAGGTCAACTTTTCCTTTGACTTTATAACATAAATAAAAAGTGAAACTTTCTACAAAAAATATAGATATGGTAATTGTAAAGAAATATTTTATTGAAATAACCAACAATATAGTTAAAAATACCAGTAGAAATTTTTTTACAATCCAATTATTGGATAATCATATAACGAGTCATATAATTTACAAAAAATCTCATGAAATTGGAACAAATATCATCAGAACAAGTCAATGAATTAGAAATTTATTATCAACTTCATTCATGGAATATCTAAACAATAACTCACAATAAACTTTGTTGTAACAGAAAAGAATGGGCCAATTCCACTTTTCTGAGAAAATATCATGTTTTTTATTTATTTCTCAATGCACACCACACTGAAGCTTTTCTTTCAATGGGGGAGAATGGACATTAACAATGGCACTCCACAATAATTTCGATGTGGTTCTTTCTGGATTATATAATGATGTCAATGCTGGGTATCCACTTATAAGCCTGTTTATTTTTACTTAACTCCTTCTGGATAATGGTAATGCCAGATTTGAATCTATTTTGAGTTTATTTTGTTAATTTCGATAATTTCTGAATTTTTGAATGTCAAATTTACAATTTTATCTACTTTTTCATTTCCATATGCACCAATCTAACATAAGAATCATATTATTTTGATTGTTTAAGTCGGCCATGTCAAACATGCGGCCCGCGGGCCGCATGCGGCCCACTGAGCATTTTCCTGCGGCCCCGAATCAATTTTGAAAACAGCCATGTAATGCGGCCCGCGAGCCTGTTAAAAACCGAAAATAAAGTACTGTGATGATGAACTAAGATGCGCGCTCAACCTAAAAGCCAGGCTTGTTCCGGAAAGTTCTATCGCGCGAGAACACAGATGCCGCTACCTGAACATTCTGGAAAGAACTGTCGAGAAATCACAATCCGTATATAAGCCAATACCGCTCGATTGAGTTCAGTTGTTCAGTCAGTTATGAGTCAGTTGTGATAGAATTGCGAGTTTAATTGCGTACTTATTGTTACAACACGTAACAGTACTTATTGTTATTTATTTCGGATAAAGTTTTTAACATGTCTGTTTCAAAACCAAGTGGAAGTAAGAGGAAACTTGGAGATGAGCATCGTATCTTTCAAGAAAAGTGGGAATAGAGTTTTTTTGCTGTGAAGTGAAAGACAAAATTATTTGCTTGATTTGTAACAGTACAGTCGGTGTCCCAAAATTATATAATATAAAACATCACTATGATAGCCATGAAACTAAGTTCGACAAGTATACAGGTATGATTAGAAACGAAAAGTTAAAAGAGTTAAAATCACGGTTAAAAGATCAACAGCTTATGTTTACACGTCCAAAGCAAGAAAATGAATCTGCCGTTCAAGCGAGCTACGTACTGTCGGAGTTGATCGCAAAACACTCAAAACCATTTGTTGAAGGTGAATTTATAAAAGAGTGCCTTGTAAAGGCCGCGGAAATTATAAGTCCCGGGAGCGTGAAGGCTTTTCAAAATATATCCTTGTCCTGGAATACTGTCGCTGAAAGAGTTACCGAGTTGGCTGCCAATATAAGCGAACAGATAAAAACAAAATCAGACTCTTTCATTGCATTTTCTATTGCCTGTGACAAAAGTACAGATGTGTGTGGTGTGGCGCAACTCGCTGTTTTTCTTCGTGCTGTTGATAGAGATATCAACGTTTATGAAGAATTACTGGAATTAGTACCATTGCATGATACAACAACTGGGGAGGATATTTTCAATGCTGTTTATGGACTTCTGCAAAAGTACAATTTAGATTTGTCAAAAATGTATTCCGTTGCAACAGACGGAGCTCCTTCAATGACTGGTGTAAATAATGGCTTCATTAAAATATTACAAACAAATGTCAGAGAAACGGGCAGTGACAAACCAGATTTTCATCATGTTCATTGCATAATCCACCAAGAAGTTTTATGCTCAAAAGTGATCAAGTTGGAAAGTGTTTTAAAGTCAGTGAAAAAAATGATAAACTTCATAAGGTCACGTGGCTTGAATCAGCGACAGTTTTCTGCGTTTTTACGTGATTTAGAAAGTGAGTACACTGATTTACCTTATTATGCAGAAGTGCGATGGCTTTCGTGTTCTATGGTTCTCGATCAGTTTTGGAAACTCAAAGAAGAAATAAGCCTTTTCATGGAAGTGAAAGAACAAGATGTCAGCTTATTATCCGACGTACCTTTTTTACAAGATCTTTCATTTATGGTAGACATCACAAAACACTTGTCGGACTTAAATACGAAATTGCAAGGACCACGTCAAGTTATAACAGATATGCATGATCATGTTAAAGCTTTCAAGTGTAAGATGATGCTGTGGAAAAACCAGTTAGCGGTGGATAATCTGTCACATTTTCCGACTTGCAAGGCGTATCAGGAAAGTACAAGTGGCCCAATATCATACAAAATGTATACAGAGAAAATGGGAAGCCTTCTGTCAGAATTTGAAAAGCGTTTTCAGGATTTTCAGTCCCAAGAAAACAATTTTTCTTTATTTACTGGTCTTTTCACAATTGATATTGATAAAGTTCCCCCTCACTTGCAGATGGAAGTGATTGAGATTCAGTGTCAAACCCATTTAAAAGAAAAATTTGATAGTGTTGGTACATTCGAATTTTATAAGTACTTGCCTTTTCAATACCAAGAAATGAGAAAACTTGCCTGTAAAATCCTGTCAATGTTTGGAAGTACCTATAAGTGTGAACAATTATTTTCTTTGATGAAAGGAAACAAATCTCCCGAAAGATCGCGATTGACGGACGCACACTTGGACGCAGTTTTAAAAGTTATTTCCGCCGATAAATTCACGCCACAAATAGACAACTTAATTAAAGACAAAAGATGTCAAATATCTGGCAAAAGAAGTTAATGTTTGTAAGTTTTTGTAATGTCCTTTTTGTTGGAAATTTAATAAATATACTTCTAACATAATAGTACTTTTTTTCATTAAGATTTTCAGTAGTTTGTCTTCTTTAAGATTAGGTTTTGCGACCCACCTAGTCTATGGTCCTCATGCTTTTGGCCAACCAGTGACTTTGAGTTTGACATGGTCGAAAACTTCTGTAATACTCTGAAGGTATGGATGTGCAAACATTTGCTGGGATCTTACAAAAGCTCTTTGAACTGTGGCAATTGAAAATTAAGTTGTAGAAAGCTATTCTCACTTTTTAAGGCTTCTAAAATCGCAAATGCTTTATTAAATTCGTTGTTACAAATGTTTTCATTGAAACTGCATTCATATGACGTTCAACATTTTGAAAAGTAGAAGTACACCAAGCTTTCAAATGTTACACTTAATAGGCAACTTATGATTTTAGTGCTAGTTACACCACCTTCTGATAAGTGTCTGATATCTTATTCACAACTTTTGTCTTTGTCACTTGGCATAAAGTACAAAAGGAAAAAACTTAGAAGCTATCAACACTTATCAGAAGGTGGTCAAACAGGCCCTTTTATTCTGATTCTGCCATTTAAACTGTAATTTTTTAGAATAATTGATTCATGTTTTCTATTAATAAAAGATAAATTTAACTTCTTATAGCTGGAGAAAAATATTACATATTTAGAGATTTACTGATCATCCATAATAACTTCTTCATATCAAAGGTACTAGATTTATAGGAACATAAAATGAAAGTATTGAGTTCAATAAAGATTAATTTCAAATACTTTTAAGGTGTCTTAAACAATGTAACTGTGATCAAGTGGTTGTGATGCATATTAAAATAGACCCACATTATCAATAAATGTAGGTAAGTGGGTAGACCAGCAACTTATATGTAAACAAAGTAAGTTCTTGTTAATATCGGGAATTGTGTAGCTATAATCTTCCACCCACAATCTACTGATAACAAAATTAACACATTAAAATGTTTATTATAATGTTGGTACAATATAAAAGGAAACCAGTACAATAGGCTCCAATAATATTAATATTTTAAGACATGTTTAGTCTCTGATAAACATTTGAAGGAAACACCCTACATTTGTTTATAGTGAATCATACTGCAGATTATAATGTCGATAAAATACTTACAGGAGCAACATCTACATCAACTGGAGCCATGATTCTTTAATAACCCTCGGAACTAGAATGATTAAGTTTTTAACTTTCTATTTTTGGAATAAATCGGTTTACCGTTCGATTCCGTTGCAGAGTTCAGTTTATGACAACAAATTCTCACAACATACTAAATGTCATCATGGCTTTCAAAATATTTGACGCAACATACAAAACAAACAGTTAAGGAGGGCGACGTTGCCAAATGCAATCATAAACATTGAGCATAGATAAACGAATTGAAGAGTGTAGCGTATATGTTCCTTTGAAAGTTTGAAATCTACATTTATGTATTTAGTATACTATTACATGCTCCAATAATGACATATTACCTACTAGTGCCATGATATTAAGGACATTACTATCATGCAGTATTATTCTTCAAACGGTGTAGTTCCCTAAATAACACAAGTGTGCTATTCTGGGGTACTGCTACTCATTGAACATATATTGAATGGATTTGACCCCTAAAAATAGGAAACAGCTGTTATTGGTCCATTAAACCGCTCTGACACATTTCATTTCTGCTGCATCAACCGTTGATTTCGTAGCTATAGCATCAGTTATCTCAGTCCAACGACTATACACTACACAGGATAGCTTAGTTTGCCCAGTTCATCTGGCAAGGTCAAACTGTCACCATTGGTACTGTGCAGACCTCAGATTAACAAATAAAATAGATATGTTTGTTTTGATTTTTTCCTGCCCCAAACAACGAGTCACATTCTAAGCTCACTTGCAGACACTTCCAGTGCTTTGCCATATGTACAAAGTCTCTATAGTTGCAGGAAAAATTAAATTAGAAGTTTAATTGCAAATTTGTTAAAAAGTTATGCAAATAAAAAAAAGTCAAACTAATTTATGTATTTGAGTGGCTCCTTTTTAAAATAATTAATAATACTTGAATTTTAGTTAATAAAGGCATATTCTTATATAAATTTTAAACAAGTATTTCTTATAATCTTAGATACATTTATGGTTATAACTAAAAGTGGCAACATTGCTCAAAATTTCAGTACCTGTCTAATGTGACAACGGTAACCTATTTAGTAGTTTTGTCCTTGTTTAATTACCATATAAAGAGAGATGCAAATATCGTCAGAGTGTGATAGACGATCATTTTAAATACGCTGTAGTATTGTCACAGAGTACATATCAACGAGGTTAAATAGCATGCTATTTAACCTCGTTGGTACATATGTACTCTGTGGTATTGTAGTAAATAATGTCAAACGTGGTTTGTTTATACGACCGCCATTACGGCTAGAGAGTAAACATTCATTCCTTTTGATGTGTTTTTCAAGACTTTTGGTGACAACATAAACTTTTAAGTTAATTTATTTAAAGCGGGTTTATACAGACAAAAATAAGAATTAAAATAAAAATAAAAGTTGACCTTATGGGTAACAATGTATGCGTTTATACAGCTGATATAAAAATAAAAACAAAATAAGAGATGCCCAACTTTTATTTTTATCTGAAAACAGACCTGCGCATGTTGAAATGTGTCAATCGCCGAGTTTCGAACGTAACCCGCAACCTAACTTCTTTTGGATGTTAAGTGGGTTAATACAGGCATTTAAAAATAAAAATAAGAATAAAAATAAAAATAAAAGTTGACCTTATGGGTAAGGATGTATGTGTCTATACAGCTAAATATGGTGCTTCTGTAATTTTGGAGAAAAACCTATTCTCCTAGTTAGTTTGTGCAGTCATACTTTGCCCCTTTCTTTGAAACTGCCATCTGTGGCCTGCGTGTCGTACCGTTTTTTCTTCTATGATCGTTGTGGACTTCCAAGGGAACCCCATATCGGCTGATAAATTCTTTCACCAGTACATCCGCGACAGTTGTGACCTCTTGATTCGGGATCGCGTAAATTTCCATCCACTTTGTGAAATAATCCATTGCAACCAGAATGTATTTACCACCATTTTCTGTCGTCAGAAATGGTGCAGCCATATCTAAAGTAATGCTTTCGAAAAGGCTTCCAACATTATATTGTTTCATGGGTGCCTTTCTCTTGCGATGTGGTCCATTACTCATAGCACATTTCTTACACCAGTCTTTTACATCGTTGGAGCTGTTCATCCAATAAAACCTTTCAGATTTTCGCGGACTCGCCGAAGGTTTCTCTTCACTCCCAGATGACCTCTCGATGGACTGTCGTGTAACTTCCTCAGTACCTCAGCTACTCTCATTCTCGGGATAACTAGCTGTCTCCTCGGAACCATAATCGTTTTCAAGGAATCTTTTTAACGGCCCTTCTTTCAGGACCAGGGAGTCCCACTGAGCCCAATATCACTTGAGTGTCGGTGAAAATCTTGACACTTCTTGCCGATTTTCTACCCTCCATTGCCGAATGATCTTTAGGTGAGGATCAGTTTCTTGATCATCACTGATCCTGGTGGGTGACCATTCTTCGTCAACTACTGTAGTTTTTGATACTGCAGCTTCCTCAGATTCCGCCTTGTTGCAGTGGGAACAGTCTACTGGGCAAGGCCGTCTAACGACACGGAGTAGCTTTTCGGTGACTCACACCAGCTCGATGTTCGATGTTGAAATAGTACTCTTGAAGTCGTTCAATCCATATAGCGATCTGGCCCTCGGGATTCTTGAACTGCATCAACCAATTGAGTGATGCTTGATCAGTCCGAATTAAGAGCTTCCTTCCATAGAGATACTGGTAAAAGTGTTTCACGGACTTCAGTACCGCCATAAGTTCTCTTCTCATGACGCAGTAGTTTAGTTCTGGTTTGGAGAGGACTTTACTGAAATATCCCAGCACTCTTATCCCAACACTTTCTTACCCTCCTAGGATCTGTGAGAGCAATCCTCTAATTTCTACGTTGCTTGCATCATAATCAAGAATAAAGTCTCCCTCTGGTAATGGATAACCTAAAATCGACGCAGTGGTTAAATGTCTCTTCAAGGTTTCAAAAGCCCATTAACAGTCTTCGTTCCAATGGAATGCTCTAGTTTCTTCTGTGAGTCGAGTTAGTGGCTTGGCAATATCTCCGAAATTCCTGATAAATCTTCGGTGGTATGTGCAAAGTCCTATTTTGATGTTCATCAGTTGGTTGCGGCTATTGCTAAATGGAAACAATGTTTTCTGGTTAGTGTTTTAAATGAAACTAACTGTTTCTAGTTAACTCCACAGTATATTGAAAAATGTTAACTAGAAACAGTAAGTTTCATTTAAAACACTAATATGAGTAGATTCCACAAAGTAAGGGTCGAGACAATTAATTTAATTTTCTCTGGATCCACCGCCACTCCTTTATATCTCTCTCTCTCTCTAACTCTATGACCCAGATAGTTGACTCTATTTTGGAATAGCCGACATTTCTTCGGACTTAACATGAGCTGGGCAGGTTGAAGTCGTTTGAATAAATCTTCCAAATTCTTCAGGTGTTCGTCAAATGTCTTCCCCAGTACTACGATGTCGTCCAAATAGACCAGGCATGTCTGCCAAGATAACCATCTCAAGACACTTTACATGAGTCTTTAAAATGTCGCGAGCGTATTACAGAGCCCGAATGGCATGACGTTGAATTGTCATAAACCAAATCAGGTGGTAAAAGCAGTATTCTCTTTGTCTTCTGGGTCCATTTCTACTTGCCAATAACTAGACTTCGGGTCGAAGGTGGAAAACAGTTTGCTGCCGGCCAAAGTATCTAGCGTGTCGTCGATTCGGGGCAGAGGATAGTTTCTTTCTTCGTCACGTTGTTTATCTGGCGATAGTCCGGGCAGAATCTCGTAGTTCCATCCTTTTTCTTGACGAGCACTACTGGAGACACCTATGGACTAATAGATAGTTCTATGACTTTCTATTCTTCCATCTCCACGAATTATTCGTTCTGCTTCCTCTCTCTTCGCTCGTGGTAGTCTTTGAGCTGGTTACCTAATTGGCTTGGCATTACCAGTAACGATTTTGTGTTTCACGACTGATATTCTACCAGTCTTCTCGGTACGAGTAGAACTCGATACTGTAAGAGACTTTCTCTCATTTTGCTTTTCTCAGCTCGATTCAAAGATTGACCAGCTACTAATAACATGTTCAAATCTAGCATTATAATTGTCAGTTGTCGATGTTTGTCGAACTATAGACGTAACTTGTACACAGGATTCAATCCTGGTTTGCTTCTTGATGGTAATTTCGTAATCGTTCATGTTTATCACACGTATTGAGATCCCTTTCGCTGACGTAACCAATCCTTTTCCAATTAGTACTCCTTTGCTAACCCCTTCGTCGTGGTTCCTTGGCTCCATCATAACTGCTGTACCTTCCTCCCCGATTCCTTGTAACCGCGCTACTATCATGGTTTCACTTCGTGCAGGTAGAACGGTATCTTCCGTACAGCTGCCAACACCGTGCTGCCTTCATATCGATTAATGAATATCTCATCGGAATCCACTTTAATGGTTCTGTTTCTAAAGTCCACGTCTTCTTCATGGTTAGCTACGATTACCGTATGCGTGAACTTTTCGGCTCCAATTCTCAATTGAATTTGTGTCTCTCAGTAGAGTCTATTATGTCTGGATATATAATGGTTCTAGTTGCTCCAGTGTTTACCAACAGAGAGGGTCTTTGAAACTATCCTGGGTCAGTGCTGCCTCCTCGAAACCGACCCGTTCTAGTTTTCCTGTGACTGGGGTTCTTGGTTTGTAGCAGTAGTGGGGCGCGTACACGAACAGCGTACATTCTCTAGCTTGTCACAATTCTAGCGACTGATCTTTTCCGGCTTCTTGCCCATTATACTTTTGATCAAACTGACGATCTGGTCAAGTCTGTCCTCGTCACCTTCTTCTTGGATGGCCCTAACTTTGTTATATCCCGAAGCCTTCGTGGCTGCTTAATATTCAAGAGCAGCAGTTAATACATCGACCAATGTTTTGGGATGGGCTAAACGAAGCGTCCTTTGCATATCAGGATCACGTAAGCCATCAGTAAAGGCCTAGATGCCCAAACATTCCATCATGCTGTCTGGTGCTGATGGATAAGCAAATCGAACTAGTCGGGCAATAGCTACTTCATACACTTGAAGGGTTTCCTCACGTTTCTGTCTTCGTGATCATATTGCATGTCCAAACTCTTCTTCAGCTGCTCGAAGTCATCCGTTTCTTCCAGGGATATCATCTGAAGCACATCTTAGGCATCTCCCGAAGCGCGATGGTCAAGTTAACTGCCTTCTCCTTATCGAACCAATTATTAAGTATAGCGGGTGCCTCAACGTCGAACGTATTTCATCAATATCCATGACCTGTTGACAAAGTAAGTAATTATAACAATTTTCAGTAACTATCAATACATAACTTAACATTGCTATTACTAAAAATTAACATTCTTTTTACGAAAATAAAGTGTGCAAAACATGCTCATATAATATCTTTTCTTGACCAGGGCGATCAGCTAAACATATCCCAATGAATTGTCATTAAGCTCTTGAGACAATTTATATAAAAAAGTACTACTAATAATTATTGTTTACCTTAGTAGTTTTGTCCTTTTATCTCTGCGATTCTTTCTACATCTGCATCTGCAGCCCTTTTTTTTACTTTCTGAGACACATGTCTCATATATTGAGATGGTACCCAGTCCGGGTGGTCTTTATCTTCGAGGACAGCAGGTTTGCCTAGAATGAGTTAATACCTACTTGAGTACAAACTACGTATACTAGGAGCTAGGAGAGTTGATATAATATTTGATAAGAGGCCTACAAGTTATAAAGTGTCTACTACAAACTTTCTGGTGTTTCAATATAGATTCGATCAGATCGTCTCTATTGCTGCAATCCATGCAGCCCTGCGAAGTTTGATCAAATCGTTTTTCTCCGTTAAAAACCTGTGTTTTGTCTCTGCGGGAACGCGATAAAACGAAACTTCATCACGATTAGAACCGATTCTACAACCAACTACAATACATATCGAAGGCATTTTACAAGACAACCACTACACTATTTAAAAACCACAATTTACAGCCAAAAAACGGAAAGAAAATCATTGAAGCGTAGGCTAAACAAACACACTCTATAGCAAATTTATTATTTATTTGACTGACGCCGCCATATTGAATTCATTTTGACAGGTCGTTGGATTGTCTGATTGTTTTCAATTTGTAGGTTGCCTCATGTAATGGTCATTGTCACACCACCTGTATGTTTTTAAAGACCAGCAGGTATGTTATTGTGGCGTATTGTGTGTTAAAGATATTTAAAAAAAATGGATATCGTCATATGTTCTGAATGTCAAAATAGTATATTGTACAACAAGTGTCACAATGACTCATTTTGTAGTATGAGTGCAGATTGCGTAACGAACCGCGAAGCGGTGAGTTACGCAAAGCACGAGTACTACAAAATGCCATTGTGATAAGAGCTTTACATACTATTTTTTATAATGAACGTGCAAAAAGGTTTTTCATAAAAATATAATTGCAATATTAGGGTTTTTTGTGCTTCTTTATTTATGTTGGTTACCCTCACATATACAATTCACATTGGTTGCGTTCATCCACACCAGTTAAAGATCGCTCCGAAAGTAACGCTCATCTCGCACGAATGAACCGACAATTTGAAGTGACATCAATATATGTTTTTGTCATTCGTTTGTTTATGTTTTGATTTTGTTCTACTGTTTACATTATTTTTCAGAAATATTATTTTAATTGTGGATCTAAGTCATAAGTATTCATCCATTTCCATGAGTCCCGCTTCATCAACACAAAACTGATGCACCCCTCAACTAATTTTATACTCATTATGACTCAAAATTAGACTATTTACCTACTATAAATATAATCTAACAAAGCCACTATTAAATTACACTACTCTACTAACAGTAATTTTAATATGTGTTCTCTACTATACTACACAAGATGAAAGGTAACTAGATTTATTAATACAAAATATTTCAAAAACTACAGGAAAACAATACAATAAATTAAAATATAACACAAGGCAGTCATTTCAATATAACTATTTCTACACTAATTACTAAACTAAGATTATAATATACAATATACTAGATATATTTAATATTAAATTCTACTTCAAACTACACAATACCATTAAATAAATCAACTATACTCAAAACTTGCAAACAAAACAAACACGTGGGGTGAGCGCTATGATCAGGAGCGGACCGTAAAATAAAAGTGATCTTTTAAATGGCGTCCGATCAGTGAGTGATCCAAGAGTGATCATAGTAAAACGAACCGTTCATGCACGAATCTCAGGGGTCGCTACCTGATCGATCGTATCGTGTGTGCGGATGAACGCGACCATTCACAGTTAACCATAACCATACAAATGTGGATCTTGTCAGAAAGAATTTTTTAATAGTAGTTATACGATCTGTGAATTTTCTCTTGAATGGCATTTATTTACTTCTTGTAGGAAAAATAATGTACAGTGTAAGTTGTGTTCAAAAACGTTTCATTCTGACCATTTTTATTATGGTATCACATGAAATCCCATGCGCAGTATAATGAGTTTGTTTGTAACATTTGCTCTGAATTATTTAGCATATGTTTGGAAAACTATATGGTAGAGAATGTTT
This sequence comes from Galeruca laticollis, assembly GCA_963921935.1. Classification (NCBI taxonomy): domain Eukaryota; kingdom Metazoa; phylum Arthropoda; class Insecta; order Coleoptera; family Chrysomelidae; genus Galeruca; species Galeruca laticollis. The sequence goes on from OY998183.1 coordinate 66,404,039, forward strand.
TCAATCACACTTGTACAATTTGTTTCGAACCAATTCTACAAAAAGAAAGCCTTCTTACTCATACTAAAAAACATATTTCTGATGTAAGGTTTAGTTGTCAACCATGCTACAAAAAATTAAACTAATTCAAATAAAAATGGACTTGAAATAATTAAATTATTCAGGTGAAACTTCCTGGTTGATTGAAATTTGTTTTATAAGTATTACATGCATATATGTTGAATGTTGAATCAAATAAGCATGATATATATGTTTAATTGTTAATTTTATTTATATTTTAAATAAAAATTACTGTTTAGAAGTACCTATATCAACTGGATATCAACAGCGTCATTTAGCGGTAGGTAAACGTATTAATAATATTAATAATTATGATTGTTGTTCAGTGTGTTTTTATTTATGAACAAAGCAATACATAAATTATAGAAGCAAAAATAATGGTGTGCGTGGAATAAATAAATTCAGTTTGCGGTTTTACTTAGGCATAAGTAACAGCTAAAACCTTCACTTTGGCTATGTACTTTTCTTTTGCTACGTTTTGCGTAACTCCTTTCTTAGTACTCCAAGCTTCCCACAATTTGTTGCCTTCAAGACTCGAAGGCTTTGCTAAAACAAAATGAAAACATATGAGATTTTACCCATTTGCACTTGCAAAGGCTATAGTGATGATGAAATTTAAAAACAAATGTAAAATTTGGGTAAAATGCAGATTTCTCTGTAGGTAAATTGACGTCAAATTTGGTAGAGAATATGGTCTAAGAGCTAGCAACGTTTTTGAGAGAGAATTTCAGGTAGGGTAAATTCGTCGGTAAGCCGGACAGCACCTGTAGTCGGACAAAGCATGTATAATCTGAAATAACTTCTAAAATATAAAACCCTCTGTTCCCAAATAATTATTAATCAGTTGCACCAATCTCTCTACAAGAATATAGCTAACTTGTAGTTCTTAAGTTGCCACCTTGAAACCGTTAAAAGCGCGCCAAATTCACCAGGTGCAAGTGCTCTTCATCAATTCTTAGGTGTTTAAGGATAGAATAAGATGTTTGAAAGGTAAGTAAAATTTTAAACTTAATAATTTAAGCAGTAGTATTATTGTTAGATATCTTAAGAATGGTCTAAATTAATTTGCATTACAACTAGTAAAGATTTACATTTTCTTATATTTTGGGGTTAAATTCAGGTCTCTTTGTTTTTTCTTTGTCTATTGTAATATTCGACAAGAAGTCATCTCTTTTTTTTTCCAACAGCATAAACATAACGAGATTTAAATCACATTCGGTGGACGGACAGCAAATTAGTAAATCATAATATAGATTCTTGCATATAAAATGTGTCCGAACACTGGCCAATGAGAAATTTTACTGCTTAGTCTATCGGACAATAAGATTTTTTTTGAATGATATTTCTGGATTTTATAAGGTTTTTCCCAATTTCCAGACACGAAACCCAAAGGGAAAGCCAAATTCCACCACTACAGTGAAAAAGCCTTAAAGAGCGCAGTCGAAACTGTCAAAAATGGAGGTAAATTAAGAGAAATATGTAGACAATACGGGGCTCCGAAGTCCACGGTACAGGACCGTATTAAAGGGAAAGTAAGCGAAATTTGTAACCAGATGGGACTAAATCCATTTTTAACAAAGGACCATGAAGAAAAATTAGCTACCTGGATTGAAAATATGTCAAAATGTGGGTTTCCAATAAAAAAAGATCCAGAAAATTGTTTAAGCAGAAAAGTTGAAAACTCCGTTTACCAATGGAAGGCCTGGTCAGACATGTTTTTACCGTTTTATGAAGAGGCATCCGCATTTATCTCTGAAAAATGCAGAGTCGCTCGAAAAATATAGGTCCCAAATTACAGAAGGGTACATATGGTCTTGGTTTGCTGACTTAAAATCTTTTATAATTAACTCAGAATCCATTGATATTTTAGAAGATGCAAGTCGCATTTTGAGCGCTGATGAAAGTGGCTTCAACTTGTGTCCAAAGACGGGAAAAGTACTAGGTCTGAAAGGATATAGTCAACTTATTGTTAAAAAGGGAAATAGCAAGGAAAATTTAGCGGCTTTGATTACGTTTACAGCTGACGCTAGACTTTGCCGCTTCGTAATATTTCCATACGTAAAACAACCAATAGCATTAGTGGAAAGCATGCCCCCTGATTGGATCCTCGGCAAAACAGACTCTGGATGGATGAAGTCAGACGTGTTCTACGAATTTGTAGCTAACGGCTTAGATAAATGGTTAGAGAGAGAAAAAATCCAGGAATCTGTGCTATTTTTAGTAGATGTGCATAAATCTCATGTCACTTGACCTAAGCAAGTTTTGTGATAAAAGTGGCATAATCTTGTACGCGTTACCCCCAAATGCGACCCATCTCCTTCAACCTGCTGACGTTGGCGTATTCAAACCTCTAAAAGAATATTGGCGCCATGAAGTGAGACAGTGGCAAGCAAAATATGAGAATCGCGTAGTCACAAAAATTGAATTTTGTCCCATATTTGAGAAAGCTCTTCAAAATTAAAAAATGTCCAGTAATATGAAAAACGGCTCCAAAGCCTGTGGATTGTATCCATTTAATCCCGATATTCTGTCGATTATTCGAAGTGCGTCCAACATATTTTAAAGCATTTGCCGAATCAAATAGAGAAGGATCATGACGAAATATCAGAAGCTGATATCATCAGTACCGAAAAAGTGATTGCAAAGATAAAACCTCAACTTTCAGAGCTTGGATTGTGTTCAGACACGATTTCAAATATGGTTAAGTCATTGCTGCCTCAAAATACTAGTGGTAGCAACGTCTCATTTTTTATGCCACATGAAATTGAAGAAATGGAAATAGTTTTCGATGAACAAACACTCACAGTTGAAAAGGATGTTGCAAATCAAAATAATGGTTTAGTAATAATACATCAAGGCGTACTCCTCAATCCATATAAAAGAGAACAAAACAGCAAAAATCTGACTTAAGTGATGAAATTCCAGAAAATCAAAGAGAATCAAATAAAAAACAAATAGAGGGAAAAAAACTAACGAAGATTTAATAGAAATTGATAAAGACATTAATAATCCCCCCCCGGATCTAATAGAAATAGGTAATGAGAAAATTGCAAAAGAAATGCAAGACTTCGCTGAACCAATTGATGAAAAAAGCCTAGAAAGAGAAAACAGTCAAGAGAAGCCAGAAATAAAAAATCTTTGTCGGATGATTAAGGAGAAATTGAGCAAACTGATTGTATACCTGATAGTTCTCAAACACAACTACAGGTAGAGAAACCTGAGGATTCATTTGAGAAACACCTCATATCCCCAACCTCTTCCAAAAACATTCAAGAAACGACAGAGAGAGAAGATTCCTTCGGCAATTTCATCCAGTGCTTGGAAAAAATATTACGAAAATAAATCAAGGAAGAAAGAGCAGAAGGAAAATGCTAAAAAGAAGTGAAAAATAGAGACTATGAAGAAGAAAGAAACGAGACAAGAGAATAAAAAGACTGAGTCAAAGGTACTGAAAAACAAAGAAACAAATAATTGTCAGACAGGGTCGTCATCTTCCATAATCACTATAAAGGATAACGAATCGACCAAAACTGTATACTAAAATGTAGCGAATGCGATAAAGAACTGAAAAGCGATGGAAAAAAATGTAGGTTGTGATTTATGCTCTCATTGATATCACTTAGGCTACACAAAGTTTTCCGGGTTCACCTATGAGGAGGTCACCAATCTGGATTTTGTCTGTAAACTATGCAATGATGAATGACAAATTACTCATTATTGAACTTGTATTACTTATATGTACCTTTTTAAATGCAACTCAACCAAATATTACCTAGTCCGTATAGGTTTTTAAAATATTTTAATGTTTAATGTTCAAAAAATAAAGTTATTTCCTAATTTGGTGTATTTAATTCAAAGTATGTTTCTTTATTATTTACAATCAAACAAAAATACTCCAATACCCATGAACATAAAAATATTAAAATACGTGACTGTACTAACTTAACCAATAAGAGACTGTCCGACTGCTAGCAACTACTTTGTCGACCATTGGCATACACTGTCCGATTACCAGCAAATCACACTTATTTATTATTTTTATTTTTTAGAAATTATCGGTGAGCTTTAGAAATAATATAATGGTAACTGGCGGAAAGTCAAATAAAAAACTTTCCTGTAAAATAAGTTGCATTGCGATTTTCGTAACTCTGGTCATTGGCATGTACATTTAATATTCAGGTTTGCTTAAGCTGTCGACTACCGGCGAATTTACCCTATGCCAGTTTTTTTATATGTTATCTCTCTCACTCTCCCTGACGTCACTCTGGCTATTTGGCTGGCGGTAGAGGCTCCGTTGATTAGTGCGGATCGCAACCGTACAGGTAAAATGAAAAAAATTCAAATAATTTTAAGAACGTTTTTTGTTTATTATTTTAATTCAGCTTTTTCACACATAAATCTCTATTATTGCCAGATATTACTTTTCCGCCCAACCTATCTGATATGCGAGAAAAGTATTGGTTTACCCACAAAATAGTTGAAATTTTGAGAAAAAATTTTGAGATATTGCATTCCGGAGTCTGTATCGTGCTAACAAACTGAAATTTCTTAAAAAATGACAAAAATGTCGTACTTCACGTACCATAGCACCCGTTGTACTGGCTTTGGTGATCTGAAAATCAATAGAGTTCATCTGTGAGATATCCTGAACAATATTCAATCATAAAATTGGTGTCTTTTGTTGCACTCCGGAGGCTGTATCGTGCTAACAAGACATGTAACGAGAAGTGGCCGACGATATACACACAGGATTTTTTTTCTAAAAACCGTTCCTTCGTGTTGTTGATGAAAAACGTAAAAATAACTGAAAAAAAAATTCTAAATTTCAACTTTTTTTGGGGTAAACCAATACTTTTCTCGCATATTAGAGGCGGAAAAGTAATAATCTCATTTTGACTTCACGCTTACTACAAACGATATAGGTGATTGTGGTAACATTTTTATTTTTGTATTAAAAATAATTTTGGAAATAATAATTGAAAAATCTTCTATAGATAGGAGCGAACATGTCATGGACAATTCAATTCTTGCACTCGTCTTCGAGTTTTCTTTCTTGAAAACTTGGATAGTATGAATAAAGGCATAATAGGGGGTTACTGTTGATCCCAGGAGGAGAAACTGATTAACACATTGCTGTATAGATAACCGTTATTGCAACTAAGTATGGCATTAAGTTTTACGAACTTTGTAATGCAGATGGATATGTCCTAAACATAGATATATACAAAGGACAAGGGAAGAGATCACCCGTTGAAGATATTTCTAAAACTGAGGCAGTTGTTGTAAAACTCATGCAACCATATTTAAACAAAAGGGGTACCACCTGTATGTGAACAATTACTACAATAGCGTATCACTGCTTTAGTCAGTAAAGCTGAACTGAGAAGAGGAGAAAATGTTTGGAAATGGCAAGGAAATGTATATGCTTCAAAATGGCGAGATGATCGTGAAATGCTTGCCACTACTACTTCTCATCACCCGAATTTAATAAAATGTATTAACAGAAGAAAACGAGACAAGATCAAACCCATAGACGTTGCCGAATACAATACACATGTCCGGAATAGGCAGTTCTGATCAAATGCTCTCCTATTTCTCGTGCCCAAGAAAAACTATTTTTTGGTACAAATAGGTCATATTCCATCTCTTAGACATGGCCATATGGAATGCATATTTTTTATATAAAATGATTAGCAGTCTCGAATAGGGCAAAAATAGTTAGATTTACTGATTTCAGAGACATGCTTACTCAACGTCTCTTAGGAATTTATCCGAATATAAAGAATGCAAGAACAATCATAAAATTTGGCCCCACTACATACACCAAATAGAAATCTTGCTCCAGGCGCTGAAAATTTGGCTGTACAATATTTTCAAGAAACTGTGCCACTTCCAGCGAATTACAGTAGGAACAAGTACTTCCTACGCTGTAAACAGTGGACAAAAGAAGGAAGGAGAAGAGAAACCAGTTATAGGTGCAAAACATGTGCTGAACGTCCACCGCTTTGTCCAGGACGTTTATTTGAACTGTGGCACACACAAGTATAAATTTGTTCTTGTTCTTATGTATTCGGTTCTAACAAAGGGTTTCACGTTCTAACTATTTTGACGGTAGTAGTAACCATTATGACCTACTACGCATATAATATCTGTATAATGGGACGGTGATGGTCACAACCGTCGGTGTTTTTTGCAAAAATACAATATTATTCACTATTTGAAACCATTGTGTAAAGCAATTTTCAGATATTGTTAATTCGGTAAATATAAGTGTGCACTGCTTTGAGCTTTGAACGTTTCCTACAGCCTTAGTGTCCAGCAATGTGTTAAAAAGAAATGGTGAAAATGAGATATTTCAATTTTTTATTATTCATATTCATGTTCTAAATTCTATTTTTTTTCCATTTTTAAATAAATATTTGTAAAATCAAAGTCAGTAAAGTCTGTTCATAGATATAAGAAAGTGACTTTACCGCATCTTAAATGGGTTTATCCAAGGGTAGCTATAAGCAAATATTGAATGAATGAATTCTTCCTGTAATCACTACTTTTCTTCACCCCGTATAATATATGAATAAAAATATCATTCTTCTTAGCTATTCAATATTTCCTTCGCTACACCAATATCCATTTTAACGTCTCGTTTCCATAAAAATACACATAATTTCTGCCATAAAATTACTTCATAATATCTATTCAACGCTTCAAAGCCCCCAAATATCAATTTTAATCTTATCGCTCCAGGCAAAAACAATATTAAAAGCTTTCCTTATCTATAATGAAAATAACAGAATGACTAAAAAAGCGACCCATGCAACACTCAACTCGACCGCCGTTTATGACGGTTAAAGTTTAAAATCGCATCACCCATTGGCCAATTTCCCACATGATTTCCGTTACTCTCACCCACTCTGAACAACACATAAAGACGAATACAACCCAACTTTCCTTGACTTCTCATCCGTTCATCGTACCAAATGGTACTCACGTTATAATAATTTGCTGGCATTCACCGGCATGAATTTGAAACATTAAGTAATTACTCCCAATAATGTGATAAGTAATGAATACTCCTTATAGCTAACCAGTGATAATACAATCTTAATTGTTCAGCAAAGGGACAAGATGTATACTTCATTAAAATAAACTGAAGTAAAAGTGCAAACGAATTTAATTTATTCATCCATATAACTAACTCATATACATTAAAACACATTTTACCACGATAGCGGTTGGTCCCTCGTAGTCAACATAAAAGTGAACAACCCTCCCACATTTTGCGACATCGCTAAAATGAAGCGAGATCGCGAAACAAATTATGTTCTAAAGACTGTATATATAGCCACGCTAATTAGTTTTAAGCTTACTATTGATTCTTACTTTGTTTGTAATACAGCGTGTGTTTAATCGTGTGTGAGTCATGGAAAATATATGCGAGCCCAATGTATCTCAGAGGAGATAAACCGGTCGAAAAGCAGGAAACACTTTTCTGTGGAAACAAGTTATAAACAATGTTAATTCAACTCTCATTGCACGTGGTGTCAGCAAGCAAGGAGCGTTAGAAGTAACGGCCACAACAAACATTTCAACATCAATTGTATGAAAAATTGTGAATAATCCCATTTTAGCGTGGAAAAAGAACCTATACTGATATTTTCTCGAAGTTAGATGGAAGTGATCAAGATATGTAATACGGCGTAAATTTTCCAAGTTATACGAGTAAGAAAGTTTGCCTATAAGAGATAAATTAATTAAGATACTTGAAAAAGATAAAGCCGGAGTTAAATGTGGCAGAACCACGTTATGGAAGTGTACCTACCTACACATGTGTTTTTGATTTAAAGAAAATTAACAAAAGACAGGTTTTAAAATGGAATCCAGTAGAATTCGGGAATTGCCATTTGTATATTTTTGTAATCATAGATTACTTTGTAATAATAAAATAATTTGTAATTTCATTTACACGTAAGCAAGATATTATTTACTGTCTCACTTATTTTTATTACAAAACCATGATTAAATTCTAAGCAAAGTGCGGACCTGATCGGCCATATTTAAAATTTAACAGCTGGCCCGGGTCTTTCCGAATAGGAGTCAGTTAGTAATTTTCTTATGTCTCTGAACAGACTCTACCTTTATATTTCTTTTCCAAAAGTATATGTGATATTACATTACAATAATTCTTATTTGATAATGTTCAACGTTGTGCACGGCTACACAGATTGGCATGGTAAGAATTGGAATTGGTCCTTCACTTTAGGATTTTGAGATACTTGAAGGTGTAGGGGATATTGCCCTACAGTGGTCATACTACTACAGTGGACACTTTTAAATTTCTGCGAATATATATCCTGGTGCGTGCTGCCACCAATCTTGTTAGGTGCGCATTAGCATCAGCCACGTTGCACTGTGTCGATGCGGCTATCAGTCGCGTGCAGTGAGAAGGTGTGTGTTTTGCGACGCAAAAAGTTACGTTTTCATCAAAATTGTGAGTAAAATTGTACATTATCATTTATATTTTATTCCAAGTAACATCCATAGCATTAATTGTGAATCTAGTGGCCACATATTTCTCCTACTTTCATCTGCTGAAAATCGTATAGAATATCATAGCTACATCATTTTTTAAAAAAAGTGACAATTCCTACAGTGGCCATGGTAGATGTAGCCAACAGTGGCCACTGGGGGAATGAATTCGGTTTTAATGCTTTATTTTTGTTATAGATGCCGAAAGGTGAGAAACTGACAATTACTCCAGAGCATGTAATGCGGGAAGCAGTACAAAAAGTACTAGAGGGCGGCTGGTATACACAAAGAGCTGCAAAATACTTTAATATTCCCCGTACGACATTGAGAAGATATGTCAATAAATGAAGGGGAAAAATGGAGAACATAGACTTGAATGAGGCCAAGCATCCCAGGTTGACTCTAAATTATTTCTGTCATCAGATCTTTACTTCTGCGGAAGAAACAGAATGAGCTCGTACATCAAACATTTGGCAAATCTTCATCATGGCTTCACACCAATCCAAGTGAAAAGTTTTGCATACGAGCTGGCTACTTTCTACAAGAAAAAGGTACCCGAATGCTAAGAAGCAAACAAATCTGCTGGCTTCAAATGGTTCAACGGGTTTATGAAGAGAAACCCTAGTTTATCATTAAGGGTCTCTGAAGCAACGTCACTAGCTCGAGCGATGGGATTCAATAAGCCTGTAGTTGACAAATTCTTCAAAAATTTGAGTGATATTTATTTATTTCGTAAACTTGGCCCTAATCAGATCTACAATGTAGATGAAACGGCTTTAACTACGCTGCAGAGTACAAATAAGGTTGTTGCTACTTTAGGCCAAAAGCAAGTCGGCCAGATTACTTCGGCAGAACGAGGAACCCTAGTCACCATGATAGGAGCAATAAACGCAATTGGAAACTCAGTTCCCCCTCTGTTGGTATTTCCAAGGAAATTTTTCAAACAGCATATGTTAGTTGGAGCCCCACCTGGAAGTGTAGGAGCAGCGAATCCTTCAGGATGGAGCTCGAAAGAGATTTTTTTCCAGTGGCTATACTACTTTATCAAACATGCAGGTCCTACTGAAAATCGACCAGTCCTGCTCATCATGGATAACCATGACTCACATATTAGTTTGGAGGTAATAGAGACCGCTAAGTCCAATAATGTAATCTTGCTTACATGCCACCCCACACAAGCCATAAACTCCAGCCATTGGATGTTTGTGTTTTCGGCCCACTTAAAAAATACTACAATAAGGAGTGTGGAGTCTGGATTGCCAATCATCCGGAAAACGAATTGATATCTGTAACATTGCCGATATTTTGGGCCAAAGTTATAGCCAGGCCTTTTACACACAAAATATAGTTTCCGCCTTCAAAAGTACTGGTATATATCCGCTTAATAAGAATTGTTTCAAGGAACATGAATTTCTGCCAGCATCAGTGACCGATATACCACTTGAGCCCCAACCAGCAACCATCAATATACTATTTGAACCTCAGCCATCTACTTCACAATCAACCAACGAAACAACTCCAGTTGCCTCTACTTCTGAAACAGTTCCAACGTTTGTTCAAGGTGATGAGATCTCAACCGAAGAGGATCTGATTATCAATCAAGGTGACGAAGAGGGTGCTCTATACTTTTCACCCGAATTGGTGAGAGCTTTCCCGAAAGCAGAAAGACAAATCCAATCTAAGCGTGGACGAAAGAAGAGGGCAACGGAAATTTTAACAAGTACCCCCAATATTCAGAAGCTTAAAGATGAACTTGATGAAAAGCTGAAGTCCAAGGTTATGAAAAAGCGTCCATTTGCAAAAATTGCTTCCCCTAGCTAATCAGAAAATGAAAATCAGAATGAGCAGAACATTTCGTTTGCCTCGTCCACACTTACTGAGAATTTCAATGAAGAAGAGGATGACGATAGACCTTTAGAAATGAGCAGTTTTGTTCTTGTGAGGTTTGCTACCAAAAAAACGATAAAATATTTTGTTGCACAAATCAAAGAGGTCCTGTCTGATGAAGAATATAATGTGTCGGTTTTAAGAAAATACAGGGAAAAGAAATTCGTTTTTCCAAATGTTGATGATGTTCCTGTGATAGAAAGAGCAGATATTGTTCTGCATCTACCTGAACCGAGAAATACTGGAGGGACGTTAAGAACAGCTAGATGCTTTTCCTTCGATATTGATTTGGACCCTTATAACATCAACTAATCGACCAAACTGAAGACTGAAGATTTTATTTTTATACTTTTTTATTATTCATCTTCTGTTATTTTGAAAGTTTGTTCCTCAAGAATCGTTATGCATGAATATTTTATTCTTTTGAAAAATAGTGGCCACTGTTAGACGTATTGGTGGCGCTTTTTTCCTACAGTGGCCACATTTTCAAAATTTCGAATGGGAAACAAAGTGAAAAGGTGGCCACTGTAGGGCATTCTCCCCTACTTATTAATAGAGTTTTTATTTACTTTTAAGGTTATGTGTATACGGCACAAATTTTTTCTCCTCAAAGTTGGGCTAACTTGATGTTACGACCATTTGCATTAAACCCTTCTGGGCTTACTGATAGGTACTAGGTATTTGTCGTTGGACATTTGTACTCTGTTGTTTTTAGGGTCGCTGACTAAGATAAAGTTGGAAAACCTAATTATAGATCAATCAAACAAAGCCACTTCCAAGTAATGATAACTCGAATAGAAGTTTTTCTTATTTTGGATGAGGGTTTTAGAGGATAAGAGTGCTGTTTGGGAAACAAAATTATTCACGATGTAACAAATATGACTCCCAATTTAGCGAAAAATTGTGTTTTTGGATTACTAAAAAAATTGACGTGATAGAGCAATTCTGAGATCGGATTCAAATCGTGTGCAAAAATTACTTCTCAATCGACATCCAGCTTTTCACGAACAACTACGACTCCTTTTTTGGAGACCAATTTCCTGTGTTATTGGAGGAGTGGTCTCACAGATCCAAGGAGGGCAAAAAAGAGTGCTGCGATATTTCAGTAAAGTCCTCTCCAAACCAGAACGAAACTACTGCGTCACAAGAAGAGAACTTTTAGCGGTAGTGAAGTCCGTGGAATATGTTTACCAGTATCTCTAAGGAAGGAAGTTCTTAATCCGGACTGATCACGCAGCACTCAAGTGGTTAATTCAGTTCAAGAATCCTGACGACCAGATCGTTAGATGGATTGAACGACTTCAAGCGTACGATTTCAACCTAGAATGTCAAGCTGGTGTGAGTCACAGAAATGCCGACTCCCTGTCCAGACGGCCGTGCCCAACAGACTGCTCCCACTGCAACAACGCGGAATCTAGGGAAGGTGCAGTTTCAAGAGCTACAGTAGGCAACAAAGAATGGTCACCCACCAGGATCAGTGAAGATCAGGAGAACGATCCTCACCTAAAGAAGATTCGGTAATGGAAAGAAGGAAATCGGCGACCTATCTGGTAAGAAGTTTTAATATTTTCACCGACACTCAAGGCATATTGAGCTCAGTGGGACTCCCTTGTCCTGGAAGAAGGACTGTTGGAAAGAGTCCTTGGAAACGATGATGGTTCCGAGATGAGAAGACAGATAGTTATCCCGAGAACGAGAGTAGCCGAGGTACTATGAAAGTTACACGACTGTCTATCGGGAGGTCATCTGTGAGTGAAGAAAACCCTTCAGCGAGTCCGTGAAAGGTTTTATTGTATGAACAGCTCCGACGATGTGAAAGACTGGTGTAATAAATGGACGACGTGTGCTTCGAGTAATGGACCACATCGCAAGGGAAAGGCACCCATGAAATAATATAATGTTTGAAGCCCTTTCGAAAGGATTGCTTTAGACATCGCTGGACCATTTCCGGTGACAAAAAATGGTGGTAAATACAGTCAGATGGAATGGTCGAAATATTTCCACTTCCAAGTAGTGCTGTTTGGGAAAGAAAATTATTCACGATGTAACAAATATGACTCTCAATTTAGCGAAAAATTGTGTTTTTGATTACTAAAAAACTTAACGTGAATTACTTCTTAATCGACATCCACAGCTTTTCACGAACAACCGACTCCTTTTTTGGAGACCAATTTCCTATGTTATTAGTCCAGTCATTATATACATTTGGAAATGCAAATGAACCGAGAAAGCCAAATTTTGGATATTGCGGGGGGGGGGGCTAGAAAAGCTTAAGTTCAAATTGTCGACCAAAATAACCTTGTGGGTTTTCCGCGATCTTGAAAAAAGGGTTAAATTCAGTTTTTTCATTACAATTCGGTTCCCCGTTGAGATACGAAAACTTTTATGCAATACTTTTTTGTTGCTCTTTGTACGATCTACATTTTTCACGTATCGGTCATCGTTATCGAGATATCGATGAAAAAACCATAAATTTGGGGAGAAAAATTTGTTTTTCGCTATTTCCTTTTTTTCTCGTGAAAGATATCTGGTATAAAACTTGTAGAGCATGCTCACACCTACAAACTCGTTTTTTTATTTTTTATTTTCGAGAAAAATTACGACCTCTAGCGCGCCGCAAAGTCAGTAAGACTGTGCCCGGTTTTGAATTAGCTGCTCGCGCGGTTGTATCCACACGTCAAAAGGGATGAATGATGAATGAAAATAAATTGATAAACCAGCCAAATTATAAATCAAACACATGAAATTTATTGATCAAATAATTACTGCTGGAGTGAGCTATCGCTGTACTTTTTTTTCATTGTTCCAATGCACCACGTTTATCTTTTGTTATCACTGTAGCAAGAAAAACTTGCAATGATTCAGGAACAGCGACTTCGACATCTTTCACGAATTCATCCGATGGGGGGTAATTGTTTTTATCGTACACGACACCTCTAATGTCCTCACGGATTATCGCAGCAGCTTCGCGAATACCTCTTCATCTTTCTTCGTGATAATCCTTTTTTTTTTTCTCCGTACCACTTCTCCGAGAGTATTTTGAAACCGGTATTTTGAAAGTACACCACGCAATCACGTCCTTGTTTTTCAATTATGAGAATATCGTTTCCATACTTCTCTTGCAATGTTTTTTAACCGTTCTGATGTCAGGAACGAAATCTCCATTTATTTGGTTCATCAACTCGCTAATAGAAAATTGACATTCGTCGGAATTTTCTTTCAGAAAGGGGTAAATTGCCTCCATTGCCTCGTCTACATTGTCCCCCGTAGGTCGTCCTTTCTTATTGCCCTCCTCAGGTAGTGCATGATATAGATGAGAAATACATGTTCGATGGTATCGAGCTCCTACTGCGACGAGATTAGGTATACCATGAATACGCTCGATGATTCAGTGGCAAATTAATCGTCACGTCCAGACAGGTATCCCATAACTTTTTCATTCATTTATATTTCTACCACGGAATGAATTTTTTTCCGTCTATGCACTGGCAATCTTGATTCGTCGCAAAGTATTTCTCCACGAAATAAACATCGATTATTAAAATCAAAAGTGGAAATGACGTGCAGTTGTTCATTGGGTTCTGGTTCTTGCGATGGTGACTCGCTTCGTCGAGAAGCAATTGACGCTAGCGTTGGTTTCCAAATTTTTTGTAGCACGAACTATGAACACTCACTGAATTAATATTTTGTAACATCTATTGATGCTTCGCACGTTCTCTTTTCACGCTCGCCGCTAAGAGAGTCTGAACAGCTCTCTTTTTAGCCACATAAACATCGTCAATAAAAGGTTTTTTGCAAATGAAGCAATCACCCATTTTCACACAAATTTTCAAACACGTACGCTTGCTTCAAAAGACTCGAGACAACTGACTGTAATGATACGAAAAGGGGCAGATGTTCCGGCACGAACACGAGAAAAGTGTCCTTTATACCTGACCTATGCCCAAACTCTAACGGTCGCTGTATAGGCGCGCTCTATGGCGAGACGCACATTGCAGCGTCGGGCGCGCTGGGGCCGACTTTGTGGCGCCATAGAGGTCGTAATTCTTGTCGAAAATAAAAAACGAATTTGTAGGTCTGAACACGCTCTACAAGTTTCATACTGGACAATTTTCGATATATTTCACGAGAAAAAAGGAAATAGCGAAAAGCAAATTTTTCTCCCCAAATTTATGGTTTTTTTGATCGATATGTCGATAACGATGAACTATACGTGAAAAATGTAGATCGTACAAAGACCAACAAAAAAGTATTGCATAAAAGTTTTCGTATCTCAACGGTGAACCGAGTTATGATAAAAAAACTGAATTTAACCCTTTTTTCAAGATGGCGGAAAACCCACAAGGTTATTTTGGTCGACAATTTGAACTTAAGCTTTTCTAGTCACCCCGCCACGCAATATCCAAAATTTGGCTTTCTCGGTCCATTTGCATTTCTAGCCCGGTTTTTCCGACGTAATGACTGGACTATATGGGTTTGTAATGAAACAATGTAGAAAAATTATTACAATGTAGAGTTCTAAACATGAGTCGACAACGTCGACAAAAAATCGAAGTCTGGCTTCTGGTGCCCGTCCGTCCGTTTTAAGATTTGACAGATGAACGACAGGTGCTAGAGCTTTTAGGGATAAACGGATTCGTAATCTGCATGGTCTGAAACCTTTGGAACCGGAGAACAAATCTTCAGTCTTTTTATACAGTCAATCATTAAATTGAAATAATTACTGTTTAGAAGTCTTAGGAGATTCCCTACTTTTTTACAATTTTAAAATTGATCCAACTTATCATACAATTTCTATTGTCAAAAATAAATTTGTTTATTAAATTTTCACTGTTTTAGATTGCTGAAACTACCAATTTTCTGATATGAAAGCCCTATTGACATACTTTCCCGCATATTCTAACGCAATTTTTTCTGATGTTGATGTCAAATAAATCAACAACATTTATACGTAAAAAAGTCATTCCTAACTAATAGTGAGAAGAACAACTAACTTTAAACGGGTATTTCAAAATCCATGCATTAAGGATAACCAATAAACTTGAAATATATAATTTTTTTAGTACTTACGAATATTGACATTTCCAATAGTAGCTTGCTTATAGAGAGAATATAATTCTAATAGGTCCTCGTCTGGAGGACGTTTTGAAAACCTTTTTAACTGTTCATAGGATGTTTTAAATTTCTGAAAATAATGTAAAACTTCCATTAATGAAATCAAAATAAGAGTTTTATTTGAAAATGAATCCATACATGCTAACCACACAGGATGACCCGTTTTTTGGTAACAAAATATTTTTATCGAAAATTATCTCTTAGTGGAAAGTCGCCTATTATGGGGCACCATTTTAATTTTTACAAAAACGTCATGTTTTTTATCTCTGTTTAGCTTTTATTTTAGCAACATTGATTCTTTTTTATACTAGCAAGATAATTCTGAATAAAAAAACGATTGAAACTTTAGAATTATTTTATAAAAAAATTATTTAAAAATATTGTGTTTACTCCATATTAGGCTACCAGGTAGCCTAAGACTTGATATGGGGTACCTGAACCCGATATGACCTAATACGGGGTACCTGAAAAAACTATGCAAATAGTGCAATTATTTATAGTAGGTACAAAAAAATAATAAATCTTACTCCAAAACTTTTAAATTTTATTGATAGATGATACAAATCAATCAAATCATACAGTTATAAAAACTCAAATTGAGTGTATCTAAAGATTCACATGAAAATGAAAACATATTTTTTTTTCAGAAACAAAGAGAAAATTAAATGTTATTTAAACAAACTATCTAAAATAGGAATACATAAATTAAAAACTCCTACAAAAGTCAGAAATGTAGTTAGGCGTGTCATTTCCGGCATAGTGGACATGGGCCCATTCCAAACATCCTTTACAATGAACCCACTTATCTCCACTTCTATCATCTTTAAAGATGATGTGACGAAACATGCATTCTGCTTCATTTCATCGCAATTAGAATCGTCTGATTCTTGAAAATGCATCTCGATATCTGACTCAGATGATGAGTATTTCTTAGTCTGTTTCTTGCGTTTTTATTTTTCATTTTGTTGGTAGTTTTCTTTTTGTTAAATATCGGTTTTGATTCGCTAAAAACTTTTCTTTTGGGAACATTTTTTTTCATTTTTTCACTCTCTTCCAGTTCTTCTTTAAAGGGTGTACTCGTAACCACCACGCACTTGCCCCGTCTGGTTTTTTTTGTTCATCAATTTTGATCCTCAAATTTGGAATAGGCAATATGTTTCTGGGTAAAATCAGTTTTTTAGGAGGAGTGATGTGGAGCATCTCCTCAGAATTACACCTTGAAGTGCTTGGAATGGCATGATCTACAACTAATTTTGACCTAGCAGAGAGAGCACCATCCAAACTATTTGTTGTCGGAATGCTCGGTATGGAAATATCGTTTAGTATTCCTTCCATGAGTTCGGTCCTGCATCTAATGTGGAAAGAATACAGTTAAATCGAGGGAGCGATAATATCAAATTGTGGTTAAAGTTAAAAACTGTAATTCACAAAAAGTATAAAAATATCTTGTGTAAGTGTAAACTATCACATATAATTGGTGAGTATTTTCCAAATATTGAGACAATAGGAAAATCTGTCATAAAACAATCCAACATTGTTAAATTCGAAATCTAAATTGTGTTAATTACCAGCAAAAAAACAAAAGCGATAAGCGAAGATCGTTCACAAAAATACGAGAACTTGTTTAAAAATACAGTCCCGGACTGACTTCGAAAAGTAAATTAATTTATTATAACGCAGCTAGACGAGTTCAGCCAGCCCGGCTGAGTGTTGGAAGCTGAACTGAGTAGGTGACTGACAAAACTTGACGGGACGCGGAACTCGTTAAGGTGCGTTAAGGAATGAACATCGATAAATACGATATGGAAGAAATTAAAGGAATGTTCTCGCAGATAAAAGATAGTCTTCGGAATATGGAAGAAAAAATAGACAGAAATGCATGTATTATAATGGAATTGAAACAGGAAAATCATAAGCTGAAAGAAATAATCGCCGAGCAAGAAGAAAGATTAGACTACGTAGAGAGGGGAAATAAGGCGCAATAACATAGTAATTCAAGGAATTGAAGATAAGGAGAATAAGAGCCAACAAGAAATAGAGGTAGAAGTAGACCCAGAAAAAGATCTGATAGAATTCGGCAGGATCGGAACTTTTGGAAGAAACAAAAGTAGACCAATTATAGTTAAAATCAAAAATTGGAGTAAAAAGTTAGAAATTATGAAACAAGGTAAAAAGCTAAAAGGTACCAATATTTGGATTAATGACGACTACTCGAAAAAAGTCCAAAGAGAAAGAAAAATTTTACTGCCTCAGGTAAAATAGCCAGAGAACAAGGACACAACGCAGTACTTGAGTTTAATAAATTAATTATAAACAACGGCGTTTATGGAGCAGATGCATTTGGGGATGAAACGCCAAAAGAAAATGATGATAAGAAACGTACAGCAACCGATCGTTCGCCGGAACATGGAGGAGGCAACAAAGAGAAGAAGTAAAAAAACTAGTAGCTAAAGAAAATACGATATATACAATTGAAGACAATGCAATGAAATGCATAATGAGTAAGGGTAAAAATAAGAGAAGTAAACGCAAGAGTTTAGTGAGAATGGCAACATGGAATATCAGGACAATGCTGACAATGGGAAAAATGGAGGAAATTGCAAAAGAGATGTTGGAATATAAAATAAAGATATTTGCACTTCAAGAAATACGCTGGAAAGGTGAAGGACAAATAAACAAAGGAGAATATATACTGTTTTATGGAGGGGAAGACAGTCGAGGAAAGGACGGCACAGGATTTATGATAAGCAAAAGAATAAGAAATAATATACTAGATTACACAGTTATAAGCGGTAGAATATCAAAATTAAGATTAAAAAACCACATGGCAAATATTGCAATAATTAATAGTTACGCACCGACGGAAGAAGCAAAAGATGAAGACAAAGATGAATTTTACGAGAAATTGGTAAAGGTATGTGAGGAAACCGCAAGACATGATACATTAATAATTATTGGAGATATGAATGCGAAAATAGGGAAAGAAGACTACTTAAATAATGTTGCAGGGAAGTACACTATACATGAAACATCTAACGATAATGGACGGCGACTATGCAATTTAGCTGAGGAGCTCAACATGTATATTAGCAGCACTAGTTTCAAACATAAGAAAGAACATAAAATTACATGGATTATACCTGGGACTACTACGGGGAACCAGATAGATCATGTTCTGATAGCAAAAAGAAGATGAAAGATCATACAGAGGAACAAGTGTTGATACTGATCATCAATTAGTAATTGTCAAAATGCAAATGAGAATTGTAAATATAGTAAATAGGACAACAAAATGTAGGAAATGGAACGTGCAGAAATTGAAAAGTAGTAAAAATGAATATGGGGAAGAAGTAAAGAAGCAACTACAAAAGAGCAAAGAACAAAATAATATCGATGAACGATGGAAGGAAATAAAAAGAAGTATAATAACGGCAGCAGAGGAAGTGGTTGGTACAAAAGATACAAGACAGAATAATAAATGGTTTGATCAAGAATGTAAAATAAAGATAAAAGAGAAAAAAGAAGCCAGACTAAAATGGCTGCGAACTAAGCAACAACATTTTTATGATGAATACAGAAAAATAAGAAAAGAGAGCGCCAAGTTGATAAAAACAAAAAGAATAAAATGGTTAAATGAAAGCATGGACATATTAGAGAATGATAATAAAAATAATGTAAAATTATATCAATATATAAAGAGACAAAGCAGAAAATCAACTGCAATAAATATCAAGGAAAAAGAGTGGAGTCAATATTTCAAGAATTTATTAACGGAAGAAGCTGGGGAGTATGAAGAATATGATATGACTAATAATGATACAGGGATAGAATACGAAGAAAAACCGACCGAAGAGGAATGCAACGACATAATTAATAAATTTAAACACAACAAAGCAGGAGGGTCAGACGAAATAATAAATGAGCTGATAAAATATGGAGGAGATGATCTAAGACATAAAATATTTAAAATCATGGAAAGAATATGGGAATCAGAAACAATGCCAAAAGAATGGTCTACTGGTATGATTATACCAATAATGAAGAAAGGAAATCGTAATATTTGTAGCAATTATAGAGGAATTAGTTTACTCAATACCGTATATAAAATACTAACAACGATAATAAATGAAAGGCTAAAAAAGGTAATGGAATCAAATATAGGGGAGTATCAAAAAGGTTTTCGAAAAGGAAAATCAACAGTAGATGCCATACATACTATAAATCAAGTAATTGAAAAATGTTATGAACACAATGTTGGAGTCCAAATGCTATTTATTGACTTCAAGCAAGCTTTCGACAGCTTGAAAAGGAGGACAATCATAAAGGATATGGAACAACTAAATGTACCACAAAAGATCATACGGTTGGTGAAAATGACGATGAAAGATTCTAGGGCAAAAGTAATGACAAGGGAAGGTCCATCAGAGGAATTTGAGATAAATTCTTGAGTAAGGCAAGGAGATGGGCTGTCAGCGGTATTGTTTAATATAGCAGTGGATGGCATAATCAAGACTTGTAATATCAATGGAAGCATAATTAATAAATCAAAACAAATAATGGCATATGCTGATGGTTTAACCATAATAGCGAGAGACCGAAAGAGCCTTGAAGAAACATTAGAGTAAATTGTAAAGGAAGCGGGAAAAAGAGGATTAAAAATAAATCAGGAGAAAACAAAATATATGGAAATGAAAAGAAAGAAGGAAGTCTACCAACCAGAAGCAGTGAAGTTAAATGAATTCACTTTTGAAGTTGTTAACACCTTTAAGTATCTGGGAACAATTATTAGTAACAAAAACGACACAAAAATCGAGATAAGGCAAAGAATTCAAGGAGGGTATAGAGCATATAATAAATTTAAAAATATCATGCAGAGTAAGAGAATAAGCCGTGTAACAAAATTAAGAGTCTACAGGACGGCGATAAAACCGGTAGTTACATATGCGACAGAAACTATGAGACTGACAAATGAGGACGAAGAGCCACTAAGGATATATGAAAGAAGAATAATTAGAAATATTTATGGACCGGTCAAACTAGGGTATAACGAGTACCGAAGACTTATGAATTATGAAATTAGAAATATATTAGAAAATGAGGACATAGTAAACACAATTAAATCAAAAAGGATTCTTTGGTACGGACATGTTAAAAGAATAGAGAAAGGACAGGAGGTGAGGAGAATTACAGAATGGAGACCGAATGAGGAAAGATTACCAGGAAGACCAAAAATTAGATGGGAAGATCAGGCTGTGAAAGATATAAAAATTTTGGGAGCACAACGCGGGGAGAGACAGATGCAGGACAGAAAGGAGTGGAGAACAATTGTCGAAACTGCAAGAACCTCTAATAAATTGTAGATAAACAGCAAGAAAAACGCGGGCTGATCCCCCACAAGATACAGGGTCAAAAGAGCTCAATCTGAGCGGCTACAACTCCAACTGGAGTGTATAGCCTTGTATATATATATATATATATATATATATATATATATATATATATATCGTCATCATTTGCCATATCACCAGCATTCACCACATCACCATCATTCACCAGATCCCCAATATTTTCTTTTGTATTTTCATCTAAACTGTTTTCAGCAATATCGTAATCTCGAAAAATATTTCGGTTTACTGGGAACATTCCTGTCTTTCTAAAGCCGTTAATTGCCATTTCCACCGTGGCTGCTCTATTATATGCTATGCCAAAATGCTCCGCTACTTGGTAAACTGTCACCACACGACCAGGGTGTTGCGTAAGCAATTGAGAGATTTCCTGTGCCTAGTATGTTTTGAACGGGGACATAAATGCAACATCTAACGGCTGCATCTTATGGGTAGGATGGGGTAGCAGGCAAATTATTACAACATGATGAGCTCTTGCAACATTAACTACCTCCAAATTCTTCGTATGTGAGTAATGGCCGTCCAAAATAAGGACAACGGGATCTTCTTCGGATGGCTTGGTGAATTTTATAAAATGGCGCCGCCACTGAACAAATATTTCCTGTTGAATCCAGCCTGACTGATGACATGCGTATATTGAACCTGCCGGATCGCCATTCATCAATTCAATCTTCATATTTTTTCTGGGGAATATTATCAATGGTGGCACATATTGTCCTATGGCATTAAAACAAAAAACCACAGTTATAGTAGATCCTCGTTCTGCGGATGTAATGGCTCCTATTTGTTTTTTTCCCTTCCGAGCTATCACTTTAATGTGCTTATGTTGGACAATTGATATCTCAGACTCATCGCAGTTATTATATCCTGGATGGATTATGCCCAATTTTATTCATTTGAGGTTCATATAAATTAAAAAATTTGGAAACGTTATCAGGAGTAAATGATTTTATTCTTGCGTATGAAATTGCTAGTGGGGTCCTTAAGGAGAGCTCTGGATGACGCCGAAGAAAACCTTTGAACCATTTAGAGCCTGCGCACTCTTTTATATTGTTAAAAGGATTTTTTATTTTATTTTGTCTGCACAAAGAAAATGCCATTCTGCAAATATCTTTTTTGGTTATTCCAAAATATTTTTGTTCCATTTGCAAGCAGTATGTGGAAAGATGATCTTCCATTTCTGTAGAAAATACTGGTTTCTTACCTAGTTTGGTTTGGACTACAACTTCAGGGGGGCCGTTCATCTTAACAAACCTTTCCAGCGTCGTTTGTGGTACCCCGTGTGTTTTAGCACTTTTTTTGTAACCCAAGATTTCACTTCTACAGGCCTTTATAGCTGATATCACATTTTCGGCATCCCAGTTTTTCCTTTTACGTTGGTTTGGCATCTTAAAAAAATGGATACGCATACTAATACCTAATTTCTGATCCTGATATGGGGTACTCCATAAT
This sequence comes from Galeruca laticollis, assembly GCA_963921935.1. NCBI lineage: Eukaryota > Metazoa > Arthropoda > Insecta > Coleoptera > Chrysomelidae > Galeruca > Galeruca laticollis. The sequence goes on from OY998183.1 coordinate 66,426,484, forward strand.
GAGAATACTTTGGATACCCAATAATAGGAATTGTCTACAAAAAAGTAAACAATGATTTTTTTTGTTTAAATGAAAACAATACAAAAACCTATATGCACAAAATAAACATTAACACTCCCACTTTAAGCCTGCTTATTTCAGATAGCCAAGACTTACCTTGTATTTGAAAAAAATTCTTTTATTAAGCACTAGTTGAAACTTTGACGACACTCGAAGCGTATAAACCAAAATGACAGAACAGCTGATTAGTGCATGGCTTCAATATTAAGTAGAAATCGAAACAAGCCTGTAAGATGCGCTTTGGCTAGTGAAGCATAGATATCGCGTTTCTGGTTGCGAAAATACATGCATACCCCATATTAGGAATATACCCCATAATAGGCGACTTTCCTCTATTATATCGTGCCCACCATAATTTTCGCTACATATATGGGAAAAAATTTTAGTTGTATTATATAGGAAAATTCAATTTATCTATGCGATCAATTCTGCATAGTCTATATCCTAAAAATAAATTTTGACATCAATCACGTTGCGACAAATTCTATGTGAAAATGCGAAAAGTGAGATTAGATGGCAAAATATCGCGAAAAGTTATTTATAAAAAGTGATCAGAATTATACTTTAGGGCCAGGCATGAAATTTAGAACAAAAAAAAACAAATAAGAACATTCGTATTCTCGAAATGGATCTCTTCTCAAATGCGATCGTACCGATTGCATTGTTGAAGTACTTCGAGTAACGCAATGTTTAACGTGTAAGGGTCAAATAACTCAGAAATATTGATTGTGGTCATTCCTAGAGAATCAAATGAAAATATTCGTTGAGCGCATGAAAATTTCCTGTAGCAATGCCTTATTGTATCTTGTCAGTATGTGCGGTTTCAAATAATTTAATTGTTATATTACAATTGAAAAGTAATTAATATTTTTATGGAATATTTCATTAACATTTCAAAACCATTGACTACTTACATTAATAATAATTATTAAATTATTATTATTTAATAAACGTAATTATTCCTTTTGGAAACCAATAGCAATTTTTCACAAACAATTATTTGAAATCGTAATGATCCTCTTAATACCTCTACTCAACGGGCAGAACGAGTAGTCACCGAATTTACTCGAAGTAGATGGTTCCCGCGTAGTTAACCTAGCAACGATAAAGTCGAAAAAGTGCAACCAACAAGCTATCACCATCTCATATTTTTTCCCTTTCAACCCAAGCCTTAACCAGTGAATCACAATAAAATAAGAATTATTCCGTTTAGTAATTAGTGTAGTGTGTAGTGAGATCTACCAGAAATTGTAAGTTGATCAATTTAAGTTTTATATACATATCAACCCGGGAAATAACCAAAGCTACCGATTCGGATTACAGGCATCGAGTAGTATGTTACTTGGGAGGAATTTTAACCATATTTATAATTTCTGTAGCTGTTTTACATATTTTCCGTATTTCTATCCTTTATATGTTTTGTTTGTTTCTGAATGTTAGTAAATATCTAATGTAAGGAACTCTTCTGATACATTAGATCACAGTTGGCTATGTTGCCATATTGATTGCACCAGTCTGTTGGAAATAAAGGAATTTATATTTTTGTGTATTTGAATTCAACTTTTATTAACCTTGTTGTCAATCTATCCATGACGTTAAATTTGAGTAGTGGTCCTTCGTTATTATCTACAGTGTAGAACAAGCAGACATACTATATCTATAGTTTATTTTCCATTTCCGAAACTAGCACTTATTGAAGGAGAATCTGCGATTATCTATATAAATGTCGCAAAGATAGTGTATATGTAGATGGCGAAGTGAATGGCAAGAAATATATTCTGCTGGTAGACACTGGTGCAAATAGAACCATTATACGGCCAGAGATAATAAACTCCAAAAAGAAGCTTCTACCAATGAGACTGTGACTGCGGACCGCCACAGGCGAGAGTGCCAACTTTCACGGGAGACACACATCCAATTGGGAATGGGTGCAGAAAAGTTCACGCATACGGTAATTGTAGCTGACATCGAATAAGACGTGATTCTGGGAATGGACGGAATTAATCTACATGATTTCTAGTTGGACTTTAGAAACAGAACCATTAATGTGGGTTCCGAGGAAGTATTCTTCATCCATATGACGGTGTTGGCAGCTATACAGGAAGATACCGTTCTACCTGCACGAAGCGAAACCATGATAGTAGCACGGCTACAAGGAATCATGGAGGAAGGTACACCGGTTATGATGGAGCCAAGGAACCACGACGAAGAGGTTGGCAAAGAAGTACTAATTGGAAAAGAGTTGGTTACATCGGCGAAGGAGATCCCAGTACATTTGATAAACGTGAACGTGAACCCTATTACCAGAACCCAAGATTGGATCCTGCGTACCAGTGACGTTTATAGTCCACCAAACAACGGCAACTGATAATTTCAATGCCAGATCTGAACAGATGTTATCAGTAGCTGCTCAATTCTTGAATCGAGCTGAGAAAAGGATAATGAGAGAATTTCTCTTGCAGTATCGAGATCTATTCGTACCAAAAGCAGGGAAGACTGGTAGAACCTCAGCTGTCAAACACAAAATCGATACTGGTAATGCCAAACCAATTAGGCAATCAGCTCGAAGACTACCACGAGCGAAGAGAGAGGAAGCTGAAAAAATAATTCGAGAGATGGCAAAAGAAAAAGTAATAGAACCATCTACTAGTCCATAGGTGTCTTCAGTAGTGCTTGTCAAGAGAAAGGATGGAACTACGGAATTCTGTATGGACTATCGCCAGATAAACAACGTGACGAAGAATCGACGATACGCTAGATACGTTGGCCGGCAGCAAACTGTTTCCACCTTGGACCTGATGTCTAGTTATTGGCAAGTAGAAATGGACCCAGAAGACAAAGAAAATACTGCTTTTACCACCGGATCTGGATTATAGCAATTCAACGTTATGCCATTCGGGCTCTTTGATTGCGCCCGCGACGTTTGAAAGACTCATGGAAAATGTCTTGAGAGGGTTTTCTTGGGAGACATGCTTGGTCTATTTGGATCACATCGTAGTACTGAGGAAGACATTTGAAGAACACCTGAAGACTTTGGAAGATGTATTCAAACGACTCCAAGCTGCCCAGCTTATGTTAAACCCGAAGAAATCTTAGCTATTCCAAAACCGAGTCAACTATCTAGATCATATAGTGAGCAATAAAGGAGTGACGGTGGATCCAGATAAAATAGCTTCCATTCGGCAATGGCCGCAACCAACCGACAAACAGCAAATTAAAAGTTCCCTTGGACTCTGCACATACTATAGAAGATTTATCAGGAAGTAAGGAGATATTGCGAATCCACTAACTCGACTCACAGAAGAAACAAGGGCTTTCTATTGGGACGACGACTGTCCAACGGCTTTTGAAACCTTGAAGAGACATTTAACCACGGCGCCGATATTGCGATATCTGTTACCAGAGGGAGACTTTATTCTTGATACTGACGCAAGCAACCTAGGAATTGGAGGAGAGCTCTCACAGATCCAAGGAGGGCAAGAAAGAGTGCTGGGATATTTCAGTAAAGTCCTCTCTAAACCAGAACGAAACTACTGCGTCACAAGAAGAAAACTTTTAGAGGTAGTGAAGTCCGTGGAACATTTTTAGCAGTGTCTCTAAGGAAGGAAGTTCTTAATCCGAACTGACCACGCAGCAGTTAAGTGGTCAATTCAGTTCAAGAAATGCCGACTTCCTGTCTATACGCCCGTGTCCAACAGACTGTTCCCACTGCAACAATGCGGAATCTAGGGAAGCTGCAGTTTCAAGAACTACAGTAGGCAACGAAGAATGGTCCCCACCAGGATCAGAGAAGATCAGGAGAATGATCCTCACCTAAAGAAGATTCGGCAATAGAAGGAAGAAAATCGGCGTCCTATCTGGCAAGAAGTTTTAATATTTTCACCGACACTCAAGGCATGTTGAGCTCAGTGGGACCCCCTTGTCTTGGAAGAAGGGCTGTTGAAAAGAGTCCTTGAAAACGATGATGGTGCCGAGATGAGAAGACAGATAGTTATTCCGAGAACGAGAGTAGCCGAGGTACTGAGAAAGTTACACGACTGTCTATCGGGAGGTCATCTGGGAGTGATGAAAACCCTTCAGCGAGTCCGTGAAAGGTTTTATTGTATGAACAGCTCCGACGATGTGAAGGACTGGTGTAATAAATGCACGACTTGTGCTACGAGTAATTGACCACATCGCAAGGGAAATGCACCCATGAAACAATATATAATAATTGAAGCCCTTTCGAAAGTATTGCTTTAGACATCGCTGGACCATTTACGGCGACAGAAAATGGTAGTAAATACAGTCAGATGAAATGGTGGAAATAATTGGAAAATATCTGTCCAAATTAGTTTCCAGTCACCAGAGAGATTGGGACCAGTATCTTTTCCTATTTGCGTTGACTTATCGATCTGCCATAAATGAGTCCACGAGTGAAACGCCTGCTAAAATACTGTTTGGACGTGAAATGAGGCTTCCTTGTGAGCTGGAGTTTGGCAATACATTCTTGGGATTTCTTTTAGATTACACATACAACAGTGACCACTATCCAATCGTTATTCAAAACAACAGTCATCCCTTCTATCCAAAATGGAACTTAAAACAGGCAAACTGGGCTCTTTTCGAAACCATAACTGCAAATAGTATGTCAGCTTACACAGCTTCAGCAGATATAGACGACGCTGTAGAAAATGTTGTCACTATTATTCATCGAAGAGCGGAGCTATCGGTCGAAAGACCCTCGTGCCTGAAACGACGCAATCCAGTGCCATGGGGAACAGCGACTGTGAATCAGCAATTAAGAGTAACTACACTGCTTTTAACAGATATAAAAGACACCGTACTACAAAAAACAAAATTGAATTCTTTACAACGCGAGCCAAAACTAGACTTACCATAAAAAACGCTAAGCGCAACTCCTCAGAATACGTAGATATGTATCCACATTAAATTCTTAAACAGCCATAACAGATCTATGGGAAAAGGCTCGAAAAATATCTGGACTGTACAAACATCATAATATACTAATGTTGGAGAAAGATGGCTACAAGACCTCTGATAATTCTAGAATACTTTCAATACTAGCGCACAACTACAAAAATCATTCCAGCATAAGTAATTCCGATAACACATTTGTTGCTCATAAGAAGCGAGGAGAACAGAAAGAGGTAATAATCCAAAATGAACCTATAAATCTACCTATTACCACCGAGGAAACAAAGACGGTTTCTCAAGCCTAACAGAAACTTCACCAGGACCAGATGAAATTCCAACAATCTTCCTCCAAATGCCCTCGAATACCTTCTTAACCTGTTTAACCCTTGAATACCCAAGCGGGGTACTTTAGAGACCCCAGCGGTACATTTTTTAAATATTTATGCTAATTACTAGAAATTAGCAACGACGCTTCTAGGTATGTGTCGGCTAGGCGTTTCCGTAGATATCACCATTACGGGCTGAGACTTGTCGGCGATCGGATCGTCTATACAGTGAACGAAGTAGAGTGGGGTCCCGCCGGTATCCCGCTCGGACATCTACGTTACAGTAAAATTAATCTTCTCTTTTTAGTTTTTGACTCGTTTCTCATTAAAACAATGAGCAATTATACTAAAAAACGACCGTTAAAGCATAAATAACTAGAAGATATTGCGGAAAGTTGGAATTTCGAATCTGATTATTTCGAAATAGAGTTTAGTAGTGATGAAGCTTCGAAAAACGAGGAAGATTATGATTTTATGGAGACAATTTCAGAAACGGAACATAGTTTAGAAATTCAAAGTGAGGAAGATTCAGACCAGGAACCTGACGAAATTTAAGAAAGCGATATACTGCCTACAGCTCCCAAATTGACTTCAAAATGTGGTATGGAGTGGTTCAATCAACCCTTCCCTACAACTAGAAGACTGGGGAGAAATATAGTAGACATACGTTCTGGTATCAAGCAGTATAGTGATGGTGCCAAAACTTTTATAGACATTTTCAATTTATTTATAACAACAGAAATAAAGCACCTAATTTGCTATTACACAAATCAGGAAGCGACTAACTATTTCGATACATGGAACGCAGAGAATCTTTCCAAGCCAAAAAAATTGACACCTCTTCTTATAAAAGCAGGTGCGCTCAGATGCAGAAAGGAGTCCATGAGAGAGATGTGGTCTACTAATTCATCCATACGCCGGTCATTTTTTCCGCGGCCCTTTCCTGAAATAGATTTGAAGGGATTTCATTATTTTTGCGATTTGATGATAAGTCTACTATAGGCCCAAGAAGAGAAGAAGATAAATTAGCTTGTGTTAGAGAGATTTGGGATATGTTTGTCAGTAACTGCCAGAAGGCCTTTGAGACTTATGAAAACATTACAATAGATGAAAAACTAGTTTCCTTTCGGGGAAAATGCTCTTTTAAGCAATATCTCAAAACAAAGCCTGGACGATATGGCATTAAAATTTGGGCAGCTGCTGACACTAAGATTACGACGTATTTGTGCAATCTCCAAGTATACACTGGCAAGGCTTCTGGAGGTAAAGCAAAGAAAAACCAAGGCTCTCATGTAGTTTGTGATTTAGCAGAACCTTTCTATAATAGTGGACGAGGAATTACCACTGATACTTTTTTTACCAGTATCCCACTTGCTAATTATCTTTTGACGAAAAATCTCACCTTACTTGGCACTGTTCGAAAGAATACGGCAGATTCTCCATTGCTTCTACGAAATACATCACCATTGTATCCTACATTCCGAAGAAAGGCAACATGGTTCACGTTTTGTAAAGTCAACATAACGACGATAATGTGGAACGACATGGCGAAAACAGCCGCATATGATTTTAGATTACAATAGTACCAAAGGCGGAGTCGACAACGCCGATAAACGTATACGAGAATATTCGTGTTGTCGAAAAACTGCCCGAATTTTTCATGAATATGCTAGATATCTGTGCATTGAATGCCTTTGTCATATGGATTGAGAAAAACCCTGTCTGGAAAAGACGAGTTGCCAGCGACAGAATGAAAAACACTGTACGACACGCAGGCCACAGAAGGAAGTTTCAATGAAGGGGATAAAGCATGGTTACAAAACACGACAAGGAAAAAAAGATTTTCTCCAAAGCTATAGAAATCATGGGGAGATCCGTACTTAATAAAGAAGAGCGCCATTCGAAGGAAACCGTGACAAAGAGAAAGGAGTGCGCCATATACCACAAGAGTCGGAACCAGCCTTCGAAGAATTTATGGGCGCATACGGAGGTACCCGGAAAGCTTGGTACGGAGTCACTACAGAACAAAAACAAGATTTTTTCACGCTCCCGGAAGAGTATTCACTGGCACATAACATATTCGCCAGTAACAAACACGCACGAGGTTTGGCAAGCGTCTTTCGAAAGAAGTTTGGGCTATTAGAAAAACTTGAAGATCAGATGCCAGCTTCTGGCAAGATACTGAGACTCAAACACATTTCACGGTACGTCTTCTACCTAGTAACTAGAAACGAATTTCCAGATCGATCCACCTACCGAAATATGTGGGAAGTGCTACGAAGCCGTTGAGATCATGTGCTGGAATTCCACATGGAGAAACTACCAATGCCCAGGATAGAGAGCAACCAGTTAGATTGGCGAGTCATCAGAAACATGATAGAGGTGATCTTCTAAGATACCAGTGTCCACATATTAATTTGCAGCTATACCCTCGTTATCGGTACCCGATGCCCTCTTATTTCCATACGACCGGAAAGTGCAGACACGAGTCAAGTTGCCGATTTAAACATCCAGTCCTGGCTACACAGAAGTTCCAGGGGGAACTTCCTTTTAAGGAGGGGGTAATGTTACGAAATCGCACACTGGTGTAGTCTCTGAATCCGACTCTGTCTAGCGCTATATATGAAAGTTAAAATTTTGCGAAGGCGAAGAGGTTTCTCCGAATTATCTATCTATTGTTATCTAGATATTTCCAGGAAGGTCGATTGTTTTTGGGAGCTGCAATCGAGAAGTTTCCGGATTAGCAGGCACCTAATATATAAGCGACTGCCTATCAACCACAGTTTAGTTTACAATTTGATATCGCCGCAGAACAGTGAAATAGTGAATAATAGTTAATAGTAAAGTATTTATATAAATTAAGTCTGAGTAAATAAACAGTAGTGAAGTGTTTATATAAATTAGTGTATGTGAATATACTGTGTATTTAATATAAATTAGTGAATAGTTAAGTGAATAGACATACTGTGTGTATAAATTTATCCCACCCGTCGTAATGATTTTTTTTAAATAAATAAGAAAAATATTACATTATTAAAGAAATTCATGGAAACTGGTTCAGTTGGAAACAAATTTAAAGTGTCTCATGAAAAAACTGTGGTTAATGAAGAAAATAGTTTGGAAGTGCGTCTGACCGTTGCCGAAAATCCTCAAGTATCCGTAGCGCAAGTTTATCAAAACACTAATATTTCTGAATTGGCCGAATTTTGAAAAGCAGTAAGTTTCACCCGTACAAGCCTAAATTTATTCAAGCTTTGAAGAATAGAGATTATGACGCCCGGCTTGATTTTTGCGCTTGGTATCATAGTCCAGGCGATAGAGCAATAGAAAAGGATGTTGTTTGATAACGCAAAAATTTTTATCCAGAAAGTTGCCGAATATTGTGTACAACAATAATCTATGTTTGCCTACTCCAAAAAATGCTGTAGAACAACAAATGTACCAAAATATCAAAAACAGACCCATTTTTCGATACATTTATGTCTAACACTTTGAAACAAAGCCATAAATCAAAAAAGTTTACTCTTTCGTTTTTGTTTATTTGACGATTTCATATAAGGTTATGAGAATCGCGAATCGAAAAACTTCAATTTTCCATGAATAATATGCGAAAATTAGTAAAAAATCATACGTTAAGTTAGAGAAATTTTTTTGGTAAGTAAAAATTGATAAATATTTATCAAATTTTCAGAAAAGATAGTTAAACATATGATAATTACGCACAAAAATTTTTATAACGATCGATCGCGTAGTTTTTCACTGCCACCATTATTAATTAACAAATTATAAAAAAGTTGATCGCGCGTACCTTGTTTAAACAACGGTGAAAAAGGAGCACGCAATTTTTAACAGTTACTTAGTATCATAACAAACAATAAGCAATTATAAAAATATCCATTTTACGTTTTAATAATTTTTTTTAATTTTGTCAAATTTTTTCCATTTTAAATAATTTCTCGTTTACAGCATCGGTTCGATGTAATTTAAAAATTGTTTCTCATCTGAATACTGCTTTGCAAGCACTTTTATTTTAACCCAAAACGACGAAATTTGACCGTGTAGATCCGGAGATAGAGGCCCACAAAGTTAATAATAATTTATGGCTTACTTAATCGTTAAATCGAAATTAAAAAAATACTCTCTTATAGCTGGTTGCAAATACTTTCTATATTCGTCTTGTGCATTTTCGACAGATGAAAGCCTAATGAGAGAAAAATCGATGAAAATACCGTAATTAGAGGAGTTCGTCGGGCGAGCGGCGTGGGACCAGGAGTGGGGATGGCGGAGAGCAGCTGTGCTGTCGCGCGGTCCGGGTGTTTCAAAATGCGACGATTTTTTTTATTCGATGTCGTGAAATGAGAGGAATCAGAATATGCCATCAAAAAACGATATTACAAAGAAGTTTTGCACGAATTTCAAGATCAAAAAAGTATGCTATTTTCAGATAATTTCATACCTTTATTTGAAAATTATATAAATTTGCAAATATTTGCACACTCTGCATACAAGTAAATACGCGTTGAGAATACTCTCAACTGTGAAACTGACACTATCAAGGACGCTTTTCGACTAAACAGCAGACGACCGTTAAAGGACGCTCTACGCTATGCCATCCGATGGATGTTCTTCATAAGTTCTGCGTGTGCTGTGCAGTTTTGAAATAGACAGCATCCCTAATTGGATATTCGGGTCCAATGTAACCAATGAGCGTGTTCGATATTAGAGTCCCAAGCACCTATATGTAGGCGGGGCCTAAGTTAGGAACCAAGGAGGGAACTGCGATCTACCTGGATCAAAGTAACCCAATGCTTTTACTTGTTCCTATGCAGTATGTATACCAGGACTGAAGTATAATTATTGCAAAATGTATATTGTACTGTAATAATGTCATTTTATGGAAAAAAAGCGCTACCATATTTATACAATTTATTATAAAAAAGGACGGTTAGTTATGATAAGCAAATACCATTTAAGAAAGAAAATATACTTTTTATCAATATTTATTATTGAAACGTTTAATTAGTTGCATGATTTGATGAACATTAAGCAACAAAATAATTTTTCAATCATACAACTATTTTTTTGATGCAAATGAGAATAGCACACTTTTTTGATCTTGAAATTCGTGAAAAATTTCTTTGTAATAATGGTTGCGTTCAGAAAACATACCTTATAACTAAACTGTTGAGTGAGCGCTCACTGAGCAACGAATGGTTGACGTATGTCTTCTGAACGATCATTTTTTGGAAAGCTCATAGATAATCTTTATTATAGATTGTATTGTCTTTGGAATAAATATTTGATAAATTAAAATTATGGCTAAGGCTAGAAACCATTTAATACTTGCATTATTAGATGATGGTGATGTAATAGATATTTACCAAAATATTATAGCCCATGTAGTAGAAAATTTACAGGAACCATTGCATGATTATAATGTGAGAAGACGTGGTATTCGAGAAAAAAACAGAAATTATTACGAAGAAATAATTCCAGCATACAATGATTCAGTTTTTAAGGAACATTTTAGAATGTCTGCAAGAGCTATAGAGGTATTTAAATGTATCTGTTCGATAGAAGAGCTTGAATTAATTATTATTATTATAATTCGTGAACATTTTTGGTATCTGTTATGCTGTATGTAACATTATTATATGTATAAATCGCTTCATATTCATCACTCATGTTGTAATATTTTAATTAAATCATATATAACCCTACTAAATATAATCTTCGTTTTGTTTACTGTTAATAAAGCCATAGATCTTTATATAAACATCACAATTTGCAACGTGATGTGCTCACTGTGCGCAATTGAAATCCCCTCAGAAAAATGGCGTCCGCTCACCAAACATGTTGAGCTTCGCGCACTGATCAATGTGCGTTCATAGAACATTTACTCAACGGTTGTGTAACAGTTGGGTTTTCTGAACGCAACCATTGTTTTTTGATGGCATATTCTGATTCCTCTCATTTCGCGACATCGAGTTAAAAAAATCGTCTCGATAAGTGCTACCGTTGCCAAGATAACTCATGTTTTACCGCGCATTCACATTTTGAAACACCCGGGCCGCGCGACAGCACAGCTGCTCTCCGCCATCCCCACTCCTGCTCCCACGCCGCTCGGCCGACGAACTCCTCCGATTACGGTATTTTCATCGATTTTTCTTTCATTAGGCTTTCATCTGTCGAAAATGCACAAGACGAATATAGAAAGTATTTGCAACTAGCTATAAGAGAGTATTTTTTTAATTTCGACTTAACGATTAAGTAAGCCATAAATTATTATTAACTTTGTGGGCCTCTATCTCCGGATCTACACGGTCAAATTTCGTCGTTTTGGGCTAAAATGAAAGTGCTTGCAAAGCAGTATTCAGATGGGAAACAATTTTTAAATTACATCGAACCGATGCTGTAAACGAGAGATTATTTATAATGGAAAAAATTGACAAAATTTAAAAAAATTGTAAAAAATTAATAAAACGTAAAATGGATATTTTTATAATTGCTTATCGTTTGTTATGACACTAAGTAACTGTTAAAAATTGCGTGCTCCTTTTTCAGCGTTGTTTTAACAAGGTACGCGCGATCAACTTTTTTTTATTAATTAATAACAGTGACAGTGAAAATCTACGAGATCGATCGTTACAAAAATGTTTGTACGTAATTGGCATATGTTTAACTATCTTTTCTGAAAATTTGATAAATATTTATCAATTTTTACTTACCGAAAAAATTTCTCTAAGTTTACGTATATTTTTTACTAATTTTCGCATATTATTCATGGAAAATTAAAGTTTTTCGATTCGCGATTCTCATAACCTTATATGAAATCGACAAATAAACAAAAAAGAAACAGACATTTTTTTGATTTAAGGCTTTGTTTCAATGGTTTAGGCACAAATGTATCGAAAAATGGGTCATTTTTCGATATTTCGGTACATTTGTTGTTCTACAGCATTTAGCAAGCACTTTTTGAAGTAGGCAAACATAGATTATTGTCGTACACAATATTCGGCAACTTTCTGCATAAAAATGTTTGCGTTATCAAACAACATCCATTACACCCTACTTATACTGCTCTACCGCCTGGACTATCAAGGAATAATTGAAGATGATCCAAATTTCACAAAAAATGTTTTATTCGCTGACGAATCTACTTTCACATCAAATGGAACAGTAAACTCACAAAACTGTCTTTGGTGGGCAGACACAAACCTCCCTTTTGTTATAGCAAATAAAGACCAATACAGGTTCAAGGGCTACCAAAGAGGCCTGGAAACTAACAAATGACATTTTCAGACCCCATCTGATCAGATGGGCTGTAAATTCATTTGACCCTCACAAAACTTCAGGACCACGTGGCATATTTCCCAAGCTTCTGCAAGAGGGAATTGACATCATCATGGGCCCTTTAGTTCTGATATTACGCAGTAGCCATGCTTTAGGGAATATACCAATTGTATAGACTGTTCTGTCAGAAGCGAACTCCTCGAGTTAAGACCGCTTCACAAGAAACAGTTTGCTTATCAAGCAGGAAAATCCACGATTAATGCTCTACAATGCCTAATTGAAAGCATTGAAAAGACATATGTGGCAAAAGAAATGGCTCTTTGTGCCTTCATTGACATAGAGGGTGCTTTCGACAACACCTCACATGCCTCCATAACCAGATCATTAGAGGAAAGGAATATCAACGCCTCACTGATCAGATGGACACAATCAATGCTAAAAAGCAGAATCATTGTGGCGACCCTTGGGGGAGAGACAGTCAAGATGACAGCAGAAAAAGGTTGCCTCCAAGGGGGAGTTTTATCGCCTTTGCTGTGGTCACTGGTTGTCGACGACCTGTTAGTAAAGCTACACGAATCTGGTTTCACGACTCAAGGTTATGCCGATGACCTAGTCGTCACCATTAGGGGCAAACATGACGGAGTAATCTCCGACCGCATGCAATTAGCCCTAAACATAATCAGAAGCTGGTGCGCAAAGGAAGGACTCAACGTCAATCCTAGCAAAACAGTGCTGGTTCCATTCACTAAGAGGCGAAAGTACGAACTTAAAGCCCCAACTCTGAATGGAACCCAGCTAACATTTTCCAAAGAGGTGAAATATTTGGGAGTTATAATAGACCATAAACTGACTTGGAACAGCCAAATCAACCACATTCTTTCCAGAGCTACAGCGGCAAGTTGGACATGCCGCAGAGTCTTTGGTAAGACATGGGGTCTGAAACCAAAAATGATTTATTGGTCATACCAAACGATCATCAAACCCATGGTCACCTACGCCTCACTAGTGTGGTGGCCAAAAACTCAACAAATTTCGGCACAAGTCAAGCTGCAGAAAGTGCAGCGGCTAGCCTGTCTGGGAATAACAGGGGCAATATTTACGTGCCCTACTGCAGCTCTGGAGGTAATGTTGAACCTTCCGCCATTGCACCTATGTGTAAAGAAAGAAGCAGCAAGCAGTGCCTTCAGACTGAGCCAGACAAAAAGCCTAAAAGCAGGAAATCTGATCGGACACTTAAAGATTTTGGAACATATTTCCCTAGAAGCCATGTCTAAACCTACAGATTTCATGCCAGTTAGGTACGACTTCGAAATGCAGTTTGAAGTGGTCATAAACAGCCACCAAACTTGCACAGAGAACGGACCTCAACTGGGAAGGGATGCATCAGTGTAGTACACAGATGGATCTAAGATGGACGAAAGGGTTGGAGTGGGCGTTACAGGACCGAATTTCAGGCTCTCAAAACCCCTTGGTAACACCCCAACCATCTTCCAAGCAGAAGTACATGCTATAGAACTATGTGCCCAGGAATGCCTTGAAAGAGGCACTCGAAGGGAAAAAATCTATATACTGTCAGATAGCCAAGCAGCGCTAAAAGCTCTGAGGTCATACACCTGTGAGTCTAAGCTAACTTGGGACTGTAAACAATCCCTGAGACAACTGGCAGCAAACAATCAGGTCACCCTGATGTGGGTGCCAGGTCACAGAGGAATTAAAGGCAACGAAGAAGCAGATTGCCTTGCCAAAGAAGGGGCAAATACACAATTTCCCGGCCCAGAACCCTTCTGTGGACTCTCCAAAGCCCACTTAAAAGAGGAGTTCTGACGCTGGGAAACCGATGAAATGAAATCTCACTGGAATAAAGTGCCAGGACAAAGACAAGCGAAAAGACTAGTGTGCCTATCGCCTAAGAAAGCTAAACAGCTTCTCGAGTTGGACAAGAAAGACTTGAAGATGGTAACGGGACTCCTCACTGGACACTGCCCTCTGGGGTATCACCTCAAAAAGATGGGCAAATCAGAGAGTGACAGTTGCCGCTACTGCGAGAACTTCGCGGAAACTGCAGAACATTTGCTTTGCGAATGCTCAGCGCTTTTCTGCAAGAGGCTTAAGTTCCTGGAAGGGGCCTTTTTAACGCCCTCCGACATCAGGAACTTAGCTCCCAGGAAACTGATAAACTTCACAAGAAGTCTCGGAATCCCGGGCCTCGAATAGATCACGGGTCACGCACAAAAGAACTTATAGGTCGAAGTGCTTGTGAGGCTGTACAGCCTGTACGACCCCCCCTACAATCTAATCTAATCTAATTGTATGGAGAGACTCAAGGGTGGTGTTTATTCCAAAACCAATGAAAGAAACATACATCGAGGCCAATCCTATATTCATGGTGAAAACCATGGAAAAAGTTATACAAATGCATCTGCAAGAAGAAGTGCTTAAGAGCATCCCTCTACACAGACTACAATGTGCCTATCAATCAGGGAAATCAGGAGAAGCTCCCCTGCACAATTTGATCTCGGGTCTCGAAAGGAGTCTGAATCAAAAAGAAATAGCCATTGCAGCATTTTTAGACATCGAAGGTGCATCAATTAACAAATCCCTCGAAAAAAGGAGGGATAAACCATACCACATGCAGATGGATAAGATCCATGCTTGAGCATATGAAAATAGGGCACACAGGCTAAATGATTAAGGCGTATGGGCGCAGGCCTTCGCGGAAGACCTGGAGATTGTCACCAAGGGGAAATTCCCGAAGACAGTCGCGAGTGTCTTACACGAAGCACTACGAATTGTGGAAGACCGGTGCCCTAAAGCGGGCCTTATAGTCAACCCAAAGAAAACCAAACTAGTTGCATTTACGAATAGAAGAGCTCTTCCGCGGTCAGTACCTATACTTTTATTTTATTAACCATTTTTCAATAAGTGGAGATAATACATCACAAATAAAGCCCTTTAATTTTTTTTACTTACCACTTGGAATCTACTTTTACAAATGAAAGTAATTGTTTCTAAATAATTCCACAATATAATGAAAAACTGTTCAAAATTCTGAAATATTGACACTTGTTTCGATATCAAATATCATCGTCAGACTGACAGAAGTTATGTTTCATGTGATGCTTATCTGATGTATCATAATTATTTTTGGCTAGATCTAGAAATTACCTATCTTGTGATTGACTTATTATATGAATAGAAAGAAGAAGAGGATTTTACAAATATTAAAGCAGGATATCCTGTATATCTTTTCCCATTTAAGATCAGTATAATTGTGCAATAATATAGGAAACCAATAAAAATATATCTGTTGATCTCTACAATAATTACTTAAGAAAACAGTTAAATAGTGGAGAACTCCCTAGGTTTATTTGTCTTTTGACGACTTTATATTGTGGGTCTCATCAGTGTCATCTAATTTCCAATTCCTCAAGAAAAACTGTTTCTTGTCACAAATATGTAGTATTTCTATTTCTGTGTTGGGTGCTAATGAATATTTGGTGTCAAGTAGATGCTTTGCGTAATGGGATTTCTCTGGTTCTTTTAGTCTGTATACTCGTAAGTGTTCACTGTATCTAATTTCAAAATTTCTAATGGTTTGACCCAAATAGACATCATTACATTCTGGACATTTAAGTTCATATTGATGTGAAATATTGACCAATTAAATAATTATTATAGATAGAAAATATATTAGACGCCTCAATTTCACAAGAAAAATAATAACGATCATGATCTATGAAAATATAAAATTAAATTCATAATATGCGTTTATCGATAAATACAACCAACAATACAGAATTGTGTGACAAAGAGTCAATAATTAAAATGGTATTTAGAAATATCGAATCGAAATTTATCACAGAAAAAATCAAAATCTGTAAATGACATTTTAAGAAGATCAATTGACATATGTTTATTTATAGCTATCTTAAGTGTAAAAAGTGTAAAAAAGTGACATCGGTGGATGAAAAGAAAAATTTATTTCAAACAAAGTAACATTATTTGAAATGAACAGAAGATAATCCAAATTTCACAGAAAATGGAATAGTAACCTCACAAAACTGTCGTTGGTGGGCAGACTCAAACCCCCATTTTGTTATAGCAAATAAAGATTAATACAGATTCAAGGTTAATGTATGCTGCGGAATTTGAAATTGTCAAATTATTGATCCATTTTTCTTTAGGAAAAAACGTTAATGCCAGGCGATATTCAATTTTGTTGGAAAACGAATGAACCCAATTTTTGGATGCTATCCCACTGACAAAGCGAGCCAATCTTTTTTTCAACAAAATGGTGCATCGATTCATTCAACTCGTGAATTAAGAAGATGGTTAGATAACGAATTTGGTGAGCATTGGATAAGTCGCTATTCAGTAAATCATTGGCCCGCTAGGTCTCTTGACCTAAGCCCTCTGGACTATTTGTTATGAGGCTATTTAAAAACAAGGTTTATCGACAAAGACCCTTCAGAGACGTCGCACATTTAGAACAATGCATAAGAGATTGCGTAGGTATATGCTATTAACCATGGTACGCTCGGAAATTCCAGGACGGCGAAATGTATGGAACGAGATAGCGGACATGAAGAATTTTGAATTTTTTGTTTTTAAATAATAGGTTATTCATTAGTATCAAGTTAGTGGGTAATCTGTTAAATATTGTTGCAAAAATAGTAATAAGTCGGTCAATTAATACAATTTATTATTATTTTATTATGAGTTTTAATAATTTAATTAAATATCTAAAAAATATATCAAAAACGTTACATTTCAATTGTGGAATCAGTGCTAAATTATTTTAAACTTCACAAACTGACATTATCCAACGTATAGCTACAGAAAAGTTTCCAATGCTCAACTAATATTTCCATTTAATTCTCTAGGAATGATTCCAATAATAATTAATTTTGTATAATTTTACATTTAAGAAAACCACAATGGGGAAAAATATGCAATTTCTCATTTTTTGTCGTTTTTGCTTCAAATTTCATACGTAGTCTTAAAATAAGAAAACCACAATGGGGAAAAATATGCAATTTCTTATTTTTTGTCGTTTTTGCTTCAAATTTCATACGTAGTCTTAAAATATAATTTTATCCAATTTTTCCAAATAGAACGAAAAAGTGTGACGTCAGAACATGGCCGCTGACAGTTACTGAGGGAAAACAAATCAATTATTTAACTTATGTCTTGTCTTGACCGTTGTAATATTTTAAAAGTTTATTCGTTTTTTCATTTGTAAAGTGACACTGCAGTGACTATCAAGTAATTATGCCCTATTGCTTCGCACCTAAACTTCCGTCATACTCCGTCTCTACGACATAGCTACTGTTTAAACTGTCTCCACATTTTTTTAACACTCTAATTTCATTACAAAACTGCTCCGCAATGCTCGACAAATTAACAATAGGCATGTTTAAGCATATTACAAACGTAAAACGAATGTAAATAAATATTTGTATTCCCTCAGTAACTGTCAGCGGCTATGTTTATGACGTCATTGCTTTTTTGGTCTATAACTTTTTTCGATATTTTGACATCTAACCCCACTTTTCGCATTTTCAGGTCGGCCATGACAGTGTACACGTAGGTATGTAATGTAACTTTAGGCTATCCATGCAGGATCGATCACATGTATTAAATTTTCCTATATACTACAACTAAGAAATTTTCCCATATGTAGCGAACATTATGGTGGACACTATCTAATTGCGATTATTGCGAAGACATAAAAAAGCAAGGTTGTCAATATATTGTCTGAAATTGATAAGTTCCACATTTTCAGTAATGTGTCCAAACCACCTCTTTTGTACACATCTGCGCTCATTTCTTCGTAATAGTCTCCCGTTTTCTTGGGCTTAAATATTAATTTACCATTTAACACAAATCCGTTATCACTTCTTATATGTGCAATTATCAAACGACGGCCTTTTCCAGATGGCATTTTTAAACCGACTGACCAGCCTTCAATAGCTGCTTGCCATACATTTTTCACATTTCCATCTTTCCGTACTTTTTTCACCGTGGGCCCCTGGTTGGCTCCTATTTCATCAGTATAATAAATCTTTCTTCCTTGCTTTCGAAACTCGTTAATTTTCCTTAGATACTCTCTTCTCTACAATATTATTTCAGATCTTTCACTCTTTCTAGTTATTTTCTCATAACTAAAATTCAAACCATCTAAGATTTTCCTCAACGACTCCTTGCCCATTTTAGGGTTCACCTTGTTTTCATTAACAGCTTCCAGGACTTTCTTTAATGTTGGTACTTTATTTTTTATACAAAAATATGGACAGTTATTCGTATAGCGTATTTCGAATCTTCGTCTACTCCTATTTTTATCCGACCGCTCTTCTTTTTGGTATCTCTACTTTCCCATGTAATTTTTGTTCATTTTGAATTTTGTATATGCTTGATTTTGAGGCTTCTGTGTAATCTGAGCAAAATCTATTAATTCGTCTTTTAGACGCGGTTGATCTTTTGCAGACACTGAAATATACGTAGTATGCTTTTTTCCTTTTCAGTTCGTGCGGCAGATCTTTTTCCACTTGAGGTTGACCATTCTGGCACAACTTCCATCGTTCCATGAAATGAAGTCACAAATATATTCTGGAATATTTTATTTAAAAACTTCGCACAACACTTTATACTGCCGCTAATACACGCACAAATAGAACCAGACTATTTTAATTGCATAAAATTATCTATTACTTGGTTAAAATTGCTCACATCACACATTCGAAGTAATACAAGAATTACGCGTCACTTGTCCTTATCGACGGTATAGACATTGCGATGATCCGAATTTTAGAAAAATTATATTTTATATAATTAATTAAGTATAACATAACATATTTAAATTATTAATAATCAAAGACAAAAATCATTTTTATAATTAGAATCCATTTTATACGCTTGTTTGATTAAAAAGAAAAATAGAATTCTTAAAATAACGTGAGACTTAAAAACAATTTATATCTAGTTGCCAGGTTTCATAAGTTTGACGTTCCTCGTCAATTATTTAGATTTGCACTGAAATATATAAACAATAGTTAAAAATCTTGATTGTGGTATCCCTATAGTTTTTATTAATTGTTCGAATGTAACAATTAACCAAATCAAAAGTAATGTTAAAAGAAATTCTTTTTTTAATTTAAAATAAAATATTTGTTCATTGTGCTTTTTTAGTATAATATTATGATATAAACAGGAACGTAGAAATGTTTCACCCGTCGAAATAACTTTTTGAAGCTCGAGAACGTTACTATATTGTTCTCTCCTTTCAAAAATGTTACTTTCGTCAATCGTAAAACAATATATAGTTTATTTACGATAAAAAGACGATGATGACATTTTTAGTTACTTTCCTGCTTATCAGATCAAATAATAATTTACCAACCGTGAATACAATTTATCCTCAACAGCCAGGGCAATTTACAGCTAACGGGTTGGCAAAACTTCAAGACGTTGTCAAATCAACTGGTAAAATTCCCCAGTTTGCTTTGACGTTTATTGACATTCGATCATCGTCTAATATTTCACAAGTTTTTTTGTGCTTTTAAATTCATTGCTTCTTTAAGTTTAAAAAAAACAGTTATTTTCATAACTAATTATTTAGGCAAATCTGCAGTGTGTGGTTAATAAAATGCCGAAGCAGCTGAACATGAAATGTCAAGAGATAGTAACATCTTTGTTGAGCTATTTTGAACGAGAATGCCGACATAGGGCCTCGCTTCTCCCGCTTACTGCTGTAAGAGACGTAAGTAATAGTATTCGCTATTTGTATTCATCATTATTAATATTATTGTTACATATTTAAATGTAAATGATTAAATGTTTTTAATGTTAGGTTAGGTTAATTAAACTTGATAATATATTATTCTTTCATAGTTTGAAGTAATTATATTGTAGAGTTGCAGAAGCTTTACAACTTAGCGTTACCACTGTTAACCGTATTGCCGCCAACCATAATAGAGGTGAACGTAAATCCTAAAAGCCCACCTAAAAAGAGACAACGCATAAAACCTACTGTTGAAATTGATAACTTTGATCAAAATGCTTTCCGAAATGTATGGAAACAGTGAGTCTATTGAATTTACTGTTTTATTTTATTCACAATTAACTAACACAATATTTTTTCAGAGGACCACATAACCTTGAAAACTTTAAGAGACAAACTCCAGGAGCGTGAACTCTTTAATGGTTGTTTAACATCACTCTGGAAGATAGTGAAAAATATTGGATTCAAATACCAAAAAGATTATCCTCGTTGTGGTTTAATGGAGTTGCCACATATTGCATTAAAACGTGTACATTTTCTACATGAATATGTCAAGATAAAAAGGGAAGGTTTATATCAATTTGTGTTTTTGGATGAGACCTGGATATTTAAAGATAGTACTGTTGGACGTTCTTGGCAATATTCTAATCATAGAAGCGTGAAAAAAACCAAAATTGGTGGTCCAAGGTAATTGAATAATAAAATTTAGCAATCAATTTATGATGTCGTAACATTCCTGCCATTTTAAGACCTTTTCAAATATTTACTAGTCACACGATTTTATTTAAATCTATATAATTATTATTAGTTGTTTCAAACTATGCATTCTATCTAGGAAACCTAGTAGTAATTTGTTATTTCCTTATTGTAGGTATATAGTATTGCATGCTGGTTCCTCTTCTGGATTTATTCCCGGAGCAGGGCTGATTTTTCTTCCAAAAAACAAGATGGTGATTACCACGGTGAAATGAACCTAGAAAAGTTTTTGCATTGGTTTGAATACCAGCTTTTAGTGAACTTGGAAGAACCTGCCACAATTGTAATGGATAAAGCAAGTTATCACAGTACAGTGATCAATAATGTACCAACAACAGCTACCAAAAAGGCTGATATACAGAACTGGTTGATACAAAATGATATTCCTTTTGAAAATACTTACCTCAAAACCCAATTATTGAATTTAGTACAACGGTAAGTTGATATAAACATTTTTCAATATATTATGGTAATACTTAGATAACTTATTTTGTTTAACTATATGCATTATTGTAGGAATAAACCACCAACAGTATATGAAGCTGACATATTATCTGAAAAATATGGTCACAAAAAGCTCCGACTTCCCCCTACCACTGTATGTTCAACCCAATTGAACATATTTGGGGTATAGTTAAACATTTTTATGGACATCATGTGGGAACTGATGGTTCTTCAACAGAACAGACTATAGGTGTATGGAAAATTATACAAAATGGGTGGGATAGAGAAGTAGTATTTGATAGACAGGATGTGCCTCCACTTTTTATTAATTTTGACAGTGACGATGAAGATAGTGGTGATTTTGTAGTGGAGTAGTCGAAATCTTGTGTTTTATTTTTTGTATATTTTTATCCAATTTGCTTTATTTCTACCTTTTCAAAAACACTATTAACTATTATTAAATTAATTAGGTACAGTTATTTTATAAGACACAAATTAAAACATCGACCACAGTATCTCTACATAAATAATACTGATAAAATGGGAGATTTTTTATTTTTATATCTTGTAACAAAATTTTATTTTGTGTATCTATATTTTTGTTTTCCATTCTATTTTTATTATAATAAATATGATAGATTTTGTATAAAGAAACAATATTTAAATTTGTATGAAGATGATTACAGCTTGTATTGTTTCTTGTATCTTATCCATAGTTTTTCATGAATAAATATTTATATTAAATTAATCAAGCCTATCATACAAGCCTTTTATTTTTAAATAAATATTTTTGACTTACGCCCTACGAAGCACCGAACAATGAAGAAGAAGAACTGTCAATCTAACATCAGATTGACTTTTCTAGTTTTCGTTAAGTAAAGGAAAAAACTACAGCTTGGCAACATCACAATATTTTTTTTGCAACGTCATCGTCTTTTTATAGTAAATAAACTATACTATTCCCATTTATTTGGAGTTGTTCCAATAGAGCATTTAGTTAGTTTAAATGAAGAATATGAAAACATAATCCATTTGTTCCAATATCGCATTAACCAATGGCTTATTTTTGTTGATTTTAAAATGGTATATGCTTCCTCCTTGGTCAGTAACGCGCATATAACAAATAGCCCTTCTTTTTATGTCTGTGGGACAGCAGAGCTGGTGAGAAGCATTGGAAGCAGTCAAATTGGCCGTCAATACTGAAACCTGTTGATCCAAATATTCTAAATCAGCCGATCGTCGACAGAAAAGCTACCTCTACACTTAAAACTGGGTCTCATGAAGCAACTGATACAGACTGTTTCAAATACCTCATTTCAGCATTTTCTAGCCTGTCATTGGAAAAGATGAAGGCAGGTGAGTTTGATGGTGCACAGATTTGGAAGCTCATTAAATATGAATATTTCACTGAAACTGTGACAACAAGTCAATAGAATGTTTGGTTAGCACTTAAAAATATCGCCAATGCCTTTCTAGAACACAACATCAACTCAAAATTACATCGAAATTATCCAAGAACTCTTGAAAAGCTTCGAAATGATTTGATACAAGATGAGCATCAAATTGCATTTACATAGCCACATTGCTGACTTCTCGGAAAATCTTTATGCAGTGAGCGATTTCACTGAGATTTTAAGGTTATAGAGGCATGGTAGAAGTGATGAACACACATGATGGCTGACTATTGTTGGAGCACCAAGAGAGATTGTCTACAACTTAAATATATCAGAATTTTTGTCTTGATATGTATGTATACCATTTGGTAATTCATTTTTATTTTGTATGTTAAGAACTCAGCTAGTAGAAACTAAAGGTATATAGTCTTCATATGAATTAAAGTAATATACTTTATGAACAGTATATTTGGTAAGTTTCCCTTTATTTGTACATTTTTCATGACTTTTGAGAAGAAGCAACGGGATCCTTTAACTTAAAAAATTGACATTATAGACAAAAACTGCTGTTATTAGATAAAAAATCAAAGAATCTCAAAATAAACAATTGATTATATAAAAATGTTTCTACTAGAAACACCTATATTACAATAGTAAATTGTAAGACTAACATATAAAACATTGCGACAAATAAAGTTAGATGCGTGCATTTCTCTTCTTGGATGCATTGTTCAAATAATCGTGCCTTCGACTTCTATTTACGAGATTGAGCTTCTATCGGAACTGATATTATTATCACTACTCAACAAAAGTATCTAGAGTGTATATAGGTATATAGCTCTAAATAATTGTCCATATATTCTAGCGTTAGAAACCGTTGAAATTTCGTCCACGTGTTATATGAAAAATTTTAAAGCATTATATTATATCGATATTATTTATTCAACAAAACTTTTCAAGCATATATACCAAAAATATTCAACTAAAGGTGAATGTTTTTGGTATACCTATACATACATATTAAGAAGCAGTAAGTATTAAATACAGCTCACTCTAAAAACAAATAGATGCACAGTTTTCACTTTAATACGTACATTCTCCATTTCATTCTTGTAGTATATATTTAGAAATAACATTTGTTACAAAGATAAATTTTCAATTTAAACACAAATAAACTTTCGATTGAAGTAGCGTAGTAGTTATACAAGTAAGCTGGTAATCAGATTCGGTATTTGAAACGAGAATATATGTTAGCGCTGTCTATTTTGGATCTATTATAAGAATTTTTAATTGTTAGTATTTACTTCCACCCACGATTTTTTTTTAAAAGCAGTCAAGTAATGTATTTCGGTTGAGTTTCAAACATCAATTACACAGTTCTATAGACCAGTCGAGTGAGGAATAAAATCGAATACGCTAAATTCTGTTTCCTTAAGGCCCCCATACACTACGGGTGAACAGGACAATCTTAACCAAACAGTTAAAATTGAGTGTGCAAAATTGCCGCTTTTAAACACACGTACACTGTCGAAAAAGAACGTCTGCAGTTGTGTGTTTCACGATAAACCGCAAGGACATAATTGCAGTGCGTTGGTTTTTGCTTTAAAAAAGAAATCACGTAGAAAACGTTCGAAATGGGCAAGAGATTGGTTATTAAAAAGAAACGAATTATCCCATGTTAATCTATTAAAAGAGTTCAAACTGGAAAAAAGTGACTGGTGTAATTATTTAAGAATGGATGAAGATACTTATTTAGAATTGTTAAACCGTGTCACACCTTTGATACAAAAGCAAGATTCGCACCTTCGGCAGTCAATATCCTGTCATGAACGTCTTACTTTAACATTGCGATATCTTGCTACAGGGCGAAATTATGAAGATCTAAAATTTTCAACAGCAATATCAGCGCAAGCCTTAGGACACATAGTACCAGAAACATGTTGTGCTATATACACTGTTTTAAAGGAGGAATATTTAAAGGTAAGCTTAGAACATATATGTTAATGTATTTATTTAAGTAAGTAAGTATAATTTAATAGTTAAACTACCATTTCATAATTGTTCATAGTCATAGTTGTTAAAAGTTGAAAAGTATTGTGCAGTGGAAGCAATCGGTCCTGAATTGTCAGTTTGAATATGCTGCTGGTTTTGACTATGAACCGGTTGCAATGTAGGTTGAAGCACATTTCCATTATGTATGGTTATTCTTGATTGTCGAGAAACATTCCCCAATTGAGCCTCAAATATTACATCATTTATTAGTTTTTCTGTTATGAAAGCAACATTTGCAGGTAAATCTCTTAATTTGTGAACTATGTTCTTGCCAATAATATCGAAGTTATCTTCTCCAGTATCAAGTTGTTTTGATATTATTTCCAGTATGTCATCACCTTTATTTCTTGTATTTCTTGATCTCTTTGATCTAGGAATATCTTTATATCTTTTACTCGCGATATAGAAGATTGTGGTGTATTGACATTGCTCTCATTGTCAAGAGCTGACTGTGTGGTAGACGCAGGACATGAAGGACTCGTATTAGAACTTGGTCTCTCGTTATCCTGATTCGCTTCTATAGAGTAGGGTGAATCTATTTCCGTTTCATTAAACTCATTCTAAAAATAAATTGCTACTCAAAATTGTGTATTAAAGAAAATAAATACTGTATATATATTTTTTTCAGTTTCCACAGTGCGACAGAAAATGGAAACAAATTGCGGATGATTTTGAAAGAAAATGACTGTTCCCGCATTGTGTTGGAGCAGTAGATGGCAAACACGTGCAGATCCTACCACCCCCAAATATGGGTTCATATTATTATAATTATAAAGTCTCTCGCAGCCTAGTGCTTATGGCAATTGCAAGCGCTAACTACGAATTTATCATGTGTGATTTCGGACCAAACGGTAGAGTATCTGATGGTGGAGTGATAGAGAATATGGCTTTTTATCAGAAGTTAATAACACGGTCACTAAATTTACCGTGTACATCGAACATCAACAACAATTCAATGTCACTTCCTTTGCGTGCTGATTTTTTGAAACCGTTTGCTCAGAAACTTTCAAGTAAAGAGAGACGAATATTCAACTACAGACTTTCCAGAGTACGTCGTATAATCGAAAATGTGTTTGGAATTCTTGCAGGTCGATTTAGAATCTTTCGATCTGCTATAGGCTTGGATCTGCATAATACTGAAAAAGTGGTAATGGCTTGCTATGTTCGAAATGCCTTTATTCAAAATAATAAAATCTTGAATTTTATTGTTTAGGATACTTTCAAAATATGTAAGATATTTGTATGTTAATTCTTTTCATCATTGTATATATTTAAAGCGTAAATTCATTTTAGTTGCTAGCGTTGTAAAAATATGTTTCAGAATTGATAAGATCTTTTATATTGTAAATTCAAAGGATAGTTTCACTTTATTTTGAACTTTTGTTAAATACCTTTAAAATATCACGTTTTGCAACAATAATTGTAAATCGTTTTGTTTGGGCATTCAAATAGCACATTTTTGAAAGTCGACATCTTGTCGCATTGTGTTTGAAATCCTATAGTTAAGAAGTTAGGAAAATGTCACGTTTCACACTATTATCTATTGTATTGTAAAAACCCTGAATTTAGTGTCACTTCTGCGTGAATTTTATGGTCGACGATCGGAAGATTTCAAAGACATGTTTGAATAACCTTTCTGAGTAAAAAGGTTTTACACTCATCGACGCGAGTTTGACACGCTCATCGAATCGAGCTCAACGCTCAATAACAAGTTCTTATACTCATCGAAACGAGTTCAACACTCAATAACAAAGTTAGATATAATATTCATCAAATCGAAACATGAAGGGTCTTCCGATCTGAAACCACCGAAGTTCAGCATTCACAACTTTGTGCCATTTTGGAAATTATTAATTTCGACATTAATTTTGTCAAATTAAGATTATTTATCTAGTTGAATGTCTACGCCAGTTGACGAAGTTCAACTAGAAATATAATGAAAAACAGCTTTTATGAATTATTTTAAAATTGATGGTGCCAGAAAACACATAAAATTAGAGTTGTTTAAATTGATTGGACTAATAAACGATTCTTGTTGTACCTACAACTAAAATATAATTTATATTTATACTTACAATGGCTTCCGTATTAACCACAATATTGCTTTGGCTTTCTCTTGGCATCTCTTGATCTGTAAGGAACACCAAATACTTGAAAAACCACAAGTGTGGTGTGTAAGTATCATCCGACCCTGCTTCAGATTTGTGTGATGTCTTTACTTTTTCCATCTCTTTTGTAAAATATCTCCTTAGTGAGTCAATATTTTTCTTAACATCATTTTTAGAAGCTTCTGGATCTATTTCTCGCAACTTGTTGACCATAATTTCATACGCTTTGTTTTTTTTATTCTGTCTGTGGAGTTTATTTTCCATAAACTTGGCAACGATTCATATAACTCCAAAAATTCAATAGTAAAATCTTTATTCCACATTCTTGTATCGGACATTTTGCAGAACGACTATGTTTTTTCAGGACGGATTTGAATGAATACCACATACACTAGCAGACTTGCACGAACACTTTAGCCTGTACGGATAAAATCTCAGGTCATGTCGGAGATGAAGAACGTCGGTTAACATCGTCGAGATTGGCCCATACACTAGCAATTTTGTACGCGAAATTTTAACTGTTCGGTTAAGATTGTCTTGTTTACCCGTAGTGTATGGGGGCCTTTATGTGGGAGCAATAAATCGTTATTGTTTTCGTCTTCGCTATATTCCATAGGCGTAGGAGGTTAAATCCAAAATTGATGTCAGAGGGTAACCTGCCCTCATAAACGACACGTCATGCGCAACTGCACCTCATAGCCACCCGAAAAATGACGTAATCAACCCCCTGGGATAAGCGCAGTACCATGTAACTTTGTTATTATTGGTCAGATTGAAGTGGGGCAAGGGGCATTATGAAGGAGAGGGATGTGGAGTGTGACGGTTATTGAACCTGACTGTCAAATCGTAAAACAACCAAATCGACAAGGTTAATATGGATAAATGTAAACAGTGCTAACGGACTGAAGAATATTGATTCAGCATGTATAAAGAGTTTTAATTCTTTACAGTAAACATTAGTTGTATTTCATACTCGTAAGTGTAACACTGGTCATAGATATATAGACGATGGTCATAGTTAATTGTTATTATTTGTGTTAAATATAGTATGTCCCAGTGAGCTTTTAAAAATATGGTATTATTTCGTTCCCACAGATTGTAGGTAAATGTTGCCTCAATTAATGGTCTGGAATATACAAGTGTGTGGTACGCTTACTTCTAATCATCACATGACGATCCTGCCAACCTCATGGCCACATGCCAGTTTGCAGAAATAATAATCACATGGCGACCCTGCAAACGTTGAACTGCAGAGTTGAATTTTAACGAATGTATGATCCTTTATTTGAATTGTGGGAATTGGCTGCACAGAAAAATGAGAGGCAAATCGACGAAGCAATAATTTTATAGTGCAGCACGAGAGTTTCACGACGCAGATTTTGGTATTACTGTATGTTATAACGGTAGCCTGTATATTGAAATTCATTTGGTCCCTATGGAAAACTCATTGTAGACAATTGAAGAGAGACATTACCCGAAGCATAGGAGTCCAAAATACAATAGGAACTTTAAGCGTATAAAAATTGTAAGTACGTATGTAATCAGTTTTTATGAACGAATTGTATTATAGTGGAATGTAATGTACCTAGGCCTAATCCTTTTTAAATGTCAATTACGTGGGAAGAATTTGAAGATAAATTAAAATCAATTGTTGAGGATATAGATAAATAAGGGAAAATGATTTTATAGAAAGAACCTCTTAAAAATCCAGATATACTTAGTGAAATAATTATTAATATAGTAATTCTTTATAATAATTTTACAAAACTAGTAAGTAAAAATTGGAACAATTTAGTTATAATACAGCAAGATAGTTGTAGAAAGTATTTTGAGAAAATTAAAGATAAAACTTGTAGATCGTTTCAAGCGTTAAAATGTATTATTAAAATACCTACATCAATATTTGAGGAGATTGACACCTCTGTATTAGAAACAATAAGCAAACAAGTAAAAATGGCTGTAAGTAAGAATGATTTCTTTAATTTTGCAAGTAAGGTGATACAATGGTGAAGCGGGTAAACTACAATCATTTTTGGATTCATTACATTTATTGCAATTAAATGCAACAGGGAATGGAGAGAACGCAGTACTATTAAATAAAACTAGATTAACTGGCAAGGCAAGCGGTTTGATAACGACGGAAAATATTCGATTACGGAAATTAGGAACAAACTTAAGTTCTTAACTTCTTTTGGCAAAGCTGAACAAAGTACGTCAAAATGGTAAAGATGTAACAAGTTACGCGACGGAAATAGAAAAATTGGCGGAGAAATTACAGGCAGCATATGTGTCGGAAGGTATACCAGTGAACCTAGCAGAAAAGTACACAAAAAAAGCGACAGTTGAGGCAATAACGATAAACGCCACGGCGGATTCTACTAAAACGATTATAGCAGCTGGAAATTTCGAAACTACGCAAGAAGTGCTATCTAAATTGGTGTCAGTTGAAGGCATAGCAACAACAAGTATTACATTTCAAGTATAATAAAAATTTCTTTATAAAACCGGGGTTCAATTACAGGAACAATTAGAGTAAAGGGAACAATGGCAGAATTTACAACGGTAACCCTTAAGGAAGGACATTTAGACAATACAACCACGGATAGGGATATGTAGATTATCACAATAAAGATAGAAAACTCAACAGGAATAGCAATTACTATAATAATAACGTAAAAATATACGAGATAGAAGATAAAATTGAAGAAATGGGCAGAGAAATAGCACAGTTAAAGAAGGAAAACTACCAATTGAGGACGGAAAATATGGACCTAAAGGAAAAAACAGAATTATTGCAAGGAAACATGACCCAGACCGAAAAAAAATTTAGAAATAATAATTTGATAATACATGGTATAGAAGAAGGCAATGAAGAAGACGAGGTACAACTAGAAAATAAATTAGAAGATGTAATGAGGAAGTTTAACAACACAGTAGATGTTAAATCAGATATTTTGAAATGTAAAAGAATAGGAAATAAAAACAGTAACAAAAAATAGGCCAGTTCTAATACAGATGAAAGACTTGAACAAGACAGTAGAAACTTTGAAAGAAACGAATAATTTAAAAGGGACAAAGATATATATATATATATATATATATATATATATATTGATGACAAAAGACATATAGGAACAAAGAAAACAGCTAATAAAATATATGAAACAGACAAGAGAAAGTGGAGCCAAAGCTAAGTTAATCGAAAATACATTACTGATAAATGACAACGTATACAGTCTAAAAGAACTAGAACAAAGGAAAAATCAGTTAGAGATACCTACTGGATGGAATAAACCAACGTTCAAGGAAAATAACAAAACTAATCGAAAAAATCGTAATAAAACCTTCAGTGATGAAAGTTTTTTAATAACTAAGAGGTGCATAAAATGCCAATTCTACATTTTTAAAATAACCGTATCTCACTTGGGAAAGCTTGACAAGCCTTCAGTAAAATTTGAGATAAAATTAATGAAAATATATGCAAATTATTATATATTTAAAAAACGCACGATAAAAGAATTTATAGAAGATGGTAATAAAAGATTAAACAATGTACAAGTATGTATCTGCGAAGTACCAAGGATGATGGAGCAGAAAGAAGAAATTCAAGAGATCTTAGAAATATATCACAACTACCCAATGTTTGGAGGACACGTAGGTATTTCCTATGATATAGACAAGAAGTGAAGACCACATGGTATAGAAGAAGGCAATGGAGAAGATGATGTACAACTAGAAAATAAATTAGAAGATGTAATGAGGAACATAGTAGATGTTAAATCGGATACTTTCAAATGTGGAAGAATAGAAAATAAAAACAAAAATAGGCCATTCCTAATACAGATGAAAGACTTAAACAAGAAAGTAGAAACTTTGGAAGGAACGAATAAATTAAAAGGAACAATGATATATATTGATGAAAATTACCCAACAGACATACGGGAACAAAGAAAACAGCTAATAAAATGTATGAAACAGGCGAGAGAAAAAGGAACAAAAAGCTAAGTAAATTGATAATACATTACTGATAAATGACAACGTATACAGTCTAGAAGACCTAAAACAAAGAAAAAATCAATTAGAGATACATGCAGGAAGGAATAAATCAACATTTAAGGAAAATAACGAAACTATTCAGTGATAAAAATTTTAAATAACTTAGAGGTGAATAAATTATCAATTCTACATTTTGAAAATAGCTTTACTTCACTAAGGATCAGCGCAAGGATCAAAAACAGATTGAAATTTAGCGAAGCCTTACCTACCGGAATATACAACTTCGACTCAGGACGAACGTTTTTGGTAAAATATGAAATAAAGAAAATGAAAATATATGTAAATGATTATATATTTAAAAAATGCACGATACAGAAATTTACAGAAGAAGGTAGGTACAAATATGTATCTGCGAAGTACCAAGGATGGTAGAGTAGAAAGAAGAAATTCAAGAGATCTTAGAAAGATATCACAACGACCCAATGTTTGGAGGATACGTGGGAAGTAATAGATTGTTAAAGGAATTAAGAGCGAGTTTTAAATAGAAAAACATGGAGAAAGATGAGAAGAAGTATGTAAATAATTGCCACGAATGTCAAGTAAAGTCAGAAAGAAAAGTTTTTCATTACGGATATTTCAATTAAACCATTCGACATCACATATATAGACACGATAGGTCCTTTTGTAGAAAATAACAATGCAAATCGTTATTGTATTACAATACTGTGTGAACTAACAAAATATGCGGTCATGATACCGGTCAGAAACAAAGAAGCAACAATTGCGAAAGCGATATTTGACAACTTGATACCAGCCTATGGTTTAATGAAAGAGATAGGGGCAGATCAAGGAACAGAATATGAGAACGGAGTAATGAGTAATTTAGCAGAACTGTTAAAAATAAAAGACAACTTTTCAACAGCGTATCACCACGAATCGATAGGGAGCTGTAAAAAAATTCATCGAACATTCAACGAGTATGTAAGAAATTTTATAAATGAATCTAGAGATAATTGGTGTGAATTTGTGAAAATGTTTGCATATTGCTATAATAAATACTAACACGTATCACGGATACACTCCATTCGAATTACTGTATGGTAGAAAGCCTAATATACCGGAATGTTTGAATACAGAAATTGAACCGTGTTATAATTTCGATAAAGTACGATAAAAAATTAAAATATCAATTACAGTACGCGCATGATCGAGCTAGAGAGTTTTGACTAAAACATAAGTTAATTATAGTAGATGAACGTGAAAAAGAATCTTCACCCGTAAATTTTAAGATAGGAGATTCAGTAATATTAAAGAAAGAGGAAAGAACTAAGTTTGGCCCCCATTACTTAGGCTCATTTAAAATAACAAAAATAAACTGTGAGATTCTATCTCAAAATAATAAAAAACAGACCGTTCATAAAAACCGACTGTATTTGTATAATAATCCTAATATTTGTAAACAAAGTGTGGGGAAGTGTAGGTGATTAATAACAAAACAGATTAATTTTAATACCGAAAAATTATTAGAGATAATTTTCCTCCTCCAAGAGGGATGATGTGACAGTTATTGAACCAGAAGGTCACTAATAAACTT
The DNA here is from genome assembly GCA_963921935.1 of Galeruca laticollis. Lineage (NCBI taxonomy): Eukaryota > Metazoa > Arthropoda > Insecta > Coleoptera > Chrysomelidae > Galeruca > Galeruca laticollis. The sequence continues at coordinate 66,459,204 of OY998183.1, forward strand.
AATAAGGTTAGTCACTAAGATTGAACCACGATTCTTTAGGGAATACGTTTATTTAGGTAATTAATAAAACACGTTCAGATTAGAACGCTACGAAATTGTAAAACAACGAAATCGACAAGGTTAATATTGATAAACGTAAACAGTGTCAACGGACTGAATAATATTGATTCAGCATGTATAAATAGTTTTAGCTCCGTATAGTAAACATTAGTTGTATTTCATATTTGTAACTGTAACACTGGTCATCGACATGCTGACGATGGTCATGGTTAATTGTTATTCGTGTTTAATATAGTATGTCCCAGTGAGCTTTTAAACTTATGATATTATTTCGTTCCCATAGATTGGAGGTAAGTGTTGCCTCAATGAATGGTCTGAAATATACATGGTTTAGTGTGTGGTACGCTTACCTCTAATCATCACAGGGGCTGAAATTCTGCGTAGAAGTAAAGCCATAACCGCACTAGCATGTAACTTTGTTATTGTTGGTCATATTGAAGTGAGACAAACGGCATTATGAACGAAAGAGGGTATGCAGTATATACAAGGAGTGAAATCCTACGTCGAAGGGAAGCAATAATGGCTTTAGGGTATTATTATTATTCGTCGGATTGAAGTGGGACAAAGGGCATTATAAAGGAAAGAGGTTATGTAGTATAGACAAGGGCTGAAATCCAGCGTAGAAGTGAAGCCATAAGGGCAGTAGCATGTATTGGACTGAAAGAAACGGCATTATAAATCAGAGCGGATATTGAATATAGACATGGGGTGAAATCCTGCGTGAGCCAGGAGTGCATTATCATTCTTTTTAATGGACATATTGAAGTGAGACAAACGGCATTATTAAAGAGAGATTGTATGGATAAGGGGGAAAATCCTTGGTGAGAATGGCATTGTTATTACTGGTCGTTTAGAAGGGAGACTAACGGGATTAACATAGTGGGGGAGGGGATACGGGGTATCGTCATATCAGCATTTTGAGAGAGGGGATTCGCAGAACATCTACAGATGACCTTCCAATCGAAGGAGAAGATCCTGAGGATTGGAATGAACCAGAACCAGAAGATGTTGAAATCAGACTTACTTCCCCAAAGGAAGTTTTTGAGGTGATCAGAACAAACATCGATCCGAAGAAAGTCCCTGGCTTTGATCTGCTTACTGGCGAAGTTCTAAAACAACTACCAAAAAAGGCCATAGCAAAACTTATCAAAGCATCATTCAGATTGAAGTATGTTCCTAAGATGTAGAAAGTTACAGAGGTCATTATGATCCCCACGCCAGGAAAGCCCCCTCGTGAAGTTTCATCTTACAGGCCGATTTCATTGCTGCCTGTCATCTCGAAGCTTTATGAAAAACTGCTCCTTAAGGGACTGAAGCCAATAATAGAAGATAAAAAACTGATTCTCGCCCGTCAATTTGGTTTTAGGCAAAACCACTCGATCATAGATCAAGTTCATAGAATCACGGACAGTATTGAGAAATCCTTGGAAGAAAAAATGGTCTGTTCCACTGTCTTCTTAGATGTGGCATTTGATAAAATATGGCACAAAGGATTACTCCACAAATTGGAAATGGTTCTGCCAAGACAACATATCAGATAGATATTTCAGAGTAAATCAAGACGAATCGTAGTCTGATTTAAGAGAAGTCAAGGCAGGAGTACCCCAGGGTAGCGTACTTGGCCCAGTGCTCCATCTGTTGTACACTAGTGACATTTCTGAACTTGAAAACCACACAATAGCTACTTTCGCTGATGACACGGCAGTTATGGCCGTGGGAGATACCCACGAAGAAACTACTGAAAAGTTACAAACATCCCTTGACCAAATTAGCAACTGGACCAAGAGATGGCGTATTAAGTTGAATAAAACAAAATGTACTCACATCAACTTTACGAATAAAAATGATATGTACTTTCCTATCATAATGAACAATGTTACTATTCCTTATGCTAATTAATACAGAAAAATGTTTGGGGTATGACTCTCGACGTGAGACTTCGCTGGAAAGTCCATATCAAAAAGAAAGGTGAAGAGCTTGATATTAAATATAAAAAGACGTTAGTGTTTTAAATGAAACTCACGGTTACTAGTTGATTCCACAATATAATAAAAGTGTTTTAAATGAAACTCACGGTTTCTAGTTAATTCCACAATATAATAAAAGTTATTGAAAATTCTAAAAAATTGACAATTGTTTTTTACAATTTTCAATAACTTTTATTATATTGTGGAATTAACTAGAAACCGTGAGTTTCATTTAAAACACTAATGTGAGCAGATTCCAGGAAGTAAGAGTCGAGACAGTTAATTTCATAAAAAGATGTATTGGCTACTAGGACGAAGTTCCAAGTTATCCACGTACAACAAACTGCTCTATACAAGCAAATATTGAGAGCCATTTGGAGTTATGGCATACAATTCTGGGGTTGTGCCAGTAAAAGTAACATCGAAATTATTCAACGTTTTTAGAATAAGATACTAAGGAACATCATCGATGCACCCTGGTACTGTGGAAACAGTGATATCCATCGAAATCTTCAGTTGGAGACTATTAATCAAATCACAACCAAATTTGCCAGTAGCCATGAACATGCTTCAACATGTGAACGTCGAGGCAATCCAGCTCCTAGACAACACAAACATGACCAGAAGACTTAAGAGGATTAAACCCTTCGAGTTAGTGCAATAATTATTTAGTGAGAAAGCGGAGCATAGTGTGGATAAGTGTAACATGCCGGTTTTATCAAAACATTAGACTCTAAGTGGGAGAACACAACGGAGCGCTGACCATCGGTCCGATCATAGCATCGTACCATATAGTTTCGCTCACCAAAAAAAATAAATACACAATATTAGGTTAGTGTGGTAACAACGGATCAGGGACCATCGCTCCGCACATAAATTAAATCTGAGGCTTGGTACATGGTGCGGAGCGAGGGACGAAGTGAGGGTCGAGGGTACTATGCTCTGGTCGAGGATCAATAGTCCCTGTTGTGTCCGTACCCTAAGGTCCACTAGTGAGTAAGATCCTAGTTTTAAGTTTTCCAATCTTAGTAATTTAGGTTAGAATAATATTGCTCATTAATTCCTTCCTGATGTAATATCACAAAACATTCCTCTCTGGGGTTGTATATAAATAAAGTACTCTACAAACAGGTTTTTACAGAATTCGAATATCTCTATTCCCTTCCAAAATATATGTCTTGGGAGTTCTTATTCAAACACCGAGTTAATCCAATGGACACGGGATTCATGTAATCAGATAATATGGAAATATTTCAATGTATTCGGAAATAATGCTTTTATTGAAGTTGAGGGAGGACATTTTTAACAACCGTTGAACGTTTCGAGTTACTCTTTTCTTGTTTGATATTTTAAATTTCCAGCGTTGCCCGTGTGTTTAATTTATTAATTTACATTAGAATCTTTTAATTGGTAAAAATTATAATATTTTTATTTCAGTCAAACGTTTCGGTTTCATCCTCAAAGAGGATTCATATATAACTGCATAAATATATTATTATAGTTTTATTTTACCGTACGTTGGTAACGCCGTTAAGATTTATTTTATTTGATATGCTTATTTATTTTAGTTTTAACTTTCTATTTATGATATAATTAAGTGTTCTATTTTTATTTGCTATTAAAACCTTTTATTTAATTGTTATTTTCCTAATTGTTAAAACGCCAATTTATTTTGTTATTTATTATTAATATTTCATTGTTTTAGATGTTTTGCTCATATGAATAAATTAATTTATTTTCTTACATTTTTTTTCAAGTTTCCTTTCCTTCAAATATTTGTTAAAACATAAACTTATTCCAGGGCGATTGATTAGTTTCAAAATAGAAATTAGATATTTGTGCAATGAAACAAAATTATGATTACTAAATAATTATTAGATGGAATTTATATTTACAAATGTTTACAAAATGGTAAACTATGCGACGCATATGAAAACTAATTTGCATAAATCTTCATATCGTTTCAACCTTGAATACTTAAAAACATCTGCATATAGCACACTTTCTAACACAATTTCCTTATGTGGAAAAAGAAATATTGTAATTAGATAATTTTTGAAATATGTATGTTTAACAAAATGCATTGTGGTGAATCGGTTTTAAAATTCGTACAATCATTTTACAATAGTGATATTCTTAATATTGATATGATATGTGTGTGTGAAATAGTAAAAATTTATGAATTATTAGAAGGTTCATTTCCTTATCAACTAGAGACATGCAAGTTACATTTATACAATAAAATATCAGGTGAGTTTAGAATTCTTATTCCACTATCATTTTAATATTTATAGTTTATTCTTTACTCTTCATTCATTTACTTTTTTATCTTTTTTGATTGTTTATAAATTTATAATGATCATTTTTGTATTATTAATAGTTTTGTTTTATTATTTTGGATCCAAAATATTTAAATATCACCAACCTTTATGAGAAATTGCTTCTCGCAACATGTCCGTAGTTAGACGCTTCACTCATTACTTCTGGATAACTCGATAAATTCTTCGTGTCCTTCAGGAAAATCGATTTACACATAGTACGGAGACTAAACATTTACTTTATAGCATACTTATTTAATGATATTCATCACTTTTTATTAAACTTTTTCACTTAGCCTTTCACAGAGATCTTACTCTTTCACTCCGCTTCTTTTCTCCCCCAGTTTTCTTTTTTATCAACAACCCTCTGTTGTTGACCGGAAGTTCACGCTTTTCTAGAATTTTTATTCATAGCGTCTTATTGTCACTATATTATTTCTTAAAATTCACTATATTTCTGACTTAAAGTTATGGTAGTCTATTGTTTTCCACGTGTTATATTAATAAGTATTCCCAAATTATTTATTATTATTGTTTATAATTGTCTTTTTCATTATTTAATATTATCAAAGTCTTCTGATTGGTCAGCCCTAATTTAGATATATCTCAATTTTTACAACACAAATAATCGTACAAGGCATATGTATACAATTTATTTTATATTTGTTTTCCATTCACCACATTTTTAAACATAACATTTCAATAGGTTTTTTTCAGATTTTATTCTCATCATTTGTTATTAATCATAGCATTGTTAGTTGGTATTCCTGTCGTCATATCTCAATTTCCTTTTTATTAACATTGCATACAAATTACATATTTCTATAAATTTATGTCCCTTTCAAAATTAAAATCATTGAGTATTGTTTTATTACGTTTTATATAATTTTCTACATTTCAATTTTAAATGTTAGTATTGTTGGTATCCTAATTTAGATTCTGTCTTATTTCCCTAACACATAAATCTTTTCCGTGTCTAATATTACGGCTTGCGTGAAGTTAATTAGTTGAGCTTTGTTTCTTGTTAAAGTTCTGTCTCAGGTTACATATAGCGTTGAATTATTTTATTGATGATTTGCAATGATTATTAATATCACTTATTTTGACTTCTTATTTATTTTTATGATTATCTTACTATGAAATTAATTTGATATCAATGTAAATACTTAGAATTGATAAAATTTAGAGAAAATATAATTGACAAAAAATTATTATTTTTTATAGTATATAATAAATTCAATATTATTTATATGCTTGTTTATTCTACATATGCTATATAAATTTTATAATTCTATTCCACATATAATCTTCCTTTCATTATTACTAAATTTTGTTATAAATGCTCTCATTTAATTTTGAATTTTCCATACAAATTAGAAGCTATATGAAAATTTCAATTGCATAAATTTTTTATTAAAGCTTGATAAAACCAAATATCCTTGTCTGAAACATTTCAATAGATGTTTTAACTAAAGGTTTACATCTTTTCTTGAAATTTTAAAGTCAATTATCCAATTTCCGGACAAATCTATAGACAGAAACATGGCTCCCTTTTGATTTTTATGTGTCTGACAATTTTTTTATAATCAAAATTTATTTCATTAACTTTTATAATCTAGTCAAAATATCTTGAAACTTTAAGCTTAAAATCAACTTAGTCTTTTCAAAAGAAATGTTACTACTAGACTTTATACCTTTGATAGTCTGTGCTAATCAAATTGAATTTGTAATTATATTTTGTAGTTTATTACGGCCTGCGTTCAGTATTTTACGAATTTCATCTTCATTATTTTATTTAAGAAAAACTTATTGGACCATACTCTTTTCCTTTCTTGTTTATCTTGATAATCGCAGTTTTCAAGAATTTTAAGTATCAATCGATAAATACCTCTTTAGGACTACACCTGATAATTTTAAATATTTTTTTCCTACGATCACTACCCAAAGTAGGCTTTTGCACACTCAAATCTAACCGCAAAGTTGATGTTTTCCAGGATCTGTCATAATTTGACATTATTTCCGCTCTAGAGCGTACTTTTCCGCTCACATGTTTTCATTTACAAGGAACTAAAGAAAGTTAGTAAATAATAGGTATATTAATAGTACATTATACACCAAGCGACCCATTTAACCCCGCGCGTGGTGTTTTATTCCTGAGGACGGAACACAGCGGAGCGCGAGGGAATCAATCCACATACATTTTTAATAAACATTTTTGATAAAAATAAATACTACTTAGGATGGACTTTTACAAAACTTAGCTGGGCATCGAGGACGGAGTTTTATGAAATGAAACTTGGCTGGGCATCGAGGACGGACTTTCATGAAATGAAATTGGCTGGGCATCGAGGACGAACTTTTATGAAATGAAACTTTGCTGGGCATCGAGGACAGACTTCCATTTTTTTGTAGTAAGTCAAAGTGCACCAATAAAAAAAATAGCGTCATTTTAATTATTAGTTTATATCTTATAAACCCATCCAAAACACCTATGTTATAGTTGTAGTTAATATTTTAAAATATTTAAAGTGTATTACTAATTACTCCCTATATTTTTCGAACCTCAATTTGTTTAACCTTGTAAATGTCATCTTAATGTCGTTTACGGCTTTTGTAAGTTTTAAATTGTCATTAGTTGCTTTTACGCCGTTTTTGATAGCTTAAGTTATTTTTCTTCTCGAAACTCGAAACCTTGACCCAAAACATCAAATTGCAAGAGGTTATGGACCCAGGACACGTGTGAGACACCATTGAAGCCTCTGGAGTTTGTAATTTGTTGAATTTTATATTAATAAGTGATATCATGATCCACCTTCCGCTGATCGAGCGTCTAAAAGGACACGAGAATTATGTGAAAGTGAAAGGTTTTTTCAAGTTCTTTTTTTAATTATTTGTCTAAAAATAATGTGATCGTGGAAAAAATCTTGTGTGCAATTCAAGTAGAAAGTGCGTTGCCGCTTTCGGCAGAGTATCACTTTCCGCTCTTAATACACAAATAGCTATTGTTATTAAATACTAGATTTTTTACATACATTGCACACAATTGTACAAGAATCAGCTTAATGTTATTTTTATGAGGTATCCTCATCCGAAAGCAGTCATTTACGCAAAACTGATCTCATTTTAAGTAAAGTTTGTTATTGATTATATCTAATATTTTATGATCACAATTCTTATTAGCTGCTTCTTTCATCCCATAAAAAATTATAGTTTCAGAACGTCGAAAGCTGTCAAATTATTCCTGCATTGTCATCAAGAGGTTTTGATTATCCCTTCATTGTTTCGCAGTATTACTTTTACCTTTTTATTGTCCATTTTCAGTTTCTCTAGCTCGTTGTGCCATTTTTCAGTAAAAATATCCATAATAGCATTAGACAGCTCAGTTACAAAATCATTATAGTTCACTAGTTCATAATTGACCATATTACTTTTCCGCCCAACCTATCCAATATGCGAGAAAAGTATTGGTTTACCCCAAAAAACATTTTTTGAGTTATTTTTACGTTTTCCATCAAGAACAACGCGAAAAATCGGTTTTTAGAAAAAAAATCCTGTGTGTATGTCGTCGTCGTCGTTGTCGTCGGCCACTTTTCGTTACATGTCTTGTTAGCACAATACAGTCTCCGGAGTGCAACAAGTCACCAATTTTATGATTGAGTATTGTTCACATATGAACCCTATTGATTTCCAGCTTACCAGAGCCAGTATAACGGGTGCTATGATACTTGAAGTACGACATTTTTGTCATTTTTGGAGAAATTTCAGTTTGATAGCACGATGCAGCCCCCGGAGTATATACAAGTGACAAATTTTATGATTGTATATTATTCAGGGCATCTCAAAGACGAACTATATTGATATTCACTAAAGCCAGTACAACGGGTGCAATGGTACTTGAGGTACCAAATTTTTGTCATTTTGGGAAAAATTTCAGTTTGATAGCACGATACAGCCACCAGGGTGTATACAAGTGACCAATTTTATGATTGAATATTATTCAGAGCGTCTAATAGATGAACCTTATTGATTTTTAGCTCACCAGATCTAAAACAACGGGTGCTAATCTACCTGAGTGTCACATTTTTGGTCCTTTTTGGAGAAATTTCGGGTTGTTAGCATCATACAGCCTCCGGAGTGTACACATGTGACCAATTTTATAATTGAATATTTTTCAAGGTGTCTCACAGATGTACCCTATTGATTTTGATCTGACTAGAGTGAGTACAGCGGGTCCTATAAATCCAGATATACTATATTTTTGGAGAAATTTCGCTTAGTTAGCACGATTCATCCCCCGAAGTGTATACTAGTGGCGATTTTATGATAGAATATTGTTCAGGGCCTGTTACATATGCGGAAAAGTTAGTTTTAATCTTTAAAACCGTTTATTTTTTATAGATGTGTGCAGTTCATCTTTCACTTCCTTCCCACCTTTAGATTCATGTTAAAAAATATCTAACAGTTTATGGCCGAAATACGCCCTCTCAGTATTATAATCAGGTAAAATGTAGCTTTGAGACTTACTTATCTAGGGTTTACTATCCACTTTAGAAATTAACACTTAAAATATGATAATTTGGCATTAATGTAGAGCCATGTAAAACACCTCTACTCACACTGGAATGCGAAACTTGAAATAACATCCAATTTTCAAAATTTTCATGAAATATTCACAGATGCATTTAGCTCAGACTTTGGTATAGCTTCGGCAATATGTTTTGAAGATATAGCCTACAGTTATAAAATACCATCCACACGGTCGAGATATTTGCAATACTGCAAGCATTGAAAAAGTGTGCACACGTTCCGTTAAGGCGACTTTTAATTATGACGGATCCACTGAGTGTTCTTCAAGGTGTTCAGCAAATTTATCCAGAACACCATTTTCTTCAGAGTATTAAATAAGAATTTATGCGCCTAAACGTCCAAAATAAAACGATCGAGTGTTTATGATGAGTACCGTCACATGTTGGCATTTGTGGCAATGAAAATGTGGATAACATTGCAAACTTCTCTTTCAAAAGTCCTCATGTAATAGCAGTAACAGTAAATCCTTAACACGATTGTGAATTAAAAATACATGAGTTTATTGTGAAAATTCATATTGTAATAAAAGGAAATCAAATAAGTTCAAAATGTTCAACATCAAACCTAAAATTCATCCCAATCTGGAGTTACCATCACGTAGAAGAAATCAAGTCAAAATAAACCGACTTAGAATTGGGCATATGGGAATCCAGCATTAACACATCACTTTTTATTACCGAAGGAACTGGTTCCTAAGTGTATTGTTTCATTGTGCAGTGTCACTATCAGTGTAACATCTACTTGTTGATTGTCCATTGTTCTCTGAAGAGAAAAGAACCTCAAAGATGACCAATATGGATATAAATACTATATTAACTACCAATTTGGACAAAGTATTAGAAAATAATTTGCTGTAATATTGGAGACTATTTAGGATATGTGTACCTTAAATACATTTTCTCAAGAATCCATCAAATTGTTCGACTGAAACTACTATAAACTCATTTTAAAGTTTATTTTGTGGCGGAAATAACATAAAGAGTATTTTTAACTATGCCAACATCATTGTTATTCGTTTTCTCATCGAAAATTATGACATTATTTTGTACTTCATTCAAGTAATCTTCCTTATATTCTGCAACGTCTTCAGCTGGAATCTTAGATAACATAGGGTTTATGGACAGGAACAAACCTAAAAATTTCATTATACAATTATTGTGTGTTATTTAATCAAATTACATTATAACAATGTGAAAAAACATAAGGAGATTCATTTAACTTTTTAATCTGTGTTAGTGAACTCGATTTCTTGATAAAATAATATCATTGAAGTAATATACAAAAGTGTATTCAAACCAGTTTCTAGTATAATCAAACGTTTCATCATATTCAGCATTGTAATTATTGACAAGGAAAGAATAAAAAAAAATTGATAACCAAAAATTCTAACAAATGTGGTGAACGTGGATACTTATGAAATCTTTCTTAAGGCCGGTCCAGACACTATGACTAATTGAACGATGTTGTTCATATTTGAGGCGGCTTTACATATTTGTCGAACGACTTGTCTGCAATGACAAGTCCTTACGTTTTATCGGAATTTGATGCACCTGTTTAGACGCCCCGTCTTGCCGTCTAACCTCTGGCCTGTTTTCACTACACTCAGATTTTGTGGTACAGATCTAGTTAGTACGGTTTTGTCTTGTTATCTAAACAATGGAGGGATTTTTATTGTTGTCCGCTTATGTTACAACAAGCGTTAAAAAGAAACGATAACCAAGACGTAAGTGGTGTAGGAAATGGTTAACACAAAAACAATTATTATCTCATGTAGAATTATTAAAAGAACTTAGCAGTGAGCCAAATGACTGGGAGAATTACTTACGAATGAGTGAAGAGACCTACAATGAATTATTGGACTTGGTGATTCCGTTGATTATATAGCAAGCCACCGTTTTCAGAATATCTATACCTCCACATGAAAAATTAAGTGTTATATTACGATTCCTTGCAAATGGGACAAACCACAGACTTGGAATTATCCACACTTACTTCAAGAACATCTGTATCAAAAACTGTACCTGAAACCTGCAAAGCAATATACAAAGTATTGAAGAAGTTAATTAAGGTCGTCACATTCGTCGATCGTGTTTTCGGTTTTCTTTGGTGGTTCTACATCGTACAAAACGTGAAGAAGTTCAAAGTACCACAAATGAGGTTTGTTAACCTCGTCAGATCCTGCGCCAGAGGTGAGAGACTTGTTCAATTTACCAAGCACCTTTTTGTAAACAGTACGGAAAGAAATTAACTGTCTCGACCCTTACTTCGTGGAATCTACTCATATTAGTGTTTTAAATGAAACTCACGGTTTCTAGTTAATACCACAATATAATAAAAATTGTTGAAAATTTTAAAAAATTGACAATTGTTTCGATAAAACAATATCATCGTCAGAATGACAGAAGTTACATTTCATTTGATGCCTACCTGATGTTTAGTAGTTATTTTTGGCTAGACCAAGAAGTGACCTAACTTGTGATTGACTTAATATATGTTAATAGAAAAAAGAAGAATATGTGATATTACAAATATTGAAGCTTAGATATTATTAGCCCTATGGTAATATCCCAACTTCATATTGTGAGAGAATATGCTCAGAGCTCTGCCAGAAGTTCTGAAAGGAAAAGTAATCCTCTGGTACCGAAATAACAGACACCTCTGGGAAACCTGGCGAGACTTTACGGAAGACTTCGAGGCATTCTACGTACCGTTAGATCTATCAACATACTTAGAAGAAATAATTATGGAAAGGAAGCAAAGAGATAACGAACCATTTAAACAATACGTAACAGAAATCCAAACACTAATGAGGAGACACACCGGTTTTAACAATAGCCAACAGTTGGAAAGAATTTACAGAAACATGAACCCGAGATACAAACTTCACGCCCGAAGAAACGAAATCAAGTCAATAAGAGACCTCACACACCGAATATAGATGGAAAATATAAAGAAATAGATAGAGAAAGCCAACATAACAATAGAGAAACCTAGTTTCAAATGCACCGTCGAACAGGGTCTACATAACGGAAGCAGGATACCAGGCTATAATAGGCAAGATTGCTGCTGGAAATGCGGTAAAAAAGGACACAGTAGAGACACTTGCTACGGGAGACAAATATTATTTTGCAGCCATTGCGGAACAGTAGGAATACCGTCAAATAGATGTGATAGCAAAAGGTCGGGTAACATAACAAGGGCAGATTCTCCAAGAGGCAAGATGAGCCCACAATAAAGTCCTCCGTCATACAGAACAACCCCAATATACCAAACGATAAAAGACCACACATAATAATCCATACGAATGACAGACAACAATTAAACACACTGATCGACACGGGTTCACAAAGATCATACATCGGGGAAAAAGGTATTAACAAAATTAAACATTCCAACTATGAGACAAGCGTGAAAAACACAACAATAACGTTAGCAGATGCGCAAAAAATAAAAATCACGAAAAGTTTCACAATTACATGCAAAATAACCGGACAATACAGAAAAATAAATTTTTTCTATATTCCAAACCTAGATTCGGAAGCCATTTTAGGAGAAGCCGACTTTCCAGAATGGAAAATACCTTGGAGGGACCTACTTAAAACGGAAACAGACTTAACGGCGGAAGAACAAAAGATTTACGAAAACCTGACAAACATAGATCTAACTACGCAAAGTCTCCACGAACCGAAGGATCACCGTAAACAAACCAGAGAGGACACAACTCAAGACACAGAACCTAAGACAACGACGTCCGAAAACGAAACATTCCTAAGAAGGTTACAAAATTTAAGGTACCCCAACAGCAAACAGCAAAGAATCAACATAATAGAGACAATGAATCAAGGGAACACAGGAACCCAATTCAACATGAATCCGGACCTTCCGATAAAGGAAAAAATAAAACTAAGAAAGTTTTTGGAAACTGAGATAAGAAATTTCAACAATATCCGAGGCGTAACTCCACTAACAGAGCATACGATAAAATTAAAACACACAACACCGATTAAACAACGATATCGACCAAGAAATCCGGTTATGCAAGAGATTATAAATAAGGAAATAGACATGTTAGATGAAGGGATAATAGAAAGATCGAACTACAGCTCCCCGATTGTGAAGGTACAAAAGAAAAAGAAAAACTACAGATTCTGCGTGGATTTTAGAAAAATAAACGAAATTTCAGAAAAAGACGCATATCCGCTGTTGTTCATAAATAATACTTTAGAAAAATTGAAAGCGACCAAATACATATCAACTTTAGACCTTAAAAACGGATATTGGCAAGTACCCCTAGCAAAGCAAAGCAGACCAATCACAGCTTTCACAACTCTAGGTAAAAGTTAAGGTACTCACATTCGGACAACACTCAGCAGCAGCAACATTCCAGCGACTTTTAGACTCAGTAATAGGACCAGATATGGAACCACATGCATTTGCATACCTGGACGATATACTAGTTCTGAGCAACACATTCACCGAACACTTACAACACTTGAGGGAAGTTTTTAGAAGGTTACGAAAAGCAAAACTGAAGATGAATGCCGAAAAATGCAACTTCGGAAAATACGAAATAAAATACCCAGGACACGTAGTAAACAGAGAAGATATCAAAACAGACCAAGATAAAATCAAAGCGATCATAGAATACCCAACACCGAAGACAATAGGACAATTAAGAAGATTCTTGGGAATCACGTCATGGTACAGAAGATTCATAAAGGATTATACCGAAAACATCGCACCACTAACAAAATTACTAAAAAAAAAAGAAATGAGCTTGGAACGACGAACAGGAAACAGCTTTCAAGAAGATCAAAACACTACTAACGCAAGCGCCAGTAATAGTATGTCCCAACTTTTCAAAAAGATTTTACTTACAAACGGACGCGTCAAACGTCGGACTAGGAGTAGCACTCCTACAAAAAGACGAAAACAATCACGATAGAGTCATCGCATACGCCAGCAGAACTCTAACAGCAGCAGAAAAAAACTATACCGTGACCGAGAAGGGGCTGCTAACAGTAGTATACGGAATAGAGAAAATGCGGCCTTACTTAGAAGTATACTCATTTTCGATAATTACCGACCATCTGAGCCTCAAGTACCTGAAGTCAATGGACAATCCACCAGGTAGAATAGCAAGATGGGCCATGATATTACAACAATTTGACTTCGACGTGTTATACAGAAAAGGGTTGGAGGATGCCGTAGCAGACGCACTATCACAGAACCCAGTGGACCATATCAACACAATATCGAACAAAACGAAGCCGGACTGGTACGAAAAAAAGAAATTGGAAGTAGAAGCAAACTCGCAAAGACATCCAGATTTCACCGTAATAGATAACAAACGACACAGACATTTCTGGGACACATATGACCTCAAAGAAAACGAGCTGTCAAACCCATAGAAACTGTGCATTCCAGCAAATAAACAACAAAAACGAATCGAAGAAAACCCCAGCAATCACACAGCAGGACACCTGGGAATAGCAAAAACGATAGCACGACTAGCTAGAAAGTACTACTGGCCAGGAATGTTCAGGGATACAGCGAAATTCATAAGAAAGTGCCAAAGTTGCCAGAAATATAATCCGTCGCAATTACAAACACCAGGTCAGATGCAGTCAACTAACATCTTGCAAGAAACGTGGCAAACAGTGAGCTCCGACGTCATAGAACCACTGCCAACCTCAAGCAAAGGTAACAATTACTTGATAGTTTTTCAAGATACGTTTACCAAATGGGTGGAGATGAGTCTGATTCGAAAGATCGCCGCAAATGTGATAACACAACAAGTCAAAGACAAAATACTAATGAAATTCAGCTGCCCGAAGGTAGTATAAACAGACAACGCCAGATCATACGAAAATAAACTCTTCAAAGAACTGCTGTCCGATTTCAACATAGAAAAAGAGGAGATACCACTGTACTCACCGCAAAATAACCGAGTGGAAAGAGCCAACAGAGTAATAAAAACCATGATTTCACAATTCTGTGATAATTACCACAAAAAATGGGATACATATATACCAGAATTAACATTCGCCATAAACACCGCTAGATACCAATCAACCGGGTTTTCACCAGCATTTCTAAACTTCGGCCATGAATTGAGACTGTCAAGTGAGATCACGAACGATGCATCCCCACACAACGAAAATACAACACCCAACAAGTGTACAAAATTTAACGAAACATTGAAAGTAGTTAAAATCAACATAGCACGAGCATTCACATCTCAGAGCCACTAATATAACCTTAGGAGAAGAAACTGGACACCGAAAAACGGGGACACGGTGATGAAAAGAGAGGATCATCTGTCAAACGCGGAAAAAAAATTAACGCAAAATTAGCACCGAAATACACGGGACCGTACACCATACAAAAGAAAACAGCCAACAACATCTTCCAGATCAAAGCCGACAACAACGCAAAAATCCTCAAAGTACACGTAAAGGAGCTAAAACTGGCATGGACAGGAAAATAAAATAGGTCAGCCACACCACCAGCACCACAACCGTCTCGCCACCAAGTAGGAATACTTAAATACGCAGATAATACCGAAGAAGAATCAGTCTAAACACAAACCATAAAGATGGAAGATATCTTAGACTTACATGATGACTCCCTGGGGCAACTGGTGGAGGAAGAAACCAACCGGCTCCCAACTCCAGGGAAAACGAGTGGCATCAACTCATGGGAATGAGAAATCGGTCACTAAAAGTGTCATTACCGCTGTCCGCCCTGGTACCACCACACCTAAAAGAGAGACCGAAGAACGGTAGACGGAGGTACCGATACACGTTGGCCGAGGGGAGAAAGATCAACATCCCGTACTAAGCAAGCCAACACAAGAAGCCGCCGCCGCACCCGAAATCGTCCAACAATCCGCCTGCTTTCGCGTCTAAAATGTTGTGCCAAAATTTTTTCCGACCTGAGGGGGGTGTAACGACACTAGCGTCAAACCAGTACTCCAACACCATGGCGAGTAGATCCTACAACAGTTACCGATGTCGCAATACCGAGATGGCGGTACTTTCGCCGTAAAACGATAGAAATGAATCACGGACATACCTTCGAGGTAATTCGAACACCAGACAAGCTCGAACCTGACACTAGGAGTGATAGGTAGCTTCACATTAAAGGTTAAGCCTTTACGCGTAAAAGCGAAAAGGAAACCAGATACTGGAATCTTAATCCTGGCACCGCCGTTGCCAGGAAGTTTCGTAATAAAAGTCAACGCCTCGCGTTGTAAGACGAGATGAGAGACACCATAGAGAAAGTAATAAGAGAGTGTTCGTTCCCGTACAAACAGCTGGCATTGCGTCGATCTGAGCGCACCCCTTGCGGGGTGCAGAACTAATTCTTACAGGCGGGATATTTAAATTTGGTAGTTTTGATTATAGGTAGGTGAATTTTAGTTTGTCTTAAAATTGTTTATCATATAATTATTTCATTCCAAAAAATAAAATTATATTTCATTTTTTGTAAAAAAATAATTATAATAAACAATTTTGAGACAAATAATTTAGATAAATAAGAAACCTAACCTAACATTTAAATTATTTATTAACCTGCACATAATATAAAAAAATTATTAATCACAATTACATATTTCTACTAAAATTACATTGCATTATATTTAAGAAAATCAATCCAATATCACATAAAACTGCACATTAAGTTATTTTAAAGTTATTAACAACAAAACCAACAAACATTTTAATAAAAAGAAGTTAAAAACTAGATTCTCCATATCCATGAAGACAGGAACAGGTCTGAAACAAAAAGTAAATTAAAAGTAGTACGTTTTAAGTTAGAAAAAAATATTTTTGTTTGTTAGTTCTCACAAACTTTTTTGAGTTGAGAAAATACATATGATTTATGTTCTAGACAGGTGAATCAATCAAAATTTATATGACCATTTGCAAAGTGTTAATTTTTTTCAGTAATATTTTCTACATAAACTAAAAGTGATAAAATATGATAACAGTCAGCAGTATTGAAGGAAATTTAACGACTTCCCTGTACATAAATCAGACGTATTTTATCATCATTTTCTTTGAAGGAAAAGCAACTGTGGTAAACAACTAAAAATCTGTCTGCAAATTAGCCTTACATTCTTCGCAATTGAAAGTTGTATGGAACCAGAAACATATAGCTTATTGTTTAAGTGTCAACATTTGAATAATGTTACGTATCTAAAACGGGAATTCAATTTTTTTCAATTCAGTAGTAGTTTTAGAAGTGAATGGTTTTGGTTATTGGTAATTATGAAAATTTTAAAAAGACTGAGTTATCTACGAAATTACATCGTCTGCTTCACAATTTGTGTTGTAGTTCTCGACTATCAACGTCACAAAAACTTAGGTTTTTTTCTACGGAAATTACTGTACTTTAAAAAGCTTGGATATTATTACTATGTGGAGGTGTATGATGTAAGGATTGGTAAGGTAAAGCAAATTTAAGTCTTTTGCGACATGTGCTTGTAAGTGGATCATCATCAAAATGATCTTCACACAACCTTTGATTATTAGATGTATAAGTTCTAAAATTTTGTACCGCTGTTCTCTTTGATTAATGTCAGATCAAAATTTGAAAAATGTTTTGTTCATAAACATAAATTGCGAAGTGGCCAAAAATATTTACTATTAACAATTATTTGCAATACAACTATGACGAATTATACCTGGTAATGACATTTTAAAGCTTCACTTACTTTTATTTACTTTATTAGAACAGAAAACCTAAATGAATTAAAAAAAACTATACTAATTCAACTCATCCTTGGAACTTGCAACCGTAACGTCCATAACCATATTTTTAGTAATTTTTATTATTATTGACACTTCACTTTGACAAACACAAACCGTATTCATACAAACCAATGTAAGCTTGATTTTGTATATTTTCATTTTTAATCACTTAAAAGTTATTATACTAGGATATTTTGTAATATTTATTCAGATTAAAGGTACTGTGTTGAAATTTATTGCCATTTAACATATTTTAAATTGTTTTATTCTATTTTGTTTATGTAAAACAGTCTTGTAGTTCACGCGACTGCAGAGACTACATGCGCGGGCGGCGGCGCGGAAACGTTGTGCCACTTGCCGCGTATGCATCAAACAGTCTCTTATATTATTTGTCTATGGGAGACGCCGTCAGCGTTAGCCGTAAAATCTCTGTTGAGTATTTATCCGGAGATACCGGTTGACCGTGTCCTACCCCTCCGTCGAGTATTGATCCGGAGAGTAGAGCACAGACCAATCCTATCTGTCGCTGAACTACCGGTGAGAATTGATCCCGGAGCAGAAGCATTCCTCGCTGGTACGAAACCTCCGTCAAGTATCGACTCGGAGATAGTGACGAGCTCCCACCCTACCGAACCCCGCTGAGTATTGATCGCGGTGGAAAGCTCCTAGACCCTATATGTTGTAGATAATCCAGAGAAGACGCGGGTATATCTCAGAAGTTAGATATATCGGAAGAGCGACCATTATTAAACCCAGCAGAGCACTTTAGGGGCGAGATACGTGAGATTTATAGAAGCGGACCACCCAACCGACGACCACCGGTCAAGATTGAAATCCCGGGAATAGTGTGGACCAGAAGCGATACGCTTTGTACATAGTTGTATAGAAAATTTTATTGTACATAATTTTATTATTTCTATGAAAGAGTTTATTTAATTTTATTTCCAGCATAAAAGTACGGTCTATCTGCAGCGATTTATCGAAGCAAACAAACGTTACGTGGAAATGCAGCGATAATTCGTTCAGGCATGGTCTCAATTGCAACGATTCATTCCAGTGTGAGTCAGTATTTAGTTGTGTTCTGCAATGCAGTGTTGTTTGTAATTTGAAAATCATAATGAACAATATAGTGTTGGCTGCAATAGCGTTAATAGAGGAGGAAGAGGAAGAAGAAGAGGTTTTATTGACAACCATCTGTAAACCACGATGCCAAACGAATAAAAATTTTCTTAATAGGATAAGCGAGGGATGTTTCAATACACTGATTCAAAAACACTTAATTGATGATGACATTAAATTTAAAGAATATTTTAGACTCACCAAGAGCCAGTTCTTCAGTATATTGCTATATATATCCGAGGACATAACAACAATGCCCTCTACCTTTGTGAAATATCTTATTTCACCTTGTCAGAAGGTTGCCATAACCCTGAGGTAAGTATTTTATTAATAATTTCAACAACTACAGAAAATCTCGATTCAAGAAAAAGTATGTGCGTAAACATATAGGTATGGTTTGTTTCAGATTCCTTGCTACCGGAGAATCATTTCGGTCCATGGCTTATAATTTTAGAATTCCTCATAACCATATAAGTAAACTCGTCAGAGAAGATTTGAAAGAACTGCGTAACAAGTTGCTCCCGATTTATTTACCAAAGCCTACGACAACAGAGTTGAAGCAAATAGCAGAGAATTTTAACGCTAGATGGAATTTTACAAACTGTTGTGGAGCAATTGATGGAAAACATATACGCATAGTTTGCCCGAAGGGGAGTGGAAGCCTATACTTCAACTATAAGTCATATTGTTCTATTGTCTTATTGGCAATAATTGATGCTCGGTACAAATTTACTTGGGTTGATGTTGGTGCTTATGGCAAAGATGGAGATAGGGGAATATTCCAGAGGTCTTATATTTACCAACTCATACACAATAACAACTTTTTACCAGAGCCTACTCTTTTACCTAGGACTGATATTATTCTACCTCATGTCATTGTTGGGGATGAAGCATTCAAATTGACTGAAAACGTTTTGCAACCTTATCCTAGAGATCAAGCTAAGGCAGACAGGGAGAAGAAAATTTTTAATTATCGTTTGAGTCGAGCCCGAAGAACCTCGGAAAATGCCTTCGGCATTTTATGTCAAACTTTTCGTATATTTTATACACCTATTGCAACGAATCCAACACTCGTATATGACATTGTTATGGTTTCGTGTTGTTTGCACAACTTACTCAGGGGTTGACGTACAGCTAATCAAGAAGAAGATGATATTGATATTGAAATGCCCACCAAATATGATACCTTTACGTCACACAGGTGGGTGGGAACACTTCGGCAGCAGCATTTCAAAACAGAAATGCTTCTAAAGACTATTTCAATAGTAGTTTGGCAGATGAGGCACATTACTAGAACTGATATTCAGTAACGTTTATTAATAAAAGTCATAAAAAATATAAGCGTATTGTATTTACTGGAAAGTTGTGCTGCTGAATAAATCAGCACAGTCTTCGTAAACTCTAGGCAGCTCAACCGAACTTGGTGCCGAATAACACGGGTCTACATAAGATGTGGTAGTATCTGACTCTCGCCTTGTAGGATGATACTCGGCACTCGGCTTAGGGAGTCATACGATGACGTAGAACTGACTCCATAATTTTCCAACTCCAATTCATGGACGACTTCCATCACTCGCATCTTAGCACGAGCAGCAAGCGCTGGCGGAAAAAGCATGACAGTTTCTGCCATACTAGCAAAAAACAGTTTTATCGGATGAGGTTCGTCTTCAATTGCCGATTCCAATTTCTTGAAGAAAACTGAACGACCTTCTGCCCTCTTTTTGATAGTGTCCAACAGCTTTTCGTTAGTTGTTTTTCTTTTCGTTGGGGGCCTGAACTGAGTTGATTCCACTGTGTTCCCTCCACACTGACGGTATTGAGATTCTGCCATTTCGTCCACTGTTTCAGTGTCTTGAGATGCTCCCCCTTCTAGCGTTTCGTCTCTATTTTCGACCACGTCTTCATCAACTACTTCGTCTGCTGCTTGCGATGAATTATTATCTGCCTCGTTTGTTGCCGTTATTACATTAGTTACAAAAAATAACAATAAAAATCAGTTACCTCAACAATTTACCAGAGTATGTGTTCATACTGTCTGTATGTCGTCACTTTATCAAGAAAAGCTAGTGCATCCATGTGTTCCCATTTGGTGGTTCGCATGGCTGCTTCATCAGTTCTGTGTTTGCCTTCCTTTTTCTTCTTCCAATACACATCCTTCAAACTTTTCCGTCTCTTCTTGTACTCCTCAACTTAAATATAAAATACATATTTTAAGTTCATTTTATAATCGACTCTTGATCCACCAAATACTAACCATTTTTGCTTACCACCTGTGAAATTTCTTCCCGGGTATTATCTCGTACATTTTGATCCTTATATAGATTGTGTTTAGGGTCGTAGAGAGCAGGATGTTGAGCGACCTCATTGATCAGTCTTTCATCTTCTTCTTTTGAAAACCGTAATCTGTGACCTTTATTATTATGTTTCGCCATATTTTAAAATAATAATAATATGGAAAAATTCAACAGGCACAGTATTTGACACTATACTAAACTTCAAGAAGATGGCGATTAGCAAAACGTGCGCGTTCAAGTTGCCTCCGAAGCAAGTAGCTAGTAGTATACTAACCATTTTTGCTTACCACCTGTGAAATTTCTTCCCGGGTATTATCTCGTACATTTTGATCCTTATATAGATTGTGTTTAGGGTCGTAGAGAGCAGGATGTTGAGCGACCTCATTGATCAGTCTTTCATCTTCTTCTTTTGAAAACCGTAATCTGTGACCTTTATTATTATGTTTCGCCATATTTTAAAATAATAATAATATGGAAAAATTCAACAGGCACAGTATTTGACACTATACTAAACTTCAAGAAGATGGCGATTAGCAAAACGTGCGCGTTCAAGTTGCCTCCGAAGCAAGTAGCGACTTGTCACAGAAAATAGACTGCTTACTCACATACGCATATCAGCAACCTGCGCGTCTTATCGCTACGTCTAATCGTGTCGATTAATCACTGCAGATAGACCGTACCTTAACTGTAACTAAATCTGAATAAAAGCAGTTCTAATCAAACGGCCCTTTATGTTCTACCCCCTGAGTACCCACGGCACTCACAATCGATATAAAAAAATCGCGTTATACATATTTTTACAAGATAATTTAAAAAAGCTCGTCCTCTTGTTTTTTAACAACGGCTTCCCTGGACACATTCTCACGAAGTTAATTTACAATTCTAATTTCTTTGACGGGGCGGTTGACAATGTTGTGATTGATCCTTTCACTTATAATAAAGATACCTTTTGTCAAGGATCTTATTGACAGCATTGTTTCTCATTTCAAGAATTATAAGAATTTGATAATAGCGAAATATACTGTCACTGTAGGGAGCGTTTTTTCTCATACCAAAGAAGTTAAAGCAAAAATACAAATTCTACAGAATCTTTTAGTACATTTTAGCTTTTTAGCGAGAATCTCCGCAGCGCATTGCCCAGACTTCTCTCAGCAACGCTCAAGTCTATGTGCTACAAACAATGTTAATTAACAAAAGAGTTCTAGTCATAGATAACCTTGGTTCTAGTTCGTGCTTTGCTTTATAGATATTTTAAAGGAGATAAAAAAAGTAGATACTGTGTACGTCCTATACTTAGTGACAGATGTATTACCTTGTGGAATATTTCATACGTTACATTCTAAACTTAAAGATCCCAGATAAGTTTTAAATACTATAGAATGAGTGAAGAAACTTTTGATGTAATAATATTACTAGTGGGTCCTTATATACAATATGAAGTTGCGCCATAACCAGTTGAAGAGGATAACGGATTGAATGTTTAGTGCACATCAATACAATGCAATACAAATTGTCTGTTTGATGAATAAGTAGATTAACAACTTTTTAATAAATAGCAGATCGATACAGCCTTTTTACTTTTTGATCGAGCAGCTATCGCGTTGACAGTATGTGCGCTTCAATATACTACTACAAATTTATGATACCCAACAAAACAGTTGTGCTAGCCCTAACAAAGTACCTATTTGATGGAAAAAGTTAAATTTGGACTTTACGAATCATTTCGAATTTTTTTCTGAAATTGTAGCGGCTTTCATCTCAACAAGACTGGAAACCATATTTATTGAAAACCTATTATTCTTACCTTGCCAATCTTCTTTTTTTTCAAATTCGTAAACACATGGTTCCAAACTTATATGGTATTCTTTAAAACCTCCATATTTGATATCATTTTCTACTCCTTCTCTCGGATTGGGAAGATAATAATAAGGAGATACGATTTTGTCATGACCGTATTTGTTCCATCTTGGATGCGTTGAAAAATTGTGGAAAACTATGTCTATAGGGCTTCGTTCCAATGTTACTTGAAATGTCTGTCCTCCTGGTTTTAGCATATCGTGGATATTTTTGAACATTTGCCTAAGAAAAAAAAATGATATATTGAATAAAAAATTTAAGAGTGACTTTACTAATGATGAGATTTCGAGAGATCATTTAAAGGATAAATGAACTGACTAATTGGGGAAGTTAAATTTACTTAGAATATACAATTATCTTCTCACTTTCACTGAAAACTAACAAACGATTAAACACGTAGAACAATGAGAACATAATAGTAAGAACAATCTATAATGATTTAGTTTCCAAATTAAATTATAAGAAATTAGAAGACTAAGATGTAATTGGCATCAATTTCAAATTTCTATGAATTCAGCTAAATCAAACATTGGCATACAATACTCAAAAAAATGAATTTGAAAAAAAAAACCAGCTTGAACTTGAATAAGTTTTTTTGAAGAAATATCCTATAAACAATTTCATACAAGCATCGGATAGCATAGACAGATAAAAATGTATGGAGAAATGCTCGAACTAGAAATTCCGGTAAAAATTAGTAATAATGACAAAAATTAACTTATACAATACAAAAAATGGAATATATTTACAACACTCTTTAATTTGATGTAAGAAATAATACAAAATAGCTAAGTGAATACTTATGATGCTGTTTTTTACAATACTCATCAATATATCAACCAGTCAATGAATTAAAGACGATTATAATAAATGTAGAACAAAAAGCTAAGAAATTTGGCTTGAAGATGAACCCAAGATAAGAGACAATACATGATTATAGAACAAATACAAGGCCCGTGTGACGAGGAAAATAACCTGATTGTAAACCCAAGCCTAAATAACAGAAAACAAAAAACCTAACTATCGAAAAAATTAACACGAAAACCCTGCAATCCAGGCAGAATAGCAGAGGATGACAGTAAGTAGGTACTAACGTTTAAAGGATATTATGAAATTAAAGTACATATAGAACACAGTGTTGATTTTACCGGGCGGTGCAATATCTCTCGGCTATATTTCGGGAACTATTCATGTTTCAACTTTAGGAGAAATTCCTTGGTAAAGGTGACCAAGAGAAATCGCTTTAAATAACTTTCAAGTTTCTAGGTTAACCGCTAGGGGGCGTAACCTGTGAAGAAATATTTAAAAACCATTTTTGTGTGAAATATGCCCAATTATACCAAGTGTTAAATAAGTAAACTAGAAAGAGGCCTAAATTCCGCACTAATTTGTTTGAATACTTTTTTTATTTTTTCAAATAAAGGGAGGGAGGGAGTGGGGAAATGTTTGTGGATAAATACCTATAACTTTGGTTTGGATCAACCGATTTTAACGAAATTAGTGTAGATGAATTAATTACATCTACTATAAAACAATTGCATTTAGTTTGGTCCTGGCGAGATATTAAACCAGACTTGATTATATCGGCTCTCATTAAATTCGTATTTTCTTTATCAAACGATTGAATAAAATAGTGAAAAAGTCAGTGCTATGAAATCGCAGCGTTAAGGAAAGGTATGTAGAAAGAATATCTTTCAAAGCTTAGAGATTATCCAAATATCTATACAATACGTCATCAATACCATATACAGCAAGTTGAAAACCAGATTCTTTAATTTATAAATTGTAACAAAACCTGTTCTAAATCAATAAAGTGATTTAGCTAATTATCTGACATCAAGAAGTTATAACTAAAATCACTGGATCGTATCTAGGAAATAACAGAGCAAATTAAATAAGTAGCAAAATGGAAAAAGTCTTGGAGAAATTGAACACTATGGATGAGAGAAATGTTCGAATGAAGCAAAAACTGGACAAAATTCAGCGAGAACTAATTGTCCTAACATTAGAAAACCTTGAAAGGAAACATGAGAATGAACAACTTAAAAGGGAGCTTGAGAAACAAGAAAACGAAATACAATTTTTAGAAAGAGAATTCTGAAGTAAAAACCTAATCATCTACGGAATAATTGAAGCACATAACGAAGCTAACAACATTTTCTACTAAATAAAATGAAAGAAGTAATAAATAAATTAGGGGTGCAACTTAAGATGGAACACGATATAACCAATATCAGAAGATTGGGGTAGAAAAGGGACAATGCAAGTAGACCAGTACTAATAGAAATGGTTAACACAACAACAAAAATTGAAATTTTAAAATCGGCTAAAAACTTAAAAAACACCCAGTGGAGTGTCATAAGGCATTTTTAAAGTATAATAAACTTGTAGTCGGTGGAAAGGAATATGACGTAAGGAATGCTGAGGGGTGGAAAAAGCTGCAAGGAGAACCATCAACAACGTTCAATAAAACAAAAGGAAGAACAGTAAGCGAGAGATCTCCAGCATCCGAAGATGCAACTAGTGAAAATCCTTTTTAAAAACCCGAAACTTGCATAAGAACTACCAAACCAAACAAAATACAATGATTTAAATAACTTGCCTTTTGTTAATATGATATTCTGGAATATGCGGGGCTTTAAAAACTTTAATAATTTTATTCAAGATTCATATGAACAATATGACTTTTTATGTTTATACGAAACATGGTTGTATTCGGGCATAAAAGTACCTGACGCCTTAAGTAGTAACTATAGTATTGTTTACTCAGAAGCAATCCGGGAGAAGTCAGTAGGACATGCAATAGGTGGTATAGCAATATTTTACAAAAATTGTTACAATTCAAAAGTTCTGGAAACTTCTCCCTGGTGGCTAATGTATCAGTTTGAAAAATCTTCTTTTCAGTTTATTGTTTGTGAGTATGATGAATTGTTGGAAGCTTTTGGAATGTCACTTAATGCTATACTAGAACAATATCATGATCGTTTATTTCTTATAATTGGAGATTATAATAGTAGAATTGGCGAGACAAGTGAAATTCCAGAAGAAGATGTAGCAAATGCTCAATTTTTCTCCAATATGCTAAGTTATGATAAAGT
Organism: Galeruca laticollis; assembly: GCA_963921935.1. NCBI lineage: Eukaryota > Metazoa > Arthropoda > Insecta > Coleoptera > Chrysomelidae > Galeruca > Galeruca laticollis. Next base: position 66,485,263 of record OY998183.1, read on the forward strand.
CAGTAACTATAAGGGTCATCGTCTTTTGGAATTTATGTCAGATAGAAACTTCTCGTTAATAAATTGGTCATATAAAAACAGACAGACCTGCTTACTTCACTTTTTGTAATACATTAGGGCAAAGTGTAATAGATCTCTGTTTATGTAATACTGATAAGCTTTAATTAATTGAAAAATTTAGTGTGCTAGATGATCAATATTTGTCTGATCACTTTCCAATAGCTATATCCTTCGGCTCGGTAATAGGAAGCAATAATATATTACTCCTACTAAATCATCCTTCACTCGCTTAAAATGGAACAGTTCCAAAGTAATTGATTTTAGAATGTCAATTCAATGCTTACCAAATGTAGGAGCAATTGGAGATGTGGACGCTTTGTATGATAATCTGTGTAGCACAATATGAGATGTAGCAAAACTTAAAGGTTTAGTCACAGTAAAATACTTCAATGGCATTACCTCACTACGGTTTAAGCATTGGTTTGATGCTGACTGTAAGAAATTTAAACGTCAAGTAACAAATTCATTGAAAATATGTAAAAACAAAGATTCTCCGAAATATATAAGACAACTTATATTTCCAACAAAAACGTATATAGCGGTTAATTTTAAGGTAGAAAAATGATTACGAAAAAGATATTGTAACTGCTCTTTCCAACACAAAAAACCCTTCGGAGTTCTGGAAAACCTTAAGGTTATTTAGATAGAAGTTGTCCTATATCAATCGGGGAGTGGGAATCTTTTTACGATAGCATATCTTCAATTAAAGTTCAGTATGAAGTATGTTTTTTTGGGGTCGGAGACGAATTTGTAGATACCCCCATATCACTTCTAGAACTTGATCAATCTTTGATTTTGTGCAATATGGCAAATCACCAGGTAAGGATGGTATTACTTACGAGTTTTTAAAGCATTTACCACAGAACTGGAGTATATATATTTGTCATTTATATAATAAAATTTTGGATTCGGAAATTATTCCTTCCGGTTGGCATGAAACAATTCTCACAATGCTCCACAAAAAAGGTCCCCTAGAGGATCCTAATAACTATCGTGGTATATATCTAATTAATTGTTGTTGTTTCGTTAATTCTATTAAATCGCTTGTCTAATTGGTGTGAAAATAATCTCAATCCTCCCGAAATTTGGCTTTCGAAAGAATAGGGGATGTTGGAATAATATTTTTATTTTGACTTCTGTTTTGCAAATAACTCTTAGGCTCCCCCGCAGGAAGGTATATGCTGTTTTTGTACACTTTCGGAGATCATTTGACAGCATAGATCATACACTTCTTTGGTTAAAACTATTTAAGTTTGGAGTTAGTACTAAGTATATTAGAATACTAAAACACTTATATGACAACGCCACATTTCTAATTAGACACCAAAACCTATATAGTAAAAAATATGCTATCGCTGAGGGAGTTCTCCAAAGTGAACTGCTAAGTCCACTGCTTTTCTCTATTTTCATATCGGATATTGAAGGTTATTTTCGTTTAAGTAACTTACGCGGAATTGATATTGAGGGCAAGAATGGTGTGTTAATGCTTCAATACGCAGATGGCATAGTAATCCTAGGGGACTCCCCAGGATTACTATCCCCCCAGGAACGCAAACTGAGAATACTTGATACTTATTGTTCTACCAATAAACTTACAGAGTTAACACTGATAAAACGAAAGTATCTAGGTGTCGATTTCTCTTCTACAGCTATGTTCTGTACCACGGCTAAGAATACTAAAATTAAAGATTGTCGTGCCATTGAAGCAGTTATGGATATTATGTGCCGATCAAAAATTAATACATAGGATTCCAGAATCAAATTGTATAATTCTATCATTTTATCTTGTCTTTCGTTTGGAATTGGCATATAGGGACTACGCTATGCTATACTGATGTTATTGAGCGGGTTCAGGTTAAATTTTTTTTAAAAACTGTTGAATTTGTCTCAGAATACTCCAGATTATATTGTACATCTTGATACATATTCGCCCCATTTATCACTAATTATTTTTAAACACGCTTTAAGTTGATTAAACAAACTTAAAATACTGGATAATTCTAGAATGTCTAAAATCTGTTATATGCAACTTTTACAATTAGCTACGGAAAACGGTAAATATAATTGGGTCACTCAAGTTAAAGAATGGTTTACCTTTGCAGAGTGTGAACATTTATGGATAAACCATTTAAATACATATTCAGATAAATTAGATGGGTTTATTCTGGAAAATTTTGAAAAACAACTTTACGAAATTGATATGTATAGGAAGGTTACGTCTAGTTATTCCCTGATATACTCTCAACTATTAATTGGTGAAACCGGGAGAAATTATTTGCGTATACCCGCATCTATAAATATAACGAGAATTGTCGCACAAATCAGAACTTCCAGTAAACAGATACTGAAATTTTCCTTTAAAGGAAACTTCTATATAATTGATTGGGGGGAAATCTGTTCCATCTGTAATATGCATACACCAGAGTCGAATGCCATTAATGATAATCTCTCTGAGCTCTCTATGCTGGCCCATAGCGTTATTAGTCATTAGTATCTTAAAATTAAGAGCTTTCGCATGTGGCGAATAAATAATAACACTATAATATGTATATACAATATAATAATAACAATTAAAAACAAATATATATGTTCTAACCGACTCAAATAACTGTAAATAATTACTGAAAATGCCGTATGGATCATTGTAATAAATGTAATGTATGTATCGAACCCTTGTGAAAAGATGTATCTAATGCACAATAAAATTTATCTATCTATCTAACTATCTAGTTTTAATTGTCACAGGTACAAAGTACTTTCGAATGAAAAAAATGAAAAGTTTTTTTAAAAATGTTTAATGGAAACACCTAATTACTGTAAATTATAATGGAACTGGATTAAATTCGTAACAAAATGGCGTAAACCGCATGTTGATAGCTTTTGTCGCACTCGAGATATAAATAAAAACGCATAAACATAAGTAAGCATAGTATTGACTCACTCTGTATTATAACTTGAAATTAAATATGTGAAAAAAAGATCATACAAATATCTCGATCATTAAATGTTCAAATTGTTTTCCATCGTCCATTTATCGCGCTTAGACATAATAGCTGCTTCAATCTCAGCTGTTGATATACTATTTATTGCGTTTCTAATGCGCTGTTTCATGTCGTCTCACGTGGTTGGTCGAGTTTAGTACACTAAATCCTTCAATCTTCCCCACAGATAAAAGTCCAGATATGTTAAGACTGGAGATCTAGCTGGTCATGAAATATACTTCCCCTTCCAATTCATTTATTTGGATAACTTACATTCAAATAATCTCTAACTCGTCGGGAAAAGTACGCAGGACACCCGTCATGCTGTAATATCATATTCTTCTTGTTTGTAAGGGGATATCTTCCAATAAAACAGGCAACTGATTTTCCAGAAAATCCAAAAATGTATCGCCATTTAAAGTTCCATCAAAGAAATATGGATCTACGATCTTTCCATCAACTATACCACACCAAACATTAAGACTCCATCTACCTTGAAGCTGCACTTCCTCTATTCAGTGCGGATTTTCTTCAGCCCAATAATGCAGATTATGCAAAATAATACCACCCGCACTATTAAACGTAGCCTCGTCTGTCCACAAAATCTTTGACACGATATGCGGTTGTTCTTCTAGCAGACCTAACATTTAATTGCAGCAATGCAGCCTTGTATCAAAATTCAAAATCTCTCTCATTGAAAGCTTGGTGGAGAACTACATGATAAAGTTGCAGTCTACCAATAAGTATTGGTGGAAAAGAAAAAACTATATTTATTAAAACTCAAAAAATCTTTAAAAATCTACAATTCTTTCACGAGATAAATCTTGCATAAGTATTTTTAAGAAACGGATAAAAGGATAAAATCCGTGCCGTATTGCCGTTTTTATCGGAATATTAAAATAACAGTTGAACCTAAAGTTTAAAGGGAATTACAAGTTTCTGACCTAAACGTTCACTTTATAATATGAAAAAGCAACCTGTGATATTTTAAAATCCTTAGAATAGTAGTTTTGGGTATGTTTAATTCTATAGAGATTTGGCGACTACTTAGATTGACGTGGATTCTGTTGAATGAAAGCAAGAACATTGATAGAATTATCTTCGGTCATACCTCTACTACGTTGTTTAAAACAAGGACGATGAAAACTACTAGGTTTTCTTAATCTTCTTGCCTTTCTTTCAAATAGTTCTTTGCCATAATGTCTCCTGTCCTTATAGAATATATACGTGGGGCAATTAGCGGCATTTTGGTTACATTCAAAATAATCTCCAATATATCATACACTTCTGTATTTAATATACTCATCATGAATTATTAGTAGTGATAATTAATTACTAATATTAGCAATTATAATATAACACTTCTTAAAGAGAACGCAGTGTTTTTACTGCTGTTAATAAATAAACAATATTAATGAAATTAACTGTCTCGACCCTTACTTTGTGGAATCTACTCATATTAGTGTTTTAAATGAAACTCACTGTTTCTATTAACTCCACAGTATATTGAAAAATGTTAAAAATTCTAAAAGATTGACAGTTGTTTCGATGTTATCTAAATATCATCGTCAGAATGACAGAAGTAACATTTCATTTTATGCCTACCTGATGTTTAATTATTTTTGGCTAGTCCAAGAAGTGACCTATCTTGTGATTGACTTAATATATGTTAATAGAAAAAAGAAGATATGATATTACAAATATTAAAGCTTAGATATTATTAGCCTTATGGGGATATCCTGGCATTACAACTAATATTTCCTGAACAAACTAAAGAAATAAAAACTTATAAAACCATTACATATGCAGGAAATATTTCTAATAATATTTCAAAGATAATATCTTTAGCAACAAATAAAACGATTTCTTTTAAAACAGAAAGTAACATAAGTACAAAATTATTAAATATAAAAACAAAAATATCACCATTAAAGAAATCTGGTATATACAAACTTAAATGTCCAGAATGTAATGCTGTCTATTTGGGTCAGACCCTTAAAAATTTTGAAATTCGATACAGTGAACCCTTAAGAGCATACATATTGAAACAACCAGATAAATCCCACTACACCAGACATCTACTTGACACCAATCATTCATTGAGACCTAACACAGAACTAGAAGTACTACATATTTGTGATAAGAAACAAGAACTGGATTTCCTTGAATAATTGGAAATTACAAGACACTTAAGAAACCCACAATATGAAGTCGTCAATGAAGAGATAAATCTAGGGAGTTTTCCACTTTTAAACTGTCTTCTTAAGTGATAATTGTAAATATCAGCAGATATAGTTTTTCCTGGTTTTCTATATCATTGCACAGTTATACTGATCTTAATTGGGAAAAATGATATCCAGGATATCCCCGTAGGGCTAATAATATCTAAGCTTTAAGCTTTAATATTTGTAATATCATATATTCTTTTTTCTATTGACATATATTAAGTCCATCACAAGATAGGTCACTTCTTGGACTAGCCAAAAATAATTATACATCAGGTAGGCATCAAATGAAATGTAACTTCTGTCATTCTGACGATGATATTTAGATAATATCGAAACAATTGACAATTTTTTAGAATTTTTAACATTTTTCAATATACTGTGGAGTTAACTAGAAACAGTAAGTTTAATTTGAAACACTAAACAATATGAAGATCTCGTCAAATTTATTGTCACGGCCTACTTAGTTTCGAAAAAACTATTTTTAATCCTATGAAATAACAATGGACAAAATGGGTATTGTCACTAAGATTCTTCTGCTATGAAAACTTTGAAAGTAGTAGAGACTTATTTTTTAATTTAAGTTATAATACAGGGTGACTCAATACTATACTTAGGTACTTATGTTTATGCGTTTTTATTTATATCTCGAGTTCGACAAAACCTATCAACATGCGGTTTGCGCCATTTAATCCAATTCCATTATAATTTAAAATAATTAGGAATCTATATTGAACATTTTTAAGAAAAACAAATTTGAATCTTTTTCATTCGAAAGTACCCTCTACCTATGACAATGACAACGAAAAGCAATTGTTTTATAGTAGATGTAATTAATTTATCTACACTCTTTCTCTTTCTAATGACACTAATTTCGTTAAAATCGTTTAATCCAAACCAAAGTTATAGGTATTTATCCACAAACATTTTCCCACTATTCGCCACCTTTTATTTGCAAAAATAAAAAAACGTACTTAAACAAATTTGTGCGGAATAAAGGCCTCTTTCTAGTTTACTTATTTAACACTTGGTATAATTGGGCATATTTCACAAAAAACTGGTTTTTACATTTTTTTTCACAGGCTACGCCCCGTAGCGGTTAAACTTGAAAGTTATTCCCAGCGATTTCTCATGGCCCCTTTTAATAAGGAATTTTTTCTCCTAAAATTTTAACTTGAATAGTTTCTAATATATAGCCGAGAGATCGGATTATTGGACCACCCGGTACAGATAGGTTGTGCGAAGCAATTAACAAAACTGGTCGATAGGTTTTATCAGTGCCAATTTTGTTGTTTTCTTTCACGTGTTTATTTAAAATGTTCCGATTATAGTTTTTAACTAAATCATTTTTCCCCCATCAAGGAGGATAAAAAAAGGACATCATTCTCGACGCAAATGGAGTCAATTATGTTATGAGATCATGATCAAATGTTACCGATTAATCCTCAAAACAGCAACGAGTTTTCTGCAGTAAAATCAATTCCAAAAAATTTCAACTTATTTTCAGATAAGTACAATTTATCTATTATTTGGGTATACATTGAAAATATCAAACGTAGTAATTTAGGAAGGCTACATCCGATGGATTTTGGTCACATACTTTTTAAACAATTAAAGCTCAAAAATATATTAGAAATTAAAAGTATAGGTATAAACCGTATTTAAGTTTGATTAAAATCGCTTCTTGATGCAAATCAAGTTAAAAATTCTTTGTTGGAAAATCATAATTTGGTAGCTTATATTCCTAATCACCTACTCGAATCAAAGATTATCATTAAGGGCGTTGACACTTAATATGATGAAAAATATTTATTAGAGAATGTAGAGTCTACCTCTCCGGTAATCAATATGTATCGTACTAAACGTAAAATCCAAAGAGAGGATAACACAATTGATTATGTACCAAAAAACCATTCATAATTATGAAGGTAATATTATATCAAAATATGTTGCCTTTAATAAAGTATAATGTCAGGTAGAACCATTTATAGGTAGAGTTGTTGAATGTTATCGTCGTTTGAAGGATGGACATGTTTCTAAACAGTGTAATAACAACCAAGAACGGTGTATATCGGCGTTCTAAGATGCAAATTGCCTAACTCACCAAATGACAGTTTTGCGTTGTAAATTTTAATTTTAATTAGAAGTAAACCAAATTTAAATATTTTTCAACATTTCTTGTTACTTTTCCGCCCTACCTATATAATATTCGAGAAAAGTATTGGTTTACCCCAAAAAAAGTTGGAAATTTGAAATTTTTTTTGAGTTATTTTCATGTTTTCCATCAACAACACGAAAAAACGGTTTTTAGAAAAAAATCCTGTGTGTATGTCGTCGTCGTCGTCATTGTCGTCGGCCACTTTTTCTTACATGTCTTGTTAGCACGATACAGCCTCCGGAGTGCAGTAAGTCACCAATTTTATGATTGAGTATTGTTAAAGACATGTCACAGATGAACCCTATTGATTTTCAGCTCACCAGAGCCAGTACAACGGGTGCTATGGTACTTGAAGTACGACATTACATTTTGTCATTTTTTGAGAAATTTCAGTTTGTTAGCACGATACAGCCTCCGGAGCTCAACAAGTCACCAATTTTATGCTCACAAGAGCCAATACAACAGGTGCTACAGTACTTTAAGTACGATATTTTTGTCATTTTTGAAGAAGGTTCAGTTTGTTAGCACGATACAGCCTCCGGAGTATATACAAGTGACTAATTTTATTCTCTATCTCTATCAATAGAAACTTCATTAAGCCCCGTAGATTACAAACACCTTCTGAACGGCTGGTACCATTAAACGTCTGTCCCTCGATACCCAATGATGTACTACTATCAGAATTGCGGGGTCTAGGCATAAACAACATATCCCCAATAATGCCCCTAAGAGTTGGAACGACAAAACCAGAATACAACCATATCCTCAGTTTCCGATGCCAAGTATATGTAACTCCCTCCAACAACTTAAATATTCCAGATAGTTTTATTATCCAAGATGACAACACTTCCTATCGGATCTACCTCACATTTGATAATGAGAATTGTCACAAATGTAAACAAACTGGTCACATTGCATCAAAGTGTCCAAACGCTGAACAAAACACTTCGTTACAAAATCTTCCGGAAATCAATAATTCCCAAAATATATTTGATGGAGAGAAAAATCCACAAGTAAACCCAACAGAATCCACAAGTAAAACTGCTAACATCTCTCTATCTTTGTTAAAATATCCCATAAGATCAACTCAAGATGACTTAGAAAAGCAAATGGATTATCCGAAACTTCTAGTCCCATAGCAGAATCAGACTCGGAATTCAAAATACCTGATACACTGAAAAAATATAAAAGTGATGAATTTAAATTCGAAAAAATGCAACCTGTGAAACAGATAATGGAAAAAGATCCTAAAAACTATGCTCTTACTTTCGAACAATTCACCGACTTACTGTCAAATATAAAAGGAAACCCAGATCCAATAAGCGTGATTAGAAACTACACGTCGGAATTTGAAGACTTAGTAGATACTATTAAAAAAATTTACCCCTCACTACAGAGCAAAGCAACGAAGACGCGCTTCACAAAAATTAGGGAGAGACTTGAAAGATATATTGCTGAAGCACCCATAGAGCAAGACAATCAGTGACTCATCAGACAGCAACGACATAAATTCAACTTCAATAAATTTAAAATAAAACAATGAGTATTCTACAGTGAAATCTAAATGGATATTACCTCCATCTGGAAATGTTAAAAACTATTATATCTAAATACAACCCGAACGTTATCTGTTTACAAGAAACACACTTTAATAATCAGAATACACACAAACTAAAAATTTTTAATGTATATTACAAGAACAGAATTGGTATAAAAAGTTGGGGAGGAGTTGCAACATATGTAAATAAAAACCTTCATTCAAGCTAAATTGATTTAGATACCAATATTGAAGCAATAGCTGTATGCGTTTATTTTCCTACAAAAATAAATAAATATATATATATATATATATATATATATATATATATATATATATATATAGGTGGGGATAACGGGGATTTCAGTCCAAAGAATCAACGCCAAGATCTTTTATTTACAAAATGCCGCCAAGCTTTCGTGTCCTTTTGACACTTCTTCAGGGCACTATAATACATATACAAATATAAATATGATTTAAAAATAGAGAAATAAATATAAGTACTTACATGTAAAATATTTTAAGTAAATTCAATATAAATAATCATTAAAAAATTTGTAAATGTAAAAATAAATATAATTATAATATACTTGATGTCATATTTCACATAAGACAAATCGATACATAATTTGTTTGTTCGTTACTTAGTTATTTTAATTTTTTTAGGTTACTTTATAATTATTTAATGAAGTTTGAATTTGAGGTTAGATTATAACCTTATATGAAGCAAAATGGTATTCTTGACGGTAGATAAATCAAAAATCTCTCAATATCTTAGGGATTCCGTCGTAAGTAGGGCTGAATGAAACTCTTATTTACTACCCAACGTTTCGAAAAATTTTATTTTCTTTTTCAAGGCTGAAATATGGACATGTTGGTACATTTCATTAATTAACAATTTTTTATACTTACGTGTAAAGTGAGTTAATAAATATTAAAATAGTTCATACTCGGAACAACTTTGAAGGAAAATATTTTAAGCAAATTTTAGGTACACCAATGGGACAATTTATAAGTCCAATAGCTGCACAGTATGTTATGGATGATCTACTTGATTCTTGCATAGTGAAACTCAACTTACAAATTCCTTTTTTAAAAAAATTTGTTGATGACATTATCTGTGCAATACCTAATAACAAACATGATCATATTTTAAACATTTTTAATGCATACAATGAATTCATACAATTTACTATTGAACATGAGGCAGAAAATAGCATTCCTTTTTTAGATACCAGATTAATAAGAAATGAAAATAATATAATACAGTTAGACTGGTATGAAAAACCAATGAGTTCTGAGAGGTACATCAATTATTTTTCAAACCACACAGAAAAGATTAAGATCAATTTAGTACTGACTATGAAAAATAGAATTCAAAAAATCTGCCATCCAACATTACAACAAAAAAACTTAAAAAAATTGTATGAAATTTTCATAAATAACTCTTATCCACCTCAACTATTAAAAAAATTAATTTTCAACACCAGAGTACAAGAAGAAAGAATCACAAATAATGATAATGAGAATAACCAAGAAACTGAACCTAAAAAATATATAGCGATTCCATATATACAGGATATCTCAACGAATATTTTAAACGTTTTTAAGCATGAAAATCAAATCAAACTAACTTATAAGTATAGATTCACAATTAATAATATTTTAACGAAAACAAAATATAAGGATGAGGTATTGAAAAAATCTAATGTAGTATATAAGATCTCTTATAACAATTGTGACAAAGTGTATTATGGACAGACATCTAGAGTATTAAAAGACAGAGTGACCCAACATAAAAGTGACATAAAACTTAATAAACAATCATGCGCTTTGGCTGAACATAGCATAGAAACTGGGCATCATCCAAATTTTAATAACATCATAGTTATACATTCTGAATCCCACTATCACAAAAGATCCTGCCTAGAAATGTTTGAGACTGCCTTAGATGAAAAGTCACTGAATAAAAAGAGAGAAAGCAACCATGTTAATCACACTTATGCGTATCTTCTTTCATTTAACCAACAACATAAGAACAATCAAATAGTAGATATTTCTAACTTATAAATATAAACATCTATATAACTAATGAGTTATAACGGAGTTGTTGTGTATATACTACATTCACTCTTGTTATCGTGAGATTGAGTGGGGTAATTAGTGAGAGTATTATACCTTACAACTTTCGCTCGTTGACAAGGGAGAATATATGATATATAGGACTTCCTTTGTTCATAGGATCATGATTAAGTGACAAGTCATGCTACTAATAATGAAGACTGTCTCTTAAGTCATAAAGTTGAACACATCAACTAGGTTATGTCTCAACCAAAAAACTGTCACTCAAACTGTGACATATAATGTTCCTTCAAATCAAAAAGATCCTTTTGAATTAGTACTTAAAAAGTATCTATACATAAAATATATTTTTTGTTGTTGTTCCGAGTATGAACTATTTTAATATTTATTAACTCACTTTACACGTAAGTATAAAAAATTGTTAATTAATGAAATGTACCAACATGTCCATATTTCAGCCTTGAAAAAGAAAATAAAATTTTTCGAAACGTTGGGTAGTAAATAAGAGTTTCATTCAGCCCTACTTACGACGGAATCCCTAAGATATTGAGAAATATATATATATATATATATATATATATATATATATATATATATATATTATAATTGTGTAATTTTACTATGGGATATTTATTTTTATATGATTTATCTTTATTGTATTGTATATTTTACCTTTTTTTACTTTACCTTCGGCCAGCTCCTTATGATAATCTGTGAAATTTAATTTTATTTATAATTTATATAATAGTCGGCAGCATGAAACTCCTCCCTTTGAGTTCTGGACGCATATGTATAACTTTGATACACATTTAAATATTGAATTCTGAAAATTTTCTAGTATGCTTTATTCCTGAATAAAAATATATACCTTTGTTTTTATCGACTCCAAATATTATTATGGAATGAATGAATTAAGCACCATTTTCTAAATGTATTATGAATATTAAACAGAATGATAAAAAAATGCCAACACTTTAACGAAATGATTTAATAAATTGGTGAGATTATATTCAAATTCTTTTTACATAAATATTCTTTACACCGCTCCTGCATTCTTGACTGGTCATGCGCACTGAATGCTTAAAATGACTGCGTCGGCGCATAGGAGAAACAAATCCTCGTATATCGTTTCACACTACACAAAACGTATGGTTAACAGTCGATTTTGTTTGGATGAATGTTTTTATAAATTTAACGTTCTTAAATCCATTGCAATCATCGATATATTATTGAAAATTACATACATATATCAAAATGCGAGTAAAGTGAATGACGAATAGTTATAGAAATAGTTAAACATGTATTAGAAGAAATACAAGTGAAATGGTACTTTACGTGCAATGTAAACAATGATGATGTGAAATAAAAAATTTTTAACAAGTAAGTACAAATTATAACTATTATTAAAGTTGCATGATAATCAAAATTACATGGATATCCATGGATATGAAATGATATTCATCATTTTATATTGTTTTTGGCCTTTTTTTAGAAATTTTAATGTAAACGTTCAAATAATATGTTTTATTGTTCACTATTTCTTTCTCTTTGGAATTCCAAATTAAAAAAAACTTAAAAACCACCGACCTTATTTCCAATTCTCGGCACTGTGGAACTGCTGCTAAGCGTCTCTTTTTCTTGGGAATTTCTTATTAGAGAAATACTCTTTCTGCCCACTGCACTTTATTACACAGCTGAAACAAAATTGATATTATGATTTTATAATGGTTTTTTTAACTTAAAATTATATACTTTTACATACTTTTATGAAAATTTTTGTAGAGAAGAGCTACATAGATGTTCACCATTCTTCCACCAACGCCCGATTCTCCATTCTTTTTTAAATCAACAAACTTTTTCAAATATCAAAAACAAAGCCTCCTTATATTGTTTTTTTATTCGATAATTGTCAATTTGAGTGTTTTTCATTAAAATACAAAATTCTTTAATTAAAATTGTCCTGGAGGATAATAACACTTATATAAATGGGTTTATAATGTCTTAGGGAATATATAAACTGTCCTTTACATGTATTACAATCCCAAAATTTGTTGTAATGCCCTTTTTATGGTGTATTTATTTACAATTAAATATACAATTTCTACAACCTAAAATGATTATTTATATATATATGGAACAATTTATGAATTTTTACTAATTTTATTTTATATAAACTCTTATTTATTTCCAAATTTGCCTTTTACGTTTTATATTCAATTCCAAATCAATGATTTTAGGTTGGCAAGAAAATCACTAGATTTTATTACTTCCTGTTCATTAAATTTTATTTGGTTAACAGATTTCCTTGACATATAACATGGCTCTGTTCCGTATGTCATCTTTCATAAAGTTTTTCTTTTTTTTATAAATTCTTTTTCAAATTGTAAACTTTTACAACCATCGTCTGTGAATATCGCTAATCAATTAGTAACTTGACTATTAATTCTTGTTATTTTAGGTTCCAAAGAAAACAACATTCTACTTCATCTAGAAATTGACTTGACCTTAGGATTTAATTGTGAAGGTAAAATTTTTATACTTAATTATAATGTTATCATTAAAATTTTATTCCTTATCCTTTAAGCATTTCTTTATAATTGGTTTTCTCAATATTTGATAATACATTTGCTTACTTCATTCATTCGTTTATGTTAAATTTAGTTTTTAACTAGGTAGTGTCTAATGGTACACCCTACGTATTAATATTAATTAATTCATACGTGAATTATTTATATATAGTAGAGGACTAGTTCAATATATATAGGTAGAGATAACGGGGATTTTCAGTCCAAAAATAAACGAAAAATCTTTTATTCACAAAATGCCGCCAAGCTTTCGTGTCCTTTTGACACTTCTTCAGGGCACTACAATACATAATATACAAATATAAATATGATTTAAAAATAGAAAAATAATTATAAGTACTTACATGTAAAAATTAAAGTAAATTCAACACAATTTATCATTAAAAAGTTGTAGATGTAAAATTTTTTAAATATAATTATTCTATAAATGATGACATATTTTACATATAGACAAATCAATACATATTTTTGTTTCTTTGTTCCGTAGTTATTTTTATTTTTTTAGGTTACTATATATATTAATACTAGTGATACACACTGTATTATCAATCAAAATTTCCGTTGCTTAATTTTGTGTAATTACGAATACTTCTCTTTCTTCCAAACATTTATACCATATTTCCTCTATATTAATAGCATTATTTTTATAATTTGATTCTAAATTTTGTTGATCTTTCCTAATTTTATCCAATGAATATAATCCTTCCTCTTTTAGCATTCTATTTATACCTATTTTATACTTCCTCTGTTCAAATGTGGTTTCTGTCTCTCTACTTAAAGCATCTGCAACAATATTCTGATTTCCAGGAATGTATTTCATTTCGAAATCATATTCTTGTAATAATAAAATCCAGCGATGTATTCTATTATTCGCATATCTATTTTTAAGCATAGCTGTCAACGCTGAATGATCAGTTTCTATAATGAATTTAGCTCCTAATAAAAAGAATCTCAATTTAGTGATACAAAATACCACGCTTGCCATTTCAAGTTCTGTTACTGAATATTTCGTTTCATGTATTTTAGTAACCCTAGATATGAAACTAATAGGTACTTCTCCTTTTTCATGTTCTTGTATAAGTACTCCAGCAAAACGATCATCTGATGCATCTGTTCTCAAAATAAATTATTTATCATACTGTGGGTGATATACCTTGAGATTATTCGTAAAATCTTCTTTTAGTTCTCTAAATGCTTTTTCTCGTTCTTCATTCCACTGCCATTTTACACCTTTTTTTAATAATTCAATTAATGGTATTTCTTTTCTGCTTAGATCTGGTATTAATCGTTTGAAATAATTTAAAATTCTTAAAAACCCTCTCAAAATTTTCAAATTTGTTGGTTGTTTATATTCTAAAATTGTTTTAATTCGATCAGGATCCATAGAAACTTCTTTAGTATTCAAAACATATCCCAAATAATTTATTTCTTCTTGATAAAATTTACATTTTTTGATGTTTAATTTTAATCCAGCAATTTCTAGTTCTTCAAAAATAATATTTAAATGTTCTTTATGTTTTTCTTCATTTTCCAAATATATAAGGATATCATCTATATAATGAAGTATAAAATTTTCATATTTATTTAAAATGGTATGGAATGTTCTTACTAAAGCTGCACAAGAGCTCTGTAAACCGAAAGGTACCACACAGAATTGACATACCACTCCATCTATCATAAATGCAGTATATTTTCGACTTTCTTTTTCTAAAGAAATTAACCAAAAACTATGTTTCAGATCTAATTTTGGAAATATCTTTGCATTAGTAATTCTACCAAATATACTATCGATATTCATAGGACTTTCGTATTGTTTCTTTGTGTAGCTATTGATATTTCTTGCATCTAAACATATTCTTATTTCTCCAGATTTTTTTCGTACACACGTAACTGCATTAATATATGGTGAATTTGATCTTTCTATTATTCCAACTTTTAACATATTTTCTAATTCATGGTATACTTCATCCTTCAATTTATATGGAATTGGATATGTCCTTACTTTGAAATTCGATATATCTTTGTTCATTTCAAGTTTATGTAAATATTTCCTTGCTACTTGTACTTCTCCATTGAATAATCTGTTGTATTGTCTTATCAATTCCATTACAGTTTTCACATATTTTTGTTTACACAAATTTAAATCTATTTTATGTTCTTCATTGATTTGATTCATTACATAAAATGTATCTTCTTCTAATTTGTTTGTTTCATGTTTGAGGAAATCAATATCTTCTCCTTTACAATTCACCAACTTTTATTTATAATTGATAATCATTTTGTGATTGTCTAATTCATCGGATCCTAATACTATATCATAAATTAAATTCTTTACGACCAACATTTGTACTTTAAACGAATTATTTCGTAATTGTAATTCTTCAATTATCATTTTACTTGTATCATATAGTGTTTTATTATTCGCTCCCACTAGTGGTAATTTGTTTGTATTTACCACCATAATATTATTTTTCTTGCACTTGTCTATAATCCTTTCACTTATCAACGTTACTTCTGATCCTGTATCTATCAGAATTTTACATCTCATATTTTGTATTTTACCTTTAATGAATATTAAACATAAATTATCATGCATTTCCCCAATATCAACAAATTCTCTTGGATGTTCGTACTTAGAAAAAATAATATTATGTACGTGAAAGCGGTTTATGTAACATTTTTGTTTACAATTTGACTGTGCTCATCATCTCTTTCTTGTTCTTGTATTATGTTTACTTGTCTTCTGTCTTCTATTTCTTGATGTCTTCTATAATAGTTTCTTTCATGGTTTTCTTGGATACCATTTCTTCTATCATCATTTCTTCGATCATGGTAATTATTTGTTCCTATCCATCTATCCTGTCTCCAATTTTCAACTCTGTCTTCATTACCATTTCTTCTGTCCGGATTTCTAGAATCTCTTTTATTTTCAAAGTACTTATTATCATTGTTTCTATTGCCACTCCCATATCTTCGGTCTTCATTTCTATTTTCATTTCTAAAATTCCTGTCTGTATATCTATCATGTCTTCGATTATCAAAATCCCTGTTTCTATAGTTTCTATTTTCATATGTATTACTCATATCTCTTCTGTAATGTCCATCTTCATTCCCCCTTATTCCATTAGAATTTTCAATTTCATTTCTTTTTTCATTGTGACTTCTTTCAAGTCTGAGTAAATAATTTGATAAACTTTCCATCGTCTTGATATTTTGTATCCCAATAGTTTCAGATACTTGTTGGTCGAAATGTCTGGAAATATATAAAACCATTTCTTCTTCTCGCATGCTTGGCTCCAAATACTGTGCGTTGTTGTACATTTTCATTGCATAAGCATTGAAATTTTTGCTCTGATTATAATCAAATTTCCCAAAATATAGTTTTTCTCTGAAACTCGCCTGTTGAATTTCCCCCCAAAAATATTTTAAAAATTGTTTTTCAAATTCTTCGACATCAGGTATTTGTTCCTCTTTATTGCAAAACCACAATAAAGCATGTCTAGATAATATTGAAACATACTCATTATGTCCATTTCCTTTTTTTCTTTTGATTCTTGTTTGTCCTCTTGTCCTGTTTCTTCTGACAACGGTGCATCTTCTTCTGATTGCTGTCCTCCCTGCTCCAAGTATTGCACCTGAAAATCTCCTCTACTATGTCTTCTTTCTTCTCTTTGTTCCTCAGATCCACTTTCAAGTCCTACCTGTTTACCATCCCTTAATGTCATTCTTCTTTCCATGGTCGATACTCAATTTTTTATATAGTCAATGAATTTGCTGCGTCAAATTATAATATTTCTTTATATTTATGCTAATAATGATAAATCTATTTTTTGCCCCACGTTGGGCACCAATTATAATAATATATATTCTATGTTTTATATTCTTTAATAATATTTGCCCCACGTTTGGGTGACAAATTATTATATTTCGATGTTTTATTAATTATTCAATAGTTTAATTTATGAATTTATACGATATGAATTTTATTTTGTTGGTGTCACAATTTATGATTGTAACTACACTCTTGTGAATATGCCTTTACCACTGAATATAACCTATTGAATTTTTTTGACAGCAGTTGTCAAATTAATATGCCCGGCTCAGATGAATATTAAATTTTATGTTGTGAAAGATAAATCAATACACAATCGACTTACTCATTCTTATCTCAGGGAGGGATCAAAGATTTCAAATAATAACTCAAATTTATAAATTCTTAAAGAATTTTCCAAATTACGTATTACCCTATTCCAAATCTAGAGTAACTGTTTGTTCAATATACTACAAGACAATTAAATTATCTTATGACATATATGATTTTACTGTCAGGAAATTAACCAAATGTCACTTATTATATCAAAATTTCTATAGCCTGAAAATTATCAAATACAATGAGAAATGAATATGAAATGAGTAGCAAAGAGTGATTGGAATTCAAATTTATATAATATGTTATCAAATAACAAATTACAAGAAATTAGAACTTTTTCAAAAATATTATAAACGCAGAAACAAAGCTAGAACCTTAAAATTAAAACAACCTATAATTATAAATCTACTCGCTAAATAATTTATCAAAGTTCAAAATGTTTGATTATATACTTGATGTATATCAATGTCAAAATACGCAAATTTCCGTTTAAATTGTCTATTCCAAAATTATCTTCGCTTGACGTTGAATTTCATTTGAGTAACGTTACTGTAATTTCAATCGAATTTATTACCATAAGATGCATCTAATTTTGAAATATTTTTAATAAAGGCCTATTAATTCTCGAGAAATAATGTAAATAAACTGGACAGGACTCACCAACTAGGTACTGGTTAGCTCGTTCGTATTCTAAACCGTGTTTAGAATTCAAGAACAACTTTCTAAATTAGTAATTTAGAAATCGGAAAATCACCCGCACTTTATCGATGCAATTCGAATTATACACGCACTGGCTTTACAATGCAGGATTTGATGATCTGATAATATTCATATAAATTACTATTATATTTTTAAATAAATTTGAGACAACTCTTATTTCGATGTTGCCTCGTGGGAATATCAAAATCAACTAACTCAACTTTTTATATAAATAATTCTCCTCTCCTTTCGTTACCAAAAAATTCTTTTTTTTTAAAAAAATATAAATTTACGTTTTCCTATAACAAAGAGAGATTTTCATTCTTTCAATATAATTGCAATTTTGCTAACAGAGACATCTGTATTCTTGTTTTCAAATTGTTATAAAGTATATTCTGCATTAATGTCATCCGAAATTGAAATGTCAAAATTTATTTGTATATTGAAACTTTAAAATTATTGATACTACAGTGTGTATCACCAGTATTACATCCAAATATGTACATTTTTCCTTATTTCAATATTTTCTTTAGAATTTAGATAGAGGATATGTATTAATATATATATATATATATATATATATATATATATATATATATATATATATATATATTAAACTAATTATTGAATGTTACTTACTTTTATAGTAGATTTAAATGTATATGTTTATAATTTAGAATTTTTGTTTTAGTTTGGCTAGCTCAGTTTGTTTTTAATATTTGTTTAATAATTTATGTTAATTAGATTATTCGGGAGCATGAAATCCTTTTTCCCTTTGAGTCCTGGCAATTTATACTGATGTAATAGTTGAAATAAAAAGAAAACACATTATTTGAAATCAATTTAATTATCAATGCAATATTTATTTGATAAAATAATATGCGACGCCAATGGTTATATTGTACTTATTTATTGATTTTAATAATATCATAAATGCGCATGCGTGAAAAAACTAGTCATGCGCTTTAGCATGAAACAAACAATTATGATACGTAAGAAGCATCTATATTATACAACACAGTTTGTTGACGATGAAAACAATTGAATGGTTCAACAATAAACATAAAAGAATTTATATATAGATCATAGTTATATATGATACAAATAGCTGTGGGAAGAAATGAGTTATATACATGGATAGAAAAATAGAAATTATATACTGATGGACATGGTTATAACATTATAAAATTTCAATCACCAGATTTCTGCGATTACAAGATGGCGTGATTAGCGTAAGTACATATTTTAATTTATATAAAGTTCGGCCTTTTATTAAATTTAATGATTTATGCAATGAATATACTATATAAAGTCTGTTTCTTTCTTTTTTAGATCGATCATATGTGAAAAAGTTTATCAATTTATGAAATTAAGTACTTAATTGGTATTTTGAGTTTTTACACTGTTTATTGGCCAATAAATGATTTAAATACACTGACCTGTTGATCTTGAATTTGGAAGAAAGTCTCTGGATCCCAGGAACACTCCACTGAAGCTCCAAAAAAACCGAAATTAACGAAAATTTCGCAGATTCTTGTCGAAAACTTTGTTATAATTCACTGTGAGTATTATTAATATTATATTTCATAATACTTTAGAAGTTTAAATGTCTTAAACCGGGAATATCTTTAAATTTTTAGGAACACTATCACATACACTCCTCGCTTCTTAACACCAGCTTCTGTTCTCCTAAAGCGTCCCCTCGATTTTCAACTTTTTTAAACAAAACAGTCTTTTGTTCTTTTCCAGATCACTATTCAAAAGTTTATTTATTGATTCACAGTTTGTTATGTCATCTTTTTTAACCAATAAGATATTGTCTTTTGTAATCAGATAATTGAAACTTCAATCACTTATCAAAACAATTTCATACATACAAATACATTAAAATTGGTTATACTTAGATACACTTACATGGTACAACCTTCAATATTATTATTGATAGTATATCCTTGTTACATTCATATCAATTATAAATATAAATTCTCTTATGTTATTTGTCTATATGTCATTATTTGTTTATCTATGAAATCTATTGGATTATATTCTATTCAATATTTATATTTGTTCTTATTCTTAAATTAATGATTATAATGAATTAACTATAGTAATATTTGTTTTCATTTCAGATGAACAGCTGATTAAGTTATGGAAAATAATCTTCGTCTTAGGCAACTTTATTTACATCATTACATTGGTTAGGCAATATCTATATTTTATGTTATCATTGAGGTAATTCCTTATTTATTATATTGTTATTGGCTGTTATTTAATATATCTTTATTTGATATGTTGTTTAAATTAAGAAAAGTGTTTCCTTTTCACTTGTTTTCTTAAATTATGTTATTTTCATATATATATTTCATACTAAAAAACTTAATTTTATAATACTACTTCTCTTATTATCTAAGATATCTGGTTCAATATATATATATATATATATATATATATATATATATATATATATATATATATATATATATATATATATATATATATATATATATATATATATATATATATATATATGTATGTGTTATAACGGAATTTGTAAGCACGATAGAGGGCGTATTTTTTAACGGATCGAAACCAAACACGCTACAAAAATCGGTTAGGCCAAAATCTTGGACTAGTTCATTAATGAGCCAAATCGGCCCAGTAAAAACAAAATGGCGGCCTGTCAAAGTTGAAAAAAAATCGTATTTCCTTTGTTTTTCATTTGACGCAAAAAGTTATTGAGCTTTTTTATAGACCTTAACACGTTCTACAACTTTTGTACTTAACCTTTTTCTCTAAATCGTATATTAAAACATTTATTTAAGAAAATTCACAAATTTACCAGAATTTTTATTTTGTTTTTGATTTGATGCCAAAATGTTACTTTGGTTTTTTGTACATCTCAAAACATTCCATTACTTTTGTATCTAATTCTTTATTTTGGGTTTTATGCAAAAATGTTACTGAAATAAGCCTGTCCAATTGGTCCTGTGCCATTGGGATATTTTAATTGGAATCAGTGGAGCCTGCCGAATTAATGAATTAGTGAAGATAACCACGGAAGATGTTGAAGTTTTAGAAGACAAGCTAATTGTTACTATACCCGACTCAAAAACCCCCAAAAAACGGATTTTTGCTGTGGTATCTGACGGTGAAGTCAATACTGTGCTTTTATTTAAAAAGTACGCAATTTTAAGGCCAGTCCATGTTACTCACCGAAGATTGTTTGTATCATATAGAAAGGGAAAATGTACGGTGCAGCCCTGCGGAATTCATTTCTTCTCCAAAATACCTCAAAAAATAGCTGAGTATCTCTCACATGAAAATCCCAATATGTATACTGGTCACTGCGTTAGAAGATCTTTGGCAAATTTTCTAGTGAATGCTGGAGGAGATACATTAGACCTACAAGAACTTGGTGGATGGGAATCGGCGAAGGTTGCTAGAGGGTATTTAGAAGAAAGTGTGACAAAAAAGTTTCCATTGCTCACAAAATTCAAATCGGCGATGTTTTCGGCAGTGGATAGAGCACTGGGGAACCGCATGGAATCGAAAGGAGTGCTGGCTCGGTCACTAATCAATATTCAGAGGATATACCTATGGTGGTGGACGCTAAAGGCAAAGGTGTATCCACCAAATTTGAAAACTGTCAAAATATTGTTTTACATGTTCATGAAAACTAGTTCTAATATTATTCAGTATCTAACGTATTATGGTTTAGTAACTCACGTTTTTAATTATGGTAACTAATGTATTATGAGTAACTAATGTTTTATGTAAGTTTTGGTACGTTTATGATGTTAATAATTACTAATAAAGATTTCATATAATTATGTCTTAATCTTCCATGATACGATAAAATATAAAATCAGATTTGGTTCATAACGATGATAATATGTATTTATTCAACAAATCTATTTTAGTTTAGTTTTAGTTATTTACTCTAAATTTGTGGAACCCTATGAAATTTTTACATAATGCATAAATGAGTAACTTACTTTGGATTTCGTACTAAATGATTTGTGATAAAACTCAAAATCAAATCAAATCGATTTTTGAAATCATCTGGAACAGTGGGTGTATCAATAGAAAGCTCTTGAAATTTCATATTAGGAAATGAAATCGAATTTCTAGCAAAATCAATCATTTTCTTTGAGATATCTGTTGCAATATATTCTTTATAATCAGTTGGAAAGTTTGATCTTACGGTTATTTCATGATTGGTTCCACCTCCAAATCCATATTCTAGAATACTAGCGTTCTTAGGCCAATTTATTGACGATCTATATTTTTTCACTACATTTGATGCCTGTTGCCTTACTATAATTTTGGAATACTTAGCGTATAATTCCGGTAAAATAAAAGACATTTTTAGTACTATACAACTCACTGCGACCTATTGACCAGAAATATATAGATACCAAGTAATCAATAAAAATGATAAAAGTACTAAAATTTTTGGGTTATCAACTACTTGTGAAATAGTGAAATGTTTCATGATCTTTCTTTTATTGTAAATGAGTATATTTTCAACATTTAAACAACATATTTGAGATACTTATTTCTAATATGTAAGTTTATTTATGTGAGTACTGTCTAGGTTTATAGTACACGGAAATTAAACACAAAAATATCAAATAGAAGAAAAAAAATTAAGTCTCAATTTTACATGGATATGTTCTCGTATAGGAGTCCGACGAAAACTCCAAAATGTCCCCTTCCGAATATTGACTGAAACATCCCTTATTTAAATTTAAATCTTAAAAATGTGTATTATCAAAATTATTGCAAATTACATTTTAAATAAAAACTATTCTCAAAGATATTTTACTAACTAACTGACCAACTTAAAATAGCAGGTTTCAATATAGAGAGAAGAGACCGCACTGATTTCCTCAGAGCCTCAGGAGGCGTAGCTCTACTCATAAAAGAAAAGTATCCCTATAAAAGGTACACCTCAACACCAACTTAGAGGCTCTTGCACCCACCATCGTCGGAAATATAGAAACTACTATTTATACTTTCTACCTTCCTCCATCAGCTAAAATCAACGCAAATGGCATTACAAATATAATACATCAGTTACCATACCCAATAATCCTGACCGAATATTTGAACGCCCACAACACATATGGGGTTCAACTCATACAGACCAACGAGGCAGAATTATAGAAAATATAATCGAAAATGAAAATCTTCATATATTTAACGATGACTCTCCCACCTATATATCTTCATCTACGTCCACACTTTCATGTTTAGACATTACACTATGTTCCCAAATTCTCTCAACAAACTATCAATGGAGCACCCTAGATGATACACATGGGAGCGATCACTTCCCGGTCCTCCTAGAAAAATTACTATGGGAAAACTCCCCTAATCCATGTATTAGATTAAATTACCAAAAAACAGACTGGAAAAATTGTAAACTACAGTATACGGCCCCAACATCGACCTTTTAGGAACTGATGAAGCTGCAAATATTATTACTCAATCTATCATTAAAGCATATGAAAACAAACCAGAATTAAAAATCATTCCAAATAAATCTCCTGTGCCATGGTGGAATGAAGACGGTAGAAAAGAAGTAAAGGAAAGAAGAAGCGCATTAAACGTGTTTAAGCGCCAACCAACAAGCTACAATTTCATAAATTTAAAAAAAGTGCAGAGCAAAAGCAAAAGGAATTATAAAAGAGGCGAAATTGTCTTCTTGGAACAAGTTCACCAATTCTATCAACTCTAACGCCAAATCAAAAGACATATGGGACAAAATAAACAAATTAAAAGGCACGCCTACCATAAACTTATCAGGCCTAATAGAGAACAATGTATGGATCGATGACACAGAGCATATAAGTCAGATATTCGCCAATCAATTCTCTACAATATACAACAAATATCCTAGCCACCATATTGTCGCAAAAAAGCAAAGACAACCGGTAAATATGTCATAAAACCTGCCAATCACAATAAATGAACTAACCTATGCCTTAAAGAACAAAAAAGACACAGCTCCTGGACCAGACAACGTAAGGATATCTATGATAAAAATCTACCCGAAAATGGAATGCATAGCCTACTCCAATTATACAACAAAATATGGGAAAACGGCCAAATTCCCAGCGCATGGAAATTATCAATACTCATTCCAGTCCACAAACCAGGAAAACATATATGCAGAAAAGAAAACTACAGACGAATAGCTCTTACTAGACATCTATGTAAACTACTGGAAAAGATCATCAACAACAGACTTACTTGGTACCTACAAAAGCATAATCTCCTCATCCCTGAACAAGCAGGCTTTAGAAAAGAATATTCAACTAAGGATCATCTAATAGGCTTTGAAATTAATCTACAAGACGCCTTCCGACTCCAAAGACACACCAACGCACTATTCCTTGATTTGAATAAAGCCTTCGATACAATAAACAGGCAAAGTATAGTAAATGCGCTCGAACAATTCAATATAGTGGGAACAATGCTTAACTTCATACTCAACTTCCTCACAGTGAGAGTTTTTCAGGTACGAATAAAAAACAAAACATCAGGCATACATAGCCAAAACTGTCTTGAGTCCAACCCTCTTCATACTTGCAACTAACAGTATAAAAAATATCATGCCACCTAATATCAATTTTAGACTTTATGCAGATGATTTACTTATCTATCATTCAGCTTCTGACCCAGAAATTAGCATACATAATCTACAAAACTGCGTAAATCTATTGCAGGGATGAGCAAATAATAACAATCTAAAATTCTCATCAAACAAGTCAACTGGGGTTCACTTTTGTCGCAAAATAAACTGTACAAAAAATATTAACATAACTATCAACAATCAATACATTCAGAGTAATACACACCACAAATTTCTAGGCCTCACCTTCGACTCAACACTAAACTTCAAAAATCACATAAAAGAACTACAACAAAAATGTACAAAAGACCTCAGAATGATACGCATGTTATCAAATACAAAATGGGGAGCAAGCAAGGAATCTTTAATAAATATTTACCAAGCAACAATAAAATCTAAAATACATCATGGTTCCATAGCATACTCATCTGCCCCAAAAAGTTACCTACAAAAACTTGCCCCATTAGAGAACTCTGCAATTCGAATGGCCATAGGAGCATTCCACACAAGTCCCATTAACAGTATATACTGTGAAGCAGAAGTAATACCACCAGAACACCTACGGATGCTACTTACTATTAAATATGCAAACTCCTTAGCATTCAAAAAACAACATCCTTCCTTCAACAAATTTTTCAATATCCGTTACCCAAATATACAGCCCACAAACAAAAAATACAAACCTGGAGCAAATTATCGATATAAAGAAATTCAACATAGACTCAACTTGGAATATCTTCCGTCTTATGACTACAGCCCTCACAATTTCCCACCATGGAACACCTCTAACATACAAATAAATAAGGAACTGACAATACACATAAAAATTGCGCACCTCCTATACTGTTCAAACAAAAATTTCATCAGATTATAGAAAACTACAAAGAACATCAAATTATATACACAGATGGCTCCAAATCGAATGAAAAAGTAGGCGCCGCTTATCACACAAAAACATCAAAAAACATTTTCAGCCTCCATAAATCAACTGAAATACTTACAGCAGAACTATTTGCAATACATAAAGCAATATATTTCATCACAACTACTGATTATCGCAAATGGCTGATAGCAACAGACTCCATGAGCTCACTTGACTCTATTAAAGCATACAACCCAGGTCACCCTCTCACCAAGGAAATAAAATATCATCACAAGACTAAGAATTGGACACACAAAGTAACACATAAATATTTACTATCAGCGGAAGAACCACCAATATTTGAGACCTGTAACTCTACAATTACCGTTAAACATATAATTATGCATTGCAGGAAATATACACCGTATAGAATCAAATATAATCTACCTACGAATATCAAATTACTTTTATCAGAAAAACACTTAGAACCACTACTAGGATACTTAAAAGATACCAACTTATACAGGTTAATATAAAATAAGAAAACACTCATATAATATCACATAGAGTAAAGACGCAAAAGGTCATAGATACCGATGCGTCGATATTCCATATATATATATATCTATCTATTTTACTAATCTTCACGGAATTCCCGTGTAAATTGCGGTCAAAGTTAAGTTTAGCATTTAGTATGCTATTTATAATACGTAATCCAGAAATCGACGAAACTCATGCATTAGGCTGGTGGTGTCTTGTAAGAAGGTTGGGATATTGTACCACTATTATTTCTTTTATGAAAAGTAAAAATTACAATTTTATTATTATAACAATAGCTGAAATGCTAGTAGTTGTTGTTGTTTGTTTTAAGACCTCAGCTGCCAGGGCTATTCGGCCTGTTTTTTACGTCCGTGATGATTTATGAGTGTCTATAATACCTATAGTTTACACGAAAGTAAATAAGAACACTATTTAAGGAACAGTTGAAAAAAATGTGTGAGAGATCTTGTTTTCACCACATGGGCATGAATCCGAAGGTACTAAGTTGAATTTGTGTAGATATGACAAAGTGGCACAATGGTTGAATCGAATTCGTGAAGAAATGCAGATAGAGTGAAGAAAACCATGAATTTTTTCTTGGGTATATTATGAATTGAGAGTATCGATTTCCTATTGTCAAACTGTGTGTAGAGAAAGTAGAATTCCACTTATTGATTTCTTAATAGAATGCACCACATCCGAATGGGGACCAGTTGGAAGGGTGGCACGTTTGATAGTTCTCAAGATTTGCAAGATCATCGGCTCTAACATTTCCTTGTATAAGACTGTGTCCGGGAATCCAGCCAATTCGTATGTCTTTCCCTTGCTGATTTAACTTGTGTAATAGCTCCTTCATTTTTACGACGAATGGATAAGAAGGTGAGAAGAATTTTTTGGAAATGCATTTTATGGCACTTTGGGAGTCAGAAAAAATTATGGCTTTGGGAAGGTCGGGTTTTGAAATTTTTTGGAGCGCAATTAGTATAGCATAACATTCTGCTGAAAAGATGGAAAAATGAGAGGGGAGTTTGTCACATAATGATAAGAGGTTAGGAGAATAAATTCTGTATCATACATTACCCTTAGAGCTTGATATTGTAAACGATCTAATTTTTTAAGTAGGTATTTAGAGCAGCCACCATATAGCATGCACGCATTATCAAATAACGGAAGTATGGTCGCTTTGTATATGTTTAAAAGAGATATTTGATGGCTACCCCACCATTTACCACATAAAGACCTAATTAAATTATTAGCTTTTGATACTTTGCAGGAAATAAATTCAATATGTGGTTTGCAGTTAAGTTGGCCGTCAAATATAGGTCCTAAGTACTTGATTTGAGTTTTCCAAGGGATAAGTTGACCATTAATGACTATGGAATGTACTGGACTAAGCTTATGGTTTTTCTGAAAAATCATGGCAACACATTTTTGAATTGAATTATTGAATAAAAGGGTACTGAGTGGGGAACTTTGGGGGCACCTCTACAAGAAACACCAGGACCTATAAGTTCATTGTTGAGGGTGGATTTAATGATTAGCTTTCGATCTAAAAGAAAGGATAGAATGAGGTCACAAATGTCATGAGGTAAATTAAGGGAATTTAGAGATGAATAAATAGAGGATAAAAGAATATTATCATATGCACCTTTAATGTCGAGAAAAACAACAATTGGGTTTTTATTAGCAGACAATGCACATGATATTTCGGAAAAGATGAAAATGTGGTTATCAGATATACTTCTGCCTTTCCTGAAACCTTGTTGTGAGGGGTTAATTTTTAGAGAATTTTCAAGAGATCAGTCAAGGCGATTTTTGATCATGCTTTCGAAAAATGTTCCTATGGTGCTGGATAAGGCAATGGGTCTCCAGCTGGAGGCATCGTTAGTTAAGTTTTTTTAAGAATAGGAATTATTAGATGATTTTTACACCCTAAAGTGATAGGAAGAGATTTATTGAAGATTTTATTTAAAATAGAGAGAAGAGTTTCTAGGGCTATTTTGGGAAGATGATTGATCATTGAATATGTGATGGAATCCAATCCAGGACTTGAATCATTTTTGCTTAGTAAGGTGAAATGCAATTCTTCTGTTGTAAAAGGGTGAGTAAATGAGTCGTTAATGGCTTGGGGAATAGTGTTGAAGTCTTGAAAGGGAATTTGAGCTAACTTGCTTAAGAGACTTTGGAATATGGAACTGTCTAGGGGAGGGGTGTTAATTAAATTACGATTTTCAATAGATCTACAGAAAATATTTATTGATTTCCAAATCTTCTTAACAGGTGTTCCGGGGTTCAGTTCTTCCGTGAATTTACGGAAGCCTTCTGATCTTTTTGTTTTCAAAAAAAGTCGGGTTTTAGCTCTTATTTTCTTGAAATTAATGAAATTTTCCATGGAGAGAGTTCTTAGATATAATATAAAGGCCTCTTTTTTCTTTTGTACCATCTGGGAGCACTCTTTGTCTCACCAGTGAATATAAGGTTTAGAAGGAGTGAAAGATTTCTTAAGTGGGATAAATAAAGAGATGGCTCTTTATAAGACCTCCATGAACAAGGGGTATTGGGTATTCCATATCAATATGATATATATATATATATATATATATATATATATATATATATATATTATAATTATTTATTTTATTTAGTTATAAAAGAGTCGTTGTCTTGTTTTGGTGACTTTACTTACCTTCGGCTACCTCGGAATTATTATATGTTAATGATGCTTTTATTTTCGGATAGAGTCGGTGGCATGTAGACTCCTTCCTTTGGGTTCAGGACGCACATAAATAAATGTATTTAATCTTGAATATTTAATTCTTAAACTTTATGGTTCGCTATATCCGGAAATTAAATCTTTCATGAATATACACCTCTGAGTTTAATGATTCAGAATATTATTACACAGAATGAATGAAGTAGGCAAATTTTAATACATATATTATAGATATTGAATAAACATACCAACACTTTAAAGAAAATATTTTAATAAATTGTTGAGATCAAAATTTAGAATTAATTTTACACCAAATTTCCTGATGCCACTCCTGCATTCCATACAGTCATGCGCACTGAATACTATGGAGCATGAAAACTATTGCGTCGGCGCATAGGAGAAACTTATGCTCTCATAAAGTTCCACGCGACACTAAATGTGGAATTCACATGTATGAAATGTTTATACGATTCTAACGTTCATATATTTGTTGAAATTATCGATATATTATTTTGAACTGACTATACAATTACAAATATTTAAAAGGAAATACGAGTGAAGTGAAATTAGAATAGTGAAAGATAGAAATAATTAAACATGTATTAGAAGAAAGAAATGGAAGCTAGATGATCATTTACGTACAGCGTGAACCATGATGGAACGAATTAATTATAACAAGTAAGTACAATACTATATCTATTTATTAAAATTCATGGATATCCATGTATACGATATGATATTCATCATTTTATAATGTTTTGGCCTTTTTATGAAAATTATTATTGAAACGTTCAAAATATATTTTGTTGTCCACTAGTTACTCTTTTTTTTGAAATTCCAAAATTAATATTTAAATAGCACAGACCTTAATTTGTATCTTCGGTATAGCTATACACGGTACTGCTGCTAGCGTCTCCCAGTTCTTGCGGATTTCTCAGCGGAAGAAATGCTCCTTCTGACCACTTCCCGTTCTCACACAGTTTAATGATTAATAATGTTACTATTTCTTAACTTTTAGCTTCAAATTTTACTTTTATATCATTTTATTAAAAAAATTTGTAGGGGACATTTACAATCATGCTTTCTATTCTACCACCCAAACGCGACCTTTTTTTTACAAATCAACAAACGTTTTCCTCATAAAATGCAAAGCCTCCTTTTCACTGTCTTTTACACAATAATTTTTGATTTGAATGTTTTTAGTTAAAAATGTAAAATTATTTATTTTAGCAGTCCTGGAGGATATCAACACTTATTTGTTTATGTGTATATCGTCTTAGGGATTCCATAAAATGTCTTTTTCACTTGTTACAATATCATATTTGGTTATATTTCCCTTTTTAAGGTATATTTATTTACATTAAATTATAAAAAATCTACAACCTAAAATAACTATTAATATATATGTAACTGTCTAGTTTTAAATTTTCGAATGTTCACTAATTTTATCTTATTTAAACTATTAGTTATTTCCAAATTTGCCTTTAGTATTCTATATTCAATTAATAACCAACAAATTTAAGTTGGCAATAAAATCACTAATTTTTATTACTTCCTGTTTCTTAAACTTTTTGAATTACCATACTTCCTTGACAACTATTTTTCAAATTTAACCCTTTTCTATCATCGTCTGTAAATATTGATAACCAATTATTGAGTTGAATACTAATTTATGTTATTTCAGGTTTCAAGTGATACTACATTATAATTATCCGGATATTTACATGGCACTGTTCAGAATATTTTGAAACATGTTGACATTGACTTGACCTGGGATTAATTGTTAAGGTAAAATTTTATACTTATTTAAACAATGCTATTATTAGAATTTTTATTCATTATCCTTTAAGTCCTTTTGGTAACTGTTTTTCTTAATATCTGATAATATATGTGCTCATTTCATTCTATTAGTTTATATTTAATTTAAGTTTTTAACTTGGTTGTGTCTACTGGTACACCCTACGTATTAATATAACATCTTTATGTTTGTTCACATTTGTGAATTATTTTAAATAGAGGACTAGTTCAATATATATATTTTGAACCAGATATCATAGATATTAAGAGAATTAGTTCTATAAAAATATGTTGCTAATATGAAAATGTAAGAAAATAATATAATTTAAGAAAACACAATTCAAAAGGAAACACTTTTCTTAATTCAAAAGCATATGAAGTAAAGATATATTAAATAATAGCCTCTAACAATATAATAAATAAAGAAATTACCTCAATAATAATATAAAATATAGAGATTGCCTAACCAATGTAATGATGTAAATAAAGTTGCCTAAGACGAAGAATATCTTCTGTAACGTGATCAGCTGTTCACCTAAAAAGAAACAATTATATAATCAAGTCAAGAGAATTTTAGATATAAGTAGTTACATTAGAATACAAATATAAATATTTAGTAGAATAAGGAGTATAGTTTTTCATAGATAAACAATTAAGCATAAAGAAAAATGATATATGTCTGTAAAATGAACATAGGATTAAATAATAATTTATTAATTGCGTTAGTAGAAATAAGTTAATACAAGAATTAGATGGAGAATACATAAAAGGATTTATGATTTAAGTTATATAATTGTAACAGTAATAGATTGTTTATGACAATATTAGATAGAACTATTTAAACAACATCTATGTATATAACCAACTCTAATTTATTTGTATGATTAAATTTCAAAAGACTACAAGTGTATTAGAAATGTGAAATAGAATATTTATGAACTTTTCTATTAAGTAAACCCAAATCAAATAATTCAATTGCATAGGACAATATCTGATTGGTTAGAAATAAAATGACAGATAAAATTTGCAATCAACAAGTATTGAAACAAACTTTGGGAGATAGTGACCTGAAAACAAACAAAAGACTTTGTTTGTTGAAAAAAAGTGAAAATCGAGAGGAAGCGTGGAGGATGAGAAGTGGCGTTGAAAGGTGTGGACTGTGTGTTAGAGTGTTCCCGAAATTTTTATGAAATTCCCTAAATAACTTAATAAATTTTAATATAACTATGAAAAACAATCTTGTGTAGTACTCACCGATAATCAGACACAGTTGTTCTGCAAAAAACCAGCAGAATTTCTCCAGAAATTGGTATTGGAACTGCAGAGAAGTATTCCTGGGGTCCAGAAGAGTTATCCCAATTCCAGAGCATCAGGTCAGTGTTATTTTAAACTATTATTGGCCAACAATAAGCAAAAAACTCAAATAAGTGCTTAGTTCCGTATTTTGATAAACATTCACAGCAATGATCGATCTAAAATATAAAGAAAACGGACTTTATTTAATTAGTTAATAAATTAAATCTTTAATAATAACAAAAAAGCCTAATTTCAATAAATAAATAATTCAAAAGTACGTACGCCATTTTATCATAAGATGATGCTTAACTTGTTTCCATGTAATCTGTCTATCTGTTTATAAATTGTATAATAATTCCATGTCTATATAAATCTTTTAATACTTTTCTTCCACAGCATATTGATAACATTTTCATGTATATTCTTCACATAAATTCTGATATGTTTTAAACCATCTAAATGTTTCTTGATTGTTAATTCTATGTCATACTAATGAGCCACAGAAGCTCCATCTCACGTTATTAAATTATGTTCATTTTACGCATGACTGGATTTTGAGCATGCGCACAGTTAAAAATATAAAATAAATAATTTCTTTAGAGGTGACCATAGGCGTCTCAAATAATTATTATCACATATAAAATATTGAATTTAAAATTAAATGTTGTTATAAGTAAAGTGTTTCTTTTATTTAAATGAAGGTAATACGTTTTGAATGCCAGGACTCGAAGAGTAGAAAGTGTTTCATGCTCCCGAATAATTAAAATAAAATAAATTACAAAACAATATAATAATAACCAACTGAGCTAGCCAAATCTAAATAAAAATTCTAAATATAAAATTATAATCATCTAAATTCCACAACAATAATAAAAAGTAAGTATATAAAAGCCAACTATTTATTTATAATATATATATATATATATATATATATATATATATATATATATATATAGGCCAGCACTCCTGTGTCGGAGTATAGGCCGCTCTTTTGATCCCTTTTGTACGGTGGATCACTCCGTGTGATATCTACTGCTTGCTACAGCATGCGGTGTGAGTTCGCCATCTTTGTAATTTTTCTCCACTCCTTTCTGTCCTCTATTTTTCTTCCCCAGTCACTGACTCCCATTTTCTTTAGGTCATCAATTACCTGGTCTTCCCATCTAAGTTTGGGACGTCCTTTGGGCCTGGGGTTGGCAGGCTTCCAATCAGTGATTTTCCTTATTGGATCGTCCTTATTCCTTTTTCGAAGATGTCCGTGTACCATCTTAGACGCTGCACTTTTATATGTTTGACTATATCTTTACCATTCATGTACTGACTTATTTCGTAGTTATATAGCCTGTACCCTTCATTCGGGATATGTTTTAGTCCTAGTATCCTCCGCATGATTTTCCTCTCTAGCACTCTGAGATTTTCTTCATCTTTATCGGTTAGACTCATATTTTGACCGGCATACGTTATTACTGGTCGTATTGCGGCCTCATAAATTTTAATTTTGGTTTTTTTACTGATGCATTTGTCCCTTAGCAGTTTCTGATACTTCCAATACCCTTTGTTCCCTGCTATTATTCTTACGTTCATCTCTTCACTTCTGTTGTTCTTCTCATTAATTACTGTTCCCAGGTATCTGAATTGACTTGCTCTTTGAAAAGTGTAACCTCCCATATTTATAGTGGCTGTGTTGTCTGTCTTCCTTGAAATTGGCATATATTTTGTATTCTCTTGGTTAACTACCAGCCCTGTCTTTGCTGCCTCTTTTATTAAGTTCTTGAATGTATTTTCTAGGGTTTCTTTGTCTCTAGTGATTAAAGCTAAATCATCGGCATATCCTATTATTTGTGTGGAGCTGTGACTAATCATTCCTTTTATGTCTATTGCTTTAATCACTCCATCTAGGGTTGTGTTAAAAAGAGTTGTAGACAAACTATCTCCTTGCCTTACACCTACATTAATGTTTATGTCTCCTGTATTTCCGTCTCTGGTTATCACCTTTGCAGTAGAATCCTTCATTGTCATTTTCACCAGTCTCATAAGTTTTTTAGAAATTCATATGTTCCTCATATCAGATATTAGCCATTCTCTGTTAACAGAGTCAAACGCTTGCTGAAAGTCGATGAATAACATATGTAGATCAATGCCATGCTCATAACCCTTTTCGATAGTCTGTGTTAGTAGGTGTATGGCGTCTACCGTAGATCTTCCTTTTCTAATTATGATATATATTATTTTCAATATATGCTTGAAATGCATCCCAGTTGGCTTTATTTATGTTATATTTGACGTGAGTGAAATTCATATGGATGGGCACAGTATTTTGTTTGTTGTAGGAACAAAGGGTAGGAAAATGATCGCTGAAGCCTGATTCTTGGATCGTTCTCCGGGAGCAATCTAGAGCTATGGCTGAGGAAATAATTGTAATATCCGGGTAGCTTTTATTGACATTAGGATTGGGAATACGGGTTGGAGATCCATCATTAAGAATGGTGAGATCATTGTGCGAAACGAAATCCCAGATTACAATTCCTTTAGGGTTATTAATGGCAGAGCCCCAAATTTGATTTTGGCTATTTAAATTAGCCATTAGGATAAAATTCTTATGTTTTATTTGTTGTAGGAGTTGTTTAAACATTCTGTGAGGGAAGGGAATGTTGAGGTCGGGAGGAATATAGCTATTAATAATGAATAGATCTTGGAGTTCAACTACCAGCAAGTGTATTTTTGGAGGAACTTTTGTTCAAAATTTTTGCAAGGAATCGAGTTGTTAATGAAAGTGGCTACACCTCCATAGCCATCCTGATGATAATTTCTAAAACAGCTAAATATTTTAATATGTGCAGATCCACCTGGAGTCAACCAAGTTTCGTTTAGTAATATAATGTTAATACTCTCATCTCTAATACTAGGAATAAGTACCTCTTTGTTAACATTAAAACTGCGAATATTCCATTAGAGTATGTTATATTTGAAGGTATTATCCTGAATACGATTGAATTTTGAGCAATAGTGTAAAAAATGAAATAATGAAAAATCAAAAAAGGGGGGGTACTTACAGGGAGAAATTTAAGTTAGATTATGATTGCTCACCTCTTGAGGAGAAGTAAGCTGAGAGGTTGCGAAATTTTGAGAGTTAGGGATAGAAAGGGAGTAATCAGACACAAAGGGAGTATCAGATGGGGTGAAGTCCATATCAATTCTTTCAATGTTAGTGGACGAGGGAGATGAAGCATTGTTTTGAATTGCAGATTTATTTGTTATCGGAGACTGACTTCATTGTATGAGGAGGAAAATAGAGCTGTATTATGTGCAACTTTATCAAATCCACTTCTTTTTTCTAAGATGGTGGGACGTCTGCGTTTATGAGTAGTGAATTTGTTACTAGGGGGACTTGGTGCCACTTTCTGAGCATAAGAGCTTGGAAAAGAGAAAGAAGTCTGTAATTGAGGAAAGGACGTTGTTGATCTATCAAATGATGGGTTTTTAACAGAACATTTGAGGGGAGGGAAAAGTTGAGAGGCTTCGAAGTAAGAATAGTCATGGAATGCCATTGCTTCATTCATGTTTTTTGCCTGTTAAATTCTTCGCAAGAACGGTCAAAAGCTAGGTGTTGTCCAGAGCAATAGAAACAGTCTAAGGAATTTGAAAATGGGTCAGAATGGGTTATTCCACATCTACTATACCTTTTGGCACTGCGGCAAGAATTGGCAGTGTCCGAAGCTTAGGGAATTTTTGCATTAAGTAACAGGAGCAATATATTTATCAACCTGGACTGGAACTGAAAAAATTTCTGGATCCCTGGGCTATAGACGTCCCTCAAAGGTCACAAGAATTGTTCTGGGTGGAACATATTCATAAGATTCGTCATCTTTGGTTATTCTGCGGTTGAGTCTTCTAGCACCAATCACTTTTTTATTTTGCGAATAAGCTTCTTGGAAAATATCATCTGAAGTAATAGAGAGTCCTACGTTTTTAACAATGCCTCTCGAGGTGAGAAGGCGTTGTGGTATGTAAACACAATATCCTTCCCTTCTGAAAGCTTGGTTCATTAGAAAAGAATTAGCATCACGAGAAGTTTTGAAGGTAATTCCTGTTTTGCTGGAACCTTTCTTTTGGATATTTTTGATGTTTTGGATGTCAAGTTTTCGTAGAATTTTTCCAACATCCATAGGATGAGTACTCGGGGGAGTACCACTACTTTTGATGGGATCTACTATAACTAAATGGGGCCCAAAATCAGTATCAGAGTACTTCAATCTTCTCCCTTTAGAAACCTTAACGCGTTGTTCCAATATTAAAATTTCCTTTATGACTTCGGAATCGTTTTAAAAGCAGGTTTTAGTGGAAGCGAGTTCATCTTCCAAGTTTTTAATGTCTTTTTCTAATAGAGGAGAAAGTTGATGCAAAGAATTTATTAAGATTTTTGAAGATGGTGATAAAGCATTATGAAATGAACCCGAGGAAGAGTTATTGGGGGCCTCATCTCCCATCTTGATGGTGGAAACTTAGAACAAATCGTTTTTCTGAACTTACCGAGAAATTATTCACTAATCACTAAAGTGATATAAGTCAATATAATGTCTCTTAACTAAAAACACCAATAAACCGTAACTAATAATAAAACTAACTAAACTTAATTAATTTGAACCCACAATTTCTCCAAAAAGATTACCATTTGTGAAGTTGTCAAAAAAATCGAAATGCTAGTAGTACAAAGAGTCTTGACAGACAAAGACGACCTCTGAAACGATCCTCGGCTACAATGGCATTCGATGAAAATACACCAATACCCGATCAACAGAAACCATTATTAAGTAATTTAGTTAACAGAAATCGATTAATTCTTCAACGTGTCGTGAGATTTAATGCTGAGAGTATTAATACCTTTACTGCTTAAGTGTAGGGACAGAAAGAAAGCGTGTTACCTACTGGCTGGTTCCCTGCGCCGAAAAGAGAAGCCCATAGTGGCAGGCTAGCACACAGAAAGAAAGCGGGTAATCGGAATCGGCTTCTGTTTTCGTATATTTATTTTACTGAGTTGAAGGTTAAAATGATTGCAAAAATGTCTTCTTCACCGGATGAAAAATTTTGCTAAACAATCCCTTTTTAAAATAAAAAGGCGGAAAAGAGGTATTCATCCTATTAATCAAAATAGAACACAATTTGGAGAATATAAAGTTGATTAAATAATGAAAAGATTATTCAGATCGTTCTTATCGCTATATGCGTTCTTATCACGTTTGACCCACACAGGAATTTGTTTAAAAACAGCAGAAATTAATGGTACCGTATCCATCACCGGCTCGCTTATAATTAAATACTAATTCCGGTAAACTGCCTGCGGCTTGCTACACGCGCCAACAAGTTTTAGCCTGTTTTGTCGCTGTGTGTTTACATTTACAATCATAAGTAAATTCAAGCGCAGATAACCGGTAAGCGGGCAACCCGCTTTCTTTCTGTTCCTACCCTTAGACGATGCTGATTTACTGACCGTCACAACCGCTATCTAGACTATACAAATAGTCACCATGACACTATGGTTGTAGTTGGTCAGAATGTAGGTCTTTTCGCCATTATTATTGCTCTTGCCCCTCCCGCTAAAAAGATTATGTTTTTAAAACCAATTCAGACAAATTTAAAGAGCAGTATTTACACATTTTCCGATTTACAATCTTCCAATATCATTAACAATATTGTTACGAAATCGCACACTAGTGTAACCCCTGAATCCGACTCTGTCTAATACTATATATAAAA
The DNA here is from genome assembly GCA_963921935.1 of Galeruca laticollis. Lineage (NCBI taxonomy): Eukaryota > Metazoa > Arthropoda > Insecta > Coleoptera > Chrysomelidae > Galeruca > Galeruca laticollis. The sequence goes on from OY998183.1 coordinate 66,523,342, forward strand.
AAGTTAAAATTTTGGCGGGAGTGCACCGTTTTCTGAGAAGGGCTATTTATTTTTGGTGATTGTTTTTATAGAGATTTCCAAGAAGATCGATTGTTTAGTGGGAGCCGCATACTAGAATTTTCAGGAACCCGAAGGTACGAGAAGGTGGTTTTAATATATAAGAAACTAACTACGATCGGCGGTAGTCTACAATTTAATATGATAATGAACAGATGTGAATATATAAATAGTGAATAAACTGTGAACAGTGTATATATTATTATTAGACGTAAGTGAATAGTGTATAAATAAATCAAGTAAGTAGGTATACCGTGCGTATAAATTTATCCCACCCGTTGTGTTGAAAACTATTTAAATAAATAAGTAAAACATTACATTGGTGTCAGGTGTGGGGTAATATAAATAAATAGTTACGTAAAAATAGCTGAGAGACTAAGTGATCTGAAAATGACACCTAAAGGCAGAATTAGAAAATCGCGAGTTCCAAACGTCCAGAAAGAAGAGTGAATTAGTAGAAATACTCAAAGTGGCACTAGAAAGTGAAGGCCAGGATTCAGTAACATTTTTATTCAAAGACAAGGCTTCCACCTTAATCTCGTCAATTTCTGGTAATAAAGACTAGAAAATGTGAACTGTGAAGAACGATATTTCTGCTAACATGGACAAGCTTTCCGCTGACATGGTCAAGAAGATTTCAATTATGAAAAACGATTTATCTGCTAATATGGACGAGAAGATTTCTGCTATGAAGAATGATATTTCTGCCGATATATTATCATTGAAAAATGACATTTCTGCTGACGTCGAAAATAAAATGTCGTCCCTAAAATTGAATATCGAGAATAAGATGACAACGATGGACGAGAAAATCGAGAATAAGATGACAACGATGAACAAGAAAATAAAATCGGATATCGAGAATAAAATAACAACGATGGAAGACAAAATCATGGAGTTAGAGAGAAAGATGATAGATTTGAGAACACAAGACATACCATCAGAAGAAAAGAAGATCGAAAAAATAAAACCTTACAAGTCAGTAATACTTCCCAAGGTAGAAGACATTTGCAGTTTTGCCCGAGTTAAGGCCCCAACGTTTGGCGGTAAGACGTCGTGGACCAATGATGTAAAACAGTTTGAAGTAACCGCTAGATTCAATAATTGGTCCGTTAAAGAGAAAGCAGTGAATTCACTATTGCGCTTCAGGGAGTTGCCTTAGATGTACTTCAGATTATACCACTTGAAGAAACGGATGACGTCAAGCAGCTGAAGAAGAGGTTAAACATGCGATATGGTCACGAAAATCTATAACAGTTGTACCAATCCCATCTGAAGAACCGAAGGCAGAAACGTGATGAAACTCTTCAAAAGTATGAAATGGATATTGCCGGACTAACCCGATTTGCTTATTAGCCCATCGCAAAACATTGGTCGATGCATTAACTGCTGCTCTTGAATATGAAACAGCCACGAAGGCTTCGGGATATAACAAAGTCAGGACCATCTAAGAAGAAGGCGACGAGAACAGACATGACCAGATCGTCAGATTGATGAAATTTGTGATGGACAAGAAGCCGAAAAAGCTCAGATGCTGGAATTGTGGCGAGCTAGTGCATGTACGAAGTTCGTGTAAGCGTCCCCAGGGCTGCAAACCAAGAATCCTAGTCACTGGAAAACTAGATCGGGTCGGTTACGAGGGGGCAGCACCGACCCAGGATCGTTCCAAAGACCCTCTCATACTGATAGTTTCTCTCAAATGTCGCAACGACAGTGTATATGTGCATGGCGAAGTTAATGGCTGGTAGATACTGTCGCAACTAGAACCATTATACGGCCAGAGATAATAAACTCCAAGAAAAAGCTTCATCACGAGACTTCGACTGCGGACTGCCACGAATGAGAGCGCCAATAATCACGCATACGGTAATCGTAGCTGACATCGAAGAAGACGTGATTCTGGGAATGGACGTAATGAATCTACATGGTTTCCAGTTGGACTTTAAGAAACAGAGTCATTAAAGTGGGTCCCGAGGAGGTATTCCTTCATCCATATGAAGGCAGCACAGTGTTGACGGCCGTAGAGGAAGATACCGTTCTACCTGCATAAAGCGAACCCATGATTACGGCTACAGGGAATTATGGGGGAAGGTTCACCGTTTATGATGGAGCCAAGGAACCACGATGAAGGGGTTGGCAAAGTAGTACTAGTTGGAGAAGGTATGATTACATCGTCGAAAAAGATCCCAGTGCGTGTGATAAACGTGAACAATTACCCAATTACCATCAAGAAGGAAACCAGGATTGGATTCTGCGTACCAGTGACGTCTATAGTTCGTCAAATAACGACAACGGACAATTCCAATGCCAGATTCGAACAAATATTATCAGTAGCTAGTCAATCCTTGAATCGAGCTGAGAAAAGGAAAATGACAGAATCCTTCCCGCAGTATCGAGATCTATTCGTACCAAAAGGAGGGAAGACTGGTAGAACATCAGCCGTCAAACACAAAATCCATACTGGGAATACCAAGCTAATTAGGCAATCAGCTCGAAGACTACCATGAGCGAAGGGAGAAGAAACTGAAAGAATAACTCGAGAGATGGGAGAAGCGAAAGTAATAGAACCATCTACTAGTCCATGGGTGTTTCCAGTAGTGCTCGTCATGAAAAGGGATGGAACTACTGGACTATCGCCAGCTAAAGAACATGACGAAGAAAAACAGCTACCCTCTGCCTCGAATCGACGATACGCTAGACACTTTGGTCGGCAGCAAACTGTTTTCCACCTTGGACCTGAAGTCTAGTTATTGGCAAGTAGAAATGTACTCAGAAGACAAAGAGAAGACTGCTGTTACCACCGGATCTGGATTATTACATTTGAACGTCATGCCATTCGGGCTCTGTAATGCGCTCGCGACATTTGAAAGACTCATGGAAAATGTCTTGAGAGAGTTATCTTGGGAGACATGCCTGGTCTATTTGGACGACATCGTAGTACTGGGGAAGACATTTGACGAACACCTGAAGAATTTGGAAGATGTATTCAAATGACTCCAAGCAGCCTAGTTTATGTTAAACCCGAAGAAATGTTAGCTATTCCAAAACCGTGTCATTTATCTGACACTAGGAGTGTCAAGATTTTCACCGACACTCAAGGCATATTGGGCTCAGTGGGACTCCTTGTCCTGGAAAAAGGCACGAAGAAAAGCATTCTTGATAACTATGATGGTCCGAGAAGAAAAAACAACTAGTTATCCCGAGAACGAGAGTAGATGAAATACTGAGGAAGTTACACTACAGTCCATCAGTAGGCCATCTGGGAATGAAGAAAAACCTTCAGCAAGTTCGTGAAAGGTGTAAGAAATGTTCGATTTGTGCTACGAGTAATGGGCCATATCGCAGAGAAAGGCACACATGAAACAATATAATGTAGGAAGCCGTTTCGAAAGGATTTTTTTAGATATAGCTGGTCTATTTCAGACGTCAGAACATGGTGGTAAATACATTCTGGCCGTACAGGTATTCCAGGAAGTTTGTGACAAGCTGGGAATTAAGAAGACGTAGACAACAGCGTTGCATCAATAGTCAGATGGAATGGTCGAGAGAATGAACAGTACCATTGGAAAATACCTGTCCAACGTAGTTTCCAGCCCCACAAAAATTGGGACCAATATCTTTCCCTATTTGCTTTGGCTTATCGTTCTGCCATAAATGAGTCCACGCGTGAAACACCTGCGAAAATCCCGTTTGGACGTGAAATGAGGCTTCCCCGTGACCTGGAATTTGGCTGTCGGCCTGGCGAAGAGCTAGCAGGAGAAGATTACGAGATCCAATTGAGAAGAAGAATGGACGATATGCACGAATTGGTTCGAATCAATCTTCAATTTGCTAGCGACAGAATGAAAAAACGGTACGATACGCAGGCCACAGAAGGCAGTTTTAAAGAAGAGAACAAAGTATGATTACACAACCCGACAAGGAGAAAAGAATTTTCTCCAAATTACCGAAATCATAATAAAGTCCGTACTTAATCAAGAAGAGGATCAACGACGTCATAAGCAAGATCCCAGATACAGAAAGTAGTACACCAAAATCACCTAGCGTCATTCGAAGTAAACCTTGACAAAGAGGAAGGAGTGAACCATATACAACAAGAGTCGGACCCAGCCTTCGAAGAATTTATGGGCACATACGGAGGTACCTGAAAAGCTAGATACGGGGTCCATACAGAATAAAGACAAGATGTGTTCACGATCCCGGAAGAGTATTCACTGGCACACAGCATCTCAGGCAGTAACAAACACGCACGGGGGTTGGCAGCCGTCTTTGGAGAGAAGTTTGGGCAATTAGGAATTCGCGGTACGTCTTCTACTTGGTAACCAAAAACGAATTTCAAGAAAGATCCCCCTACCGCGATATGTGGGAAGCGCTACGAAGCTTTCGAGATCATGTATTTGAATCCAAGGTGAAATAACTAGCAATGCCTAGGACAGAGAGCAACCAGTTAGATTGGCGTGTCATCTGGACATGGTCGAGGTGACCTTCTAAGATACCGATGCCTACATATTAAATTGCAACTATACCCCCCATTGTCAGTATGCGATGGAAACGGTGCCCTGTTATTTCTATACGATCGGAAAGTGTAAAAATGGGTCCATTTGCCGATTTAAAGATCCAGTGTCAGCTACACAGAAGTGCCAGAAGGAGCTACCTTTTAAAGAACGCACGAAATCGCATACTGGTGTAGTCCCTGAATCCGAGTCCGTCTAAAACTATATAAAAAAAATAAAAAAAATTGGCGGGAGTGCATCTATTTCAGGGAAGAACTGTTTATTTTTTTTTATTGTTTTTATAAAGATTTCCAAGAAGATCAATTGTTTCTTAGAAGCCGCATACTAGAATTTTCAGGAGCCCGAAGGTTCAAGAAGGTGGTTTTAATATATAAGAAACTAACTACGAGCGGCGAGTTAGTCTACAACTTAATAAATATGATAATAAACAGACGTGAATATATATATATATATATATATATATATATATATATATAGTGAATAAACTGTGAAAAGTGTATTTAACATAAATTAGAATTAAGTGTGTACATAAATTAGGCATGAGTGAATATTGTATAAATAAATCAAGTAAGTAGATCTACCGTGTGCTAAAAACTACTTAAATAAATAAGAAAAACATTACAATATTAAAGAATCTGTTCTTTCGCACATGCGTTTAGTGATTATGATATCACTTCTTTTTTGGCAAAAGTGACATCTCAAATAATAGGGTTATTAAACAAGAGAAAGGGTTTGGAAGAGGTTGATAAAATTTTCAACAATTTTCAATCTACGAGATATGAAATTGAAAACACTGGTGACAAAAGTATTTTAGCCCTACATAAAGCTAAACCATCGGAAACATCTTTGAATAGCTACCGATTCTCATCTTTTAATAGGTTAGTTGGCAACTTCAATCATGCTGTAATTTCAGCTAGATTGCCACCAACCTCTGCAGCATTGTAACAAAATTCTTACCGGGTATTTCACCAAATTCAGTCTTGGCAAGGAAATAATATGGAGCCAACATAGTGGGGTTGGAAAAAACTAGGCAACATTTTATCACCAGTTTTTACTACTGAGGAGCCGCCACCAATTTCAATTCTGAAGCTGTGCAGCCGGGCAGCTGTAAAATAGGTTGCGGTAATCGATGTTGCTGTTGACGAATTGATTACGTTGCTCAAATATGTTCTCCATCTGCCATAGCCAGGGTAGCATAAATGCACTACAGGAAGAAATAATAAATGAAGAGTATCAAATAAATAAGTCAAAATTTAGATGTTAGTGGACTGGGACTACTGAGGACACATCTTAAAAAAGACGCCAAGAGCTCTACGTCATGAATGGTGTGGAAAAGGGCTTCAATTAGACAATAACTGAGCCGCTGTTGTAGCAAAACTTCATAGGTAATATTTCTAGATTATGAAATTATGTAAAAGTACTACAATTAAAATCATATTTTTTTAAAGCCTTTTAAAAGCTAGCCCTAACTTTGAACGATTTTTGCGATAAAAACATAAGGAATGGGTAAAATGTTTATAGAAAAGTTTTTATGTAAAATTTTATTTCCAACAATAATGATAATTTTTCACGTTTAAACAACTGGTCACGAGCAAATTGAGAAAACCGGAAAAAAGTACGATTTGGGGAGGTTTTTAAGAAAATAAGAGATGTTGCGGACAATATTCGAAAGAGAACTTTCCGAGGTTTTTTTCCTACTTCTATATGTGAACAGATCTACGTAAAATAAAAACTTTATAATTTTTTTCTAATAAAAAGTACTATTTACGTGTACTATTAAGGGGTCAAGGGTCGCTGAGATAACCTCATCGTAAATTACTTCACACGCAATATAATCATTCACCCCTGTGAAAAATACAAGATTCCAATAATCACATATAGATGAAATAAATAAAAATAATCTACCACAAACATAAATTAGATACAGAAAATTACAAAATATGGCGATGTTTTTATGTGTCATGATGTTCTCAATGTATTTATGAATTTTACTCCATAGATTATGTCGTTTTTCACTTTTTCACAATATAGTATGAACTAGAGTTAACACGAACACTTAATATTTAGTCAACTTTCAATGTAATCCTTGCTTTCGAAATTTTTATTTCAATTTTGTTTCTATTTTTAAATAATTCCTACTAATACTTTAATTCCCACAATGCCCAAATTTCTCTGATCATTTCTTTCTGGGTCTCACTTTTCTTCTTTTTCCTCCTTCTCTTTCCATAAGAGTTCGTCTAACCCATCTGTCCAGACTTTAAATTTGAAACAAGAAGACATTCTACATCCTCTCCAGCTATGTAGGCTCTTTGTGTTGTCTAGACTTCTAAACACGAGTCTTAAGCCGGGTACTCACTGCAACTTCAACGGTTGCAGCAACAAATTTTACTGGGTATACGTTGACGATTTTCACGTTTATACCGCCGCTGAATCCGCAGTATATTCGCCACAAGGTCCGTTTTCTGTGATATTCGCACAGTCCGTGAATAGCATGTCGGTTGCGAGTGAAATGATTGCTAGTGCCGAACTACTTTTATTAATAAACAATTTAATTGAAGACGAAAAGCGTCCACGGCGATGATGTCGTCATAAAATGTATGAAGAAAGAAATGGAAGTTCATTGCTTGGTGCTTTTAAAATTTCGATTAGTGGCCATTATAAAATGTTTTATTTTATTTTAAATAAATTGCCTTTTCCTCCTTTTTTCACTTTAGCTTTCTCCCTTCTCGATAACGACAACACATTTAGCATTTTCCGCTTGCATTCTTTCACAGGTATGGCCGTACCTAGTTAGTTTAAAAATGTCTTTATTTACAATCATTTATGTTATCCCTATTTACATGTGCATCTAAAATATATGTTACAACAATATAGGCTGTTGGCCAGGCAAATTTTAGATCCACTTCCATATTATAACTTAGCTCCTTGCTGAAGTATAATCCAATTGTTTTCACTGATGAAGTAACTTTGGCCCTAGTATAAAAATATATCTCCCAAGCTTTTTTGACTAGTATGTCCCTGAAAAGCAGCTGAAAAACTGGGTTTCAAAATCGAACAGAGAGTTAGTTTATTCGAGACAGCAACATGACAGATGTTGATTATATTCGGGTATTTATTGTTGTTTGTTGACGATATGTGATGTGAATAACGGAGTTAACTCTGAATTCGATGGTGTTGGTTGTTAGAAGAAAAACAACTTATTATGTGAATAGTGAACCATGCAGAAGCCTACACCCACGTGTGTCTTCTGCGCGACTTGCGGCTTTGAGATTATCTCGAAGACTTTTAGGTAGACAATGATTATAAACCCTCTCGGAGACTATCACCTTGTCGATTGTGAAAGGGCTCAGTAGTCTCAAAGTCCAGGAAGCGATGCCGGTGGTAGCGTAGCTACTGGTAGGGCCACCCTTGCCGGTAAGGTTCCAAAACGATGAAGCTAATATAGTTCACAACAGGATAGCGTCTGACCCAGATTGGGCGCCTACAAAACACAACTCACCAAGACTCCCGGCTCGCGTGGTGTTTAAATGGCCAAATCCTCTCATATGGAAACAAAACTTTGGAAAATGCCCCTAGTCCCCAGCAGTTTGAGTAACCCCAACTAAGGCAGCGGTTGGAATAGGGCTCGAACAGGGGGTGCTAAGAATCCCTGGGTTAGATCAGGCTGTCATCTTAATATAACGACTTACAACGCAAGGTCTTTAAGAACTGATGAACGCTTAGCTGAGTTCGAATATGAATTAGACAAAATCAAGTGGGATATCGTGGGTATAGCCGAGACAAGACGAAAGGGAGAACAGTGTATCAAATTAAACTACGGACATGTGTTGTTCTGTAAAGGAGATGACAATACTGGTATAGGAGGGGTTGGAATTTTAGTTAATAGAAGATTAACCCCAAACATAAAGATACTGAAAGCTCTGTCAGATCGAGTTAGCTATGTCACACTCAACATAAATAAAACAACAACCATGAAATATATTCAAGCTCATGCCCCAACCTGCTCACATGAAGACGACGAAGTGGAACTGGTATACGAGGATATACCAAGAGCACTCAATTAAAGCAAAACAACACATGTTATTATAGGAGGTGACTTCAACGCCAAAATTGGAGAAACTACAGATCCCTCACAAAGATATATAGGCGTTTTGGTTTGAGAGCCACAAACGATAGAGGTACACTGTCGGCCAATTTCCTAGAAAGGGAAAAGCTCTACCTGATGAACACCTTCTTTCAAAAAGACGAAAAACGAAAATGGACTTGGAGGAGTCCAGATGGAAAAACCAAGAACGAGATTGATTTTATCATCTCAAAACATAAACATATAATCCAGGACGTACACGTGATAAATCAATTTACTACTGGAAGCGACCATAGAATGATCAGATGCAAGGTGTTCATAAATGTCAAAATTGAAACAGCTAGTGAAAATGAAACAAAGAACACCTAAAATAAATATAGAATCACTGAAGGATATACAAGACAACTTAACGAAAAATTCTCTAAAAATCCAGAACAACCAAATGAAACTATAAACGAAGCTAACAGAAGAATAACAAAAGCAATAGAAGAAGCTGCAGAACTTATAGCCAAACCTTCGAAAAAACCTGATAATAAATTGACCGACAAAACTAAAAAACTATTAGAAAAAAGAAGAGAACTCATAAGAAGTGGAAAGAGAAACACAATAGAATATGTAGAAACCGATAAAACAGCAAGAAAAATGGCAAAGCAAGACATACTGAGCCACAAAATAAAACAGGTACAATCCTTGCTAGAAAACAATAAGGATCTGAAGATATTTAGAAGACAAAACACGCAGAAAAAGGAAATAACGAGAATAAAAGATAAAGCGAATAATATAATAGAAAATAGAGCACAAATACTAAGAGAAGTTGAATTGTTTTACACAGACTTATATGAATCAAAAATACTAAACGAAGCAGTGAAGGAAGAGAATGAGAACACAAACAATAAAATTATTAATGTTAATTCAGAGGAAATGCCAGAAATAGACATCGACAAACTGGGAAAGACTCTATTGCAAATGAAAAATGGACGGGCGGCAGGAGAAGATAGCATACTACCGGAAATGCTGAAGGAAAGCGATGGAAAAACTAAAGAAGAACTAGTAAAATTATTTAAAACCTGCTTGACGCAAGAATGCATTCCTCATGACTGGGGGAATGCAGTGGTTGTTCTTATCTATAAGAAAGGAGATCCGTCAGACCTCGAAAACTAAAGACCAATCAGTCTGCTGTCTCAGGTGTACAAATTGTTTATCAGAATAATTACAAACGGGTTATAACGAAAACTTGAAATATACCAACCAAGAGAACAGGCTGGATTTAGAAGTCACTACAGCATTACCGAACACCTCCATACAGTAAAACAGCTTATAGAGAAGACATCAGAATATAATATACCTATATGGATGGCCTTCGTAGACTTCAGAAAGGCCTTCGACACTAAAGAAACCGGGGCAATAATAAAATCTATGAGAAATACCAGAGTGGATCAAAGACACATCAACCTAATAGAAAACATATACAAAACATCCTCAATGACTATCAAGATTCACGCACAGACAAATAAAATAGAATCCAAAAGAGGCGTCAGACAGGGAGATGTAATTTCGCCAAAATTGTTTACTCTGGTTTTGGAGGATATTTTCAAGAATGTCAATTGGGGGGAAAAGGGAATAAACATCCATGATGAATACCTAAGCAATTTGAGGTTTGCCGATGATGTCGTCCTGTTTGGAAGAGATAAACAAAAACTAACTAAGGTGTGGAAGAACTGCATGTAGAAGCTGCCAAAATTGGACTACATATGAATACTGCAAAAACACAATTCATGACAAACGTTCCTGATGCAGACCAAACCATTACGTTCCATGGACAAACCATAAACAAATCACAATCATACATATATCTTGGACAATCAGTGACACTAAGTAAACAAAACCAAGAAATTGAGATCGATAGGAGAGTCAGATTGGAATGGGCTGCCAATGGTAAATTAAAATACGCTTTCAACATGAAAATCCCCATGGCATTAAAAACAAAAAATTACAACGAATGGATTCTCCCAGTCACTACATACGGATCCGAGACCTGGGTCTTGACTAAAGGATTATTAACAAACTAAGTATACATCAGAGGGCCATAGAGAGAAGAATACTGGGAATATCGCTGAGATACCACAAAAAAAACCAGTGGATACGAGAAAGGACAAAAGTAACCGACATCATACAGAGAATCAGTTCCTTAAAGTGGCAATGGGTGGGACATGTTGCAAGACACAGAGAGAATTGGAGTGGACACATCAATAGATAGAGACCTTGGGGAGAACGAAGAAGTATTGGCAGACCACAACAGAGATGGTACGATGATCTTAAAAAATTGGCTGATCTGAACTGGTACCAGAGAGCAGAAAATAGAAGTGTATGGTCAAACATGAGAGAGACCTATATCCAATGGATAGAAGATGATTTAAAAAAGAAAAGAAAAATGATTATAAAAGTTAATGGATATATTTGTGATAAAGTCCTTGATAGTAGGTATGTCGATTTGATCATGTAACCATGAGGTTTTTGGAAGTTTAGGGTAAGTTGTTGAGTATTTATTTGCCATGCGGAGACACTTGTTGCGATATGTGAGCATTGGCGTTGGTATTGCCATGTACTTTGTAACCTAGGTACTTTAACGTGCTGCTAGGGGTGATCAATTGCCCATCAATACATAGCTGCGATTGCAATGAGCTGTTATTCCTTGTTCATCTTCTGAGTAACAAATACTCTGTCTTGGAGGCGTTGATGGTGAGTTTGTTATCTCTCAGGTATGGTAAAACGTGTGTGTTTAAGTGGGATTGGATATTGTGTAGTGCTGTGTTTGTCAAAAATGCAGCCGAAACAAAACACGTGTCATGCGCATACAGGGCTGTTAGGATTTTTAGAGCGGAAGGTAGGTCGTGGGTGAATAGGGAATACAGCAAAGGTGATAATACTCATCCTTAGGGTACTTTGGCTTGTAAGGGTAGGGTCCAGCAGAACCTGCATTGATGCTTGTATATAATTTACGGTTTGTTAAATACGTATGAATTATTTTAATCAGGTAATTTGGTAATTTTATGTTTATTAATTTGTACACTAAACCCTCGTGCCATACGGAATCAAAGGCTTTTTGTATATCAATCGTAACCATCACGGATTTTGTTTTTATCCATGAATCCTTCTCTGATATGATTCAGCACTCAAATAATTTGCGCTACCGTGCTTTGTCCGCCTCTGAAACCGTATTGTTCGGAGGGTATTATTTTGTGTTTGTCAGTAAAACGTATTATTTTCAGAATAATTTTGTCTATGACTATTGCTATATTATTCAGTAAGGAAATGGGTCTGTAACTATCCACATAACAAGCTGTTTGTTGGCTTTGATAATTGGGATGATGTTGGCAATCTTGAGCATATCAGAGTTGTTGCCAGTTTTAATGATATAATTTACTATGCACGTTATTTGTACAATAGTTTTTTTTTGAAGGTTTCTTAAGTATTATGTTTGGGATACCATCTTTCCCCAGGGCAGTTTTATTTTTTAAAGATTGTATTGTAGTATAGACTTCGAAATAAGTAGCTAAGTTTTTGGTCTCTAAAGTGTGTATTTTGTGTAAGTGGTTTTGGACTGTTTGTGTTATGTTGAGATGGTGTTGTGTGTTTTTGGTGTTGTTGTTGAAGTTGTTTTGAAAATACTTTCCGAGGGCTTCTGCAATTTTGGATTTATCAGTGTATGTTTGTCCATTTGCGACAATTTTTGTGATTTCGCTATGCTTATTTTTTAATTGTCTTGATATTTTCCATAGCGAGTTATTTTCTGGAGTAAGTTTTTCTAGGAATACCTTCCACGTGTAATTTCTATATTCGCGTACAAGTGTATTTAAGTTTTGATACTGTTTTAAAAGTTGTCTGTCTTTATCGATTCTAGAGACTTGCCATCTTCTGCGTATTTTATTTTTATTATTTTAACTATGTGTTCGGGTAGGGTGTTGTGGATACGAGGTTTTGGTTTAAGGGTGTTTGTATTGTTTCTGGAGTCGACAATTATGTTTTGCAAGTTCATGATTGTGTTAGTTGAATGATTTTGGTTTTCTATTGTGTCTGTGAATAATAAGTGTCCATTTATGTATTTTCCGTATAGTGTCCAGTTTGTGGTGGTGTAATCGTATACTTTTTTTGAGAGTGTATGTAAGTTGTGTGTTATCTTTAATTCTAGGAGACAGGATTATGGTCAGAGTTGAGTTTGGGGATTGTTTTCAATTTTGTAAATGTGTTTGGGAGTTGTTGGAATATTGGAAGTGGGTAGGGTCGTCTGTAGTATATATATTACAGTCGAGATTGTCGCAGAATCTCTGGAGAGTATTCCCGTACGGATTGGAATATGTGGCATAAGAGTCCCATAGTGGATGTTTACAGTTGAAATCTCCCACTATGAAAACCCTGTTATGTGTTTTGGTTATGTTGAAAAAGTCTAATTCAGTTAGTTTCGTTTTTGGTGAGCTATATGCCCCCAAAATTTTAATTTTGTTATCTTATAGAAGTGCAATATGCTCAATTGAAGAATTGTTTGGTTGCAGGAGTTAAAAATTGATGCCTTTTTTAGGCTTATTTCAGAATGAACTAGGTAGAGAGTAAATTTATATATATATATATATATATATATATACAGGGTTGGGATAAAGTATGGAACCAAGTAAATATCTTTTAAACGAAAAGAACGATATTCATGAAAATTTGCAGGTAAGTGCAATGGAAAAAAATGCATCTGATGTACATTTTTTTGTTAATAATATACTTCCGGTTTAACCGGAAATGCCATCAACTTCTTTAATTTAAATGGGACACCCTATATATTTTTACAGATTTTGAAAGAGCTTGTTATTTTGAATTCATACATACTGAGTTTAGTGTAAAAAAAATTGTAAAAACGAGGAATAGCTCACTGTTAGTTGTAAAATAGGTGTACATTTAATTATTTTAGAATAATGAGAAACAAAATAACTTCAAATGTTCAAAAAGCTCGCCGTTAACTTGCTGGCAATATGCCATCCTATTAACAAATTCTTGAATCACTCTTTCCAAGACTTCTCCACGTATTAGTTCACATTCATCAATAATTCTTTGTCTCAATTCCTGTAAGTTTGTTGGTCGTCTAATGTAAACACGTGATTTTAGATAACCCCAAAGAAAAATATCTAACGGGCTTAGATCCGGAGAACGAGCAGGCCACTCTATGAATCCTCTACGTCCAATCCATCGATTTGGAAAATTCGCATCCAGAAAATCCCTAACCCGTCTATCATAGTGGTGAGGTGCTCCATCTTGTTGAAACCAAACATTTTGTGGTAATTGCCCATTCTGTTGAAGTGCAGGAGTAATTTCGTTATTCAGTAGATCCAAATACTTGCCACCATTCAAGTTTCCGTCGATAAAAAATGGGCCTATAAGCCTATTTTCGACAATTCCCATCCAAACATTTAACTTCTGTTAACTGTTCCATTTAAACAAAAAGTTGCCTCATCGGTAAAAACTATGTTAGAAGCAAAATTTTCGTCGACATTACAGATGTCCATTAGCCTTTCGCAAAATTCCAGCCGTCGGTCAAAATCATCGTCTTACAATTCTTGAACCAACTGTACAGGGTGTCCCAAATTGGTGTGTTTTGCAGGGTATCTCGTAAACTAAAAGAGATAGAAGAAAAGCAGTTAAGATGTTATGACTTCTTTTTTTGTTGAAGTAACGATAGCCTAATTAAATCTTTAGTAACTCCCTGCAGTTGGAAGATACAGGGCGATTACTGAAAACTATCGAAAACTACAAAGTACTATAACTTCTTAATTAAGAAAAATATAAAAAAACGTTATGAAAACTTCCGATAGATATAATATTAAAGAGTTCAGTGGCGCACATTAAATGTTCAAAATGTCTTCCGTTTTCATTGATTAAAAAGTTTTTCGTTTAAATAATCTTTAATCAATTCAGCATTAACAAAAATAAAATCAGTGAACAGTGAAACAAAGTAGGTAAATATAGCTGATTATTGATTTTAAGTACCTATATTATTATTTTGAAATTATTGAATCCGTTTTTTGGTAAATAACATCACGAAATAAGATGTCTGTATTTTTGTACCGATTTTACTTTTATTTCTAATTATGTTTAACCCGATATGTTGTTATATTTTAGTTTGTTCACCTCAATTGACATGATCGTTATATCTTATAAGAATGTTCATTTCATCAAGTAAGCTTTGGTCCTCTTACCATTGAAAATAAAACAAAACCTGTGTTACCTGTCAGAATTAATTTTACGACGTGCAGTCTTGTCAACAACATGAATTTTGAAAATTATGAAAAATATGATATGCATGTGGCATATATTGAATGTCAAAAGAATGTTATTGATGCGTCTGAATTATATTTTCAACGATATCCAGAAAGAAGGAAACCTGACAAGAGAATTTTTAAAAAACTCGATTCCAATTTAATCAAGTATCGATGTTTTGTAAAACCACGGCGTAAGTACCGACGACAACGACGACGACATACACACAGGATTTTTTTTCTGAAAACCGTTTTTTTCGTGTTGTTGTTGATGGAAAACGTAAAAATAACTCAAAAAAAAATTTCAAAATTTCAACTTTTTTTGGGGTAAACCAATACTTTTCTCGCATATAGAAAGGTTGGGCGGAAAAGTAAAAAATGTACATCAGATGCATTTTGTTCCATTGCACTTACCTGCAAATTTTCATAAATATCGTTCTTTTCGTTTAAAAGATATTTACTTGGTTCCATACTTTAGCCCAACCCTGTATATATATATATATATATATATATATATATAATAAGCAACGAAGAGATTAGTGGGTATTGCACGCAAATAGAAGAAGGGGCTACTGAAAAGAGTGGTAACCGCGGTCATGCATATTTCTGCGGTTACCACTCTTTTCAGTTGCCCCTACTCCTATTTGCGTGCAATACCCACTAATCTCTTCATTGCTTATTGTTCATGTCACGCACTATTCGTACACCTTGTTATATATATATATATATATATATATATATATATATATATATATATATATAACAACAAAGAGATTCATGGGTAATTCACGCAAAATAAAGGGCTAGAGTGGTAACCGTGGACATGCATGTTTCTGGCTCATTTTGCCTCTTCAGCACGGCATAACCAAATAAGGATGTGAAATTTGGGAGCAAAGATGTTAATCGAAACATGGGAAAACACAAAATAACGGATTTCAGCAGGGGAACCAAACGCTCATTTGTGTCTTCAATTGGAAGATCAGGAGTTTTCAGGACAACAACCAACATCGACACGGAGGCGCATGAATCTCTTTGTTGTTGTTATTAACATATCACGCGATATTCCTACATCTTCTTTGTTATTTACTATGGGTCGGAAGGTTCATGGCGGGGGGCTATATGCGCCTTCTGTCGATGTTGGTTGTTGTCCTGAAAACTCGGGATCTTCCAATTGAAGACACAAATGAGCGTTCGGTTCCCTTGCTGAAATCCGTTATTTTGTGTTTTCCCATGTTTCGATTAACATCTTTGCTCCCAAATTTCACATCCTTATTTGGTTATGCCGTGCTGAAGAGGCAATATGAGCCAGAAACATGCATGTCCACGGTTACCACTCTATTTTAGTAGCCCTTTATTTTGCGTGAATTACTCACGAATCTCTTTGTTGTTGTTAACATATCACGCGATATTCCTACATCTTCTTAGTAGGAAATATGTGAACAAATATTTGAGAAACAAAGTTAAAGAAAGTAAGATTATGCCATAAAATTGTTAAATTTTTTTTGAATGAAATAAAATCAATCATTTATAATAAGAAAATTGAAATTTAAATAAATATCCAGGGTATGGATATCATTTAAATTTAAATTTGAGGGGAATTGAACCAGATATCATAGATAATAAGAGAATTAGTATTATGAAAATATGTTGCTAGTATTAAAATATATGAAAATAATATAATTTAAGAAAACAGGTAAAAAAGAAACACTTTTATTAATTTAAATAACATATCAAATAAAGATATATTAAATAATAGCCTATAACAATATAATAAATAAGGAATTACCTCAATAATAATAGAAAATATAGAGATTGCCTAACCAATGTAATGATGTAAATAAAGTTGCCTAAGACGAAGAATAATTTCCATACCATAACCAGCTGTTCACCTAAAAAGAAATAATTATATAGTCAAGTCAAGAGAATTTTAGATATAAGTAGTTACATTAGAATACAAATATTATTATAGATAATTCATTATAATCATTAATTTAAGAATAAAAACAAATACAAATATTGAATAGAATATAATTCAATAGATTTTCATAGATAAACAAATAATGACATATAGATAAATGATATATGGTAAATAAAATGAACGTTGAATCAATAAATAGTAATTTGTTAAAGTTTATTATAAATAATATAATGCAAAGAGTTTAGACAAATAACATAAGAGAATTTATATTTATAATTAATATGAGTGTAACAATGATATACTATCAATAACAATATTGGATGTTGTACCATTTAAATGTATCTATGTATAACCAATTTTAATTTATTTGTATGATGAAAAAATTCATAGGAACTCTATAAATGAACTAATAATGTAAAAGAGTGTATGTATGAAATTTTTTAATAAGTGAAAGAAGTTTCAATTAATCTGATTGCAAAAGACAATATTTTATTGGTTATAAAATATGACAGAACAAATTGTGAATCAACAAATAAACTTTGAAATAGTGACCTGAAAAAGAACAAAAGACTGTTTGTTGAAAAAAGTAGAAAATCGAGGGGACGCTTAAAGAGAGGGAAGCTGGTGTCAAGAAGCGAGGAGTGTGTGTGATGGTGTTCCTGAAATTTCACAAAATTCCCGGTTTAAGACATTTAAACCTATGAAGTACTATTAAATACAATCTTAGTAATACTCACAGTCAATTGTATCAAGTTTTTCGGCAAGAATCTACGAAATTTTCATTAATTTTGGTTTTTTGGAGCTTCAGCGGAGTGTTCCTGGGATCCAGAGACTTTCATCCCAATTCAAGAGCAACAGGTCAGTGTTTTTAAATCATTATTGGCCAATAATCAGAGTAAAAAACTCAAATAAGTACTTAATTTCATAAATTGATAAACATTTGCACATATGATTGATCTGAAAAAGAAAGAAACAGACTTTATATAGTGAATTAATTGCATAAATCGTTAAAATTAATAAAAGGCCGAATTTTAAATAAATTAAAATATGTACTTACGCCATCTTGTAATCGCATAAATCTGGTGATTGAAAATTTATCAATGTTATAACTATGTCCATCTGTATATAATACCTATATTTCTATCTATGTATATAACTATTTTCTTCCCACAGCAATTTGTATCATATATATGTATGATTTATATATAAATTCTTTTATGTGTTTGAACCATTTACTTGTCTGCATCGTCAAACAAACTATGTTTGTATAAATATAGATGCTTCTTTAGTGTAAGAATTGTTCGTTTTATGCTAAAGCGCATGACTAGTTTTTCACGCATGCGCATTGATGGAATGATTAAAATAAATAAGTAGATACAATACAACCAGTGGCGTCTCATATTATTTTTATCAAATATATAAAATATTAAATTTAAAATTAAATTGATTTCAAAATAATGTTTTTTTTATTTAAACAATTACAACAATATAAAAGCCAGGACTCAAAGAGAAAAAGGGTTTCATGCTCCCGAATAATCAAATTAAAATAAATTACTAAACAAAATAACAATAACCAACTGAGCTAGCCAAACTAAACAAAAATTCTAAATAATATACATCTACATTTAAATTTCATAATCAAAAGTAAGTAAGTATTTATCATATATAGAATATATATATATATATATATATATATATATATATATATATATATATATATATATATATATATAATGGATATTTTTGTGGGGATGTGGCAATAAGACTCCAGAGTAAATTCTTCAAGATATTTATTCCCGAGCTTTCGAATGATTTTCATTCATTATCAAGGGCTATAAATAATTGGTCAATGTTATCATTAATAATAATTAAATGAAATAATGAATACTTACATAAAATCTATAGCGAATTTTGGAATAGTTGTACATTTTTATAATAAACTCTTTTAATCATAATTCAATGAAAAACTCAAAAAACAATATGACAATAAACAAAATATTTGATCTTGAACTACTACAATTTTTATTTTTTTATCATAAAATTAAAGATTGTTATGAATCTTCTGTTCTTTTTTCATAATCTAAAAGATATGCATAGATAACACTAAGGTTATTTAAATCTGTTTTTTTATTTATTACATAATTTTGTTCTGCAATATATGTTGTTTCCAAAAAAAGGCGTTTTCTATAATTACTTTCTATTGCTAAGACTTTGGCAGATTGATAATCCATAGAATGGCCTTCATAAAACACGTGTTCCGCTAAAGCACATCTATCAGGATATAATCTACTGTCACTTTTATGAGAGGCGATTCGATTGGTTAGCGATCTTTTACTGTGACCAATGTATTTCTTATTACAGATATTGCAAGGAATCTCATAAACTATATTAGTTAATTTAGTAGTAGGAGTCTTGTCTTTGATCTTACTGAAAATTGATTTTATTGTAACACATTTAACAATTTTCAGTAAGATCAAAGACAAGACTCCTACTACTAAATTAACTAATATAGTTTATGAGATTCCTTGCAATATCTGTAATAAGAAATACATTGGTCACAGTAAAAGATCGCTAACCAATCGAATCGCCTCTCATAAAAGTGACAGTAGATTATATCCTGATAGATGTGCTTTAGCGGAACACGTGTTTTATGAAGGCCATTCTATGGATTATCAATCTGCCAAAGTCTTAGCAATAGAAAGTAATTATAGAAAACGCCTTTTTTTGGAAACAACATATATTGCAGAACAAAATTATGTAATAAATAAAAAACCAGATTTAAATAACCTTAGTGTTATCTATGCATATCTTTTAGATTATGAAAAAAGAACAGAAGATTCATAACAATCTTTAATTTTATGATAAAAAAATAAAAATTGTAGTAGTTCAAGATCAAATATTTTGTTTATTGTCATATTGTTTTTTGAGTTTTTCATTGAATTATGTTTAAAAGAGTTTATTATAAAAATGTACAACTATTCCAAAATTCGCTATAGATTTTATGTAAGTATTCATTATTTCATTAAATTATTATTAATGATAACATTGACCAATTATTTATAGCCCTTGATAATGAATGAAAATCATTCGAAAGCCCGGGAATAAATATCTTGAAGAATTTACTCTGGAGTCTTATTGCCACATCCCCACAAAAATATCCATTACAAATAAGTTGGCAAATATCTTTTTACAAATTAAATATATATATATATATATATATATATATATATATATATATATATATATATATATAAAGCTGAAAAGCGAAAAACGCCGTCATCTTTGCTGATCAATTAGAACACAAATTGAAAAATATCTTATTGGGGATAGCAGCAAATGAGGAAAAGTATACTCCATTCAATTCTCCAAGCTTTCGTAAATCTTTATTTACATCATCAGGGAACTACAATAAAGGAAGGAAAAACGTAAATTATAAAAAGTTTCCCCACAAACATTTCTACAACTTACATTAATCGAGATTGCATCCTGAAAATCGGAAATGTGTAAAACAGCAAATCATTAAAGAAATAAGTCCAGTTGGCAATACATTTGCCCACTACTGGTTAAATTTTAAAACATTAATCGAGATTGCATCCTGAAAATCGGAAATGTGTAAAACAGCAAATCATTAAAGAAATAAGTCCAGTTGGCAATACATTTGCCCACTACTGGTTAAATTTTAAAACATTATTAGAAATAGAAGTTAAAACATTAAAATAACGTGAATCCACACACCCACGTGGACCTGTGAGAATACTGACGGAAACTGATAATGTTAGGTTAAGTACAAAATTCATCATTATTTAATGGATGAAAATAATCGATCTTTGCAATGACGCGAGCCACCGAAACAATCGAATTAAAACTTTCAAAAGAATACCAGAGTGGTACCAAAATTATGAAAATGCTATGAAATATCACAAAAATAAAATTATCATTAATAAGAATTAAAATGTTATTATTAATATTATTTATTATTATTATTAATATTATTATGAATCTCCTTTTGTAAGGAACAACCACCAATTATGTTGACACAAGTAGGAAACTAGTGATAATTATTATTATTATAATTATTATTATTATTATTATTAGAAATATTTGTGGATCAGCTACAGAGTGTTATTAATAAGTTATACACAAAGTACAAATCTATTATTATCATGGGGGATTTTAATCTAGACTTGAAATATGATATTGAGTACTCAAAGATTTTGATAAATATTCTTTGTGCGTATGGTCTAAGGCACTTGGTTCATATGCCGACTAGAATAACTAACACAACTAGCTCATGTATTGATAATATAGTCACAAACTTAGATGATGATAAACTCCATACAGGGGTATATGAACCATTAGTGTCGGATCATAGTGGTAATTATTTGTTTTTTAGAATTGATCTTTGTAATAACACATCCATTAGTAAGTGTATGAGAAGAATTGTAAATAATAATAATTTAATTAGTTTTGTAAACCAAATTCAGGAAGTTCAATGGCCTGATTCTGGACGACTAAATTCGGATCAGTATGCAAATCTCATTACCGATATACTGTCTACATGTGCTGATACATGTTTTCCTTTAAAATCAATTGCTCATAGAAAGACAGCTTTAAACTGGTTTACAAACGAACTTAAGGCAAAGCGTAATGAAGTCTACCATTGAGAGATAAATTTAGGTCTGATAAATCACTCTTAGATTGGTATAAATACTGTCAATTGCGGAAAGACTACCGTAAATCGCTTAAAATTGCGAAAAAGAATGCATATGAAAAAATCATTAATGAATCAGATAACAAGAGTAAATCTATCTGGAGTATTGTAAATCAGGAAAGAAACACTAAACATTAGAACAGAGTGTCGCACACATTAGAATCTAGTGAATTCAACAAATTTTTCGCAGGCATATCGGAAACTATTCTGAAAAGTATTGACTGTCCCCAAACTGATCCATTACATTTTTTGAATGCCCTACCTAGACCATCATCATCCTTTTTCATGTCGTCAATTTTGGAGACTGATGTTCACGAGGCTGTATTATCTCTAAAATGTAAGCCAAGTCTGGATTTTTATAATTTAAACGCAAAGATGATTAAAATTACTTTGACTTCGCTAGTTGGACCATTGACAACCTTATACAACAAATTTATAAATGAGGGGAACTGGCCCCACGTACTGATAATATCAAAAATTATTCAGGTATTCAAAAGTGGTGACATCGATCTCGTTAACAACTATAGGCCTATAGCTATTATACCTGTAATCTCCAAAATATTTGAAATACTGATAAAAAATAAAGTGAGCTCCTATTTAGAACATAAGAACTTAATATCTGAATGTCAATTTGGGTTTCAGAAACATAAGTCAACTATTCTGGCAATCTTGAATGTGATTGAGAGCATAGTTGAGGGTCTGGATGAGGGTAAAAACACGTACGCCATTATGTGTGACCTAACTAAGGCCTTAGACTGTGTGAGCTCGGACATTTTATTGCGAAAGATGGAACATTACGGATTCCGTGGTAGAGAGTTGGAATTGTTTAAATCTTATTTGGAAAATCGTCAGCAATACGTAAGCTACAATGGCTGTGAATCTAGTCGGATGTCGGTAAACGATGGAGTCCCGCAGGGTTCAGTGTTAGGACCATTATTATTTTTACTATACATAAACGATCTACCGGCGTCTCTTGAATGTCGATCGGTTTTATTTGCAGACGATGCTACATTCTTAACGAAAGGAGAGGAAAATGTCAGCATCGAGAATCTAAAGTTAGCTAAATCTTGGTTTGATTCAAACAATTTAAAATTAAACGACGGGAAAACTAAAAAAATAACATTCAGCTCTGTAAAACGAGGTACCAAAGGGGAATCTGTGAAATTGTTGGGTATCACATTAGATCCTGGTATCAATTGGGGGGACCACATAGACTCACTATGCTCAAAGATTTCATCACAGATTTTTGCAATGAGACAATTACGCTCATCTATTGGTAGTAATCTTGTTATGCGTACGATTTACTTTGCGTTGATCCACAGTCATCTGGCTTATGGTATGGGGTATGGTATGGGGTATGGGGTAACTCTAGCAGAGTACAAAGAGTCTTTACTCTTCAGAAGACTGCTTTGCGCATTATTCATAATGCAAAAAGTCGAGTACATTGCAGTGGACTTTTCGCGGAATATGGGATCCTGCCATTGCCTTGCATGTACATGTTTGAGACACTTCTGTGTATTCATAGGGGTGTACTATATATGGCAACTCATTCTGGTGTTCACTGTTATACCACCAGAGGTGCAGAGCGACTCATTGTGCCTTTTTCTAGGCTGCATCAAACACAATACAACAAACTAGATGTTAGATTGTATAATAAGTTTCTAGATTTGCATGCTGATAAGAATGTGAAAAATATGAGCCAGAATCAGTTCTATAGATTTTCAAAACAATTTTTACTACAAAATTGTTTTTACGCAGTTCGGGACTACATGTCGTTCAATTATTAGTCTTACTAATTCATTCTTACATATATGTTACTTCAGAAATCTAATTTGATGAAAATATTGGTTTAACTTTATTTCTATTCTATTATCAATAAATCGTATCGTATCGTATTATTATTATTATTATGAAGACAATTGTGCTTATCAAGCGTTAGGTGGAGGGAGTAGAGATTGCTCAAATTCTGAATGTCAGTCTTTTTATTCATATAACCATCTTCTTGGAAGATGAACGCCATTTCCAAAAACAATCTGTATGCCTTAGTGAGAATGAGTATTTCATTAAGGACTCTTTTCAGGTTTTTGAGTTATTTAACAGAAGGACACTTCCACAAGACTATGTTTTAGTCAGTCTGGATGTGGTTTCACTTTTTAGCAATGTTTACTTACAAGCAGTTATACGTTCAGTTCACGAACACTGGCCATATATTATTGCGGTGTGCAATATTGATATTCTCACTAAGGCATACAGATTGTTTTTGGAAATGGCGTTCATCTTCCAAGAAGATGGTTGTATGAATAAAAAGACTGACATTCAGAATTTGAGCAATCTCTACTCCCTCCTCCTAACGCTTGATAAGCACAATTGTCTTCATAATAATAATAATAATAATAATAATAATGATAATAATAATAATTCTCATCGGTTTCCTACTTGTGTCAACATAATTGGTGGTTGTTCCTTACAAGAGGAGATTCATAATAATATTAATAATAATAATAAATAATATTAATTATAACATTTTAATTCTTATTAATGATAATTTTCTTGTTGTGATATAGCATTTTCATAATTTTGGTACCACCCTGGTATTCTTTTGAAAGTTTTAATTCTATTGTTTCGGTGGCTCGCGTCATTGCAAAGATCGATTCTTTTCATTTATTAAATAATGATAAATTTTGTACTTAACCTAACATTTTCAGTTTCCGTCAGTATTCTCATAGGTCCACGTGGGTGTATGGATTCACGCTGTGACAACCCGATGTTCAAATTGAGTGTTTAGTTCAGTTTTTAGTCGCTCTACATCCAATCACAATTGCATCACTCGCACGTTGTTAATTCTCCCTGCTCTGTATTAAAACGTTGATCAGGTTTATGATATATTTTTGATTTTAGTGTGATAATTATTTCATGTTAATCGCCAAAATCACAGTGTTGCCAAATATTGGCAAGAACAATTTTTGTGGATAATTTTTCACTTATTTATTTATTTTGTCTTATATGGTCTTTCTACTTTCTAAGTGGTATCATTAAAGATCAGTTGAAATTAAACTGAATTTTTATTGGTATTGTTCAACCTTTCGTGGTCAGCGGAGACAGGATAGTGCACTTAAATGTCAACAACCACCTCACCAAAAAATAATACAGTCCACTTAGCTTACTGCCCGTCTTCACTCCCCGACATGGTACATCGAGCCAAGGATATGATCCCACGGATGTGAAGTTTCATTTTTCTAGTGCTTTCTCGAACTTTCCGGTCATCACGTGATTGGTTTCTCTCAAGTGTTCTCGTTTTTTGGCCGTTAACTTTTGCCGTACCGTTAAAACAGTGCGCGAAACAAAACTTTCGTATAAGTATCGTTATAGTGTTAAGAAGAATTTTTGGTTTCCACGAAAAACCAACTCATTTCCCTATCTACAAGAAGTTGCAGCGACGTGGCAACAGCGCCAAAAGTCCAACTCGTCTTCATTCATTTAAAAGAAGTAAGCTTTTAGCATCTTTCTCTACAGCGCTGGTTCATGCATATAGCGAGCTCCCTCTCATTCAGCATAGCAACTATTTCAAGTTTCATGGATATTCAGTAAGAAGTTTTTTACAAATTCACGTTTTTACTAACATTAAAGCAGGTACATGTGTTTACTATTTCAAATTTAAAAATTATTGATTTCCGTTCGATGTTTTTGCTATTCTGTTTTTACCGATATTAGTAAATATTGTGGGTCTAATTAGGAAATGTTTATTGACATTTTTTTTATAATACTTGCGACAATTTATTTAATATTTATTTGGTGATTAAAGTGTTTATCGATTTTTAATTTGAATAGGTTATTGAACTTTCATCGCTCTATAAATTAGTAGTTCAGTGTTGTATCATATACATTTATTATTGTTTCTCTTTAGAGCATCACTAGTATATTTTTATATAATACTGTATTGTTTTTGTAATAATGGCTGCAAAAAAATTTGCTGATTTAATTAAAAAACGTAACTCTTGCGTGGGTCAATTGAACAGATTATCTGATTGGATTACAGGTCATTTTACCACGGTTAAGCGAGTATCTGAACTTGAAACAAGGGTAGACACCCTTCATGAAAGTTTTGCCAATTATACTAATGTACAGGACCAAATTGAAGATTTAATTTCATCTAACCCCACTCTTACTGACACTGAAGACCGAGCAGCGTTTGAAGGAAAGTTTTACGACACTCTTGCAGATAACAAAGACTGTATTCAAAATATCACCGTTACACCTACTTCCTCTAGCGCTGGCAATGGTCCAGGACCCTTTTCTGGTGAAAAATCTAATGTTAGATTGCCAGAAATTAAAATACCCAATTTTGACGGATCTAAGCCGTCCGATTTTGCTCCCTTTTTCGATATATTTGAAGCTCTAATAGGTTCAAATCCCAAACTAAGGAAAGCTGAAAAATTGTATTATTTGCGCACTTTGCTTAAAGATTCAGCTCTTCAGATAATAGAGAATTTAAAAGTCATTGATTCAAATTATGATGTAGCTATAAGTACCCTAAAGAAAAGGTTTGAAAATCGATCTATTATTGTTAATGAGCATTTAACTAACCTGTTCAGTTGCCCCAATATTGTTAAACCCAACGCAGCGAATTTAAGAGATTTGACTAATACTCTTACTAAGGAGCTAGAGTGTATAAATAATTTAGGTATCAGTGAAAAAGTGCTTACTGAAGCACTCATAGTTTTTATGTTTGTAAGAAAATTGGACCCTCTATCTCGTAAAATATTTGAGGAAGAGAGAATTAACAACGATATCCCTACTCTTAAAGATTTTCTTACCTTCGCTGATCGGAGGAGCATTGTTTTGGAAAACTTATCTAGTTTAGATGCGCTGCAGAATCGTAAACCTGCTTATCAGGATAAAAAAATACTACTTTCCCCCATACTCGAGTCAATTTGCACGCGACTAACGATTCTAACCGACGAGTTTCTCCTCCAGGTTCACCAAATCTGAGGAGTAGTTGTGCTTATTGTCAGCAATCACATAGAATTTACTCTTGTTCGGCATTCGGTACACTCTCTCCGCAAGAGAGACACAGATTCGTAAAAAGCAAAGCCCTTTGCATTAATTGTTTAGGAAAAAATCACGTGGTAACCAATTGCCCTTCTGCGCATCGTTGTAGCGCATGTCAAGGTATTCACCATAGTTTATTGCATTTAGATTCGCGTCCTAATAATAATCGGCCGGTTACGCAAACCAATGCAAATTCTAATAGAGTCGTTACTCAATTCAATAGGGATACTCGTCAACAAAATCGGTATTCGAATTTCTCTAGAACTAGGAACGCTCCCAACCCTCACCACGATACGCCGATCCCTAGTTCTTCTCGTTCTCACTCCTCAAATGATGATTCTCCCACTGCACAAGCGCCAAGTACACAAACTCAAAGCTTGAACTCCCTTTCACACAATAGCTCGCATACATTGTTAGCAACTGCTCAAGTTGTAATCTACGACTCTGATGGTGACCCTTGTGTAGCTAAAGCCATTTTGGATTCTGGTTCTCAGAGCAGCTTTATTTCTCGCGATTGTGTTCAGCGGTTAAATTTGGCTACCAGGAATCAAAATTTGCACATTTCAGGTATCTCAGCGCAAGATTCCGTTGTTTCAAAAGAATATACCAATTTGGTTATTCACTCGAAAGTGAACCCTGACCAATGTTTTTCCCTTTCATGCTCTGTGTTGGAAAATATAACAAAAAGAATACCTCAGATTCCTATTAATCCCCGTAAATTAAATATACCCCAAGAAATCTTGAATCACCTTGCAGATCCGTCTTTTTCCACTCCCTCTCTACCGGAAATTTGAGTGGGGGCAGATTTGTTTTACGCGTTACTTACGCAGGGTTCTTTACATCTGGGTAAAGGTCTCCCTGTTCTCTTTAATAGTCACTTAGGATGGGTAATTGCAGGGGAAATACCGTCGTATGCTCAAGAAAATGAAAAACAAACTCTTTCGCAATCACAGTGTTTTTGCTCAACAGAGTTATGTCGCGGCTCTGTAAACGGTTTATGAATAGATAAACCACCAACTCTAGACTCGCTTTTAAACAAATTTTGGAATCAGCAGGAAATTTCTGATTCAGAGTACTCTTCATGCTCACCCGAATGCGGTTACGTCGAAAATCTCTTTTTATCTACTACTAAGATTTTGAAAAACGGTACTTATCACGTAGACATGCCCCTGCGCACCCCCTTTGAATTTTCAAAGTTAGGCGATTCTTTTATTAGTGCTCAACGAAGATTTCTCTCACTGGAAAAAAGGCTCCACAACAACCCTGAATTGTTTACAGAATATAAAAGGTTTATTGATGAATATATTCCTCTAGGTCATGCCCAAATGACACCCCTAGCTCTTACGCATACCCCCTCTCTTAGTCCTGCCCAAGGGACAGGACCTTCACCGTCAAGTAGGCAAGGTTTTAATAAATATTTTGTTCCACATTTCTGCGTTGTCCGGCCTGACAGCGCATCCACCAAAATCAGGGTGGTATTCGATTTCTCGTGCAAGACATCGTCCTCTCTTTCTCTAAATTGTATATCGTACAAAGGCTACACGGTACAGCCTGATCTGTATGACATTTTGTGTCGTTTTCGAGTTCCTAAATTTGTTTTAACTGCAGACATCAGACAAATGTTCCGCCAGATTAAAACTAACCCTAATCAAAATTTCTTACAAAATATATTGTGGAGAAATTCTCCAAAAGAGTCTCTCCAATGCATCGAACTGCAAACGGTTTCCTTTGGGCAAACTTTTGCCCCTTTTTTAGCTTGTCGGGTCATCAAAGATATTGCCGACAAAAACACTCATCTCTCTTTAGCTTCAGAAGCCTTATTATCTCAAACTTATATTGACGATATTCTTTCGGGTGCACAAACCCTCTCCGACTTGAAAACTCTTTATATGCAGCTTAACACAGCTTTAAATAACTCTGGTTTCAAATTGCATAAATGGCAATCCAACTCTACAGAATTTTTAAAAGATATCTCTAATACTAATGCATCAGAAAAAGATTTGAATTTAAGTGAATCCGCATGCAAAATTGTAGGTCTTAAGTGGAATCCCTCGCTTGATGAATTTAGAATTTCAGTACCCTCAGTGTTAGATATCCACCCTCTTACGAAAAGAAAAGTTTTATCAGTAATTAGCTCATGTTTCGACCCATTAGGTTCGGTAAACCCTATCATTGTAGCAGGTAAGGTTTTGATGCAGAAAATTTGGATGTCCCACCTTGACTGGGAAATGCAAATCCTAGATGCGTCCCTTTTAGAATTGTGGCAAGAGTTTGAAAAAATGTATTGCAATTAAAAAATTTGACTATCTCTAGGAATTTGTTCTTGAACAAAGAAATCTCCAACGTCGAGTTACACGGTTTCGCGGACGCCAGCACATTGTCGTACGGAGCCGTTGTTTATCTAAGGGTTCAATATTCAGATTTCACTATTTCTTGCTCACTTGTCTCGGCAAAGTCTCGTGTGGCGCCTCTTAAGAAAACTATCACAATACCCCGGCTAGAACTTTGTGCTATGCTTCTACTCTCGAAATTAGTTATAAAAATCTCACAAATTTTTCAAAATAAAATTTCGTTCAATTCTATTAACCTTTGAACGACTCCTCGATTGCTCTTTGTTGGATCGGAAGCCATTCAAGTAGGTCGACCACGTTTGTGTCCAACCGCGTATCCCAAATACATTCTCTTTGGCAAAAATTCCAGATCCATTGTCTAGAGGAATGTTCAATTGTAAAGTCTGGAACACATGGTTTCATGGGCCAGAATTTTTATGAAACCCCAATTTAAATCTATCGCTTTTTGAAGCTACCCCCAACATTGTAAACCATCCACCAGAAGAAAAGAAAATTGCTCTCACTATAGATACACAACAAATGAGCTTTTGGTCATCTCTTTTTTCGAAATTTTCTAATTTCTCAAAATTACAAAGGACAGTGGCGTACTTATTGCGCTTTTCGCACAATTTGAAGAATTCTGATAGGAAAATCAGACCGCTCTCGGTGTCTGAGCTGTCCTCGGCCCTTGAATTTATAATTAAAATTATTCAAAAAGAGCACTTCTACACTGAAATGAATGCCCTCTTGACAGATCGTCCCCTGAATAATACTAAAATTCTTTCTTTTAAACCCTTTGTTGATAAGAGCGGTTTTCTTCGTGTAGGAGGTAGGCTCACATATGCAGACATTCCTGAATCACACAAGTACCCCATTTTGCTCCCCTCTCAGACTCATGTGGTTTCACTCATGCTTCGCCAAGAACATGTTAGGTTAGGCCATGCAGGCGCACAAAATACACTCTCGAATTTCAGATTACGATTTTGGCCTTTAAATGGACTCAGAGAAGTTAAACGTATAATACACTCTTGTGTTACTTGTCATCGCTTTAACGCAATAGTAGCCGAACAAATCATGGTGGATCTCCCTAAGGATCGCGTCTGCGCAGCTCGTCCCTTCCAGAAAGTGGGCGTGGATTTCGCGGGACCCTTCATAATAAAATCCTCTAGGTTGCGGAAATCCCCACTTATTAAAGGTTATGTGGCTCTTTTCATTTGTATGGTCACCAAGGCGGTGCACATTGAATTTGTAACCGGTTTATCCTCGGAAGCCTTTTTAGCTACCCTAAAAAGATTTATTTCCAGACGTGGAAACCCCACTCGAATTTTCAGTGATAATGGCACGAATTTTCTCGGCGCACGCAACAGTTTGAGAGAGCTTTATAATTTTTTTCAGTCTCAAAGTGATTACGACACGATTCGTGAGTTTTTGACCCAAAATGAAACTGAATGGAGTTTCATACCACCTCGCTCACCCCATTGGGGGGGATTGTGGGAGGCTGTGGTCAAAAGCACTAAGTATCACCTCGTACGAATTTTGGGTGATACTCGGGTCACTTACGAAGAGTTCTCCACGATTCTTGCTCAAGTGGAGGCAATCTTAAACTCCAGGCCCTTGTGTGCTCTTTCTAACGACCCATCGGATCTTCAATCGCTTACTCCAGGGCATTTTTGATAGGAGCTCCTTTAACTGCATTCCCCGAAAAAGGTTTAACTCAAACCCCAGA
The DNA here is from genome assembly GCA_963921935.1 of Galeruca laticollis. Classification (NCBI taxonomy): domain Eukaryota; kingdom Metazoa; phylum Arthropoda; class Insecta; order Coleoptera; family Chrysomelidae; genus Galeruca; species Galeruca laticollis. Next base: position 66,554,027 of record OY998183.1, read on the forward strand.
TAACAAACTCTCATTTTGGAAACTCTGCTCCAAAATGCAGCAAGGTTTTTGGAAACGGTGGACGGTAGCCTATCTCCACAGATTACAGCAAAGGCCTAAATGGTCACGTCCCTCAGCCAACCTAGAAGTTGATCAAGTGGTATTAATCATAGGTGAAGATACACCCCCTTAAAGTGGCCCTTAGCTCGTATTGTTGAGGTAATGAAAGGCAAAGATGGTAAGGTGCGGGTAGCACGTCTTAAAACTCATGATGGTGAGGTGACTAGACCTATTGCCAAGTTATGTCCTCTCCCTTCTGACTCTAAGGTAGATAATACTGCGTAAATTCACACTGGTGGAATCCACCGACTTTTCACACAGTTTAACACAGTTTTATTTCATATTATTTTTTAATTTTTTTTGTTGTTTCGACTTTCAATAATAAATAAACACTTGTTGTTGTTAGGTTAAGTAATGACCTTAAAGTTTGGTTTGATCTCTTAGAGAGTCCTTTCACTCTGTCGCGTGGGCAGGATGTTGGAATTTACACTAATTCCAACTGTTCTAATTATATATTTCGAGACACCCTGTACATATGTATTGGAACAGGCGTAGATGTCGCTGGGTGTCTAGCAGTAACAAATCTCTGCGCGCACAATTTCATTTTAAAAGAGAACAGTCGGAAGCACACCGAATGTATGTGTATCTACACGCTGTGACAACCCGATGTTCAAATTGAGTATTTAGTTCAGTTTTTAGTCGCTCTACATCCAATCACAATTGCATCACTCGCACGTTGTTAATTCTCCCTGCTCTGTATTAAAACGTTGATCAGGTTTATGATATATTTTTTATTTTAGTGTGATAATTATTTCATGTTATTCGCCAAAATCACAGTGTTGCCAAATATTGGCAAGAACAATTTTTGTGGATAATTTTTCACATATTTATTTATTTTGTCTTATATGGTCTTTCTACTTTCTAAGTGGTATCATTAAAGATCAGTTGAAATTAAACTGAATTTTTATTGGTATTGTTCAAACTTTCGTGGTCAGCGGAGACAGGATAGTGCACTTAAACGTCAACAACCACCTCACCAAAAATAATACAGTCCACTTAACTTACTGCCCGTCTTCGCTCCCCGACACTCGTGTTAATCGATAGTTGAATATGCGTTTTTTTATCTAAATGTGTTCTACCAAAAGGACGTAATAAATTGTCATGAAGACCAAAACCTTCATCACCGATAAACACAAAAGGTGCATTTATTTGCGATTGTTCGTGAAGAGGCAAAGGGTCAGGTATATTTAACGTGCCCTGCATGAGTATCTTCCAAACTGTCGATGCTTGAAAAATAGAAGAATCGCAATCTTTGCCATATGATCCCACATTCACGTATACAAAACGATATTAGGAATCGACAATTGCTAGTAGTACCAGAGAGAAATAATCTTTGTAGTTAAAATACATAGAAGCACTGTTATTGAGTTTTTTAGTCGATTGTGTTTACCGTCAACGGCTCCTAAGCAATAAAGGTAATTAGCTTTTCTCCAAAATCCGTCCGCTATGGCGTTCCATTTGTTAAAGTAAAATTGTACTTTATATGTTAATTGTTCTAAAAGACAGTCGGTAGTCGTTACCTTGACTACAAATAAATGATTTGATTTCAATTTCAATTTTTCTAACTTGTCAGTCAAAAGCGAACAGTTATGTTAATTTACTGAATAAAAAGTTCACATCAAGATTAAACTGCATTCCTTGTATTTATTTTAATTGGTTATGGGCCCAGAACGCTTAATTGTGTACTAGAATCGTTTTTATTCAAGAAAGAATAAATTCGTATAAGAAACGGTTGGACTGTGAAGTATCGTTGAATAGCCACAGATGGATTTGGCGAAGCACATCAAACCCTTGGCCGGTGAGGCAGACTGGCCGATCTGGAAGCGGAAGATTCGTGATCTGCTCGATTATCATGAAGGTGCATTAGACGTTATCGATAACAAGATTAAAAAACCAGAACCTCTAGCTGACGGCGCTAGTGCGGCTAAACAAAAAGAATTCAAAGAGAAGTATGATTTCTTTCGAAAGGCAAATAGCTACGCAAAGTCTATGATTGCTAGCTCAGTTACAGATGCGGTGTATGAGAAAATCATCGATAAAGAAACCGCGCGTGATGCTTTCGAGGCCCTTAAAGAGCAGTTTGAAGCGACATCCAAGGATCAAGTTTTTCAAATTTGTGATTCATTTTTCGCTTTTAGTTGGATGTTAGGTGAGGACGTGTCTACACATTCAGCTAAGTTGAGAAGTCTTTGGAGTGATCTCAACAACGGTCTCACTGCTCGAAATGAAAACAAGTTACCAGACTTAATGCTTGTGTGTAAAACGCTCAATATTTTACCTGCTGCATTTGAGACATTTAGGTCCAGTTGGATGCTGCTCACCAAAGACACAGAGAAAACCTTTGACGAGCTGACTACACAGTTGTGTATGTTCGAAAGAAATTTCAAGAAAAGCACCAACAACGACAAATTTTCTCAAGAAGCTCTAGTGGCAAAAGGCGAGACGCAAAAACAAGACGCGAAAAAGAAGTCGAGAGCAGGTACAACCTGTAATTATTGTGGTAAGAAAAACCATTGGGTCAGTGAATGCAGAAAATGGATCGCAGATGGACGACCATCCAAAAATAAGTCCGTTAATGACTCTCAAAACCAAGCTAACCACAAAAATAACCAAAACAAATTTCAGAGCAATGCTGTTGAGGTTAAGGAAGGTCTTGTGTTGTCATTTTCAGAGATTTTCAATACTGAGATCAACACTACAGACTGGTGGATCGACAACGGTGCTACAAGGCACGCAACGAATAATTTCGATTTCTTTGTAGATTTTGAAAAATTCAAGAATCCGTGTGGCATAAAGGCTGCAGGAAAAGAGCTTTTGCAAGCAGTAGGGAAAGGAATCGTAAAAGTTGTATCAACAGTGAACGACGAGCGATACATCCTAACCTTGCACGATGTTTGGTACGTTCCCGACATATCGAAGAATTTGTTTTCTGTTCTAGCAGCTCAAGACAGAAACCTAAACAGTATGTTTGAATCAACAGCTACGTGGTGCTCGCTCAAAGTGAATAACAAGATACTGCTAAGTGGAGTCCGAAATGTTCACGGAACACTATTCAAAGCAGCTATCAAACCGATTTTTCCCGCTGGTAATGTAAGTTTCAATGTTGCTGTTACTGATAGTTCTCAATTACAGCTGTATCACGAGAGGTGGGGACATCAGGACAAGCAGCACGTGAAAAACTTGTTACAAAAAGAATTGGGTATTAACGTCAAGTTAGACAGAGAAATTTGTGAACCGTGCGTTTACGGTAAGGCCCATCGTTTAGCTTTCGGTACTAGAAGAAAAGCAAGCCAACCTGGAGAACTGATTGTTACAGATTTATGTGGTCCTTTTGATGTATCATTTAGCAAGAAGAGGTATATGGCCATATTCAAAGATATGTTCACTAAATTTCGATATTGCTACATAATTGCAGAGAAGTCTGACGTCACAGCAGCTTTACAGTCAATGATTGCTCACGCAAAACAGCAAGGTCATTCGATTAAGGCGCTGCTGAGTGACAACGGCGGCGAGTTCGACAATGTGGAGGTCAAGGCTATTCTAGAGAAAAATGGAATTACGCACAGATTGACAGCTCCGTATACACCACAGCAAAATGATTGCGTTGAACGAGAAAATCGCACAATCGTTGGAATGGCTAGAACATTCAAGTACTCCAATCCCGACGTGAAATTTCCTGAAGCCATTTGGGCAGAATTAGTCACTACAGCTACGTACGTATTGAACAGAACAGGCAAATCATCAGTAGACGGTGTGAGTCCTTACGAGCTGTGGATTGGAAGTAAGCCGAGAATTAAGCACTTACGCATCATTGCATCAACTTGCTACGTTCATATACCTAAAGAAAAGAGAAGAAAAATGGACGAGAAAGCAATCAAGGGTTATTTGATAGGTTACGATAACGATGAAAGATACAGAATTTATGTCAAGGAAGAGCACAAAGTTATTGTCTCAAGAGACGTTCAATTTCGCGAATTAACGAGAGATTGCGATCATGAGGTTCAGTTACCACTCAAAGATTCTCATTTACAGAAAGATAACACCGAGGAAAATCCTGAGGTTCCAGTCGAACTAGAAGAGCCTTTGGAGTACCCCGAGATACCAGTTCAACAAGATGAACCACTTGAGTACGAGTCGGAAAGCACGGAACCTGAATCGGCAACCGATGACGAGGAAGAGCCAGCGACGCCCTCGCCAGTACCTGCAAGAACTTTGAGAGATCGCTCGAAGTTGAGAAAGCCAAGTTACCTACAAGAATATGCACACATTGCTGAAAACACTGATTTTATTGACACGTATGTAACTCCTCAATCATTCCAAGAAGCTGTTTCAGGTAGGGAAAGTTTACAGTGGAAACGAGCCATGGATGATGAGATGAAATCGCTCAATGAAAATCACACATGGAAGCTGTCAACTTTGCCACAAAGAGCAAAAGCGATCCCATGTAAATGGACCTACAGAGTTAAAACCAATCCAGATGGTTCGGTCAATCGATACAAGGCAAGACTAGTTATAAAAGGTTTCAGTCAACGCTACGGCATTGACTATAGCCAGACCTTCAGCCCAGTAGCAAGAATGGCAACTATTCGGTCGATTTTAAGCATAGCTGCAAGTGAGCAGATGCATCTAGCACAGTTTGACGTATCTACAGCATTTTTATACGGCGAACTTGAAGAGGTTATTTACATGCAGCAACCAGAAGGCTACAAAAACGGTACTGATCAGGTATGTCAACTTCAAAAAAGTTTGTATGGTTTGAAACAGGCTCCAAGATGCTGGTTCAAACGTTTTGGCAAGTATCTTATCAGTCTCGGCTTCAAAGTTAGTGATGCAGATCCATGTTTGTTCATGCGAAAAGAAAATGACAAAAGTATTATCATGGCTCTGTACGTAGATGATGGATTAGTTGCCGCAACAGATCCTCAAGATTTGAAGATTTTCTTACAAGATTTAAGCAAAGAATTCAAGATCACTTCACAGAAAGCTTCATACTTTTTAGGGCTAGAAATTGAACAAACAGAAGATTACATTACAATTAATCAACAAGCTTTTGCTAAAAAGACTCTAGAACGTTTCAATTTTTCAGATTGCAAACCAGTCTCTACGCCAATGTTGAAAGCTTCTGAGATTTCTCAATCAGGGAAAGAAAATTCCAAAGCACATAATTTCCCTTACAGACAGGCGGTCGGAGCTCTCATGTATTTGATGCTAGGAACTCGACCTGACTTAGCATACAGCGTTGGATTTTTATCAAGATCACTGGAAAATCCATCTTTGGAAGATGCAGCTCGCGTTAAAAGAGTTTTCCGCTATGTAGCAGGCACATTGACGAAAGGAATAACCTATACTCGTAAGGTAAAAAGGGGTATTCTTGAGACTTTCAGTGACGCTGATTTTGGAGGATGCACGAAAACTGGTCGCTCTACTTCTGGTGTCGTAGTTAAGTATGCAGGAGGGGCTATTTCATGGATGAGTCAAAGACAACCTACGGTAGCCACTTCCACTACCGAAGCTGAAATTATTGCAGCAAGTGAAGCAGCTAAAGAAATTATTTGGCTCTCAAGATTGTTTAAAAATATTGTAACTTTAAAGCAAGTTCCAATAATTGAGGTCGACAATACAGCAGCAGTGCGTTTAAGCGAAAATCCAGAGTTTCATCGACGAACAAAACATATAGCCATCAAGCACTTCTTTATTCGAGAGAGGGTAACCGAAGGCGAATTAGCAGTTCAACAAATATCTTCTGAGAATCAACTGGCAGATATTATGACGAAGCCTTTGGGTGCAATACGATTACAAATATTACGCGATAAATTGGGTTTAAAGTAACATAGTGGGTACTAAGATGTTTTGTTTGTTTATTTCATTATTATTACAACAATTAACAAGGGAAAGTGTTAAAGTAAAATTGTACTTTATATGTTAATTGTTCTAAAAGACAGTCGGTAGTCGTTACCTTGACTACAAATAAATGATTTGATTTCAATTTCAATTTTTCTAACTTGTCAGTCAAAAGCGAACAGTTATGTTAATTTACTGAATAAAAAGTTCACATCAAGATTAAACTGCATTCCTTGTATTTATTTTAATTCCATTTCTGTGGAGTATTTGGAAGTTCCATAAACTCAGCGGACAGATTATTCCATATACTTTGAGTAACTTCTATCATTATCTTGCTAATTGTGGAAACTCGAGCTCTGAAGAAGTAATAATAAAGGACTTTATAAGAGCATCCACATGCTGAATACCTAAAAAGTAAGTAATATTTTATTGTTGCAGGGCAATTGCTAGTAAAAAAATGGACACATATTCGAGATGCGTGGACAAAACCTTTGGAATAAAAAAGGATGAAAAAAATCTGGTTCTACTGCTAAGAAGCCAAAGCTTTTTGTACCATGAACAAATGTCATTCTTAAAGAAAGTTACAGATATGACTGCTGTTCATGAAAGCACCGAAAAATCTGACGATGGCAACGATACTACAATATACGATAATAATTACAAACCGCACAAAACTGAAGGGGCTGCGAGTAACCAGAAAGGTAAAATACAGGCTGCTTCAGCATCTACAAGAAATAGAAAAAGGAACCTCAGTGCACTCGATTCAACAATGCTCAAGTTCGTGGAACATCAAATGGCAGCTTCCAACGTTCTACCACAAAAAGAAGACGAGAATCGACATCTGGAATGGAAGAAAAATGTTTTAAAAAGATTATTCCTTAAGAAGTTTGTACCGTTTATATTAACATAAAATATTTTCATAATTATAAATTTTTGTTTGTTCCGTGCTAACAAATTAAATTGAGGAAACGTTGCAAATTTACATGAATGAAAATAGGCCATTTAGTCTGAAAACTCAGAACATCGTGTCACAACTTTGCCTCACTCTAACCATATTTGTATCAGTATCAGAGTTTCTGTTGGTTGTTTTCAAATTTTATTTGACCTGTAGGGTCGGTTTTCAACTACATGTGTAAACATATTCAATGTTATCTAAAAACAAATCATATAAACAAAAACGTGTCCAAATTTCTTTATTAGACAGAGAAATATTCACTTGTAAAACAATGGTTTACAGTTAATAGAAAGAGGAAAGTAAGGTACAGTGAGGAATTTCAATTAAAAATAGCAAACGTTTAAAAAATACAAAGCAGCTATTACAACTTACAAAAAATGTAAAGCGAAAGATCTGCAATGAAAAATATTAATGTATATATTATCCTTGTTTATATATAACGCTACGCGTAGCGTATATATAAACAAGAATATTATAGGGAGATCGATATATACCCATGATACAACAAAATAGAAGATATGATCTATAGCCGTTCGAAATATCGTTCGCCGCGCGCATGACGTCACGCAGAGACTACAATTTAAAACCGTGAGCATACGGGCTAATGCATTTGATGTAGTAGAATTTGCGTATGATGCGTTGCTAATGCATTTTGAAGGAAAATGAGGATGGTTCAGGTTGAATGAGATAATATTAGTATTATAAAGGCAAAGAGAATTCATGTAAAAGTGTTATATGGAATCGGAGAGCCTACCAGAGCAAAACAATAATTCTAAGATCTGATTGAAATCTGTTTGCTCACTTCGTAAAGTAAATAATTACTGTACTGATACAAAAAAAACATATTATTATACTTTTTGGATTTTTAGACATGATTTTATAAACATTTAAATTTGTAAATAAATATAAGGAATAAAACAATTAGCAAATTTTAATACTTAATCGGTTGTTTATTCCAAAATAAGTATACTACAGAACAACAATAAAGTTCAACTCAGGTAGTATGGAGCAATCTTCAAAATAATAATAATAATGAAATTGTTATTGGTAATAACAAAATATCAAATTAAGATTTTAAAATAGTATTTGTCAACTTGGATTTAAGAAAAGATTTATTTATTACGGGAAAACCCCTCTAACTGTTACAATACAACAATAAATAATACAATAAGGACAGGTATAAAGACTGATACAGCATAACCAATTAATTTGAAATACATAACACTTTCCATGTAGCTACAGGTAATAAACAATACTTATATAAATAAAAAAAAATTAAGAACACAACATAACTCAACAAATCACAGCCCTAAGCAATATTTCAACTGGCCCAACGACGTATTGAAATTATCAAAATTAAAGATATTTAAAAAGCACATATATCTATTTATAGGACTCATAGCACCATATGTTGTTCTATGAAAGGGCACATGAAAGGTAACTTGATGGCGAAGATCCTGACAAGAAATGCTAATCCCCATATGACTCAAGAGATCCGCACACAATCAACCTGCCCATTTAGGAGTTTAAATATAAATATAGCCCCCAACATATCTCTACGATTACCATGAGGAGCTAGTGACGGATACCCTCCCGTATCATTTTTTTGTCTTTTGGAAAGGTAAAAAAGCTGTAGGTATATATCATGATACAATAAAATAGAAGATATGATTTCGCGCATGCTGGCTCTGAAGTCACGCCGAGAGTGAACGCCATGAATTAGATTGCAGTTACATTATTGGATATGTTTATGTTGGTTAATTTTACATTTTTATTGTTGAAAATTAGCAAAAATTAGTCAAAATGAGATGTGTAGTGTATGGTTGTGATTCAGACAATCACGTAAAAGGCTTTGCACACGATGTCAGCTTAAAATCAAACATACAATTAATACATGCAAGTTTGCTTCTACCTTGTTAGCAAAGATTGATCATGTACAAAGAAATAGTTGGCTAATTTTCTTTTTTCCATCTATAAGATAACAGCTACACAAGAAGCTCGGGGATCTGGTTCTATTGTTCTACAAATATTGTATAAACACACAAAATAAAATGTTATATTTACCATTATGTAGGTACCTTGTTAGCTTCATCCATTTGCTTCTTACTTTTGGATCCTTTGGAAATCTATAAAACTTACACTTCTCTCTGACATTCTAATGCTTACAGCCTGGTGGCAAGCACAGTACCATTATTCTTTATGTGAGGAAACCTAAAATTACATAATACATGTAGAAAAAGAATTAAAACAATTGCATTTCATAAGTTTGTAATAGCATGTTCAGGTTAGATAACTCTTTTATTAAAATTATATTGTTATACATACCTATTTTGGCTGGAATCGAATATATCTCTTTGTAAAAAAAAGTCTTATGCCCGATTTCACCAACCAGTTTCTAAAGTTATGTAATACCTTAATCAAATTTTGAAATTACTAAATCCAATTTATGTTTCACCCCGCGCTAAGTAATATCTAAGAATGATAATATTAGGTATTTCCTATCATTCTTAGGTGTTTCTTAGCGCGAAACGTAAATTGCTTTTAGCAATTCGAAAATCCTATTCAGGTATTACCTAACTTTAGTAACTGGTTGGTGAAATCGGGCATTAGTTTATATCTAAATGCCTCAATCAGCAGTTATATTTAAAATATAAGGGAATAATCTCTCGTGCAAAATCAGATCACACCAACAGGCCATTCCAAAGACCTGAAAAATTAAATCCAATATGGCGGCTGGAGGGCAAACAGTGGTACAAAGTTAAATTGTTTTTCGGTTTATGGTTTCAAACACGCGCATTAAAGCTATTTTTTGGCGTTGAACCGTATTCAATAATGTTTTAAAAACATATTCAATTTTACGTCATAGATTTGACGATGGCGAAAATGAAATATTTTTAAAACAATGCCGTCATTTGTCATTGAGCGAAGTGCGAAGAAACAAGTCGATTATTTCGAAAGTTTTTTGTTATTTTGATCCATTTATCAATTTTGTGTGGATTAATGTGTTGATTCAAATTTAAAATGAATTGCATGATATTAGCACTCATTAACGATATTCATGATGAGCAGGATCTCCAAAGATATCTTATTTACAAATATTTGAGGGATGATACCCCAGAGTAATTACTTCTTCCAACATTTCTCTCCACTAATTTGGTGCATACACACTCACCAGATTATTATGAAGATTGGTTGCCACAGTATCTCGAGATTTTTTCAATTTTTTTCAATTGAATAGGGATACATTTGTGAATCTTCTGGGTGCTATAAATTGCACTGAAAGACAATTTGTTGGTGGCCAGCATCCTGTTTTCATGGAGAAATGTGTTTTGATGTTCCTTTGGTGGCTAGGAAAAGGTGATACATTGATATATGTGTCCGATAGCTTCAATGTAGCGCTCTCTACAGTATATAGAGCAGTCGAGTTAATTATTCCCAAAATACTTGAACTACAGATGAGATATATTTCATGGCCTAACCAACAGGAAAGCAGTATTTTCATCCACTGTTAATAGCATATCATCAATAGTCACTTGAAACATTTCTTACAAAAAAAATGATATGCAATTATTTCTATGTTGTTCTTGGTTTTCTGTCTCCTTGCGGAGTCAATTTAACCATAATATCAAATAATATATTCTTTTCTAATTATGCAATTTTAACGGGCCTATTCTGTATCTAAGTGGCAGTCAAGCAACTCTATAGCAACTGACTGACAAGCAACTCTAGATAGTAACTTTTTAACCACTTTCAATAAAATTGATATTCTGGTGACTAATCGTGGTTAAGAAGAGTTATTAGTCACTTTTATAGTGTAAACCGATCTTACTTTTCCACTAACATGTCTGACAACTGAGAAAAGTGAGATCGTTAGAAGAATATTTTGTTATTAGTGGGGTTATTTTGTGTTGTTAATTGGGCTATCGGTGACCGGAGGGCGTTATTTGTTTTATACGTAAATATTTTATTACTTATTACAAAACATGGAGACCCTGGAAGTAGAAACCGTAGGGGTATGGAACAAAAGATGTTCAAAAATTACCCTATTACAACAAAATGTCATGGTTGACTTTGTTAGCAAAAATAAAAAAATGCAGATCGGAGGAGATAATTTAACAGCGTGGCAAACATTGTCCAATATATTGAATAAGATGCATGGAGCTATAAAAACTGCTGAACAATGGAGAAGAGAAGTAGTCATTTGTGTAGATTTGAAATTTACTTACTGAACGTTTTTGATTAGGTGTATTTATGGATAGTCAAGTTAAAAATAGTTTTTACGCCTACCTCTATCCAAAGTATGCATTTCCTGGCCTCATTGTAGGGAGCAAAGTCGTACTTTTTCTCCCTAGGGAGGAAAAGTACTTTTCCTCTCTAGGAAGGAAAAGTAAAAGTGACGTCATAATACGTTATCAATGAAATAATTTTTGCAATTCCAAGACTAAAGGGGTCACTTTAGTCTCACATGTTAGAAACTATGTTAGACTCAAGGGATATAAAGGGACAGTTGAAATCTCAAGGGATTTTGAGTACAAATAAAAACGTACACCCCCGATACCTATCCAAGCATTTTAGAAGTCCGTCATCGATGCCCAGCCAAGCATTTTAGAAGTCCATCCTCGATGTCCAGCCAAGTTTTGTAGAAGTTCATCCTACGTAGTATTTATTAATTTTGTTTGTTAGTTTCATAAATAAATTATTGAAAATGTCTTGTTATTTGAGGGAGGCGGAAAAATCAGATGTATAACATGGGTGTAAAGCGCATTTTCCTCCCTCGAATGATTACTGGAAGAAAAAGTAGCACTTTCCTCCATTGTTATACAAATAGCTATTCTTTTGCAGTCGTTCATAGAATGGAAATAATCAAAATAAAACAAAAAAAGGCAAGAGACATTTCCATTTCGCAGACCAAAACTGAAGGAGGTCCAGGAGGGCTTCCAGAGCTAACAGATATGGAATTGAGACTTATAGGAGCATGTGGAATGAAATATAATATTTTATTCTTTATTTACAATTTTTAGTATATAATACTACTCATTGTGTATTTCATTAATTTCATGATCTTCAAAAATGTTCATAATTCACGGATCCGTCTTCCTACCACCACACTTCTACTTTTCTCTGACAGTTGCTAACGTTAACAACCACAGGTATTGTGGTTGCTCAGAAACAACTATAAATTAACTTTCGTAACCACTGGTTGCCTCTACAGAATAGAGAGTTTTTAAGCCTACAAATATAACGGATATTTTAGGTGTAGTTATGGTTAACTTTATCAACAATAACGATTGAACAAGAAAATAAGGTGTTTTAAGCCATCTAAAAATAACGTAATTATAATGACAGTTGAGGAATTGGAAATATAACTCCATGTTATTTAAATAGTAAATTGATCAATATTTCATAAATTTAACAATGGAAGAAGCTTTATAAAATGTTATTGTTAGAAAAATCCTTACGAATTGAATAATAATTAATCAACAGTAAAAACACAAGAGCTTTTTTTTTATCGGATAAATTTCTCTTTGCAACGAAACAGTTTTGCCAATCACTAATTTTACGAGAAAAACTGACATGATAAAATCGCGACACCGAAGGTGGAGCGATTTTATCTAATGTCAGTTTTTCGAGCAAATTTAGTGATTGGCAAAACTTTGAGTCAAAGAGGAATTTATCTAATAAAAGAAAAGCTCGAGTGTTTTTTGGCAAGATAAATTAACGACAGAATATATGGATGAACAACAACAATAATTGCGACTCATTGTCATTGTGTAAAAGTGACGTCCGCTTACTAGATATTGAGGAAGAGAAGTTTTTATCGCGATAAAAAAGGATGCACCTTTTTTATCGATGGCAAAGTGACAATAACATTTCCAGGTATATGACATTTTAACATTGGAGTTAATTTATCATGGATAATAATAATGAAGGTTAGGTTTTATGTTTAGCACAATAAATTCTTAACGTTGTCAGATTTTCTCAGAGAAAATATGTAACAGCTTTGTTGACAAAAAAAAGAATGTTTTATAAACTATTGTCTTCTAAAACATAAAGAAATATAGTAGTTTCCTTTACATTAAAGAAATTAAGTAGGTTTTAACAATTGCGTGTACCAAAATATATCAATTTTGACAACGTTGTAATTGGAAAAATAACCATAAGCATAAAAACCTTCTTACGGTATTTCTCCGTAAATAACGAAGTCCGTTATCGTTATTAAAGTTAAGGTCTTCAAGTTTTCATACTGCGTATTCTCAGAATAACGATAACCATACATACGTGACAAAATAAAGGGCTTAAAAACTCTCTATTAGCAATTGAAGACTAGTGGCAACCTAACCACTGACCTTGTTCTAAGCCACTTGCTCAGTAGCAACTTTGCGATACAGAATAGGGCCGTAAGTATGTAAACAAAAGACAATGACAACTGACAGCTTTGAACCTCTCTTTATTCTTTGGTTCAAAATAATGTAAAATGTTTTGAAACATTCCGTCTACGACGTCATTGTTTCAACGCTCAAATGAAATGTTTTTTAAAAAGACCCAATAATTTTAAAACAGTAGTACGCCAAAAAATACCTTTATCAAAATCATATGCATAAGGGTGTAGCCTCATGCAGTCGCTCGTCGCTAGTTTCCAGCGATAAATCTGGTCACGTGACAAATTTTAAATTTCCCGCGATTTAAAAAAAAAAGTGATAAAGCTCAAATTGTTGAGCTTTTGTCGCTAGAACTGAGCGACATGAAATTCATAGACAAATCAAATAATATTATGTTTTTTCTCTACTTGCAACTTCTTTGTTAATGTTATATGTAAACAATGGATTCAGGTGAGGTAAATATTTTAAAAGATTATTAATTGGTAAAGTATGAAAATGTACGTTTAAACCGATAATTTTCTTTCTTTGTTATACAGTTTTATCGGGAAATGATGTAACTTTTTAACCACATTTTTGTTTGTAAAAGTTTTTAGATGATGTTTTGTTGTGATAATTATGTACTTGTTTTGTTTATTTATATAAACTCATGTTCTTTTATTATTAACAAAAAAAGGACAATTTTTTAATGATTGTGATAATTGAAAGAACTGAAAAGAAACAAACTACTCATGTTGACTAGTTTAATAATATAATATTGTTACATCAATAAATGAAACATTTTTATACTGATGAGAATGAGAAAAATCGCTGTGTATCCTAGTTTAAATTAAATATATTGTAATCAATTATTTTGTTTCAATTTTCTTTCCTTAAGTGACTGTGTTTGTGCATGTGCGATATTGAACAATGGTGTTTTCTAGAATCTATTAGGTTCATTTGTTTGTAGACTTCTTGGGATCTGGGTTTCTTTCAAATACAGAAATTAATTAGCCATATAAACAAAAAATACAAAATTTTATTTTTTAGTATCAGTTCCGGACAACTCAATATAATAATGTATTCCTATACAATAGAATACAATAACAATATACATGCAGCATTCATACAATATTAAGAATTTAACTTCAAATGTGTTCCCATAAATACAAAGCCTGTCCATGGAGTAGTGTATGGTTTAATAATAATATTCCAAAATAATTTAAAATAAAAAAATTAGAACATTTATATTTATACATAATATTATCAGGATATGAGCAAACGTTTAAAATTTAACATAAATTAAAAGTAAAACTTCCTTTTCGAGACAACTCCAAAGTGCTCTGCACATTTCTGCAATTATGCTTGCTGTTATCGTCTCTACCAGATACTGTGGTACGACATGGATGTGAAACAGTCACCTGTAGTTAAATATCCGTTGAAAAATTGTATTTAGTTTAATGTCTGTAATCAATTAATGTGGTTAAGCAAGACAAATCTACAGTATTACCGTAAAATTATTAGAAGTTGTGCAACCGCAGAAATGGGCTCCCTTACTGCGTTGTTTTGTTATGAGAGGCCCAAATAAAAATAGCTGCACTTCGAATAGACTCGGTGACATCCGCAAATAAATTTCAAATGTACCTGCTTACTAGAAGAGTGTAGAAAAAAACTGGTCAAAAAAAGTAATGTTCCATTCGTAATGTATACAATGGGTGAACCCAAAAACGTTTTACGGTTTTCATTTACTACGAGAGCTGCCAATATTCTTTTTTGCCGAATTTTCTGAATCCGAGCTCTGATACAAATTTGTTGACACTGATCAACCCACTTTTGATATTTGTAAGCAAACAACATCTCGTCAATTTCCTACTATCATAGCAGAGTGTCCCTGATTGTAGATTAAAACGCTATTTTATTTTTATTCAGTCCTATTTCATTCACTTCTATCACTGCCACTAGAAATAAACAAAATTAGAAAATCAGTTTTCTGGTTATCTGTCATTAATCTTTGTCTGTCAACTTTCGAGATCGCTACAAGCAGCCATGTAGTCGCTGCTTTCCATCGAGGCGATATGTGACATGTCGCTACTTTTCTTCGCGGCGATGAGTTGTAGCGACTTTTTTGAGACGCGGGAATTTCAAAATTCGGTCACGTGACCAGATTTGTCGCTGAAACCGAACGACGAGCGAAAGCAGGAGGTTACACCTTTTTTCTCTAAAGAAAAGTGATAAGAGAAGTTCTTAAATTTACCGATAGACCTATCGGTAAATACCATATACATATAAATACATATTACGTATATGAACTATTTCAAGTTTATCTATGGTTGATTAACTCAATGTCATTTGTCATTAATTTAATTACATACTTGAAAGTGATACTGCGTATATAATCTTTGTCTTTGTAATACTTATTCAATGTGTATATTCCCATATATGTATTTTCTTTATCACAGAGAAGATAATCGGCATTAAGGTTTTTTAGTCGAAATATAACAAACCTTTATGGAACAAGACCAAGACAAATTTGTTGGGTGTCCCAAATGCCCAAATAAAGTGTTCACTAATTCAAGGTCCCTAGAAATACACAAATTAAAACATGAAAATCCAGAATCTAGTAAAAAAAGCACAAATGAAAATGTTTCTGTTACACCAAAATTAATACAGCTTACAAGATATCCTGATATATCAAAGAAGGATAATTTGTTAATTGACGAAACATATAAAAAGCAGAACAAAATTACTAAAATCATTCAGAAATTGATTACCAGCGAAATAATTACCATTCACTGGTATTGTAAGTTCTGTGAATTACTTAAGTTTGACAATAAACAAGAAGCAAAACTGCATGTGCATCAGAACCATGTAAATTCGACAGAAAATGACATAATTGGACATATTCAAGTTACCAAACGTAATAAAGTAGTAAATAAATGGATTTGCAAAGTATGTGGTACAATTGCTTATGGTCAAAAAAAAGTTGCAAGCTGTTATAAAGAACATGGTGATTTATTTAATCATATAAGTCCACAGTTAAAATCTCAGACGCTGATTACATCCTTGTTATACTCAAAATATTCATGTTTGCTTTGTAAAAAAGAACTAGACAGTCCCAAAGTTGTTAAAAGGCATATATCCCAAAAGCATGTTAATATTTTTAGTGAATACTTTTGTTCTTTTGAGGCTTTCCAACCAACTGAAAGCCAAAGTGAACATTATGATGGCGAAAATATTGTAGTGAAAAATTTAATGGAAAAAATAGGAATTACAATTTACAGCAAAACATCACGTTTACAGAGTTATCAAATGAAACAGGTAATTTTTTTAATTGAGTAGATGGCCCTCAACAGAGCCAACAGACCAGTGAAATGTTTTATGTGATTGTTATATATGTTTTTTCTTTTTTCAACTCTGTTGTGCTTTAATTATGTTATAGTATTTGACATGAATTTGTGGGTTGTAAAATAATGTTAATGTTTATTTGCAGAACCTGATTTTTCCTTTCCTTATTATATATATATATATATATATATATATATATATATATATATATATATATATATAATCGTCAAATACTTAAAGCCATATCAGATAGAGTAATATACATAACACTTAAGATTAACTCCAATATAACAATTAAAATCGTTCAAATCTATGCTCCAACAAGTAGCCATGAGGATGAAGAGGTCGAGGTGCTATATGATGAAATCACACAGAGCCTAACAGAAAATAAGACAAGATACACGCTGATAATAGGAGACTTTAACACAAGAATAGGAGAGCAATGTAATAGCTCGCAGTATGTTGGACAATTTGGTCTGGGGAAACGGAATGAAAGAGGGACGATGCTTGCAAATTTCCTGGAAAAAGAACAACTATACATAATGAATATGTTTTTCAAAAAAAGACCCCACAGAAAATGCACCTGGGCCAGCCCGGATGGAATTACAAAAAACGAAATAGACTACGTGCTAACACCAAATGAACATATCGTCCAAGATGTTGACGTCCTGAACTCCTTTACTACAGGCAGCGACCACAGATTAGTCCGGTGCAGGATCGCATTAAACACAAAATTGGAAAGAGCAAAAAAATTCAACAGCACGCAATACCGTTTAGATCCTGGTACAATAAGAGACAACAAGTCAATATATAGCAAAAGATTGACAGAACGACTAACAAAGGAAACAACATCATTACACGAGAGCTTGGACGAAACGAACAATAGACTAGTAAAAACATTGAAAAAAACAACCGCAAGTTTAGTAACATCAAAAACTAAAAGAATAGAAAAGTTTACAACACAAACCAAACAGCTACTGGAAAGAAGGAGAGAGCTCATTAAAGACAACAAAAGAAATACAGTAGAGTATGCCGAACTAAATAAAACAGCAAGGAAAATGGCCAAACAGGACATACGAAAGCATCAAGAGAATCGAATAGAGGAGTTGATACAGCAAAACAGAGGTCTAAACATCTTTAAAAAGGAAAATGCATATAAAAAAGAAATGATCAAATTGAGAGACGAACAAGGTAACATAACAGAAGATCGAAGAGAGATACTCAAGATAACAGAGAAGTTCTACACAGGTCTGTACGAATCCAAAATAGACAATGAGGATGTTAGAAGAGCAAACAATGACCAGAAAAACAAGATATGTAACGTTGGCTCCGAGGATCTACCAGAGATTGTAGAGGAAGAAATTGAAAAAGCTTTAAATCAACTAAAAAACGGAAAGGCGGCAGGCGACGATAACATCATACCGGAAATGTTGAAGGAAGGTGGAAGCCTACTGATAAGGGAGCTTAAATCATTATTTAATACATGCCTAACCGAGGGAAGAATACCACAGGATTGGATCACCGCGATAGTCATACTGATATATAAGAAAGGTGATCCAAGCAACCTAGAAAACTATAGACCAATCAGCCTACTGTCACAGATCTACAAGCTTTTTATGAGAATAATAGCAAACCGCCTTGAATACAAACTCGACGCATACCAACCCTATGAGCAGGCGGGCTTCAGGAAAGGCATGAGTACAATAGAACATCTCCACACCGTAAGGACACTGAACGAAAAAGTAACGGAATATAACATCCCATTATGGATCGCCTTCATAGATTTTAGAAAGGCCTTCGACACAGTTGAATTTTGGGCAATCATCAGGTCAATGAAAAATGCAAGAATAGACCAACGATATATTGACATTATACAGACACTAAATGACAACTCAAAAATGAAAGTAAGGCTATATGAAGACACCGAAGAAATAACAATTAAAAGAGGCGTTAGACAAGGAGACATTGTGTCACCCAAATTGTTTACACTGATGCTAGAAGACGTCTTCAAGAGCCTACACTGGGAATACAGAGGAATTAATATATCGGGAGAAAAACTAAGTAACCTAAGATTTGCTGACGACATTGCCATTTTTGCCCCAAACAGTGAAGAATTACAACACATGCTTATAGAACTACAACAAGAAGCAAGAAAAGTAGGCCTAGAAATGAACATTTCTAAAACCAAATTCATGACAAACCAACGGACAAACATAGAGAGTATAAATGTGCTAGGACAACAGGTAAAGAAGTTGAACTCTTAGGTCTATCTAGGTCAAGAGTTAACATTGGGTAAAGCCAATCAAGAACTTGAAATTAACCACAGAATACATCTAGGATGGGCGGCCTATGGGAAGATGCGACACGTCTTCAACTCCAACCTACCCCTCAAACTAAAAACCAAGGTTTACATGGAATGCATTCTCCCAGTAACAACCTACGGATGTGAAACATGGGTACTAACAAAGAAAATCTTAAATAAATTAAAGATACACCAAAGATCAATAGAACGAAAAATGATAGGAATAACGCTTAAAGACCATAAAACCAATGAGTGGATAAGAAATAGAACCAAGGTAGAGGTCATAGTGAGGCGAATAGGCAGTCTTAAATGGAACTGGGCCGGACATGTTGCCCGAAATAAAAACAACTGGAGCAGAAAAATAACAAGATGGAGACCTTGGGGGGAGAAAAGAAGCAGATTCATGGGTAATTCACGCAATGTTTGTTGTTATATATATATATATATATATATATATATATATATATATATATATATATATATATACATATGCCAGAGCCAACTGAGGAGATCTGGAAGAAATCAGCTGAAGGTTTTGACTGTTTTGAGACAAAGTGGCAATTTCCAAACTGTATCGGCAGTATAGATGGTAAAAATATTACAATAAAGTGTCCAGATAAGAGCGGTTCAAATTATTTTTGTTACTTACAAAAGTTTTCCATCGTTCTTATGGCCATTTTTGGGCCTGATTATAAATTGGTATGTGTTGACATTGGAGGATTTGGAAAAAATAGTGACAGTGGTATTTTTGAATCATCACACCCATATGGGAAAGAAGTTTGGACAAGGACAAATGGCGGTTCCTTCATAGGCGATGAAGCTTTCGCTCTTAGAACGTATTTAATGAGGCCCTATCCATACAGACAATGTCGATCAGATCCACACAAAGAAAATTATAATAAAAGACTTTGTAGAGCAAGAAGGGTTGTGGAAAATGCATTTGGTATTCTAGCTCAGAAGTGGAGAATTGTTCACAGGCCTATCGAAGTGTCCGTAGAAACTACAATTTTGTTGAAAGAACATGTATTTTACATAATTACCTAATTTCAAAACAATGTGATGACTAATATTGGGCATTAGAAGTTTGTCACTTTTTTTATAATATTTAAATTATTTTTCTCCTGTTACTAAACTCTACATTGTTCAAATTATTATAAATTATTTTTATTAGTTAATATTACAAATCGTTAATTATTATTTTATTTAAAATTAGAAAAAAGAACTATGTTTTTTGAAGAAGCAATCTACCCAAACTTCAGTAAATTACTTTATTTACGACTTTCATTCAATTCGGTGCCAATTTTGTCCCATATTTTATCTCTTTTCCTAATATTTTTGTATTCGGGATTTCCCAAATCATATAAAATTAGATATGTTTTCACAAGTTCGATTAACCTTTCAGTTAACGACATTGCCCTTGCATGTGGCGTTACGAATATAGAACGCTGCAGTCCTGCGGTTGTATCCGCCGCACTACGCCTGAGTGTGAATACTTTTATATCCCGCTCCCGCAGTACCGCGTTGATGTGGGGGATCCTTTAACCTAAATCACTTAGATACAATGTAGCTCTTTACTGAGTTACATATTCTCGTCATACTTCGCGTGAAGTGTGTAGATACTGTACGACCTACTAAATTATGTTATATAAACGTTTCTGGCTACAAGTAGGGGCAAGTGACGTAGAATTTGGGAAGTTACAACCAGTCACTTGCCCCTATCGTACGCCTGGTTGTAGCCAGAAACGTTTATTTAACTTAATTTAGTAGAATGAAAGAAGACGACCGGAAGAAAATCAAATGAGATGTGAGCTTATAGGAGAATGCTCAGAATACCCTGGACATAACATCGTACGAATATATTGATACTGAAAGAGGTAACTAAATCGATTATTGACAAGAATCAAAGAATCAGTCATTCATATCTCAGGTATTTTGGGCATATTTCAAGAGAACGAGTGGCTTAGAAAAGCTTATTTTAGAGAGGAGATTGAAGCAAAGAGTCCAAGAGGTAGATCGCCTAGTCGATGAATAGACCAGATGAAGTTACAGAAGCGTATAGTGATAAAGAAGCAAGAAGAGAGACGATCCTGGCAATCAGTACATAATGTCACCATGGCCTTGCGGGGCAAAGGACTGAAGTGGGAGTAGGCTATACAGTACCCACAGTTCCCAGCATGTATGATAAGGATATGTCAA
The DNA here is from genome assembly GCA_963921935.1 of Galeruca laticollis. Classification (NCBI taxonomy): domain Eukaryota; kingdom Metazoa; phylum Arthropoda; class Insecta; order Coleoptera; family Chrysomelidae; genus Galeruca; species Galeruca laticollis. Next base: position 66,575,121 of record OY998183.1, read on the forward strand.
ATAATTTTAAAGTACTGGGCACAAATAGTTTTCAAATGTTTAAATAAAACATCCTGTAACTCTATAATTAGCCACATATTTCATCTAAGTGATTTAGGTCAAATTTAATATTGTGAGCTCAGGATTCAATAGTTCCAATTATTAATTAAATCATATCGATATTGATAGTTGTTCAATATTTTTTTTTGCATTTATATTGAAAAATAAAATAAAATTATTGATTATAAATTTATTTACTTTTAGACATTACTTAAATGATAAGCTAATATACTTCCACATTTTGTAGTATAGGTAAAAATATATTTAAAATCAAATTTGATTTTAGCAACCAAAGGAGGTGTACAATTGTGCTTTATGTCCACATACAATTATTTTTCTTCAAGCCCAGATACCTTTTCACATGTGGTCCAGACATACTCTTAAAGAAAACTATGACAAATTGGTAACCTCTATTCCTATAAACGTAATAAGGGATTCTTCAAAAACTGAATCAAACATTTTTAACTGTCCTTGTCAGTATACATCTTTTAGTAGGGAAATATTGTCACTGCCGGCAATAAATATGTTATACACTGGAATGCCAAATAATTCTACAACTGACAATGTTAATGCAGAAAGTAAGTTAATGCAGATCTATAAATCTCAGTTTATATGCCATAGCAAGTATAAATTAATAATAAAATCAAAATGTAAAGAAAAGGTGAGAAAAGTTCCTAAAGGTGATGAATCCGTTGACAAACTGGAAGAAATGGCTAATATTGAATTCACAAAGGAAAAAAGTAACCCTATTGTAATAACTGAAGACTACAATATCGAAATTGATAATAAAAAAGTTATTGAAACAAATAAATGCAATGAAATATCTTCTTTTCAACCTACTAATAATGAAATTACTCATGAGATACTCATTACAAACAAAGAAGCAGTTGAAGTTGTAGGAACAACTGAAGATTCTAATAGCATTAGTGAAGATGACAATATGGACATATTTAAATTGTTAGGAGATGAGGCTACCAGTCTTGAACAAAATGATGATGAGGATAAAATAGAAATATCTTTAGAGGATATGGACAGTATCAATCAAAGTTCAAAAAATGATACATTGTATATGAAAGATTTGTTAAAGAAGGCTGGTATCACTGATGAAAATTCAATTACACAGTCACGAATTGTGCACAAGGTAATATTATTTTGTAATAATGCATTTTGTGGAAGAATCCTGTACTAATTAGATTTCGGCATTTCTCTTCTTTTTTATTTAATTTTTCTACTTATCAGCTTTTATCTAGTATTCTAGATGATGATAATTAATATAACATGATACATGAGGCAATATTAATCATGCGTTTGAAGAATGGTTTTGCTTAATTGTTGTCGATTACTTTTCCGCAAAACTCTATCCAAGATGCGAGAAGAGTATTGATTTACTCCAAAAAAAGTTGTACTTTTTTTTGTTACACGAAAAACGGGTTTTTAGAAAAAGAATCCTGTGTATATGTCGCCAGCCACTTTTTGTAACATGTCTTGTTAGCATGATACAGTCTCTTGAGTGCATATAAGTCACCAATATTATAATTGATATTTTTCAGAGCATCCCACAGATGAAGCCTATTGATTTTCAGCTCACCAGAGCTAGAATAACGGGTCCTATACATACAGATATACATTATTGAAGAAATTTCGGTTTGTTAGCACAATACAGCCTCCAGAGTGCATACAAGTAACCAATTTTATGATTGGATATTGTCCAGGGCGTCTAACAGATGAACCATATTGATTTTTAGCTCACCAGAGCCAGTACAACGGATCCAATGAATCCAGAAGGACTATATTTTTGGTAATTTTTCGAGAAATTTCGGTTTGTTAGTATAATACAGCCTTCAGAGTGTATATAAGGGACCAATTTTATGATGGATATTGTTCAGGGCATCCCACAGATGAACCCTATTGTTTTTCAGCTCACCAGAGCCAGTATAACGGGTTGTATAAATCCAGATATACTACATTTTTGGAGGAACTTCGGTTTGTTAGCACGATACAGCTTCCGGAGTGCATACAAGTAACCAATTTTATGATTGGATATTGTCCAGGGCGTCTCACAGATGAACCCTGTTGATTTTCAGCTCACCAGAGCCAGTACAACGGGTCCAATAAATCCAGATGGACTATATTTTTGGTAATTTTTCGAGAAATTTCGATTTGTTTGTATAATGCAGCCTTCAGAGTGTATATAAGGGACCAATTTTATGATGGATATTGTTCAGGGCGTCCCACAGATGAACCCTATTGTTTTTCAGCTCACCAGAGCCAGTACAATGGGTTGTATAAATCCAGATATACTACATTTTTGGAGAAACTTCGGTTTGTTAGCACGATACAGCCTCCGGAGTGTATACAAGTGACCAATTTTATGATTGAATATTGTTCAGGGGGTCTCACAGATTAGCCCTATTGATTTTCAGCTCACCAGCCCCAGTATAACGGGTCCTATAAATCCAAATATACCATATTTTTGGAGAAATTTCGGTGTATTAACACTATACAGCCTCCGGAGTATATAAGCTGTGTGCTGTGTCATTTAAAATCCGCTAAAATAATCCTACTAGATTAACACAAAAACGTTCAACTAAAGAATAGACTACCCAAGATCCAAATAGTTACGATCAAACATAACGTAAACATATTGCATTGATGTTACCACATTGTTCTAAATAACAATAGTTTATCTATAACAGTTGTGTAAAGAAATGTAATTAATTAAATGATTTATTTAAACATATACTCCTATGTAATAATTTTTATCTTGAAGTGTTTATTTACATGAGCAAAACAATCACAAAAATCCCTAACATATAAGTATATACAAGTAAAAAAGATATAACTGTTCACATTATTCTTAAAGCCAACATCATTTCACATTCTTAGCAAAAATGTAGTGGGGGAGCAGTATAAAGTAGTATTGTATCTACTGTTGCCAAATTTAGTTTGTGTTTAGTTTATTTGGTGTTTGCTGTAACTGCAAGATATTAAAAATAAGCAATATTAAAGGTGTTTAAATTATATTTCAAATGTATCAGGTTTTATTTAATTATTATTTGAATTAATTCGACTTTTTACATATTAATACAGCTAATACACGGAATATTGGTCGTACTACATTATAATAAATTGAAGTCAAAGATTCGAGTACTAGGCAACTGTCTTTTATATTTGATAAGTATATTTCTATTCAAGGAAGCCGTTGCGAAGAAGTAGTTGTATGCGTAGTAACAGTTATCATCATAGATTTTGTCTAAAGACGAGTAGTAACAGAAAATATACCTTATCTGTGACGTTAGTTGCCTCATGATTATCCACTCTTCGCTTCTCGTCTTACGTCGTTCCCCACTTGGCCAACAAATTGATGTTGGCTTCATAACAAATCGAATTTATGAATGACTAGTTGAGAACGTGGTCCCTAATTTGTGCATATTTAAGAGTTAAATTGTTCACAATGCAAGAAGACATGTTAATTCTGAAGCCGCCTTCTATTGAATGTATATATTTTTATATGCTAGTAAAAAATTAATGTAATTTATAGATTTATTTCGAAAAAGTATCGTCAACGTGACAATCCTGCAACACTCTCGTGAACAAACCATACGATCTCTCATTCATTATTTCCCGACCATTTTGTCAATTCAGTTTACCAACAAAAAACAAAGTCCGGCGAACGAGAAAATATCGATGTAAAGGCTAGTGCAGCGTTGTCAAATCAACGTAAAATGACTTTCAGCCCAAACTATTCTTTTTAGTTGAATGTTTTTGGATTAACATATAAATATCGTAATTATCAAATTTTAAAATAGAAACTTTACAATTGAATAAGTTTAGAACTTTAGTGGTTTTTAGATCATTTTAAATTGTTAGTACAGTGTTTTTCAGTTAATTCTGTAGTTGTAAAATATATTTTCCAGTCATTTTTTCAGGTGCCAAATGAACTATATAGTTGTTTCTTGTGTCCACATCTAACAATATTTTCATCAGATGACTTGAAATTTCATATGAATAAACAACATAATTTAACAGAAGATTACTCTAAATTAATATCCGTAGTTCCAGTAGACTCTGTAATTGAAAAAAGTTATGAAAATGTGGATGAAGCTCTACTTATTCTAACTTGTTTATGCAAACATGCATCATTTACCAAAGAAGCACTGTCCATGCCAGTCATTGACAGAACTTATGAAGGAATTATAAAAAATCCAGAAGAAAATGAAAATATTGATTCAGAAATGAAATTATTGAGAATTTATCAATATCAGTTCACATACCACTACAAACAAAAATTAACAATAATGGCAGATGATGAAGGAAAGAAACAAAAATTGTAGTTTATTTCTGATTTTGAATAAATGGTAACTCAAAAGTAGTTTTATTTGGAATATTACACAGAGAAACATGTTATCTAAACTCAGTAATAATAGTTTACTATTATTACAGGATTTTAGCAGTGTAGGGAAAGTAGAGGAGTATGCGAAGTAGATATTTAAATTAATTGAAGTTATTTCAACGCTTAATTTACATTGTTATTTTAAAAAAATAGGTTGACAACTAGTGACTAAAATTGGTAGGATAAAAAGAGGAATGGCGATGTCCCGTTTCACATATTTCAACTTTGTAATTAAGACGGCTGTTATGTTCGCTAATCACTGGATGATGTTCTTGTGTAAGACCAATCAAATCGCAACTAATCAATTACAAGCTTTGGTTGAAAAATAACATTTAGCTCTTTTATTATCATCAAATATGCAGAACTAAAAGACAATTACAGACCAATATCTTCCCTGAAGAAAAAAATCAAAAAAGATAGACATTATTTGCCATCATTGCAACTCTCCCTTCAAAACTCGAAGAAAAGTCATTCGCGATAGGGGTAATAGGCTTCTGCGTGGAGACATTAATGTAGAACCGAGTACCGTAGCTTGAATTCCATCAAACAATAAGTTATAGCCGGATTTCAAATATTTCCATTCAAAAAACCAAAAAAACTTAGTTTTGTCTTACTTTTAGTACTATACTCTCCCCTACGCCTATAGAGTCTCTCTCTTATCCGTCTACTCTCGAAAGAGTATGGTGACCTCATGTCTCAATTGCTCGGATCGTAGTTCTCTATCTTGAGCTGCAAGAGAAGCTTCCTGCAGACCGGGGCCGATGGTTTCCTTAGTTTGACCCACCCAGCGCGTCGGAGACCTTCCTCTTGGTCGTTTACCATTGATTTTGTTGATAATAAGTTTTTCCAGCCCATTTGTTCTTCTTGAAATGTGTCCAAACTACCTTATAGATATGACTGGTTTATCTTGGTTGAGAGCCTTGTGGTGATTTTTAGTTCATTAAGGATTGATGCGTTAGTACGATGTTCTGTGTATGAGATTCGCAGCATTCTTCTATAGGCCCACATTTCAAACCCTAATAACACAGGATATCCAGTCTGTGTGCAAAACAGGTCCGAATGTCCATGGATATCAAAAGTACATCCATAGGATAGGGCCTGAATGCTTATCCATTGGAACGCTACCATAAACTATCCAATGTTTGTCCAGAAAAAGTCCATAAATAGAAGGACAGCAACCGTACATCCATTGGATATCCTCCATGGCCCACTCAATGGAAAACCATCGACAGCTTTCCAATGGACGTCCATAATGTATCCATCATCAAAATAAATTATTGTCACAAAAATATTATTATGTATTTCCGACTAAAAGACTGAATGAATCTTGAGTTATAATCCGATTTTATTTATTAATCCCGATTTATTTGTTCATGCTTCATGTATGTGCATTAATAATATTAATTGAATAGCGTAATGGCGGTGTGTTTTGGTCGTAGAGTGGACGTTTTGGTCTGATTAACTTGGTTTTTTAAGTGTTTTTGCGATTTGGTAATCTCTTAAATCTCGATGTGCTAGTTTTTAAATTTGGAAATTAAGTGGTTTCCTCCAGATAAAGTTGTTTTATTATTTATAGTTGTTGGTGCACTGCATATTGCATCAAATCTCATCCTGGCTTACTCTTTCAATAGGTATTTACTCAAATAGAATATTGAATGTTTAGCTCTCTTGTTCTGAGTTTCCCGATAAATCAATTATCACTATGGATGGAAATAAAAGTAAGAGAAAATTTAATAGTTTAAACAAATATTATAAAGCGATTGCGGAAAGATTAAACACTTTCAGCTAAATACAATGATGACACAAATAATTCTGAAGAGCTCTGTCTCAACTGTCACCATCTTATACAAGTCGTATTGATCATTGCAAAGACTGACCGAATGTAGTTTCAAATGAGTCAATTGTTGGGTTTCAATCGGTTGCTGTTGAGGCGAATGAGCAGTTTTTATGTAGCAATAATACATCTGGAAGTGTAGCAATGATTCATCTAATGATGATGAATCCAATATAGAATCAAACGAAGAAAGTCATGGATTGAACCATATACTCGCATCCTCGAGTTGTAAAACTGTTATTTGTGAACTGATAAGCTGGTCATCATTGAAACACAATATCTCTCATTTGCTACGAATTTTGAAGAAAACATTTCCACATTTACCTTTAGATGCAAGAACATTATTAAAAACACCAAGGGAAGTTACTTTGAAAATCATTGATCCAGGACACTACTATAAGGAGGACCAACTCAGTGTATGAAAGTGTCCGCTAACAGGGAGCAAATTAAAGTGGCGCTATAGTAGCAAGGGGAAAGATTTTAAAAACAGCGCCATAAATTATTAGAGTGGGATACTAAATGAAAAATTTCATTTTCGCCAACCTGGAAAACTTTTCACTGAACAAAGCTTTCCCATTGTTCCTATTTTTTTCCTCTTTGAATTTATAACAACAAATTCGTAATAATAATAATAAAAAATATGTATCTACTAAAGTTTATAAAAATCGAATCACTATCCACGTTAGTTCAGCAGTTTTATAGGTTCTATTGACTAATCAACACTTGACTACGTAAATAGTTGACGTTTTATAAACTGCAATATGCTCAACTACACTCATACTACACTAGTCATCAGAGACAATGGTCGCGTTCATCCGCACACACGATACCTGATCGATCAGGTAGCGATACCGAAATGCGTGCATGAACGGTTTATTTTACTATGATCACTCACTGATCGGACGCCATTTGAAAGATCACTTTTATTTTACGATCCGCTCCTGATCATAGCGCTCACCCCACGTGACCCACATGTTTTGTTTGAAAGTTTTGAGTATAGTAGTTGATTTTTGATTTATTTAATGTTATTGTGTAGTTTGAAGTAGAATTTAATATTAAATATATTTAGTATTGTATATTATAATCTTAGTTTAGTAAGAGTAGTGTAGAAATAGTTATATTGAAATTACTACCTTGTGTTATATTTTAATTTATTGTATTATTTTCCTGTAGTTTTTGAAATATTTTGTATTAATAAATCTAGTTGAGTACCTATCATCTTGTGTAGTATAGTAGAGAACACATATTAAGATTACTGTAAGTAGAGTAGTGTAATTTATTTGTTAGGTTATAATTATAGTAGGTAAATAGTTTAAATTTGAGTCATGAGTATAAAATTAGTTGAGGGGTGCATCAGTAATGTGTTGATGAAGCGGGATGAATGGAAATGGGTGAATACTTATGATTTAGATCAACAATTAAAATAATATTTCTGAAAAACAATGTAAACAGTAGAACAAAATCAAATGATATAAAAACTATCTAACTTTCTTGAATACATAAACGTAAACAAACGAATGACAAAGACATATATCGATGTCACTTTAAATTGTCGGTTCATTCGTGCGAGATTGGTCGCGTTCATCCACACCAGTTAAAGATCGCTCCGAAAGTAGCGCTCAGTGAGCGCTCATCTCGCACGAATGAACCGACAATTTAAAGTGACATCGATATATGTCTTTGCCATTCGTTTGTTTATGTTTGGTTAGGTAGTTTTTTTATCTTTTGATTTTGTTCTACTGTTTACATTGTTTTTCAGAAATATTATTTTAATTGTTGATCTAAATCATAAGTATTCATCCATTTCCATTAATCCCGCTTCATCAACACATAACTGATGCACCCCTCAACTAATTTTATACTCATGACTCAAATTTAAACTATTTACCTAACAAAGAAATTACACTACTCTATTTACAGTAATCTTAATATGGGTTCTCTACTATACTACACAAGATCATAGGTACTCAACTAGATTTATTAATACAAAATATTTCAAAAACTACAGGAAAACAATACAATAAATTAAAATATAACACAATGCAGTAATTTCAATATAACTATTTCTACACTACTTTTACTAAACTAAGACTATAATATACAATACTAAATTCTACTTCAAACTACCCAATAACATTAAATAAATCAAAAATCAACTACTATACTCAAAACTTTCAAACAAAACACGTGGGTCACGTGGAGTGAGCGCTATGATCAGGAGCGGATCGTAAAATAAAAGTGATCTTTTAAATGGCGCCCGATCAGTGATCGATCATAGTAAAATGAACCGTTCATGCACGCATCTCGGGATCGCTCCAGGTATCGTGTGTTCGGATGAACGCGACCATTAGCGCTCACTGAGCGCTACTTTCGGAGCGATCTTTAACTGGTGTGGAGGAACGCGACCATTAAATTTTCCAACTCGGCGCACTTCACTCCCGTTTACAACTGCTAATTTCATGTATGTAATATACATATATATATATATATATATATATATATATATATATATATATATATATATATATATATATATATATATATATATGTATATACTTTGTATTATATTATTACTCATCAAGAAACCATTATTCTCTTCTGAATCTCCCTAAATATTTCCATCACTGTTCGTCTGTCCTCCTTTTTCACGTTATGGTCAGTTTGCCAGAGCCATCTCCATAAAGCTTGACAAAGATGGAATCTACACAGAAGTAACATAGAGTTCGGAAATACAGATGATAACGCATTACGCTCGGATGCACTTTATCAGTTATAAACACTTTTAGATAGAACTTTCTATTTTCTACTTCGATAGCTTCAGTGGCAGACGCAAATTGTTTGAAGTAAATGTAAATGTGACACAAGTATTTGTCTGATCGCAAGATTCGCTGGAGTCCACGAAAACCATTTCAGTGGAAAAATCTTGAAGAAATGTGCGTCGCATTATTGGAGTAACAACAACTGCAATAAAAGGATTTTCTTTGATGACTATATTGCACCGCCGGATTTCTGCAACAAAAGGACTGTCTGTTCTTGAGAACTTCTATCATACTTTTTTCTTCTCGACTACCGTACTGAAAGAAACGCCACTTATACAAATAGGTACTTTATCTGCCTGTCAGTAAGATTTTCTCTAGCATTAGCAAGAAGATATGCTGTACTTACATTCTGTATTTCCTTCGTTTCTTCAGAACCAGATTCAATTATTTTCATTTATTGATAAAATTTGGCAGCTGACGGAGTCATTCCCGAAATAAAGTATATGACTCAAAAATTTCTTGTACTGTCTTGTTCACACGTAAGTATCGAAAAGCTTGTGCCACATTTACCCTATGGGAATGATCAAAATTTATTTTTATCGCTACGTTAATTCCGTCTTTTAACAGCACATCATTTTTTATTGTGTTTCTAATAAGTTTTTTAAATTTAATATCTATTTGTGCTTTGCAATTATTGTTCCTAACTTCACAAGACTGCCGTTTTCATTCAGCTACTTTATTCAATGATGAGTGTTGACACACGTATAGCGAGTTGCATTAGGATAACGTCTTGACGTTATCCAGTTTGTATTGGTCGAGTATGATAAATCTTTCACCCAATTGTCACATTTTTCACCCACTGTGCCCTCTCCTTAAAGCTTACAAAGCACTAAAATACTGAACTGCTCGTTGTTGTCCACAGCGGTTATATTTAGAGAATATTTACATTTTGGCACAAACCCCCGAACAAACTTTTTAAGGTTGCTTCATCCATGGTGCACGTGATAGAATCAAGACAAAATAGAAATTATAACCTATAACAACGTGAACGTGTACTATTCAACTAGTAGCTAGTCAATATCCTTGGGGGTGTTCTGTGGTCAAAATTAAGATTCCAAGTCAGCAGGCCCCCTATTCTGTAACTCAAGCGAGAGCTCGTGCACGAGTTCTCTCTCACAATTTAACGTTACTGCGCATGTCACTCTCCTAAATATCATAAATCCGTATTCTCTAAGGTAGGAGAGTGCTCACATACTCCTATGCGACTACTCTACTGGGTAAAAGTAGGGGAGTAAGAGAACGGACTTGCGCATATCTTTAGTCACAGACCGTTTTATTTTTGTTCTTTAACTAAACCTCAAAAATCAAAGATTAATCATAATCAACGAGTTTTCTATGTTGTATGTTGTTGGATTGTTAATTTTAATTGAACAAGTGGTTTAGTTCACAGTACAGACTTAGTTTTTAGTTGTTATTTATTTTTAGAGAAGAGTTAACACTTTAGTTTCTGTGGTTTTTAATTTGGCATAAGTTTTCCATTAAGCAATTCTGGATGATTGTTCATAAATTCTATTAACAATGTTTTTTGTGCTTTACACAACATTTTTATCGTCTTTTTTTAATACAAAACGGAAATATACACACAACTCAAATCACCCACAAATAACAACGTTGGACAACAACAGAATCTAAAAATATTTCTTCGTTTCTTGTCCTCATATAACCTAAAGTACATTTAAACTACTAAATAGTAGGTCAAAACTGGCCGTTTCATTTGGCAACGCTGAGCCAAATGTAGTGGAGTCGTCGATTCATCGTGAATACGGTTTTAAGAATTATGTGAGTGAGGAGTGAGAGAGTACTCATACCAATGAATAGTCGTGCACGAGCTCTCGCTTGAGTTACAGAATAGAGGTCCTGGACGAGGAATTTTGACGGTTGCTCTGTATCGTACTGCGATTTGTCAGACGCAACCACGCAACGCAGCGTATTCATAAACAAAGCCACGAGTGATCCAGAGCGCCGCGGCGCGGACCCCGAGCTCTGTACTATACAGGCTTTTGTCTTTACGCTACCCGGTGCGATGGTTTGAAAGAATAATAACAACGATCATGCATATGGCTGTGGCTGTATTATTCTGTTTCTTCGGTCCATTTGGCTAGTGAGTAAATTCACCATGCTACAGGGAAACCGCAGAAAACCTGCAATACCGACTGGGCAAGTTTTGCTGGTATATTAAGACATTTTTCAACTTCCGCTACTAAAATCGCACTTTGAACACGGGTTTGAAATGCACAAAACGACTCTTTAAACACTAGTGTTTAAAATGCGAAAGGTCACATCTCGTTTATCTTTTGTTTTTTAAACGTCAAATCAAGTGTATCTTTTGTATGTTATATTTCATGCTCCTTGATAATTTTGTTATTCTGCGTCATTTGATTTATCAATCAGCTGTCAGTCATCGTCCGTCATGTAATGAATATAATTCAAATATAATATAATGTTTTCCTTCCCGCGGACGAAGAAAAAGTATAGTAAGCACCTCGTGTTAAAAACGTCTTTAGTCACTCGTTTCACAAGGAACTCGTTCCGCTTCGCTTCACTCGTGACTAAAGTAACCGTTTTGACACTTAGTACTTAATATACTATTCTATATCGTTATCTACATAATTTGATTTAAGCCCTGAAAACATAGTGCTCCGAGTATGCAACCAATTATACGCTTGTGTATTTATTTTGCTAGCTTGTAATGAAAGTTATTTATTTTGCTCAGTTGTGATTGAATATGCTACTTTCCTCACATTTTCAGTTGGATGATAATGAACTTTACTCACGATTGTGGAAAATTTATGTTTTAACAAGTAGTCAAATTTTTGTAGTGAGTAATGAACTTTTATGTTTCTATGCTTAATGTCACAACCACTTTCGTTGGCAATAGTGACTTTCAATTTTGTGACAGAGTAAACATTAATCAAAAAATGGCAGGCGTTATTGAGTTTTGAAATGTAATTTTTCTTTAATTCCATCATTTTAAACGTACGTACATATAAATATGCTGAACCAAGTCTCAGTAGAGGCTGTATATTCAGCTACGTACGTAGAAAATTATTTGGACTGTGTAGAAAATCTTCCAGACGAATTACAACGTCTCATTTCAAGAATGAGGGAGTTGGATGTATACTATTTAGGTAAAACATTAGTTTAAATCTATAATACAATATTGTTTTTCCAATTATTTCAAATTTGTTATACCCGTACTGTAACAGCATATATTGCACATTTTATATATGGTAATAATATTGTTATATGCTTATTTTGATTTATCTAAATGATACATTTGTTTATAGCTGGTATTTCAGGAGCTTTTACAAAATTCATACTATGCACTTATATCTTATGCACATTTTTTATGAGTTAGAATATGAATGTGGTATATTTAGGGTATCTACTTTATTTTATGTATTATTTTTTATCCATATGCGAGAGCAAACCTGGGTTAATTGAATCTTTTTTGAAAATATGAATTTGAGCAAAGATACTATTACTTTAAAATGAATTTCACACTCCAAATGTTTACTTTATAATTGATAACATGGTATAAATGCAGTTTACGGGCTTTTCTTGTATTACTAAAAATTTTGGTTTATTGGGTTGATTATGTTTGTAGAAGCATAAAAATAAAAATAAATCTTGGCCGTCTCTTATTTTAATGAAAATATTCACTTTTAAAAGGTTCACTTTTGGAAGTTATACAACAATGGCAATAGCAAAAAATTTATTTCTGTCATAAAAGTGTCAAACTATTGTCATTATTATTTGTTGCCATTGGTATTGTGTGTTTGTTTATTTTTGTTGCGCTTCTATATTTAAGATTTTCTTGGTTTCCAACAAAAATGAATTTTATTAATCTAGACGATATTTATACGTGACGAAATAATAATGAGATTATATCACAAGCGCAGCGTTTGGGTTTAATATCCGCAAATAATGAAATTAAGTTTCTGGTGAATTTTTGCGACAGACATTTCATAATGACACCACGGCCAAATTCCATAGATGGTTTTCGTTGAAAATGTAATGGACATATAAAAAAAATAAAAAGAAACATATATTTTGTAATAAGAGGTAAGTATAAAATTCTAGTTTATTATTCAAATCTCTTTTTGCCAAATCGCAATTTTTTTTGGAAAATATACGAAAATCATTAAGAAAAGAAGTAGCAGAAATAGCTACAGTCATGAGTCGGCCATATGGCTAAACTTTGGAATGCCACCAATCGAGTTCAGGTTTCAATTTTTTTTTACAGATAGGTCTTATTATAAAAACGCTTTATAATAAGTTACTACAAGTTGCGGAAACAACTACTTTTCGAGATATGAATTTTCAAAATTATTCAAACTTACTTGTATTGTTATGCAAGCACATTTTCAATTTTAAAATATCTCCAATCCGGTTCGGGTCTCATATCTTTTTTACATACAGTTATTATTATAGAAACGTTTTATACCAAGTCACGAGTTGAGAGAACAAATACTTTTCGAAATATGAATATTAAAAGTTATTAAAAACATTTATTTTCCATGCAAATACAATTATGAAAGTCAATGTCATACTCGACAACCGACAATAATATATTGTAGTTTCGCCAACCGTTTGGAAACTTTTCTCATAAAAAGAATTCACGTATTTTTCATTTTCAACATAATAAAATAATTTGACATATTTCTCTAATAATATTGAATAATTTAATTGTATTTATGATTAAATAAATGTTTAATACTATTATAATTTAATAAACTTCGGTTTTGAATATATGTAAATTGCGCGCATAGTTTCCCTCATAGTGAAAGTAATATGCATTTATCCTTCCCCTTGAAAAATATCCAATACTTTGTAACGCGCACATCAGGTTATTCAAGAAGGAAAAGGGTGAATCCAATGATTATATTCCCTTCCCCTTCTCAAATAACTTAATATCCAAACTTTGTAACGCACATTAAGTTATTCAAGAAGGGGAAGGAAATATAATCATTGGATTCACCCTTGCCCTTCTTGAATAACTTGATATCCAACACTTTGTAACGCACATTAAGTTACTCAAGAAGGGAAAAGGTGAATCCAATGATTATATTCCCTTCCCCTTCTTGAATAACTTAATATCCAATACTTTGTAACGCACATTAAGTTACTCAAGAAGGGAAAGGGTGAATCCAATGATTATATCCCATTCCCCTTCTTGTATAACTTAATACCCATTACTTTGTAACGCAAATTAGTTACCATGGCAACCAAAATATACATTATATAGGAATAACCTATCCCTTTAAATTTTTTAGAGCATCTTTACGTTATAGGAGTTTTTTTATGAATCCTACTTGCCCATTTGGTAAATTTTGGGATTTATTCATCTGTGGGTCAATAAAGACCAGCTATTGCGAATTCAATACAAGCTAAGACTCGCGCAACATATCTTAGTGGATTGGGTCAATGTTTGCAGAGAAGTAGTCTTTGACGCATTTATAACCAAGGCAACGAAAATTGGAGGATCTGGTCAAATGTGAAAGAGATGCATACTCCTTATTTTTGTTATGCTTATTGTTTTATTATATTTTCAGTGTGGAGATTGACGTCTATTTACTTAAAAAATAAAAAAATAACGCTGATTAGTCGTAAAATTATTTTTTGTTTGGGGGAGGGGGTGTTTTGTTCTTTTTATGTTTATACAGGCTATTTAATTACGAAATGAAAAAAATATAAAAAAGCCGATTTTCAGGAAAAAAAATTAATGGAGGGGGGAAATTTTGATGAGACCGCCGAGTTTTTTCCCATTTCTATGTTCAGGAGGCTTATTTAGTTACGAAAAACAAAAAGAATTCGTAAAAAGGCAAATGCCCGTAAACTGCATTTATTCCGATAACATTATTGGTGTAAATTAAATGTGGATTACCTGCCATATATTAAGTTTTTAATTTTATATGCTTAGCTCGTGTAAGAGAAGTAGCTATCCAAACAGAAAACTTTAAAAGTATTGGAAATGAAAATCCTGCCAAGAAGGCAAAAAGCTTTACCAGAATGCAACAAGCCCTGATAGCAGCACAAGAATTAGGTGATGAGAAGATGAATCTGTTACAGACAATCTTAGACAAAATAGAAATCAAAACTAGGTTATTGGATCAGGATTTCAAAAATTTAGGTAAATATTTTTATACTGTTTTACCTCCTACCTTCCAATATTTTCAGTGAAGTTGCTTTTGTTATATGTGAATTATATTACATTATATAATTGAATCATTTTAATTTTGTACAGGATACCTAATGATATTAATGTAACAGAATAATCAGAATTATCACTTGGTTAATCAATATTTTCAACATATTGGAAGCTTTTCATAATATTTTACATAATAGAAAATTTATATGTCTACAATTTAATGGGTTCTATGGAATATGATTATCAAGATAGTTCAATTAATAAATCTGTAACATCAATGATCTAGCTCCAGGTTCTCAGGATAGAAGGAGAGTATAACAACCATCATCTTAACTACAATTGAGAAACTGAATGAGGGAGGAGTTAATATTATTCACAAAGAGAAATGAATCACCTTTACCCCTACAAGAACAATTGTTGTAGAAAGATTGTTTTCCTAATTCATTTATAATAACCAGGCATGAAGAAGTCCACATTAACTAATTAATAAAAAATTAGTAGTTCCAATAATATTATATATAGAAATATTAATGTGTCTATCTTGAATAATTTAGAATGCTACATTTTGTTTCCTGTTACACATCAGATAAACATACAACTTTTTAACACAGGCACCAAATAAAATAAAAATTACCATCAACAAAGATACTGTTGTGCTGTTCTTAGATATCATTCACATGAAAAGTGAAGCATAAATAACTTTCAGATGGATATAACAAAATATTCAAAGTGACAGAATATACTAAAAGCTAATAATGCGGATCTGCACCACAAATATTCATTGCCTGGCAGTAGTGGCACAGATCCGCGTTTTCAACAATAGGTATGTAGGTTGTTAATTATTTTATCAGCACTGAGCATAAATGTTACTATTTGACTTTAGCAAAGTCTTTGTATTTGGCAATGATGACTATGAAAATATTGGAACTGATGGAATCTAATGTTAAACAAGGACATTCAGTATTTATTTTATCAATAACTTTCATAATAGCGTGGATTTAGCGGAAGCACTTTTAAAACTCAAAACATATTGCACTGACACTTATTATTAGATAGAAGAGGAAACCAGATTGAAATTATTAGATCCAGGCTGCAGAACAATGAAACAAAAGCACAATATAAAAATAATGATATAGTAGAAGGTAAGTAGAGGAATAAACAGACCTATATTTATCGATGTAATTTGCTAATAATAGGTTACAATCAAAAATAAATGCAAATAAACTCAGCCTTCACATATTGTTGTATAATTAGAATATGAGTGGAATGAGTCTTAAGAAACAAATGTTAGCTTATTACCCTTGCCAAAAGAAAACAAAAATTTGGGAAATCAGTATTACACGTTATATTGCCAAAAACATTATCTACATAATCAGTATTCCAGAAACAAAAAGTTTATATGATTTTGGTTTTATATATTAATAACTTATTGGACAAACAAAAAGGAAAGATAACATTAACTCAAATAGAAACAAACACATGTACTAACATAACTAAAAAGAAAGAAAGGTACATGCTCTGCGAAGAATGTGAGAAAGGATCTATTTTACTTTTGGTCTCTGCATATGATAACTTGGTTTTCTAAACGCGGGTCAGACAGTATAATTCTGAGTCTTAGTGTAATGGTGGTAAACAGAGCTGGGCAGTAATTGGTACTCGTGAGTACTTTTGTTTAGGCATACTCAGTACTCAAAACCATTCAAGTATTTCTCATTTTAGAGTACTCAGTACTTTTGATTCCTACAGCTGACGAGTACCTACTGACACGCACGCCTACAGACTTCTCAGCCTGTCTTGTATCTTGTGTCTTACTATAATTGCCACTATTGCCAGATCGTTTTTGCAATACACAGTGCATAGGTGGGAGTTGTCAGAACGATAATGGACTGTTACTAGTACTGGTGTTTTTTTATAAAATAATTTAAACAATATCGATACAAACCATCAAACACCAAAATATTGCAGACATTCCAGTTGTATGTTAGCCAAAGCCTCATGGCATGTCTCAAACCAAACCTTTCATGCAGACCTCAACATTCCCTTCATAGATTATGTGATTAGCAACCACTCCAGAAAATATATGAATCACAGTGCAAACCATCTCACAGGTGAATTGATCAACTCTCCACTGATTGACAGACACCTAAAAAGATGTTGGCCGGAAGACCCTGATGCTAGGTGAATTCCAGAGAGTCAACAATGGACGACACCTACCTCAAGCTACCCTCTTACATCATATTTACTTATTACTTTATTGAAGTAGATTGTAAATCAGCAATTAATAAATAACAAAAAATTAAATCAATAGGATTTAAAAAAATAAAATGATAATGATAAAATAGTTTTAACACCAGTAGGAAAACCAGACAAAAGGCAAGGAAGATAATGTTACAACTCCAAACAGAGGAAAGTATAGAAGAATATGCAAGGTGCCGAAAAGAGACAAGAAAACTAATAAGAAAAAAGAGTATGAACAAAGGAAATATGAAGAAATAGAAAGAGACCGCCCAAAACCAGGCTCCAGAGAATTCTACAGGGCAATTACTTTTGAGAAGAAAGGCTTCAAGGGCAAATCCATTCTGACACTTAGGAACGACCAAGGCCACTTAATACTCAAAGAAGAAGAACTGACTGAAGAATGGAGAAAATACTTCATGGACCTCCTAAGCATAAAACCAGAAAAGTGCACAAAGAAGATACCTACATAACAGCAGACCTACCAGTGGAAGAACCCTCCCTTCAAGAAACAAAAAGGGCATTGATTAAGCTAAAGAACTCCAAGGCGCCCAGCTCGGATGAGATACTGGCAGAACTACTAAAATATGGTGGAAATGCATTCCATTTGCAAATTCACAAATTAATAACTCTCATATGGCGAGAAGAAAAAATACCTACAAAATGGAAAGACAGTATTATCGCACACATTCATAAAAAGGGAGATTAATCAAAATGCGCCAACTACAGGGGAAACTCACTAATAAACACCGTACACAAAACATTCTCAAACATCCTGCTATATAGATTAACCCCATATGCAGAAAACATCCTAGGTGAATATCAAGCCAGCTTCAGAAAATACAGGTCAACTATAGACCAACTTTTCACTCTAAGGCAAATTCTAGAAAAGGCTTGGGAATATAATAGAACAGTACATAACCTCTTCATAGATTTCTGACAGGCTAATGATAGCATAGAGAGAAGCCAAGAATGGAACGCAATGGCGGAGTTTTCAATTCCAAAAA
The DNA here is from genome assembly GCA_963921935.1 of Galeruca laticollis. Lineage (NCBI taxonomy): Eukaryota > Metazoa > Arthropoda > Insecta > Coleoptera > Chrysomelidae > Galeruca > Galeruca laticollis. The sequence continues at coordinate 66,593,599 of OY998183.1, forward strand.
AGCTGATCCAGATGACCAAAATTTGCATAGAGGGAGGAGTATCAAATGTACGGGTAAAAAATAACCTATGCAGCAGCTTTGGAATAGATAACGGACTAAAACAAGGTGATGCCCTCTCGCCACTACTGTTCAACCTCGTCCTAGAGAAAGTCGTGAGAATAGCTGAGATAAAAACTGAACTGCTAACAACGAAAGGTCCCAAATTGCTGTTAGCATACGCAGATGACATCGACATCATCGGGGATTCTGTCTGTAACAATAAAGGACATTTTCAACAAGATCGAGAAAACAACAAGCGAAGTAGGACTAAGAATTAACGAGGAAAAGACGAAAGACATGTGCGTAAATAGAACGGCACGGAGAGATAGATTAGGACAAAACGTCACAATTTCAACTTCGAAAGAGTAGAATATAATAATATTTGTTTGTACTTTTATACGCTTGCAGTACTTTTTATATTTTATTTATTGTAACTACAACAAGTAATTTACAACAACCCAATGTTCACATGTATGTCTACTACCTGCAACTGTCAACTATCTTGTCATCTTCGACAGTGTTGCCAACTTAACTTATTATGAAATAGAACATTTCAAATACCTTGGTGCCACAATTACAGCAGACAACGTCACTGCAGAAATCAAAGGCAGAATCCAGTCCGCAACCCGCTGTCTTTTTGCACTCAATAGCCTTATGAAATCAAAGAGTCTAACAAGAGCTTCAAAAATCAAGATATATAAAAATCAGACCCATAATAACATATGGGAGCGAAACGTGGACAATGACCAAAGCAAACGAAGATAAACTCAGATGCTTCGAACGAAAGATTCTCAGAAATATATTTGGACCCTACCACAATCTGACGACCAACCGATATCGCATTAGAACTAATGCAGATGTCCAAGAACTATACAAAGATAGCGATATTATCCAGGAGATTAAATTCCAGTGTTTAAGATGGACAGGACACGTATAGCGGCTACATGACGAAAGACTTGTAAAACTGATATGGGAAGAGACTCCAACAGGCAAAAGACCACTCTGATGCCCCAGAATGCGTTGGAGAGACAACATAAGATCAGACCTCCAAAATGAACATCCCACTTGATTACAGGTTGATGGGAGACAGGACCTGGAATAAAGTTGTGCAGTCAGTCAAGACCCACCCAGTGTTGTAGCGCTAAGTGATGATGATGATGAGGAAAACCTTCTGTAAACTGCATGGAAGGTTACTGTAACTGCAACTAATGAATTGATCACACATTATTTTCAAGATATAATAATTATTATAACTGAATGTACTTATTGAAAATAAAAAAAAATACAAGAGAAGTACATAGTTTCAATGGTCTGCCAACGATCACATGTTTAAGCTGATAATCAAAGTAATAGCTTCTAGGTCATCATAAATCAGAATTCGGTATTTTCCACCTTGCTGATTTTGACCCATAAACATTTTTTAAATATATAAATGTTCTTTTGAGTATTCTACCTGTACCTCCAACCTCCACCTATTACTTTTATTACTGTAGTTAAAATAGATGAATTGCACTTAATAGTCAGTACTGCTAATTAGGGATGTACCGGATCGAGTATTTGGCCGGTCAGCCGAAACCAGAATTCCGGCCGGTAGCCGGACCGGCGGATCGGGATTTATATGGAAATATTTCAAATTCCTGCAGCTGAACGATATTATACTGGTTCTATCTATCTAAAGCATAAAACTCTATATTATTTTCTCATTTTTGTAACACAGGTCCTTAATTTTATCCGTTCTGCGTTACGAATTATAAATAAATAAAAAAATCAAATGTCATTGCTTTGTGTAGTGCCATCTATTATTCTAATAAAGCACACTGGCTTCCAGTAAATAGGGAAATTCCAAAATCGCGAGTCGTTCTTTCTATTTCTTTCTCTGCACTCAGAGTGCAGAAATGCTCTTATTTATTCATCACAATCTAATTAAAATAAATTATGAATATTAGTTTTTTGTTTATACCTTTAATCTTTTATATGTACTTCGGTTTAATACATTCGCCTGTTTAAAAAATATATTGTAATGATTTACGACTTTCAATTTATTAAACTTCAAAATATTTTTCTTGCTTTTTTCATAAATTTAACCTATTTTAATAGTTATTTATGTACCAAGGGTATAAATAGATGTTTATGCCCTGAGGGCGACGTTTGTAAGTCACCCGAGGGTATAGACATCTGTTTATGCCCGCGGTACATACAAACTTTTATGTCATACTAGTTCGTTATTGCAATCCAATCTCAATACAAATCAGTAATTTAAAAAATCCGGATTGAATGAATAACATTGCCATTTTATCATAGTAGACACTATCGTTGCTAGGTGAATGTTGACAAATGTAAATGTCATAAAATCACAATAATTTTTATATGTGTCAAATTATTGAAAAAGCAAAGAAAGCAACTAAAAATCTATTGCCAAAAAAGTCTAAAGAAGCTTACGACATGGAATACGAAATATTATTAAATCGGATGCAAGAAAACTACGTAAAATAAGTTAAACAAAAAATTATTTCTCTTTATGCCCGCGCGGGCCATAAAGTGAACTTTATGCCCGCACGGGTATAAAGTACGACATTAGATAGTTGGTAACTAAGCAATAAAAACACAATAATGAACTAGTATGACATAAAAAATTTTAATGTTCCGGCGGGATCGCAGCTGCGATCCGGCCGCGACGGTAATTCCGGCCTTTAGGCCGGATTTAGTGGTACCGCCGGAATTCCGGTACATCCCTACTGCTAATTGATAGGAAGCAAATGATTCTAGTTTCATTTGCTGTTACTGATTTACTAATTTATTTTTTACCTTGAAATATCCATACTTGTTACTCATTTTTTAGGAGTACTCTCTAAAGTTTGGTAAAGCACTCATTTGCTTTGAGTATTTATCATATGAGTACCCGGCTCAGCTCTGGTGGTAAATAGTGTGTCCAGTATGAATATCACCGACAGTTCTTGAAATTTCAAGTTAGGTCCTATTTATTAATGTGAAAAGTATGTGTCTATTTGTGTTTTACCATGAAGATAACGAATATTTACCTTTTTATTCTTTAAAATATATGCAACACAAATATATAATTTTATCCCCGTTGTCATATTCTGATACTTTGTCACTAAAATACCTAGTCAGGACCCAGCTATATACCTCCCTAGGCTGTCAGCATCGAACTTGTTAATGTATTGATATAGGTAGAAACATTATAATGAATTATTTTATTACTGATCTACAAAATTTATGTTATGCTATTTTATCCCAATTTTTCATGTTATTACTGTCTTTGAATATATTTTCAATTATTTTGAAGAACAGTTTATCAGTTTCTATGAAGGTGTAAAATTTTCTTCAAATAACATAATTTGTTCAATAAATCCATTACTGAAACTATTTATATGCTATTTTACTATTGCAAATTTGGATATTATAGTTTTTGATTTTATATCTACTTCAAAAAATTACAAGTTCTTATCTCTTTTTTCTCCATATATCTTTTTACAGTGTAAAAATTTGTATTTGTAAAGTTTTTTTATATTTAATTTTTGCATTATTTTTTTTTCCTAAAGAAAAATTTGCCACTTTTGTACTGAGTTCAAATAGTTTATGAATAACAATTTTATGGAAATTTTCATTTAAATAATTCAATTTTTTGCTAACCCCCAATACTTCCGTTCACTTGACGTCTCATAACATATTTATTTCAGATAAATAAGTGTTTCTTGAGGATTTTAAAATTTTTTATTCTGTAATAGTTTAAGTTTAACTTGTTTAATTACACTTTTTATTAACTATAGATTTTGGAAAAGAAGAACAAGCCCAAATCGAAGTTAAAGAACAACAAACTCCAATTACTAGCACTCCTACAAACACCAATAATGGCAATAACACAAGCAGTAATAATAATCATAATAACAATTCAGCTGGCAATGAGAGACCCACGAAGCGTGCTAGAAGAACACGACATGATACTTATACAGGTACAGAAAGTAATGATGCTTTACCCATTGAACATGTACTCAGAAGTCAAGTACCACCTGCAACTCCTACTAGTACTGTTCAACAAAAGAAAACAACAAGTAAGTAAAAATATCACTAAGGCATATATAAATGTTAAGCTCCTATTGTAATAGTTGCATCATAAAGTGCTATAATTAATTTACAAAATTATGCCTCTGACATTTCAGATTTAGAATGTAATGGAAGTATGTTGAACAATAATTTTGTACAAACTAATTAATAATTTTAAAATAATATATCATTGATTATTCCATTTTTTAAGGTAAAAAGAAAAAACGCAAGTCTCGCCAAACTACACAAGTTCAGAAAGAAGAATCACCACCAAGAGATGAGGAACCTGCTATAGACCCAGATGAACCTACATATTGTCTTTGTGACCAAATATCCTATGGAGAAATGATAATGTGTGATAACGATTTGTGTCCTATAGAATGGTTCCACTTTTCTTGTGTGACATTGACTACAAAACCAAAAGGCAAATGGTATTGTCCAAAATGTCGGGGTGATCGACCAAATGTCATGAAACCCAAAGCCCAATTTTTGAGAGAGCTGGAAAAGTATAATAAAGAAAAAGAAGAGAAAACGTAATAGGAGTATAACATTTAGGGAGAGATAGGCTAGTTTCTGGTAAAAAGTCAGGATCTTGTGATAATTTTTCATATAGAGGATATATACAAAACTTTATTCAAATGTATTGTCAAATTATGTTAAACAAAATTTGTGTCATCTTTTACTTTTTTCACTAGTATTAAGATATTTTTCAATAGCTCTTATTTGTCATGTAAATAAGATATAACCAAATGTTATTTGAGACAATCCTAGTTTTATAGAAAATGTAAAAGTTGGAATTAATTACATGTAAAACAATGTATATTTTTTGTGTTTGTTATTGAAATACAGAATAGTATCCCTATGATGCAGACTTTGTGGCTGAAGGCTGTTGTTACATAAATATGTATTAACAACAGATGCTAATTTGTAAGTTGTACATGTTTTTTTCAACATATATAGTTTTATTGTATTCTAGTATCTTCCATATTCATTATAGAAAATTACCACTAAATTAAATTTTACATAGATACAAAAATAAAAAACAAAATTTTCAATCTTGTTTAATTTATCTTAAATTTAAAAAAATCAATCAATCAAGGATGTTGGAATCGCCAGACATTTTGTGATTTATGATTTTCATAAGCATATGAGCCTGAAACGAAACAGTAATCGACTGTTTGGGTCTTCCAAGAATTCAACAAAACTTGTTTGTAGAAGCACATCAAGGCAGGTAGACATTGGCTTTAGAGAAATACATGTCACAATTTTGATTGGTACACAAGAAGTCATCAGAGAAATCAGAAAAAATCATATGAGGCGAATCATTCTTCCCGACAACGTGAGCTTTCTCACAAGCCTGCTTAGGCAGATGAATTTTTGTGAAGCCAACCGTTGAATTGATAACAAATTAATCACGAGGTCAACAGTTCTCAACGTCTCAACACTCAGTTGATGCATTCAAAATTCATGTTTAGCAGTTACCCAATCGGGGTTTAAATGCATGTAAAAGTGTATTGATATTCATTGAGAATATTTTGAAAAAAATTGAACCAATTTCGACTATAAACTATTTGTTTTTCAATGAAATTAACTGTCTCGACACTTACTTCGTGGAATCTACTCATATTAGTGTTTTAAATGAAACTCTAATGTTTCTAGCTAATTCCACAATATAATGATAAATGTTGAAAATTCTAAAAAATTGACAATTGTTTCGATAACTGAATATCATCGTCAGAATGACAAGTTACATTTCATTTGGTGCATACCTGATGTTTAGTAGTTATTTTTGGCTAGACCAAGAAGTGACCTACCTTGTGATTGACTTAATATATGTTAATAGAAAAAAGAAGAAGATGTGATATTACAAATATTGAAGCTTAGATATTATTAGCCCTATGGTGATATCCTGGATATCATTTTTCCAATTAAGATCAGTATAACTGTGCAATGATATAGAAAACCAGGAAAACTATTATATTAGTTCATTGCAGTAAAATTTGGAAACTTGTAAAAGGATGGATTTCTGCGATGACAATGACGATAACGACTCTTCCCCCTGAAATTGTAGAAAGAGCCGTACAAATCAGCGATGTCAAGTGAACGATATGATTATGCATATAGACAATTCATGGACTGGCAAATGAGAAACAAAGTGAAATCCTTTTCTGAGAATGTGTTAGTAACTTATTTTGGTGAGCTCTGTACCAAATACAAATCCAGTACCCTGTGGTCTATATATTCTATGCTCCGTGGAACGCTAGTAGCAAAATATGATGTTGACATTGCTACTTATTGCAAATTAAGAGTTCCGTTGAAGAAATAATCAGTTAATCATGCCGCAAAAAAATCCAACATCCTAATCAGTGACAACATTAAAACCACCGAATACTACTCTACGAGTAGAGTAGTATTCGGTGATTAAAACAATTCTTGTAACAGCTTCTGATGATTTCTATTTGTTAACAAAGGTTTGTAAATATGACGTGCAACTTTAATTCTTCTTTTACATTTTTAGACCGCCCATATTTTTGGAATTTGTGGATGTATATGCGGAAAGGTGAACTTTCCAATGTGAAACTTGGTAATATCAAATACGTGAACTCAGCATTAATCGTCGATGTTCCTTTTACTAAAACTAAAAAACCTCCCTCGACAATTTGTTATTACTGACAATTTTTATATGATATGTAAATATATATTAATCTACGACCTATAGGAATGACTGACAAAGATGAAAGATTCTTTGTCGACTATCAAACTGGAAAATGCACAAAGCATTTTGTAGGCATCAATAAATTTGGTAGATTGGTTCAAGACATCGCTAAATTTTTGATGCTACGTAACCCAGAAACTTACACAGGGCATTCGTTCAGAAGAACATCAGCAACAATTGTCATCAACAAAACTGGTGATCTTCTGGCTCTGAAACGCCATGGTGGATGGCAATCCAGCGTAAATGTGCATCCTCAATCAATCTGCTAGCGAAGTGGCAATTCGGCATGCGTGCTGCAAAACTGATTCCCATCCTCAATCTTGTCAATTCGGTCAGCCTGAATGTGTTCGCACATGCACATTTTCATTGTTATTGTTATTATTGAGGTAATTAAAAAAATGTGGATTTTAACCCGTGAATATTCCTGTTAATAAAAGTAGTAAAAATGGACGATAAAAATAATTCCGCTCCTTACTTAGGTTTAAAAAATAATGAAATAAAATAGGATACCTAAATTATTTTTTCCGCGATAAAATGCGCTTATCACAATTCGGCACGCACTGAAAAAGCTTGCAACCACGATACACTCACAACGGTATGCTTACGCGCATCGAACTTTTGGCGTCTGACGTCACTGCGATGTAATATTAATTTCTATATTATGGCCACGAATGCCACTCTCGGTAGCATCAATAGGTATTTATGGCGATATTTGTTTGACGCGATTATTATACAAATCTTTATTGTTCATACTAAGAGATAATTTATATTATAATAATTAAACTAAACTTAAACTTTACTGAAACAGAAAAATAATTGAACCTTTTTGAGTTGTATCAAAAGCCATATTTTAGGGCAAGTCCAAGTATAGGGTTTTCAGGGGTAATGTGGATGCATTAAAGCATACAAAGACATTGAATAAGATGCAACTTACTTATTTAAAAATAACATGAAATTAAAAAAGGTTTTTCGTTTTCAAATATTCACTGTTCCGATCTCACTTTCTTTTTAACGTTCGTAAATTTTGAAAGATTTTTTTTCTATTTTCGCTTTCAAATTTTGCAAACTTATTTGTTTATTTAGATCTCGGAGTCTAATGTAAGTTCTTGTTCGACTCAAACAATAAATCACTTCATATGGGATTTCAATTTGGTTTCGGCCGACAATACTAAAAGTTTTATCAGCAAAAATTTTAAAAATATTTTCTTTTGATAAAGATGTTCCGTGAAGTGATCGAAACTCGGAATCAAGAATTTCCGTAGCTTTCAAAAGATCTTGATTTGGCTGTAATAAACCACCCATCTATAGGAAATGTACCCTATCTTGAGCTCCAACGGAAATCACCTCGCTGGTTTTAGTACCTAAATTAAATTTATCTTTAAATCTGTACGCTATGTACCCTGCCAGATATTTAAGAGCTTCTTGACGAATTATTTCGGTACTTTCAAATGTTGTCAATAACAGTAAATACTCATCGTCAGCAATATATTCTGGTTGAGTGAATGTATATGGAATAAATGTTTCTTCTTCTTCAAGTATACGGGTATTTGTTATTTGAATATTTTTGGAGACATTAAGCTAGTAGTGTTTCAGTTCTTCTGATTCTAATGATTGTATTAGACATTTTTCACCAGATTCCTCTGTATTTTTGTTCTCTGTAAAAATTGCCGCCGAGTTTTTACCTAATATATACCACCTCGAACGAACATAAAATCTAGAGTTTCTGGATGGTCGTTTGTAGCTCCCATGCCTCTCATATAAGAGAATAAGTTTTCAACAACGTCTTGATTTAGACGCGAGATCAAGATGTAATCGACTCCTTTATATAGTTTTCCTGCAAATAAGAAAACAATTCTTCCAGTGACCTATTTGACAACAGAATTCCTTTTTGAAACGGAATGAGAGACTTATGTTTGCCTACGGTCATATTCCCAATAGTTTCGGTCACCTCTTTTAACACTTTTTACTGATGCTTATCTAAATCTACTCCATACACATTTTTAGTTGTACAATTTACCACAATTTTTGTATATGAATTTAAAAGATCAAACCAATCATTTATTAATTGTACAAAATCCGAAACTTCCTTCCACGGTAAAACAGATGGCAGTAGCCTATTTTCTCCACAAAACCGAATACTTTTTGCAACAGAATTAGATAATAGTTGACCGGCTGGTTTAACTTTTTGTCTTTCGGAACCTTTTAAATCTAAGTGGTATCGGTTAATTTTATATGCGATGGTTAATTCGGACGACGACAGTTGCAACAAATTCTCAAAACAATCACTACTAATTAATGTGTTCTTTACCCAAAAACCCGGATCCAATATGTGGTTCCTTAATAATTTAATAAGGTGAGGAACGTCTCCAAGCACATATACGTTTAACAAACTATTGCTAGGGTGTGGAAAACAACAATTTTGGTCATGTCCAATATTCAGTTGTGACCAAACTTTGACGTTAGATGTACATAAATCACTGACAATACCCACAACTGTGAAACCTGCATAAAAAAGTTTTGATATTATATAGAAGAAAATACGTCGATAGTCATTGCTTGATCGAAATTTTAATAAACAGGTTGCTTCCAGTTACTAAAAATACCACGTGCTATTACCGTTTGACACGTTTTATGTGGCCCTATTAGTTTTTGATGTCGTTTCTCAATATTTATGCGATTAGATAAATGTATTTCGTCAAATGATAAAATACACAATTTTAGAATATTCTGCATATCAGAAGATTTTTTAGCCATTAAAATAACAACTTCATTCAGAAAACCCGGTTCTACTGAGAGTGTCGATGCCCATCTGCGTAGTGTCGAAAGCGCCGGTAAAGGATAACCATTTGTTCTTAAGTAGCGGTATGCTTTGGGGCTAATACTCCGTAAGGATATCGAATATGCTATTTCATCTGGCGACCATCGTTTGGCTGTACATTTTCAGTGCACTATTCTTTTGATTTGACCTTCTGACAAAAATTGTCGCAGTCCAGTTTTCATCTGCTCCAACTCAGCTTTCACTGCACAATTCTCATTGACAAGGAAATTGTTTCCTTTCTGTAGTGTTGCAACTTTTGTTTGAAGTTCAAGTATTTGTTTTTCATCCTCACTGAAATTGAAGAATAAGAATCCACATTAACTGTCTCAACCCTTACTTCGTGGAATCTACTCATATTACTATTTTAAATGAAACTTACTGTTTCTAGATAACTCATCCACAATATATTAAAAAAATGTTAAAAATTCTAAGAAATTTGACAATTGTTTCGATATTAAATATCATCGTCAGAATGTAACTTCTGTCATTCTGACGATGATATTTAATATCGAAACAATTGTTAAATTTCTTAGAATTTTTAACATGTTTTTCAATATATTCTGGAATTATCCAGAAACACTAAGTTTCATTTAAAACAGTAAAATAAGAATCCACGTGACGATTTTTGATTTCTTAAGTTTACCTTGCAGATGCTCGACTTAATGTAATGTCACCTTCCGTTATTCCTATTTTATCTTCACAACTTTGAGAAGTGATCGAGGCAGAAGACGTTTTAGCTCCCGCTAGGTATTCAGCTACCAATCGCCTTCGTTTTATTCGAACTACTCTATCAGAATTTCTAGTATTTTTCCTTTTACCAGGCAGTTTCAAAGTGGGGATTGCATCATATTTTAAATTTCTTATATTTTCCCTGTATAATTTGAAAGTTTCTGTCTTACAGAAATATCTTCGAAACAATCTTTCTCAAAATGTATGGAGCAAATACATGCTATAAGGAAAACAAATGTGTAAACATAGAGTGTTCAGTAATCATTTTTGTAATATTTACCGTTTTTCAAATTGATGTCGTCTTGTCGGCGACACGCAGTTAACCACAGTTTACAAAGTTCATCATTTTTTGGGAACCTAAAATATCTAATGTCTGCTCCCTTAGTTTTCCTATTGTAATTTGTACATCCATAAATAGTTCAACTGGGCATTTTAACCACTGACCATTCTAACTAAATTGAACAGCTAATTAGAGTATTTAAAAGTTCGTAATTATAATAAAACCGCAAACATTCAAAACACACATTCCATCGTTCACGTCGACTAATTGTAAGAGTGAAACCCTGTGGGCATTGTGGGGTTAAATCGACGAAAACTAAAACACTTTGTATATGGGGCCGTGTTATTCTACGATCGGTGCATGCATCGCAAATATGTCATTTGCGCGCAGAGGACGAATTTTCGTTTCCAATCGATCATACCGTTGTAAGTGTATCGTGCTTGCAACCTGCAAGCTTGCACTTTTAAGTCGGCGCGCATGTCAGCACGAAATTGAATTGATGATACTTTCATTTAAACGTCATATTGTTCTAGCACGCGTGCCGAAGTATCACTTCGCCACTAAATTGATTGGGGATGGTCCTTAACTGCTGAAGGTTATGTAAACGATTCGATCAGTAACAAGATAGAAATCTCTAAACATATTGTAGAAGCTGTAGGATCCTCTCACGTATATCTTCCCCAAGCCAATCGCCGCCATTTTGTGAAATTACACTTGCAGCTCCAGAAAAGAATTGTCAGTCTGATACACATAAAATTCACAATTTTGTATCAACCGAGAAACATAAAATAGCCAACAACCGTCTACAAGCACCAATTTATTTTCAAAACTGTAGTAATAACTTTACCATAAACTTTAATTAAAAAAAAAAAAATACTAGCTCTGCGGTCCTCGGAAAAATATCGTGTACAACATGTGTTGAAAATTCTATTTCACAATCGTTTGCTTAAGCCACTCGCCTACGCGGCTAGTGGCTCAATTCTGCAAACTCGTGTGAAATATTTCATTTTCAACACTTGGTGTACAATATACTGTTTCATTAATTTGTTAATCACTTTAAAATTTAAAAATATGGGATAAAAAGTAGAATCCTCGTACAAAGGTAGGTACATGAAATATATACTTTTATTGGGTGACTGAAATAATGTAAATTTGTGATTTCTGAACTTCGTTCGTGAATGTAAATTAATTCAAATGATATTTTTCTAAATATTCGTATTTTGACGATTTCTTAAAGAGACGAAAAAATAAGTCTCCGCTATTTTGTATGCTTTTTAAAGTTTCAGTTGAACATTTATTAATTTTCCGCTTTTCATTCTGGTAAAAAATATTTTTGATACGTAGGGACTTCAAAAGAAACATAATCAAAAACAATAACTTCAAAAAACTGTTAACTAGACTAGTACATTAAAAATAATGAGATGAAATATACTAAATACATCATATAATACAATATAATATCGCACTAATAATTAAATTAATGACTTTGTAAACTTCTTCAATTGTGCAATGTATGGCCTTTCATGAAGAAATGTCCTCGTCGATCTTCATAACTTATTAAATCTATTTGCGGCTTATAATTTTAAAGATAGATGACACTTTTTTGTCATAGAAGGTTTTACCAGGTTATGCGACGGTAACGTAATAAACATTGAAACCTTTTCTTCTGGCAGGATAACTAATGCTCGGATTTTCAGTTTTATATTCTGTGATCAGTCTACACTAATTGGTGGCTATAATACGGTATCCGCCAAAATAAACAGTACCGAAACAGAGAGTGCTGTGGAGTTGTTTATGTAATATGGATTTGTCATATTTGACTTAATTGTCATTAGTTGATATATTAATAGTACGCTGCAGTTAAATTTGATTTAAAAATGGTTCTAACAACGGAAGAAAAAGTTTTTTTGGTAGAGCATTATTTTCGTTCATACGGAAAAGGTCGTAATGATGGTCCAAGCTTAGAACAGGTGTCAATAAAATATCAACAAAAATTTAATAAAGCAGCTCCTAGTAAAAGTGTGATGTTAGCTGTTGTTGAAAAATTTCGTCGCACTGGTAGTGTATTGTGTCAACGTAAAGGTTCTTCAGGTCGTCGAAAAACAGTATGCACTAACGAAAATGAAGGACGTGTTTTTAACCAAGTTGTGCAATCACCTCAAAGAAGTCTTGTAAGAACTGCATGTAAACTCAACATTAGTGAAACGTCTTTACGTCGCATGTTCAAATCAATTGGTGGTTATCCATACCGTATTCAAGTTGGACAACGACTAAATGCTGCGGACAAACGTGCAAGAGAAATTTACTGTGGTCGCATGTTGAGTTTAATTTACGAAGATCCCGAATTTTTGAAAAACATATGGTTTTCAGACGAGAGTCACGTTCATCTTAGCGGCTATATTAATGGACAAACAACCAGATTCCTTGGATTTGAACGTCCTGATGTCATTGTAGAGAAACCACTCCACAGTCTTCGAGTTACCGTTTGGTGCGCGGTATCTGGTCATGGAATGATTGGTCCTTATTTCGTTGAAGATGATAATCAGAATCCACTTACTGTCAACCAAGAGCGTTATAGAGAGAAAATTATTACACCTTTTGTGAGAGATCTAAATAACTTTTGCCGTGCACGAAATCTACAGTTTCGCACACAATGGTTCCAACAAGATGGTGCAACGAGCCATACAGATGTGCGCACCTTAGACTTACTCCGTCAGCATTCCGATAATAGAATAATTTATCGGGGAACAGACTTCGAATATCCTTCTCATTCACCTGATCTGACGCCACCTGACGCATACATTTGGGGCATAATGAAGGACAAAATATTTCACTCGGAAAATCCGCCGGCGAATATTGCCGAACTACGGGAAAGAATACAAAATATTTTTCGGCAGTTACATCAACCACTTTTTATAAATATATTTATTGACTTACAAAATCGATATGAAGCTTGTTTGCGTCGAAATGGTGAACATTTTGAACACTTACATTACAGAAATTAAAAATTTATTTTCATTTTTATTTTCGGTACTGTTTATTTTGGCGGATACTGTAGTTTCCTTGCATAAATAAATTAACCATTATTGAAATTTTGATTCTTGACGTCCAACTTATTTTTGGTTAGTGCTGATTGCTGTCGTTAGAAGCATGGAAAGTATATTTGTCTTCAAACGTCATATAAGTGATAACTTATGTGACGTTTCTCAATGACTTCCGCCCAACCTATCTAATATGCGAGAAAAGTATTGGTTTACCCAAAAAAAGTTGGAATTTAGAATTTTTTTGAGTTATTTTTATGTTTTTCATCAAGAACAATACGAAAAACGAGTTTTAGAAAAGAATAGCCTGTGTGTATGTCGTCGTCGTTGGCCACGTTTCGTTACAGTCCTGTTAGCACGGTACAATCTCAGGAGTACAAGTCACCAATTTTATGATTGAATATTGTTCAGGACATCTCACAGATGAACCCTATTGATTTTCAGCGTACCAGGGCCAGTACAACACGGGTGCTATGGTACTTGAAGTAATACATTTTTGTAATTTTTTGAGAAATTTGAGTTTGTTAGCACGATGATACAGCGTCCGGAGTCCAACAAGTCACCAATTTTATGATTGAATATTATTCAGGACATCTCCCAGATGAAACCTATTGATTTCCAGCTCACCAGAGCCAGAACAACAAGTGCTATCGTACTTTAAGTACATTTTTGTAATTTTTGGAGAAATTTCAGTTTGTTAGCACGATACAGCCTCCGGAGTATATACAAGTGACCAATTTTATGATTGGATATTATTCAGGGCGTATCAAAGATGAACCCTATTGATATTTAGCACACCAAAGCCAGTACAACTGGTGCTATGGTTCTTGAAGTAGCAAATTTTGGAGAATTTTCAGTTTGTTAGCACGAAACAGCCTCCAGAGAGTATACAAGTGAACAATTTTATGATTGAATATTGTTCAGGGCGTCTAATAGATGAACCTTATTGATTTTTAGCTCACCAGAGCTAGTACAACGGGTGCTAATGTATAGTGTCACATTTTTGGTCCTTTTTGGAGAAATTTCGGGTTGTTAGCACGATATAGCCTCCGGAGTGTATACATGTGACCAATTTTATAATTGGATATTTTTCAAGGTGTCTCACAGATACACCCTATTAATTTTCAGGTGAGAGCGAGTACAGCGGGTCCTATAAATCCAGATATACTAAATTTTTGGTTATTTTTGGAGAAATGTTGGCTTGTTAGCACGATTCATCCCCCGAAATGTAGACAAGTGCCAATTTTATGATAGAATATTGTTCAGAGCATCTCACAGATGCGGAAAAAATAGCTTCAATCTTTAAATCCGTTTATTTTATATCGAAACACCAGGTAAGGTCCAAAGTCAGGCTCTCGGTAGATTTGGCAAAATCAAAACAAGTTTACAAAATAACTACGACAGGATCTCGCTTAATGTGAATATTTGACATTGACTAATAATTACAATAAATGGGCATATCCCTATTTAAAAAATTTTTATTAGCCTCGTCAGACATGAAACGTCGTATAGAGATTTGATGTTTCTATATTTAAAAATTATATGCTGCAAAAACAAAAGTAGAATTTTTAGTTCTCCCAGGATAATTCGAGAATGGAGGAAATCACTGTAGATTTTTCAAAAGATTATATTCTCCATAACAGTTACCATTTCTAAAATATTTCCAATTATTTCAATTTTCGTGGAATATTAATGTCCAGCCCTTTGTATTCGGTTAGTTGTATTTACCTATAAGTTTGAAACCTTTTCAATACTTTCTTATTCTCTAATTTTGCCATAAAGGTGGTTGCAAAATTTAAACTTAGGCAAGATTTAAGTACTTTTGATAAATTTATAATATTGAATGGATATGGAATTTGTACTAATTAAATTATTGTACTCGTAATAATATGCAATGCATAAAACAAATAAGCTCATTATCAGAAAAAACTATTGGACGAATTGTCTTTTATTTGATAATGATCAAATACTTATGCTTAGTTTTGAAAATCAGCATACACACTTATTCACATTCACTATTTTATACCCATCTATGAAAAATAGTCGTCGGAGGGATAACTCACCTGAGTAAATGATCCATTTCTGACATCTGGTAGGGTCATTCACGGGAAATCGGTACATTTAAATTGTAGGATCTGACCTGTTACTTAGTATCCACACTTGAAATAAACACAGGCGGGGTTGGCTGTCTTTGCTCATTGTTACATTACCTGAACTACTGCTTGCTGCTTTTGCATGTATGTTAGCTTGGGTTATGCGATGGTGGTCAAATGCAGCTATCGGGTGTCTGCTTTCACGTTAGCACCGCTGGTAATGAAAATACTAAGATTATTTTTGAAGCTGGTATTCTTTGACTAAATGACATCCCAACGGTTTTTCGGCTTAATCCTAAGGTGTGTGTATCCGTGCCGAGGGGATGCATGACAATGAGCCTATCATCTGCCACTAACTAACTACACTAACTAAAATTCAAAAACTACAGAGGAGATGGAAGTCGACCTATTGACTCCAACTGACCTCCCTGTAACCTCCGATCAGGAACGAGAACTATTGTGTTCTCCCACTCCTGAAAGAAAACCTAGGAAACTAGGTGGGACA
Source organism: Galeruca laticollis (assembly GCA_963921935.1). Lineage (NCBI taxonomy): Eukaryota > Metazoa > Arthropoda > Insecta > Coleoptera > Chrysomelidae > Galeruca > Galeruca laticollis. The sequence continues at coordinate 66,609,882 of OY998183.1, forward strand.
GCCAGAAAGCGACTCGCAGTCGTCTCCTCAGGAGTGGGGTACCATACCAATCCGCCTTGCATCAAATTCTAGGGCAGCGGGATCAACCGCAAGAGAGGAAACACTCTCCCCCTGTGGCTGGTGCCAGCAAGCGCTTACACTCTAACGATGACACCCGAACAGGGGGCAAAAAAGCCCTACTCGGCTGAATTAATGGTAACGTCAGCTGAAACTGACTTACAAAAGCCCTCTTATGGGCAAGTTGTATCCGACATCAAGGTGGGAATTTTTCACCTCGAACATCCGACAACCGCTATAATGACCAAACAAATATTCCTGAAGGTGGTCCACAAGTGCAGTTCCAGAGCTGGATAGTTACAGGTCACATCTGTGTAGATAAGGAGAGTGTTTCGTGGTTGACTGGCGTAGTCAATACACTTCAACCATATGGGATGGCACCTCCCTGAAATGCGTCTCAGGCGACCAACACTCCAAAAGCCACACGCCTGTGTGGCTTATATACCTGACGAAGGCAGTCGTAGACTAACTTCTGAACAGGTTCTCACCAGACTGAGTAAAATGAACCACGGTCTGTTAACCTTGGAGTGGACTGTTCTACACAAGGAAATTACAGGCCGTAGTCAAACATGGACTTTCGCCATTGACGATCGATCTATGGCCGCGTTGGAAAGGATCGGCTTCAAACCATACTTGGGTTTTGGACAGGTTTTTTTCCGTCCTAAAGCCCGGTCCTTCCAACTGGCATCAAAGCCGGGTCCCTCGAAGAGATTCGAGAAAAGCCATGGCCCGGGGCCAGGTGGAAAATTTCCTGCGGCAATGAGGAGAACCGACCCTCCTCACAAGAACAGGGGGAGTGTACCGCCGGCACGAAGCCGGGGTACCAGCTATCCAAAAGGGTAAGCTGGTTTCCCCAAAAAGAAGACGGGTAACGTCTCTTCAAGGGAACCTGAAAAAGGGACCGGACTTGCTGTCCTGAAATCGAAGACCAGTATGACCTCGTCCAAAGGACCAAAACAACCATATGGGTCTGCCGTGACGAAAGGTGACCAAACCTTGTCAATGGCACCAACCACAGCCTCATCCATAGGAGGAGCAGATGGAGGCGTCTCAATTGACCCACCGTATGATCTCCCCTAAGGATCTGAGAAGACACAACTTTGTCTGCGGTTCTCCATATTCGCCACATTCAACTGTTTACAGGCAAACTTACAGCATGCCAAGGCCGCTTCTTACATCCTTGGTAAAAGGTTCAAGGACGAATTAATCGATCTTGCCTTCCTGCAAGAACCATGCACAGGAAACACAGACCGAGTAACTGGTCTCAGCAATATTCCTGGTGATGTAGTAGTCTGTCCTGGGGTGAAACCCAGAGCATGTCTCCTAATTAGCAAAAATATTAATTATTTTTTGCTTACAGGCTTTTGCACTCCCGATGTAGTAGCCATCCAAGCGTCCCTACCGGAGAAGAATGGTATGACTCTCTCTGCATACTTCCCAGGGAACATGGATACTGTACCTTCCCTCGCTATACGGCGGCTAATCGACTATAGCAAGAAGAACAAACTAGTTAGTCATGGGCTGTGACGCCAATTCACACCATACATCGTGGGGCAGCACGAATATAAATCATAGAGGTGAGTTACTTTTTGATTATATACTAGGGGAAGGGTTATCTGTTATTAATAAGGGCTCCGAACCAACCTTTGTAACTAGAAACATATCAGAGGTGTTATATTTAACTATCAGCTCAAATTGTCTGAGCAGTAAGATACGGCACTGGGCAGTATCTACTGAGCCGTCATGTTCAGATCAGAGACATATTCAATTCAACATTGAATAGGTCCACGGCCAGTAGTGGAATATCGCGACTCAAAAGTTACTGACTGGAGTGGATACAAAAATTCTCTCAAACGGTATATTGAGGACGGTTTCACTACAATTAACATTTGTGATGGGACATATACTGCGGCGGACGAGCTTTGGGAAGCAGTGATCTCCTCCTATCATGAAAAGTGTCCACTCAAGACAAAAAGAGATATCGCAACTCTACTTAATGGAATAAAAGCCTAGATAAACGCAGAAAAGATGTGCTAAGACTATTTAACCGAGCTAAAGAGTCAGGCAACTGGGAGCCTTATAAAACTGCTCTAACAACCTACAATAAAGAAATTAGAAAGGCGAAGCGGGAGTCTTGGAAGAAGTTCTGTGAGAGTATATCTGATATACCTCGCAGTACCAGAATACACAAGATTCTTTCTAAAGAGTCGATTGCCGAGATAGGGTCGATGAGGCGACCAGATGGCACTTTCACGACCTCTAGAAAAGAAACGTTAGAGATTTTGATTAAAAACCACATTTCCCGGAAGTTTAACTCTGGATAACAATCGACCTTTCCACTTTGAGGGCGCATTGCGGCCCAAAAAGAACGATTGGGAGGTCGCCAAGGAAGTGATCACAGCACTGGCGATTGAATGGGCAATCAAATCATGTCAGCTCTTCAAATATCCCGGTTCGGATGGCTTCTTTCCAGCTCTGCTACAAAACGGACTGGAATTACTTTTACCTATCCTTATTGTTTAAACAGCCGTTTCAACAGAGTGTTTATTGTCAAATCGTAATACGCCCCTGCTTTTAAACAATCTGTTTTACCCGGCCAAATACGGCGAACCCTTATTTCATTTTTCTTAAAGTAGACGGAAATTTGATCTCTCACTGGGCAGTCGCTCTCACTTTCTTGAAAATCGGTGTGAGTGTCATCGCATCGATTATCGATACTTTTGTAATTAATATGTAGTTATAATTTTTAATTGTTACTTTAATCGCGAGGGTAGTGTTGTGCAAGGTTGTAAGTCAACACATTTTTAATAACATTTATTATTTGTGAATATTTCTATAACAACCGTATTAATTCTCCACCACACCAGCAGGGTTGCCACATGCTCAACCAAAATTATGTTCCATTATCTATTTAATTAATGTTTATAACTGTTTTGTATCTAAGAGACACTTAGATTACAGAGTTTACATTGTATATACTCTATCTGGACCTCTGAACGAAAAACTGTCCAGTTTAGTATTTTTATTTATTTACTGGCTGTCAAGTAGGACAGAGGAACGCAACATCACGTGTCTGGTTTTGTATACCTTTCCCGATGCTTGGCAACACGTCTTAATATAAGGTAAAACATGAAGCGTATATTTTCTTACCTGTTCCTTATTCCGAATCAGATGGTTTTTCCCTGACCTCTGATATTCTCTTCAAGTTTCAATGTATACAGTCTCTAGCTGTTCAACTAGAGTGGTCCTTCGAGATCTATTAGTTTTGACCCGCCCAAAGCAAACAACTTTGGATTCATACTGTAACCAGCAAATTATTTACATCCGTTTCCTTACACTTATTAAACTGTATAGAGCTTGTCTGGCGTGGAATTATATACCACCCAGATGGTTGGCGGCTAGGGTAGTATATATCCCAAAAGTAGGCCGCACAGACCCACACCCTAAATAGGTCAGACCAATTAGCCTAACATCTTTCCCGCTTAAACGACTTGAAAGAGTACTGGATTGCCACATCAGGCGGGTAGCATTATACAGCTCCCACCCGAGCATTCACCAGTACGCTTATCAAACTAGCAAATCAACAGATTTAGAATTACACAACCTTGTTGGGAAAATCACACAATCCCTTAACAATAAGGAGATTGCAGTTGCCATTTTTCTTGACATCGAAGGAGCATTTGACAATGCACTACCGGCATCCATTGGTTCAGCTTTGGCTGAAAAGGGCATTAAACCAACGATTACCGGCTGGATATATGCCATGCTCACTAATAGAACAGCCACTGCATCTCTTCAAGATGACGCCATTAGTTTTAAGGTTTCCAGGGGCTGCCCGCAAGGTGGAGTGCTAACTCCCCTACTGTGGTCACTCTTGGTGGGTGACCTGCTCGGTACTCTCGTAGGAAGAGGGGTAGAACTGCAAGCGTATGCAGGCGACCTTGTCATTCTGGCAAGGACCAAGTCAGGACGGGTTGCATATAATGTCCTCCAAAAGACTTTGGACAATGTCTACAGTTGGTGCCAGAGAGAACAGATGTCTGTTTACCTTGGTAAAACTGTAATAGTTCCCATCACTAGGAGAAGGAATTTGGCGGACCTTCCGCTACTTTCCTATAATGGTGAGGTTATTCCATTTGCAGCGGAAGGAAAATATTTGGGGATCATCCTAGATAAAAAACTTACTTGGAAAAAGTTATCCATAAGGCCAGACTATCCTTGTGGACATACCGCAGGATCTGTGGAAAATCTTGGGGATTGGGTCCCAAACTAATCCATTGGATATATGTGATGATTGTTAGACCAATGATCACATAAGGAGCCATTGCTTGGTGGTCACAAGCTTTACAGAAAACGGCCGAAGCAAAGCTCTCTGGTATACAGCCAGGCTTGTATGGCTATCACTGGTGCAGTCAGTATATACCACACCGTCAGCAGCCATGGAAATCCTCCTGGACCTACCTCCTCTCCATATACTTCTGGAAAAGGAGGCCAGATGGACAACATATAGAATTGTGCATATTTCTAAATGCACCAAACAGGCTTATACAGAGCAAAGCAGAATGCTAGCGGACACTGAAAATCATAGTGTTCTGGGAATGACCCCTGATATAATGTTTCCAACAGTAAACTACAATCTGCCTTATACCGTCCTATTTCCAAATAGAGATGAATGGGTCCTCCGCAAGGATGAACTCTTAAGAGCAGACAACTGTTGCTACACCGATGGTTCAAAGACACCCTCAGGCTCTGGTGCGGGTGTATACGGGCGCAGACCTAGGATAGAAATTTCAACCTCTCTAGGATCCTATGCAACCGTATTTCAGGCGGAAATTTACACCATTGCTTCACGTGTGGAGAGTTTGGAGCAATCCAACCACACACACATTTTCACGGACAGCCAAGCGGCTTTGAAAGCACTTAGCTCTTACCGTGTAACGTCGAAATTGCTTTTAGACTGCAAAAAAATACTTGTCTCAATAGGAGAACGCAACAGGGTATCGCTGGTCTGGGGATCCCTGGCCACTCTGGTATGGATGGTAATGAGATGGCGGACTCTCTTGCAAGGGAGGGTGCCGCTCATGTCTTTATCGGACCAGAGCCTACAATTGGCATCGCAACAAGTATTGCCAAACAAACACTAAACACCTGGACAGCAAGAAGAGTTTTAGACTTCTGGTATAGTATACCAGGATTTGTTCATTCAAAGGCTTTCATACATCCTTCGAATAATGTATCCAAACAAATGTTAGGCTATAATAGACATGACCTACGGTGCCTAACAGGCCACTGTCGTTTGAATCATCATATGCTGAAACTTGGACTGCCGGACGATCCAATTTGCCGTCTCTGTTTGGAAGATGATGAAACAGCAGAGCACATAATTTGGAGCTGCCCCGCCGCGGCTCGAGTCAGGTATCTGATGTTTGGCAGAGCCTCTCTCTCCCCCTCGGACCTGAAATATCATTCACCGAACAAATTAATCGGCTTCGTTAAGAAGCTGAATTTGTTTGGTGAAATATGAATAAGTATGAGCCACAATAGACTCTTACGAGTCACAGTGGAGGGCCTTATAGACCCAATCACTACAAACCTAACCCTAACCTAAATAAACACACTTATTTACAGCCATTTCTGAATTATCCTAAAGATTTAAATTATAATCAGGTAAAAATGTAGACATTCATATTATAATAAATTTATAGAATTTATTCATTCTGTACTGACTGAGCACACAACGAGCTGATTGATAAAAGCGATTAGTTGCTATATTTAATACATTTTAGTAAGTAGGTCACTAAATAATACAGTTTTTTTTTTGAAATTGTAAGCTGTAGCATTTATACACTTAATGCCCCTGTTAATATAATTTAGATACATTAACCAAGATAGGTATTGATGTATAAATTCAACTGAGCAAAGAATAATTATAAAAATTAAGAATTACAATTTGAATCCTAGAAACTAATTTGTAGCATTATTTATGGTGATTAAATAAGCTCAACTTAATTAAGAATTTACCGTTAAATGAATAATTTTAAAAAGCTGATTGGTCCGTTTGAATAATGCTACCAATCAGTAGGTATTCAAAATTCTAACTTTAATTATTAATTCTTAGTTTATAGATTTTGTGGTTTTACTAAAAGAAGAGATAAGTATGTATATTAATTTGTAATAATGTCCACTTACCTTAACAATGAAATATATATCCACGTTGAGAGATTCTCAAATAAAAAAATAAAACAAATGCACAGCCAACGAAACTCAACAATGGCACAACGGACACAAGATTAATAATTGCAACTTTGCCACAGATACCCAAAAGAAGAAACTTTACAACACAGATATTAAGGCTTAAGCATTGTCCATCTTTATACAATGTCTGTATATATATATATATATATATATATATATATATATATATATATATATATATATATATATATATATATATAACAAAGAAGATGTAGGAATATATATATATATATATATATATATATATATATATATATATATATATATATATTGTTATATATTTCTTTTATATTATAGTTGCTCCACGTTTGGGTGTCAAGTTATTATATATCAAATATTATTTTATAGTTGCCCCACGTTGTGGTGACAAATTATTATATATCTCTATTCCTTTAATTGTAATTTTAATAGTTATATTTCAATGGATATAAGAATATAACAATATGAAATATTATTCGTCAAAGTTTTCACAATCTGTGATTGTAGCGACACTATTGCACACACACCTTTAGCACCGTATGTAACCGAATTTAATTTTGACAGTAGTTGTCAACAATGCCCGGCTAAGATGAATATTAATTTTTGTATTTTGAAAGATAAATTTATTCACAATCGACTTAATCACTCTTGTCTCAGGGTGGGATCAAAAATTTTTAAATGATAATAATTCAAATTTTATAATTTTCAGGTGTACTCCAAATTAAATATTACTCTATATTCAGAATCTCGAATAACTGTTTATTCAATATAATCAAAGGCACTTGAATTATCTTATGACATTTATGATTTTACTGTCACTGGAAATTAACCAAATGTCACTGATTAGATCAAAATTTCTATAGAATGCAAAATGTTAAATACAATGAAAATAGATACTGAATGAATACCAGTGAGTTGGAATCAAAATTATATATTATACGATCAGATAACAAAATTACAAAAATAATTATTGTTTCCCAAAAATATAAAAGAAACAAAGATAGTATTTTCTACCAACCTTAATATTAGAACAACGTATGTTAGAAATCAACTAATTCAATATTTTACTCAAAAGTTCAACTCGTCTAATTTACACTTGACGTGTATCAATAGAGAGTTATTGAAACGTCTTTTGAGAAATCCTTTATTAGAGGATTCCTTTATTTTGACATATACGCATGCGCATTTCTTAAGTACGACTTTAATGCTTTTATGTAAATAAAGGATATCCTTTATTTAAATAAAATACAGGAAAGGAAACTTTTAGTTAAAGATCTTTAATTTTGACATGTTTGACACACTTTTCACAGAAGTAGAATAGCTATTGCAGTTCTGTGATTGAAACTAACAACCAAAGGCAATACAAAAATTGATATATTTTAGTTTGTCTATGTTAACAACTATATTAATTTTTATTTCCTTATTCAGTATATCGTCGGTAATTCTGCATCTACTGTAGCAAAATTTGTCAAGAGAGCAATAAAATTGTACAGATTAATGAAAAAAAAATAACAGAATCTTTGATTGGCCCATAAAATAAAAATCAGTATCTCATAATTTAAAGAATACCTATGTCCAATATAGTAAAAATTTGTTTAATTAATCTTCAGTTTGTTCATAGGTATTAAGGAGCAGTTACCTAATTAAAAGTATGCAAAAATAAAGTAAATTCAAACATTAATTTATTATACATTTCAAAAGTTACACATAAAAGATTAATTATTGTAAAAAAGTTAAGACCTACTACAACGAGGTACTGGTTGTAAAAGAATAAAGTCCCGCCAGTATTCAGAACATTTTTTGCAGTTTTAGGCACACAACAGGAGCTTATGGTGTAAAATGAATTTCTTTATCAAAAAAGTATAACATCATTATAAAGAATATTATAATAGTTCGATAACATTTTAGTACTTCAGAGAATAACAACAAAACCATTCGTCTTATGACACACCTGCTTTAAGAGCTTGCAGATGTCCTTGCACTTCTCTTTTTTACTTTTGAGCATTTCGTCATACAGAGAAACCACTTCATTGTTATTTGTCTTTGATTTGTTTACTAACAACTTGTAATCCTCAGTATGACGAAGTTTAAAACTTATCTCAGTATTTTTATATTTGAGGCAACGTATATCGGATATCACCTAAAATCCTGAAATTTATGGTAATTAGAGATTTTCTTCAAGACACAGAAATAAGAATGTGGTTTTGTTTACCTACCATCCACACTATTTCCACTGTCGGTGATGAAATATTCTGGTAATAGCAGCAGATTTTTCAATTTCAGGTATACTATATCAGCCCTAAGCAATCTAAAGTGATTTTTAAGTTCGTCATCATTCATATTATTTATATCAATTATTTGCATTTGTTCATTATTTTCAATACCAATAAAATAGTGCAAAATCAGCATCTCTATCTCTTCTGCATTCGCTCCTGCTAAAATTGCTATTTATTGTTCCTCCATGATAATGTAATTTAATATTACAATAGATGCACACAAATAAGCATGATGTTTATATACCAAAACAAACAGATATATAGGTTATGTTCTTTTATAATCTGCCAAATGTCATTATAAAATAAAGTTCTTTTTCCTGTATCGCTACTTTCAATAACTCTATAAAAAGTCAAACTAAAAGATACTTTAATAAAGTAACTTTTAATAAAAGCAGCTTTTATTACAGATATTCAATAACTCTCTAATGTCAAATAACGCAAATTTCCATTCAAATTGTCTATTCAAAAAATTTCTTCACTGCAAACTTTCTAAATATATAATTTAGAAACTTGAACCACTTACACTTTATACGATACAATTCTTCTACGAATTATGCACGCACTGGCTTTATAATGTATGGCTTTATGATCTGATTGTATATACAATTTCTACTATATTCTCAAAAAAATTGAGACAACTCATATTATGATGTTGTCTCGTGGGGGTTTCAAATTCAACTCACTAAACTTTTTCTAAATAAATAAATCTCTTCTCCTGTGGTTACCAAAAATTCTTTAAAAAAAAAATACCAATTTATGTTTTCCTATAACAAAGAGAGATTTGAATTCTTTTATTACGATTGTAATTCTGCTATCAGAGACATCTGTATTTTGAAATTCCAAATATATTTTCCCAATCATAATATGATCTATCTATCATTAGATATATTCTGCATAAATGTCATCAGAAATTAAAATGTCAAATTTGATATGTATACCGAATCTTTCAAAATTATTGATTCTACATATAAAACAGTGTGTATCGAAAGTATTGCATACAAATATAAATAATTTTCCTTATTTTAATGTTTCTTTTAAATTTTAAATAGAGGAACTGTATTTATATATATATATATATATATATATATATATAAATTCTGAATAATTTGGTCGCCATCTGTTATTGGGGTAATTCGGTGATCAAAACTAAGTAAACAGATAATTCAAGCTACTCCCACTGCCATCTATTGGTGGCGTCCACCTCGTCAAATTATATCCTCGTAAGAATAACCTACTATGCCTATCTTTATACAATGGTGATGGTACGAGAGCTATAGTCTGGGGTACTCCAACTTTTATATATCTTAGATCTGAATACTGCTTTTTATAATTTAGTAGTCATTCACTGATGTATGACATAAGCAGTGTTTTATATTTCTTAAGTAAGACATTTCAGTTTGTATTCTAGGCCTTCCTGCCAAACCTTGCACAACGTCCAGATATAGTGTTGATTAAATTCTTCTAGTGCTCCAACTAGTTTTATCTACTTGCTCTATTTATAGCATGCTTATTTCTAAATCCAAATTGTTGTAGTCATTATACAATTGCCTTGAATTGTAGGTTTTAATATTCATGATAATATTCTTTCATACAACATATTATACATAAGGTATGAAAATAAGACGATACTTCATTGGGGACTATTGTTTTGAACAATTTTATATCCCACACAACCTCGTTATTACAGTAAATTTATTTTTGCGCACCTAAACAAGCTCTGATGAAAGGAAACTTGGTTAATAAATGTAATTTTTGTATTAAAATCTTCAAACTTAACAATCAATTAAAAAACAAAATTATTCATTGGTATGAATTTATGTTTGCTATGGGTTTTCAATATCCACTTTTGGTCAATACACTTAGCTTTTCGATTAGCTTGCTTCATTCTCTCACTGTTTGCTTTATTTGTAATAATTATGTCAATATCGCTTTCCACATTGTTAACACATTTTCTAGAAACAAACAATTAACATTTAATCATATCAATAACACAATTACTTAAATAAAATTATTCTGGGATTCTGGTGGATATTTTTGCAGGAAAATATGCTGACTAAGTATTTTTAATTAAATTAATATTAATTGACTTTTTGGAAAGAAATTGATATTTAAATGAACTGCACTCAACTTCATAGGTATAGCTGTGGAGAACTTAAAAAATGATAGTTGCCATCAGTCACTAGGCCGCAACCTCTTCCCAGCCAGATGTAAGCAAGTAATATTTTGTTGCAAATATATGTTCATGACGTATATTGATCAATTATATATCAAATTAAAGGTAATTTTTTTCTGTAAACGGTAAGCTACCTCTTCCTAGAGAAGTGAGAGAAGAATATTCTCGAGAAAATATTCTTGGGAACGAGAATAGTCTCGAGAATATTCTCTGTAAGAAAATTCTCCCGAGAAATTTTTCTATATAATTTACACTGAAAAATATTGCAATGATTTTTAAAACTTCGAGTTTCACTGGCAACAGTGTTTTACGTCTGACTGGCAACGGGGATTCAGGGAAATTCCTTAGAAGCGCGAACGCATACTCCTATATAGCGGTGTGAATTGTAAATGATGTGGTGAAACTAGTTTTATTTTGGCAAAGTATAAAAACATGGAGCAAAATAAATTGAAGGGTACCACAAAACCAAAAAGTACCGTTTGAAAATATTTTATTTTAATACAGAATGAAAGGGAATTGGCGCGCCACATCAATTGTTAAGGTGGCGGATCGCGCCGCGACAGAGACAAGAGATCGAGAGAGGAGACTGAAACTGTCACTCGTCTTTGGGCTTTGTATGTGACAGTTGGCATGAGCGACCGAGGCAAGAGACCTTGAAGACGGTCTCCGACCTGGACTAGTAGTGTCGCGTGTCTCGCTCGAAAGCACGTATAAAATTATTCGGAATGACGTTTTCTGATGAAGATACTGAGAAATTAATTGAACTGATTAGACAACATCCAGTATTATTCAATTCACATCTGGACACATAAAGAGATGAAACCTTAAGGAATGATATTTGGAAAATTATAGCTGAAGGTATAAATAAAGGTGGTAAGTAGTTTTTAAAATGTTTTTATTTTATGAAATAATTGAAATAAAACACTTCATCTAAGCAAGTCGTGTGACATGTTGTTCTTGCCAGTCCACTGCTCCTTGCTGTGTCATAACATAATCTGTTAATTTTGCTCTAATCTAGTCCATTCTTATTTAAAAACCCTCCTCTTCCACAGAATGGAATAAAATGTTATTTTCTTCTTAGTTCCATTGAGCCAAGGGTGTTTGTGTTGATTCTAAAAATCCTTCCCGTAACAGATTATAGAAGCAAGAGGCAACTAAGATCATGTTGGTACATGTTTCTGGCGCTATTCCTATAGGAGTGTAAAATATTCTGAAAGTTTGACACAGCAAACCAAACGCGTTTTCCGATACTCTTCTCGCACGACAGAGACGGTAGTTAAATATTTCTTTTCTCAAATCATTTTTCGCCACTTTCCTAGCGTAGGGTTTCATCATGAAAGTAGAGACTAAACACTTCATCTCCAACTAAAAAATGTGGCAATTGTATATTCGCCCTAGGAAGATCCTTCTGATCCGGAAAGTTAAATCCGTTGCTTATAATTTTTTTCCCATTTGTGACTTTTGAAATATCTCCTTCTTTGCCATAAGAGCCAACATCAACTGCAATAAACTTGTAGTTATGATCCACAATAGCCATTATAACTATCGAATAAAATTCTTTATAATTAACATAAAGGGATCCACTATGTTCTGGGGCTCTTATTCGTACATGTTTACCGTCAATAGCGCCAGTGCAGTAGGGAAATTGCCATTTATCCCAAAAACCTTCAGATATGCGTTTAAAATCAGTTTCTTTTGGATTAGGCATTAAAATTGGCACTAAATTAGTGTTTGAAAACCTCTTTGATTATTTGTGAAATATAAGAAGGTGATATATGAAATGCGAAGGACAATGAAGAGAATGTTTCTCCTGTGGCCATAAACCTGAAAAAAAGTTTAACGTTTAATAGCTATATTTTATTCTGACCAATGCGTCGTGTCACATGAAATTACATACAAAAGTATTAATAATTAAACGGGTTGCATAGTTCTTGAGACACGACTCACTGGCTAGACTCTTAATGACGATTTAGTGTTCAGTGAAATGATTAATTCTAATTTATTGTTCTAGAGTCAGAATGCCGAAAGAAATGGAAGTTAATTAAGGACTAGTACAACAGATACAGACGAAGGCAAACATTTCCCACAGGATCGGCAGCAGCTGTCATAAATTCAAAGTGGCAATTTTTGAACGTCTTAGATTTTTAGAAAACATATCATCACAAAGACAAAGTTCGACAAACGTTCCAGAAGATGATGATAATTTGAATAGACCTTTAGAAGTAGATGTAGATACTGAAACTCCCGATGTTTTGGTTGAAAATACTTCTTTGGTGGATGTGGTGCCAACACCATCAGGAACTTCTACAACATTGGAAACCTTAGAAAAATCTGCTCCAGACAAACAAATAAGAAAGATTGCCAAGAGGAAAAAAAAACGGATGATGATTTTCTAAAATTTCTGAAAGAAAGACATGAAAGCAGACAACTTCAGCTACAACCTTTCACAAATAGTCAAGAGTCAACTGACGAGATATCATCGTTTTCCAAACATGTTGAGATGTCTCTTAGAAAACTGACAAAACGCTTGAGAGCAACGGCGAAAAGTAAGATATTTCACATTCCCTCGAAGTACGAGATAATCGACATCGATAATGAAAATGGACGTCAACATTATTCCCCCCAAACAAGCTCCTATTCGAATCCAACGTCATGTTCTCCATTGAGCACCGCCTCCCCAATCCCAGAAACCCAAATCCAGAATGATTTGGTTGATTTATTACATCCACAATATGAAAATATTTCAACTGTCTTAAAGAACCGTTTTCAAAACGATTATTCATGAATAATTCACCATTTTTATAAAATTGTTTATAAGTGTAAAAACTAACTTACCTTAATGTTAATGCTAATTTTTCTTTTAGAGTTATCGTTCCTTTTTTTGGCATTGTTTTTTGAAGTAAGCTTAATACATATTCAAATTGTATTTTATTCAGCCGAAAGTACATTCTGAACATGTTATCATCAAACAAAAAATGATTTCTTATCAACAGTGAAAACGATCCTTCTTGACCTCTAGATGTATATAATTCAATGGTAGGCGCCCTTCGTTTCCTTTTATAATAATAATATAACAACAAATCATCGTCTTCTTCTTCCTCTAACAGTACTTGGATAACTTGATTTTCCATTGCAATGTGAATTTACAATTTTCAAAAAGACAACTATCTCCAACAACCGACTCGTCCCTACTGGAATTTGGGTGTTGTTCGGCGCGAACCACCACCTTTAGACAAGAATAGCGATAGATAGCTGTTCTGGTTTTTTAGCATGGCGCATGCGTCGGTAGTTAGTGTTCTCAATTTCCGGCGCCAGTACTAATTCCCGCGAATTTCAAATACCACAAAAAAATTTAACTAATAAATATAGGTGTGGTTGTATTTAAAATTCTATTATCATAAAAATACTCATTTTTAAATAAAAAATCATTTTTTCATTTTCTTATGAAATTACAATGAAAAAAGAACATTCAAAAAAAATAATAACATCGGTTATTCAAGTTGAAACAAACGTAATGTTTAAATAATATAAGAGATCATTAAAGATTTTTATTATGGATTCAATAATTAAAAAAAAACCTTAAATTACAATGTTATACCGTTTAGTCAAAATCAGATTCGTCGCTGCTATCACTTTTGTCCTCACAAATATCTGAATCATCATCATCATTATCAGAACGATTGCTTATAGATTAGATCTCCTAAAAAGCACGTTTCCATTATTTTCCGCACTAAACAATCCCACTCAATAGTATTTAACCACATTGAATTAACGCAGATTACCAGCACGGTAAAATACTGGTCGGGTCGAAGTCTTTAATTTTTTTCAAAAAATTTTCATTGTTTTTTGGAAGCATAAGTCTTATTGAACAAAACAAATCTTCCATTATTAACATTTCGACTATCAGACAGCCAGGCAGTGTTGAGAGCTTTGAAGTCATACACTTGTGAGTCTAAGCTGACTTGGGACTGTAAACAATCCCTAAGACAACTGGCAACAACCAACCAGGTCACTCTGATGTGGGTGCCAAGTCGCAGGGGCGTTAGAGGCAATGAGGAAGCAGACAGCCTTGCCAAATAAGGAGCAAACTCTGAATTACTTGGTTCGGAACCCTTCTGTGGACTCTGAAGCCCTGTTGAAAGAAGAGTTTCAATGTTGGGAAAACGGCTGGAATAAAGTGCCAGGACAAAGACAAATGAAAAGGTTGGTGAGCCATTAACCAAGGAAAGCAAATCAGCTTCTCGAGTTAGACAAAAAAAGACTTGAAATTGGTAACGGAACTCCTCACTGGACAGTGCCCTCTGATGTATCACCTCAAAAAATGGGCAAATCAGAGAGTCAATGTTGCCGATACTGCAAGAGCATCGCTGAAACTGCAGAACATTTACTTTGCGAATGTCCAGCACTTTTCTGCAAAAGGCTGAAGTTCCTAGGAGGCACCCTTCATAACGCATGTGATATCAGGAGCTTAGCTTCTTGGAAACTGATAAACTTCGTACGAAGTCTCGATCCTCGAATATCTTATAGGTCGATGGCCTTCTCTACAAACTGATGAGGGTCATACCCTGTCGCAAAACTTGCCAGCTAATAAATAGCCTCCTGGCCAACAGACTATTCCAGGTATATATTAACGGCGCCACGAGCGGCGTCAGAAAGCTGAACAATGGCCTCCCTCAGGGTTCAGTACTTGCTCCATTACTGTTTAACATCTACACAGCTGGCTTAACAAAATCAAAAAAGTTTGTCTATGCCGACGAATTGGCCATTGCATTTCGAGATAGAACTAAGACAACAGGAGAGAGAGCCCTAAACGAAGATCTAATAGCACTTGCCGACTACTTCAAACGATGGCGACTTTTTCCCAACACCAGCAAGACTGAGGCATGCCTCTTTCACTTATTTAACCGTTATGCGAACGAGACTCTCAATATTACTTTTAACAGCAGGGTCATAAAACATAACAGTACCGCTAAATACCTGAGCGTTACACTTGACAGGACACTGACGTTCAGAGCCCACCTTACGAATATAACCGTCAAAATAAGAACACGAAGTGATATAATAGCTAAGCTTGCTGGAACGTCATGGGGAGCTGCCGCGTCCTCACTGCGAACCTCCGCGCTGGCTCTAGTATACTCTACGGCAGAACACTGTGCACCAGTATGGCTAAATAGCGTTCACACAAATAAAGTCGACGTTCAGTTAAACCAAACGATGAGAACAATAACTGTAACCATAAAACCAACTCCAGTGTGATGGCTCCCTACTCTGAGTAACATCTCCCCGCCGGATATACGACACTCGGCAGCACTAGCTAGAGAACATCGAAAAATCATGTCAAACGAGCGCTTACCGATCCATGAGGAGGCCTCAATCATCTCGCAGGGCCGCCAGCGGCTGAAATCCAAACACTCACCTATCAGAACCGCCTCCGAAATGACTGATGAATTCAATATGAAAGAACAATAGACACAAAGATGGCTGCCTAGAACAGAATCTGACTACATCCAAATAACCAATCCTGAACTCAGCTTCAATGGCTTAGCCCTCCCACATTCCACCTGGGCTAAGCTGAACCGAATACGGACAGGACAGGGTAAATGTGCCGACTCCCTACACCGATGGGGCCTAGCCGACAGTCCGCAGTGCACTTGCGGGTCACCGAGACAAACGATCCGTCATATCGTTTCAGATGGCCCAAACCGCGCTTACGGTGGAAACCTACAGGACTTCGTGGAGTGCTCTCAAGACGCAATCGAATGGCTATGTAATTTGGACATTAATATATAGTTTATCATAAGATCTGTGATATGATATATGTTGTGTCTTTACAGAGTTTTGTATACATTTTATTTTTACTTTTAGTCTCTCACTATTGTATTGTAACGAATCCATACACGGTAAATTAATAAATAGGTCGAAGTGTTTGATTGCCTGCAGAGCTTTTACGACCCCCCCTTACAATCTTCAACATTTTGACAATCAGTGATTCCATACATAAGGCACGTAAGCTCTTAGACAACTGAAGTTTTACTTTCATCAAAAATGTCTTTTGGCTCAGTCAATGACTCAAAAACTTCTTGAATTCTTGGGCATTTAACAAAAATATTATGGGACCTTCATTGAAGAATGCAACCATATAATCGCAACATGTGTATTTTTGGAAAGCTGGCAGCGCAAGACATAAAGTTGGACCTAATTGTGTTGACAATTCCGTAAAATTAATACAAATTTCGTCATTACTACTCTTCTTTTTTGATGTACTGTTTGCCAACCTTTTTTATTCTAATTTTATAAATAAATGAGAATATGATTTTTTATCTAAAAATAAATATTCTTTACGTTAATAGGATTTTAAATGCATGGAGCATTTGAAATTCGCGTCAATTAGTGCTGGCGCCGCATGTTTAGGACACTAACTACCAACGCATGCGCAATGCATCAAAAACTCGAACAGCTGCATATCGTCATTTTTGTCTAACAAATGATATAGCGCGCAAATTCCCTTTCACTCTGAATGATCTTTAACAGCTGGCAACCTCTAGTTGCGGCCACTTTTACGCAGGTGAAGGAAGTTTACAGAAAAAAATTACATTTAATTTGATATGTAATTGATCAATATATGCCATGAACGCGTATAATTGCAACAAAATATTACCTGCTGACACCTGGCTGCGGCCTAGTGAGCAGTGGCAACCATCACTCTTCAAGTTCTCCACAGCTATGCCTATGAAGTAGAGTGCAGTTCATTTAAATAACTGATACATCAAATTATCTCCAAAAATTCAATTAACATTAATTTAATTAAAAATACTAGCGGGCACATTTTAATAGGCAACCCTGCCAAAACATTTTGCAGCCAGATCTTGGACTAACTATATAGTATAAAATCAAAGCCAAAAAAGGGTGACAGTTCTGCTATAGCATAAGGTAAAACAGACTATGTCAATCAAAATAATTATTGCAAACTATTATTTCAAATGGAAACTTAATTTATACAATTTATTAAATGTACCACTAATACTAAATAAATATCTCACCCATTATATGCCAGTATGTATTTACAAAGCATATTGTAAGTACTTTCATCAAAAGTTTTGTCCACATAGAACTTTTCTCCGTGAAAAATATCCAGAAGTCTATTATTTTGGAATGTATTAGAGACCGGAAGTTCTTCATCTGTATCTGCTTCATATGTGTCAATTTTAGAATTAGTTAATATCTTCGGACTTGCTACAAATCTATAATTTTTAGAGGATAAATTGAGTGATTCTTCATCGGTAAGATCATTACGACAATCTAACATTTCGTTATTTTTAAAATTTGATTCTTCGTCAGTATCGGATACATCTGTAACTATTTTTTGTTTTTTGTTCCTTGGCTTCCTTTCATCTATGCTTAATATTTTTGGTTTGATATCTTTAGAATCCTTTAAACATTCTTCATCATCATCAATTTTTTTGCAGGCTGCTTTTTTTACTACTTTTTTCTTTGCTGCTAATATTTTTGCTATTCTATCTTCTGTATCCGAACCTTCAGCGCTACAAATTAATAGAAATTCGTTGGAAATAAATAACCAACAATTAAACATAACTAATTCCAAAAGTATCAACTATTGGGGACATTTAATTCTACCAGTGGCGTAACATCAAGAGAGCTGCTAGCTACCAAAGACAGCAGACGTGATTTAGTGATTTAGAGAACTTTAACAATAGTCCAGGAGACAAAACATCACCAAGAGCAGTTCAAGTGATGGAGAATACTCAGAGATGGAAATAGAGGACAATGGAACATGGAGAAAAGTGCGTCACAAATGGAAAAGGTGAAGAAACTCTCCTACATCGAATAACCCAAAACAATTTATTCCTGATGCTGAAGATATCCATAGAGTGATACTTCGCCTCCCTACTAACAACAATCAAGCAAAATAAGCTGAACACCAAATACGCACAAAAAATTATCAGCCAAGCGGAAGCAACGTCAATAAAAACATACATGAAGAAAGCTTAATAGAAAATACACTGTAAGACACAAACAAGGCAACAAATGAAACAAATCCCACAAACTCACTATACAGACCAAATATTTCTGCAAAAATGAGGGAGATCACAAACAAACCATTTAAATACTTATTCTACATAAAGGCCGCTGAAAACTTAACACGCAAAAAATTCTCAGACGTATGGGACACAGTTCATTTAAACACAGAGGATGTAATACTTTCAACAAAGCAGGGCATTCTGCTCAAGTCCAATATAAACAAAACAACTATAACAGACACTCTTCACCAACTAATTTCTGATAAAAACATATCAACTTATAAAAGGAAACTCAAGCATCACAAACACCCACTAAGAACTTACCTGACTCTGGTGCTTCATATAGTATTGTGATAGGTCCCGAAAACGAAATTAGTGAACACTTAACAAAATGCAAAATAAAACATCGTTATTGCAAACGAATTATATCAAGAGCAACAAACAAACCAACATTAATGACTAGAGTAATCACACCCTGTTTGGAGGCATCAGAAAAGTTGCTGGTGGAGGGGATGTTCTATAAACACAGATACTACCCGGTTTATCCAAGCAACCCACCGGTACCAATGCCACAACCATGTTCTCGCTGTCAAGCATTCACTCACGCACGTGAACACTGCACAACACCAATAAACTGCACCAAATGTGAAGGTCCTCACCACTATAGCAAATGCAACAGGCACCTACCACCAAAACTTGCATCATGCAGAGCTGAAGACCATTCAGCATGGTTCCTGAAGTGCCCTCGTAGACCAACTAAGCCAATTGAAGGAATTCATAATAGTCAGATCAAGACACTCAACAAAAAATCCCACGAAATTGACCTGAAAATAACCAAAAACTCCAAAATACATTCATCAGTTACAATTCACGATATGATTATTGACACATATGACAACAAACTAAATAAAATGAATAGCACCAACAGAGATGAAATAATAGCAAAGCTGACGAAAAAATTCGTCGCTCAATACTCCATAGACACAGTTGCGCATTTCTCGCGAAATAGACTCTATATTTTGATGTTCGACTTGGAGCAACCTTCAGCGACTTCGACCACTCAACCTATCCAAGGGAATAATAATATTCAAGTTCACGTCGACACTTAAAATCATGTACGACAATCTCAACAGTTACTGAGAAAACACCTCATCAACAACATTATTGAGAGGCATAAAATAAACTGTGCATTATTTGTGGAAACAAAAACAAAAGAAAATAGTAACACAAACTACAGAAACTGGAACATTCTACAACTAAATGGAAACATAGTAAAGACTAATGTGCATGGTGGAAGTTTGATACAGGAGCATCCAGGACTGAAAACGCTAAACGAAAACCCTCCCAAAATGAATAATGAGGTGCTTCACTTTTCAATTCTATTTCTAGGAGATAAACTACACATTTTTCTTGTATAAATTCACCCAAATGCACCCATCGAACAAACGCTTTTCAACAAAGCCCCCTATACAAATATGTTGTGATTGTAGGATATCTAAATGTGAATCGGAATAAAAGCAGACAAATAAAGGATTTTATCAATAATGCACCCTTCGAAATGGCGTTTACTCCTCCAACCTTTAGAATGGCCAATAACCCCGACTCTACATCAGATTGGGTAATATACACGAAAAACATCAAAAATAATATGGTAACAGTAGAAACCCATCAAGATTTAGGAACAGAACATGATGCAATAGAAATAACCATCGAACCATAAAGACGAATCATAGAGCAAGAAATAATAAAAAAGAACATCAAGAAGTGCGATATAGACAAACTTAACGAAAGGTTGGAGGAGTACATTGATCGTATGGGGGACGATCCGATTGATAGAGGAAAAATTGAACAATTCAACATCACAATAACATCACTCACAATAGAAAACAACCCAGACCTGAAAATAAAACACTACATCCACGAACTACCACCATACATTATCAAAATGATAAAAAACAAAAGAAAAATGCATAGGGATTATCTGAGAGATCCCAATGTTGAGGCAAAAACGCAACTAAACAATTACAACAAAAATGTAGAAGCCCTAATTATAATATACAAAGAACACAAATGGGCTACAGCGTGTACTGAAATAAACGCTAGCAAAGGTAAAGATTACTGGCAACAAATTTGAAAACTAACAAACTACAAAGGAATATCAAAACCACAGCCAATTGAAGAAAACAACACTGTGTATGTCAACAAAGAAGAAAAAGCAGAGGTATTTGCAAATTACTACAAGGAAACGTTCAGAGAAAACCATGAACCCCAATACGACCAACAAATATATGATGAAATCGGACAGTGGTATGATGAAAACTTTGAAGGGGAACAAGGAGCACACAACAGTGTGTAGAAGATGTGTATTTTAAAATATTAAGCAAAGGAAAATGGCAATGGGTAGGGCACGTGGCCCGGCATACGGAAAACTGGAGCGGGTATGTCACCAGATGGAGACCTTGGGCAGAGAGGAGGAGTGTTGGAAGATCCCAGCAAAGATGGTACGACGAGATAAAGAAGGTCGCTGGCCTGAACTGGTATCGAGTTGCGCAAGATCGAAGCCGATGGACGAATTTGAAAGAGGCCTATATCCTAAGGATAAAAAACGGCTAAAAATAGAAGCAAAGGAAAGAGTACTACTCCAGGATATGACCACATTACTAAAAATCTATTACGAAAACGGAGTGAAAAGATACACAGATATCTCATCAAAATATACGAGTACTGTTTGAAGCATCATTATTTTCCTGGTGAGTGGGAGCGGGGAACCAATATCACCATTCCTAAACCTAATACGAACCGCCATAGAGCAAAAAAATACCGTCCTATCACTCTTATTTCAGTTTTGGGAAAGCAACTCGAAAATATCATGAAATATCTGTTACAAAATGAAATCGGACACAAAATTCCTGATTACCAATTCGGCTTTAAACATCAAACTTCTACCATTCACCCAGTAACCATTTTAACATCCAACATTCAAGCTAACCACTCTGCAGCCCTATTTCTTGATATAAGCAAGGCATTTGATAGTATTTGGCACAAACAACAATTCTACAAACTAATGACATTAAAATGCCTTCGATATTTGATCCTCCTCCTGAAAGACTATCTTGAGAACAGAACTCTGCAAGTTAAGATCAACGACCAATACTCGGCAACATTCCACAATGAACAAGGAGTTCCAGAAGGATCACCATTGTCTCCTCTTCTATATAATGTTTACTGTTACGATATATACAACTACAGTCATCAACAAGACTACTTCAATAACAATCGTTACATTTTGCAGTATGCTGATGACATGGCCTTGAGTAGTCACAACAGAACCCTCTCTAAAACCGTTGAAAATCTACAAGTATTGTTAGACAGGACCCTGATCTGGTTCAACAAATGGAGGCTGAAAGTTAATCCAGACAAGTCACAATATATAATATTTAACCACAATAATTCACCAAACTCACCTAAAATAAATATAGACGGCAAAGACATTTACTGCGTAAACTATGCGAGGTATCTGGTGGTAGACATAGACCACAAATTGAACTTTAAACAACATGCTAACAACATAAAGAGGAAACGTAACAGTAGGAGCAAACACTTTCGGAGTTTAACATTCAAGAATTCAGGGATAAGTAAGAAAACAGCTGCACATATATATAGTTCAATTTGCCAACCTATCCTAGAATACTGTCAACCAATATACCTTACTGCGAAGACTCTTACCATCAAGATACTTCAAACTGCAGAAACCACTTCGTTGAGAACTATAATGAAGATGAGACACCCCAGAAATCCTCTGCACAACCCACTCAATAACCTACTGTACGAAACAGCAGGAATTGTCCCCATAAATCAACACATACACAACCTCTCTGAAAAGTTTGCAAATAAAGAACACAATCTAGAGATACTAAGCCGGTTCTGTACGAACAGGAACCAAGAAAGAAGGCCACACAGAAAATACCGACTAAATATCATATGGGAGCACATTCAAAATTTCAATATTTAAGGAATAAGAAGACCACGTACCACATTTTTTTTGCTTTTTTTCCTCTTTACATATATTTTTAATTCAATACTATTATCTAATAATTATACAAACCACCATGTAATATATTGTAACAGGCTGAAGAACCTCGGTCGTTGGCCTATTGGGTGACCCAATAAAGTACACTAATTATTATTATTAAATAACTCGAAGTAACTGTTTAGATTAACATTTGGGCCTAACTATTAAAGTACTTCTGATTCATTTTCCAAATAACTTTAAAATAATAATATATTATGTTTGCAACATGTTGTGGTTGAAGCACTGTAGCAGTTAGAAAATAGTACATTGTATAACAAGGGTTGAAAATGGAAGATTTCACATGAGTTCGCAGAATTGAGCCACGAGCTGTAGGCGACCTGTGTGCAAAATAATTACACACAGCTGTCGGCCAATCAGATTTCTCAATTTGTTCGTTTCCCACGAGTGTGCCCGTCTTTTGCAATTTTAAATTTTCCCTTAGAGGAAACTGTATGAAATGTGCCATATTTTATAGTGGTCACCAGAAAATTACTTTTTCAAATGGAACTAACTGTTTCTACATAATGCCACAATATATTGAAAAAATTATAATAATTCTAAAAAATTGACAATTGTTTCGATATTATTAAATATCATCTTCACTAGTATAAAAAAGTTGTCAATTTTTTATAATTTTTTCAATATATTGTGGAATTATTTAGAAACAGTTAGATTCATTTGAAAAAGTAATATGAATAGATTCCACACAGTAAGGGTCAAAACAGTGAATGACTATACATCAACTTTCAGCAGCAATAAATCCATTCAATCTATCATCACTTGATTTCAGAAATATCTGACATCAGTTTTATGCCATAGACCTTCACTAATCTGGCAGATATTGGACCAGGGTACATTAGTGAAAACGCCGGATTACTAGAAGGTCATCAATAAAAACATTTAAATGCACAAAATACTTGTTTTATTCGACTTTTACAATTCCAAACTATTGTTTAATATATAAAAGAATCAACAACTAATCAAAAGGGATCTTTAAGAAATCAAATGTTAATAGTACCGCACTAGAAAACTAAAAGTAAACATATCCGGCACAGTACAATATCTGTAGCCCTATTCCATTGGAGTAAAAACTGTCAATTTTCTTTTGCCATTTTAGTTTGAAAAGTCACTTTCAACACCTTCTCTTGAAATCTCTTTAAAACAAGAATGTCACTAGCAGACACATTCTTTTCTTCCGCCCACTTCACTGAAGTTGAAAATGCATCCATGGTAGCATCGTTGTATGCAGTGTGAAAGCAGGCCCCTTCCTTCCTTCCTCTCTCTCTCTCTCTCTCTCTCTCTCTCTCTCTCTCTCTCTCTCGTCGTCTTGCCGCCTTCTTCTTCATCTCTGCTAGTCACGTATTCGACTATTTTGTCATCCGTCATAATTTGGCCGTTGTTTTTGTTTTTATTGTATTGGTGATTTAAATGAAACTCAACGTTTCTAACTAATTCCACAATATAATGAAAAATATTATTATATTGTGGAATTAGTTAGAAACGTTGAGTTTCATTTAAAACACTAATATGAGTAGATTCCACGAAGTAAGGGTCGAGACAGTTAATTTCATTTATTGTATTGCTCCAACAAAGTCATATCAGGCCATACGTTCTGCCATGAGCAAACAATTGTTTTTTCTGCTAGCTTATCCCAAGCATTAGTAAGGTCAAAAACTACGTCTTTCAAGTTCGTTTCTTTCAATGACTGAATTACACTTCTTTCTTTTGACAAAACTTTTTTATACTGCATTTTATTAGTCTGAATGATATTCTGGTGCATGGGTTGTATGTAGAAAAGGTGTAACGTTAGGCGGTAAAATATGACATGGAAGCCTTTACTTTTCCGCCCATCTTCTCCTGGGTGACCTGGGCAGTTGTCCAAAATAAGCAAGGCCTTTTGTGACAGTTTCTTTCTTTTCAGATACTTTTTTACCAATGGCACAAATATTCCATGGAACCATTCCTTAAACAATGACTGGGTCATCCATCCCCTGCCGGCATTTTTGTAATCAACAGTCAGGTTGACATTTTTAAATGCCCTGGGATTCTTTGCTGTACCGATCACCAATAAATCTAATTTATGTTCCCCACTTGCATTTGAATACGGCATGAATGTTATTCTATCCTTGGCTAGTTTGTATCCCGGAGCACTTGCTTCAGCATGGTGAACGAATGTTTTTTTTTTGGTAATAGCCAGTAAAACAAACCACTACCATCTGCATTGTAGACTTGGTCAGAAGTTAGGGCTAGTTCATTAATGATTTCTTTTAACCTTTCTTTGTATGGGTCGACTGCAGCAACATCATAAGAAAGTTTTTCACCGGTCATATTTAGCAAACGAATTCCAAACCGTTTTTTGAATTTTCAAGCTATCCGTCACTAGCCTTAAAATCGTCTTTTCCCATTATTTTTTCATAAAATATCTTTGCTTTTTCTTTAAGAATTTCCCATGATATTGGTGTGTGCCTATTACTTTCTTGAATGAACCAAGCAAACAGGCTATCCTTGACCTGAGGGAACTCGCCCTTTTTCAAAGTTTTCCAGACACTTTTAACATTGTCTCTGCTATCACATAAAGACTTAATTTTGTCTTCGTTCTTGTGTATGTCATGTATTATAGCACGGCCGATAACATATTCATTTGCTAGGATGGTGAGTTTGTCACTCTTATCTAGTCTTAGAATCTCGTTTTTCTCAATCAGCAAAGGTTTGTGCTTCTGTTTACACGGAGACATTTTCACATAAATTAATCTATATGTTTACACTATAAACCGTCACTGCACTCGACACAACACTAGACACCACGAATAAAACAAACTGGTAAAATGTATGCATGTCTCAACTTGATCTCACGCCCATAAAAATACACCGGATTACTGAAGTGCGGGACTGGCACAGTGCCGGATTATAGAAGGTCTACTGTATCTAGATTATCTGTCCACATGTGAGTAAACTTACATTTAAGGCAATCTAAGTCTACTCTTACACACTTTTGCTAGTCTTTGTTGAGTTGCACGATTATTTTAGGGTAGCTATTTGTAATTCTGAGATTTTCTGTTCACCCGATGATAAAAACCAGCTTACTTTAGTTTAGAAGTGGCCCATTTTTAAAGTTAACACTTATACGGGTTGGAGCTCTTATTAGCTAATATTGAGTTTTAGATTAATACCAGTGCCAAAATATGTAATATGTTCAATCGTGAAAATGGTAGTATATAAATCTGGCAAAAGCAATTCGAGACTGTGAAAGAAAGATACCAAGGCAAACTGTTGACTTCACCAGAAAAATTTAGTTTTAAATGGCATTAATAAATTCTCAAGATGCTACATTGAAAAATTAATACTTACATTTCACTATCATCTGGATCGTCTTTTTGAATTATTTTAATGGAAGTGGAAGGTACATCTATCAATTCAGAAATTTCATCTTCACTTTCATTTTTGTCCAAGTCACTTTTATCCAAAGCAAACCTTCTCCAAGGCAATTTCTTTCTTTCCTTATAGCAGGTTTCTATCCAAGATTTTTTCACAATTTTTCCTTGGCCTTTTACTTGATTGAATTTGGGGGTATTAGGAAAAGCACATCTAAAAAATTATTGTTTTGCTATATAATAAGAGTAATTACTATAAAGTAGTATTGAAGAACAATGACTGAATCCATTTATTGGTAATGTTCACATACATCTACATATAATTAGAATGTAAGAATTTAAAAAAGTAAACACTAAAACAAGGCCTATTAGTTAATTTCTCTCTACAATATATATTAAAAAAGGTAAATGATGAATTTATAGAAAGTAGATATAAACAGTTCATATGACGATGTTAGGAGCAAAGTAATATTAGTATCATGTAACATCTAACCTAGTACTTATATCTTAGAATTATCTTAAGCTACTATTTTTGCATTTCATTAAAATCAGTGTTACTTTTTATAGTTTTTTCAATAAGTTTAGTTTGTGTACAAAATATTTAAAAATGAACATTTTGTCCCACATTTTTGTTATAATATTTTGGTGTCAGGTACTGGAACCATCATAATGTCAGGTATCGGTACAGAATTCAAAGTAGAAAAAAAATATAATTAAATAAATATGTCTTACTTCCAGTACTTTTGATTAAAAACGTTTTCCTCTTAGACCAAACATTCTAGTATTTGCCATAAATTAATCAAAATTTATCAGAATTTGAAAATATTTCTGCTTTTATATTAAATAAGCCTAAACGTGTCTGGTACTAGTGCTGTTACCTTAAGTATTTAGTTTTTCAATAACTTATGAAAACTGTAAAGTAGGATAGATAAAATGTGGATAATATATATTAATCATTCACAGAAACTTCTAGGCAACATTAATTTAAAAGATAATTAAATACATATTTTAAAATATTCTACATTCAATGTTCTGGACTATAAAATCTACTAAGTGCAAGATTTCACTAATAGGAAGATTGAAACTTTTCAAAATAACAGTAATGTTGAAAATGAATTTGATAGGTTCAACCAATCAGTGCAATATTTTTTAATGAAATTTCTTAAACATTTTGCATGGTCTCCTAATGATGGATGAAGCTCCCAATTTATAAACAAAACAAAGACGAACAAAGGGTTTCAATGAATCGTTTTTTGTCATTGGTGTATGTAAAGAAAACAAGCTTTTCTCAAAATACTAACAATTGATATCTACCTACATTAAGTGTGTACAAGATCCATCCCAATCTGGTTTGTACTTAGCACCCATAGACAAAGCCATTGTTCTTAGATTTGCCCTATCAGGATTTTGAATTCCACTAATAACAATTACAACTCCTTGCAGTAATTCATGAAAATGTTTCATTGGTTTAGTCTTCTTTGGCTGTATATTTTGCCTGCCATCATATAATTTGGCTCCCTTTCTCGCTTTTGGACTATCTATATCATTTTTACTTGGAGTTTTAGTGGTATTTTTATCTTTTTTTTTAAGATCTTCTTTTTTTACCACTTTTTCTTCTTTGTTATTATTTTCATTATTATTATTCTTCTTCTTTTTCTTTTTAGTATCAATTTTTGAATCATCATTGATATCCAAACCCCAAATATTTTTACGTTTCTTTCCATCCATTTCTTCACCTTTTTCACTCAATTCTTCTCTTTTCTTCATCATCTTGTCAATTTTATCATTATTTTCTTCATCGTCTTTGCTGTAAAATAATTCATTTCTATTTCTATCTTTGGGAATTGAGTCATCACTATTTTTAGTTTGATATTTATTGGGAGTTGAATTTGGATCTTTGTTTTTTAATTTTGGTTTGCAAGTTGGAGACCCATACAGAGCTAAAGACGATGTTGACATAGCATCTCTTATTGCTGCTGCAGCTACAATATCAAGACACAAGAAAATAGAATTATGATTATAAACAAAATCTATGCGTCAGTCGAAAATTAACAGCGTTAAAATTGAATCTTTTTATATTATGCAAAAACTGTCAATGAGTTTACAATGAAAATTCTTAAACATCAACAAAACGAAATGATAATTCTTTAAAAAAATGAAAACAAAAAAATTATGTCCAGAAGAAAACCAATACATACTTTTACAGATAGGCTATAAAAATATTTAGAATAAAAGAAAAACAAAAATAAATATTCTTTTTCAGAAATTATTTTATTAAATGTTCGAACAAACCATTTTGGGCCAAACTTGAATTCAATTTTTGTATGTTTTCGTAACCACGGCTGGTACATAATGATTAGCTGTCTAGACAGTGTCTAGCGTTCTTTCTACAATGCTCTGTTAACTGGTATAGTGACGTAGTCAATCAAACAGTCGAGTGGGATAACAGCTTTGTGTTTCCCTTACCCAGCTTAAGTAAATAATAATTAGAAAATTACAAGGAGTTTAACAGATTTGTTAGCTCTACAAGTTTATTCATGCCAAAACTCCTATATTGTCCCATAAAAAATTTCACTAAAATAAGAAGTCATATTTAATAAATGAGTCAAACAAAGCTACAGATTTTTTACCACTGGCTCCAAATTTTCATGTTGGAATTCTATTTACCGAAAGTTGACTTGCCTCGGGTACCAATGAATTTATTGGTTGAAAAATCAGGATGGTTTTAGTTTGCTTTCAGTTTTTAGTCTTTCAAGGCAATAATATGGTTATCAACACATATATCAGATAGTGAAAGTGTTGTGTGGTGATATAGTATAGAATACATAAATATATGTAATCAAAAAATAGTAATACCTAGTTAAAATTATATAGATTAGATGGTTGAAATAAATTATAATAATTCACTCTTATACTAATATATTTAAGATCTAATTTCAAAATTCTGTTTTGGTTTATTTACTTCTGCAAATTTAAGAGTTTTAAATAAACATATCCTCACATTCTGATAGCTACTTCCAGAAAACATTGAAATATTTATTTGAATGATGTTTACCTGTAGGCTTTTCATCAAGCTTTAGCTCTTTTCGTTTAGCAAACAAAGAACCAATAGAGAGGTTATCTGGAGATTCTGGTCTGATTAAAAACTTGCCAAAATTAGTTAGTTTATTTGATTCATCTTTAGTTTCATTGGAATGTAATGTAATGAATGACAGGCCAAACTGAACATGTCTGTTAAATGGCTGGCTACAAATTATTTTTACTCTATCCCATTTTTCATCACATTCTGGTTTGGAAAGTTGGTCTTTTGTAAACATTCTCACTTTATTAACGTTCTGACTTTGCCTTGCTTCTAAAGCACTCATGAAGGCCGAGTTTGCCAAAAGAGCCTATAAAATGTAATTAGTATTTTTTTAGTTCTTAATTTTAAATACCTACTTTGAAATCATCATTGTTACTTGAACGGGACACATGAACTTCAACATATCCAGAGTGTTCATTGCCTATGTCAATTGCCGTAATTTGACTTGCTTTTTCAAGTTGCAGAACCACAATAGCTTGTTTTTCCCCAGGTAATTGACATTTCCATTTTTTATTCGAATCCGTAGATAAAATATTATTTGCCACATGAACCTAAAAATTGTAGTAGAATATGTCACTTTCATTAAATAATTGCATATTTACCGAATCCTCACTGCTAAAACTAACTATATGGTCTATTTTAATTATTGGCATTATATATAAAGGTAATAATTCAATTATTATTATCAAATAAATATTTATGTGTTTCTATAAACTTTTACCGCTAGTTTAAAACGCCAAAATATATTCATAAATAACCAATATATTGATATATGACATATATATTATTTGTCTATGATCATAGATAACAAAAAAAGATCTATGATATATGACAGCTGTGATATGACTTCTTTTTCGAACATGGTTATATGCAACTATTATAGATAGACAGGATTGCTCAGTTGCGTTTGACGTGCTTTGAAAGTTTTAGTGGGGTGCGGGGGGCTGTGTGGCGTCACCATTCGTACCGAATAGCTGCAGTGTATAGTTGTTGGGTTATTGCCAGGGGTTCCCTTACCTCCCTAGAGTGCCGGAACGCAAGTAACTCTAAAACTGCAAATTTTTAAAAACTGTAGGTAGGATAAATTTTAGGCTTTGCTCGCGAGCGGCTCGTAAGCATATAATAAGCGCCCTAACAAGCGATTGTGATGCACCGAATTAGGGAGGGAGGTCAGTCATCTCGTCCTCACCACACAAGAACAAAACAATACCCTCCGCCTACCCCCTCCATTCCTTCACCAGGCCCCGCCACCGCACACACATTACCACAAAATACGGTCTGTTTTCTGTGCACATTACATTGGCAGTGGCAAGGGGGCAACACTGATTACAGCGTTAGTTACTTGAACACTTGAACTTGACGCGAGTTAAATTTATTAAGTAAAAAATATACTTTTTAAAAAGATTTTATTAAACTTAGTGATCAGTTTCGTTTGAAGTTACAATTATGACTATTTTCTTTTTTAGTTTACAAAAATGAGGAAATGTATTATAACGCTGAATAGAAGAAAAATATATGATAACAAAATTATAATAATTGTAAACAGGATGTCTCCACGTGTTTGCTGATTAAGAATTATGAATACAATGATATGGGAAACGTCCTGTCAGCAATTTAATAATAATATTATATGAGTTTAACAGGATGTCTCCATATGACTCCTCCCCTCTTTGTTAAAGGCACGACCTCGTGGCTTTGGCTCCAAAAGGGATTGGGGTAGCTTCATTGGTTCACCCTGGGATTGTTCTGGATTTTTGATTTTTCTAAAATATTTTCTATACAAATATAAAAATAGTAGAATTATTAAAATGAAAATTATTATTGTTGTTATTCCCAAATGGCTTTGATGAAGTTCTATAGGTAGCAAATTTGGTTCTTGAAACTGTGTTAGTAGCTTGGTTGGATCGTCCAGATGTAAATTGTTGATGCTGATTTTGTGATGAATTTCTGTGGGTTCTTTGAGGCTGGGCCATTCTGGAGTAAACGTTTTATTGGATCCCATCCAAGTATGTTTTTGAAAAGAATAAATACAATCATTGTTTCCTAGTACGATGTTACATTTTGATATTTTCAATGATTTAAAATTTTGTTTGCAGTCTTCATTGATGGTAGTTATCATCTTTGAGCAAATTATTGTATTTCCATTAGTTAATTGTGTGAAAAGTGAAAAGTCATTTTTTACTTGAGCGTAGTTGCAGAGTGAAAGGTCTTCCAAGTTACAAGGGTCTTCGTGTGGTTCCTTTTCGCAATACTAGAACGAAAAGGTCTTCTTGCATTCTTCGTTTGTCCATTTTGTTGATCCTTTGGAATTTAATGTGAAGGCGTATGGGGGTAGAAGGATATTATTTTCTTTACTGGGAATAGGGATAATTTTGGAAATATAAAGTAATTCATCGGCTAATATGGGTATTTTAAGAGTAATATATAAAGTTTTTGAAGTAAACATAAGATTGACTTTGATTATTTCTAATAAAGTAGGAATATCGGAAGCAATTTCATTGTGAGAATGAATAGTATGTAAATAATTAAGAATCTCTTCTAATTCCTTTTGTTTAATTAATTCTACATTTAAAATTTCTTGGTTACTAAATGATATTGTTCTTAGTAAAATTTGAATATATAATTTCTTAGGTCTCTAATTTGTTCTAGTTGAATATGAATAATAATTTCGTTATTCAATCTACCATTTAAAGTATTTAATTCTTTTAGAACGTTTTCAGCATAATTTTGTATTTTACGTAGGTCTGTTTGCCAGCGTTGAGTAATCTGTCCTGCAAATGAATGCAACTTCGAAATTTCAGTCATTAGTTTCTTCTCATTTAAATTGATTTTTTCAAATGTATTTTGAATTTCGATTAGGTCGTTTTGATCAAGATTTCCTGAATTATATTTTACTACTGTACCTAGGCCGTCTATTAGACCTTTTTTAATTACTTTATTTGATCGAGCATACATTCTAAGTTTATTTATATCTTCTGAGAGTAAGTCGATATCTCTGTTATAAATTTTTGCTAAAGTTATTGTTGAATCGTCAAGTCTACTGGCTAAATGAACTTGATTTAATACTAATTTACTATATGAGTTTTCAATTTCTTCAATACTCATACTAAAATAAATCTTATGATAATTGGTCTTATATTTAGCTAATCCTAAATTATCTAATATGTAACCTGGGGGTTCAATTGTTTTAACTTGAAGTGCCTGGGTGGCTATCTTCATGGTTAACCTGGAAAGATTTAGTATTTTTAATCATGTGTTTGCTAACCTTTTTAGATTTTTGAGAAACTAACTTATCGTTGGATTGATTTGTGTCTACTAATATTTTCTTATATTTAGGTTTAATTTTATTTCGTGGTTCCATATCTAAATATACGACATCTGTTTTTGGGACATCGTCTGTTCGTTTACTATTAATTTTATCTAATTGTTCGGTTCTTTTTGTTAATTGTTTTTGATAAAGATCGTCGAAAAATGGCATAATTTCTGTTTTTCGATATTCGTTGTAATTTTGGAATACTTGTTTATGGGGATCTATTTCATGAAGATTTAGATTTTCGTATGGTCCATAAAGAAGTGAAAATGGGGTAAAATTTGTTACTGAATGAATTGATTGATTATATATAAGAATAGCAGTTGTAACTAAGTCGGTAATATTTTCTTTTGATTTTTGTCTTAGGACTCTTAATTTTTCGATTAAAGTTGAATGTGCTCTTTCTATCGGAGAATTGCCGGTATGAGATTGGGGTGTTGTATAATCAATTTTTATATGAAAGAGTGACATGAATTCTTTAAAGGTTTCGCTAGTGAATTCTCTGGCATTGTCGCAAGTTATTTGCGAAGGGTAGTTATGATGAGAAAAATAATGACGGAGTTTACTAAGTATGGTGATAGAATTTGAGTCACTAATTTCGTAAGCTTGAAGGTACCTAGAGAATAAATCGAGTATTGTAAGAAATTGTTTATTTTCTATAGAGAATACGTCTATGTGAATATTTTCGAAAGGTCTTTTAGAAATGAGTGGGCCGGAAAATGGAATTTTTCAAGGGTTTCTATCATATTTTGAGTTGAGACATAATTCGCAATTATTAACGTGATTCGTTACTAATTCTTGTTTTTTCGGAAAATAATACAGGGACTTTATATGTTTCGTAGTTTCTGTGGTACCGTTATGAGTTTCGTTAGCATCACTTAATGCTAGATTTGGATCGGAATTTGCTCTTGCCATAGTTGAAATGGCATCGATATCATCAGGGTTTTGTTTGAATTCTTTAGTATTTGTTTTTGAGTTTGGGGGAGTAATAACTATATCACTAATTATATTAATTTTTAGATCACGTTTAGGAAGTTTTTTATCGATTGCATTGAGTTCAATTCTCGATAATGCATCAGCGACGTAATTTTCTTTACCTTTTTTATAATTAACTTCAAAATCGAATTCTTCCAACTTTAGTTTCCATCTTATTAGACGTTGATTGGGTTCTTTAAGAGAATGTAGCCAGACGAGTGGCTTATGATCAGTTTCAATAATAAATTTTTTGGAATATAAATATGGTCGGAAATGTTTAGAGCTATCGATTATAGCTAAGAGTTGTTTTTCGATAGTGCCATAATTTCTTTCAGCTGAATTAAGTGTTCGAGAGTAAAAAGCTATTGGATGGGTATCTTGAGAAAGTACGCTTCCTATAGCGATGTTTGAAGCATCGGTCGTTAAAGTAAATGTTTTTGTGAAATCGGGGTATGCTAAAATAGGAGAATTACAAAGAAGTTGTTTGCATTTTTGGAAAGCATTGAGGTATTCTGGGTCGTTTAAATCTAATTTAGTTCCTGTTTTAAGATATTTATTTATTGGGTAGGTTATTTTGGAGAAATTTTGAATGAATTTACGATAATAGGAGAGCATGCCGAGAAATGATTTTATTTGTTTTTCATTTTTGGCCAAAGGAAAGTTTTGGATGGACTTGATTTTATCTGGATTTGGTTTAATACCCTCAGGGGTTATGACATGGCCTAAGAAAGCAACTTCTTTTCTGAGGAATTCTGATTTGTCTATTTGGACTTTCAAATTATATTTTTCTAATTCACTGAATATTTGTTTTATATGAAGAATATGGTCTTGGAGGGACTTTGAAAATATTACTATGTCATCCATGTATACGAAACATTGTTTATAGAGAAAAGGACGGAGAATTGTGTCCATGACACGTTGAAAAGGGGCAGGAGCGTTTTTTAGGCCAAATGGCATACGAGTATATTCGTAGTGGCCATTATCTACGGTAAATGCCGTTTTTTCTGCCGAATCTGGGTGTATTTCAATTTGGTGAAAACCTTGTGCTAAATCTAAAGTGGAAAAGTAAGTAATTCGACCAAGATTGTCGAGAATTTCATCGATACGAGGAAGGGGATATTTATCTTCGATAGTTTTTTCATTTAGTTTTCGGTAATCAATAACTAATCGGAATTTTTTCTTTCCACTGGCGTCCATTCGTTTGGGGACGAGAAAGGTAGGGAAACTGTACGGAGATATACTAGGTTTAATTATTTTATTGTCTAGGAGCTTTTGTATTTGATTTTGAATTTCTTGTTTTAAATGGTAAGGGTATCTATATGATTTTTGATGAATCGGTACATCGTCGACCGTTCTAATGTGATGTTTAACTACATGAGTAAAAGTTAAATCGGAGTTTTCGTTATAAAATATGTTTTTAAATTTTTTACAAAGAGAAATTATTGCATCTTTTTCTTCGGGATTCAGATGATCTGTTCGAAGAAGTTTGGTAATATCAATATTAATATTATAAGACGATAAAGGAATTGTTTCATCAAATTTTGATAAGGGTTGGACTTGGAGAGGTTCATGAAAATTTATAGAAATATTATTTAAAGAGATTTCTTGTTCTATAGGTATTTTACAGTAACCGTCTTTCGCTAGAGCTATACATTCAGGTATTATTATGTTGTTTAATTTTAATTCTGGAAGAACTACTTGTCCATTATCAATATTCACAGGGATATTTAAATTACTTTTATCTAGAAATTCAGAATAAGGGGTAAATAAGTTGGGATTGACCTCCAAATAGAATGGTATTTTAATAGAATTAATTTCTAATAAATGATTTTCGAAATTAATAAGTGCTTTTAATTTATCAAAGTCCTGACTACCTATTAATGCATCGAATCTATCGTGCCAAGGTACGATAAACATATGGAACATGTAATTAATGCCGAACTCTTTCAAAAGAGGATATTTGCAGCTAAAATTGCCATTGTAAGTTGTTTTAATTGATTTAACGGAAAATGTTGATTCATAAATGGAATCTGAAAATAATCTATAGGCTGGTTCGGGGTTTATAATGGAATTGCTTGCACCGGGGTCAATCAATATTTTTAAGTCTAGATTTGAGAGGTATATAAATGGAAGTTTAGGGGTTGAATTTATATTATTTATATCAATTCCGAGGCTCGTAATTAAAAATTTTGAGTTTCATCGTATTGTTCGTTTTGGGGGTTAGCATATGATGATTTATCAGAATTTTCGTCAGTATCTTCAATATTGAACAATTCTTCGACAACTACGTTCGGAGGTCCTGTTTGTCTAAAAGAATTTTGTTGTGGAGGTCTATAAGTATTTGCTGTAGATATACTCATTGGGGTTGGTTCGTAATTACTTGTGGAAGCTTGAGAGGGACGATTAAAATTTTGATTATTAGGAGATTGTGTTTGTCTATTATTTGATTGACTATTTGGTCTTTGATAGTTATTTTGGTAATGGAATCTTTGATTTTTATCATTATATCCATTAAATGGTCTATAATTAGGGTTTTGAGGAACTTGTGGTCTTTGAGACGAATTATAATTATTAAATGAAGGTTGGTTTCTTGGTGATTGATTATATGAAGTATTATGTTTTGGAGGTGGGCGATTTCTTTGACCCTTTTGAGATCTAAGAAAGTTAGCAAATTCAATTTGGGATCTTTCGTTGTCTAATCTTCTACATTCGTACAATGCTTGTTCTAGAGATGAAATTGATATATGAAGTAAATGATCTCTGTAGGGATTTAAGAGACCTGCTTTAAATACCATAAGGGCTTGATCAGTATACATAGTTTCCTTAGAAATTCTAACTTCTCTGTTATCAGAATTTATAGCTAGGTGTTCTTTAAGGACTTGTAATTTTTGAGAAATTTCGTCATGAAAGTCGGAGAATGATTGAGAATGAGTTTGAATAGAAGTATTTAAATCGTGTGCTAATATTTCTTCAGATCTAGGATCGCCAAAACGAGTTATAAGAGCGGTTTTTAAATCGGACCATTTATCAAAAGATCTATTTATGATGACGTCTCTAGCTGGACCTAATAATTTAGATTTGACTTGCTCTAACAGAAGATTGTTGAATAAATCATTATTTTCGGTTTTTAAAAGATTGTCTTAAATAATATGCTAAATCTTTAGAACCACCATTATATGTTGGGACAATATTGTTTGCTAAAGATAATTCGATTTGTGAAATTGCAGTAGACATCTCGGTATTAGTATTTAAGTTGCGACTTAGAGGTAATGGAGATCTGGATCGACGTACAGATAATGGAGATCTGGATCGATCACGATTTTGTGACATTAAGAGATTGACTTCAATAATATATTAATTTTATACAACCCTTAAAATTGGAATGTTTAAATTGCAATTCAAATAACACTTATATTGTGGTAAAAAAAATATTATGATATTCAAAACAATTATTAGCCGATAAATAATAAAATTAAAGGAAAAACTTACAGGAGGATGCACTGAAGGATCATCTGCGAGCTTGTTCCTTGTCTCGAATTCTCTGAAGGAACTTGAGCCGTCTTCTTGAACAACCGTCTTCTTCACTGGAGGAATTGTCGGGTTGGAGTCAGCCTTTTCACACACCGTAACTTGTTTCACACAGTTTATTGGTTCGGATAATATCTTAATTTCTTGATAGAAAACGTAGACGTTTTACCACACAGAAAGGGTATTTTCTACTGACAGTATCCTGTTCGCAGCGCCATTTAAATTTATTAAGCAAAAAATATACTTTTTAAAAAGATTTTATTAAACTTAGTGATCAGTTTCGTTTGAAGTTACAATTATGACTATTTTCTTTTTTAGTTTACAAAAATGAGGAAATGTATTATAACGCTGAATAGAAGAAAAAATATATGATAACAAAATTATAATAATTGTAAACAGGATGTCTCCACGTGTTTGTTGATTAAGAATTATGAATACAATAATGTGGGAAACGTCCTGTCAGCAATTTAATAATAATATTATATGAGTTTAACAGGATGTCTCCATATGACTCGCGTTTCAGTCAAAAGTTGCATTGCATTGCATCATCACTGTTTTGTAATCACAGTTCGTTTTTGAATCGCAGTTCGTTGTTCGTGTTTGTTTATGCTTACTAGTGTCTAGTGCTAGTGCAGCTACAAAAGTTTACTACTCGAGTTATGACTACCAGAAAAAAATTTGATTACTTTAAACCTCACCCTAAGAAACAAAAAGTTAATGTAAATAATGAGAAATGCAGTTTGGAAGCATCGACTACGACTACAATTGTTGATTAAGATGAAAAAGAAGACGCAATCGGAATTAATGAGGATGATTACCTTCAACTTCCTCATCGGACAAAGAAGTGTCCAGGTTGGTTGGATTAGGATCTGATTCAGACCAGGCTAAGATTAGTAATGAAAATAGTGATTATGTTATTGGGGGTGAACACCCAGTTTGTTGGTCTCTTGAACAAATTGCTGAATTTAAAGCAAAAAATACATGGTTAATTGTGAACAAAGAACTAGGTTGTGATATTTGCAGAAGCGTGAGTACTCTAGGTGACGAGAGAACAAAGGGCCTAAAAATTAGTGAGGAGTGGGTTTTAGGAACTGTTACCGCTTATGGAAACAATAAAAAAGACCAACAATCCTCTCTTAGGAAAAATATGTTTTTGGACCGTGGGTCTCGAGCTCACTCTTTAGCTGAAAAAATACTCAATGAAGCAAAGAAAGATACATTGAAAAAACTGTTGCTTTTATGCATCAGGAGCAGCAGATTGTTACTGAGCGCATTTTCCGCACGGCTTATAAACAGGCTAAACTAAATAGGCCGTTTTTTGAGTTTGAAACAGAAATCGATCTTCAAATAATCAATGGTTTGATGGATATGGCTTGCTCCAACATAGTTCATCATATTTCTGATGAAATGAAATCAGGCTTAATAAATGGCCTAATCAAGTCAGACTCTAAATTTTCACTGCTTTTGAATGAGGCCACTTCAAGTTTCGAATAAGAATGCTTTGGTGGTTTATAACAGAACTGTTTTAAAAGGAATGCAAAGCCCTATGACAATATTCTTAACACTTTTTGAGCTGAATAGCACAACATCAGCTGGTATTTTACAAGAACTTTTAAA
Source organism: Galeruca laticollis (assembly GCA_963921935.1). Classification (NCBI taxonomy): domain Eukaryota; kingdom Metazoa; phylum Arthropoda; class Insecta; order Coleoptera; family Chrysomelidae; genus Galeruca; species Galeruca laticollis. Next base: position 66,648,616 of record OY998183.1, read on the forward strand.
TCAGTTACAAGCATTAGGTCTAAGCTTTGAATTCATGAAAGACCATATGATTGCTCTAACTTGTGACAGTGCATCAGTGCTACTAGGAAAAAAAGCTGGCCTTGCTATGCATCTTACTGAAACATTCGCCAACCTGTTCATTTGGCACTGTTTAAACTATCGTTTAGAGCTTGCCGTGCACGATTCGGTAAAAGAAGTAGCTGGAATCAATCATTTCAAGAAATTCATGTATAAAATTAGAAACATGTTTAGTTGCTCTCCGAAAAATAGCAGGGAGTTGGCGGAAGTTGCTAAAGGACTAAAGGAGCAAATTTTGAAAATCGACCGTTTTATATACTCGTTGGTAGCCTCCAGCTTAATGGCGGTGAAAGCAGTATGGAGAGATTTTAAAGCTTTGTACAATCATTTTTTAGAAGCTTTTCTAATTAACCATTTTTTTCACTTGGGCTAATAGATGGAATGGAAAGTTCTTTATTGTTAAATGTTTTTCTCGAAGGACCGTATATTGTATTCACTATATGTTGTAGGATGTATGATTATGATGGATGAAGAAATTAAACAATTATTTCACTTTCATGTTACTATATTGTAGGAATTTATAACGTTTTCTTTTGCATAGACAATTAAGAATCTCACTGCATCATACGCGTGTTACAATTTGATTATTTAGCACATAATCTGCTGGAGTAATGAATGATTAATGATTAATTACACATGTGGTTTACCGGGACCAACGCCGGGTGCTCTTATAACATGAGTACCATTATGTACGACGGTTAAATGATGAAGAGAGAGAACGAAGGATAAATGAGAAGTGTATGAGTGCCGGCTGGGAAGTTTGTATGAATGACGAATGACGACTGGGAAGTGTACGAGTGACGACTGAGAAGTTTACAAGTGACGACTGGGAAGTGTATGAATGCCGACTGGGAAGTGTCTTAAATTGAGAAATTGAGGTTTTATGCGATTAACGTGGTTGCGATGGAGGAGAAAAATATTTGGATTTGACCAATGGGATAAATGAATTTGAAACGTAACGGTCAGATACAGCGAGTGAAAATTTGCAGTTAGGGTGATTTTTTATGGCCTGAAAAGGTTTCGTAGATACAGATAACGGAGTTTGAAAGAGGTTTTTTATGAAGCGATAAGGTGTCGGGTACTTTGAAATATTCATTGGAATTTCAGAAGACGATATTTATCTGTATTTCTTATGTGGTAGTAATGTTAAAATGAATTTTTTGTTGATGTAAAGAAATATTAAATGTTGAGAAGAAGGATATATTTAGTTATATGTTTTGAGCAGAATATTTGAATTGTGTTATACAGGGGAAGTTGGAAATAAAAATCACAGGAGAATTTGGTAATTGAATCAAATTCGAACATATTGGGGCCGCAGGAAGAATGGAAGAAAGGTGAGAGATGGCTGCTCTCAGACATCGAATGCTGATGTTAGTGAAAGGGTTAGATAGCGTGAGAGTGTATAGGGCTCTGATACAGGATTTTGAATGAAGGTGAATAATTGTAAATATAATTATATAAATAAATGTATAGGGGTTGAAAAAGTAACCTAATGTTGGTGTGAGAGTGTTGTATGGACTCTGGCATCATGTGTGTAAACGAATGTTTAGGGTTGATGTTAGAGTGTTGTAAGGACTCTAACATCATGAATGTGAGAAATGATAAGGCTTTGATGTTAGAGTGGTGTAAGGACTCTAACGTCATGGATGTATGAATGAACAAGGGTTGAGGTTAGATTGCTGTAAGGACTCTAACGTCATGAATGTAAGAATGAACAAGAGGTCTAGATGTATGCTGGTTCTTGTTTTGTAAGGGCACGGATGTATGCAATGTACTCTAGAAATGGACTAGAGGTGTGAACGATAAGAATGTAAGCAATATACTCTAGAAGTGGACTAGAGTTGTAAACGATAAGAATGTAAGCAATATACTCTAGAAATGGACTAGAGTTGTAAACGATAAGAATGTAAGCAATATACTCTAGAAATGGACTAGAGTTGTAAACGATAAGAATGTAAGCAATATACTCTAGATATGGACTAGAGTTGTAAATGATAAGAATGTAAGCAATGTACTCTAGAAATGGACTAGAGTTGTAAACGATAAGAATGTAAGCAATATACTCTAGAAATGGACTAGAGTTGTAAATGATAAGAATGTAAGCAATATACTCTAGAAGTGGACTAGAGTTGTAAACGATAAGAATGTAAGCAATATACTCTAGAAATGGACTAGAGTTGTAAACGATAAGAATGTAAGCAATATACTCTAGAAATGGACTAGAGTTGTAAACGATAAGAATGTAAGCAATATACTCTAGAAATGGACTAGAGTTGTAAACGATAAGAATGTAAGCAATATACTCTAGAAATGGACTAGAGTTGTAAACGATAAGAATGTAAGCAATATACTCTAGAAATGGACTAGAGTTGTAAATGATAAGAATGTAAGCAATGTACTCTAGAAATGGACTAGAGTTGTAAACGATAAGATAATAATACCTTTATCCAGGTATTTACATTAAAGTATATGTAAATGAAGTAAAAGAACGAGAATGTTTAAGTCGATTCTAGTTCGACAAGTGTGGTACCAGTTTGTTTTACGAGTAACGGTCCAGGAACCTCGGGCATATTTAAACAAAGAGGGGGACCAAGTTGTGAAGGCGTGTGAAATTCCATGAGAGAGCATGGAAAGCTCATGTAGGTATTTTTCCAGGGTTTTTATTGTATCAGAATGAATGGAGCTGGGTAAGAAAGGGAACGTTTTTCTTCGGAGAACGTGAAAACTCCAGTGTAGCTTGCGCTACTTCCTTTCTACGCAGAGGAATGAGTTGTATAGTGAGGGTGAATGTAAGAGTGTAATGTTTTAATGTTTGAGACAGCGATGTGTGATTCATCAATGAAATGACATGGTCGTATAAGTACAAGTAATGTGACCACTAATGTAAGAGTAAATGTGCGAGAGACGTTTTAACTTATGAGGTTGTTTGTACATAATTTGTTTTATGTAACCTAATGCTAAGAGTAATTGAAGTAAAAGAACAATAATATTTTTGTCGATTCTAGTTCGACAAGTGTGGTACCAGTTTGTTTTACGAGTAACGGTCCAGGAACCTCGGACTTCCCAGTGTTTGGGTAATATAGTTATGAGACAATGAGAGAAAAGAAAGAGAATGTGTAAGTCGATTCTAGTTCGACAAGTGCGGTACCAGTTTGTTTTACGAGTAACGGTCCAGGAACCTCGGACTTGCCAGTGTTTTGGTATGGTACGAGAGATTGAGGATGTAATGCATGTACAACGCAAGAGAGGTTATCACTAAGTGTTCAACTGTAAGCAAGAGTATGGGTATAACAGTGAGTTCAAGTTTAATACTTCACAAGTTTGTATGAATTTATAATTACAAATGTAAGTGAGTGGAACTACGAGTGCGAGTAGAATTGGAATGAGGTTATGAATTCAAGTGAGAGTGTAAGTAAAATGGGAATACACTGAGAATGCATTGAGTGCAATGTATATTAAGAATGTATATGCGAGTAAGAGAGTGTGCTCATGACACTGGAGCAAGTACGAGTGCGTGCAACAACAAGTGAGTAAGAGTAAGTACGAATGAATGTAAATGCAAATGTAAGTACGAGTAGGTATGAATAAATGTAAATAAAGTATTACGAATGTGGTTTTAAATGTGGGTGCCAATATGAGAATGAGTATAAGTTTAAATAAGGTGCAATTGTATGCGAGTGCAAGTAATAATTCATTTGTAAATGTGTAAGGTAGTGAAAGTAAATGTAAGGTAGTGATCACGAGTATATAAGTATGATGAGAGTTTTGTCTAACTCTTTTGAGATTGTTTTTATGTGTTTTATGATTATAGACATTTGTCTTAAGGGGGCCCGGCTCTTTTGCGGGCAAGAATGAGTTTTTTAAAAAGTTTTAATTAGCGTAAAGGAGAGTTATTTCTGTTTTCGTCAAGAAAATGAGGGTGAGATATGTATATAATGTTTTTGTCAAGTCGTTTTAAATTCAAAGTGTCGTTAATGTAATTTTTTTAGGTAGCATATGAGTGAGGGGGATGACGTTTTGTTCTAAACGTCACCCAAATGTTTATGGTATGCAAGTATCTTTTTCATCCAAGTGTCCAGGTATCTTTTTTATACCTTTATCCAGGTATTCACATTAAAGTATTTTTTTTACAATACCTCTATCCAGTTCTTCACATTAAAGTATTTTTTTTCAATAATACCTTTATCCAGGTATTCACATTAAAGTATGTTTTTTTCTGTAATAATACCTTTGTCCAGGTATTCACATGAAAGTATTTTTTTTTCCAATATCTTTATCCAGGTATTCACATTAAAGTATTTTTTTTCCAATACCTTTATCCAGGTATTCACATTAAAGTAATTTTTCATGTCAAAGTGTCAAAGTTTTCTTTTCCATCGTCCAGGGTTGTGAATGTTTAAGTATTTGTTTTTCAATGTCCAAGCATATGTCTAAGTTTTTCATAAAGTTTTATGTTTTTCTTAAGTGTCAAGTATACATGTTTAGTGGATAATCATTATCTTCTTCTTGAGAAAGAAAGGTTTGGTTTTCTTGACGAGAAAGAGTTTAAGTAGTGAATAAGTGCTATTCTGCACTAAAAGAGCGTTGAGTAAGAAAGTGAATCGTTTATTCGAGTGTAAGTGTTGGTTTGAGAATGACTTATGAGCAAGAATGTTTTAATGTGAGAGTAAGTTTTTATTAAAAGTGGTTTGGTCACACCGGAAGACTGAGTGTAATGAGTAAGAGAGGGGTTATTCGTTAGGTATTGTGAATGAGTTGTCCAGAACACTATGTTTCTTGACGATAATATTCTGGGGATTGTTGCATTGGTTGTGAATGATTAGGGTTTATGTCCAAAGGTCTTTATGATATGTTTTGTTTGTGGGTGTGAGGGAAGTGAAGTAAAGTGTGATGTCCTTTTTGATATATGGAGCAAGATTTTACCGATATGCAATTGGATATTGTGTGTTTAGAACCTAAACACCTGAAGCACAATTTGTTTGCTTTAATGTATTTATTTCGATCAGGGATAGAAAGCCATCCGAATTGGGAACATCCATAAATTTTATGGCCTGTTTCCTTGCAAAATGAGCATGTTGGAGATGGGTAGGGGGGGACTCTGATATGCACTAGACGATGGTTGATTGCGTTGACCATTGTTATGGTGTGGGTTTTGTTCGGGATGCGAACGTTGTTTTGCAAATAATGCTACTCTGTTGGTTGGTGTGGTCACATTAGAAGACTGGTTACGATGATGGGATCTTGGGTTAACAAGTTTTCTAAGACCGTACATTTTTTCTCCAAAAAGTCAAAAAAAGTATAACTAGCAATTAAATTTTGATCAGTCTCTTTTTCTTCAAGAGATCTTTTTGTATTATAATCTAATTTTGTTTTTAATATGTGAGCGACTAGTGCATAAAATAACTCTTCCTTATTGATATTTAGATTTAACAATGACTTTACGATAGATCTAGTTTCGGACGTGAATGTTCTTAATTGTTGAGCAGTACATTTTGAGATGTTATTACAGGCTGTCAAACGATTAAAATGAGCAGTAACAATCTGCCGAGTATTATTGTATTTAGAATTCAGTAAATCCAACGCTACATCAAAGTTGGTTTCATTTATCGGTAATTGAGAAATTAAATTGAGCGGGTCACCTTTCAAGTATGCTTTCAAATAGTAGAATTTTTCAGTTTTGGATGTAAGCCGTGTGTTGTTTACTATTAGTGCATTAAAAATGTCTATAAAGGCAGTGTATTTAGTGCTATCTCCTGAGAAAATCGGTATTTCTATGGAAGGTAATCTAATGTGAGTTTCACTCTGAGAATGTACATGTGATTGACTAATTTGATTGAATTTAAAGTTTAATTTTTCGAAAGCATTTTGTAGTTTGCAGTGTAATGAGTAATATTTTTCATCAATCTGGCTTCTATCGTCAAATTCTAATTCAGTATCTACGGCTATGGTTTCAATTTGGTCTTGAATCTCAGAATATTTACAGTAGTATTTCTCTAAGTTGTCTATTCGGGATTTGAAAGCATACTTGTCTGACTCGTCCAAATTGTTATGGAACCAGTTATAAATACGAGTAATTGCTGCTTTGCAACTAGCACGTTGTGTCTTTAATGAATCCATTTTGGGAATGATGTATTAATTATATGGTTAACATGAAATGTAAATCAATGAATCATTGACTTGGCTATGTTTGAACAATGTTTATTTTGTATCAGCGTAATATTTTTTTTATATTTGCTACCAGCCGTGCCTTTGTTTCAAGTTTTTTACGGCTCGTTGCAATTTAAATGACACTGTAATTGTACCTTGTTTTCTCACACAACAATACCGACTAATGTTATCATAGTTCCATAACAATATTAATATGTAATTATTTAAGCAACACTGTACAATAAGAATGTGTATGATGCATAAAGATATTAAAGAATTTTCCATATATGTAAATGTATGATTATGGACGACACTGTATTTTATGAATGTATTATATATAAGAAATATCAAATCACTTTGTCAAATAGTATAAATGTATAATTATGAGCTACACTGTATTTATGAATATATGTTATATAAGAAATATCAAATCACTTTGTCTTTAATGAATGTATGTTATATAAGAAATATCAACGATGTTATTATAATCAATCAATATTCAGGTGTAATTATTTAAATCCAAATGTTTCATGTAAATTTCAGAAGTTCGATAATCAAATACAGAGTTCTTGCCTGAGTAATAAATACCTTAGTTGCTTCTCTTGACACCGACCTCTAGGTTTAGTGTAGTTGTCGCATAATTCACCTGCTCGATTCAACCCGACTGCAAATCTCGACCATGTTCTATTCACTGATTTAATCCGGCTTCGAATGACCATGTTCTATTTAACCCTTTTTTTCACTTGGGCTAATAGATGGAATGAAAAGTTCTTTATTGTTAAATGTTTTTCTGGAAGGACCGTATATTGTATTCACTATATGTTGTAGGATGTATGATTATGATGGATGAAGAAATTGAACAATTATTTCACTTTCATGTTACTATATTGTAGAAATTTATAACGTTTTCTTTTGCATAGACACTTAAGAATCTCACTGGATCATACGCGTGTTACAATTTGATTATTTAGCATATAATCTGCTGGAGTAATGAATGATTAATGATTAATTACACATGTGGTTTACCGGGACCAACGCCGGGTGCTCTTATAACATGAGTACCATTATGTACGACGGTTAAATGATGAAGAGAGAGAACGAAGGATAAATGAGAAGTGTATGAATGCCGGCTGGGAAGTTTGTATGAATGACGAATGACGACTGGGAAGTGTACGAGTGACGACTGGGAAGTTTACGAGTGACGACTGGGAAGTGTATGAATGCCGACTGGGAAGTGCCTAAAATTGAGGTTTTATGCGTATTTATATGTCGATTAACGTGGTTGCGAGGAAGGAGAAAAATATTAGGATTTGACCAATGGGATAAAAGAATTTGAAACGTAACGGTCAGATACAGCGAGTGAAAATTTGCAGTTAGGGTGATTTTTTATGGCCTGAAAAGGTTTCGTAGATACAGATAACGGAGTTTGAAAGAGGGTTTTTATGAAGCGATAAGGTGTCGGGTACTTTGAAATATTCATGGGAATTTCAGAAGACGATATTTATCTGTATTTCTTATGTGGTAGTAATGTTAAAATGCATTTTTTGTTGATGTAAAGAAATATTAAATGTTGAGAAGAAGGATATATTTAGTTATATGTTTTGAGCAGAACATTTGAATTGTGTTATACAGGGGAAGTTGGAAATAAAAATCACAGGAGAATTTGTTAATTAAATCAAATTCGAACAGAAGCATCTGGAAACAAGCAACGGGACTTACAAAGGGCTTTGTAGCACATTGTCATCTACAACTTTTGTACACAACCTAGCGATAATGTACGATGCTTTAGATGAGTTAGCGGATTTATCCTTACAGCTTCAAAAACCAAGCCTCAACTTAATCCAAGCTCACAGTGACGTAACAATGTTAATAAAAGTGTTTGAAAACCGAGTTGATAACATGGGTAGACGTGTAGTGGAAGCTAAAATTGCTATAGACAATATGAAGTTTCAAGATGTTGAACTTTGTGAAAGAGCCAAGATACCGATTATTCCAGAAAATCAGTTCTACCGGAGCCTTGCTAACAACTTGACTTCAAGGTTGCTATCATCTTCAAATGCGTCTGAAAACTACGACTCCATCATGAATGATATGAAAGTGATCCACCCCATGTATTGGCCAAAAGACTTATCTATCATCTACGGAGAATACGAGATCCAGCGAATCTGCGATAGATTCAAAATTAGCAGCTCTCGGGATATAATTAGAGACTTTAGACACTTTAAGCAGGCACTGAAGCCTATGCTAAGTGCAGAGAAACTTACTATTCTTGAGCAGCCGCCGTCGTTTAAGAAACTGATCTTAATCATAAATAGTATTGCAGTGTCTAGTGCTGAATGCGAACGTGGGTTTCCCGCAATGAATTTAATTATGCCTCCTCTAAGATCTTCACTCTACATCAACACTGTTTGTGATTTATTGCGTATTAGGCTCCAGGGACCTCCTGTGGCTAGATACAATCCTGAGAGACACGTTAGTCTTGGCTGGCGAAGGGACACCATTCTGCACTTGACACCAAGTCGGAACAACGAAGGCAGAATACGTACAATGAAGACAGCATTGCATTGTGGGAACTTTTTTCCTAAAACTCGGTCTCTTTTAATATCTTTTAGGTTTTTAGAAGACCAAGTTTTCAAAATCATGAATTGTAGTTGTGTTTTGAAAAAGAATTTTCTCTGTTTTTTTAATTATTTACAGTCAGTTTTATATTGTTTTTGTAATGGTTTTGTAAAATATAAGAAATTACAATTCAAGCCGTAACATTAAAAATAGATTTTGAACATTTAGACTTACTAGTTTTTCAGAAAATTATCAAAAACATCTGTTTACGTATTGATATGTAGTATTAATACTACTGTACTGTAGGCATAAATAAATAAAAATGTAAAGAAGGCTTTATTTGTTTTTATTTCACTATTCATTGAAAAAAAAGTATATTGGTTACCGGTATTGTAAGCTTCATACAAAATGGTTGGGGCAAATCGAAACAAGTTTATAGGAAATTCTGAGTAGGCAGTAGGCTCAGAGATGTTAACGGGGGTGAGTGAATGTTTAACTAGGCCTTATTAGAAAATAGAGATGGTGGTTTAAAAGAATAAATGAGCGTTCCCACACCCAAAAGTTTAAAAATTAAGCACTGTGATAGGCCATCCTTTTAACATAATATTTCTTCTTCTTCACGAGGCCTAACGAGTACAGAACAAAGTACCATTACGTATATGCTAAGTACTTAGGTATACATTGCAGACTGGGTGGCCAAATAAGCGAGGTAAGCGCTGTATCTCGAAAACTGCTCAACTTACAACCTATCGGTAAAAATTATGAAAGTAGCTAAGGCAAATTGCAGGAAATTAATGGAAAATAAGTTTTCTCTAAAATTTGCCTGATTTAGATAAAGAAATATATATCATTTCTATGTATTGAGATAGGCATACTGAAAACGAAGGCAAATAAATCTTACGTGCTTTTGTTCAGCACTTTTTACTTCAACTCTTTAAGTAAAGTGGCGGGGATAAGACAAACATTCATCTCAAAATATGCAATATCTCGGGAATGCCTTATTGTAAAAATAAACGTTTCGATTAAAAGAGTTTTTTCCCTCAATCATACGTTTACATGGCGTTTTTTAATTCATAAATTTTATTATTTTTCTTATAAAACTTGAATAGTATATGATATGCACATTATCGCACAGTTATATACACAAAATACGGGTCCATTTTCTGTGGCTATATAGAGAATTAGAGGCTTACAATAATTGTGCAAACCGCAAGTCCCTATCTGTTTTTTTGCCGGAGATATTAATCGAAAACATCGACGAGATCGTGCACCTTAATGATTTTTAAGATTAACAAATTCTTTTGAAACGAATTGTTTCCTTGAAACAGACCGATGGTTGAAATGTTGTTCTATTATCTCCATTGAACTATTACGAATAGCGACAGTTGTCTCTGATTGAACTCAATAAATAATTGGAACGGGCTCAAACCATCTCAAAGTTACCGAAATCACGACAAAGTTCTCAGCGAAAGTGAGGCCGACTGAAATAGGTATAGTGTAGTATCGCCATTGCACTTTTACACACGGCGCATTAAGCAAAAATTAATTAAGATTTCAATTTTTTTATTATAAATAATTTTGTATTTTTTTATCTTATATATTATAAAAATTTATGAAAACTGAAGTCCGTCCGTCTGGTCGTTCTATACGGCCGATTTCCTTCCTTTTTTTAAATGGAAGGTACTTAGACACAGATATGTCATCAATTGAAATTGAAGTTTAATTAACTCCCACCTTACTCAAGTAACACTCAAACTCGATTCTTTCCTGTACATTTCTTATGGGACACATTCACTCAAGCAATTCGAATTCTCATAGCTCCTCTTCTGATGAATGAATCTTGATCGTTTCACACTCAGTGGATCAAGCTCTTTCTTTTGAGCGATTAACTGCTTAAATTCGTTGAGTTTGAGGAACGTTATGGGTGCACAATCAACTTGACATTCAATTTTTTCAAGATTTTTCTTCACTCAAACCTCTATAACTAGACTTCTAATTAACGTAGGCTGTTGACACAAGTCTAAGAACATTCAGTGGATAAAGCCCTTTCTATTGAGCTAATAACTGCTTAAATTCGTTGAGTTTGAGGAAATTTATGTGTGCACAATCAACTTTACTAAAGGTAGAAATTAATCCTAAGGGCCGACGCACAGCTAATATTGTCTGGATCGAAGGATGTACTGTAAAATGATTTTATGTAATAAGTACATCCTCTCATACATAGTCTATCCTAATGCTGCGGAGCAGCACGGGTCCTCTAGTCATTTATTAAAGATAAATTAACTCCAATGTTAAAATGTCATATACCTGGAAATGTTATTGACACTTTGACATCGATTAAAAAGGTGCATCCTTTTTTATCGGATAAAAACTTCTCTTCCTCAATATCTAGTAAGCGGACGTCACTTTGTGTATTCAATAATTGTACTTTCAAATAATCGAATTTTATTGTATTAATAAAGATTATTATTGTTGTTGTTCATCCATATATTCTGTAGTTTATTGTATTAATAAAGATAATTATTGTTGTTGCTCATCATATATTCTGTCGTTAATTTATCTTGCCAAAAAACACTCGAGCTTTTCTTTTATCACTTATAATTGCACAAGTGGTTTGTATTTTATCGGGTAAATTTGGGTTGTTTAATGAGAAACTCTTTCCTAGCAATTTGACGAGAATAACTGTCAACTATTAAAAACACCGAAGGTGGAGTGTTTTTAGGTTGACAGTTATTCGAGTCAAATTGCTAAAGGAAACAGTTTAGAATTTGAACAACACAAATTTACCCAATATCAATACAAACCTCGAGTGTAATTCGGCAGGACAATTTAATGAATGAGAAATTTGGAAACATATCAATGCAAACTTTATTTATGAAACATTAAGAATAAACACATTTTTATTTTAATGTTCAATTTGACTAATTTCAGCGTTCGTAGACACACCGAATCGACTCATTGTTAGTTCTTGAAAATTCAATAAGTTGTTGACAAACATGCGAAACTATTTATTCTGGTAACCAACACCGCGATAATTGATGAACAAATGAATAAGTGAAAAAACCACTAGTGTATTTGTCAACAGTAAAAACACAAGAGCTTTTTTTTTATCGGATAAATTTCTCTTTGCAACGAAACAGTTTTGCCAATCACTAATTTTACGAGAAAAACTGACATGATAAAATCGCGACACCGAAGGTGGAGCGATTTTATCTAATGTCAGTTTTTCGAGCAAATTTAGTGATTGGCAAAACTTTGAGTCAAAGAGGAATTTATCTAATACAAGAAAAGCTCGAGTGTTTTTTGGCAAGATAAATTAACGACAGAATATATGGATGAACAACAACAATAATTGCGACTCATTGTCATTGTGTAAAAGTGACGTCCGCTTACTAGATATTGAGGAAGAGAAGTTTTTATCGCGATAAAAAAGGATGCACCTTTTTTATCGATGGCAAAGTGACAATAACATTTCCAGGTATATGACATTTTAACATTGGAGTTAATTTATCAACAGTAAAAACACAAGAGCTTTTTTTTTATCGGATAAATTTCTCTTTGCAACGAAACAGTTTTGCCAATCACTAATTTTACGAGAAAAACTGACATGATAAAATCGCGACACCGAAGGTGGAGCGATTTTATCTAATGTCAGTTTTTCGAGCAAATTTAGTGATTGGCAAAACTTTGAGTCAAAGAGGAATTTATCTAATAAAAGAAAAGCTCGAGTGTTTTTTGGCAAGATAAATTAACGACAGAATATATGGATGAACAACAACAATAATTGCGACTCATTGTCATTGTGTAAAAGTGACGTCCGCTTACTAGATATTGAGGAAGAGAAGTTTTTATCGCGATAAAAAAGGATGCACCTTTTTTATCGATGGCAAAGTGACAATAACATTTCCAGGTATATGACATTTTAACATTGGAGTTAATTTATCGCTGTAAAAGTTGAAGCTAACTTTTGCCGCTGTCAAAGTGACAATTGCACTGCGGCATATGCGATTTTTTATACATGAGTTAAATTGTCATATATAATACCACGAGAGTGAAAATTTTGTCGGCAAATTTTTTCGATTCTCATGAAAGTTTGTTGCTTGGCAATTTTGCGAATGACATTTTTAACAAAAACACGAGCCGTTAGGCGAGTGGTTTTGGATTAAATATCATGAGCAAAATTACCTAAAAGCAACAAACTTGAATACGACGAGAGAAAAATTTTACCTTACACAATTTTTAATTGAGTGGTATTCGACATGCCTATTTCACGAGAGAAAAACTAAAAAATCATATGTTTAAACGTTTTATTTATAGCAAACTTCAATTATACAAAGCCAAAAAAATAATAACATTATGAAAAAAAAATTATTTATTTATGTAAAAAGTACAATTATTATAATTGTACGTTGTAGCATTATTTTGGGGATTGTTTTGCATCATAACCTGTGATGAATTTAAGTTAGAAACTGAGGATTCCTTTTCTTCATTTTTATTTTCTCGAAGGTTCTCTATAAGTTGGAAATGGTGTTCTTCATTTAATTGTAAATATGGTTTCAAAGAATGGGCAGAAGAATGTACTGTAAGCTTAATTACTTCTTGTTCACCAACTCCTTCTTTTGCTAATGCAGATATTGCAGAAGCTCTATGTGAATGATTGGTTATTTTTTTTGTGTCTATACCAATTGATTCTGCCGATATTTTCGTCCACTTTGAAATTGTATTAATTCCCAATGGTGAATTTTTGTACCATATTCCTTTCTCCCAATTTGAATGTACTGTTAAAAATAATCTTGTTGTTGTTAGATAAGGATTGGATTCTCTTTTTTAAAAAATTTTTAAAAATAAACGAACGGGACACAAATTGTTGTTAGCATTATTTCTTACCAGCCACTTACTGCCAGATAACGCTTTTGATCCTCCTTGTGTCGTTTTGGAAAAGATTGGATTATATTCTACCCTGCCAGTAATATTACCTTTATTATCATATTCTTTTTTAAAGTAATTAATATCACAATTAGCAGCTTCATTTCCACGCCATGCTAATTCGAACGAACATAAATGAAAAAACTTTTTTTGTAACCCATCAGGTTACGCGTTAGAACTTCTTTTTCTGGTTTCAAGTTCAGCCTGAAGCTTTTTACGTTTTGTATCCCTGACCAATCTAGCAAATTTATAGTTAATATCTTTAAATGGATCAATTTTGATGTTAAATTATAGAAAATATTTTTCGTGAACCATTTGAACAGTCGTATTCCAAAGTGTTTTCACACTAGTTTCAGTATAATCAGTTCCATCTCTTTTTTTCATGTTAAAACCATAATCTTCAAGAATTTTTGCTATAACTTGTTCAGAAGTATCATTTTCTAACGTATAATTACGTGCGTCCAGAAACATTCTAAACTGTTCCAACGCAGACTTTTTTGTCTTCATTGTATTTCGCGGTATACTTTGCTTAATTGTACTCTCTATTTCATTTATTGAATTAGTTCCAAATCTTGTATTATTCATGTTAATAATACTTATTTAAATTTTTGAAACAGTTTTAATAATTTTAAATAAATAAATAAACAACTTAGTTTCTTAGAAACGTCTAACAAAGATTTTATATTGAATTTTATCACAGAGTGATAGAATTTTATACACATAGATTTGATATATTAAACGTCAAAAAATTGCCGCGACAAGACAAAAAATTGCCAGTTCAAAACCTTCAAATTTTGTCAGTTATCAATTTAAGTAGTGAAATAGTCAGATAAATTTCTCTTAACCTCAAAGTTTTGCCAATCACAAAATTTGCTCGAAAAACTGACATTAGATAAAATCGCTCCACCTTCGATGTCGCGATTTTATCATGTCAGTTTTTCTCGTAAAATTAGTGATTGGCAAAACTGTTTCGTTGCAAAGAGAAATTTATCCGATAAAAAATACCTCTTGTGTTTTTACTGTTGAGAAATTATTATTTAAACTCTAGAAAACCGAATGGACCTTCCATAAATTGCATAATGGACAAAAATAATAATTGCACATTGATTATAGGTATGAGCACTATGTACTATGACCAACTAGTAATATTATTATTATTAATAATTATATAATTTATTCACTTAATATAATTTAAAGAGTTACGGTAATTCCTGTTTTAGTTGGTACATCGTTACTTACGTTACGTAAAAACTAGAATGTTTTAAAAACATATATTTGTGACAAATATCATACATAGGTAAAATATTGATATGTATACAATATATTGATAGCAGGTAAATTAGTGCCGATATTTAATAAATAACAATAAACAAATAAATTAAAACACGACATAGAGTGTGGGTTTACAAGAATAAACAAAATTACAATTAATAATAAGGATTATACAGGTAGCTATATGCGATTCAAATACAAAAATTTTAGTTACGAATTTTAAAATAAAAAAATATTTATTAATAAAATATGTATGCAGTTCATGGAAAAATGTTAAACTAAAACTAACCAGAAAATTTATTTATCCTAATCTTGAACAACATTATTCTTCATTTAACTTTTTAGAAAAAAGTGGTGTTAAATCAGATCAAAACTGTGAAACTATATTTACCTACTTAACCATTTATACATTAAAAGTTTTAACAATTTTGAAATAAAATTAATTTTGTCATTCTCATTATTGCAATTATAGGCAACACAGTTTAAAACCATTGTAAACTTCGAAATACAACTTTAACTCTGAATACTCCAAACAGTCAAAATTTTGTTAGACTTTCAATAACACTACTCGGAGTTTTTAACTTCAACAAGCGTACTAATAGTATAAGGCAAATGCCCTTTACACTTAATTCACAAACTTTTTATTAAACATTCTCCACAATTCTAAATTAAAGACAGTAAATACGACAAATAACCGAATAACGCCATTATACCTACTACGCTCAAAAAAAAGACGGGAAGCCTAGAAGCACGTGTCGTCTCTCTCTTAAAATTTGGACCACCGATAACCCACAGATAAATGAGACACTGATTGTGGCGCCATCTAAAGATCCTGTCGACTAAACAATTGAGTGATGTTAAAGAGATTTCTGTAATCTTTGGTTTTGGCGGTATATTCAAATTTACTGTATTTTAATTATTTTATTTCAAAATAACCATTTATAGTCCATCATTTGACATTTCATTCAATTTAACTCCATTAACTCAATAATGATTAGATGTTGAGTTAAATTAAATGATGGACCATAAATGGTTTAATTGGGAAAAATAAAACAATAATCATATACACAGTTTATTTATTTTGGTATAAAAATACACAACAAATAATTTCTTCCACAAAGTTCTTTTCTTAACAAGCAAAATAGCAATAAATAAACTATAATGTAAAAACAATGCAATCATTGAAAATAATTTGAGTAACATACATTCTAGATTGGAGTATCATTAGACTTTTAAATGATGTTAAATCAAGATAAAAGTAAAAAATTATTTATGATAAGTTTTACTCCTATAAACACACAGAGCTGGACAAACTACTGGAGTACAACTGCTACTTACTTAATGAAAAAAGTGTAGTTAAAGGTAATGAGTAGTTAACTATTATTTTTGGCAACTTTCAGTGAAAGAAAACATTTGAGAATAATTACTATGATGCCCATCCCAAAGCATTAGTTGACGCAATGACAGCTGCTCTTGAATATGTAGCAGCAACGAAGGCTTCAGGTTATAACAAAGTTAGGACCATCCGAGAGGAAGGCGACGAGAACAGATTTGACCAGATCGTCAATTTGATGAAAAGTATGATGAATAAGAAGCCGAAAAAGATCAGATGCTGGAATTGAGGCGAGCTAGGGCATGTACGCCGTTCGTGTAAGCGCCCCAGAACCCCTGCAAATCAAGAATCCCAGTCACAGGAAAACTAGAACGGGTCGGCTACGAGGGGGCAGCACCGACCCATGATCGTTTCAAAGACCCTCTCATACTGATAGCATCTCTCAGATGTCGCAACGATAGTGTGTATGTAGATGGCGAAGTGAATGACCAGAGATATACTCTACTGGTAGACACTGTCACAACGGCCATGCCCAACAGACTGTACCAACTGCAGCAAAGCGAAATCTGGGGAAGCTGCAGTTTCAAGAACTACAGTATTCAATGATAAATGGTTAGCCACCAGGATCAGAGAAGATGGACCATTCTTCTCAGTTTGCAAAGAGGCGCATAAGTCAAATACCGGAAAATGCATTAGCTTCCGTAGAGCACTGAGTACGACTAAAAGAGTGAAACGTCAAAAACTTTACTCCAGTAATGAAAATATTACAAATTAACTCCAATCGTAGTGTCCCAGTCCATGACATTGCTGCACTTACTGCTGATAAGAAGAAATGTGATGTTATTTGGATCAGCGAGCCCAATATCAAAAAGTGTACGTAAACTCTACCAAAGACGCTTCAATTGTTAATGTAAATATCTTTATGCCTGTTTTAAATGTGTTCAGTGGGAACTGTTTTGTGTGTGTCCAGTATACGAACCTGTTTGTAATGTCAGTGTATATCACCCCAAACATCCCTTTTCAAAGCTTCCAAAACTGCTTAGGGGAGCTGCAGAATGTAGTTCTGCGCCTTCGGCATGGGAACAAAAACACACCACTTGTGATCACTGGAGATTTTAACCCAAAAAACGAAGTCTGGGGGGAAGGGGGGGGGGGAGCAGAGTAACAAACTGTAGGGGCAGGGAATTCTTGTCCTCGTGCATTGCTATGAACTTGAATGTCATTAATGATGGACTTGTCCCCACGCTTGTTAGAGACACTGGGCAATCATACATCGATCTTACTGTGGTGTGTAACCGAATACAACGACAAGACCCTCAGTGGACGGTGCTTGTGGATCTTGACGTGTCGGAACACAGGCTTATCTTAACCGAACTCTCAAGCGTGAAGCCTGTAGTCAAGAAAAGGAAAACAATGTTTGGTGAATCGAATAAAAAATTACTTATTCACACGTTTAGTTGAAAGATCAGAGGTATGCTGGATCCTACGAGTGTTTTTGATCTGGTGAGTGGCATTCGCAAGGCTTACCAATAATGCACACCGAGGGTTTGCTACAATGAGGACTATCGCTTGCCCTACTGGTGGAACGAGTCAATACAAGACGCCATCTAAGATGTTCATCACAAGAGGCGTCTCTTTCATAGAATGACAAATGACCCAAACTGGCGTGAAGAAAAATATAAAGAATACAAGACTGCAAAAAATCTGCTAAATACTGAAATCAAAACATTGGCAAAACCTTTGTAATGACCTCGAAGACGACATATTTGGCCAGGGATTCCAAATAACAAGAGCTCAATTGCAAAAAATGCCCATTCATGTTGAAATTTCAAGCGAGGTAGAAGAGATACATTTTAAGGAGTTCTTTGTCACCAACTACCCAAATAGAAAAAAGAATTAACTGTGATACAAGACTGTGATATGCTTAAACACCAGGAAATATTGGATGCCTGTGATAGAATCAAGATTGGCAAAACCGCAGGACCAGGTAATATATCATCTGTGATAATAATATCTGTGATTAATAGTAATTTTTTGTAATTTTTTTTAATTCGTTTTTAACCAGGCAGTGTTTTCCAGGAGAATGGAAAAGAACCAAGCTATCGCTTATCGAGAAACCAAGAAAGTCACCCGACGACCCTGCAAAATATCGCCCAATGTATTTAATAGACGAAATTGGAAAAGTCTACGAAAGACTCTTGAATACCCGGTTGATTGCTGAATTGCAAAACAAAATTAACGGCTTCCACGAAAGCCAATTTGGATTCCGTAAAGGACGGTCTGCTTCACATGCAATGGAAAAGATTCAAGACATGGTAGCAGAAAATAAAGGAAAACATTGTGCATTAATCTTGGTGGATGTTAAAAATGCGTTTAACATCGCATCCTGGACAGCCATCCCCGACCAACTTAACAGAATTGGGGTGAGTGCATCTCTTAAGATCATTTTAAATTCCTACATGGATGGAAGAGTAATTATCCTGAAAAGGGACCTTGAAAGACAAGTTTTTGGTGGCGTTGATAAGGCAAACCGTACTCTTGATCTTGTATTTCATTGGATGACCCAACACCGTCTAGAGATTGCTCCTAAAAAAACCGAAGCTATTCTTCTTATCCACGAAAGAAAGACCAATGCGATAAAATTTAAAATGCAAAGCCAAGAAATAAAACCCCAGGGATCAGTTAAATATTTGGGATTCCACCTAGACCGAAGGCTAAATATGACGAACAACATCCGACAAACCTGTCTGAAGGCTGAGAAAACAATAAAGGCTATAAATTGTCGTTTACCAAATATAGGACGACCAACAGCGCCGAAGCGGCGAATCCTGGCGATGGTGTGTCAAAGTGTACTCTTATACGGCGCTCCAATTTGGACCCTCAAGACATATTTAGAAGTCAACAAAATAAGACTTATGTAGACACAGCGAAGCATTGCGCTTAAAGTCTATTCTGCTTACTGCACCGTTTCAGGTGCATCTGCAATGATTATAGCTGGTCTCATTCCGCTGTACCTTTTGGCGGAAGAGAGGAGGAGAATATTCCACATGGCTGGTGCAGCTTCTGCTGCACGAAAATAGATGGAGAGGGAGAGGACTCTGCAACAATGGCAGGAAGAGTGGCAGAGCGGCCCTGAAACTTGGACCAGACGCCTTATTCGGTATATCCGTCCTTGGCACAATAGAAAATGGGGGACAGTATCCTACCATCTTACCTCTCAGGCCACGGCACTTTTACTTTTAAAATTGAAAGAGAGATGAAAGTTGCATTTGCCGCGGGGCAGCTGTAGATTACCCAAATCATACTGTCTTCGAATGCCCACAATGGGCAGAGAAGCGCCAGGAGCTCTGCTCAGATTTAGGGGAAATAAGTACAAATAACGTCATTGACAAGATGCTTAAATGTGAAAATAGGTGGAATAAGGTAACAGATTTATTACTTATGTGATAAGCACAAAAGAAAAAGTTGAGTTACGAGCCCAGGCAAATGCAGAAGATTAGGCAATATTCCTTTCTTTCTTGAGGAGTTGTCCTAACGGCGGGTCCAAGAAGGAAGGTGGAAGTTCTTAAAAGTGGAAAGGGTTTTAGTGGGTAGGGGGTCACCCCATCCCCACACTCCCCCATGCGCCGCAATACCAATGCCTGGGGGGTCTGCTAGCAGATATCTTAAATCTTAAAAAAAAGATCAGAAAAGATCCGGAGAATGATCCTCACGTAAAGAAGATTCGGCAATGGAAGGAAGGAAATCGGCGACCTATCTGGCAAGAATTGTCACGATTTTCACCGACCGGGCATATTGAGCTTAGTGGGACTCCTTTTCCAGGAAGAAGGGCTGTTGAAAAGAATCCTTGAGAACGACGACGGCTCCGAGAAGAGAAGACAGATGGTTATCCCGAGAACGAGAGTAGCAGAGGTACTGAGAAAGTTACACGACCGTTCATCGGGAGGTTATCTGGGAGTGAAGAAAATCCTTCAGCGAGTTATTCGAAAAGTTTTATTGGATGAACAGCTCCGACGATGTGAAGGAAATGTACGACTTGTGCCACGAGTAATGGACCAGATCGCAAAAGAAAGGCAACATGCAACAATATAATGTTGGAAACCCTTTCGAAATGATTGCCTTAGACATCACTGGACAATTTCCGACAACAGAAAATGGTGGTAAATACATCCCGATAGCAATGGATCATTTCACAAAGTGGGTGGAAATTTACGCTATCCCAAATCAAGAGGCCACAACTGTCGCGGATGTATTGGTGTAAGAATTTATCAACCGATATGGGGTGCCTTTGGAAGTCGACACCAATCAAAGAAGAAATTTCGAGAGCCAGGTATTCCAGGAAATTTGTGACAAGCTGGGAATGAAGAAGACCTGGACAACAGCGTTGCATCAACAGTCAGATGGCATGGTCGAAAGAATGAACAGGGCCATTGGAAAATACCTATCCAAAGTAGTCACAAGAAAGATTGGGACCAGTATATTTCCCTATTTGCGTTGGCTTATCGATCGGCCATAAATGAGTCCATAGATGAAACACTATGGAAAATTCTGTTTGGACGTGAAATGAGGCTTCCTTGTGACCTGCAATTTGGATGTCGGCCTGGCGAAGATCTAGCAGGAGAAGATTACGTAATTCAATTGAGAAGAAGGATGGACGATGTGCATGAATTCGTTCGAATGAATCTTCAAGTTGCCAGTGACAGAATGAAAAAACGGTACGATACGCAGGCCATAGAAGGCAGTTTTAAAGAAAAGGACAAAGTATGGTTACCCAACCCCGATAAGGAGAAAATTATTTTCTCCAAAATTACAGAAATCATGGAAAGGTCCGTACGTAATAAAGAAGAGGATCGAGGACGTCATCTATCGCGTAAACAAGATCCCCAATGGAAAACCGAGAGTAGTTCACCAAAACCGACTAACGCCATTCAAAGGAGACCTTGACAAAGTGGAAGAAGTGTGCCATGCAATACAGAACATAGACACGATTTGTTCACGCTCCAGGAAGAGTATTCACTGGCACATAACATCTCCGCCAGTAACAAACATGCACGAGGGTTGGCAACCGTCTTTCGAAATAAGTTTGGACAATTAGATAAACTTGAAGATCAGATGCCAGCCCCTGACAAGACATTGATAATCAAACATAATTCGCGGTACGACTTCTACCTGGTAACTAGAAACGAATTTGCAGATCGATCCACCTACCGGGATGTGTGGGAAGCGCAACGAAGCCTTTGAGATCATGTACTGGAATCGCACGTGGAGAAACTCGCAATGCCCAGGATAAAGAGCAACCAGTTGTATCGGCGAGTCATCAGGAGCATGACAGAGGTGATCTTCCGAGATGGCGGTGTCCACATATTAATTTGGAGCTATACCCCTCGTTATCAGTACCCATTGAAGACGGTGCCCTGTTATTTCCGCAAATCTAGAAGGATCTGGAGAAAGGGCACTTATATATAAAGACTACCAACCAGCGGGAAGTGTTAGTTTATAATTTGATCTCGTGAGATAAACAGTGAAAAAGTAAATATTCTAAGTAAATAAACAGTAGTGAAGTGTTTATATAAATTAGTGTAAGTGAATATACTGTATATATAATATTAATTAGTGAATAGTTTAGTGAATAAATAAATTATAAGAAGAATAATTAAATTATCAGAAAAACATTACAATATCAACCAAATACGTATTTCCTGAATTTTCTATTCGAAGAGAAAATTCAAGCCTTTTAATATTGATACAGCTAACAGGCATTTCACAGTCAGGTGAAGATGGTAAGCATTTTCAAGCTACATCTTTAGATGTTCTTTGGAATAGTAGATCTATTATACGTTTCTCATAGTATTTTTCCAAATGATTAACGTTAGGAAATTAAAACAATACTGATTAACGTGTCGTAAATACCAGACGGGTCGTCATGACACGTCGGGTACATACCGAGTGCCCGAGCTGCGACCTAGGCTTCCCGAGTGGCTAAAGCGTTGGGTATTTACGAATATGCCAACGGGTGGGATACATTTATACACAAGGTATATCTACTTACGTAATTTATTTATATACTTAACTATTCACTTATACTTAATTTATGTGCACACTTAACTTCTAATGTATATTAAATACACTATATATTCGCTTACACTTAATTGATATAAATACTTTACCACCAATTTATATTTTATATATATATATATATATATATTTATATTGTAATGAATAATTTATAATTTATCTTTTTGTTAAGTTTATTTATGGGCGCCAATTTATAATTATTCCCTTGACTGACTAGCTCATTATTTAATTAGTCGGAAGCATGAGAATCCTCCCTTTGAGTTCTGGATATAATAATCAAAGATTGAGGAAATATATTCATAATCTTACCTTTAACTTACAACCTCTGAAAGAAACAATATCTGTTAAATAAAACGATTGAAATACGACAACAATGATATTGATAATTTAATCATGGATGTGAGAATAAAAAAAAATCAACACATTAATGTAAAGCTGTTTAATAAAATAATTTGAAAATTTTTAACCTGATTGGAACATAATAAAATATTTTTGAAACTATTAATTTGCTTTGAACATTTATTCTTATGGAATTGTGCCACCCTATATCATACATGTATTCTTTATAACAAAATGTTCCCACTACTGCGTCGGCGCTAAATCTCCAAACGCATGCGCTGCTACAATATACATGAAAGAAGGAGGTTTTCCTTCCATAAATAACGTTTTATAGTCAACGCGACGTTAGCGTGCTTGTGATAAAAAAATTTGAGTTTATTCTAATGGTTGTGTCTACTGACACTCCTTCCGTTACAATAAGACCTTTTTATTATGTTTATTTATTTCAATATATTTATAAAACTAGATGACTAGTTCAACTCCCCTCAAATTTAAATTTTTTTAAAAAAAGGAAGCTTTTAAGTTGTCTTTTTTTAAAATTTCAATTTCAACGTTCAGGCTAATAATTATATTCTACTTAATTCATTACCTTTTTTTTTACAGAATTTGAATTTGAAGAATCCTATATTTAAGTTTTTACTATTTCTATCTTAGACTTAGTTTCCATTATCTAATTCTATCCTATCCTATTCTAAATATTTTTACAAATATGAGACAAATCATTCGGGTTTCAAACATCTTATATATCTTTGTTTACTCTTAGTATACCATTCTATATTATTGTTTTGCTTCAATTCCTATTCCAATTATTATTCATTTATTCACACCGTAGAATCTTTATTCTTTGAACTGTTTCCTTCACTTAACAATTCTTTTAATGCTCTCTTATACTTATCTTATCTTCAAATTCAAGAAAACTCTATTATTTCCAATATTTCATATATTTTCATATCTTATTTTCAACCCTTATTCATGTCAATATAATTGCTCCTATAGTCTAACCTTTTTCTTTGCTTACTATCCCTATTTATATTTATTTGCATAATTCTTAATTATAACTCATCAACTTCATTTCCTCAATATATTAATTACATTATACTTTATATATATTTAATTTCTCCCTATCTCATAATAATTAATCATATCATATTCTATATAAATCTTTGCTTCCATATTTCATTGTTACTTATCTCCATAATTCCTATAAAATTTTATTTGACATGAATATCTCAAATTCTATATCTTGATTCAAAACTTTCTTTCCTTTCCACCTCTTTTACTGTGTTATTCAATTGATAACGAGCTTGTCCTTCCTAAATCCTACCTGTTCTTATTAATAAGTGTAAATTCTGTTTCTTATCCCCTCTACCTAATAAATTCTCACAAAATTTCTTAACATTATATTGTCGCTTTTATTTCAGTCTGTCTTTGGTATTATATATTTATTTATAACAGATTGTGTCTCTATTTGTTTGGGTTTTTATTTATATAGCTACTCTAACTTTCCTTATGATTTAAATGTGAAATTACCCTACATTTACTTAAAATCATCTATAAGCTTTTTATTAATATTTTTTTTCTTTTTAGATTCTTAACTATGATAATGGAAACCATCTATATGTATCCTACATACGAAAAAATGAAAGCCTTATACCTACCTAGTATCTAATATTTTATGTTACATGGAAGTGCTACTTATGCAGAACATTGGAACCATTACATCTACCTGTAATACTACTATTTATTTATATGTAAGTAACATAATATTATCTATTCCTCTTTTACTTATTTCATTCTTGTATCGTTTATTGAGAGTTATATTTATAAATTGACTCAATGTTAAAAACACCCCTGACCATGTTGTTTATAACTGTTTTGTGCATTTGCAGTTAATACCTCATAAGGTCCCTCGAATGGCAATTGCAATTTAATACATTGGTCTTCTGCTTTATTAGATGTTTTTAGTGCTTTGATTATAACCAATTCTCCATTGTTAAATCGTGTTATCTTCTTGATCTTCTTGTTCTGATCCCGAATATATTTCTCAGCATTCCTCCTGATTCTTATATTTACCTTTTCTAATATCTCTTCTAGGGTAGTATCTCTATTCACAATCCAGTTTCGTTTCGGTTGAATACCTTTCATCAAATAAATTGGACTTTCACCTGTTACCCCATGTGGTAAATTATTAATAAATTCTCCAATTCTATCCATGTTTTCATCCCATCGAATATGTATCCCTTGGCAAAGTATTCTTAAATATTTCAAAATTTCTTTTATATATATCTCTGCTGGATTGGAGCTAGGTCTTCTAATACTAATAAATTGTAATTCTATTTGTCACAATATTGTTTTAATTCTCTCAGGATTCATTGTTATACCAGTGTCATTTAAAACATATCCTAAATAATCCACTTCTCTTTTATAAAACTGACATTTGTCTAAATTTAACTTGAGTCCAGCGTTTTCTAATTCATTTAATATTATTTCCAAATGTTTTTGATGTTTCTCTTCTGTTTCAGAAAAAATCAAGATGTCATCTATGTAGTGGAGAGTGAAATCTTCATAAGGATTCAAGATTGTATGCAGAGTTCGTACTAAAGCAGCACAAGAGCTTTGTAGTCCGAACGGCACCACACAAAATTGGTACACCACTCCATCTACCATGAATGCTGTGTATTGTGTACTACGATGATCCAATGGAAATAACCAAAAGCTATGCTTTAGATCTAATTTTGAAAATATATTAGCCTTTGCAATTCTTCCAAATATACCTTCAATATTTAATGGACTTTCGTATTGTTTTTTTGTAAATGTGTTTATATTCCTAGCATCCAAACATATTCTAATATCTCCCGATTTCTTCTTTACACATGTTATAGCACTTATGTATTGTGAATTTGATCTTTCAATAATACCGTCATGTAACATTTTACTTATTTCTTGGTATACCTCTTGTTTTAATTTATACGGTATCGAATAGGTTTTGATCTTAAAATTTTTTATTTCTGGTATTACTTCTATTTTATGTACATATCTAGTTGCAACACATATTTCTTCATTGAATAGTTTTTTTATGAGAGTCAAGTAATTCATATACTCTCTGTTTATATTCCTCCAGACATAATTCATCCCTCATGTTTCGTTCTTCTTCAACAATGTGATTTAATTGTCCAATTGCACATTCGTTCTTCCCTATATCTGTTTGATATTTTGTCATAAATGGTATTGTATGCTCATTATATATTATATTTTGCATTTTATAATCTATTATAATTCTATGTTTATTCAGTTCATCTGTACCCATGATTATGTCATATTTTAAATTTTTTACTATTAACAATTGTACTGATAAAATCTTGCCATTTAATTCTAAATTTGTCATTATAGTTTTTGTTGCTTCATACAATTTTCTTTCATTTGCCCCTACTAATGATATTTTATGCGTATTTATCACCATAATATTGTCCTGATTTAAATTGTCTACGATATTTTGATTTATGATATTATCAAGTTTCTATAATCAATTACATATAAGTGATAATTTATAAACTATATATGTGCGTGTGTTTAAAGGTCAAGAAAGTGATAGATTAAAGTTATACATGCAATAGCTGGAAGGAAGATATGAGATTTAATTTAACATTCATGATGCACGTGATATTTCAAGTAGATAAATTTACAAAAGGTGAGTATAATAATTTTATAGATATTAAAGATATAATTCTCTATAGATAAATTTATTATGCATCATATTTTATTGCTTTTGGCCTTTTCATGCGTTATATAATTCGAACGTTCTACTAAAGATTTGAGTGTACGCTTTGAAAATGTTAATTGGAATTCCAAATAAATTTAAGCAAAATACACAGACCTTATTTTTGCTATCACTGCCGGCTGCACTCGCATCTTCAAATCTTGCAGATATCTCATAAGAGATATGCTCCTACTGCACTATTTAATCCTTACACAGGATTGGATACTCTTGTGATTAGTTTGATTTAAATTTTTTATATAATTTTAACTTTAACTACTTTTTAAACAATTTTGTACAGAGAGCAATCTTTTTTCGACGCATCCTCCATCACTATCTCAAATCGACTTTTTTTGTTTTTCAAAATCAACAAGTATTTCAGCTTCCCTAGTCCATAGCTCACTTATTTGTTTTTTTATCACTAAAATTGTTATTCTCCAGTCTTTTAGTTACTATTTTGAAAAACATGAATTTATTGTCCTGGAGGGTAATAACACTGATTCACTTAGATTTCTATTGTATTAAGGAATTTTAATTAAGTCCTCTTTTCCTCCTACAATAGTCAATTTTCTTATATTTATGTTGTTTAGCTAATTTGAGAAATGTTTATTTTTATAAATTTTACAACCTATATTATTAATTAACCTATATGTAATTGATTCTATTTTAGTTTGAGTCTTGTTTTATAGTTATTATACCTAAACTCCTGATTATTTTTGTTTTTGTAATTAAATTTTATATATATAATCAATAAGCAATGATTTTATGTTGGTAATGAAAATTCCCTAGCAGACATTACTTCCTGTGAATATTCATTTCCTTTTTATACGTTTGGGCTGTGTTCCAACTATCTTTTCCATCTAGTTTCAACCCTTTGCAATGAATGAATGAATACATGGTATTCTAAACTTTTGCTACTACTAAAAAAAAATATGTAAATAATGTTAAGTTATCGTTAGACTGATTATTCTTTTCTCTTAATTTAGGTTTCAAGCTATTATATGACGTTTCGTACTGCAGAAATTGCTATGGCTGTGTTCAGTGTAATACGGAATTCCGTGACTTTGACAACCAATCAGAATTACTGGTACAGGTAATATTTACTATTTAATTAACTAATATAGTGTTGGAATTTTTATTCTTCATCTCTTTTTAAAACATTCACATCAATATTTCACCCGATTTATTCATATTTCAATCTTTTTATATTTTAATATTTGACTTGTTATTGAGTTTATTCTAATGGTTGTGCCTACTGACACTCCTTCCGTTACAATAAGACCTTTTTATTATGTTTATTTATTTCAATATATTTATAAAACTAGATGACTAGTTCAATATATATATATATATATATATATATATATATATATATATATATGTATATTATCAGAAATCCAATTACTATAGTATATGGTGTAGGGTATACTTTTACAATTATACTTATTTCAACTACATCGCATTATGCATAAGACATATATC
This sequence comes from Galeruca laticollis, assembly GCA_963921935.1. Lineage (NCBI taxonomy): Eukaryota > Metazoa > Arthropoda > Insecta > Coleoptera > Chrysomelidae > Galeruca > Galeruca laticollis. Next base: position 66,676,581 of record OY998183.1, read on the forward strand.
CATTTTTTTATCGATGATTTCTTCCAGATAGAATTTTATTCATGTACAAATTTAACCCATTGTTTTTATCTCTTGCCATTGTTTTTGCCTCTGTCCATGTTTTTCTTTTTTCTTGCGTTATGCCTACCATAACACCATCCCATGTTTGTTTTGGCCTTCCCATTTTCGTTCTTTTTTGTTTTGTTGATTGCCATACTTTTTCAACTGGTCTTGTATCGTTCATTCTTTGTAAATGTCCCCACAAACTTAATTGTCTCTTTTCAATAAATTTAAGTGTTGATTCTATTTCAAGGTCTTCTCTTATTTCCGTATTTCTTAGTTTGTCTTTCTTTGTGACTCCTTTAACTCGCCTAAGATACCTCATCTCAACTGCTTGTATTCGACTCTTTTGTCTATTTGTTAATACTCAAGATTCACATCCGAATGTTAATATTGGCCGGTAAATTGTTTTAAATAAACTTAACTTCGCTTTCTTGGACATTTCTTTTTTATTTATGAATGTCGAGTTCATCCTGTGATAAAATTTCATCGTTTTTTGTACTCTATTGGTAATTTCGACCTCCTGTGTTCCATTTTCTTCTATTTCTACTCCCAAGTATTCATATCTTCTAACTTGCTCAATTTTTATTCCATCTAATTGTATATTTAGATGTTTTTGTTTCGGTCCTATAACCATAACTTTGGTTTTATTTTGATTCACTGTCATTCCAAATTCTTCCGATACCGTGCTTCATATTTCCATATTCTTTTGTAGATCCTTCTCTTTCCCTGCCATAATTATTAAATCATCTGCAAAAGCTGCTTCTGATATATCCACTCTTCCTAAATGTCTGTATCCAACGTGTAGTTTTGCCATTTTGGTTGACGATTTTTTAATTATTTCATCAATAAAAATTGTAAATAATAATGGACTTAGTCCCCCTCCTTGCCTTAATCCTTCTTGTGTTGAAAATGGTTATGATGTTTCATTCCTGCATATTACACAATTTCTATTATTTTTGTAAATGTTTTTGATTATGTCCATTATTTTGTAGTTTACTCCCCTTTCTTCTAGTACTTTCCATAACTTCTCCCTTGGTACTTTATCAAAAGCCTTTTCCATGTCTATAAATCCTCTATATACCTCTTTTTCTTGTTGTGAGAACTTATCAATTATCTGTTTCACTGTGAATATGTGGTCTTGGTCTTCTAAATCCACTTTGCGATTCTTCGAGAGTATTTTCTATCCTTGGTCTTATATTACTGTCTATAATCTTCTCGCGACTTTCATAGCTGTACTAAGTAGATTTATTCCTCTATAATTATTGCAGCTTTGTCTATCCCCCTTTTTATATATTGGAATTATTGTGGATGTCTTCCAATCTTCTGGAATCTGTTCTTCACTCCACGCCGTGTTGTATATTTTCAATAATATTTTTGTTCCTGTTTCTCCTAAATTCTTGAACATTTCTGCTGTTAATTTATCACTTCCTGGAGATTTCATTTTTAAAAGCATCTATTATTTCCTGTAATTCTTTTAGAGTTACAATGTCGTTTTTCATATTATTGCTTCCTTTTTTTTGTTAATGTCCTGAATTTTGTTGTCTGCTCCTAGTAATTCCTCAAAATACTATTTCCATCTATCAATTACTTCGTTTTCATTTCTTAGTATATCTCCTTTTTTATTTTTTATCCATGTTATTTCTTGTCCTTTTTCTTTTCTTAATGACTTCAATGTTTTGTAGAACAGTTTTTGATTTGATTTACTATTGCTTTCCATGTTTTCGCCATTTCTTCTCACTGATTTCTTTTAGGTACTGCTACCATCTCTTTTACCTTTTTCCTTTTTTCTTTGCACACTTCATAGTTTTCCGTTGTTTTGTTATTTATATATATTTTCCACGCTTCTTTTTTTAATATTACTTTTATTTAAATTTCGTCCGTCCACCAAGCTGTTTGTGTTTTCTTATTCGTTTTCTTCCTACAACCACATATTTCTTTAGCGGTTTCCAATACGGTTTTTTTGAAATAATTCCACATTTCTTCTAAATTACCATTTTTCATTATATCACAATTATTTAAGAACTTTCCTGATAATGCTATTTTGTATTTCTCTGCCATATCTTTGTTTTGGAGTTTGTATGATCTGACCGGTTCATATTCTATTCTTTTTTCTACTTTTTGTCTATTATGAATTGTAATTTCTACTTGTTCTCTAATTCCATGTTCCAATTCTCCACAATTCCGTTGCTAATTTTACTTTACTCTAATCAAATTCCGTTGTTGTATCTTTTTCTCTGTTATCATGAATACCTATTTCTTTATTTAGTTTTTTGAATGTATTTTTTTCATTTTTTTCATTCTATTTGTTTCTTTATCCCACCTCCATTCTTGCCCATTTACTGTTACCTTATGGTATCCCGTTTTTACGTCTTTTTCCTTTTGGTTATCTAATTTTGCAAACATCCTTATCTCTTTTTGTTTTTCTCTTTCCTTCTTGGTCATATCATTATTTATAAAAACTCTTTCTTCTTTCCTCTCCTTTATTTAAGCTTTATTTACCATAATTTTTTCTTTATCAGCTTCTTTTTGACATTCCACTATACAAATCTTGTTAACTGCTTTAGGCTCGATATTCATTTTTAGTTGTTGACTCAAATAGTTTCTGACATTTTCTACCAATTTCGACGGTTCATTAGTATCAAGTTTCAATCCATTTATCATCACATTATTCTTTCTTTATCTATAATTTCCATTGTGTTTTTAATCTCTTTCATTTCTGTTTTCATTTCTGCATTTTTTTTAATTGCTTGGTTTTCATTTCTCAATACTTCGTTTTCAACTTTCAACTTTAATATTTCTCGTTAAACAGAGCCTGTTGATCTTCAGTTTCTTTGATCTCGTTTTTAATTAGTTGTTGTTCCCATTTCATAACCTTTTGATCTGCATACATTTCCTTCATTACCGCTATGATTTGATTTAACTTTTTATCTTTTTTACTTTTAGGTGGGGTTCTGCTAGTTCTCTTGCTAACTTCAAATAAACCATCCATTTTTCTTTTCTTTGAATCTTCTGTAAAATACTCATCACTATCCATTTTGTTTATATTTTGTATTCAACTACTATTTAATTATATTATTTTCGTGGTAACGTAAGACCAAGATACCCAGATCTACTCTTCGGAGATACTTGATCCATCCAACCACTTATTATATATATATCTAATTTCTTTCTTTATTTTGTCCTTTATTTTTTTAAATTTGACAACGTCGAAAATTAATTCGTTTTGGACTCGCCTAAAATCACTTGCTTTTTATTTTAGTAACCTAACACTAACCTTATTTATTTAATGGTTTTTACAAAATCTAACGTTTTTCTTTATTTTTTTTAGTAGCATTACGTACTTTACCTTTTGTTGACACAATTCAAATTCTAGTTAATTAATTTTCGCTGCACTTTCCGATATATCGAAATAAATGCATGCGAATTTTATAAATACTTTATTATTTCCACGCACCGTTGCCGTTCCTATATTTCAAATATACTGTTCACTACTTATACAGTGCTATTCAAAAGTCCCCTCCCCCCTCGTATCTTTTGAACGGCTACACTTACATTAATAAAATTTGGAGGGTGAAAATAAAGTGTTGTAAACTTCTCTACGAATGGTAACAGGTGACGTAATAGTAAAAGATGACGTCACAGTGCTACTCTGGCCAATAATTTTGAATAGGACCTTATGTCAAGTGATATCTCGTTTGAAAGGCATTGACATTGGCTACATAGCCATATTAATTTGGTTTGGGTTTAAATTAATTTTGACGGATAAATTAAATAAATACCAAAATTATTATTTCACATTTAAATATTGAAGATTTTTCAGTCCGCCTCTGGTTAGTTGTCAAAAAAATTGACGTTTTTAATTTAATAGTATTTGTTGCTTTGCAAAGTTTTTCTAAATAGCATAAATATTTAATTTTATTATTGTTTAACGAGACGTTTAAAAGTATACATAGGCAAAGTGGTACGTACTCAAGCCGACAAAGTAGCAGCTATCTTAATAATTGGTGAATCTAGAAAGAATCTCCATGAAGCGGAACATTTACTTAATGAGAGATACCCAGATCGCCATATCTCGAGAACTTCTTTGAGGGAGCTTCTTCACAAGTTTGAAGCAACAGGTAGTGTTCAAGATGCCAAACGATCTGGTCGACCAACATTTAGTGATGATAAAAAAATGGATATAGTTGCTGAAATGGTAGTAAACCCTACTACTAAACTAAAGTTGCGTCAATCTGTGAAGTAAAAGTACAGAGAGTGTTGGCTAAAAATAAATTTCAAGTTAAAAAGGGTGCACCACCTTTCGGATGACGACCCCGACAGAAGACTCGAATTCTGTGAATGTATTACAAATAAAATTAGTCAAAACCCACATTACACAAAAACAATTTGTTTTAGTGACGAAAGTACTTTTTGCCTCAATGGAAATGTGATTACACAAAATGTAAGGTATTGAAGTGACACAAATCCTCACACCTTTCGTGAAGAACATACCCAATTTTCAGAAAAAGTCAATGTTTGGGTAAGTATTTTGGGAAACCACATAGATGGTCTTGTTTTCCTAAATTCAAATTTAAGCGGTGAAGTGTATCTGGAGATGTTACAAAATGCAATTGAGCCGTTGATTCTTGAAATTCTGGAAGATAATCAAGATTAATTCGGCCATCTGGAAATAACATTTCAACAAGATAGTGCTTCTGCACATTATTATGGTGCAGTAAGACGTTACCTGGATGAAGAATATCGAGGTAGATGGATCGGCCGGCGAGGTCCTATAGAATGGCCACCTCGGTCACCAGATCTGACACCATTAGATTTTTTTCTATGGGGGTACTTGAAATCCAAGGTTTATACTACGGCACCAGATACTATTGGCGTTTTGAAAGAAAGTATTACTAAAGAATGCAATGCTATTTCAGCTGACACATTCGAACGAGTACGACTAGAGTTTACTAATAGGATGTATTACTGTCAGGAAGTAGACGGAGCACATTTCGAACACTTGCTATAATAATCCATTGTTGATATTTTAATAATTAAATTTAAAGAAATAATTTCAATAATTTTGGTATTTATTTAATTTATCCGTCAAAATTAATTTAAACCCAGAGAAAATTAATATGCCTATTTAAAATTATTGGCCAGAGTGGCACTGTAACGTCATCTATTACTATTACGTCCCCTGTTACCATTCGTAGAGAAGTTTACAACACTTTATTTTCACCCTCCAAATTTTATTAATGTAATTGTAGCCGTTCAAAAGATACGAGGGGGAGAGGGGACTTTTGAATAGCACTGTATATTCATGTCTGTTCATTTCCAGATTAAATTGTAGACTAGACTCACCGCTCGTAGATAGTCGCTTATATATTAGCACCACTTTCTGGATCCTTCAGATTCCTGAAATTCCTAGTATGCGGCTCCCAACAAACAATCTACCTTGTTAGAAATGTCTATAAAGACAATCACAAAAAATTAGCCCTTCCCAGAAATCGTTGCGATCCCGGCAAAATTTTAACTTTTAGATATCGTATTAGACAGAGTCGGATTCAGGGACTATACCAGTGTGCGATTTCGTAACACTACATAGAACACACGAGTCTGAAAAACATTAGCAGTTTATACCTATTTGTCTCAAATATTTCTCCCCCTCAGTTGTTTCTCTCTGTGTGAAAACTGTGCTTCGGAATTGTTGGATTGAAATTAACTATAACTTCAGTAAGTGCACTGAACTTATTTTAATCATTTTATGTAGTGTTGCTGATATATTTATGAACTATAAAAAAATCAACAAAGAAGATATTAACAATGTCACATTTCATTATCATACTATGTCGAATTTGTGAGCAAATTTCGAAACAAATGTCTGTAGTGTTTCGAGCTACCGTTAACTATGGTTTTTTGAGAAAATGTTTCTGTATTTTCTCACAATTTCTGTAACTAATAAGATTAAGTTTTCTTTTAAAGGAAGCTTCTTGAAGACAAACATACCATGTCCAAGACGACGACTTAACGACGGTTTTATTTACTTTTATAAATTCTTATAAAGGTTAAGCCATAGAAGTAAACAGAGAAAAACGTAGCCAAGAAAGCATCCGATATTTCTCCAGAGACATTCCAGGAGAATTAAAATTTTTCACACAAATCATATTTTTCTGCTCTTATTTGACAATCAGTGTGTAAAAAGAGAGTTTGTTTCCAACGAGGAGAATTTCTTACTGGTTTTTAACATTCTATTAAATCAAACTAATGTGGGGTACTACGCATGCAAAACTCACCGAACAGCTAACTCTGCCTTTGTTTTTAATTTGGATGGAAAATTTTATGCCCAGTCATCAAAAGAAAATATCATTCATATTGTTAGTTGTCAGTTTCTATGAAACCATTAAAACTTATGGTAGTAGTAAATTTGTTCCAAACTCAGTTTATAGTATATTAAGTAGGTACCAAGTGTCAAAAAGGTTACTTTAATCACGAGTTTTACTAAGCAAGAGTGGAGCGAAGCGGAACGAGTTCCTTGTAAAACGAGTGACTTAACACGTTTTTAACACGAGGTGATTACTATACTTTTTCTTCGCCCGCGGGAAGGAAAAAATTATATTATATATGAATTATATTCATTACATGACGGACGATGGCTGACAGCTGCCTGTCAAATCAAATGATACAGAATAACAAAATTATCACGGAACATGAAATTTAACATACAAAAGATACACTTGATTTGACGTTTAAAAAACAAAAGATGAACGAGATGTGACTTTTCGCATTTTAAATACTAGTGTTTGAAGAGTCGTTTTGTGCATGTCAAACCCGTGATGAAAATGCGGTTTTAGTGACGGAAGTAGAAAAAAAATATTATTTACATCGGTCGCACACAAGTTACGGGTAGCACAGCACATTCTCGAATATAAACATCGCCAACAGGCATTTATCAAATCATCGACCAACCATCACATTTATGACCTATTGTGAACACGCGCAGCTGGATGGTCGACCGATAATTTGATGAATGCCTGTTGGCGACTTTAATATTCGACAATGACCCGTGCTACCAGTAGCTTGTAGGAGGATGCGACAGATATAAATAATATTTTTTAAACTCAGGTTGAAACAAGTATACTACTACTATGTACGTGTGTGTGTGTGTGTGTGTGTGTACGTTTAGTTAAATACATGTTATAAAAGTTGCTCTGGAAGAAACTATCGAAAACTGTGAGTAAAGAAACATATTAAGTTAACTAGAAAAATTATGTTTAACGATAGTACAGCTGCAGTCCAAGATCTGCATTAAAGAATCCTAAAGAATGTTATATAGTTATTATAGATAGTGTTAAATCAAAACAAATCCAACAATCCTTATCACATACAAGTTTTTTGTATGATAAGTACTTAAATTAGAGGCAACCTAAACGTAAAATGGAAGAATGCAGCCAAGTTGCAATAAGAGAAATTTTAGAAGAAATTAAAAATAGTAAACAGGAACTAAGAGCTATAGAAGCATCAGAAGTCAACATACTTCTAAGGGTGGAATCTCTAAATGAGAAAATAAGAAAACTAGAGGCAGAAAATTTAAACTTGGAAAAAAGGTGGAGAATTTGGAAAGACATAGTAGAAAGAATAATATTGTTGTATTTGGATTAAACCAAGAGATCGCAAACATTACCGTCGAAACTGTTTGCACCAAATTATCTGGATTGTTGGGTACGACAATTCAAGAAGAACAAATAAATAATATAAATTCCTTGGGTAGAAGTAAGAAGGCGCCGGTGAAAGTAGAATTTGTTTCATACCTCACTAAAAGCAAGATATTGAAAACCAGCAGCAAGCTTAAAGGAACAAATATATTTATATTCCATGACTTGACACCAGCGCAACGTGAAACTACTGCGACTTTGAGAAGACATTTGAACAAGGTAAAAACATCAAACAACAAATGTTACATTAAAGGAGAAAAATTGTACGTAAACGACGCTATCTATAGAGCTGGTGAAATCTTAGCAATTGAACAAGTAACCGAATCTATACACCAAACCCATAGTGGTCCACCAAATTCCTACTCGAATAAAAAGGATGAAGACCTCGAAGAATTAACTACAATAAAACCATAAAGAATAGAACAACAAGAGCTGGGAAATAGAAAACAATTAAAATACCTAGCAAATACGCCTATTAAAACAGGAAAACTTCAAGGAAACCAGGGACCTTCACAAAATCGAAATACCAGATCCCGGACTGACTCTGGCAATCTCGAAAAATAAATAATTGCAGTTATACAGCAGTTATTAGTAATATATTTTTTCTTTCGTTATTTTTTTATGCTCATTGGATTGTGCATTTAGATTTTGTTGTACTTGGTTGTGGGACTTCATTATTATTGGATGTATAGGCACACTCCTCAACATATATTTTAATGCTATTATTTCATTTTAATTCTTAGTTTATGACTGATTTTAACTCCAAGTTTTAACTGTTTGCTACATTATTTATACATCTATAATAATGGATCAGTATGTAAGGGATTTCAATGTACCCATTATTGAAACATATAACGTAAGATATTTCAGAGAATGTGATGAGATTTCCAAAATTAACCAAACTAAACATAACTTTACTATACTTCATAACAATATCAGAAGTATAAGCAAAAATCTAGATGAGCTTAAACTTTCGTTATCTAATGTTACGGATTTTGATTGTCTAGTTCTAACTGAGACCTGGAAGATTACTGACATCAATTTGTATAACATACCGGGATATAATATAATATACAACAACGGCGATCCGAATCAAAATGATGGAGTCGAGGATTACATAAACTACAAATACTCGTTCGAATATGATGTCCTAAGATTAGGACCGACAAATATTTTAAAAGTGACTGTAACTATCAGTAATAACAATAAAATTACGATTCTTGCTTTTTATAGATCACCATCTAAGGAAAATAATAATTCAAGTATACCTGAATTTATCAATAATTTCCATAATTTCCTATATAACAGTGGTATCAATTCTGAAAATTGTTGTCTATTTGTTGGAGATATTAACATTGACTTATTGGATTTAAATGTTGATACCATGGAATATGTAAGAATGGCAGCTTGCTTAGATCATTTATTTATTAAGTCAAGAACTAACATTCTAGAAAATATTATCCCTGTAGTAATAGAAACTTATCCCTGCAGTAATAGAAACTAATATAACAGACCACTATACAATAGCGCTGCAAATAGTTTTTGATAATAAAACAACTAAAAAGGTAGTTGAGTATTATACTAAGCATGTCAACTATGAAAAACTTGTAGACAATATATCCAAAGAATCATGGGATATTATCCTAAATTGTAGTAATCCAGACCCTGCAACAGAAAAATTGATAACAATTATACCGAAAAACCTCAATAAAAGTACCTATTTTAGAAAGGGAAATAGAAAAACCATAAAAATTGCGCCATGGGTTACAAAAGCTCTCATCGAATCCATTAATGAAAAAAATAGATTATATCGACAAACAAAGCGCCATCCCAATGACTGTGATTTACTTGTAAAATGCAAGGTGTATAGAAATAAATTGCATTCGCTCATCGAAAAGACAAAACGCACATTTTATACGGAAAAGATCATGATAAATTCAAATAACAATAAACAATTATGGAGCGTGGTGTACGATTTGAGTGGAACAAATAAAGTAAAACTGCCTTATGAAACTATTAAGGGTCCAATGGGAAATATACTGACAAACCCATGTGACATTGCGAATGAATTTAATCGTGTATTTTCAGGAATGGGCAAGAGATTGGCCAAACAAATAAATAGTAACCCTCAGCAAACATATTGTGATAATGACTCTTTGCCAAATTCGATTGTTTTATTACCCACAAATAGGTATGAAATTGAAAAAATTATAAATTAATTGAAGAGTAAAAAGGCAACTGGTATTGATGAGATAAGTGCGGAATGTCTAAAAGCAATTTCACCATTTATACTTGATCCTCTAGTGCATATCGTAAATATGTGTATAGAAAAAGGTACATGGCCCAAATCCTTTAAAAACACGGTAGTCATATAGCAGATAACTGGTATGAGCTGAAATTAAAAGCAGAAACTGACCTAAAACTAATAAAGACCTGGTTTGATAATGAACTACTTACCATAAATTTCAAAAAAACATATTACCTACCACTGTTTAGCTCCAATTTAAGCATCGAACTATTCAACTCTCTTGAAATATCACAAAACGGACAAAATTTTAGCATCAAACCTGTAACAAATGTGAAATATTTAGGTATTATCATAGATGCAAATTTAAAGTGGGATTGTCATATTAAATTTATTATAAAAAAACTACAATTCGTCCTTTACAAATTTAAATACCTCAGAAAATTCATCCCTGCTATCTTCGAATGATGTATTTCGCACTAGTGGAAAGTCACCTCCGTTATGATATACTGGCTTGGGAAAGTGCCCTGAAAACTCACATTCTTCCGTTAGAAATCATTTAAAAAATGTTTCTAAAGATCATCATGTGTAAACCCTATACCTATTCTTCAGATCGATTGTATAGGGAAAGCAACATATTTGACCTGAAACAGTTGTACTTTCTATGTGCATCTATAAAATACCACACAATAAAAGATGTAAGAAACTTACCTGCACATAGATATGTAACTAGAAACAGAAACCACTACATTGCTCAGAGAATGATAAAGTCCTTCTGTCAACGATCTTTTTCATTTCTAGCTCAGACAATCTATAATTGTATTCCGGATAGTATCAAGAATACGAGTAGTGTTATTGTTTTCAAAAAAAAATTGAAAGAATTTCTCTTGGAACAGACCAGAAATTTCTGCCATATTGTTATGGTGGGGTAAACACATATTACTTTACCTACTTTAAAAATATAGAAGTTACGTGTATCCACACCTCTCGGATACCTTAGGGTTTATTTATTTGTTCACTATCTACTACTCTGTATCGTTACTAACCCTGATAAGTATTAGCCAGCTTCACAATTTTGTATTTCAAGCGTATTCAGATCTTTCCTAATATTGTTTCTCCAGAGGGGCCTTCTACTTCTTTCATCAGCTAGCGCTTCTTGCCATGCTAGTTTTATAATTCTCTAATCTGTCAGTCTTATATGTCTACTGCGTATGTCTTGCTTAAACCTCTTTAAAAACATTTCAATTTCCTTGTGTGTGGGTATTCGACACTGCTTTCCAATAAAATTAAAAAAAAATTAGCACAGCCTGTAAATAAAGAATTTACAAACGATGAGTACGGCCAGTCAAGATATACAGCAAAAAATAAGAGCAGGAACATTGTTAACTAAGGGGTCTCCACGAAAAAATAAGACGAAGACCTTAAGAAACAGGTGTGACAGATGGATAAAGAAAAGGAGAATAGAGAATGGAACTAGGACGTCAACAGAATGTCTTCCGATAGAATATAAAAGATGTGATATCTCAAATGGGAGAAGAACTATCGGGATAACTTGAAGCGTTGAAGAGGCAGCTGGTAATCAACATCGTAAGAACTGCTGCAGACGATCAACGAACACGAGCTAAATATGATGAAATCTTTTGTTACGAAATTGCACACTGGTGCGTAACTAAAAGTAAAAGTTTGGGTAGGAGCGCACTGATTTCTGGGAAAGACTATTTTTTGTGATTGTTTTCAAAGAAGCATTTCTAAGAGGGTCGATTGTTTGTTGGGAACCTCAATATAGGAATTTCAGGAATCCAAATGCTCCAGAAAAACGTTTTATTATACGGCGTATCCTCGGATGGGGTATTCTATAGGTGAAAAATGTTTAAATATTAGTTTAAGTATAAAAAGTTCTGTTTGTTCTGAAACCCCATAAAATGAAATAAAATTCAGAACCCGTCTTATTGTATAGCCAGTTTTGTGAAAACCACCTTAATCTCGTCAATTTCTGCTAAAATGGATGAGAAGATTTCAAACATGAAGGATGATTTTTCTGCTAAAAATAACGATATTTCTACTATGAAGAACGATATTTCTGCTAATATGGACGAGATGATTTGAACTATAAAGAACGATATTTCTGTTATGAAGAACGATATTTCTGCCGATATCTTATCAATGAAACATAACATTGCCGCAGACGTCGAAAATAAAAGTTCGTCTCTAAATTTGAATATTGAAAATAAGATTACAACGATTGATACGAAAATCAAGGAGTTAGAGATAAATGTCGCAGATTTAAGAACACAAGACACGTCAGCTGAAGATAAGAAGATCGAACATATAAAAACCTACAAGCCAGAATCTCAACCCAAGACAAAAGATAAGTATTTTTGCCCGAGTTACGGCCCCAATGTTCGACGGAAAGATGTCGTGGACTAATGATGTAAAACAGTTTGAAGCAGCGAATAATTGGTCCGATAAGGAGAAGGCAGTGAACTTAACCATCGCGTTTCGGGGAGAAACCTTCGATGTACTTCGGACTATACCCCTGGAAGAAATGGATGACTTCGGCTAGCTGAAGAAAAGGATGGACATGCGATATGGTCACGAACATCTATAACTCTTGTACCGATTGCAGCTGAAGAACCGTGAAGAACCGAAGACGGAAACGTGACGAAACCTTTCGACTGTGTGAACTGGATACTGCCCGACTAGTTGGATGTACTTATCCATCAGCACCGGAGAACATGATGGAATGTTTGGGCATCCAGGCCTTCATTGACAGCTTGTGTGACTACAATATGGAGAGGACGCTTCGATTAGCCCATCCCAAAACCATGGTAGATGTATTGACTACTGCTCTTGAATATGAAGCAACTACTAAGGTTTCGGGATACAACAAAGTTTGAACCATGCAAAAAGAATGTGACGATGACAGACTTGACCAGATCGTCAACTTGATAAAAGGTATTGTGGACGAGAAGCCGAAGAAGATCAGATGCTGTAATTGTGGCGAGCTATAACATGTAGGTAGTTCATGTAAGCACTATATGACTCCTGCAAACCAAGAAACTCTTGAATATGAAGCAGCTGCGAAGGCTTCGGGGGTACAACAAAGTTAGAACCATGCAAGAAGAAGGGGACGAAGCCAGACTAAACCAGATCGTTAACTTGATAAAGAGTATGGTAGACAAGTAGCCGAAGAGAATCAGATGCCGCAATTGTAGCGAGCTAGTGCATGTACGCAGTTCGTCTAAGCACCCCAGAACTCTAGCAACACAAGAACTCCAGTCACAGGGATCGAGCTGGTGTGAGTCACTGAAATTTCAACTCTCTGACTAGATAGCCGTGTTCAGCAGACTGTTCTCTCTGCAACAAGGCGGAATCTGAAAATGATAAAAACTTTAAAGTAGATAGGTTTTCAAAAATTGTACTCTATGTAATTTACTTAATTAATAAGTAGGTTATAATGTTTTTTGGATGAAGTACTGTCACTTTTTGTGAAACATCGAATATTTATATTCTGTCTAGTGGTTATGTGCTCGGTTTCGCAAAACTTACCTGGCAAAAATTACGTCCGCTCCGTTTTGCAGCCAATCTGCCGCAGCTCACGACTACACATCGAGCGTTTTACTACGCGACTAAATTAAATAGATTGCTCGCATTCGCCATTCACCAGATCACACCATGCATCGGTCAAGTACGCCCCACTCCCGCTCGCGTTGTAAAATAGCGTCGGCAGCGTGTGCGGTGAAATACCTAACCCATAGCTTTTATTTACATAAATTATGGGAACGGGATCTGATTGAAAACCAGGACTATCGGGTGCAACCCGGACTACAATTCAAACTCCGTCCAGACGCTTCCCGGTCGCCTTCTAAACTAGGGCAAATCCGGGGAAACCCGGACGGATGGCAGCCATAAGTGGGAGAAGATTATGTGATCCAATTGAAAAGAAGGATGAACGATGTGCACGAATTGGTTTGAAAGAATCTTCAAGTTGCCAGCGACAGAATGAGAAAACGATACGACACGTAGGCCACAGAAGGCAGTTTTAAAGAAGGGGACAAAGTAAGGTTACACAACCCGACAAGGAGAAGAGGATTTTCTTCAAAATAACAGATATCTTGGGAAGATCCGTAGACAGATCCCCAATGGAAATCCAAAAGTAGTAGATTAGCACCATAGAAGGAAACTATGACCCAGAGGATGGACAGAACCATATTCGAGAAGAGCCCGGCCCTGCTTTCGAAGATTTTATGGGCGCATATGGAGGTATCGGGAAAGTCAGATAAGGAGTCACTTCAGAACAATGACAATATTCGGTCACGCTTCAGGAACAGTATTCACTTGCACACAACACCGCCGTCAGTAACAAACACGTACAAGGGTTGGCAATCGTCTTTCGAAAGAAGTTTGGGCAATTAGAAAAACTTGAAGATCAGATTTCAGCCCCTGGCAAGACACTAAGACTCAAACACAATTCGCGGTACGTCTTCTACCTGGTAACCCAGAATTAATTTCAAAATCGATCCACCTACCGGGATATGTGGGAAGCGATACGATACCTTCCAAATCATGTGCTAGAATCAAACGTTGAGAAATTGGCTATGACTAGAATAGAGAGCAACCAGTTGGATTGGAGAGTCATCAGGGACATGATAGCGGTGTTTTTCCAAAATACCGGTTATTTCTACCGCTAAGAAATGGGTCCAGTTGCCAATTTAAATATCCAGTCCTGGATACACAGAATTGCTAGGAGGAACTTCCTTTTAAGGAGGGGATAATGTTCCGAAATCGCACACTGATGCTGACCCTGTCTAAAACTCTGGCGGGGTGCACCGATTTCTGGGAAGGACTATTTTTTGTGATTTATTTTTATAGAGGCATTTCTAAGAAGGTCGGTTGTTAATTGGGAGCCGCAATCTAGAAATTTCAGTAATCCAAATGTTCCAGAAAAACGTTTTAATATATAAGCGACTACCTACGAACCGAAGTTCAGTATACAGTTTAATTTCATAGCAGAACAGTGAACAAGTGAATATAAAAGTGATCTTAGTAAATAGTGAACAATGTATTTAATATAAATTAGAAATTAAGTGTGTACTTATATTAAGTATAAGTAAATCGTTAAGTGTATGAATATATTACGTGATATACCTCGTGTATAAATTTATCCCACTCGTTATTTTGAAAACTATTTTAGTAAATGAAAAAAATATGACAATAACATGCGCTGGGCTAAAATGAAAAATGGCTTGTTTTAGTATAATTTATTCCGTTTGTTCTAGTACTATTTATAATAATACATATTCATTAACCGGTGTAAATTTGTCCTCTAATCATCTCTGATTCCCCTAACGGTCCCCGATTTCGCCGCCGTTGTATAATAAAATAACGTAATGTTCAGATATAACGGAAATTCATGGACATCAGGAGTTATTTCACTTTGGACTTGTACGAAATATGTTTAGCGAGGAAGAGGAATTTTTCAAAGTATTATAACGGTCGTAATTTAATAAGAAATCTGAGAAAAGTTGAGATCTAGAACTTTAACACACTGTTCTCATCACGTTTTCTCTATTTATTCATGTTTCTTTCATAATATAAGAAGGAAAAATGTTTTCAATGTAGAATTATATATAATTGTTTCTTTACCCATGCGTCATTAATATTTGATAACATAATTCGATATAATTATTAAGTGGCTTCTTTTTCTATTAATAGTGAGAAACAGAACAAAATAATCTAACAATTTATTGTCGATGTGTAGATGAATAGCATATAGGTTTGGATCTATGTCGGTCATGCATATCATAATTATCACGGATGTACAGTCGCAGATGTGAGGTACGTGATGAGCAAAATGGAGCATTTTTTATATGAATTTCAACCTCAGCGTCACAAAGTACAGTTTATGAGTGATAAGGCAATAGCGACCAGTACTAGTCGCCAATATCAAGTCAATAGCATATAGAAATAAACATATTAAGAGAGTGTTCGTTCCCATATAAACAGCTGGCATCGCGTCGATCTCAGCGCACCCCTTGCGGGGAACAGAACTAATTCTTACAGGCGGGATATTTAAATTTGGTAGTTTGGATTATGAGTAGGTAAATTTTACAGTTTGTCTTAAAATTGTTTATTATAAAATTATTTCATACCAAAAAATTATATCTCATTTTTGTAATGAAATAATAATAATAAATAATTTTGAGACAAATAATTTAGGTAATAAATAATAAAACAGCACACATTTTAAATTTTTATTAACCTGCACATAATATAAAAACAAATTAATAAAATATTTGTTTACTATACATAGGTCTGTTATTTATACATGTTATAACATTGATAACTTTAAAATTCTTATTCTAATAGTTAACGATGATAATAAAGTACAAAAACATCTGATTAAATTATCAGTTACAATAATCAAAAAATTTAAATTGTCAATAATATCTCCTATTATTAAAAAAATTATTCTAATATCACTTAACAGTGTTTCCACACAATTTGATTTTCAGTTATTTTCCTACTACACGCACTATAAATAGGCATTTATACGACTGTACATTTTTCAAAAAAATTCTATTGCAGCCTCCGCCATCCCCATAGCTGCCCAGTTCTCACCTTTTTTTAACTTTTTTATTTCAGAAAACAAGAAACTTCCCATTTACTTCCTTTAAATTAATTAAAAAGACAAAACATGTAAATCAGAGGAAACCTACAGTTGTATAAATACACAACATAAACATATACTTAGCGAAAACTAAAAGTAAAAATGGCACACTAGCTTGAATATTAAATAATGTTTTAAATTGGTAACACAAAACATGAAAAAACTATTATTATCTATATCATTAATTTACCAAACAGTTACATATTATTATTAATCACAAAATTACATATTTCTACTCAAATTACAGCATTATACTTAAGAAAGTTTATCCAATATTACATCAAATATTTTAATAAAAAGCATTTAAAAAGTAGATTCCCCTTTACATGAAGACAGGAACAGGTCTGAAACAAAAAAAATTAACGCAGTACATTGTTACCAAAAAAAAATAATTATTTTTGTTTGTTAGTCCTCTTACCATCATTATAATATTTTTTAATTAATAAGGGGACACAAACTTTTATGAGTTGAGAAAATACGTATGATTTATGTTCTCGACAAGTGAACCAATCAAAATTTATATGTCTTTTTGCAAATAGTTCGTTTGTCATTAGCCACATCCAAAGTAAATTGTTCTTTTAAAGCTATTTCATCAAATAAGAGGACACAATTTTTATCTATCTGCTTCATTTTGACAATCCTTTCTTTAAGCCTATCAAAAATTGCTTTATTAATTCCAGTTTAAAATGGCACTGATCTTAGAAGTGACTGTAAAGTAGATTTACTGGGCAAAGCTATAAAACGTTTTAAAAAATTATATGCTCGTGGTCCCTTCTTATAAATGGCTAATGAAAGGGTCTCATCCGTTATTGACCATGAAGGTTCATGTTTCTTAGAGTTAGCAGTACTACTTTTTAAAAACTCCATGCCTGCTGGATCTAATTTTGAATTGAAATTTTGAAATAACTTTGATTCTGACAATTTAACTGCTTTTTCAATTTTGTTATTACTACTGATAAGTGCCTTTTTTAATTTACAAATTCTATTTATCTAATCTTTATTAATGTAATACATTTTTTTCTTCTTAGGAGATAAATTACTGACCCTAGTTTCATTTATTTTACTTAAAATACTAGATTCCAAACATTGTTTTTTAGACAAAGTTTCAAATTCAGTTTCTTTAAGACTATCATTGTTGGTACAAAAATGAGCTTTCTTTTTACGGGCAATACTGTATTCTCAAAAGCTTGAGTTTTATTATTATTATCTTCAATTACTTTTGGTGGTGTATGATGGAAGGCTTGCAAAGGTAAAGTAAATTTATTAAGTCTTTTGCGTAATGAATTTGTAAATGCCTCATCATCAAAATGATCTTCACACAACCTTTGATCTTTGGATGTATAAGGAAATTCTAAAATTTTGTACCACTGTTCCCTTTGACTAATGTCAGATGGAAATTTGAAAAATGTTTTGTTCTTAAACTCCAAATTACGAAGCAGCCAAAAATATGTATTATTACAATTTTTTGCTATACAACTACGACGAATTTTACCTGGTGGTGACATTTTAAAGTTTCACTAAATTTTATTTACTTTATTAAAAAAAACTAAATCCTAAATAAATTGAAAAATATTCACTCTTGTATTGTCTTCTTTTTCAAAATTGTTATTTTTGACACTGTCACTTGCATTTACCAAACAGAAACCATATTCACACCAACCAATGTAAGATTGGTTTTGTATATTTTCATTTTTAATGACGTAAAAGTTAATATACTAGGATATTTTACAATATTTATCCACATTAAAGGCGATGTTTTGAAATGTATTGAAATTGATGATATTTTGTTCTATTTTGTTTATGTAAAACAGTCTTGTAGTTCGCGACAGTAGAGACTCCATGCGCGGGGAACTTGCGCAGAAACGTTGTGCCGCATACCGCCTATGCATCAAACTGTCTCTTATATTTTTATTTGTCTATGGTCAATAGCTTCGATTGAATGAACCAGTAAGTATGAGGGCACCTCAATGTTAAAGAAATTGACTCCAAAGACGGAAAAACTACGAAATGAGCCAACGGCATAGAGATGTAAGCAATGAGAAATAACTATAGTACAAACCGTTTACATTTTTCTAGAAGTATCAATGTTCGTGGCTAAATTTTCGCAGTTTTTAATCTTACATTGTATACTGGAAGCAGTTTTGAATGATAATAAGAAAAACCAAAAACTAAACGTTAACTTCCATATAGGGATCGTGCGAGTTATGTGAAGTCAATTCGCCTATCTTATGATAATATCCATAATATCATGTAATTTATCGTATCATATCAAATTGTCAGCAGTTAATTATAAACTTTGTTTTTTTCTCACATTTTTGCATTCATTCTGTTTGTAGCTGTGACACAATAAAGTTGTATTCTAAAATTAAACATTTTAAAAAGATATTTCTTAAACAAAATATACTAACTGGCGCAGTCAGTAGAATATAGTTGTAGATCGGTATTTTCGGAAAGTCACGCCATCGAGACCAGCTTTGTGAAAAGACCAAACGTGAATTTCAACTCTTAAACGACAACTTACACCACCCAGGGGCAAACATGATCACGTAGGGATATAACGAGAAAACCTACCAACCCTCTCAGTGCTCGTTATAGGTATGCGGGTTGTCTCACGTGGTACAACCCGTGCTCGCCAGTCGACTAGCTTCGAGTCGAAGAAGGGGTGGATTCTTCGAAGAATTATTAAGTTTACAAAAAGGGCGCCAGAGAAGTTTTGGCAAGCACCCAAGACTTCTTTAATTAGCCCACAACTCCTCAGTGGGTTAACAACACTCACTACACACTCCAAAGGTTAAACTGAAAGGTAAGTTATCATAAGATAATAAAAGTCAGCAAGTATCCCCTGATTGAAGTTTTAATTAGTCACTTTGGACCAACGGTCTCTTTTCGAAATATTTATTACAATATTACTGCAATATTGTTTCCAAATAATGTCTGAACTCAGCTGAAGGCTGTAGACTCAGAATGTAGATAGGCTGAAGGCCTAAATCTACATACATCCAAAAAATTGCTAACTAATTTATCAGTTACAGCTTAAGTGAATAACTGTCAAGCAGGTTCTATAAACTCTGAGCAGAGCTGAAGGCTTCAAACTCAGGGCGCAGAAAAGCTGAGGGCCCCAAACTACACCGATGTCTCAATTATATAATTATAGAGAAACGACCAAATGGTTCATGAACAATATCTGAAAAATACAACGATAATATATATCAAAAACTAACAATGTACAGATACAAGGGTTTACACTTCCGCAATTTATACCAATATCAATATAAAAATAAATAATTGCATAAGCATAAAATTTAAATAGCAAACGAGCTTAGCGTTGCTAGAGAAAATATAATTCGAAAAAATGTACGGCGCAAATTATATACATATACATATACATATACATATACATATACATATACATATACATATACATATACATATACATATACATATACATATACATATACATATACATATACATATACATATACATATACATATACATATACATATACATATACATATACATATACATATACATATACATATACATATACATATACATATACATATACATATACATATACATATACATATACATATACATATACATATACATATACATATACGTCAGAATTAGAAAAATCCACTAAATAACGCAGTACCCAGGTACGTACCGTAGTATCCTAGTAGTTTTTTCCGCAAAAAGCGAGATAAAACTTTACATGAAAAACGGTGAAATGTGACGCATAAAGGTAAATTTACAAATGAAAATGAAGAATAAAAAGGAAAACTGTTCACTTATCCTTTTTCCGGAACCAGAACAGGAACTGAAGTCGCTCCAGAGTATTCCAGCTCTCCTGGAACTGGTCTCACTGCCTCATTAAGCTCCCATCAGTGTTTTAATATCCACATACAAAAACCCCCCTTGAATTACGCAATTCCACTAATTTCTACTGGTATCCACAGTCATCGGCCGTTTCTGGACCAGAAGCCTAACGGGTCGGAGTTGCCAGCTGTTGGTTTCAGCCGTATTTTCATCCCCTACGTCGGAATTGTCGGGTTTTTAGCATAATGCTTTATAGCTCCCAGAGCACATGCAAAAATTTTTGAGTTGGAAACGTGTGTTTACACCTTGACGGCAAATGGAGGACTGAATTTTAAGTTCGCACCGTCAGCGCTGTGACAATATTAAGTCTCCGACGGCTCGGCAAATTTTCGCGTTACAGGGAGAACTCAAAGAGGTACCAGTAAGTACTGAGTTTTCATCTCATTGCACCTTCCTAATTTTAAGATAGGTAAAATATTTCCCGGTTGCAAATATACTTTACTTTTTAATTATAGTACATTAGTTAATAGAAAATATATACATATATAGTTGTCGATTTATTAATGAGCGATTCTGATACAAATAGTGAAGAATTGATTTCAAGTTTCAATAATTCATTAAATTTAGGAGGAAACATTAGTTGTCATAATATTAATCCAAACAATTGTCACACTCCTAAGTTTATCCGGCCTTGGGACTCTCCTCAGGTGGTGAATTCGGCCTTAGTTACACTATTTTTTATTACCTCAATTGGGATAAGGTGAATCAACAATCAAAATTTCGGGACAAACGGATTTATTTGAGACAAAAATAAATTTATATGAACCGTATATTCTCAATAGAATACGAATAAAGATCAGTTATTACAATAAAAATGTCCAACTCAATATTTTATATCTACCAAAAATAAGTTAGGGACTTATCTTGGGAAGACTCGGGACGTACAGCTCGCAGCAGTATTCACGGTTCTTGAGCCGTCGGGATCTGGACTCGGAAGCTGTATGGTCCGGTAGAGTGGATGGTGTGAAGTCTGTAAAGGTCCGTAACGTCCGTAAAGGTGCCTATAGGTTCGTGTAGGTTCCTAGAGGTCCGTACAGGCTGCAGAACTGTGGAGAAAGAAATAAAAAACAGGAGAAACAGTAGAAAATTCAAAAGGAGGAATAAAATGAACAGATGAGGAGCTTATACTCCAATATACAGGGTGTTTTCAAATGACACTTACAACGTTTGCATGTAGATACCTCTCGTAAAATTGGACAAGATGATATAGGGATTGAGGGGTCCAACCCATTTACTTTTCGAAATACAGGATGTTAAAGCTATGAAAAATATAAAGTTTTAATTTGATAACTTTAAAATAGATGAATATATTGATCTGACATTTGGCAGGTTGTTTCTAAATGTAAAAGGGCATCTTTTGATGGAAAAACATGTTTCAGTTCTTGATACAGTGGTGTACATTTAGAAGAATCTGTCACCTTTCTCCTCCTATTTTTGACGCCACTGGCATTTGAAGCTATTTTTATTTGATTTTGTATTCCTCAACAGTTTTTACGTAAAAAACGCATAACCTTTACATATCAAAAAATTTGTAGTTTTCATGATATTTATTGTTTTTATGAAGCCTGTAATAAAAAAATATTTTTCTTGAATGTTTTTTAATAACTACCAAACTACTAATAGTTAGAATATGTAACAGGAACTAATTTGTGAAACATCAATGCATATAAAACATTGAGAGAGGATTGTTGATAATACTTTTCCAAACTTGTGATTTTATTAACAAAAGAAATAATGACAATAAAAAATAAGATAATTACAAAGTTAAATAATATCCCATTCAAACATAATTTTTAACTAAGCAGCCAACAAATTACAAAAGATGTTCAAAATTTTGTCCATTTACATTTACACATAATCTGCAACGTTTTCTCATTGAAAATCGCATACCTTGGAAATACTAGGGATCGCCGGAAATAATTTCTGTAGCTGCATGGATTCTTGCTCCTCCTCCATTTCTACTATTGTATAGTAGACTAGGGACTTCATGTAACCCCACAGAAAGAAATCGATTGGATTTAAATCCGATGACCTCGCAGGCCACATATTGGGTCCACCTCGGCCTATCCAGTTGTTTCCGTATTGTTGCGTTATAAGTTGTCTGGCCGCTAGAGAATAAACAAATGCCCCATCGTGCTGAAACCATACATTATCCATATTCGCCCTAATATTTAATGGTACAACGTCGTTTAATAAATCAGGCAGGGTTTCTCTCAAAATATTACAATAAATATTACCCTTGAGTTTATTAGGTAATAAATATGGACCCACTATACAATCTCCAAGAATGCCTGCCCACACGTTAAGCGAGAATTTTTCCAGAAATCCACGTTGTCGAATAACATATAGATTTTCGTCATTCCACACGTGGCTATTCCTTGAATTAATAAATCCTTGATGTGTGTATTTGGCCTCATCAGTAAATAGAAGAAATTCGGTAAAAATCCTATTTTCTAAACATTTTTGGGTGTACCAATTGGCAAACTCCACTCTTTGAGGACAATCTGTTGGTTTTAGGGCCTGAACTTGGGTATACTTATAAGGATACAACTGCTGTTCATTTAAAATATTCCACACAGTTGAATTACTTACATTTAAAGATATGCCAATGGTGAGAGTGCTTAAATCGGGTCTATTTTCAATACGGTCTAGAACAGCCTTCTCTAATTGCATAGTTCGTACAGTTTGTTTTCTACCGCAACCTTGCAATTTTGAATTGAGTTGTCCAAATTCTCACAATCTCCTGTCAATTTTAGAAAATGTGTGCCATGGAAATCTAGGTCGATTTGGATATCTTTCTCTATACAAGCGCTCGGAACGTCTATCATTCTTTCTGGCTTCCCCGTAACTTTATTAGTTGCATATCAGCCATTTCTTCAAAAGTATAATCGATCATAACAAAAAGTGTGAAAGTTGCACAAACCAATTTAATTACAAATAATTCATTTTCGTTTTGATGTTAAATAAAATGCCATTTACCATTTCATTATTGACATCCATAGCCTACTATACGGAGGAGCCACCAATAGCAAGAATCCATACAGTTACAGAAATTATTTCCGGCAATCGCCAGTCTTTCCAGGGTATGCGATTTTCAATGAGAAAACGTTGCAGATAATGTGTAAATGTAAATGGACAAAATTTTGAACATCTTTTGCAATTTTTGGGCTGCTTAGTTAAAAATTATCTTTGAATGGGATATTATTTAACATTGTAATTATCTTATTTTTTATTGCCATTAACTCTTTTGTTAATAAAATCACAAGTTTGGAAAAGTATTATCAACAATCCACTCTCAATGTTTTATATGCATTGCTGTTTAACAAATTAGTTCCTGTTACATATTCTAACTATTAGTAGTTTGGTAGTTATTAAAAAACATTCAAGAAAAATATTTTTTAAATTTTTTTATTAAAAAGTGATCTTGCAGGCTTCATAAAAACATTAAATATCTTGAAAACTACAAATTTTTTGATATGTAAAGGTTATGCGTTTTTCCCGTGAAAATTATTGAGGAATACAAAATAAAATAAAAATAGTTTCAAATGCCAGTGGCGTCAAAAATGGGAGGGGAAAGGTGACATATTATTCCAAATGTACACCACTGGATCAAGAATTGAAACATGTTTTTGCATCAAAATATGCCCTTTTACATTTAAAAACAACCTGCCAAATGTCAGATCAATATATTCATCCATTTTAAAGTTATCAAATTAAAACATTATATTTTTTTTAACTTTGACACCCTGTATTTCGAAAAGTAAATGGGTTGGATCCCTCAATCCCTATATCATCTTGTCCAATTTTACGAGAGGTATCTACATGCAAACGTTGTAAGTGTCATTTGAAAACACCCTGTATATAAAATTTGAATTTAATTTTCAAAATAGTACCACAGAAATCTCTTCATTCTTATCCATCCTGTTCCCAAAATAATCAGAAAAAGCAAATTTAAATCGTTGGAAAATAACCATATAAAGAATCTGTTATAAATTCGCTTCATAAAATAACTTTGGACGCCACCAGATTTTATTAAAGGGAACGGCAAAGAAAAACTGAAAACGCCATAACAAAAACATATTTTGACTAAATAGAAAAATCGAAATAGATTGATTTGTAAGCAAACAATTACAATTTAAAAAGTTATAGCTAGAGAACTTACCAGCGAGGAAAATTAAAAATCTCACACAAAGTAATATTTAAAAGCTGAATGCTGAAATGCTTCTCAGCGAAGAATGAAGAAAAGAGAGCGAGCTTGATTTAAATCGTAGTTTAAGTAGATATTCTACCGATGGTAGAAACGATCACGGATATGTTCCTAATATCTAAATTAAAAGGATTTGGAATTAGAGGTGGGAGTAGCCGACGAATAAGTAACGCTCCAAAATAATTGATAAAAATAGGACAGTTACACAATATGGCTAATAATAAGAAACAAATTAACATTCAAATGTTGAAAGTATTAGTAGGTTTAATTTTAGCTTATAACGGCAATAGCTCAACTCTCATACAATTTATAGAGAATTGCTAATTTGTTATAGTTACTTATTGTAATGAACTCCGCCAGGGGTATCGTCGGGTGGAATGAGTAGCTCGATGATACTGCTGCCAGTCCCAAGCCCGGATAAAGGAGGAGGGTTGTAGCAGCAGGCTAGCTCCCCGCTATACGGAATAACCTAACTTGCTAAAAAACCTACAAATGCCTCGAAAATTCGGGTGGATCACATGGTAAACGACACAAGCTACGAAAAAGTACTATGAACATTGGCACTTGGAATGTACAGGGTATTGTGACGCGATCTCGTGCCTCGCTTCCACCTCCTTCACCTCTCACACAGGTTCTTAGCGATTAACGCGTCACTTTGGACACCCTCGATGCAAAGTTATTTTGCAAACAAATGCTCGGGCGCTAGATTATTTTACGTGGTTTACTCCACGGCCCCTTGACCCTCGGCGTCAAGAGTTGCAGGTAGCCTCAGGTGGAGGTTACGGAAAATTCCAGGGGTCTCATTGAATTTAACACACCTACAAAACCTAGAAACCTTAGACGGTGATGCTACGGGATATTAAGAAAACACTGATCGTATTTATTTGTCATATTACAAGTCTTACTTAATATATACACATACAGAATAATATTCAACAATTTCTGATCAAGCGGTACCGAATCAATTCAATATATCAACAGTAAGCAACTGTGTTCAAGCCTTGTGTTATTATGTACCATACGAAATTTGCCGGTATTAAGGAATGTGAGCAGTGATACAATAAAACAGGTGTAAGCAAGCAAATACAATTGTTAATAACAGCGGAAGCGGTATAAGCAGTTTTGTAATTATGCGGTAAGCAGCAGTAAAACAATAATTACCTATCACGGTAGTCGACGTGATAAAACTATCTTCGCGGTAGGGATGATCAATCGGGATAGGTGGAAAAAATGTGACCAGACCAGTTTATAACAAAATAAAAACTAAAGAATTTAAACTAGATTATCAATCAATCAGTGGCAACAGCCTCATACTTGGTTGAGAATCTAATTTTTATAGGAGAATTTACACTTTAAATTTTCAAATAATCGGTTAAAATTATTCTAAAATATTGGTCAGAGGATAGGACAGCGGTTATCCAAATACAAGCAAAATAAAACTATGCCTTAGAATAGATAAATATGAAACAAAATTATTACCGGCTGAGAGTGGAACAGCTGGTGGCAACAGCCTCTGATCCGCCCCACACTCAGTTTTAACTTTTCCAAACTGCCAGTCAGACAAAACTATATATAATTTAGAACTAAAATAAATCAAGGTAATCTAGAGAAAATCATGCGCGTTTCACAGACGGTTAGTTAAAAACCATAAATAATTTGGAACTAAAATAAATCTAAGTAATCTAGAGAAAATTATTCGCGTCCCGAAAGGGAAACGGCTGGTGGCAACAGCCTCTGATCCGTTTCACAGACGGTTTTCAATTTTACAAACTTCCGGTCAATTAAAATTATATATAATTCTGAACTAAAATAAATCTAAGTAATTTGGAGAAAATTATTCGCGTTCCGAAACGGAAACGGCTGGTGACAACAGTCTCTGATCCGTTTCACAGACGGTTTTCAATTTTACAAACTTCCGGTCAATTAAAATTATATATAATTCTGAGCTAAAATAAATCTAAGTAATCTGGAGAAAATTATTCGCGTTCCGAAAAGGAAACGGCTGGTGGCAACAGCCCTGATCCGTTTCACAGACGGTTTTCAATTTTACAAACTTCCGGTCAGTTAAAAACCATATATAATTTGGAACTAAAATAAATCTAAGAAATCCAGAGAAAATTATTCGCGTTCCGAAAGGGAAACGGCTGGTGGCAACAGCCTCTGATCCGTTTCACAGACGGTTTTCAATTTTACAGAGTTCCGGTCAAATAAAATTATATATAATTCTGAACTAAAATAAATCTTAGTAATCTGGAGAAAATTATTCGCGTTCCGAAACGGAAACGGCTGGTGACAACAGTCTCTGATCCGTTTCACAGACGGTTTTCAATTTTACAAACTTCCGGTCAGTTAAAAACCATATATAATTTGAAACTAAAATAAATCTAAGAAATCCAGAGAAAATTATTCGGGTTCCGAAAGAGAAACGGTTGGTGGCAACAGCCTCTGATCCGTTTCACAGACGCTTTCAAATTTTCACAAACTTCCGGTCAATTAAAATTATATATAAATCTTCACTAAAATAAATCTAAGTAATTTAGAGAAAATTATGCTTTCAGATTTCCGGACAGTTAAAGTGGTATAACAGAGAGTTTAATTCCTGAATAAAAAATAAAAGATCACAGTCGAAATAGAATCCAATTATCGGGGAGAAAAGCAAATGAAAATCTAATATGTATTTGGGTAATTTGAAACAGGACACTCGGTATAACAATCTGTATCACAAAATATTACTTCAATGTATTGAAGGCTCAGACCTGAATTCGAAAGAAACGATATACAGAACGCGGTGATAAAAACTGTAAATAAGTTTGGTTTTTTTTATCGTTTCAAAAAAAAGTACTGGCTTACCGGTTTTATCAAAATAAGGAATTATATTCTCAAATAGCAGAACTACTAAAAATATCTTATAGAAATTGAATATGAAACTTTGAAACTCCGGTGAACTATTTTATACGGTTCACAAAATAAATTTCCACTTACTCGGAAAATACTGGACGGTCGGACACTTCACACTATCTGTTTACGGCCAAATTCTAACTCACTCTAACTCTAATAATCAGTTCAATAACTTAATGCCTTTAGAACGCTCGGTTTTCGAATTTATAATTTACTTCCTACCTAAAATTTTGGCGATAACGGTGGTGAGGGAATTAACTTGAATCGATTTAATTACAACAAGAAATATTTCTACTTGTACTGAACGACTTTGGTTTTACTTAAAATAGTTTATATACCGGGCGTCCTCAATAATTTGAATTTTGAAAAGCGGAATTTAATACATTTTACATATTTCTTTAAATGGTAAATCACGGCTTTTGAGTTACTAATGAAATAAATACTTAAATTTATATTACGGGACTGAAACGGTACCAGAAATCAAAGTCAAAGGTAACGAGTTATATTCACTTATTAAACTTAAAATACCATCGGAACAAAATCATATCATACTTCAATAAAAAACTCGTTACAGTATTAGAACGAAAATAGAAGAAATTACCCAAGAGTTACAAGTATTAAGTATGGATTTGGTGGTGCTGACAGAGACAAAGAAATAAGGAGCTGGAACAGAAATGATAAATATTTATGTACGTATATATAGTGGAGTCCCGAAACATCAAAGAGCAAAAGTGTCTGTTATGATTCACAAAAAATATAAAAGTAGGATAACCGACTTTGAAAGTATAAATGAGAATATAAATCGGATTAACATAAATATACATCAGAGGCCTGTAAACATTCTGGGACTATATGCAATATCTGACGACGAACCTGTTTCAGTGAAAGATGAGGTTTTCGAACAAATCCAAGAGGAAATTACAAAAATAGGAAAAACAAGAGTAGTAATAATATTGGGAGATTTAAATAGTAGAAATGGCCGGAAAATCAAGGAAAATGTGATGGGTCCATACGGAGAAATAAATGTAAATGACAACGGGGAAAGACTAACTGAATTATGTCAAAACAATCAACTAAAAGTAACTAACGGATTCTATAAACACAAGGACATTCATACATACACATGGGTACAACACACGAGAAACTTGAGATCTATTATTGATTATGAAATTGTAAAACAAAAGGGTACAATGCAAATAAAGGATGTAAGAGCATTTAAAGGGATAACTTGTGGATAGGATCATTACATGGTCAAAGCAAAAATAGTGTTCCTATATGGACCTGCACTGAAAAGCAACATAACTGACAAATCAGCTGAGGAATCGGAAGAGATAAATGACAAACATTACAATTTGAATAGCCTTATTCACGAAAGAACACAAAAACTGTAACGCAACAGGTTAAATGAGAAACTCTTTGATGTGTCAGAGTTAAACCAGAAATTTGTGGAAGAAGTCTATCAGACCGTTGTGAATAGTATCAAAGAGGCCGCGGAAGAAGCAATTGGTAGTAAAACTTGAACCCTTAGTAGAAAATATGGTGGAACAAAGGTATAGAAGAGCTCACTACCCAGAAAAAACAATGGTATCAAAAATGGACTGACACTCACTCACAAGAAGATAGAGATCGATATCTAGGAATGAGAAGAATTACAAGACGAACTGTAGCTAATGTGGGACAAAAAATGTCAGGAAATTAATATGCATCTCGGTGGTAAAAAATGCTTTGAATCATGGAAGTTCATAAAAAATATTAGACCGAATGAAAAGAACTGTGCGAAATTTTAACGTATACCAACCAAAAAGTGGGTCGATCACTATGAACAATTGCTGACAGAAGATAGAGATAAATTCCTTGCAACCTCAGCAGCAGAAATATTAGTTGAGGGTGAAACAATCAACGTCACAGGGAACACAATTAGAGAAACAGTAAAACAACTCAAAAATGGACGTGCTGCGGGCCCGAAGAGCATTCCCGCAGAGTTGATTAAGAACGGGTCAGATACACTTTTCGATACATTTACCTGGTGTAAAAACCAGTATCTAAACGGCACTATAGTGCCTGAAGAATGGAAGGTGGCCCATATAACTTCAATCCATAAAAAAGGTAACAAACTAGACTGCTCGAACTATAGAGACATATCAGTGACAAGTACTCTTAGTCGGCTTTATGGAAGAGTTCTGCGAGACCTAATTGAACTTGAATATAGAGAACAGGAAGAAGAAGAGCAGTCAGGCTTTCGAGCTGGAAGATCTTGTACAGATAACGTCTTTTGCTTGAAACAAATTATTGAAAAAAGATCAAATACTAATATGGAAACTCACCTTTTGTTCGTGGATCTGCGGAAGGCTTATGATACAGTTCCCGTAAAAATGCTTTGGAAGACGCTACAAGAAACCAACATCAGTCACACCCTTATAAAAGCACTTTATGATGGATTAACATCAAGAATTAAAATTAGTAATAATATATCAAAGAAATTTCCGGTCTGCGCCAATTATGTTGTATCTCGCCCACACTTTTTAAAATCTATATAGCAAGAGCGTTAGATCAATGGAAGAAAAAATGCTGCGGAATGGGTATCGATCTAGGAGAAAAGTGTTTATGCACTCTACAGTTTGCTGATGACCAGGCCATCATAGCGAATGACAAAGAAGATCTTAAATATATGACGAGAAAACTAAATGAAGAGTATAGGAAATGGGGTCTGGAAATGAATACGCAGAAAACAAAATACCTTCCAATAGGAGCCGAACCAGGAAATATCAAACTAGAAACGGAAGAAATAGGACGATGTAGCGGATACACATACTTAGAAGTTGAATTTTATGCAACAGGAAAAGACGACAGAGAAATCAAAAAACGAATAGCACAAGCCAGATGAACAATAGGCTGCTTAAATGGGATATGGTGGAGTTCTGATATTGGAAAACAACGGAAATACAATATCTACGAAACCTTTGTCAAAAGTAATCTAACCTATAGCGCAGAGACATGGATAATTATAGAAAACAATAGAAGAAAACTTGAGGCGACCGAGATGGATGTGCTCGGACGATCTCTTAGAATATCCAGAAGAGACAGAATCCGAAACGATGACGTCAGACAACGTATGGGAGTGGACGGCTCATTAACAACAGATATTGAGAAAAAGCAACTCATATTGGTAAGGACATGTACAGCGAATGAACGAAAACAGACTGCCGAAGCTGGCAATGCAGTGGGTGCCACCAAACCGTAGGAAGAGAGGAAGACGTAGGAAATTATGGAAAGAAGGAGTAACTAAAGCTATGAGTGCAAGAGACCTAAGAGAGGGCCAATAGAACAAGAAACGAATGGAAGTTAGGTATCAGACAACGTCGCCGGACGCCATGAAAACATGGAGGGTTAAAAATTAAAATTCCGTATACATTTTGTAGGTGTTGTCAGTAAACTCCTGACAACACCTACAAAATGTAGACAGAATTTCAATTTCAATTTTTAACCTTCCATGTTTTCATGTTTTCGACAGTGTTATTAAGCCGAAACAGAAGATGACTCAACAAGTCGAAACGCGTCTTTTGACAAATATTAAAGAAACTATTAAAAAGTAAGCACCTATTCAAAAAAATTCCTCCCATATAAAAATATTTATGCATGTCTACGGTTACCACTCATTCTCTGTAACCTCTTTTGCGTTTTATGCCCGTGAAAATCTGTCTTTGTTTCTTGGTTTATATATACATATACATATATATATATATATATATATATATATATATATATATATATATATATATTATAACGTATAAATAAAGATAGAAACACTGGTGTAAAACAGATTAGTTGGAAACTGATTAGAAATTAAAACATTAGACTATATTTTATTAGAATCATAAATACGAGACATTAAAATTGCTCATATTAACTAAAAAAGTAATACAACTTATGTATATAATTAATAATCTGAGAAGACTCACATAGAATTGACAAAAGAAACATTACCTTGATCATATGTCCAAAAGCCATAGAGTAAATATCGTCCATAGTATTAAATACCTCATGTCAGAAAAAACGATGAACATATAATCTAGAAAAGAAACATGAATTAATAAATATTCGAAATAAAAAGGATATTGTCCAATATTATAACGCATTTTACTAGAAACATATGGGTTAGAATATTTAACGCTGTAATACCAATACGCTTAGCGACATATGCTAGCGACAAAATATAGATGTCAATATGTATCAGCGACAAACGTTGAAAGTAGAGTGATTTCATAGATGAAATGAATAGAAATTAATTAATGTGTTTAATTGAATATAATGAACATAAATAATTAGATTAAGGGATATTAATAAATGTTTTAAAAGAATTTATGTTGATGGCTAAACACAATTGCTAATTATAATAAGAAAATTGAGCTGAACATTGATATTAAAGACTATTGTATATCGCCTAAGAAAAACTATTCGTCCCATAATAACCAGATGAACTTCAATATTGAATAAACAATTTTTAGTGAGACTAATTTTTTGTATGTAGGTAAAGATATTAGAATGTAAAGTGAAATTATAATTTTGAGTGCGTTAAAAAAGAAAACGGTGATTGGTTTATGTGACATGACAGAAGGAACTTTCAAACAACAACAAGTGTAACAAACATTTTTGAATATAGTGAGCTGAATTAAACAATAGACTGATTGTTGATTGTTGAAAAAAGTTGAAGAAAAAGAGTCGGTGGCTTGGCTTCGTTTCTAGAAGGTTGGGTTTTGAAGTTCTCCAGAAATTTAAGAAATTATTCTCAAAATGAGGATAAAAAACATAGCAAACTATCGATAAAACATGCACATGTACTTACCCAATGATTGTAGCTGATTTTCCAGAGTGAAAATCATATTTTCACATATTTATTCAACTGTAAACTTCGGAAGCTGCTTTACAGAAGTTTCGAGAGGCAGATCCTGGTTCCTGAACACAAGGTCAGTGTATTGTTGTACAACAAGAGTTATAAAAAAATTATTAATGTCAATCAAATGTTTTCTTTAAAATCTCATGAGTAAAATAAACTTTGAAATAATGATCGATCTGAAAAAGAATTAAAATTAAAGACTCAATATAGCTATATTATTAAATAATTCTAAATGATAAATGGCCAATCTAAAGAAATAAAATTTAATACTTACGCATTTCTCAATTAAGAAACTTAAGAAAGATACATCCAACTCTTTTATGTAACATTTAAACTCTATGTATATAAATTTCATAATTATTTCTTGTACCATATTATTTGTATTTCTGTATGTATAAATCTCCCAGCATAAATTCTTTTAACTTGTATATAATTTGAAACATATTCTATGACACAGCATAGAAGCTCGCTGTGAAACTGAACAGACCCGACGCGTCTATCAAATGTTTACTCTAGCGCATCGTCACCTCATGTTTTTGAGCATGCGCACAGAACGCCACACATAGGAATAAAATCAATAATTTCATTTGACTCATACATGGGCGTCGCATAAAATTTTTATAAATAAAATTAAAATATTGTTTTCAAGTAAAATGTTTCTTTATTTATTTATCAACTGAATTTATTCACAACCGTAAGAACCCAGATAACAGAAAGAATCTCATACTCTACACATACATAAAAATTCATTACAATGATTTCGTCCCAACGTAGTGGGCCATTCAAATATTCAATTAATTATATCATTATTATAATATTTATAATATTAAATATTATAATATATATATATATATATATATATATATATATATATATATATATATATATATATATATATATATATGTTATATTCACAAATTCACGTTAAACTTTTTAAAAACAATTTTTATTGAGTTAAACAGTTTTATGTTATATAAAAAAGAATTAATAGGTTGAAATTATAATTGTAACTAACTATTTTACATAAAGTCAAAGAATTTATAGAATTTGTTAAATCAACGTCAGCGTTTATTTTCATGGAGAATTCGATGTAGCGTCGCTCCCATGAAAGTGCAGAAATCATTATTTTTCTGTAACATAATATTTGTGTTACTTAATGTGTTTATTTTATAAAAACGCAACGTAGCATCGTTCTCATGAAAATACGGAAATCGTAATCTGATGTTTGACATTGCGTAACATTACTTAAACATAAGCGTTTTTTCGTATATAACAACTCCCCCTTAATTAAAGTTGTTGTTTAATAAACAACAATTTTGAGAATAAGAACCAAAATACATAAAATATAAAATAGACAATACAATATATACAGAGATTTCAAGATTAAAAGGAAAATACGCAAAATACAAAAAATAAAAATATAAAGGTGTACATTAAACCATGAAATTGTCAATTTTCGATTTCCACTTCCTCAGAGGCTTCGGTGTGTAAGAATATTTATTTATTATTTTAGTATGTGTATTAGACTTGATAGTTTTAAAGCAAACATGGGTTACGGTAACAGTCTTGAAATACTTAAAATATACATTTCTGATGAGCGAGAACCCTTAGATAATTTATGGGCCATGTGGAAGATAACATATCGTCTGTTGATGAAAGTTGTAGGAATATTATATAATCTTAAGGGTCGCTTGAAAGAATTTCTAGGCACAGTTTGAAATTACCCATCGTATAGAGAAGGTGGTTCACTTTACAAATATAGTGGAAAGATAAATTATTTGCGTGTGAGTGTGTTCTTCGAAATTTTGCTGTTCGAACTGTTGTAGGTGAGTTTTCTCACGAGTAATTAAGTTTTATCCATTAGCATTTGATTTATTTCACAATTAAGTAATTTTATTGAATTAAATTAAATATTATTACCAATTAATATTTTGTAGTCAATTTGATAAACTCTGATTTGGAAAACCTTATTTTTGAAGTTTACAGGGTTGTATTATTTGATTAAAAGGTATTTCAGAAAGTACTTATATATTTTTACCTACGAGGTATATGAAAAATAAAGTGATTAGTAATATTACATTGTTTGTTCCGGCGCAGTACATTGCGGTCAGTGTATGCGTTTGTGTTTGGATTACTGTGGTCAGTTTTCCAGGGGTCGTACTGTGGTTTGTACGAGCTAGTGACATTGCGGTCAGTGTGCTAGTTTTCACACTGCTGTAGCACGAGAATGACTGTTTAATATTCTTGTTGCTATAATTAGTGTTGTTGCCCTGTTTTGTTTGATCGATCGATAGTTGGACACTGCGGTCAGTGTCGACGGAATGGAGAATTAATATTTGGTCAGTTCTATCAAATGGAAATTAAGCCAATAAGTTCTTGACATGAATCAACTTTATTTTTGATGTTTTCTAGCTAAATATGACTGAGGAAGATAATGATTTTAATTATTTACCAATGCCAATTTTTAATTAGTTTCTTTAATTTATAAATACTTTTGGTAGACTTAATTGCTCATCAGTTTCTTTTCAATTTCAGGTACGACATTTCATATCTGCCTCTGCCCTAGTACTTAAGTATTTTTTTATTTTACATTATTAATATTGTATTTACTACATTTTCTTTTAATTATATTATATATAATAATATGGATTTATTTATATCTCATATTTAATTATTTTTATTTATTCAAATTTTACTGCTTACAGGTGTCAAGTTTGGGTCTTCTTTTTGGCAGAATGTTATGAATTTTGATAAAAACATCATTTGGTTGGTCCGGAACAGGCTTTCCTGGCGATTTGTTCAATTTAATATTTCTACACTTATAACAGGTGTAGAGGACGATCAAGGCAACGATTAGTGAGATCGTAGTATATGTGAACCACGAAATATTTTTCTCAACAAACGGTTTGTTTATGAGTTCATCCAAACTTTTTGAGTATTGGTCCAGTTTGTGTTTTGTCACTTGCAGATCATTCAAGTTAATGTTATTAAGATCTAGTGGTTCTATTTTGGGTACTTCTACTTTGTTTGGAATGTCTAGGCAACAGTTGTAATCAACCATTACGGGATGAAGTACATGAGGAATGTTTATAGTTTTTCTGGTACTAGCTTGTATTTTAGTAATGCCAACAAAAGCGGAGCATCCTGAGTATAGCTGTAAAATAGAATTTTCATTTACGGTTAATGTGTTCGTTTTTGTGTCTGGAAGACTTATGGTCACGTGTACCGGTTCGGCAATCGACACTAGCCACACGTTTTCTTCGAGTTTTTGCACATTATAACCTTGTCCGTTGACTACCGCACTTTTACAATTCGCAGGAAATGTCTTATATTGTCTTAAGGCCGGTATTAGACTGTAAAAGTTCTTTGACAAAGAACTTTTATAAAAGAAATATGATGAAAACATTTATGGTGTAATATGCTATATTTTATAAACTGTTTCTTGGATAAAAGATCTGTTGTAAAACATAGCAGCAGGTGACTACATTTGATAAAAGAAGTGGCGTTAAAAAGCAGGTTAAAGTAAACAACATGGCGGAAAATAAGTTTTCGTGGAACGTTCGTGCTACTAAATTGTGAATATGAAGCAAACGAATTTTTATATAACAGTGTTCATGCTGACTATAAAAACAGAAATAAAAGATTGGAGGCTTACCAGAGAATAGCGGAGTCGATAAAAACAATTAGTGAAGATTGTACAGTTAATGACGTTAAAAAGAAGTTAAATGGTTTAAGAAGTCAGTACTTGGCGGAAAAATTGAAGGTAAATTAATTATTTAGTTATTTATTATGTATCGGTTGTTACAATATTTTTTATATTCATAGGTGACAAGAAGCATAAAAAGTGGTGCTGAGGGAGATGAGATTTATACGCCTACGGTCTATTGGTTTCCTCTATTAAAATTTTTGGACAAAGCGACTGATGCAGATGAATCTACATCCAATTTGGATCCTGCCCCACGTCCAGAGCCAACTGAAACTGTTGGTGACATAGATGGTGCTGGAGTGATTGAGGATGAGGTAAGTTTAGGCATATTTATCTTGCCATGGCACTGTTCCAGGGCCATTATAAAAATCTTTAAAATTGTCTCTTATTTCGCGTCCATGACGGTTTCCACCAATCTCAAGTTGTCTAAACAGAGGTTCCATTTCAGGAAGTTCCTCTTCAGTATGAATATCAAGAAACTGTTGACCACTTTCAGTTCTACAAATTATTTCTTCACGTGTATACAGGTGTTTTCTTTTTTCTGTTAACAAGTTGTGAAGTGTGCAAGCAGCAAGTGTTATCAATGTTACCTTTTCTGGAGATAAATGTATCGTAGTTAAAAAAACCCTGAAGCGACTAGCCAAAATTCCAAAACTACTTTCAACCATTCTTCGTCCTCGACTTAACCTGTAGTTAAAAATTTTTTCTTCTTTTGTTATATTTTTCAATGGATATGGTTTCATGATATTGTAACTTAGTGGGAAAGCATCGTCAGCAAGTACCACGTAAGGTGCAACAATATTTGTACCTGGAAGTCTCCTACCATCTGGTATATTTAGTTGTGCTCTATCTATGAGACATCTTCTCAGTTTGCTTTTGGCATACACTCCACTATCACCAATACGACCATTGGTTCCAACATCTACGTACAAAAATTTGTAGTCGGGACTTGCTAGCGCAAACAAGACAATACTGTGGTACGATTTGTAATTGAAAAAATGGGATCCTCCCATTTCTGGACACGTTATGCGGATATGTTTGCCGTCCATGGCTCCAATGGTGTTAAAAACATTCCATTTGTCTTCAAACTCTCTTGCAATAACTTCCCACTCGTTTTCTGTTGAAGGAACCTACAAAAAGTATATTTGGATACAATCTAAAATAGTAATTTTCA
Source organism: Galeruca laticollis (assembly GCA_963921935.1). NCBI lineage: Eukaryota > Metazoa > Arthropoda > Insecta > Coleoptera > Chrysomelidae > Galeruca > Galeruca laticollis. The sequence goes on from OY998183.1 coordinate 66,713,991, forward strand.
TTTGTTTCAGCCATCACACACTGCTAACAGTGATTCCTTACCAGAGAAGTCACTAATGACAGCGACCTTTACGGCACAAGATGACACAACGGTTTCCGGACCCAAAAATAAGAAGAAAAAATCGTCTGATACGTACGATGCATTAATTGTTAAGGCTTCAAATGCCATGACAGAATTGTCCAACATTGTTAAAGATAAACCGGCAGTAAAAGAACTTGATGCGCTTGATTCGTTTGGTCAGTTTATCGTTACTGAGTTGCGAGGAATCAAAGATGCCAGTAACGATTATATCGTACGACAGGCGAAAAGAGAAATACAAAAAGTGTTGATGGAAACTTGGGACCAGATTGACCAACCGACTATGCCACCTAGCCCTGCATCATTTCAAGATTCATCAAGAAACGAATGGCTTGAAACTCAGCAATCAAGGCCGTTGTCAAATAATAGCAGTACCAACAGCACAAGTTACCAGCCATATGACAACAACGTAACCGATTTAGTTCATAATGCGTTATTTCTGGCAAATATAACAAGCTCTGATTATAACGATAATGTTCATAAATAAATAATAAACACCATTTTTTGGACATGAATGTTTACCTTTAGGTATTCTCCCTTCAGTGCCCTGTAAATAGCTTCACATGTTTCTGGTATTATTCCTGACAGAGTGCATTGCGGTATACGGCTACTATATTGCAGGCTTGCATAACTTTCTCCTGTTGCTAAAAATCTAAGAGTAACCATAAGACGTTCTTCAACACTAATGGGATTTCTTAAATGTGTGTTTTGTTTGCAAATAAGTGGAGATATTTTTGAAACAACGAACTTGAAAGTATCTTCATCCATTCGTAAATAATTGTTATACGCCTTGATATCCTCCGACTGAAGTTCTCGAAGTAGATTCTGGTGAACTCCTCTCAATTCTCGCCTTGCAACCCATGGTCTTACCCACAATCGCCGAGTTTTTCTTTTCTTCTTTTTCATTTTTATTAAGCACACAGTCAGAATGGCTGTAAATGACGCCGCACAGGCCGCTACTTCTTGTTCGTCCATTTATGTTCAATTAACCTAACCTTTTTTATACACACTGCAATACCTTTTTGTCATAAATCTTTTACATAGTGTAATATAGTCCGCAAAGTTTTGAAAAACAAATAATATAAAAGATATATTGTGAAATCTTTTACAAAAGGTCTTTGTCAAAGAACTTTTACAGTCTAATACCGGCCTAACAAACGGGCTTCACATATCGCGTTATCGTCTATAGGGTACGCGTAAACATCGCGATACAACTTTTGATGCGTAGATAACTGTTTACACTTTTGTAAATCGTGGATTGGAATGTAGGATAAAGAATCATCATCTCGCGCTAAATATTTTTGTGAAAATGATAAAATGTGGTGAAATCCAGTTCTATTATCATAAATTGGTATTGGGTATAGGTGGAATAAAGTAAATACTTGTGGTTCAATCAAAGGTATTTTAAGAACGAAAACAAGATCTGAATTTGTTTGATATGCTTCGAGATCGATTATTTCCAAATACTGTGAAATTTCAGAATATTTTATTGGTAGCGGTAAACCTTTTCTTACTGTATTTTCTGATATTTTCTTAAGAGCAGTAATCAAATTTTCTGGTTCAATAATAGAAGTATGAATTATTTGAAGCTGTGCAAAAGTGATAGAGTTTAGAATATCATTAATAGTATTTTCGAGATACTAATAACTCTCCATTAGTTGTTCGCAAATTTCAAAGAAATTTAATTTGGCTTCGATAAGCGCAATTTCGTTTGTTGATTGTCGAATGGTGGTTTCAGTTTTTTCTATATCTGAGTTAAATATTTTCTCATTTAATTTTAATTGTCCTATAGTACTGTTGAGATTTGTTATGACTGAGTTTGTGATTGACATTTGATTTTTTGATAAGTTTTCTATCTGGTGTTGATCAGTTTTTAATTTATTAATGCAGTCCATATAATATTCACCGTCAGACGCATCGAGATTTCCGGTTATTGATTTAAATATGGTGCCAATACCATTAATTAACCCTCGTTTTTGTCTTCTAACATCGAAAGATATTTCACTAAATTTATCGCCAATAGATTTTGTAATTTGTTGCAATAATGCCAAATGTGATTTTACTTCGGATCGGAAGGACTTCATACTGGAGTAGTTTGAAGTAAAGGTATTTTGAATTGTGTCAAGAATTCTATTATTTCTTTCAAAAGTTTGTTTAAAAGCTGATATATTTTTATGCACTAATAAAACCCATTCGTCGTTCGAAACCATTATTTTGGTTTCGTCGTGGTAGTAGATTCCAACTGTATTGTTTATGGGTTCGATTTTATATTGACGGGTATTTGTCGTCTACAGTAACCTCATTCAGTTTTCTGTAGTCTACGACAACACGCCATTTTTGTTTACCTAATGCGTCGAGCTTCTTGGGCACAATACACACGAGCGACGTCCATGGAGAATTGCTGGGTTGTATAATGTTTTGTGAAAGCATTTTATTGATCTGATCTTTCACCTCTTGTTTATGAATTTGGGGATAGCGATATGATTTTACATAAGTGGGCTTAGAATTTTGCGTATCTATGGAATGTTTTATTTCGTTGGTGAAAGTGAGTATGTCTCCTTCTAAATAAAAAATGTCAGAAAAATCATGACAAAGTTGGGAAATTAAGCCTCGTTCTTCTTCATTAAGATGATCAAGTCTTAGTTGATTTTTTAATTCCGATGTTCTATCGGTGCACATTTCTTGGGTAGTTAGTTGAATATTATTTACAGTATTTATTTCATATGGTTCTAAGTTAAGTTTTGAAAATGTTACAGTTTTAGGTATACAATTAACATCTAATACTGAAACAAAAAATTCTCCTTTTTCATTTATTTTAACTAATGCGTTTGGTAGTTTAACTTTCTCTACTTCTTGACCTACCAGTATAGCATCAGTATTGACTTAATCGCATTTTAGTTTAAATATTTGTTCAGTCCTAGGTTCAATGGAAATTGTATTTTTGTAAATTTGTGGAAATTGGTTTTCGATTGAAATATTGGTAGTTTCATTATCTGTTACTTTAAATAATGGTACAATTTTGAAATCAGTAATAAGTTGTTTATTTTTTAGATCAACTATACAATTATAATGTTCTAAAAAATCCATGCCTAATAATCCATCAAAATCAATATCTAAATTACAAATGAATACTCTGTGTGGATCGTTAGGTTTAAATGGAATAAGGGTTGATTCGTTAACTCTTATTTTTTGGTTCGTTATACCTTGAATAATCACATTTTCAGGGGATCGATTTCTATAATTTTCGCAAGTTTTGGGTTTGAAAATTGATAATCCAGCACCTGTATCAATTAGAATTTTATAAGTGTTTGTTCTGTCTTTAATATAGTATAAGTTTTTAGAATTTACCGGTAAGGTATTTTTTACATGAACATCTGTTCGAGGCAGTCCGATTCTGGACTGTTCAAACTCATGGTTTGAATTTGTGAACTGAGGTCTGGGATCGACAAATTTGAAGTTTGGTCGTTTAGCGGATCTGGGGGTTTCGTTTGTAAAGGGCCTTGTCGAAAATCCTGATAATAATCATGATTTGGATTTAGGACGTTATCAGAATCAAAGTTATGAACATTTTCATTATTATAATTAAAATTGTCTTGTTCGATATGGCTATAATCGAAAGTTTCGTCTTCATTCGTATTGCAAACTAGTTCACCATTATCACAGTTAGGATTACTATCAGCAGTATAATAGTTTTCCTCTATTTCACTATTAACAGTATAATAGTCAGGAGCACTGGGGTTAATTTCTTGGTAATATTCTTGATAATCAAGTGAATTATCGGAGTATTGTTCTTGATTTTCATAATAATTTTGACTATCATCTGTATAATAGTCATAACTGTTATGAGAGTGTTTGTTAAAATCACGATTTCGATTGAAATGAAAAGTTCTTTGTTGATTAAAATTTGTGTTGGGTCGATTTCCCGGTGGTCCTTGAGGTCTAAAACTTGGATTTGGTCTAATTACAGATGGGCGATTTTGATTTTGTTGGTTATTTTGAAATTGTGGACTTTGTTGAAAATTTTGGCCTGTTTGGTTATGTGAATTAGGAGTTTGATTTGGTCTAAAGGAACCCTGAGCTACATTTTGAGATTGTCTTTGACGTGTGAGACACTCATTTATAGTATGTCCTATTCTATGACAAAAATTACATTGTTTTGGTGAATTTTGGCTAAATCTACGAGTAGGTATATTATTTGTATTACGATTAGTCTGAGGTTTGTGGTTTTCATAGTAAGTTAATTGAAGTTCTCTTCTGATTCGTGAAATAGCTGATAAAACACTTATTGGATTACTAGCTCTAACAATTTGACCGATTTTTGGATCTAGACCGGTTAATAAAGTATTTAAAGTGAATGATTCTATAAGACGTGTTTGTGCTACTTTTTGATCTATTGTTAAATGCTATTGTTTACTTATAGCTGAATACATTTTTGCTTCCAGAGTTTGTAATCTCGAAACAAAAATTAAAGGCGATTCGTTTGGTAGTTGTTTCATTCTTTGAAGCTCTTGAATCAATGAATTTAAGTCGCGAGAATCTCCAAAGTGAGTATTTAATAATGTTTTAATTTCTTCCCAATTTGAAGGGTCGCGTGAATTAACTAATTCAGCGGCTCTTCCTTTAAGTTTGTTTTTAATATGAAGAGTTAAAAGTACTTTTTGGTCGTTGCCGGCCATTCTGTAAGCTGTTCTACATGCATTTATAAAAGTATTTAAGAAAATTTGATTACCGTCATATTCCGGAATTATTGAAAATATTTCGGATAATTTGTAAGGTTCTAGATTCGACGCTTGATCGGTTTGAGCAACTGGAGTATTAGCATTGGCATTAGCGTTTGTTGCACTACGTGTTTCAGGCATTTTGCTTTATATTAAAATGATTGTATTCAAAATAAAAGTAAATTATGACAATAGAACTTGGTAAAAATAAAAAAATAAATTGCAAAATATTAAATAAAAATAAAACGAGATGATTCTTACGTAAATATTTTCATTCCTTCCTTGGCAGCTGAAATCCTTATCCGTGAGCTTTGCTACACCTGGTTAGCAGTTTGCGTGTTCCTGGTGCCGGAGAGACCGTCTGCTTCTTGAAGATCTGGAGCTGGTACTTGAAAATTCCTTAAAGGTTTAGGAACCACCACACTTAGTTAGGCAATCCTTGTTCTAAATGTGTTTAGGAATCCTACTGACTGCGCCACTGTTATATTCACAAATTCACGTTAAACTTTTTAAAAACAATTTTTATTGAGTTACACAGTTTTATGTTATATAAAAAAGAATTAATAGGTTGAAATTATAATTGTAACTAACTATTTTACATAAAGTCAAAGAATTTATAGAATTTGTTAAATCAACGTCAGCGTTTATTTTCATGGAGAATTCGATGTAGCGTCGCTCCCATGAAAGTGCAGAAATCATTATTTTTCTGTAACATAATATTTGTGTTACTTAATGTGTTTATTTTATAAAAACGCAACGTAGCATCGTTCTCATGAAAATACGGAAATCGTAATCTGATGTTTGACATTGCGTAACATTACTTAAACATAAGCGTTTTTTCGTATATAACATGTATATATATATATATATATATATATATATATATATATATATATATTTGTAGCAATTCTTAAACCATTGTATATATTTATTATTTTGGATTTTTCTTTTGGGTATAGGTTTCGATGAAAAAATACGACGTTCTTATAACGTTTCGCCTATCATAGTAGGCTTTTTTAAAATATTTTTTTATTAGGTTCGAAATACCTCGATGTTTACATGTTTACGTTTACTGAATTCAGTATTAATGGAAACCTTCCTGTAAAGATAAATTTCAATTCGCCTCACGTTATTGTATATTGTCGCAGCGACAATTCTTGTACATGCAACTTAAAAATTTATGTAAGAAATTTCAACTTTGACAGTAATTGTCAAAAATATGCCTGGCTCTAATAAATATTAATTTAGTATTTCTAAAAATGGATTTATATGTATAATCGACCTATTACTCTTCTCTCAGGGTGGGATCAAACTGTTAAACAATTAATTATTCAAAATTTGTTTAAATTTTTACGTATCTTCAAATTATCTGTTTCACTATTGTTCAGAATCTATAGTAACTGTATGTTTAATATTATGAAAGGCACTTCAAATATCTGATGACGTTTCCAATATTTCTGTCACTGAAAATTATCAACTGTCACTGGAATGTAATTTCGGACGATTTATTTTTATTAACACCTTGTCGACTGGAACAACCACACCCTGCACATGAAGTAATGTTAAAAGTTTATAGTTGTCGAAAGACGAACACAAATATAGTCTTTATAATAATCAAAACTAGATTATAACTACACACTAAGCACAATCAGCTGATCTGAAGTAAACCCAGTACCAATATGGCGGACCGAGGACTATCACTTTCAATGTAAAATTTAATTCTTGATGGACACATTCCACGAATATAGATGCTTTCTCAGATCCTTATATTGCGTTTCTTATACGAAGAAAAAAACTCTAAAATTATACATTCATAAAAACTAAACAATTATAATAAAAGGGATGTACCATTGAAACAGTCCTATTACACTCATACAAAATGGATTCTTGACCATTTGCAAGTTTTTGTCTGACCCTGCAACAATAACCAACTTCTCTGTTTTGTAAACTATTCCATATTCCTGAAATATGAAACTTATTGATTGATATTAACTTCGTGAGAATTAATGTCTTCCTGTAGTTCTGTGTTATCAACCGCTTTCAGAGCCACTAAGATATTTCATAACACTAGTAGATTTATCAGATGAACCTGTATGTTTTCTAATTCCATTCAGATTCGTCATTCTTTACAGGTTCGCAAATTGAACATCATTCTTGTACAGATACTTGAGAAACTTTCTTCGTGATCAATTTAAAATCTATTCCTGATACATCGTACCGTCCCTTGGATTTCACGTGCGATCTGTGGATGTATGTTCCATCAGTATATACAATATTCCTTGGGAACTATATTTAATATTTTTTACTAGGAAATTAATTCATTTAAGACGAATAACATGCGATTCCATAATCACCTTTCCGTTGTCCTGTGTGCACTGCCATATACAATTTCACGTGCGATCTGTAGATGTATGTTCCATCAGTATATACAATATTCCTTGGGAACTATATTTAATATTTTTTACTAATAAATTAATTCCTTTAAGGCGAATAACATGCGATTCCATAATCACCTTTCCGTTGTCCTGTGTGCACTGCCATCTACAATAAAGTGCATGTTATATATTTTTAATTGCTCAATGTTTATTGTAGCTTTATCTTAATTTTTATTGTGATCTAGAATTTGTTCCACACGTTCAACATTTTTCCCCATTCACAAAATAATTTTTACTTCATCACTTGCACCTTCAATAACTAAAAAAAACTACCTACTTACCCAAAATTCATACTTTTTAGCAGCCGCCACAAAGAAGTTCTACTTATAGTAAACTCAGGTAAAACAATGTGGAGAATACCTAGAAAAATGAACATACTTCAATAAAAAACTATTTTTTTTATTGATGCCTCATATCACCTATTCAAAACACGCCTCAGCGTGTTTAAATCTAACTTTCAAACACGCGCGTTTTTTAAAGTCCCAATGGTAACAACAACAACTCGAGAAACGTAAGTATCAATGACAACTTTTTTTATTAGTTATTAAATTGTATATTTTCATTGTGAACCAATGTCATATTTGTTTTTTTTCTGCAAAATTTATTTATATATTCATATATACATTGTATCCTTCTAAATATAAATAAAGAAACTGTTTGATTATTGATCTGACAGCAGTACCTCGTAACGTCAAATAAAAATAAATACTATTTGACTTGCACGAAACTTGGCTGGGCATCGAGGATGGACTTCCATTTTTTTGTAGTAATAATATAATAACAATATTTTATGATTTCAAAGTGCACCAATAAAAAAAATAGCGTAAAATATTCGTGGATAACTGGTTTTTCAAACACTTGCTCTATTTCGAGCACGACGGCTGCGCCGTCGTGCTCGAAAAATCGCGCGTGTTTGAAAGACCTCTTTATCCACTTATACTTTAATATACTATTCTCTTAACACTATAAAAAACAATTTTAGCTTAAAAACTCGTGCTAGAAGTAAACTGACAAAAATTTGTTATAATTAATTTAAGTATCTTTATTCTTCAATTTTATCAACCTTACATTATAACATAGGAGCCCTTGTCTCCAGAATCTAGAAATTGTAAATGATATCTCGAATCCTTTACAGGTCTTCCAATTTTAGTGCATTGACTATGATAATTTTTTCTTTTACACCAACAAGTTTTTTAGAAAATATTGTTTTAGATAAAATAATACACAGATCACTCACTTATAAACTAGCTAAACGTTCTAAAATATTCAAAATAAAAAATATTCAATAAATAAATAACCATGGATATAACCCTCAAATCTCAAATTAGAAAGTGGCTATCGGCATAAATAATCTTTCTACGCTTGTGGTCGTAGACGTAGCGACGTAGATAAACAAGACAGATTTTGGTTTCTGCGATTGTCAATGTTCCAATTTCAGGTGGCTTCAACTTTCGTGACATGGATTCTAACAAATACATGTTTTAAGCTGGTTATCAGAAGGCTATATTAATACAAATCCCCGAGAAATACACAAGGAGATATAACAAGGAATCAGATTAATTACATCCTAGTGAATAGGAAAATAAGGTAACTGTACAGTGAGAATATATCCTGTAGTTGACTTACAGTAGGATCACGACTCCCTGACAGGAACAATTATCCAATGAAAAAGTATCATACATCCCGTTATACTTAAAAAACATTGGAGGTCTACAGAAAAGAAATCAAGTAGCAACTAATATCAACGAGAATTATCAATCATCGAGGAACATAGTGAATTACGAGGAACTACATGCAAAAGTTAAAAAGATTAGAAAATAATTTAGAAACCAGATGATACAAAAAATATGAGACCAAATGAGACAACAAAAAATCCTGGATGTCAGATGAAATTCAATGGAAGAAAGAAGGAACATCCAACTAAAAGTAAATAGAGGAAGATCAGGAAAGCAAAATATTAAGTGATGCAACAAAAAAGTACAGAGATTGTGCATAAAAATATGACATACATTATCGAGATAAATAATATGCGAATAAACATATTGATTAATAATTAAGTTGAAATTATTAGGGAAATAATGGAAGTGAAAACAGACATTAAAAGAATTAATTAACCTTTGTGGTCCCGTTTATTGTAAAAATATTTGGAAATATGAACCTTCCCTTTCCCACAAGCTCTCTTCACTAACATCCATTTAATTCCATTGAAGTCAAGTGACATTTAACCCTTAGTTAGTCGCGTGGGATCAATGTGACCCCGCGCTTCGCTCAAAAATCGATAATTTTAAAACTAAGGATTTTTTGGCGCTCTCCCCCACTCTAACTTTCTAGCTCCACGTCTTACGGACATACCAGTGTCCAGTGTCGCGTTAGCTATTATACAGGAAACAATATTACATATTTTGTGCATTTTTGACCCCACGCGACTAATTGCGTAACACTTTTATTTCGGGCGGATTATTGGTATTTGGCAAGGTAAGTGTCCAATTATTTGTTTATTTCTATAACGTATGGTATTTCTTTTTTGCAAACAGCTGTTCATTGACATTATTGTTATTATAGATACATTTTTTTTAAATTGATCCATTTTTTTGTTGTAAAACAATAATAAAATATTAATTTCAGGATGTCTTTATCGGATTAAAAAGACTCCTAACTGAAGCAGAATTACAGGCGATTATAGATAATTTGAACGACGACGGAGATGATCTGGTTCCTGTAGAAGTCGGTAGTGATGACACTTATACATATCATCCTGATAAATGCAGTGAGCATCTTTCTGACACGGACCAAGATGCTAGTGAAGATAGCATTGCGGAGGAAAGTGAAGACGAACAGGTACAATCAGTGAACTACTTTTACACCAGAGATCAAAACGTAAAGTGGAGAAAAAACAACTCCACCGGTAAATGTTAGAACCAGCAGACATAACATTGTTTCTTGCTTACCAGTTACAAGACAAAGTGCAAGAAATGCATCCACCCCTCTCGAAACATTATCTTTATTTTTTGATGAAAGAATTTTGAATTTACTTGTGAAATATACAAATATGTATATTGCGAACGCGCGAGGAAATTTTGCAAAAGAAAGAGACGCCAATGATGTAACACATGAAGAAATGAGCGCATTTATAGGTAAGTCTGCTTATTCTTAGTGGCGTTTTGAAGTCTTCACATCTAAATTTTGAGGAGTTGTGGGCAACAGATGGCACAGGATGTGAAATGTTTCTCCTAACAATGTGGTCTAGAAGATTTCTTTTCCTATTGAGATGTCTAAGATTTGACGACCTCGCAACTCGAGATTAAAGAAAACAGAGAGATAAGCTCCCTGCCGTTAGAGAGTTTATTGATATTTTGGCAGAAAATGTCTCTTCTTCTTATTCAACAGTAGCATATGTTACAATCGACGAACAACTGATTCCCTTTCGTGGTCGCTGCAGCGTTAGACAATATATGCCAAACAAACCAGGCAAATATAGCATTAAAGTGTTTGCTAAGGTAGATGCCAGGACATTTATTTGAAATCCTTCGAAATATATGCAGGGACTAATCCAGAAGGTCCGTATAGAACCAGTAATTCGCCGTCGGACATTGTAAAACGTCTGGTTCGACCAATCCTAATGTGACTACCGATAATTGGTATACAAGCATACCTCTTGTTAGGTCATTATTCACAGATTATAAGTTGACGATGGTTGGTACCTTGTGTGAAAATGAAAAGGAGATTCCGAAAGAATTTCTTCCTAACAGAACGAGATCAGAAAAAAGTAGTCTTTTTGGTTTTACGGAAGATATGACAATAGTTTCTTATGTACTTAAAAAATCAAAGAGTGTCATTTTAGTTATAAGCATGCACCATGATGATAAAATTGATGATGCCACTGGAGATTTGCGTAAACCAGAACTAATCACATTTTATAACTGTACAAAGGCGGGGGTGGATGTTTGTGATCAACTTTGCCTAACGTATAATGTAGGAAGGCGAACAAACAGATGGACAATGGCAGTATTTTTCCATCTTCTAAATGTTGCTGCTCACAATGCTCTGGTTATATATAAAATGCAAAAGAAAAACACAATGAACATTAAGGGGAGGGCATTTCTGAAGCAAGTTGCAATGGAATTAGTAAAAAATCATCAAATATCTCGCTCCTTGTCTCAGTATCTCCCAAAAAATTTACGAAAGCGAATTCACATTCAACAAGATATACCTGACAATGTTTTGCAACAACCAAATGTACCTGGACCTTCACGGGGAAGGTGCGCAATGTGTCCAAGAAAAAATGACAACAAACATTCAGTTAAATGCAATAACTGTTCTAATTTTATTTGCAAAACTCATACCATGCCAATTTTATGTACTGACTGTGTTGACAGTGATTAATTTGTTATAAATATGATGATTTTGTATTCTATGGATGTGTTTTATTTGTTTTTACGTAGGCGTATTGTTTTAATTAAAAAAAAATAATTAGACTTCTTAATGCCTAAAAAAATCACCGGGGTCATAACGACCCCACGCAACCAGCTACGTGATTTTCTTTCACGCGACTGACTAAGGGTTAATACGAAAGTATCTAAGAAGCTGAAGACATACATTAATTCAAATGAATAATATTTTACACTTAACAATGATTCCAGAAATAGAATAAAAAGAATATATCTCAGCTCTTTTGAATGGTTCCTTATTTAATAATTTCCCGTAGGTGAACCCTTGAACTGGCTTGTAATTCCACGAAGCTGAGTCCTTTAATGAGTTCCTAACTGCGCTTTTGGATACCTCTGAATACAACCCTGGTTCGGATATATTTTCGATGGATCGTGTTTTGGCTTCCACATCACTGTATTGCTGTCAGTTTTCAGTGTAGCCTGAGAAACATTGAACTCAGCATGACAAAGTATGTGTTAGCCCTCCGAGTGCTTTTGATCTAATTTGTGAGAACAATTTTCATTGCCAACACCGTATCTTAACAGATGAATTAGGGACAATATTAATTTTACATCTTTTCCTCGTGATTAGACCATTAACTGAATGATAATCATATTTCAGTAAAGTCTGTAGTAATAGAGTTAGAGCTTTTTAATTATACTTTATGAGTCTCTCAATATGAACCATCGTTCAAATGATGGAAAATCGAGCTTCTTTTTAACCCTAGATCGTATTTTGCAGCTATCTCGTACAAACCGCTGATTTAAATAATATCTATTAATCTTTTATGAAACCACTATAGTTTTCACGGATCAAAACCAACACTATGATTATATTTCTATACATAACAAGATACTTCCTTTAATTGACATTTTCGTCAATTACTTATAATTTATTATCGTTGATTATACATAAGTGAATTCGCGATTATTTTGCGCCATTTACATTGCGAGCTCCAAGGAAACTTTTAATCGGCGTCACAGTATCTAATTGCATCATATTTTGATCGTTAATTGAGAAACGGAAAATATACATTTTGATTGGTATGCGAGTAATCATTATCTTGCTAAATTTATGAACATGATGATGAACCAATTGTTACAATTCTAAAACTTGTGACTTGTCAAAAATACGATTCTAAAACTTTGTTGAAGAAACTTTCTAGCAAACCTGAATTTGAATGCAAAAAATTGCATATTGTTTGAACCTTACGAAAAGCTTTAGGTTAGTAGAATGAAAATTGAAATCTTGAATTTATTATTAATTTGTCAAATAAGTGATTTTAAACCTAGCTTTTCTTAAGAAGGAATCAGCATAGGTAAAAATTATAATTTTGAAGGTAATGATTTGGATGACTACTAACAAATAAACATTAATTGAATTGTAATTTCATCATTACTTTATCTTTAAAGTGTTGAGTTATCACATTTGCGGTTATCTTCCGGACTGGACTTATCTCCACCCATTTGGTAAATGTGTCTTGAAAAACTATCAAGTAATTATTACCCTTACTTTAGGTTGGCAGTGGTCCTATGACATCGGAGCTTACTGTGTGCCGCGGTTCTTGAGGAGTTTTGGTCGATTGCATTTGACCCGGTGTTAGCAGTTGTGACGGTTTATATTTTTGGCAGTTTGGCACTCTCTTATGAATTTAGCTGTGTCTCGAAATATTCCTAGCCAATAGTATTTTCTGGCTAGTCGGGCTATTGTTTTTGCTATTCCCAGGTCTCGTGATGTATGGCTGCTGTCATTTTCCTTTATTATTTCTTGTTGTTTGTTTCTGGGGATGCACAACTTTCACGGGTTTGACAGCCCTGTTTCCTCGAAGTCGTATTTATCACAGAAATGCCTGTATAGTTTGTTGTCTATAATTGGGAAATCCGAATATTTTTGTGGGTGCGCTTCTACTTCCAATTTTCTTTTCTCATGCCAATCTGAGTTATCTTTGCTCGACAATACCTTAACGAAATCAAGAGGGTTCCGAGTCAAATTGTTGTAAGATCATAGCCCAATTTGCTATCCTACCTGAAGGTTTGTCCATTGACTGTAGGTATTTGAGGCTTTGGCGCACTGTGATTATTGAGAAAGAGTATCCTTCTAAGTAAGGCCGCATTTTTTCTATTCCGTACACTATTGTTAGTAATTTTTTTCGGTTACGGTATAGTTTCTTTCTGCTGCAGTCAGAATTCTGCTGGCGTATACAATGACTCTATCGTCTTTCTGTAGTAGAGCTACCCCTAGTTCGACATTTGATGCATCTGTTTGCAAGTACATTTTTTTTGAAAAGTCGGGACATACTAATATCGGTGCTTGTGTTAGCAGTCTTTTAATTTTTCCGAATGCTTTTATTTGCTCGTCGTTCTAGACCCGTCTCTGTTTTTTCCTCAGCAGTTATGTCAGTGGTGCGGTGTTTAATAAATAAATAAATAAATAAAATATTCATTCACACATAACTCAAAAATACATAAAAGGCAAGCAAACAAAATAAACGACGTTATGCGAAATAAATATATACACTTGCGAGGATAAAATAATAATAATATAAAACTTATACTAGGTAACAAATAATAATAAGTAATAAGTAATTAATAAAAATGTATACTATAATTAAGGATTAATAAAGTAGAAATAGAAATTGATAGAAACATTATCAGTAATTAATTTCGATAAGGTTGTGAATAGCGCGCCTACTTGTATTGGTGATATATTCATGAAGTTTTAAAGTTAGCACCTTTGCAGAAGATTCAGATTTAATTTGTTGGGGTATAGCATTATATAGCTTAGGTCCTAGAAACAGAAAGCTTCTTTGTCCAGCTGTTTTTTTCATTGCTGGATTCAGGTAAGTATGTTTATTTCTTGTCATATGATTGTGAGTTTGAATTTGTAGATTTGATTTAAGTTTATGTTGTCTTAATACCTATTCTAATGAACCCTTTTTTCACTTGGGTTATTAGATGGAACGGTAAGTATTTTATTGTTAAATATTTTTCTCGAAGGACCGTAGATTGTATTCACTGCTGTAGGATGTTTGATTAAATGTTTTCTCGAAGAAATTAAACACTTATTTCACTTTCATGTTGCTATATTGCAGGAATTTATAACTTTTTCTTTTGCGTAGACTATTAAGAAATTCACTTGATCAACGCATTACATTTTGATTATTTAGCACATAATCTACTGGAGTAATTAATGTTTAATGATTAATTACACATGTTTTTTACCAGGACCAAATGCCGGGTGCTCTTATAACATGAGTACCATTATGTACGACAGTTAAATATGATGAGACAAATGTAATGTAGTTGACGTATTTATATATCGGTTAACGTGGTTACGAGGAAGGGGCAAAAAAATAAAATTTGAAACGTAACGGTCAGATACAGCGAGTGAAAATTTGCAGTTAGGATGATTTTTGTTGCCTGAAAAGGTTATATGTCTTGAGCAGAATATTTGAATTGTGTTATACAGGGGAAGTTGAAAATAAAAATCACAGGAGAATTTGGTAACTAAATCAAATTCGAACATATTGGGGGCGCAGGAAGAATGGAAGAAAGGTGAGAGATGGCTGCTCTCAGACATCGAATGCTGATGTTAGTGAAAGGGTTAGATAGCGTGAGAGTGTATAGGGTTCTGATACAGGATTATGAATAAAAGTGAATAATTGTAAATATAATTATATAAATGTATAGGGGTTGTAAAAATAACCTAATGTTGGTGTTAGAGTGGTGTAAGGACTCTGGCGTCATGAGTGTAAACGAATGTTTAGGGTTGATGTTAGAGTGTTGGAAGGACTCTAATATCATGAATATAAGAAATGATAAGGTTTTGATGTTAGAGTGGTGTAAGGACTCTAACGTCATGAATGTATGAAATGATAAGGTTTGATGTTAGAATGGTGTAAGGACTCTAACATCATGGATGTAACGAATGAACAAGAGGTCTAGATGTATGCTAGTTCTTGTTTTTTAAGGGCACGAATGTTTGCAATGTACTCTAGAAATGGACTAGAGGTGTGAATGATCAGAATGTAAACAATATACTCTAGAAATGGACTAGAGTTGTAAACAATAAGAATGTATGTATTATAATAGGAGAGAGAGAGAGAGAGAAAGTGTCAGTGATTACATGATTATGTTGTAGAAGAGTAAGGTTTGGATACCGGAGCTCGCTTCAGATGAGATGATTTTATTGAGAATGGTCCTGCGAAGTCGACTCCAGTCGTCTGGAAGGGACGGGAAGGTGTTACACGACAAGCAGGTAGATCAGACATGATTTGCTGTGCTGTTATGGCCTTGAACCTGTGGCACATTAGACATTTGTTTATGATGCGCTTGATCTCACGCAGGCCATGAATGGGCCAGAATTTTAGACGGATATTGGCGAGAACATTTTGAGGACCACTGTGTCCTAAACGTATGTGTTCTTTTTGTAAGACCAGGGTAGTGGAATGACAATGAGCAGGCAGTAGAATTGGGTGTTTTTGTTCGTAGGAAACGGGGAAATGGGAGAGTCTCCCTCCAACTCTAATAAGATTGTCCTTGTCTATAAAAAGGTTTAATGATATAAGACGTTTATCTGAGGGTAGTTGATTCTTTTGTAGTGTGCGATAAAGGTTTGGGAAGTTGTTTGTTTGCCCCTGGCGTACAAGGAAAAGTAAAGCAGTGTCTAGATTTTGTCTAGAGAAGATTTTTTGTGTAGTAGCAGGATGACGGATGATTTCTATAAATTTGTATATGTATGCCATTGCTCTGACTAGTTTGGTTAGAGATGATGAACGAGTTATTAGGACTATCAAGAGGTTTGCTGGTTTTGCTGTCGTGACTAGTGACTTTTTATTTGCTTCAGGGGGGTCCGGTAGACAGGAAAAGGTATCGTGACAAGAGGTATCGTCGTAGGATTCCCATAGAAAAGGAGGTCCGCAGAACCACTTGGTACTGGGAAATTCTAAGGGCCTGGCCCCTTGATAGGATGTCCGCAGGGTTGAGGTGAGATCGAATATGTCTCCACGTAGCGGAATGGGTTGTTTGTTGAATTTGAGTGACTCTGTTGCAGACAAAGATTGTCCATCTAGCGGGTATGCTTTTTATCCAGGACAGCGCTATTTGAGAATCGGACCATGAAATGAAAGATGAGATTTTTAATTGTTGATCAAGGATGTTGCGGAGTCGTGCGTAAAGTTTTGATACAAGGGCCATGGCGCATAATTCTAATTTGGGAACTGTATTCGGTTTGTTGAGAGGGGCGTCACGGGATTTGGAAATGATAAGTACTGAGGATGCGGAAGAATTCGTGTAAATTGTTCTCAGATAGAAACAGCCTCCATAAGCCAATGAGCTGGCATCACAGAAACCGTGGAGTTCAATGTGTGATATTTGTTTGTTTCCAAATATATGCCTAGGGATATGTAATGATGATAACTGGGTCACGCTTTCTACAAATTCATGCCATTTCTCTATATGCCAATATGAGAATAAGTATAAGTTTGATTAGAGTGCAATTGTATGCGAGTGCAAGTAGTAATTCATTTGTAAGTGTGTTAGGTCGCATGAAAGTAATTGTAAGGTAGTGATCACGAGTGTAAATATGATGAGAGTTTTGTCTAACTCTTTTGAGATTGTTTTTATGATTATAGACATTTGTCTTAAGGGGGCCCGGCTCTTTTGCGGGCAAGAATGAGTTTTTTAAAATGTTTTAATGAACGTAAAGGAGAGTTATTTCTGTTCTCGTCAAGAAGAGGTAGGGTAAGATAAGGTCAAGTCGTTTTAAATCCAGTGTCGTCAATGTAATTTTGTAAGTAGCATATGAGTAAGGGGGATGAGGTTTTCTTCTAAACGTCACCCAAGTGCTCACATTCTTCAACCAAGTATCTTTTTAATCCAAGTGTCCAAGTGTCTTTTTAATACCTTTATCCAGGTATTCACAATAAAGTATTTTTTTTGTAATAATACCTTTGTCCAGGTATTCACATGGAAGTATTTTTTTTAATAACACCTTTATCCAGGTATTCACATCAATAACACCTTTATTCAGGTATTCACATTAGAGTATTTTTTTTTCAAAGTGTCAAAGTTTTTCATAAAGTTTTATGTTTTTCTTACTGTCAAGTATACATGTTTAGGGGTTAATCATTATCCTCTTCTTGAGGACGAAAGGTTTAGTTTTCTTGACGAGAAAGAGTTTAAGTAGTGAATGAGTGCTATCATGCACTAAAAGAGCGTTGAGTAAGAAAGTGAATTGTTTATTTGAGTGTAAGTGTTGGTTTTAGAATGATTTATGAGTAATAATTTTTTAATTTGAGGGTAAGTTTTGATTTATGAGTGTTTTGTGATTTAAGAATGTATTAGAGGGTAAATTTTATTAAAAGTGATTTGGTCACACCGGAAGAATGAGTGTAATGAGTAAGAGAGGGGTTATTCGTTAGGTATTGTGAATGAGTCTTGTCCAGAACAGTACGTTTTTTGACGATAATATTCTGGAGATTGTTGCATTGGTTGTGAATGATTAGGGTTTATGTCCAAAGGTCTCAATGATGTGTTTTGTTTGTGGGTGTGAGGGGAGTGAAGTAAAATGTGATGTCTTTTTCGACATATGGAGCAAGATTTTACCGAAATACAATTAAGGGTTGTGTGTTTAGAACCTAAACACCTGTAGGACAATTTGTTTGCTTTAATGTATTTATTTCGATCAGGGACAGAAAGTCGTCCGAATTGGGAACATTCATAAATTTTATGGCCTGTTTCCTTGCAAAATGAGCATGTTAGAGATGGGTAGGGGAGACTATGATATGCACTAGACGATGATTGACTAAGTTGACCATTGTTATGAGGATGGTTTCGTTCGGGATACGAATGTTGGTTTGCAAATAATGCTACTCTGTTGGTTGGTGTGATCACGTTAGAAGACTGGTTACGATGATGGGATGTATCAGGTTTGGGATCTTGGGTTAACAGGTTTTCTAAGACCGTAAATTTTTTCTCCAAAAAGTCAAAAAAAGTATAACTAGCAATTAAATTTTGATCAGTCTCTTTTTCTTCAAGAGATCTTTTTGTATTATAATCTAATTTTGTTTTTAATATGTGAACGACTAGTGCATCAAATAACTCTTCCTTATTGATATTTAGATTTAACAATGACTTTACGATAGATCTAGTTTCGGACGTGAATGTTCTTAATTCTTGAGCAGTACATTTTGAGATGTTATTACAGGCTGTCAAACGGTTAAAATGGGCAGTAACAATCTGCCGTGTATTATTGTATTTAGAATTCAGTGAATCCAACGCTACATCAAAATTGGTTTCATTTACCGGTAATTGAGAAATTAAATTGAGCGGGTCACCTTTCAAGTATGATTTCAAATAGTAGAATTTTTCAGTTTTGGATCTAAGCCGGGTGTTGTTTACTATTAGTGCATTGAAAAGATCTATAAAGACAGTGTATTTAGTGCTATCTCCTGAGAAAATCGGTATTTCTATGGAAGGTAATCTAATGTGAGTTTCACTCTGAGAATGTACAGTTAATTGATTAGTTTGATTGAATTAAGAGTATAATTTTTCGAAAGCATTTTGTAGTTTGCAGTGTAATGAGTAATATTTTTCATCAATCTGGCTTCTATAGTCCGGCGGGCGTAATTTCGGCCGGTAATCCCTTGGCCTACCTGCATAAATCAAAGGGTACCATTTATGACAGGGGTAATTTCGGCCGAGGGGTTGATGTTTACGATAAGATTAAAATATTGGTAATTACGCTTAATAGTTTCCTTTAAATGTATAAAATTCACAAATAACAGGTATAAAATTATTATAGCTAGTCAGTATTATAACTTATCTTTAAGCTACTAGTCGATAGAAAGCATAAAATATATTATTTGTATACGATGGCATCAGTTTCAGTAATTAAGAGTTCACGCGGTTGTGACTTACTAGTTGTAGAAAAGTTTCAGTTTTGTAAACAGGACGTATTAAAAAGTGGTGAAGTACGTTGGAGGTGTATAAAGAAAAATTTAAGATGTTTAGCCAAACTGTACACTGTTGGTGCGGAATACACAGTTACTAGAAGTGAATTAATCCACAACCACGAGTCCGATGAAACTACGTTGGAGAGAAAAATAGTGACGACTTCATGCAAGCGCAAAGCTGAGGAAGACATATCGGAGAAACCTTCAAAAATTATTAAAAGCGTTCTTTCAAATCATTTGCCAGAGAATTTGTCATCGATAGATGTCAGTCTAATAAGAAGAAATTTGTACAACAGCCGCCGTAAGCTCTTACCAGCCCTGCCTAAGGATATTCACGATGTACATTCTGTACTCGATAGTTATGGACCGAAAACCACAACAGGTGAAAATTTTTTGTTTATTAACAGCACAGCTGATAATATCATTGTTTTTTCTTGCCATACAAATATAATAAGTTTATGTAAAATGAAAGATTTTTACATGGATGGCACATTTTCTTATTGTACAAAATATTTTTATCAGTTATTTACCATCCATGGACTGGAAAATGGGCATTATGTTCCTCTTTTGTATTGTCTGTTGCCCAATAAGACCAGTGGCACATATATGAGACTTTTTCTGTTGGTAAAATCTAAAATTTTTGAACTTTATAATATTGTTTTTGAACCGAAGGAGGTATTTGTGGATTTTGAAATCGCAATTCATAACGCATTAAAAGTTGTCTTTCCCAAAACCAAACTAAATGGTTGTAGATTCCACTTGCACCAGGCGTGGTATAGGAAAATACAATCATTAGGGTTAACCCAAATGTATAAAGATAAAAACTGCGAGGAAAGCAAATGGCTTACTCATACTTTTGGGCTAACTTATTTAGACCCCTCTGAAGTTGTAGATTGTTTCATATTTGATCTCATGTCATACAAACCGGACCATAAACTTATAGATAAATACGCAGACTATTTATTAGAAAACTACATAGCGCCAGAATCTCATTTTCCACCAAATATATGGGCATATGAAAACCCATCAATTAAAAGAACCACAAATGCCTGCGAATCATTCCATTCGCACTTTAATTCTAGTTTTTATTCAAGTCACCCTTCTATATTTATTTTTATAGAAAAATTAAAAGATTGTCAGATCGATGCATATTTAAAAATAAAAAATTTAAATATTCCAGCAAAAATTAAAGACAAACAAGTAAAAAACAAACTAAAATTTATCGAAAACATGGTAAATATGCTTCGATCTGACAATATTTCTAGAATTAATTTCGTTAAATCTGTATCACATCAAAACGTTTTTTAAAAATTTATAGTTTACCTAAGTTATAGAAATAAGTTGATGTAATAATTTTATTGAAATAAAGAAATATTTTAATATAAAGCATTCTGTTATTTTATTTGATTTGCGGCCGAAAATACCTATGAGATAAGGAAGCAACTTAAAACCTCCGGCCGAATTTACCTACCGGCTTTTAGTACCTGCCCTTTTTCCGGCCGAAATTACATCCGCCCCTATAGTCAAATTCTAATTCAGTATCTACGGCTATGGTTTCAATTTGGTCTTGAATCTCAGAGTATTTAAAGTAATATTTCTCTAAATTGTCTATTCGGAATTTGAAAGCATATTTGTCTGACTCGTCCAAATTGTTATGAAACCAGTTATGAATACGAGTAATTGCTGTCTTACAACTAGCACGTTGTGTTTTTAAAGAATCCATTTTATCAATTATATCAATTATTGGACATAAATATTTGACATAAAATTCAAATCAATGTGTCATGTTAGGTATTTAAGTAATATTTTATGATCTAAATGATTGTTTTCCAAAATTGATATGAGATAATGTTATTAAACGTCCAAACTAAATTTGAAATTATAACATGTAATAAAAATGTAATAAATTTAATCGGTCATATGTACCTTATTTGTCTTGTTCGTTTTCATTGCTAATCTGCTGTCTGTGTCGAAGAATTTCAATTTCCTCTTGGATTTGAACTGCCAACACTGCTCTCAATTCAGGACCATATTCTATGAACTTATTTGTCTTCTATGAACTTTATTTGGTTCGATCCGGCTACAGAGGGGCCATATTCTAATTAACCCTTTCTTCACTTGGGTTATTAGATGGAACGGTAAGTTTTTTATTGGTAAATGTTTTTCTCGAAGGACCGTATATTGTATTCACTGTTGTAGGATGTTTGATTAAATGTTTTCTCGAAGAAATTGAACACTTATTTCACTTTCATGTTGCTATATTGCAGGAATTCATAACTTTTTCTTTTGCGTAGACAATTAAGAAATTCACTTGATCATACGCGTTACATTTTGATTATTTAGCACATAATCTGCTGGAGTAATGAATGTTTAATGATTAATTACACATGTTTTTTACCAGGACCAAATGCCGGGTGCTCTTATAACATGCGTACCATTATGTACGACAAATAAATATGATGAGACAAATGTAATGTAGTTGACATATTTATATATCGGTTAACGTGGTTACGAGGAAGGAGAAAAAAAATAGAATTTGAAACGTAACGGTCAGATACAGCGAGTGAAAATTTGCAGTTAGGATGATTTTTGTTGCCTGAAAAGGTTATATGTCTTGAGCAGAATATTTGAATTGTGTTATACAGGGAAAGTTGAAAATAAAAATCACAGGATAATTTCGCAATTAAATCAAATTCGAAGAAAACCGCTTTTTTCAAGTATAATTGTCTAACGTCTAATATTTTTGTTTCAGTATATAGAAGTTCACTGCTATGTCTTCTTGTTTTTCCAAGAAGGATTTTGAGGAATCTTTTTTGCGAAACCTCGAGAATATTATAGTAAGTCTTCGCCACTCCACCCCAGCTGACCAGACCGTAAATTAGGTGAGATTCAATCAAACTTTTATAAACCATTAGTTTTTGTTTGTACTGTAGGTAATATGAGATATGTTTGAATTCATATAATACACACCTCAATTTTTGAACTAGATAATTAATATGGTTATCCCCTCTAAGATGTGGGTCTATCATAATTCCTAAACATTTCATTTGTTTTGCAGGTTGAATATTGATATTTTTTTGTACATTGATGGCGTAGTTCGGAAGATCCGGTTCTAAGGATGCAAATGGCAGGTAAACAGTTTTTTTATAATTGATTGAAAGAAGCCTATAGTCAAACCACTGTTTTATACAATTTAAATCATTTTCAATTTTCAACTTTAAATCGTACCAATTTTGATCACTGTATACCAGAACTGTACCGTCTGCAAAACTTATAATTTTACTGTTACTTTCAATCATAAATAAGTTATTCAAATAGATATTGAACAAAACGGGGCCTAGAACCGTACCTTGTGGCACACCACACTCAACTGTCTGTTCTTTACTGCATTCATTGCCCACTCTTACTTTCTGAGATCGGTTTGTCAGATAACTTTTGAAAAAAGCATGTGCTGCACCTCTAACTCCAATGTCCTCTAGTGTTTCCAAAAGAAGGCGGTGGTCCACGGTGTCGAAGGCCTTTGCTAAGTCGAGGAAGACCGCAATTGTAGGTAAACTCTCATCAATATTTTTGAATAAAATATTTGTTAGTTCCAATAGAGCATAGAGCATCGTTAGTGTACTTGCGCTTTTGGAAACCATATTGAGACCTTGACATTAGCTGATATTTATCTAGAAATGTATTAAGCCGTGCATTAACTACTTTTTCTAGTATTTTTGATAAACAAGTTACTAATGATATTGGTCTGTAGTTTGTCATCTCATCCCTTTCTCCACTTTTATAAATAGGTTTGACAATCGATGTTTTCGGTGTAATATTTGATAAATCTTCTGTACCATGTTGTGATACCTAAGAATTTCCTTAATTATTGTTTTACCGTCTTTGGTGCGGGGTAATCTACAATTGCCTTGCTTTTGTATTCATCCGTCTTGATACCCTCTTTGCTCACGACGTGTCCTAAGTATTTAATTTCGTGTTTTCCAACGTTGCATTTTTCGATGTTTATTTTCAGGTTTGCTTTATGCAGTTTTTTGAAAACTTGTTGTAAACGTTTTAGTGTTCGGTGACTATTTCGCTTAGAACTATTATGTCTCTTAACGTGTTGTCTATTTCATTGATTATTATGTTTTGAATTGCCGGATTCCTCGGTCTGTACCGTTGTTTAATGGGCGTGTTATATTTTAGTTTTATTGTGTGTTCTGCCAATGGTGTTGCTCCCCGGATTTTGTTGAAATTCTTTACTTCCGTTTCTAAATATTTTTCTAGTTTTCTGTTCTCTATTGTTGGTAGTTCTGGATTGATATTAAATTTGGGATTGGTTTTTGTTTGACTTAATTCTTTTATTATATTTATTGTTTTCTGTATTCTGTTTGTGTATCATAAATTCTGTAATCTGTCTAGGAATGTTGTATTTTTGGATATCATTGTTTCCGGTTCTGTAATTTGTATTTCCTCGTTTTTCGGTTTTTTGTGATCTTTCTGTTGTTCTTTCGGATTTTGTACGGTGTGATTTATGTGTGTCAATTTGTTGTAAACTTCTTGTTTTTCTGCGGTTAGGTCGGTCTCTTCTTTAAATATGTCTCCCCATGGTAATTTCCTTTCTGTAATATCTGCTACAGTTAAAATGGCTTCGGCTTCTAAGTTCGGCATATGGAAAATTTTTGTCTCACCGTCTTGTTTAGCTATTTTTACACGGAATAATAAAGATTTTTGTAATTTTTATTTTATAATGTTACCGAAGTTAGTCTTATATACGGAATGTTTAATTTTGTTCAGGCCTTTTCTACCTATATATGCTTTTTGTGATCCTGTGTCGATTAATGTATTTAATTCCTGCTGGTTTTGTGTATGAATTATTATGTGTGCTTTTTTATCTAATATAGTGTCACTGTTCGTAGTGGGGGATTTTATTGTGGACTCATCTTGCCTCTCGAAGAATCGGCCCTTGCTAAGTTTCGCGACTTCCGGCAATTGCATGTATTTGACGGTGTTCCTATGGTTCAGCATTGACTGAAAAATAATATGTGTCTATTGTAGCAAGTTTCATTTCTGTGTCCTCTTTTACCGCATACTCAGCACCAATCTTGTCGGTTATAATTTGGTAACTTGTTACCGCTTTGCGGACCCTGTCCTGTGAGGCGATTGTATTCGGTTTTATCATCAGGTGAGCCGGATTTCTCGATTTCTTTCTGGATCTTTTCTAACTCGTCTATTCGTCGTGTGAGGTCTATTATTGATAACATTTCGTTTCTTTTGACGTGAAGTTTGTATTTCGGGTTCATATTTCTATATATCCTTTCTGGCTGTTGGCTTTTGTTGAAACCCATATGTCTCCGCATTATTGTTTGATTTTCCGTGATGTATTGTTTAAATGTTTCATGTTCTCTTTGTTTCCTCTCCATTATTTTTTCTTCTAGTATGTTGATTAATCCAACGGTACATAAAATGTCTCAAAATATTCTATGAAATCTTGCCAGGTTTCCCAGAGACGTCTATTATTCCGATACCAACGAATTGCTTTGCCTTTTAACACTTCTGGCAGAGCTCTAAGTATAATTTCGTCGTTTATTTGATAATATGTTCTGAGTTCTTGCAATCTTTCGATGACTTCTATCGGGTCTCATCAAAGTATATTCGTTTTATCGCCTCGTTCTGGTTGCCTGAAACAAACGGGGTGTATGTGGTACCAGATTTCGCATTCAACACATAGCGGGACCTCACAGAGGTCGGAGTTCGCTTCCGTCTCAGGCTTAACACGCATCAAGATTTCAGCTAGAAGGGAAGGCTTCGGTTCTGGGTTCAACACGCTCCAGGACTTCGGCTAGGACGGTTGGCTTCCGCTTTAGGCTCAACTTGATTCTTGTACTGCTTTAACAACTTACTACTCTTTGTTCGCATCGCACCTTCGCTATGGTTTGCCTTTCTGGGGGTCTTGTAGTTTGCACTTCTTCACATCTATTTTCAAACTACAAAAAAGAGCTATTCGTTACATTTATGGTCTGAGTCGTAGGACGCATTGTGAATTCTATTTTAAAAAATACAAAAATTTAACTTTTCCTGCTCTATTCATTTTGGAATCCGTGTGTTGGGTTCGCAAACACTTTCACAATTTAACTGAGAGGCCAATTCATAGTAACTCTACTAGAAGAAAACATTTCGATATCTACTTAACAACACCCACCTCTGATCTGGTAAAAAATTCCTTCAATTCCTTCTATGCCAAAAATCTATTCAATAAGCTACCTTTAGAATTAAAAGTGACAAATACATTCAATAGGTTCCGGAGATTGACAACGGCGTTTCTGCTTGAGAGACCTTATTATTCAGGGGCAAAATTCTGCAAACTACCCTAGACTTTTGAGTTACATCGGCGTAGTTAAATATTTGGTATGATGTACGATGCTAACATTGTATTATAATTATAAATTAGAATTTGTATTTTTATATATTATGTTTCCTATTGTTAGTACAGTCAGTATTACTTTTCTGCCCAACCTATCTAATATGCGAGAAAAGTATTGGTTTACCCCAAAAAAAGTTGTAATTTTGTTATTTTCACGTTTTCCATCAACAACAACACGATAAAAATGGTTTTTAGAAAAAAAATCCTGTGTGTATGTCGTCGTAGTTGTCGTCGGCCACTTTTTCTTACATGTCTTGTTAGCACGATACAGCCTCCGGGGTATAATAATTCAAGAATTTTATGATTGAATATTGTTAAGGACATGTCGCGATGAACCCTATTGATTTTCAGCTCACCAGAGCCAGTACAACGGATGCTATGGTACTTGAAGTACGACATTTTGTAATTTTTTGAGAAATTTCAGTTTGTTAGCACGATACAGCCTCCGTAGTTCAACAAGTCACCAATTTTATGATTGAATATTATTCCGGACATCTTGTTGATGATCCCTATTGATTTTCAGCTCACCAGATCCACTACAACAGGTGCTACAGTACTTTAAGTACGATATTTTTGTCATTTTTGGAGAAGCTTCAATTTGTTAGCACGATACAGCCTCCGGAGTATATACAAGTGACCAATTTTATAATTGGATATGATTCAGAGCATCTTCAAGATGAACCCTATTGATATTCAGCTCATTAAAGCTAGTACAACGGCTGCTATGGTACTTGAAGTACCAAATTTTTGTCATTTTCGGAGAATTTTCAGATTGTTAGCACGATACAGCCTCCAGAGAGTATACGGTTGATCAATTTTATTATTGAATATTATTCAAGGTGTCTTACCGATGTACCCTATTGATTCTCAGTTGACTAGAGCGAGTACAGCGGGTCCTATAAATCCAGATATACTACATTTTTGTTTATTTTTAGAGAAATTTCGGTTTGTTAGCACGATACATCCCCCGAAGTGTATACGAGTAACAATTTTATGATAGAATATTGTTCAGGGCCACAGATGCGGAAAAGTTAGTTTTAATCTTTAACACCATGACAATAAAGCTTATGTCTCTCTCTCTCTCTCTCTTTCTGGAGTTGGCTCCAAAGGCCTGTCAGTCACAAATGAACTTACTTATTCATGTTCTCCAAACACGTTCCTATTTGAAGGAAACTGAATCTGTACAGAATATTTTCCGACGAAAAACCTTTAGGATAATAACCCATTCCTGCACATTTAGCCACATCGTGAAGAGTCATAGGTTTTCCACTCCTTGCAGGCCGTGATATAATACCTTTTTAGTGGTCCAAAGACAATCCTGTCTAACGGCTGTAACTCGTATGTGGAGGTAACGTCAACATGAAAATGCTATGACCTTTCGGAAAGTTTAATATCTCGATTGAAATATGACTGCCGTGATTATCTAAGATTAACAGAACCTTAGTTCCTTGGCTTGATCGGACAAATTTCACAAAATGATGCAAAACTCTAAAAAATATTTGAATTTGACCAACCACTAGGATTTGTCACACCCACGCTGCCCATTGGAGCTCTCTTCAACTTATGCTCCTTAGAGTGGACCCAGGGAAAATGCAGGGGGAATATAATTGCTAACAGCACATATTTTAGTAATGTTTTGACCTCCTTTACCTGATGCCATACCACCTACTTGTTTTTTCCTTTTCGAACAGGAGCATGAACAGTAGACAAGCCACTTTAATTCAAATTATAGCTTTGCTATGCTTTCTTGGCCGAAATTATACCTTATCATTACATCGGAGAGTTTATCAAAAAATATGTTCACATTTAGTTTGTTGTAGGTTGTTGATCTTGCTAAGCTAGTGGCCTGTGGTTTCCTTAAACTGATATCTTTATTTCTATTCAAGAAATATTTTATCCGATCTATACCAGCTTCCTGGTTAATTTCCCACGAATGAAGAAAATTAACTTTGTTTACGATTGCGTAACTATAAGCCAGTTTTGTAACAAGCCATAATGCATATTTGCACATTGTTGTAAATAGGAATTCAATTCGGTTTCTTGGATATCACTATCTTATAGCATTGCTCGGGCAACACAAATTCTGCATAACCTCCGTATCGGTAAAGTTTGAGGTGACGACATTAAGTTGTTTTTAAGATGTTTTGCCCTAGAACGGCTTGTTGATAGAAAAATCATGATTTAGTACTTTGTCAGCAGCAACCTTAACTGCTTCTGGATTTGGTTTATTCCTCCTTAATTTACATTCGCTTCGAGGCATTTGTGTCAAAAAAATAATTAGTGGGTATTTGATATCCTAATACGGTGTACCTTGGGACGTGTACTAATGTACACTCATGCTTAAGTACCATGGTACACTGACAAGTAAGCTATGAAAAATCATACAATTGTTTTGAGAAATAGGAGTTGTTTTTCTTGGAAGACTGGACAAAATTGGTAAAAATGTGTCCAAAATACAGAAGCATGCGTAAAATAACAATAAAATACTTACCTATTTTTCCATACAAAAGGATGTCATAGATATAAATTCACTCCGCAATGTTTTCAATCAGTTCCTGTCATATTCGCCATACTAAAATTAGTGAAGATTTGAAATTTTTTGTGGAGACATCTATCATGCAAGGCATTAAGCTCAGCGTATATAAGACAGGAAACTGTGAACTGTTTCCCTTCTATGAGGATGTCATAAGGTACACGGTTTCCCAAGTTACACATTTCATTTTTTCCGTTTCATTACCTTATTTTCGGTAACTTCTGTGATTATACTAAGCTACTTACCAAAACAACAAATTCAATTTATTTGTTTCTAATTATAATGTTTTTTATTTTTTTCGTAACTTTGCAGCAGCCCAGCAGCTATATTGAAACTAGACAAGGGCTACTAAGAATCGAAGAGACTGCAGTGTAGAAGTCTGATATTAATAACATAGAGGTATGAAGTCACGAAGAACAACTTAGCTGTTAAATGAAACACGTGTTATATTTGGTAACCTCGTATATGGTTCAACACCGTAGATGCTGACAGCGGACTTGATCATTTTGTTTATTGCTGACTTGTTTATTGTATGAATTTTTATTGTTGATATAGATAGTTTTTCTAATTAATTAATTAATTTATATATTCAGTCTGATGTTAACTGTTAAATAATAAAGATCATAGTAATACATTTTTATTGTTTAATTAAGTTTTTGGAAGTAGTTGTATTGAAGTAGTAAAATTGTTTTTTAAAAATAAGTTCTAAATACGGAGACTTATAAGTGGCGCAGTCAGAAGGATTTTTGTAGGAAATCCATCGTGGACAATCCGTGAGTGTCAACTCTTTGACGAAAATAGAATCCAGACCAGTTCCAGTGGAATCCATCGTGGAAACCAGGAGCACATCTTGAAGAAACCGTTGCTAGATACAGATAACGGATGTGGTAAGAATTTAGTTCATGTCAGACTCCTCTTCACCTATGGAATCCTTAAGTGAAATCGATAGCTCCGAAGAGTTTGAAAACTTAGATAATTTTATTTCAAACTCAAACTTTATATATAATAATATAATCAATAGTTTAAGCAATTTAAAATCAATATGCCAGTGCCAATTTTAGATATTAAAACTTTGACTATTATTCCAAATTGTGATGGAAATGCAAATAAGTTACATAGATTAATAAGTGTTACCGAATCTATTCTAACCCATTATTTTGATAGAGAAAATCTACATAATTTCCAAAATATTATTTTGCTAAATTAGAAGGTAGAGCGGAATAAGTGGTAGCCATAAGTGGTTCAAACAGTAATTGGACAGATATAAAAAACACATTAATTCCAAACTTTGGAGATCAAAGAGATGAAAATTGTTTAAATCGGGATTTAGTAAATACAAGACAGAAAAACCAATGAAACTAGTAAAGGAGCTAGGCGGGTTCTAGACCATTCCTTATGCAAATTAACATGGGAAATCGCCAAGGTCCATCGTGGTAATTTTTGACTCAATTCGATCTGCGCATGCGGCGGCCGTCAGCAATTTTTGATGTAAGAAGCGAAGGGGTTTTTAAGGGTAGCGTCTGCGGGGGATGGGGGTTTCGGGCCAATTGGGGACGGTAGTGGCTACGGGGGATGGGGGTTTGGCCCGGGCCGCCAAAGAAGAAGCGAAGAGGGTTTTAAGGGTAGCGTCTGCGGGGATTACACAAGTAAGGGTGTATACAAGAAGAAGCGAAGATGGAAGGGTAGCGTCTACGGGGGATGGGGGGGCCGGTTGGGGGTGTATCAGTTTGCGGCTACGGGGGGCCCGGGTCAAATTTTTGGGGGTCGCTCTTTGCGTCTACGGGGGTTATGCAATGATTTAGAAGAAGCGAAGAGGGTTTTAAGGGTAGCACGGGGGAGGGTAGCGTCTACGGGGATTACGCAAGTAAGGGTGTATACAAGAGAAGCGAAGAGGGTTTTAAGGGTAGCGTCTACGGGGATTACGAAGGGTGTACGGGGGTTATGCAAAATTTAACCTACATTGGTGTCGCTTGCCATCATTGCCATAACGGCGCTAACAACTATTTGTTATTCACGAGAGTGCCAAAACGGCCGTGGGTAGCTGGGGTAGCGTAGCTACTTTTCCCGTATACTGCGCATGTTTTCCGTTACATATAGGTCTAAAAAGACACATTTCGACGATCTGCGCAAGTGCTAAAGGCATTTTTTCATATCTCTGTTATTATTTGTCGGATTGGAGTCTAATAAACGCCAATATGATTGTTCGAATATTATCCTATACAGGATGTACAAAGATGCCATTAGGGCACTAGCACATATCTCTGCTATTGGTCAGATTGAAGTCAGATAAACGATATTATATTTGTTAGAATATTATCGTATACAGGATGTGCAAAGATGCCAATAGGGCACTAGCACATACTAGAAAGTAATGACGGTAGCGTCTACGGGGGTTATGCAAAAAGTAAATGTGTATGTTGTTACGTGTATAAGGTGGTTTAGAAGAAGCGAAGGGGTTTTTAAGGGTAGCGTCTACGGGGATTACGCAAGTAAGGGTGTACGGGGGTTATGTAAAAAGTAAGTGTGTATGTTGTTACGTGTATAAGGTAGAGGGTGGTTTAGAAGAAGCGAAGGGGTTTTTAAGGGTAGCACGGGGGAGGGTAGCGTCTACGGGGATTACGCAAGTAAGGGTGTACAGGGGTTACGCAAAAAGTAAATAAGTGTATATGTTTTTACGTGTATAAGGTTTGGTGGGATTGAAGTGGAATAAAATACGAAGAAGACAAGAGGTAAACATGTAAAGCCATAAGGGCACCATGCTGATGACGTCACCCATGCTCAGTCGATAATGAGGGATCAAAATAAAGAACAATTGAATAAACATTTTATTGTACAATATAAAATTGAATAGTATAATAAATGAAAATAACAATACTTTTTATATAAATCTTTAAGGAATAATGGTGTCAACATCCATGTAGGCATCAATGGAATAGTGGCCCCATGGTATGGTTTCATCGGAACTAGGAAGAATAAATCGCTTATCATCCTCAGGACTTAACGCTACTTTATCTTGAACAATTGAATGGACTAGATGTTTGTCGGCATGAATTAGATTTTGGGAAACGGTTTTCTGTGTGAAGGTGTCAAGGCAATTTTCATAGTCTTCAAACGTGATTACGGTCTTCACAACTGATGATTTTACCCCTTTAGCTTTCTTAGTTATTCCAACGTTTCGAATTAGACAGTCTATTTCTTCTTTCTCAAAACCTTCATTCGCAAGACGTCTTCGTTTTTCTGCTAGATCATCTTCAGAGGTAATTAACCGTGTTGCATACAATTTAGACCGTAACCCAACATAATCAGTCATTATGATACCATTGTTCTCATCCTTCATCATCCCAAGAACCTTCTTATTAACTTGAGGAATTCCATAAACGTTATCAAGAGGATAGTCTGAGGTGTCGAAATATTTATAACAATCAATCTTCATTACTCCATATGGAATTTGATCTCGAATCTCATATATAAGACTATCGGTATCGGTGTACAGCACAGTACAGTTCTCACTAAAACGGTTCATCATGTACTCATAGTGAAAATCATAGATCGTAGTTTTAGCCAGATCTAAAATTGCCATTCCTACATATATCGGTTTATTTAACCATATTTGCAGCTTCCGTAATTCGATGGCAATTAGGTTTTCGTTGAAAATCGTACTATTTTTAAACTCAGGCTTAGCTATGTACGATTCAGCACCATATCGACTACTCCAATGAGAAATTAGCTTTACATCAACACGTTTGCGCACGTTCTCCATGGTTTTACCTGCAACAATTAGAAAAAGTGATTAGTATAGAAATATTTATATAAAACTAGCAATACTCACCAAACACGGCATTGTTCATCAGTTTGAATAGGTTCTTCTCAAACTCATTCTTCGCAGCCTTACGTAACTCAGTGTTTAAGTCACTGTAGGGCTTTAACCATGAACTCTGCTTGAATTTCAATACTCGATGTATTTTTGTTAATAGAAGCCCATTCTGTAACGCTTGCTTCAATGCTCGGTAATGTATAACGTATTTTGTTTTATTAGTTAGGGTAGCCATCAACTTATTCTCCTCATTTAATCTTGTAGCAGGCATCATGGTCTTAGGATTTAGGTGTTCAGGACAAAATGGAATAACCTTATGCAAATCATGTAAATGAGAAGGATACTCCAAATCAACCTCGAGCATGTATCCCTCAGAAGCATCATCAGCAATTTCTGTAACGTCTATATTAGAGCCACACCATTCAAATCCTCCATAAGGGAGATATTGTGACATAGCCCATCCATATTGATTATTCACATCATTGTACATTAAATATTTCGGTGGATTTGAAGGATTATAAGTGGGCATATACTTATTGTTAGCTCGAGCACGACGTTTTCCGCAAACTTGACTAAGTCCACCGCGTATACCACGCTCAACAAACAAAAACATGTCTACATCGGTGAGAAGTTCCAATTCTTGTCCAGTATGTTTCAGCATAGCATCGAATGTAAATCCTGGTAATGTATAATAATGCGCGGGATCGATGTTATACGTAGCAATACAACTGGAACGAAACTGCTCAAAAACGTCAGCAAGAAGAAGGATATCAGTCTTCATATACAACTCTACATATTCACCTAAGGTTTGACATTGAAACGTATTCCAGACGCATTGTGCTCTACTATAAAGTTTACGTGAGCAGGGTTTATCTTCGAGATTATTATAGAAAGATTCGATAGGAGGTAACCTTGTTTCTTCAAAGCGGTCGACAGAATTTGAATAGTCATAAGGCATCACCCCCTTCTTAGTTAACATTGTGAATTCTTCGTCGGGAACACCAGAAAACTGTGATCTCAAATTAGGAAATTCGGTTAAATATGAAGTGAGTTTATCGAGAGATGATGCCATGAATCGGAAACTATCGATAAATCTGAATTGGATTCGTGCATCTTCAACATGTTTTGTAAAGGGAATATATTTTTCTTTTGTAATAGGAAGCAAATCAATAGAGCCAGTCATGCGGGTAGCAATATCTTCGATGATGAAATTTGCATCATAACCAGATAAGTTGTGGAACACTACATTAACAGTAGGCGAATCCTGATAGTTAATATTGCACCTCTATAATTGCTGCGCTGCACCTCTATAATTGCTTTCGGGAATGAGATGATCATGATCTCGGACTTTCTTATCAGTGGCAGAAAATGGTGTTTCACAAATATGACATTCGGTAGCAGCTTGAAACTGGCGTTCTTGATTAGGAGTCATATGAATTCCATAAGGACAAAGGAACACCGTACTGATATCTTGAGCAAGCAGATTCAGCTCATCAGCAAACCAGCGCATACAATCTTCACCCAAATAACTCTTATAAAAGGAAAGCGAATCATCATATGAACACTTGAAGTAATACCCAACGGCTGCAGGAATATGCTGTTGTGGCTTCTTAGAATCCCCAGTCTGCTTCAAAACACTCTCGAGATCTGCATATACTATAAAAGGTGCCTTTACCTTATTCTTATAGTTTTTGAATTTAAGAACGTTTTTCCCCATTTCTGGCATCTTAACAGCACAATCATTCATTTTCATACAATCTACGACGTGAGCATCCAACTGTTCCGCTGTAGTAAACGGCTGTAAACATCTTTCACATAAAAAGTCCATTCGACCCTTGCAACATTTAAGATGAACATCTAGTTTTTCATGGGATCTGAAATAGCGTAGGCAACGATCACAGAAGTATTTCTTACAATTATGTTTACTGAGTTGAGTGGACAGAAGTCTTGATAGATTCTTTATCCAAACAAAGTGATATTTCGTTGGCGCTTCATCATATTTATCTTGCGCCATCAACAAATTTACATGTTTATTCATCTTATTTCTCGTAAGGTAAGTTGGCAGAGTAATGAAGGTCTTTTTATCTTTTTGTAGAATGTAAACATTTACGGATATATTATTTTGCTTCTCAAAATTGGGGATCTGCTTGATAGTCATTGGAAATTGAATTCCTTTTAGTTTTAATACAGTCGAATAGTGAGGGTATGAGGATGTTCTATCGGAATGGATTGTAACAGGATACAATGCTGACGTAACTGCCCATGCAAAACAACCATTATCTTCATTATTGACGTTAATACATGCCTTCTTCTTTTTTATTTCTGTAGGTAAATCAATATAAGAGGATCCTAGTTGAGGAGTATACTTATTGATGTTCGCGCCTAAATTCAGCACCTTCCTCAATGCCCAACCACTATCACGTTCTTGAAACTCCTCCAAGTCTTTAAGGATAGTCGCAATGACTTTAGTATCAAACCAATCATCAATGTTTGTATCCTTATATATCGGAGAATTAGTTGTCGTAAAATACTTGAACTCATTAAGAATCTGATCTCCTTTAACAATTTCAAATTCACCTCCGAAAGCCACATTCACCTTAACAGCTACCTCCTTTTTTAAACTATGATGTATACGTCGTTTAAAGAGAGCCCTACAATCTTTGAGAAATGCAATGGGATCCTTATGCTTCAGGTTTGAGATGCTACCAGTTCTGATGCGACCGTTAAATGCTGCATCCAGATCATCCCATTTTACACGATGTTTTGCAGTTTCAATATGAGATGATAGGTCTCCACCATGTTTTTGATTATATTTAAATTGGTTACGAAATGATTTGATTTGAATTATACTAGTTAAGATATGCTGCTTTTCTCCAATATTCTTGGCACTCCGTAACGCATTATTTAGTTTTCTTATAGCTGTTCTACACTCCATAAGCCCTCTAGTCACTTGGTGTATATTATAATTAGATGTTATAAGCCCCAACAAAGTAGCAACATGTTTTACGAGATTCACAAAGAGACTCATAATAAGGATGAAAATTTTTTTCGTAAGCACTTTGAACAAAGAACTGTAATCGAATGAGCATTATCGGGATATGAGGGGTAACAAGTAAACTTCTAGTCGAACGGAAGACTGAACGATAACATTTTTTCCTAAAAAAGACCCGCGATTGAGGAAATTTGTGTTTGTTTTTCCATAAGAAAGCATGTAAAAATGATGCATTTTAAGCTAATTGAGCAATTCTGACACTTTAACCGTAATATTTGAGGAAGATATGATATATTCAAGTAATGATTCCAATTAACAAACAGTGATTGAAACAAGAAGTTTATGATCTCTATCTGCAGGCTACGATTTAGCTAGACTACAAATTCCATTCCGGCAACCTTCAGGACCATTGATTACGAGAAAAAATTACCATTCGAGGAGTTTTAGAAGAATAATAAATTACTTATAAATTGAAAACTTTTCGCCTATTATGATATTTTTACTTGAGGAGGATATGATATATTCTAGTAATGATTCCAATAAACAAACAGTGAAATAAGAAGTTAATGATCTGTATCTGCAGACTACGATTTAGCTAGACCACAAATTATATTCCGACAACCTTCAGGACCATTGATTACGAGAAAAAATCACCATTCGACGAATTTTAAAAGAATAATAAATTACTTATAAATTGAAATCCTGAATTTATCGATCACGAATTGTTTATTATTTTTCTATATTATCTATTTACCCATAGTTAAACATATACTATTATTTATTATCTATTTTTCATATGTGAGGTCGAAGGAGATTCTTTAATAGCCTTTAGGCAACAATTTTCCCTAATATGTGTTAAAAACATACAGAAAATACTATACGCACTTGAACTAATAGATAACCGCATGTTTTGTAGGAATGTCTTACAGATATCCTAGTTAAGTACTGCTCCCACAGTGTGGTAACTATCGTATTTCTGTGCGGAAAAAAGTCGATCCCCCGTTTTATATCCGAAGAGACCTCAAAAAATACTTATATGGTTAAGAGAAATCGATATACGAGACCCACTACTTTTTTTCCAACCAAAAATTCAATTACAATTTAAACTACAATACATCTCAAAAAATTTATATAAAATTTACATATGAGGTCATAGGCACTCTTCAATAGCCTTTAGGCGACTCTACCCCATAACAGAAGGATACTGTTCGTACATAACTCAAAAGGTGACTGCTCGGGTTGTAATCGAGTCTAACCGACACCCTAAGTTTTTTGTACTCCTCCCACTGTGTGGTACCTGTCATATCTCTGTGTACGAAAAGTCGGTACCCTTTTTATACCCGAAGGAACCTCATTGTATGCTATCAAAATTTTATATCACAACTAAAACAATAAATATTTTTGTAGGTAAATACTCAAAAGATACTTACTCGTTTGCCTATTTCCTTCTGCAGCAATCTTCACCCCAGGCGCGAGCTGTTGTGTACCACACGTCATCGCGATTTTAGAAGAGCCCATCTAATTCGGACGTCAGACTAGAAATAAAAATTTATTAGTCTAATATTTTACTAACCAAAATTTTTAACAATTGACAATCAATTAAACTTTTTTGCATAAATCTATCTACATCCCATCACTTCTTATAACAAACAATGATGATCTTACCACACAAACTATTACATCGTCGCAGACTAGTGAAATTACTAGTAAAAACAATTATATATGGGTGTATATTTCCATATTAATAAATTTTTTTATGCAACTCTAAATAAAAAGATTCAAAATATTCATAAAAAAAGATCTCCTCAGATGTCTATTCTACATAAGAATCAATGCATATTTATACTTTCATCTAAGTCGATGACGTCATAGATTCTCGTTACTAATAACATACCTTATCAACGAAAACCGACAAGTCCAAACAAGTTCATATTAAAACGGATACATGATTTCAAAAAACTTGGGTTATGATGAAAATTAAATGATTGTAACAGTGATTTTTCATTATGTCCAAAACATAATATTCCACCTAGTTCAAAATATAAAAAGTTATTGTCTACCCATTATCGTAAAAATAATTATAAAATTCACTACCGGACACTAAACGATTGACATTGAAAAAGATACATAGGTTTCTAAAATTCGAGCGGAATTCTTGGTTGAAGACATATTGATTTAAACAACCATTTCAGAAATTTAGCAAACAATGATTTTGAATCTTCATAAACTTATTAATAAAACAATGGAAAATTCTCGAAAGTACCGTTATGTTAAATTACTTAAATCTTGAAACGGCCGCTACAGCATAAAACATTTCATTGCAATTCCTTTGTTACATTATAGTACAATTTTTAATGAAAATCTAGTAGCTATTAAATTAAAAAGGGCTGAAATAGTTTTCGGTAAACCTCTTTATATAGGTGTGACATTTTTTGATTTTATGATACCGAAATTGGATCTTGATGACGTAAATTACTAAAAAACAATATGTACGGCCTTATCTTCCTACATCAACTGATATTTTTTGGTTCAAAGACATATTTTAACCCCAAACTCACGTATACGTTAGAAGCGTAAATAAATTATAATCTACCCCCATCCTTCGTTCGTATAAACTTTTTAATGAAATTTTTACTAAAAAACAATATGTACGGCCTTATCTTTCTATATTAACTGATATTTTTGATCCAAAGACAAATTTCAACCCCAAACACACGTATACGTAGGAAGCATAATTAAATTATAATCTACCCCCATCCTTCGTTAGTATAAACTTTTTAATGAAATTTTTACTGAAAAACAATATGTACGGCCTTATCTTTCTACATCAACTGATAGTTTTTGGTTCAAAGACATATTTTAACCCCAAACTCACGTATACATTAGAAGCGTAAATAAATTATAATCTACCCCCATCCATCGTTCGTATAAACTTTTTAATGAAATTTTTACTAAAAAACAATATGTACGGCCTTATCTTTCTATATTAACTGATATTTTTGATCCAAAGACAAATTTCAACCCCAAACACACGTATACGTAGGAAGCATAATTAAATTATAATCTACCCCCATCCTTCGTTCGTATAAACTTTTTAATGAAATTTTTACTAAAAAACAATATGTACGGCCTTATCTTTCTACATCAACTGATAGTTTTTGGTTCAAAGACATATTTTAACCCCAAACTCACGTATACATTAGAAGCGTAAATAAATTATAATCTACCCCCATCCATCGTTCGTATAAACTTTTTTTAATGAAATTTTTACTAAAAAACAATATGTACGGCCTTATCTTTCTACATTAACTGATATTTTTGATCCAAAGACATATTTCAACCCCAAACACACGTATACGTTAGAAGCGTAATTAAATTATAATCTACCCCCCCTCCATCGTTCGTATAAACTTTTTAATGAAATTTTTACTAAAAAACAATATATACGGCCTTATCTTCCTACATTAACTAATATTTTTTGAAAAAACATCTAAAGAAATGTGTTATATTTCAACAAAAAAATATTTATTACTCACGCTTTAAGGGAACAACTTATCACTTGCACACCTTATTTAACACTGAAAATATCAATTTTTAATACACACGTCTTTGTCCATTCATTAAGCCGGTGACGTCGGCGGCTGCTTTACCAGGGTCAAATATCTAGAATACTTACGCTGATATGTACACTGCATATTCTGCACTATCAGCGTCTGGCTGGAACAACACACCATTCATTGCAACAATGTATCATAATGGTTTATTGTTAAAACCATATTCATCATACTTTGTAGTTATTTTTTTTTGATTAGTGATAAGTTTCCTCAATTCATTTTGTTTTCTATGATTCGATTCAGTATTTTATTCATTGTGAGATATTGCGGTTGATTACTGATAATACGAAAATATTTTTTCTCCAATAAAGTAATCCAATATTAATTTTATATAAGTTTCTTTGGTGAGTTGAATGTGTGATGTAAATTAAGTAGAGACAAAATTATTAAAATCTTAGTAATCTATACGGCCGCCGACGTCACCGGCTTAATGAATGGACAAAGACGTGTGTATTAAAAATTGATATTTTCAGTGTTAAATAAGGTGTGCAAGTGATAAGTTGTTCCCTTAAAGCGTGAGTAATAAATATTTTTTTGTTGAAATATGACACATTTCTTTAGATGTTTTTTCAAAAAATATTAGTTAATGTAGGAAGATAAGGCCGTAAATATTGTTTTTTAGTAAAAATTTCATTAAAAAGTTTATACGAACGATGGATGGGGGGTAGATTATAATTTAATTACGCTTCTAACGTATACGTGTGTTTGGGGTTGAAATATGTCTTTGGATCAAAAATATCAGTTAATGTAGAAAGATAAGGCCATACATATTGTTTTTTAGTAAAAATTTCATTAAAAAGTTTATACGAACGATGGATGGGGGTAGATTATAATTTATTTACGCTTCTAATGTATACGTGAGTTTGGGGTTAAAATATGTCTTTGAACCAAAAACTATCAGTTGATGTAGAAAGATAAGGCCGTACATATTGTTTTTTCGTAAAAATTTCATTAAAAAGTTTATACGAACGAAGGATGGGGGTAGATTATAATTTAATTATGCTTCCTACGTATACGTGTGTTTGGGGTTGAAATATGTCTTTGGATCAAAAATATCAGTTAATATAGAAAGATAAGGCCGTACATATTGTTTTTTAGTAAAAATTTCATTAAAAAGTTTATACGAACGAAGGATGGGGGTAGATTATAATTTATTTACGCTTCTAACGTATACGTGAGTTTGGGGTTAAAATATGTCTTTGAACCAAAAAATATCAGTTGATGTAGGAAGATAAGGCCGTACATATTGTTTTTTAGTAATTTACGTCTTTAAGATCCAATTTCGGTAACATAAAATCAAAAATAGTCACACCTATATAAAGAGGTTTACCGAAAACTATTTCAGCCCTTTTTAATTTAATAGCTACTAGATTTTCATTAAAAATTGTACTATAATGTAACAAAGGAATTGCAATGAAATGTTTTATGCTGTAGCGGCCGTTTCAAGATTTAAGTAATTTAACATAACGGTACTTTCGAGAATTTTCCATTGTTTTATTAATAAGTTTATGAAAATTCAAAATCATTGTTTGCTAAATTTCTGATAGTTGTTTAAATCAATATGTCTTCAACCAAGAATTCCGCTCGAATTTTAGAAACCTATGTATCTTTTTCAATGTCAATCGTTTAGTGTCCGGTAGTGAATTTTATAATTATTTTTACGATAATGGGTAGACAATAACTTTTTATATTTTGAACTAGGTGGAATATTATGTTTTGGACATAATGAAAAATCACTGTTACAATCATTTAATTTTTCATCATAACCCAAGTTTTTTGAAATCATGTATCCGTTTTAATATGAACTTGTTTGGACTTGTCGGTTTTCGTTGATAAGGTATGTTATTAGTAACGAGAATCTATGACGTCATCGACTTAGATGAAAGTATAAATATGCATTGATTCTTATGTAGAATAGACATCTGAGGAGATCTTTTTTTATGAATATTTTGAATCTTTTTATTTAGAGTTGCATAAAAAAATTAATTAATATGGAAATATACACCCATATATAATTGTTTTTACTAGTAATTTCACTAGTCTGCGACGATGTAATAGTTTGTGGGGTAAGATCATCATTGTTTGTTATAAAAAGTGATGGGATGTAGATAGATTTATGCAAAAAAGTTTAATTGATTGTCAATTGTTAAAAATTTTGGTTAGTAAAATATTAGACTAATAAATTTTTATTTCTAGTCTGACGTCCGAATTAGATGGGCTCTTCTAAAATCGCGATGACGTGTGGTACACAACAGCTCGCGCCTGGGGTGAAGATTGCTGCAGAAGGAAATAGGCAAACGAGTAAGTATCTTTTGAGTATTTACCTACAAAAATATTTATTGTTTTAGTTGTGATATATAATTTTGATGGCATACAATGAGGTTCCTTCGGGTATAAAAAAGGTACCGACTTTTCCTACACAGAGATATGACAGGTACCACACAGTGGGAGGAGTACAAAAACTTAGGGTGTCGGTTAGACTCGATTACAACCCGAGCAGTCACCTTTTGAGTTATGTACGAACAGTATTCTTCTGTTATGGGGTAGAGTCGCCTAAAGGCTATTGAAGAGTGCCTATGACCTCATATGTAAATTTTATATAAATTTTTTGAGATGTATTGTAGTTTAAATTGTAATTGAATTTTTGGTTGGAAAAAAAGTAGTGGGTCTCGTATATCGATTTCTCTTAACCATATAAGTATTTTTTGAGGTCTCTTCGGATATAAAACAGGGGATCGACTTTCTTCCGCACAGAAATACGGTACACTGTGGGAGCAGTACTTAACTAGGATATCTGTAAGACATGCCTACAAAACATGCGGTTATCTATTAGTTCAAGTGCGTATAGTATTTTCTGTATGTTTTTAACACATATCAGGGAAAATTGTTGCCTAAAGGCTATTAAAGAATCTCCTTCGACCTCACATATAAAAAATAGATAATAAATAATAGTATATGTTTAACTATGGGTAAATAGATAATATAGAAAAATAATAAACAATTCGTGATCGATAAATTCAGGATTTCAATTTATAAGTAATTTATTATTCTTTTAAAATTCGTCGAATGGTGATTTTTTCTCGTAATCAATGATCCTGAAGGTTGTCGGAATATAATTTGTGGTCTAGCTAAATCGTAGTCTGCAGATACAGATCATTAACTTCTTATTTCACTGTTTGTTAATTGGAATCATTACTAGAATATATCATATCCTCCTCAAGTAAAAATATCATAATAGGCGAAAAGTTTTCAATTTATAAGTAATTTATTATTCTTCTAAAACTCCTCGAATGGTAATTTTTTCTCGTAATCAATGGTCCTGAAGGTTGCCGGAATGGAATTTGTAGTCTAGCTAAATCGTAGCCTGCAGATAGAGATCATAAACTTCTTGTTTCAATCACTGTTTGTTAATTG
Organism: Galeruca laticollis; assembly: GCA_963921935.1. Taxonomy (NCBI): domain Eukaryota; kingdom Metazoa; phylum Arthropoda; class Insecta; order Coleoptera; family Chrysomelidae; genus Galeruca; species Galeruca laticollis. Next base: position 66,756,374 of record OY998183.1, read on the forward strand.
GAATCATTACTTGAATATATCATATCTTCCTCAAATATTACGGTTAAAGTGTCAGAATTGCTCAATTAGCTTAAAATGCATCATTTTTACATGCTTTCTTATGGAAAAACAGACACAAATTTCCTCAATCGCGGGTCTTTTTTAGGAAAAAATGTTATCGTTCAGTCTTCCGTTCGACTAGAAGTTTACTTGTTACCCCTCATATTCCAATAATGCTCATTCGATTACAGTTCTTTGTTCAAAGTGCTTACGAAAAAAATTTTCATCCTTATTATGAGTCTCTTTGTGAATCTCGTAAAACATGTTGCTACTTTGTTGGGGCTTATAACATCTAATTATAATGAACACCAAGTGACTAGAGGGCTTATGGAGTGTAGAACAGCTATAAGAAAACTAAATAATGCGTTACGGAGTGCCAAGAATTTTGGAGAAAAGCAGCATATCTTAACTAGTATAATTCAAATCAAATCATTTCGTAACCAATTTAAATATATTCAAAAACATGGTGGAGACCTATCATCTCATATTGAAACTGCAAAACATCGTGTAAAATGGGATGATCTGGATGCAGCATTTAACGGTCGCATCAGAACTGGTAGCATCTCAAACCTGAAGCATAAGGATCCCATTGCATTTCTCAAAGATTGTAGGGCTCTCTTTAAACGACGTATACATCATAGTTTAAAAAAGGAGGTAGCTGTTAAGGTGAATGTGGCTTTCGAAGGTGAATTTGAAATTGTTAAAGGAGATCAGATTCTTAATGAGTTCAAGTATTTTACGACAACTAATTCTCCGATATATAAGGATACAAACATTGATGATTGGTTTGATACTAAAGTCATTGCGACTATCCTTAAAGACTTGGAGGAGTTTCAAGAAGGTGATAGTGGTTGGGCATTGAAGAAGGTGCTGAATTTAGGCGTTAACATCAATAAGTATACTCCTCAACTAGGATCCTCTTATATTGATTTACCTACAGAAATAAAAAAGAAGAAGGCATGTATTAACGTCAATAATGAAGATAATGGTTGTTTTGCATGGGCAGTTACGTCCTCATACCCTCACTATTCGACTGTATTAAAACTAAAAGGAATTCAATTTCCAATGACTATCAAGCAGATCCCCAATTTTGAGAAGCAAAATAATATATCCGTAAATGTTTACATTCTACAAAAAGATAAAAAGACCTTCATCACTCTGCCAACTTACCTTACGAGAAATAAGATGAATAAACATGTAAATTTGTTGATGGCGCAAGATAAATATGATGAAGCGCCAACGAAATATCCCTTTGTTTGGATAAAGAATCTATCAAGACTTCTGTCCACTCAACTCAGTAAACATAATTGTAAGAAATACTTCTGTGATCGTTGCCTACGCTATTTCAGATCCCATGAAAAACTAGATGTTCATCTTAAATGTTGCAAGGGTCGAATGGACTTTTTATGTGAAAGATGTTTACAGCCTTTACTACAGCGGAACAGTTGGATGCTCACGTCGTAGATTGTATGAAAATGAATGATTGTGCTGTTAAGATGCCAGAAATGGGGAAAAACGTTCTTAAATTCAAAAACTATAAGAATAAGGTAAAGGCACCTTTTATAGTATATGCAGATCTCGAGAGTGTTTTGAAGCAGACTGGGGATTCTAAGAAGCCACAACAGCATATTCCTGCAGCCGTTGGGTATTACTTCAAGTGTTCATATGATGATTCGCTTTCCTTTTATAAGAGTTATTTGGGTGAAGATTGTATGCGCTGGTTTGCTGATGAGCTGAATCTGCTTGCTCAAGATATCAGTACGGTGTTCCTTTGTCCTTATGGAATTCATATGACTCCTAATCAAGAACGCCAGTTTCAAGCTGCTACCGAATGTCATATTTGTGAAACACCATTTTCTGCCACTGATAAGAAAGTCCGAGATCATGATCATCTCATTCCCGAAAACAATTATAGAGGTGCAGCGCAGCAATTATAGAGGTGCAATATTAACTATCAGGATTCGCCTACTGTTAATGTAGTGTTCCACAACTTATCTGGTTATGATGCAAATTTCATCATCGAAGACATTGCTACCCGCATGACTGACTCTATTGATTTGCTTCCTATTACAAGAGAAAAATATATTTCCTTTACAAAACATGTTGAAGATGCACGAATCCAATTCAGATTTATCGATAGTTTCCGATTCATGGCATCATCTCTCGATAAACTCACTTCATATTTAACCGAATTTCCTAATTTGAGATCACAGTTTTCTGGTGTTCTCGACGAAGAATTCACAATGTTAACTAAGAAGGGGGTGATGCCTTATGACTATTTCAATTCTTTCGACCGCTTTGAAGAAACAAGGTTACCTCCTATCGAATCTTTCTATAATAATCTCGAAGATAAACCCTGCTCACGTAAACTTTATAGTAGAGCACAATGCGTCTGGAATACGTTTCAATGTCAAACCTTAGGTGAATATGTAGAGTTGTATATGAAGACTGATATCCTTCTTCTTGCTGACGTTTTTGAGCAGTTTCGTTCCAGTTGTATTGCTACGTATAACATCGATCCCGCGCATTATTATACATTACCAGGATTTACATTCGATGCTATGCTGAAACATACTGGACAAGAATTGGAACTTCTCACCGATGTAGACATGTTTTTGTTTGTTGAGCGTGGTATACGCGGTGGACTTAGTCAAGTTTGCGGAAAACGTCGTGCTCGAGCTAACAATAAGTATATGCCCACTTATAATCCTTCAAATCCACCGAAATATTTAATGTACAATGATGTGAATAATCAATATGGATGGGCTATGTCACAATATCTCCCTTATGGAGGATTTGAATGGTGTGGCTCTAATATAGACGTTACAGAAATTGCTGATGATGCTTCTGAGGGATACATGCTCGAGGTTGATTTGGAGTATCCTTCTCATTTACATGATTTGCATAAGGATATTCCATTTTGTCCTGAACACCTAAATCCTAAGACCATGATGCCTGCTACAAGATTAAATGAGGAGACTAAGTTGATGGCTACCCTAACTAATAAAACAAAATACGTTATACATTACCGAGCATTGAAGCAAGCGTTACAGAATGGGCTTCTATTAACAAAAATACATCGAGTATTGAAATTCAAGCAGAGTTCATGGTTAAAGCCCTACATTGACTTAAACACTGAGTTACGTAAGGCTGCGAAGAATGAGTTTGAGAAGAACCTATTCAAACTGATGAACAATGCCGTGTTTGGTGAGTATTGCTAGTTTTATATAAATATTTATATACTAATCACTTTTTCTAATTGTTGCAGGTAAAACCATGGAGAACGTGCGCAAACGTGTTGATGTAAAGCTAATTTCTCATTGGAGTGGTCGATATGGTGCTGAATCGTACATAGCTAACCCTGAGTTTAAAAATAGTACGATTTTCAACGAAAACCTAATTGCCATCGAATTACGGAAGCTGCAAATATGGTTAAATAAACCGATATATGTAGGAATGGCAATTTTAGATCTGGCTAAAACTACGATCTATGATTTTCACTATGAGTACATGATGAACCGTTTTAGTGAGAACTGTACTGTGCTGTACACCGATACCGATAGTCTTATATATGAGATTCGAGATCAAGATCCATATGAAGTAATGAAGATTGATTGTTATAAATATTTCGACACCTCAGACTATCCTCTTGATAACGTTTATGGAATTCCTCAAGTTAATAAGAAGGTTCTTGGGATGATGAAGGATGAGAACAATGGTATCATAATGACTGATTATGTTGGGTTACGGTCTAAATTGTATGCAACACGGTTAATTACCTCTGAAGATGATCTAGCAGAAAAACGAAGACGTCTTGCGAATGAAGGTTTTGAGAAAGAAGAAATAGACTGTCTAATTCGAAACGTTGGAATAACTAAGAAAGCTAAAGGGGTAAAATCATCAGTTGTGAAGACCGTAATCACGTTTGAAGACTATGAAAATTGCCTTGACACCTTCACACAGAAAACCGTTTCCCAAAATCTAATTCATGCCGACAAACATCTAGTCCATTCAATTGTTCAAGATAAAGTAGCGTTAAGTCCTGAGGATGATAAGCGATTTATTCTTCCTAGTTCCGATGAAACCTTACCATGGGGCCACTATTCCATTGATGCCTACATGGATGTTGACACCATTATTCCTTAAAGATTTATATGAAGAGTATTGTTATTTTCATTTATTATACTATTCAATTTTATATTGTACAATAAAATGTTTATTCAATTGTTCTTTATTTTGATCCCCCATTATCGACTGAGCATGGGTGACGTCATCAGCATGGTGCCCTTATGGCTTTACATGTTTACCTCTTGTCTTCTTCGTATTTTATTCCACTTCAATCCCACCAAACCTTATACACGTAAAAACATATACACTTATTTACTTTTTGCGTAACCCCTGTACACCCTTACTTGCGTAATCCCCGTAGACGCTACCCTCCCCCGTGCTACCCTTAAAAACCCCTTCGCTTCTTCTAAACCACCCTCTACCTTATACACGTAACAACATACACACTTACTTTTTACATAACCCCCGTACACCCTTACTTGCGTAATCCCCGTAGACGCTACCCTTAAAAACCCCTTCGCTTCTTCTAAACCACCTTATACACGTAACAACATACACATTTACTTTTTGCATAACCCCCGTAGACGCTACCGTCATTACTTGCTAGTATGTGCTAGTGCCCTATTGGCATCTTTGCACATCCTGTATACGATAATATTCTAACAAATATAATATCGTTTATCTGACTTCAATCTGACCAATAGCAGAGATATGTGCTAGTGCCCTAATGGCATCTTTGTACATCCTGTATAGGATAATATTCGAACAATCATATTGGCGTTTATTAGACTCCAATCCGACAAATAATAACAGAGATATGAAAAAATGCCTTTAGCACTTGCGCAGATCGTCGAAATGTGTCTTTTTAGACCTATATGTAACGGAAAACATGCGCAGTATACGGGAAAAGTAGCTTCGCTACCCGAGCTACCCACGGCCGTTTTGGCACTCTGGTGAATAACAAATAGTTGTTAGCGCCGTTATGGCAATGATGGCAAGCGACACCAATGTAGGTTAAATTTTGCATAACCCCTGTACACCCTTCGTAATCCCCGTAGACGCTACCCTTAAAACCCTCTTCGCTTCTCTTGTATACACCCTTACTTGCGTAATCCCCGTAGACGCTACCCTCCCCCGTGCTACCCTTAAAACCCTCTTCGCTTCTTCTAAATCATTGCATAACCCCCGTAGACGCAAAGAGCGACCCCCAAAAATTTGACCCGGGCCCCCCGTAGCCGCAAACTGATACACCCCCAACCGGCCCCCCCATCCCCCGTAGACGCTACCCTTCCCTCTTCGCTTCTTCTTGTATACACCCTTACTTGTGTAATCCCCGCAGACGCTACCCTTAAAACCCTCTTCGCTTCTTCTTTGGCGGCCCGGGCCAAACCCCCATCTCCCGTAGCCGCTACCGTCCCCAATTGGCCCGAAACCCCCATCCCCCGTAGACGCTACCCTTAAAAACCCCTTCGCTTCTTACACCAAAAATTGCTGACGGCCGCCGCATGCGCAGATCGAATTGAGTCAAAAATTACCACGATGGACCTTGGCGATTTCCCATGTTAATTTGCATAAGGAATGGTCTAGAACCCGCCTAGCTCCTTTACTGAAACTTCTTATCAATTTCACGAGAGAATTTTGCAGTTACTCAACACTATTTGTAATTATATTGATTTACATAGTTAATGACCTGAAAGGGACTCAAAAAGATCATTTTTTACTAAATGAAGTGAATAAACATTTCTCGCAGGAACCGCTAAGTTCTATAATTCGAGCTATGAGACCTAATAGTCTAGAACAAGCCATACAATTTGTAAGAGAGGAAAATAATATTAATTATATTCAAAAAGGCCAACATTTTTCTAATAGCATAAATTCTAATAACAGTGTGAGGAAATCTCATAATAATTCTAGGTATCATAATTCAATGCCTCAAAATTATAGACAAAATTATTGGCAGTATCCTAACCAACCTTCTTTAAGAAATCCATCATATCAACAACCCTCAACGTCCCAACAATTTCCCAGAGGACCCATTCAAATACAACAGCCTATAAATTCTCCTCATTCTCCTAAATATCCAAAAAATAAACAAGTTTTTAGAAACCCCCAGAATGTATGGAATTCAAACCCTCAATACAAACCAAATCCCCGTACCCCTATTAGTACTTCGACTAGACAAACGTCAAATCATTTTAGAAATCAAAAACATAATCATAACCGTAACCAAAAACCAAATTATATTACCGAAGAAATATTTAATAGTAATACTTCAGATTATACTAGGGATGAAAGCGAAATAGCTCATTTTTCTAATCAAAATTACGAATACTATAGTGACGAAGTAGATGAAAATTATTCAGAAAACGGAAATTTTCAATTCGTTCATGAAATGGACGAAATGACATAGTTGAATTAAATATTTCTACAAATAAGCCAGAATAGCCTTATCTCAAAATTTCAAATTCTCCTCTAAAATTACTATTAGATACTGGTGCTATAAAATCATTTTTACGACCCGAAATTGCTGAAAAATATTATAAAGAAAAATTTTTCTTGGAATCTTTTACTGTTACAGCAGTGTATCAGTCGTCAACTCATCAACACCGTGCTAAAATACCTTTATTTTCAGGGTTTAAACAAAGTGGTAACATAAAATTCCATTTATTTGATTTTTATGAATATTTTGATGGTTTAATTTTAATTGGGTCAGATGATTTAAAATTACTTAACGCCAAAGTTGATTTTGAAAAATCAAGTGTCGACACCCCATTTGCTTCTATACCTATAACTTATTTTTCAAGCAACCGTAAATGTAGGTTTAAGACAAAGATAGAACCATACAGTGGAATTCTAGTTAATATTCCTGTATCAACATGTAATAGTGATATTTTAATAACAAAGCAAAATATAAAAAATTGCGAAATTCCTTCTAATGTTAGAACTGTGAAAAACGGATATGCAATAGTGGAAATTTTTAATAAAACAAGCGAAGACATTATTTTTAATTTAACAGAACCTATAAAATCGGCTACTTTTGACAAAAATTGTTATGAGTCATTTCACGCAGATGTTAGAGACAGTGGTTACACTGAGAAACCTGACATTGAAGCACTTTTAAGAAACCATCATTTAGAATCGCAAGAGAGAAATCATATTTTGAAACTTTGCCGTAAATATAATGGTATATATTGTAGAGAAGGATAGATACCCTTTTGCACATAAACAAGAAATTCAACGTCAAATTAAATCTATGTTAGATCAAGGTATTATAAGGCCAAGTACAAGTGCCTGGTCTTCGAATTTTAGGGTTTTTCCAAAAAAAACCAGATCTGATGCATCTGAAAAAATATAAAATTGTAGTAGATTTTCGTAAGTTAAATAAAAAAAAACTGTAGATGATAGATACCCTATTCCTTTAATAACTGACGTAATGGATAAACTAGGTAAATGTAATTATTTCAGTACTTTAGATTTAGCTAGCCGAATTCATCAAACAGAGATGAGTCCTGAAGATATACCAAAAACATCTTTTAAAATTGAAAATGGTCATTACGAATATTGTCGCATGCCAATGCGTTTAAAGAATTCACCTGCAAGTTTCCAAAGGGTGATGGATAATATTCTCAGAGGATTTCAAAACGAAATTTGTTTAGTGTATCTCGATGACATAATAATATTTTCGACTTCACTACAGGAGCACGTAACTAATCTTGATAAAGTTTTTAAACGATTAAGAGAAACAAATTTTAAATTACAATTAGATAAGTGTGAATTTTTGAAAAAGCAAGTTGCTTATTTAGGTCATATAGTATCACCGGAAGGAGTTAAACCCAACCCGGATAAAATTTCAGCTATAAAAAATTATCCAATTCCAAAGACTACCAAAGAAATAAAATTATTTTTTGGTTTGATTGGATACTATAGAGAATTTATTGAAGATTTCGCAAAAATTACTAAACCTCTTACGAAATGTTTAAAAAAGGATGCAAAAATTATACATGTTGCTTTGAAAGTTGTAAAAATCTTTTAGAAAACGAACCAATTTTACAGTATCCGGATTTTAATAAAGATTTAATTTTAACTACAGATGCTAGTAATATTGCTCTGGGTGCAATATTATCGCAGGGCACAGTCGGGAGAGATAGGCCCGTGTATTATGCTTCTAGGACTCTTAATGAGTCAGAACAAAATTATAGTATGATGTGTGGCTACAAAGTATTTTAGACCCTATTTATACGGTAGAAAATTTAAAATTATTCATGATCATAAACCATTGAAGTGGCTTATGAATTTGAAGGATCCAAACTCGATGTTAGTGAGGTGGCGCCTCAAGCTGGAGGAATTCGATTATAAGATTGAATATAAACGTGAAGTAGCAAACAGCAATGCTGATGCTCAATCAAGGATATAAATCAATTCCAAAGAAATATTTGAATATATGGAAAATTTTAATAAATCTCTTCCAGAAGATCCACGAGATAATGATGAAAATAAGTCTTTAATAGTAAACTTGGATGATAATAATGACAACAGAGAAGGAACAGACGATCTGACTGTTCATACCAGTAGAGAAGATCCAATTTTAGGAATGACCATTACGGAAAAATGTGTAAATTCTTATGACCGTCAAATCATAATAAATTTTGTTTTACATTCGGCGATTACATGTTCAAATTGCATTAAATAATTTATAACAAGACATTATAAATTTATTCAAAAATTATGTAGATCCAAAATACACTTATGGTATATATTTCTTGAAAGAAGGACCCATATCACGTATGTTAGAAATATTGAGAGACGCATTCAGAAATTCGGCGTACAAGTTAATACACTGTAAGACAGACGTAGACGAAAAAGACGAACAACATGAGATTATTCGATACACTCATGAAGGTGAAACTAATCACCGTGGCATAATTGAGACAGAAAAAAGAATAAAAAGAACTTATTATTGGTCTAGTATAAAAAATGATGTTGCAGATTTTATTGTGTGAAATCTGTCAAACTAATAAATATGATCGTAACCCTCCTCGACAAAAATTAATGATAACTCCTACGGCATCCAAACCATTTGAAATTATTTATATTGATTGTTTTTTAGGACAAAATTAATTTTTTTCAACATTTATAGATAGTTTTTCTAAATATGGGCAAGCTTATCCAATTATGTCATTAACAGGACTAGAAATTATTAATTTTTATGACTCATCATAGTAAACCGACATTAGTAATTATGGATGATGGAAAAGAACTCAATAATTCATTGTTACAAGAATTTTTGATGTGCATAAAATTAAAAGTCACTATGTTTCTTCCAACAGTTCACAATCGAAAGGTGCTATAGAAAGTTTTCATTCCACAATAATCGAACATTTAAGAGTAATTGGAGCAAAACATAATGATAAAATTAATATATTAATGGATATGCCTTATGCAATTTGAGGTTACAATAATTCAATTCACTCAGTAACTAAACTGGAACCTATGGATATTATAAATGGACATTTCGATTCGAAAGAAATTTTTGGATATAGATATTGACAAAAAATTAATTAATAACTATATACTATATAATAGCATCGCGAGACAACCGTAGAACTTTATAGAAAACTGAATGAATAACTTATAACAGAAAAAGAAAAAACAATAAACTTCCATAATAAAGACAGGCACGAACCTTGAGAGTACGAAGCGGATACAGACGTTTATTAGAAATACATTAAATCCAAAATTTAATAAAGATAAAATCAAAGAAAATAAAAACACTACTGTAACAACAACAAGAAATGCAATTTTACAAAAAACAAAATTTAAGACGATCAAAAACTAACACGACAAAACTTTTACAGGATGCCACTAATCCTTATGATCCTGGTCCTATAACCAGTAAGACCCTAGGAAATTCAAATGACGAACCTGAAAAATAATCCTGGAATACTTCCTTATTTATTAGGTACCGCTAAAGTTAAATCTAGTATTCATACATTTCTTCATTATTATGATCTTTTACCAATTAGAAATTCAGTTTTTAAAATTAGCTTTCAAAAATGCAACAAAGGCAATTCAAATGGCCTTATTTATCTACATCATATAGAATTAGAAAATTTTATTTAAGGTGTTTCTTATTAACTAAATAGAGCAGAAAATAAATTAAATTCTTTAATGTCTTCTATAAGGGTCAAACGAGGTCTTTTCAACGGACTTGGCAATGTAATAAAAGTCATTTCCGGAAACTTAGACGCTGATGACGTATTACGATATTATCAAGCGATTTGAACACTACAAAATTCTCAACAGGGAATTGTGAGCAATCTAAATCAGCAAATCTCACTTACAAGTGATATCATTCAAAACTTTGATAAAACGATGAACTTAATAAAACATAATCAAGATATAATTTTTTCAGGCATAGAAAACATTAGAAATTCGGTTTATACGTTCATTTTTGAATTTGATGATTATTTAGAAATAGAAAATGCTATAGCATTCGCACGCCTCGGTATACTTCATACAAGTATAATTAAAATTGAAGAAATGGAATCAATGGTATATACAGTTTTAAAGTTTCATACAGTAGATGAAATACTTTTTCAAAATTGAGGAAATGAAACATAAATATTATGGAGTATTAGATGTAGCACCATATTACTCAGACACAAAGATGATTTTTGTTATTCACTTTCCTATAGTATTACGTGATATATATATATATATATATATATATATATATATATATATATATATATATATATTGAACTAATCCTCTAGTTTTGTAAAAATAATGAAATAAACAAACATAATAAACAAGTCTTATTGTAACGTAAGAAGTGTCAGTAGACACAACCATTAGAATAAACTCAATAAAAAGTCAAAGATTAAAATATAAGAAGATTGAAATATGTATAGATTGGATAATATATTGATGTGAAATTTTGAAAAGGATGAAGAATAGAAATTACAACACTATATTAGCTAATTAAAGAGTAAATATTACCTGTACCAGTAATTCTGATTGGTTGTCAAAGTCATGGAATTCGGAATTGCACTGAACACAGCCATAACAATTTCGGCAGGATGAAATGTCACACAATAGCTTGAAACCTAAAGTAAGAGAAAAGAATAATTAGTCTAACGATAATTTAACATTATTTACATATTATTTTTGTAGTAGCATAAATTTAGAATACCATGTATTCATTCATTCATTGAAAAGGGTTGAAACTAGATGGGAAAGATAGTTGGAACACAGCCCCAAACATATTGAGGAAATGAATATTTATAGGAAGTAATGTCATGCTAGGGAATTTTTCAATACCAACCTAAATCATTGTTTATAGATTATAGATATAAAATTTAATTACAAAAACAAAAATAATAAGGAGTATATGTATAATAAATATCAAACAAGACGCAAAATTAAATTAGAATCAATTACATATAGGTTAATTAATAATATAGGTTGTAATATTTGTAAAAATAAACATTTTGTAAATTAGCTAAACAAGGTAAATATAAGAAAATGGACTATTGTAAGAGGAAAGAAGGACTTAATTAAAATTCCTTAATACGATAGAGATTTAAATGAATCAGTGTCAATACCCTCCAGGACAATAAATTTATGTTTTTTCAAAATAGTCACTAAAAGACTGGAGAATAACAATTTCTGTGATAAAAAAAAACAAATAAGAGTGCTATGGACTAGTGAAGCTGGGATAGTTGTTGATTTTGAAAAACAAATGAGTGGATTTAGAATGGTGATGAGGGATGCGTCTCTGTAAGATTGCTCTCTACAAAAATTTTCTTTAAAAAACAGTTAAAAGTAAAATTTATATAAACATTTTATGACAAACTAATCATAAGTGTATCAGATCCTGTGTAAGTACTAAAGAGTGCCGTAGGAGCATATCTCTAAGGAGATATCGGCAAGTTTGGAAGATGTAAGTGCAGCCGGCAGTAATAGCAAGAAAGATAAGGTCTGTGTATTTTGATTAAATCTATTTGGAATTCCAATAAACATTTTAAAGTGTACACTCAAAATTCAATAGAACATTCAATTGATATATATCATATAAAAAGGCCAAAGAACAGTAACATATAATGCATTATAAAATTCATCTATAGAGAATTATAATTTTAAGATAATATTGAAACTCACCTGTTGTAAATTTATCCTCGTAAAATATCACGTACATCATGCGTGCTCAATTCTATTTCATTACTTATTTTCAGCTTTTGCATGCATAACTTTCATCTATCACTTTCTTGTTTTTTTTTTAAATACACGTACACATATAGTTTATAAAGTATTACTTATATGTAATTGATTATAAAAACATTTAATAATTATAACCAACAATTTTCATCACAGACACGCTAACAGTGTGTTGAATATAAACGTTGTGTATGGAAGGAAACTTCTTTCTTACATGTATACTGTAGCAGCGCATGCGTTTGGAGATATAGCGCCGACGCAGAAATTATATCATTTTGTTTCCAAGAATGTATGTATGATATAGGGTGGCACAATTCCTTAAGAATAAATGTGCAAAATAAATTAACAGTTACAAAATAATTTATTATGTTCTAATCAGATTAAAAATTGAAATTCATTTATTAAACATATTTACATTAATGTGTTGGTTTTCTTTTATTCTTACATCTATGGTTAAAGTATCAATATCACTATTATCATATTTCAATCGTTTTATTTAATAGATATTATTTCTTTCAGAGGTTGTAATTAAAAGGTAAGATTATGTATATGTATTTCTTCAATCTTTGATTATCATATCCAGAACCCAACGAGAGAAGTTTCTCATGTTCTCCGATAAAATATAAAACTATAATAAAATAAACAAATAATATAATCTGAGCTATCCATAAAATTATCATAAATTATAATTATCATCAATCAATTATAATATATATATATATATATATATATATATATATATATATATATATATATATTCTTATTATAACCTTTATTCCATACCTACCCCAAATTCTACTACGATTATCCCTCGTGATACCTATCTGATAATGAATGATGATTTCTACCAATACATCCAACAACCCTGCATCAAGATAGAAACCATACACTACTGTCCAGATGGAAGAATGTCCAGGGGACTGGATAGCGAAGATTGCGTATTTGAATTACTACAGTTACAGCATCTCAAACCCAAGAGTTGCCAGAGAACCCCAATCAAAATTTCAATAAATCTAGTTCAACAAGTTGATGACGCTGACTACATTGCAATTTTTTTTAATCGTACCAAGATAGAAACACGATGTGGGAGAAATGACTTCACATTCCTAAAAGGAAATTTTCTCATCAATGTACCATATAAATGCGAATTTATTTTAGAAAACGAAAATTTCAATAATGAAAAATTTATAACGAGAGGTCAACCTCTATTGCTGCCTGAAGTTACCATGGATTATTCAAGAAAGGAAGAGGAACTACCCGAAATATATTTAGAAAATATACCACTATATGACATCCATTCACTTCAAGAAAAGCAAAAACAAATAAAACCAATGGTCTTGAAATATCTCAATGCAAACCCAGTATCACCTTGGAATATAACGGCGTATAATATAGTAGCCATATTTAATATGTATTCCACAGAAGAGGTAGGAGACAAAACAGTCCATCCTGAGCCACAACCAAGGTCATTTTTCACTCCTCTAAATATGCCAAACTCTAAGGGCGGCGGTGTTATATTTGGTAACCCCGTATATGGTTCAACACCGTAGATGCTGACAGTGGACTTCATCATTTTGTTTATTGCTGACTTGTTTTTGTATATATTTTTATTGCTGATATAGATAGTCTTTCTAATTAATTAATTCATTTAAATATTCATTCTGATGTTAACTGTTAAATAATAAATGAATATTATTTAATTGAGTTTTTGAAAGTAGTTGTATTAAAGTAATAAAATTGTTTTTTAAAAATAAGTTCTCAATACAGAGACTTATAAGTCACGTCATCATCACTCCCACTAAGCAAAAAAAACATCGCAGTTCCGTTACTGATACGTTGAAAGTTACATTGTTACGTTATTCAAAAAGGATTTGTTACGACCTTTTCTTGTTCATAGTTACGTAAAATGTCCGCAAACATGACAAAATCCCAGTCCCGTCTACAAATAAACGTTTTTGTTACAAAACTATAACATTATTTCCGTTCTTGGAATGTTCCAGTTATCTCGTAATTTTAACGTTACGATTATGTGACTACTTACATTTACATTTTCGTTTCGAAGCTATAACATACTAGTTTCGTTTTTGAGATGTTACAGTAATGTAACATTTCTTAATCGAAACTAAAGCAAACCTATTTTTAGTGGGAAATCGGTCAAAAAACATTATTCTTTCTCTAGCAAAAAGTTCATACCGACAGAAAGAACTGTCTTTGTAGCAACAGTTTTTTCTATTGATTAGAATTCCTATTGAACTTTTGATAAAAGAAAGTATAATTACTTTTATTTGGCCGATCCCATTAAAATATCAGTAGTTATTATGACTTTCTTCACATCTTATATGTCTATGTATCAGAATAGCTTGGTGTATACATCAAGTAATGCAACTGTGACCATATTTATCAAACAATGTATTCATGTGATGGGGGCGTTTATATTTTGCTAATTATTCATTTTGTTTCACTAGTATTGAGTTTTTATTATTTTCACCACTCTAACCTAAACGCACCCCAATCAAATACATGCTCCAAACATCAATTTAAATACTTTCTGGGTAGTTTTAATAATATACTTATGTAGATTGACATAAAAAATATATTCTATTTTACTTATGTACATAAATATGTTTATATAGAGATTTATGTAAAGCATCTACTGCACACACGTACCTATGAAAAATGAATCAAATACTAGAATTATAATAATATTCATGTAAATGTTTACTAACATTGGTCAAAAATATTTATATTTATCAATTCCTCTGCTGCAGCTCTGCTCTCTTGAGCCGTTGGTTAGCTTGTCGAAACCAATCGATAGTTATGATCTCGAATTTCTTATCACTTACAGTGTGGCAGTGTTGTGCTGCATCTAAAGATAGATATCAATGATTAAGCATAAATATTGAATAAAAATTGTCCAATATAAAACCTTCGGTATCATAGGTTATGGTTGGCGGTGGCGTCACCTGTCACGTATTCGCAATGATACGGTTTTAAGGGCGCGTTCGGGGTGTGCTCTAGTGATGAAAGTGCAATACATTGTTGTTTTGTCAGCTTGAAAAACTTGTACAATATATTTAAAAAAAGATTAGACATGCCATATGCTTTATTTGAAAATTTTGGTGTATTTATAATATTTGTGAATCAAACAAGTTTATAAATCAACGGAAATGATATAATTAAAATAAACGTTTTTTAGATTAACAAGAATGTTATGTTTCTATTACATTTCATTTATATTTAACAAAGAAGTTGACGCAAAAACATGTTGGCAATGTAAACTTAAAACATTTTTTAAACCAACATGAATGCTACGTTTCTAACACGTTTTGTTGAAAACGTTAGAATCATATGCTTACATTTAACATTCCAAAAACATAATAAATTTCAACGTCACACAAAATCGTACCTATTACATCAATTAAACATCTTGTAAGTTACTTGTAAATAACGTAACTCAACGTCTCAAAGACGTTTCCTGCTTAGTGGGTTAACTTCTACCAGTGTTTTTTCCAAATCAAAATTTTTTTACCGGAATAAAATATTACTCACTTCAACCTGTATGAAATTTTCTATACATAGATCATTAAAAACAACAGGGGTTCTGGTACTTCAAGTGATCGTTCTATTTTTTTTGTTGATTCTTGCAGATGGATTTTAACATTATCGTATGCTAGATCGATCCAAAATAAATCCCAATATTATAAATGTACACAAACTATTTACCTAGTAAGATTTTGAAATATTTTCTAATGGAATACCTCACTTTTCTCAACAATAAACTGAATAGATAATTATAAATCCTGTGTCAAAAAATAAATTTACTCGACATTCATAATAATATAACTAAGATGTAATCTTGTGTAACTGACCATTATAATTTTGAAAAATGCCCAAAAGAGATCTGAGCTTGCTCATATCACAATGTCATGTTAATTTATTTATTGAAATTGTTTGAAATGGCGGACATGATTGAAAACGCAGTTCAAGGCGCGATTCATTTTGGACGGAACATTCAAAGCAAAATGAAAATAAATCGTTTAAAATAGTATTCATGGAAACTGAACATCCGGAATGAATATTGAATGACGTTAAAACACTTTCGATGGTTGTTCGTAGAAGAAAACTGAAAAATAAACTTTCCATATATTTTTGTTGGTTGAATTCTATTTGGATATTCTCCGCATTGTTGTTGAAAAGTCTCATACTAGTTATATAAAAAGAGTTTTAAAATGGAGAGGTGATGGTACTTTTAAATTATTTGAAAAAACTATTAACAAATAGGAAGTGATATATATATTCCTCACAATCCAAACAATCCGTTTCATTCATTGGAGTAAATTAGCTCACTCTATTAATTTCTAATATAGAAAGTAGCTCAATTAAATAGATACTGTAATGTTTTTCTTATATATTTAAAAGTTTTTATTCCGACGGGTGGGATAAATTTATACACACGGTATGCCTACTCAATGAATTTATTTATTCACTAAAATATTCACTGATTTATATAAACACTTCACTACAGTTTATTTACTTAGACATAACTAATACAGATACTTTACAATTTACTATTGTTCACTACTTCACTGTTCTGCCACGACATCAAATTGTAAACTACTTCTCCCGCTGGTAGGTAGTCTTTATATATTAGGTGCCTTTTATTCCCGAAACTTCTCGATTGAGGTTCCCAAAAACAATCGACCTTCGTGGAAATCCCTGCGCCTTCGCCAACATTTTAACTTTCAAATATAGCGTTAGACATAGTTGGATTCAGGTAATACACCAGTGTGCGATTTCGTAACATTACCCCCTCCTTGAAAGGAAGTTCTTCCTGGAACATCTGTGTACCCGGGACTGGATATCTAAATTAGCATCGGGACCCATGTTTGCACTTTCCGGTCTTATGGAAATAACCGGGCACCGTCTTCAACGGGTACCGATAACGGGGGGTGTAGCTGCAAATTAATATGTGGACACCGAAAATCACCTCTATCATGTTCATGATGACTCGCCAATCCAACTGGTTGCTTTTATCTTGAGCATTGCTAGTTTCTCCACGTGGGATTCCAGCACATGCTGTCTTGCTAGGAGTTGTCATCTATTCTTCAAGTTTTTCGAATAGCCCTAACTTATTTCGAAAGACGGTTGCCAACCCTCGTGCATGTTTGTTACTGGCGGAGTGCCAGTGAATACTCTTCCGGGAGCGTCAACGAATCTTGTCTTTGCTCTGTAGTGACTCCGTATCTAGCTTTCCCGGTACCTCCGTATGCGCCCATAAATTCTTTGAAAGCTGGGCCAGATTCTTGTTGTAGATGGTTCACTTCTTCCTTTTTGTCATGGTCTCCTATGAATGCCGCTAGTCGGTTATGGTAAACTATTCTCGGTTTTCTCCATTGGGGATTTTGTTTATGCGATAGATGACGTCGTTGATCCTCTTCCTAATTAAGTACGGGCCTTCCCATGATTTCTGTAGTTTTGGAGAAATTCCCTCTCTCCTTGTCGGGTTGTCTAACCATACTTTGTGCTCATCTTTGAAACTGACTTCTGTGGTCTGCGTATCGTACTGTTTTCTAATTTTGTCGCTGACAATTTGAATTGGATCACGTAATCTGCTAGATCTTCGCCAGGCGACAGCCAAACTCCAGGTCACATGGAAGTCTTATTTCACGCTCAAACAGGATTTTCGCAGGTGTTTCACACGTGGACTCATTTATGCCAACGCAAATAGGAAAAGGAACTGGTCCCAATCTCTCTGGTGGCTGGAAACTACTTTGGACAGATATTTTCCAGCGGTCCTGTTCATTACCTCGACCATTCCATCTGACTGTGGATACAACGCTGTTGTCCTAGTCTTTATTCCCAGGTTATCACAAATTTCCTGGAATACCTGGCCCTCGAAATTTCTTCCTTGATCGCTGTTGACTTCCAAGGGCACTCCAATCAGCTGATGAATTCTTTCACCAGTACATCCGCGACAACTGTGGCCTCTTGATACGGGATCGCATATATTTATCACCATTCTCTGTCGTCGGAAATGGTCCAGTGATGTCTAAAGCAATCCTTTCGAAAAGGCTTCCAACATTATATTGTTTCATGGGTGCCTTTATTTTGCGATATGGTCCATTGCTCGTAACACAAGTCGTACATTTCATACACCAGTCCTTCACATCCTCGGAGCTGTTCATCCAATGAAACCTTTCGCGGACCCGCTGAAGAGTTTTGACTACTGCCAGATGACCTCCCGATGAACTGTCGTGTAACTTTCTCAGTACCTCTGCTACTCTCGTTCTCGCAATAACTATCTGTTTTATCTTCTCGGAACCATCATCGTTCTCAAGAATTATTTTCAGCAGGCTTTCTTCCAAAACAAGGGAGTCCGACTGATCCCAATATGCCTTGGGTGTTGGTGAAAATCTTGACACTTCTTGCCAGGTAGGTCACCGATTTTCGTCCTTCCATTGCGGAATCATCTTTAAGTGGGGTTCATTCTCCTGATCTTTTCTGATCTTGGTGGGTGACCAGTCTTCGTTGACTACTGTAGTTCGTGAAACTGCAGCTTTCCTAGATTCCGCTATGTCGTAGTGGGAACATTATGTTAGGCACGGCCGTCTGGAAAGGGAGTCGGCATTTCGGTGACTCACACCATCTCGATGTTCGATGTTGAATTCGTACTCTTGAAGTCGTTCGATCCACCTAGCGATCTGGCCCTTGGGAGTCTTGAACTGTATTAAGCATTTGAGTGCTGCGTGATCAGTCCGGATTAAAAACTCCCTACCATAGAGATACTGGTAAAAGTGTTCCACGGACTTCACTACTGCCAAAAGTTCTCTTCTTGTGACGCAGTAGTTTCGTTCTGGTTTGGAGAGGACTTTACTAAAATATCCCAGGACTCTTTCTTGTCCTTCTTGGATCTGTGAGAGCAGTCCTCCAATTCCTACGTTGCTTGCGTCAATGTCAAGAATAAAGTCTCCCTCTGGTAATGGATATCCTGATATCGGCGCCGTGGTTTAATAACTCTTCAAGGTTTCAAAAGCCGTTTGACAGTCTTCGTCCCATTGGCACTTGTTTCTTGTATGAGTCGAGTTAGGGGCTTGGCAATATCTCCAAGCTTTCTGATAAATCTTCTATAGCATGTGCAAAGTCCAAGGAAGCTCCTAATTTGATGTTTGTCGGTTGGTTGCGGACATTGCTGGATGGAAACAATTTTCTCTGGATCCACCGTCACTCCGTCATTTCTCACTATATGACATAGATAGTTGACTCGGTTTTGGAATAGCTGACATTCCTTCTGGTTTAACATGAACTGAGCAGCTTGGCGTCGTTTGAATATATCTTCCAAATTCTTAAGGTGTTCGTCAAATAATGTCTTCCCCAGTACTACGATGTCGTCAAAATAGACCAGGCATGTCTTCCAAGACAACCCTCCTAAGACATTTTCCATAAGCCTTTCAAATGTCGCGGTCGTCTTACAGAGCCCGAATGGCATGACTTTGAATTGCCATAGATCCTGTGGTGAAAGCAGTCTTCTCTTTGTCTTCTGGGTCCATTTCTACTTGTCAATATCCAGACTTCAAGTCCAATATGGAAAACAGTTTGCTGCTGGCCAAAGTATCTAATGTATCGTCGATTCGAGGCAGAGGATAGCTGTCTTTCGTCCTCACGCTGTTCAGCTGGCGATATTCCACGCAGAATTTCGTAGTTCCATCCTTTTTCTTAACAAGCACTACTAGAGACAACCATGGAATAGTAGAAGGTTCTATTACTATCTCTTTTTCCACCTCTCGAATTATTCTTTCAGCTTCCTCTTCTTCGCTCGTGGTAGTCTTCGCGCTGATTGCTTCATTGGCTTGGCATTACCAGTATTGATTTTGTGTTTGACGGCTGATGTTCTACATGTCTTCCCTTCTTTTCGTACGAATAGGTCTCGATACTGCAAACTCCCTCATCTGTTCGAATCTGGCATTGGAATTGTCGGTTGCCGTTGTTTGGCGAACTATAGACGTCACTGACATGCAGGATTCAATCTTGGTTCCATTCTTGATGGTAATTGGGTAATAGTTCATGTTTATCACACGTACTGGGGTCTCCTTCGCCGACGTAACCAATCCTTCCCCAACTAGTTCTCCTTTGCCAACCTCTTCTCGTGGTTTTTTGTCTCCATCATAACCGGTGTACCTTCCTCCATGATTCCCTGTAGCCGTCCTACTATCATGATTTCGCTTCGTGCAGTTAGAACGGTATCTTTCTGTACAGCTGCCAACACCGTGTTGCCTCCATATGGATGAACGAATACATCCTCGGAACCCACTTTAATGGTTCTGTTCCTAAAGTCCAACTGGAAACCACGTAGATTCATAACGTCCATTCCCAGAATCACGTCTTCTTCAATATCAGCTACGATTAGCGTATGCTTGAACTTTTCTGCGCCAATTCCCAATTGGATTAGTGTCTTACCGTGAACGTTAGTACCCTCACATGTGGCGATCCGCAGTCGTAGTCTCCTTGGCAGGAGCTTCTTTTTAGAGTTTATTATCTCTGGTCGTATAATGGTTCTAGTTTCTCCAGTGTCTACCAGCAGAGTATATTGCTTGCCATTCACTTCTTTATCTACATATACACTGTCTTTGCGATATCTTCTAGAAGCTATTCGTATGAGAGGGTCTTTGGAACAATCATGGGTCGGTGCAGTCCCCTCGTAGCCGACCCGTTCTAGGTTTCCTGTGACTGGGGTTCTTGGTTTTCGGGAACCCTGGGGCGCTTACACGAACTACGTACATGCCCTAGTTCACCACAATTCCAACATCCGATCTTTTCCGGCTTCCTGCCCATCACACTTTTTATCAAACTGACGATCTGGTCGTTTGTCCTCGTCACATTCTTCACGGATGGTCCTAACTTTGTTATAACCCGAAGCCTTCGTGGCTGCTTCATATTCAAGAGCAGCAGTCAATACATCGACCAATGTTTTAAGAAGGGGTAAACGAAGCGTCCTCTACATAACGGAGTCACGTAAGCCATCAATAAAGGCCCAGGCATTCCACCATGTTCTCTGGTGCTTCACTTCATACTCTTGAAGGGCCTCGTCACGTTTCTTCTTCGGTTCCTCAGCTGGGATTGGTACAAATTTTCAAGATGTTCATGGTCATATAGCATGTTCAATTTCTTCTTCAGCTGCTCGCATTAATCCGTTTCTTCAAGTGGCATCATCTGTAGTACATCTATGGCATCTCCACGCTATAGTTAGGTTCACTGCTTCCTCCCTATCGGACCAATTATTCACTCAAGCGTCTATTTCAAACTCTTTTACTGCCAATGTCTTCTAACTTAGAGAGTGTTTCTGGCCTGCAAGGTTTTTTGTTTGCTCGGCCTTCTGTTGGCGTCTCCTGTGTTCTTAAATTAACTATATTTCTCTCTAACTCCTTGGTTTTCTCGTCCATCTGGTTTTCCATCATCGACATATTATTCTCGATTTTATAGTCCATCGATGTGAACTTATTCTCAATATCCGATTTTAGGGACGAAATTTTATTTTTGACGCTAGCAGCAATGTTATTTTTCAACGATAAGGTATCGGCAGAAATATCGATCTTGATAGTGGAAATCTTCTCGCCCATATTAGTAGAAATCTTGTCCACGTTAGCAGAAATATCGCTCCTAACATTAGTTAAAATCTTCTCTTTCATGGCAGAAATATCATTCTTCACATTAGTTGAAATCTTCTCTTCTATGGCAGAAATATCGTTCTTCATATTAGAAATTGACGAGATTAAGGTGGAAGTCTCTCCTCTGAATAAGAATGTTTCTGGATCAAAGCCGTCATTTTCCAGTGCCATTTTAAGTGTTTCTACTAATTCACTTTTCTTATCGGACGTTTCCAACAACAATACTGCTTTTAGCTCTGTCACTTTTAGGTCACTTAGTCTCTTGGACATTTTTATGTTGCCATTTATTTATATTACCCCACACCTGACATCAATGTAACGTTTTTCTTATTTATATATTTAAGTTTTTATTACGACGGGTGGGATACATTTATACACACGGTATGTCTACTCACTTAATTTATTTATTCACTAAACTATTCACTAATTTATATTAAATACACAGTATATTCATATAAGCACTTCACTACTGTTTATTTACTTAGACTAAATTTATATAAATACTTTACTATTATTCACTATTTCACTGTTCTGCCACGAGATCAAATTGTAAACTACGTCTCCCACAGGTAGGTAATCTTTATATGTTAGGTGCCTTTCATTCCAGAAACTACTCGGTTCCGGCTCTCATAAACAATTGACCTTCCTGGGAATCTCTAGATAACAATAGTCACAAAAAATAATGATATATAATTCGAAGAAATCCCTGCGCCTTCGCCAAAATTGAAACTATCAGCCAGCTTTCACATTCTTGTAATATTTTAAATTAACAGGGAAAATTCTATATAATGAATATATCTATGAATATATGAAGTGAACAAACGGTGTTAAATTTCTGTGTGATCAAATCCGTAAATGTGGGATTAAGATAGACTCACAATAACATCTTTCTCGTCAATATTATTTTAAAACATATTTAGGGCATAAAGAAGTCTGAAAGTTAGAGATAATTCTATGTTTCTAATAATAGTCCTAAATATACCCTCGAAGTTATATATGTTTAAGTAAAATTAGAATTGCTAATAAGCTCAATAATGGTATCAAAGTGAAACCTTATTTATTTAACAATCATTTACATAATTTTACACTGGTATTTATGGGAAAAGTATTCATGTTTCGGAATTTCACAAACATTTCAATTAAAAAAATTCCCTCCAACAAGTAGAAATACGTAATTTGTTTCCTTTAATATATACAAATATATTTTCGTCTTTGGTACCGAATTTCTATTGCCCTATAATATATTTCCATCTTGCATATCCTTGACAGCACACGAACTATTGGGGAAAATTATAAGTGAATATACAAAAAATTGGAAGCGGACGTTGGTCAGACCAAATTCGGTTTTAGAAATAGTTTAGGAACCAGAGAGACACATATTGCTCTTAATATGCTAAGTCAATGATGCCTATATGTTAATCAAAGTGTATATGATTGTTTTTGGATTACAATAAAGCCTTTGCCACTGTTCAACACAAACACAAAAATAAAAAGATTGGTTCCAGAGACATTCTCGATTTTCATGTATGGGGTAGAGGCATGGACCTTAAATAAGCAAACCATGAATAAATTGGAGGTCTTTGAAATGTGGGCGTGAATAAGCGCTTTCGAGAATGGGCAAAAAAAGAAATAATAATCGCAGTTAAAGCAAGAAAGTTACAATACCTTGGCCATGTTTCGCGTGGAAAAAAATATCAACTTCTACAGCTGATAATGCAGGGTAAAATCCAGGGGAAACCAAGCATTGGCAGAAGAAGGATATCATGGCTGACAAACCTCAAAAAGTGGTTTGGTTGCAGCTCTAATCAACTATTTCGGGCTGCAGTATCAAAGATTCGTATTGCAATGATGATTGCCAACTTCCGTAGCGGAGACGGAACGTAAAGAAGATAAATGAAAATGGAGAGTGACTTTTCAATGCCAGTTGGCAAAAAAGCGGTTTGAATGCATTAGAGTTTCTCAACTACTTTTTTGAAGTTTGCACCCATATTGTTGTCAGAAAAATGTTGAATGGAAAAATAATTGTTTCCGCTTCACAAAATTAACATTCTCCAGAAACCTCATGATTCGTGGCCCACAAATCGTTTCTTTTAGTTTGGCCTCATTTAACTGGACAAAAAATTCTCTTTGATATGATGATAGATAGTTTTTGACAGTCCAAACAACAGTGAGTATACCTTGATTATATTTAGGAGCAACTGCAACCACAGACCGTTTCGTTGCTATATGCATCGAAAACCGCTTGTAAACTTCAGAACACTTACTGCAATAGTTTAATGACAATACATAAATTACTGAAACTTAAAATTAGATAATTAGTACAGTCATTTGGTAGTTTTACCTGGAAAGTTTTCCGGGAATTTTGGAAATTGGTAATTTTATAGACTTCGACGTGCTCTTTTCGAATTTTCACTTTGCCACCTCGTATCTTTGCCGTTATATTGGAAAAAGGCGCTCAAATATAGTTTTTTGAGAATAACTCCGTTCCGACTCATTTTACGATGAAAATAGTTATGTAATAAATTAAACTAGAGAAAATTTCCTACAATTTATGTAGTAACCGTTTTTTTTTGTAAAATCAATAGTTTCAGCGTAAGAGAGCCGCAAAGTCCACTCCAATACGCGTTTTGGCCAAATAACTCATTTGCATACCACCATGAGGTAGAGTAAGTGGCGCGTTTTTTTGTGGTATCTCTGGTAGGCCTAATCCACTTGTAATGCACTATTACAAAACTTAGCGCATTCTCCTTTGCTTCGCTATTTTTGATGGACGCGGTTCTGAAAGTTCATCGTCTTCGGTACTGAGCGAAATGTCACAAATAGAAATTTCTTCCACGTCATCCGCGATGGAATCATCAGCTCCGTTGTAGTCCTCTTGTTCCTAGATTTTATCATACGTTTGCTCGAGAATAGAATCTGTTTCTTCTTCCTCATCGCTATCTTGTTGTGGAACGTGCGAATTATCACAGCTACCGTTGCAATTGTTGAATATAACGGAGCACTTTAATCCAGCCTTTCTGCATCCACAGTCTCCCCGACATCCCTTTTTGCATTTGCAAGAAATGAGTTTCAACAAGGTTTCCGGAGCTGGGGGCTCGAGCGTGGTAACAGGAATTAGCCCATTCTTGCTTTTTTTCCATCCCCATTGCTCTACATTTTTCCAACTCCATACCACTGCTGAACCTGGTGATAAATTCGGAATGAATGTTGTCGTGCTGCTGCTTCTGTCGGTGGCAACGATGCAATATAAAATTTATTTTTTTATGCTGATTTAGTGAAGCACGTATATCCATAGTTGTTTAACGATATATTTCTTACGCCACTATAACCGTATAACGCAAGGATTAAGCGCTCTCCAGCTTCAGCAATAATCTCCGGATCGGCATTTTGGTTTTTGAATACCTGGACAAGCTCGTTTAAATCTCGGTTTTTTCGAAGTACATTAGTACATTTTATTTTTCCTTGATTAAAGAGTGCTGATGTTGTATCACAACCACTGAAGGCGTGCAAGAATAACATGTTATCTGCGGCTGTTTTATCTATGATATTTTTGTTGAATATATTCGTTGCGAAATTTTTCCTTTTCCTGGTTTGAGAATATATATGTTTGAACGCGTATATTGAGCCGTCAAAAGAATAAGAAGATCTACATCTTCGCCGACAACTATTACGGAATCAAATGTAGATGAAATGCTGATTGGCGTATTGATTATTAACGTATCCGCCTCTTCCGTGGCTTGCTTCGCCATAAAGTTTGCAGCTTCAAATTTTGTCTTCAACATTCCAATGACGCGTTTTTTGTTTGCACCGTTGCCCAGAAATTTATCTTGTGACACAGTTGGGATCATTGTCTCGTCAAAAAGTATGTCTACTGAAGCATTTTTCCGTGATCGTCGGGATCGCTCTGCATGTTTGGTATTACGGTTTGCTACATCTTCCGGATATCCGTCAAATACGACAATGGCATTGGATGTATAGTTCGATCGAACGAATGTGACGTAGTTATCGCAAATGGATGGAAACGATTCACCGCGATGCCAAACGACTCGGTGCAATACGTATCCTCCGTCGATGACATACATAGCGTCTCCAAAATTTACATCCCCAGAATTTGGCTCAAATGCTCCGTACATAGAAGATTTAACGCACTTGCGCATGCTTTCGTCATTAAAAAGGGATGACGGAAACGGAGCAAGTTCGTACGTAAGAAACTTTTCGAGTTCTTCGTCAGATTCTTTTGCAGTGCACATTCTTTGAAAAATTAATAAAGGATTAATCGGGATAATGTCGTCTTCTATTCGGATACCTGCACTCATAACACCGAGTGCTTTTACTCTGTCATTTCATTTGAATTTTACGGTATAGACAGCGCTGCCGATGATTTTTGAAATGCCAGAATTACCAATTTCTTGAGACATGTGACAATTTATCTTCTCATCTCCGATAACTCCAGTGCTTATTGACATGAGTTCCTTCACTTCTGGAAATGGAAAATGTTGGCTCAACCAATCCATTAGTTTTTTTACGTCGTCATTATCACGATTAATCCGCGTGCTCCTCATTTCGACATGCTGCTTCGAACTGGAAAAAGTTACGTTGCAAAACTTTTCAACTTCGTCGCAAACATTGTGCAAGAATACCATTCCTAAAGTCCACTTAGACAGCACGCTGTCTGTGACTCCTCGTCCATGAGTAAGGCCGCCAAGACATTTCATCGTCCTCATCAACGATTGCTCAATCGTCATATCTGATCACGTACCACTCTAAAATTTGTCGGAACATCTAATTGTGAAGTATCCTTTAGTTGTGGAAAATTCGTATTCTTGAGCTGTCATTCTCCCCTTCAAATCAAGCATATCTTGCAAATATAAGTGGCAAGACTTTGCATATAAGAATTGGCCACTGGCTGAAAATGAGGCAGCATCTTTTGGATAGTGTCAAGATGTAAATTCCAATTGCCCATTCTTTCTACCTCGATGAATTGTTTCACAAGCGTCACCATGCGGAAATATTGCACCCATAATTTCGATGTAGAACCACGTTGTTCAAATTTTATCAGTTGATTCTCAAATTTCTCAGCAAGTTCTTGGTAGCATTCTTCCTGGTCCGCCACGAGTACCACTGACCTGTCGAAATTGTATAGAATTCTTTCCAATTCTGCACTGAGATCGGGTGTAAAATCTATTGACTGCATGTCAATTTTAGCAACTGAGAGATGACTCAACATATGTGCTCTTACCGCACGCGTAAACGCGTATCCTGCTAACATTTTTTCAATTGAATTCAATGCGTAAATGGTGTTGAAGAGATCTTTCAATCCGCTTCCAGTCATTATGTATCCGATGGATCCCATGAACGACATTAATAAATGGAATCCACCGAGTCTAACAACAATACTATTTAATTTGGTGTCCTCAACGTACGAGGAAACGATTTCCCGTGCTTTGAAATACAGGGGCTGGTCAAACGTAACGAAACAAGTGCGCTGGTGTAATGACTCACATTTTTCAGAAGCAGATAAGAGAACAGTCAAAATTGTGTCGTGATTACTCGGTGAAGCATTAATGAAGGGCAAGCATCCTACAAATGATTTTTGGAAGGGTAGTTCCGCTGTCGCTTGTTCCATAAATCCACTCCATCCAGGTATGTTAGGCAGGTCAATCCATTTTACATATAGCCACAATAAGTCCTATGGTCGTAAAGTGATGGCTCGTTCATTAACCTCCAAATTTTATATTTTTCCTAGCAGCAACATTAACTATTGTTACGTCCAGGACTTCTTCTCTTGCTCCCGTGACAAAAGTGGGGGTTGTCGCCCCGTTTAAGGTCTCAAGGTTATTTGCTAAGAGATATTTTAACGAAAACTCACTTTTGGCGTTGTTGTTAATGCTTTCCCACACGATATTGTGTGCCTTGGCATCATAACCAATTATGATAGGTAGCCGTCAGCTACTGCAGTGTCTCACTAGGTCTTGTATTTCCTCCAGTGCTGCTATCGTCTCGTTTTCAGCGAAGTAGGCAGACACAATGACGATGTCTCGGTCGATACCCCCAATGTTGATGTGAACCATGATTGGAACAAGGTCCCGTGACACGTATTCTGTAACACATATATATGTTATGTTATTTCTTATGATAACACAGGCATGCGGAGATGTGGTGGTTACTCAGTAAGTGCCCCTCGTATACATTACGTTTACCATAAAGGTATATTATCTTGAGCAAAACACTTACCTAGTAACCGTTCTTCGGGAGTTGAATGAACGACATCACTTATACGAAATCACTGGGCTTTTAATATATTTAAAATACACAAATATAATAACATATCATTCAACTTATTCAGAATAATAATAACAATTGAATTCTTGGTTCGTTACACTTCTAATTTATAAGAAGCGTTTCGGACAAAGTCCAGCGTGCCTGACCTTCGTCTATTAGTTGATCGTGCTATTTACATTTTTAACTAGAACGTGCTTCCACGCATATCTAACATTGACCTTCCTAGATCAACGCTCGCTAAATATTGTAATTAATATTAACCTAATTTAAATCTTATTTCTAAGCTAATGTCCTTTTAACACTACCGTCCTTTCGGGACCATAACATCATCCCCTGTTGGGAGAGAAAAATTATCATTTCAATTTTTCGATATTACCTATATCTATAACAGTTTTTGTTGATTGTTTTTGTTTACTAAACACTACTTGTTCGTTTATAAACACTCTTCACTTGTTTACAATTGATTCCGGCCGTTGTATTTATACATACGATTCTTATGAACTGTCTGTAGTTTATTGTCCGGAGATGTAATCTCACAATTTACGCCTTTTATTCCCGGACCTAAATAATGTGGATCAAATTTATTTCTCCCTTCGTTTTTTAAAATAACTAATTCCCCTATTCTAAAATTTACGGGTGAAGAATCCTTTTCACTATTACTGACTCTACTTAATTTGTTATTTATTAAAAACTGTTTGGCTCTTTCATTTGCGTATTGTAACTTATACTTTAATTCTTTATCGTATCTTTCAAGATTGTAACACGGTTCAATTTTTACATTTAAAAACTCTGGTAAATTGGGTTTTTTCCCGTATAATAACTCGAAAGGAGTGTATCCGTGATACGTGTTTAGTGTTGTATTATAGCAATATGCAAACATTTTTACAAACTCGCACCAGTTATCCCTAGAATCTTTGATAAAGTTTCTTATATATTCATTAAATATCCTACGTAATCTTTCACAACTGCCTATGGCCTCGTGATGGTATGCTGTTGAAAAATTATGTTTTATATTTAAAAGTTCCGCTAAGTTCTTCATTATTTCGTTCTTATATTCCGTCCCTTGATCTGTTCCTATCTCCTTCATCAGTCCGTAATTCGGTATAAAATTGTCAAATATTGCTTTTGCTATTGTGTGCTTTCTTATTCTTGACCGGTATCATAACTGCGTACTTAGTTAATTCGCATAATATTGTAATACAATAACGATTCCTGTTGTACTTTCTATGAACGGACCTATTGTGTCTATGTAAATAATATCAAACGGTGTTATAGATGTATCTGTTATGACAAATTTTTCTTTATGATTAAGCTTTGCTTTATTCACTTGACATTTATGACAATTCTTTACATACTTCCTTACGTCTTTCTCCATGTTTTTCCACTTGAAATTTGCTCTTAGTTTCTTTGATAACCTATTATTTCCTACATGTCCTCCAAACATTGGATCGTTGTGGTATCTTTCTAATATCTTTTGGATGTCTTCTTTTTGCTGTACCGTTTTTGGTACTTCGTATATACATACTTGAATACTTTTTAACCTTTGAGTTCCTACTTCTATAAATTCTTCTATTGTGCACTTTGTGAATATATCATCATTTGTATATATTTTCATTCTTTTTACTCATTCATATTTCATTAGAATTAGTATAACTATTCAAAAAATACAAGGGAGAAGTGGACATTTGACTAGCACTAATGCAATATTACAAAGTATTGAAAGACATCCTATATTTTGTCATGATCAAATGCCTATTGTTCCAAGAGTTTATATTTATGCATATTGGAATACTAAGTATATAAATTTTACTGAGATGCACGCAATAATGAGCATTTATTTGGAATTGTATTTATTTCTCTCGCTTTTTACTACTTATTTTATTTATTTTTCCCTACAAAAGAGTGTAGGAACAAGACCATTATAAAAAGATAGATGAGACGCCCGAGACAGGCTCTAACGCACGTTCCAGACTACGGAAGCTTTCACCAAAAGATCTAGTTGCCCCCGGAAATGTCATTTTTCAAAGCCAGCGCGTAGTGAAAGTCACACACGTAGCAAATTTCAAAGCCTCATCAGTTGTCTCATCGCTGATGTTCGCTTACTAGAGAAAACTTTTCAAATATTTCATTGGCCGTTTATTGAAAATGTGCAATTTTTATTTTCTATATAGATATTTATTTTCAAAAGAACAACCAATTTTTTCGATTTTTGAATGCAAATGGTCATGATATAGGATATGTATTGTGAATTCAATTAAGCGTAACGTGAAGAAAATAAATCGTGACTGAACTATGTGACTGTTGAACCAAAAACTGAGCGTGGCACTGAATGATGTAACTAAAGAAAAGTACCGAAAAATGTTGTTGTTTCTCTGCATAATCTAAAATATCGCGAAAACACCATAATATTTTGATTGCATAACGTCAAATATCTCAAAATTTTGACGCGATATTCCAATACTGACACGGAATTCAGATTCTACGGAAATGACACTTAACTTGGTTGGTTTGTAGTCATGTGCGGTTTTGTTGTTGTTTTTACAATATTATTTTCCATTTTCAGTTCTATTAACACCGAGTTATTGAAGTTTGAGTTTTTATTGATTATTATTTTATTAATGTTTGTGATGTTTCTCCAATAGCAATGTAAAAAGTGCTGGAATTGTGATTTGATATTAGAAAATGTTTGGGAGTACATGTGCTAAGGATATTACAATCCAAGAGAATCATACAAAATCTTGAGGAATTTATTAGAATGCCATTGTAGATATTTGCAATTGAGGTATTGAGGTTGCTATTATAAGAGCTTTTTTATGTGAATTGTGGGTCTTGGAAATATTTGTTTGGTATAGTTTGAGCTCTGTTAGGTAACGTCCACAAATTATTTTAACTTCGTTATCAACCAGTCTAATTATTGGCAGGTGAAGTGCTTCGATATCATATTTTGGACAAATCTGTATACTTTATTGAACTTTGTTGTACTTTCTTTATCAAAGAGGAAAAGTTAATGTTTCACATTTTCATAAAATAGGAGACTAGAGTTATTCCTTTCTAAATTACTAATTTATTCTTCGAAACTTTTAACTTATTCCACTTAACAGTTTTGCGATCTTTTTTCGCTCTTAAATGAGTGATTGAATTATTTAAGTAACAATAATATAAAACTTTTAATGATACATTCAAACAATAAAAAACGCTTTCTACCTTGAATGTTTTGGGATTTTCAGAATATTTCCTGTGTATTGGCATAATATTACATTAAATATTATTTGATACATATGGACGACCTTTATTTGTTGGCGTACCTCCAAAAACACCTTTGGGTTTACAAACTTGAACCTGGGCAGAGTATAAGTGTCATAGACAGATCCCACAAGGTGGATGTTGAAATTATTATGATTTGATATGATTATTATGATTGCTTTGAACTTGTTTTGTACCAAGCTTCATGCTATTATTGAGGATAATGCTGAAGATACATTTTTAATATGCGGTGATTTTAACTTGCCCTGCATAAAATGGTCGCATAAACAGTTACTGTGCACCCTCACATTTTTCAGATACTAATTCTAATCTGTTTATTGATACAATTTCTTGTTGCAGTTTTTATCAATTTAATAATTTTACCAATAAATCAAAAAACACACTTAACTTAATCTTGAATAATAATTTGATAATCGAAAATGTCATTGAAAGTGAGTTTCCCCTTGTTTCTGAAGATCATTTCCACACAACATTGGAGTTTAACATCAAATTTTTGAATTTCACACGCGACAATCAGAAGATCAATTCGGATATCGAATTTAATTATAACAAGGCAAATTTTGACTCAATTAGAAATAATTTATCTTCTATTGACTGGAACAGTGAATTTCTTAATTTAAATACTGGTGATAGCACTAATAAGTTTTACTGCCATTTGGAGAATAGTATTAACAAACATGTTCCAAAATATCCTAAATATAAGTCAAAATTCCCGCATTGGTTTAGTCTAAGCACCATCAAAGTTGTTAAAGAAAAGGAAATATTTCATGTTAAATGGAAAAAGTACTCTAATAACTTGGATTATTTAACATTCAAGCTTTTGAGAGGTAGAGCAAAGTATTTAATTAACCTAGATTTTGATAATTATATGAATAATATTGAATCTCAAATAACTACAAACCCAAAGCACATTTGGCAGTTTTTAAAGTCCAAAAAAGGCAATTCTGGTACTATCAATGTCATTAGGGATAGTAATGAGTCTGATTACTGATGGCCAATTAATCTCCAATACCTTCTCAAATTACTTTAGTTCAGTCTTTAACCCTCCTAACTCTAACTCCAGCAAAACAATTTCAAATAATGATATAAATATTAATAACATATCTATAACAGAGGGCTATTTCCCTAGTATATAGAAAATAGCCTTAATAATTCCTATTTTTATATCCGGTAGTAGATATTTAGTCGAAAATTATCGTCCTATATCTAAACTTTCTATTATCCAAATTATTCGAATTAATTATTTTTGATTATTTATTTAGAGATGTTAAATACATTATTGATGAGGAACAACATGGTTTTATGAAAAAACGTTCTGTTGAAACGAACCTCTTTACTTATAGTGAATATTTATTAGAATACATGCATGAATGATTTCAGGTGGATGCTGTGTATACCGACTTCAGCAGGGCCTTTGACAAAATTAATCATTCTACTTTGTTGGATAAACTTGGTGCAGTCGGTATACATGGTAATCTACTCAGATGGTTCAAATCTTACATAAGTAACAGGTCACAGGCAGTAGTCAGTAGGTAAATATGTATCACCCTTCTGTGATATAACTTCAGGGGTACCTCAAGGATCCCACTTGGGACCGTTATTATTTAATATGTACACCAACGACATACTCGTATGTTTCAAATTTTGTAAGTACAAAAAATATGCGGATGATTTAAAAATGTACCTCAAAGTTGGCAATGTTGGGGATTCTCAATTGATACAAAGTGACTTAAACAGACTTGTTGCGTATTGCAAAAAACCTTTCTTTTCTTGAATTTAAAAAAATGCTTCCCAATCACTTTCTCTAGAAAACGATGCATGCTTGATTATCAATATTTTATTGGAAACTATCAGATAGAAAAGGTATCACAGATAAAAGATCTAGGAATTTATTTTGATTCAAAACTTATTTTTGACCAGCATATCAGTTATATATCGAAAAAAGCTAATCGGGCGTTGGGGTTTATTATCAGGACTTGTCATGACTTTAAAACCTCACATTCATTACGAACTCTATTCATAGCCTATGTAAATAGTGTCTTGAGCTTCGGATCAATAATTTGGAATCCACAGTATATTGTATACATCGATAGACTTGATCATACCCAGGATAAATTAATCAAGTACTGCTGGGAGGAGTTGTTTCCTAAGGATAATATTGTTTCAGTTAGGCGGAACTTGAGTTTAATTCTCCTGGAAGATAGACGTCAAATAAACGATGTTAAATTTGTATATAAAACTGTTAATAATCTTATTGACTCAAACGAGATTACCAGCCTCATTAGATTTAATGTTCCGGCCTATGACACAAGAGATTTTAAACTTTTTTATATTAATTTCAGTGCCAACAATTATTATCTAAACTCTCCTCTCCATAGGTGTTGTAAATCATTTAACTCAGTTTGTAACCACGCTGATATTGATATATTTCATGATACATTTTCACTTTTTGTAGTAAGCTAAAAAAGCTGTATTTGAGTGATAAAGCTGCGTTTTAATTTCATAGTGATATCGATTTAATGTTTACAATTATCAGTCTACATTTTATCAATTATATCCTTGTGAATACTGTATTTGGGTTCGTCCCGTTTGTATTCCATGTCATAAATAAATAAATAGGTGACATTCATAATAAGTTAATAATTGTTATTTATCGAGAACAAGGCTCTTGAAAAAATTATAAGCCGCATTTCTTTCTATTTTATGAAGTAATAAATAAAAACTGCTTGCGAAAATTAAAATTGATGCCGGTCTTTTCCTAATATGAATAGGAGACTAGTACAAGTTAAATCATAGGAATAAAAATTTGTATTTTGACATTGCTTACCGCGTTACTGATTAAAATATCTAAAATTCAATATATGAACTTTATTAAGAACGAATAATCGTTATAAAACAAGAAATTAATTCATTCAAGTTATTCAAACAAATCCCATTGCAAACATTTGCACTATTTATTATTGAATCACGAAACTTTTGTAGAAAGCTCTCGTCTATAAAGGTCACAGAAGCGTGAATATGAGTTACTATATCTTCCTTAAAGTTTTGAAGGGTACCACTACTGTTAAGGTTGCAACCTATAATATACTTACAATCAACAACCTTTACACTAAAATCAAGTCAAGGTTGGGCAAGGGCGAGGTTTCGAACCTTATTCATAGCTTTCCTTGTAGTGAATGCACTAAAATATATATAGGCCAGACCTCTAGATGTTTATCTGGGAGATTGACCTCACATAAAAGTGATTGCAATACTACAAAGCTGCCTTGTGCTTTGGCAGAGCATGTTATAGTTGATAAACATAGTATGATGTTTGATAATGTTAAAGTACTTGACAAAGAAAAAAGATATAATAAAAGACTTTTTCTCGAGATGTGTCATATACACAAAAATTTGGATAACTGTTTGAACAAAAAGTCTGATCTTGATGGACTTAGTAAAATTTACACCTATCTGTTGTCTTTGTAGAATGGCTGAGTTTCTTTAATCGTTTTTCATTTTTCGCATTGATGTTTTTACATCACTCTCATATTCTTTTATAATACCAATTTATATCCTTACTGTATAAATATAAATATAATTGATACTTCACTTGCTGTTAAATTCATTAGATGATGGGGTCTTCTTTTTGTTTCTTGATACAAAACCGATATGGACTTGAAATAGATGCCTTTCTCCTTGGGTAATGTATTGAACATTCATTTTAATTGTGTTTGTTAATAATTGTTACTTTTCTGCTTGATATTGCAGTTTTAATGTTTTTGACTTTCAACGTGATATTTCGGTTATTCGTTCAATGAATTTTCTTGCTCCTGTAAATCTTGATGTACTTGATGCATACATGTTAAACTTATTTTGGTGAGTAATTTTGTATTCTAAGCAGTTTTCCAGTTTTATTAATTCAAATTTTGTCCATTTGTAGATGTCCTGATGAAGGAAATAAATTGTTTCCGAAAGCTTAACTAGTCAAAAAATAGTTGTTTAATTAGCCCTATATTGACCGCATCACAACTACTTTGTTTACAGTTTGTTTACATAATGGTCACTACCTGGCACGTACGTATATATATATATATTTATATATATATATATATTTATATATATATATATATATATATATATATATATATGTATATATATATATATTATAATGGATTGTTATAGTTGTATACTTTGCCGACAATACCACTATAATTGTTATATTATCAATTTAATATATTCAACTCTAGTATAGCTAGCTCAGTAATGAAGTAAAGAAAATTTTTTATGTATTTATATATTTATGTGGAGAGCATGAGAAACTCTTACTACTCTTTGGGATCTGGAAGTGATTTTAACTCTATATCTACAATATTTTACATATATATGAATCATTCAAATAACTGATATTATATTTTTTATATTATTGGTGCGCCTATGTATAGAAACTTTCAATATAGCAATCGATTTTGTCTCACAATTAAAATAGATGGAAATTATCAGTAGAATAATCGATTCCAACTGTCACTCATATCAGTTGAAGTAATATTTATCTGAACATAAACAATAGTTTCAAGAATACCTTTAATACAACAACTATATTATATTGATCAAGAATTATGTATTATAAATTTAAAGTAAGTGATGAACTATCTTAAATACTAATATAATATTGAAATGTCTAACAATAAAATATTTGTTAAATATAAATAGTAAGTACTCAAGTCTATGTTATTACCTTTCTTTTTCAATGCTTTTAATATGTTTAATAGTTTCAGATACTAATTCTTATTACTTTTATTATAAATGTACATCTCTAACCCGAATGTTGGTACCAACAAAAACAAAAAGAAACACTAACCTCTCAACCACTAATATTCCTTTCTTGAAATTCTGTCTGTTAAAAAACCATGTCATGCATACATATGTCGTCCAGATGGAGATGTTTTTTTTCTAGATTTCTTGTTACAGGTACCACGTGTTTGTAATTTCTATTATTCTCCAGCTTCGAATTCCCAATCAATGCTTAATATCTTATTCAGGTACTTTACATCACGATTCCGTACCACATCAACTAATTATTCAATTTGAAATGACTCTTTCATTTGTACCATAGCCTCCAATAACATGTATTTTTTTATATATATATATATCTTCGTAGAAATTATGATTTTAATATCCTTATACTAGCTATTTCGAATTAATATATGGAATAACTCACTTCTTTATACAATAACTTAATTCTCTCTTTTTAAATTCTTCAACCATTTAAGTTTTCTAATCTCCGACTTCCATCATTATTCAAAAATCAACAACCAACCCGCCTTTTTTTATTTTTCGTTGCTATCCGAAATCATAAATATCTTGATTTCAGATTCATTTTATAATTCCTAATATATAATTACAAACCATAAAATTCACATCTTTCTTGACTCAATAAATATAGATTTCTATGGTTCTGCTTCTTTTTCAATTTATAACCTTATTCCAGTCAATTGATAAAATTATTTTGACATTTCTGACATTATTTGATATATATAACCAAAACTCTCTAAATGTTAAATAATTAAGTTATTACATGTTTATTTATTGTAACTATTAATAATGTTCAATGAATATTTTTAGAATATGGATTACATGTTTCTTTTAATTAAGGAATTTTGATTTATAACTTGTTATTTATTACTTACAATGGATTGTCGATATGCTTCTTAAATGAACTACTGTGTTTAAAGGTAAGTTTTATCCTTTTTACTCAAATTTCTTATTACTATTGCTCATATATTGTATTCCATTATGAATAGATTACTTCATCAATAAATTCTTTTGGTATCATATTAAAGATATTGAATCAAATGTTCCAAACTTCAATATATTTGTGAGAGTGAGAATTTCAATTATACTTCCATCTAAGTAGTGAAGAACTATCTCTTCTATATATATTTTTTTACTTTTATAAGGTAATAGATATTATGTATCCTGATCAAAATATGTGCTAATAATTCTCTAACACTTAACAGATGATGTATATAAATATGCTCCAGAATATTTTGTACATGTAAGACATATACAGTTTTTTTTAAATACTGCATTAAATCTTCTGTATATTGGAAATATTTTCATTAACCGATACTGGTTTATATAATTCTGTGTAGTATGCTGATATGAGTTATATTATTTTAGTTTCTGTGTTCTTGAATTATGTTCAATATATATATATATAACTTGTCCTCTATTATATAAAAACTATTCTCAAATTAGAACAGACATTAAAATGTCATATTAATACGTATGGTGTATCATTACACATAACCAAGTTAAAAATTGAGAATTCATATAAAAAAATTAGAATGAAGTAAGCAAATATATTACGAGATATTGAGAAAAACAGTTACCTGAAGGATTTAAAGGATAATGAATAAAAAATTATAACAACAACATTGTATGAATATTTATAAAAATTTTACCTTAACAATATATCCAAGGTCAAGTTAATGTCAACATGTTTCCAAATACTCTGAACGCAGCCACGTGAATATCTAGATAAACTGACTGTAGTATTACTTGTAACCAGAAATAACAAAAATTAATATTCAACTCACTAATTAGTTATCTATATTTACTGATGATACTAGTAAAGGTTTAAAATTGAGAAAAAGAATTGAAAGAAAACTTTATAATTGGTGACATACGGAACAGAGCCAAGGTATCTGTCAAGGAAATATAATAATTCATTAATCTTTTTAAACAGGAAGTAATCATTTTTAGTAATTTTCTTGCCAACCTAAATTTGTTCGTTACTAATTGAATGTAGGATAATAAAGATAAATTTGGAAATAACTAAGAGTTTATGTGAGACAAAATTAGTGAACATTCAAAAATTTGAAACTATACAATTACATATGTATGAATAATTAATCTAGGTTGTAGAATTTGTATAATTAAATGTAAATAGTGATACCTTAAAAAGGGAATTATAACAAAATTTGTTATTATAATATATTAAAAAGACATTTTATATAATCCAAAATACAATATAAACTTATATCAATAACTGTTCATATCCTCCAGAACTTTTGAAATAAATAATTTACCTTTTTTATTAAAAAAAACATTCAAGTCAACAATTATAGTGACAAAAATACGGAAAAGCAGGCTATGGACTTGATGAGCCAAAAGTTTGTTGATTTGATAAAAAAAAGACAATCGTGCTTGGGTTGTAAAAAGTATGGCTTCTATGTGAATCTACTCTACAAAATTTTTGTAAAATAAGATATAAAAGTAAAGTTTTAAAACAAATAAAAGTATAAAAAGAGTCATATTAACGTTGAGCAAACTGTGTGTATAAACGGAAGTGAACAGAAGGTGCATTTCTCCGATGAGAAATCGTCAAGAATTTGTGGGACGCTAGCTGCAGTTCAAGGTACCGAAGCTTCGAGAAAAAAGGTCTGCGTCCTTGATTATTAATTTTGAAATTCCAAAAGAACTTAGTGAACAATAAGACATAATTTTTTGAACGTTTAAATGATATCATAAAAAGGCCAAAACTTTATAATATGATGAATATCATATGATATCTATGGATATCCATACAAATTTTAATTTCTAGATAGTATAGTACTTACTTGTTAAATAAAATCATCTCATCAATTGTTCACGTTGTACATATGTTCATATAACTTCCAAGTCTTCTTTCTTCTGATGCATGCTTAACTTTCTCTATCCATTACTATACTCATATTAATTCATTCACATTGCTTTATATATATATATATATATATATATATATATATATATATATATATGTGTGTGTAATTGTATGGTTAAAATTTAAATAACATATTAACAACTTCACCAAACTTCTGAACGTTAATAGTGTCTGAACAGTTTATACATATCACGTTGACTGTAAATCCACGTTCAGTGTTGCGTGTATCTCTATAAGAGCTCACATATCTTTTATGCGCCGACGCAATTCACCAAGCTATTCAATGCGCATGACTGGATGGAATGCAGGAGTGGTTTAAGGAAGAATTTATGTTAAAATAATGCAAATTTTGATAATAACATTTTATTAAATCATTTTTTATAGAAAGTGTTGATATTTTATTTTATTCATGTCCATAATAAATTTATAAAAAATTTTACTCACTTCATTCAATCTATGCAAGAATTTTGAAATCATTAAAAATCAAAGGTATGTATTCAGGAAAGACTTTGTTTCTGAATTAAGTAATATATGTCTATCTAAGAAGTAGATATTCAAAATTACATATACTTATATTTGTGCGTCCGGAACTCAAAAGGACTTTATGAAAAATTTCAAATTAACATTAAATTATATTTCTTAGGAGCTAGCCGAAGGAAAGTCAAGTCTACATTTTAAACAAGACTTGTACGACTTTTATAACTTTTATAAATAAAAACAAATATTATATAAAATTCTCATCAGTAAAAAATAGGATAGTTATAATATGTATATATATATATATAATATACGTATATATATATATATACATATATATATATATATATATATATATATATATATATATTATATGTATATTATATTATCATCATCATCATATGCAGCTTATTCAACCATTTTGTTATGGTGTAGCCTCCCTTTACATATTTATATATTCCATTTCCATGTGGGCCCATTGTTGTCTATTGCTAGCTATGCGGCCCCAAGTTGATCCTGCGAGTTTCTTTATGTCGTAGTCCCATCTTAAGTTGGGGCGTCGTCTTGGTCTTTTCACGCTTCGGCGATACCATTGCGTTATCTTTGTGGTCCATCTATCGTCTGTCCTTCTAGCGAGATGCCCCGCCCATTGCAACTTTAGGGATCTGATTCTATTTATGACATCTATCACTTTGGTCTTTTGTCTGATCCATTCAAGCCTTTTTTATCTCTCCTTGTTATTCCAAGCATGCATCGTTCCATAGACCTCTGCGTTACCTGGAGTTTTCTAATGATATCAGTTTCCAGGGTCCAGGTTTCACAGCCGTATGTTAATACTGGTAGTACGCACTGATCAAACGCTTTCTTTTTCAAACGGAGTGACATTCTAGACTTGAAGATGATAGAGTTCTGTCCAAATGTTCTCCATGCTAGTTTGATTCTTCTGTTTATTTCTGGAAGTAGAGAGCCTGATATGTGTATTAGTTGACCCATGTATATGTATTCCTCTACTATTTCCAGGGCAGTGTCATTAATTTTTATTTCTTGTGCGTTTATCAGTTCGTTATACATTATCTTGGTCTTACTCAGATTTATTTTAAGGCCTCCTTCGTTGCTTGCTGCATTCAATTCATTTATATGTTGTTGCATTTCGCCAGGGTTACTCGCTATCAGGATGATGTCATCAGCGAATCTTAGATGGTTCAAGTATTCTCCATCTATATTCAGACCTGTGTTGTTCCAGCCCAGTTTTCTGAAGATGCTTTCTAGTATAGCTGAAAATAACTTTGGTGATATTGCGTCTCCTTGTCTAACTCCTCTGCTGGTGGGGAATTCTGGGATGCCCTCATATATCCTAACTCTCGCTTTGGCTTCCCTATATATATTTGCTAGGGTCTCAATATATGGCTTGTAGACCCCTTGTTCTCTTAGGGCATTTATTACTGCTCTGGGATATATAGAGTCGAATGCTTTCTCAAAGTCAATGTAGGCTAGTGCTAGTGGTTGGTCGTATTCTTTGGTTCGACTGATAACCTCTTTGAGGGTATGGATGTGATCTATTGTACTGAAGCCTTTGCGGAATCCAGCCTGTTCTCGTGGTTGGGCCGAGTCTAGTGTATTTTGTATTCTGTTGTGAATGATCTTTGTGAATACCTTGTACGTCACTGGTAGTAGACTTATTGGTCTGTAGTTCTTAATGTCTTCTTTGCTGCCTTTCTTGTGGATCAACACTATAAGGGCGCTGTTCCACTCTTTAGGTATGCTCCTGGACATCAGACAGTTCGTGTATAGTTTGGCAAGGTGCTTCCATGTTTTAGCTCCTGCATATTTGAGTATTTCGGTCGTGTTGCCGTCATTTCCCGCTGCTTTGCCATTTTTCATGCTTTTCAGTGCCATTTCTACTTCCTCCACCAATACTTCTGGTATGGCATCTTCTGAGTGTTCTATTATTTCTTCCAAATTTTCAAGGGCCTTGTATAGGTCTCCATAGAAATTGGCTACTAGGTCTATTATTTTCTATTGTTGTTTGTACCAGTTTCTCGTTGTAATTCCTGATATCTTCTGCGATTTTCTTTCGTATCGTCTTGCACAGTTCGGTGTATTCAATTCTTTGAATGTTTGTTCTCTTTTTCATTTCTCTTCGTTTTTGTAATAGTGCTTTTGTTTCCGGAGTTAGTTTTTTGTGTTCACCTCGTTGTTGCAGACCTCCCACTTCTACGGCGCAGTTTCGAATTGTGTCTATTAGTTCAGGGTTGTTATATTCCACTTTATGTAGTCTTTCTACTAGTAGTGCTTCATATTGGAGAGAGTTCTCTTTCAGCCTTTCGTTGTGTTGGTTTTGATTAGTTTTGACCTTTCTAGTTTTATATCTAAGACCAGTCGAGCTCTAATTAGTCGATGGTCGCTTCCTGTAGTGAACTTGTTGAGTGTGCTTAGATCTTTTACTGTGTTAATTTTATTGGTGAGGATGAAGTTTTTGATAGTTGCACCGGGGCCTTCCCACTTCATTCCCTGGTAGGGTTCTTCTTGAAGAAGGAGTTTGCCACATACATGTTCTGAAAGTGTGCGAACTGTATTAATCTCTCTCCTCTTTCATTCCTTTCTCCAAATCCATATTTCCCCATTCCCTTTTCTTGGTCTTTCCTGTGTCCTACTTTGGCATTAAAGTCTCCCATTATGTATTTGAAGTGACTATTGTCGTTGCTGAGCGTTTCGGTTATTTCATTATAGAATTCTTCTATTTCGTCGTCACTATGGCTGATTGTTGGGGCGTATACCTGAATAATCTGGATAGTATATATTTTGGAGAGTCTTAGTGTTATGCTGGCTACTTTGTCTGAGGTGCTTGTTATCCCTATGATTATATTTTTCCAGGTTTTCTTAATTAGGAATCCTACTCCGCTTGTTCTTCCTTGGTGGTATAGAAGATTCCCTGATTCAAGTTCTATGAGTTCTTCATTTTTTCGTCTTACTTCGCTAATGCCCATGATGTTCCATTTTATTTTTGCTGCCTCTGTTTCCAGTTCTATAATCCTAGCTTGATTAGAGAGTGTACAGCAGTTATAGGTTGCTAGGTTTAATGTAGTTAATGGGTAGTGGTTAAGACTCCGCAGATTCTTAGCACCCTCTGCCCTCGTGGCTGGTTCCCAGGATCTACCCCTCCTAGGGCCCTTCGGGCTTACGGAAAATGAGGGCCGTAACTTGTCCTTGTCTGTTATGCTGGGGTTGTGAGGCGTACCTTACCACGCTGCCTCAATACGGGTTGGCAAGGGGCGAGGGATGTCGTCCGCCAGTTTTCGCCATTTACTGACGGAACCTGTACCCCCAGATTTTTAGTGGAACGTTTTATTTATGAAAAAGCCCTTACTAGAGTGAGATTCGAACCTCCGTCCGTCAGGTCGAGAAAAACCAAGTTCCGGCGCTCTAACGCACTCCGCCATCTGGGTGTAAATGTATATTATATATATATATATACAGGGTGTCCCGGAACTAATGGGAAAAAAGTCAGGAGCGTATAATCTGAGCCAAAATAATGTTAGTACTTCATATAAACTTTTTCTATGCAGGCCCTCGTTTTCGAGTTATAGGCCTCCAAAGTTTTAATTTTGAATTTGGTTTTTATTTTTATTTTGCACTAGTTATTTGATCTTTATAAAATTTACAGCAAAGCTATAATGTACGTGTATATTTATTCTGAAAAGGTAAACAGATTTACAGTAGTGTCTTGAAGCCAGGGACGGACTACTCGCAATGGTTAGTGATCCAAAAAATTTGCAGGGATGGCACACCCTGTATGAAATTATCGAAATTGACTTCCCCACACATTACGCTAACGAAAAGGTAGTCTTGTTGGAATTCGATAAAATAAGCCGATTGGCTAATATTAACAGTTTTATTAATGCACTACGTACTAATTTACCTAACTAACTTATTAATACCATGTCCAAGATTTACCTATAGTACTACAAAAATATAATTTGATGATAGCAGATGATAAAAACATTAAGAACTTATTTAATGGGAATTAGATAGGTACGCAAACAAAATAATTAGTTGCTTTTAATCAAAATTAAACAACAATATTAAACCATTAAGAAAACCTCAATAAACACAAGTTTTAAAACATTAGACTAAAACTAATTCCTAAACAACAACAAAAACTAACGTTATTCTAATAAATGTACAATATGAGCTCCTCCCACTTCCACGCACATTCTAAGTCTACGAAGGTTGTTTCTTTGCACTTGAAAGAGCAATCCCACATTATTTCTAATAACATTGCAGCGTAACACAATTATGTCTATTAAATCTTGCCTTGTTTGCACAGGTGTTGCGAATACCTTACTTTTGAGATAACCCTAGAGAAAGAAATCCACAGGATTAATGTCTCTTGATCGCGGTGGCCATTGAAAAGGGCCTCCACGACCAATCCATCTATTGGGAAACCTTGTGTGTAAATGCTGTCGTACATCTGAACTGAAATGAGGAGGGGCCCCATCATGCATGAACCATAAATTCCTACGAGTTTGTACTAGCACATCATCAAACAGATTCCTTAACTAATTTTGCAAAAACTCCAAATATCTCTGACCTGTCAAAGTACCGTCAATAAAGTATGGCCCTATCAAATGATTGCCAACTATTCCTGCCCAAACATTAACCATGAATCTATGCTGACTCCTAGTTTGGATAATGCCATGTGGATTCACATCATCCAATAAATGCTTATTATGAGAATTTATGACTCGATCTCTGGTGAAACCGGATTCGTTCGTAAAGAGAACGTTACTAATAAATGTATTGTCTGCTTGTTGTTGTCGCAGAAAGCACTGGCTATACTCAAGTCGTGCAGGATAATCAGCCACTGTCATACTGTGTACTTTTTTCATTTGAAAAGGATATAACAGCCGTTCTTTTAGGACTCGATGAACAACTGATTTCGATACGTTATGTTCTCTTGATAATTTTCGTAAACTCGTTGATGGTTCATTATCAACTGCATTTAACAAGTCTTGTTCGACTGCCACAGTACGTACGCTTCGTACTGGACCTTCTCCACCTTTTTGGGCAAAAAACTTCCTAAAATTTAAAATTTTGTTTTGCATACATGGAAA
This sequence comes from Galeruca laticollis, assembly GCA_963921935.1. Taxonomy (NCBI): domain Eukaryota; kingdom Metazoa; phylum Arthropoda; class Insecta; order Coleoptera; family Chrysomelidae; genus Galeruca; species Galeruca laticollis. The sequence continues at coordinate 66,801,185 of OY998183.1, forward strand.
ATTACATTTACTTATTCATACATGTTTCTCGTATCCTGAGATTAATACGCTCAAACATTCGTCTGTCTGGCAATGATCTGTTTGCAAAATGTTCTGCATAAAGCCTTCTGGCCTTTAAACAGTTTCGAGAAGCCAGTCCATACATTAAATGCATATCTGCGTACTCAATAAAAGTGAATTCTGCCATTGTAACTGTTAAATTAAGTACTTATGAATTATTGACAAGTACTGACTACGAACTATTCTACACAACATTTGACAACTAATCCTATGGTTACTTGATAAACGGTAAAAACACTTTTAAAATGTTTTTACCAACTTTCGAATTAATAAGTCGTTAATGTTTTTTATCTTCTGCTATCGTTAAATTCGGCTGATTTCTTTAAGTTCTTCAAAGTCAATTTCTGTTATATTCGGTATCTGGTAGTTTCTGGAAGCGATCAATGATTCTGTTTCAATTTTAGGTAATATAAATGGTTTTCCTCTGCTTATCAGTACTGGAGTCGTCACTGGAATATATTGGTTACTTCGGCATTTGGAAAATATTTGATGAGGCTTTTCTGGTATTATTAGAATTTCGTTTTCTGTAACTTGTTCTATGATTATTTGTTGAACGTTTACTTCCATGATGTGGCAACATTTCGGAGCTTCTCCTCGGAGTAATTGTATAGTACAGTTGTCTTGGGATATTAGATTTTGTCTGCAGTAGTATGTTTCTTCTAAGAAAGGACATTCTTCTTTTTCGAATTGGTTGTCATCGTTTTTGTGTGCCAAATAAGGGAATAAAGGAGTATACATTTTGTGGTTTTGGATAATGGGGAAAATATGATAAAATTCATAAGTCTTGTCTTTAAGAATAGGTACATGAATTGCAAAATTTAATTTAGAGTCTGATATCGATACTTGGGTTCCTAAGAATTGGTTATAAGTCAGTAGATTCTTAAATTGGGGAATTTGGTTAGAATCGTATATATTATGTAAATATTTAATCATTTCGAATATGTCGGAACTGGAAATTATAGAATTATGTAAAGAGTTTAGTTTGGAAAATACTATGGCGTTTTCTAAATTATCTAATAAGGTAATTGTAGTTTGACAATCTAAATTCATTTGTGAAATAACTCCTTGAAAGCTTAAGTAACTTTCGAGAGTTTCTATTTTATCGTAAAATGATGCTTGTATTTTCTCTAAGTTATTTTTTAATATTTCTTGATTATTATTTAGAATACTAATGGATTTATTATAATGTTCAATGAGTTTTGTATTTAGAGAAATTTGTAAATTTACTTCTTGAATGATATTTTTCTGGTTTTTCTGTAATGTGTCGATTGCTCTATTATATCGTTCTTCGTCATCGGAATCTAACGTGCCAAAAAGCCATTTGTCGATTTTTCCGACTACATTTACAAGTCCTCTTTTACTCCTAACATGGGGATATAGATTATTTAATTTTTCTTTTAAGGAATTAATTAGAGACTCTGTTCTTATTAAAATACTTTGCGCTGAGCTATGGTATGATATAGGATTACTGCTATTAAATAGTCTAATGCTATCTTTAATAATATAAAAATGTTTGACTAAATTATTAACTTGTTTAAATATTATTTCTAAATCTATGTAATGTAAGAATGTATGCTTATTATATATGACTCGAGAATTTCCTAATTGGATAGGGAGGATTAGGTTTTCAATTCTCGTGGTCGATACATCTTCTTCAACACAGTGTGTCTGAAGTATCAGGATGCATGTCGTTGTCAATATCAGGAGGTTCATCGTTTGATTCCTGTAATAATTTTTTAGTTACTGATCTTGGTTTTCTGGTTAAATTTTTATGATATGTACCCTTACTGGTTTTAATGATAACACCTTTTTGACCAAGAACTTTTGTTTTTTTGAATTTAGGTAATTTTTTATTTCTTTGTTTTGTTTTAATATAACACGTTTTTTGAGTTGAGAAACTTGGGGGATCTTCACGTTTTTCATTTAATTTTTGAATTATTTTCTCTTTTGTTCGAATTATATGGTTAATTTTAGATGTAAAGGTTAGTCTATCTCCGGGTTTGAGAAATAAATCAGAGAATTCTTTGCACAGATTGATGATCTTTTGTTTTTCTTCGCTATTCATATGACTAGTGCGAATTAATTTGGAAATGTCGTTTTTTGAATTAATTATTTTATTTTCTTCAAAATTGTTATTGAAGCTCTCGAACTCAACCGTTTCATATTGACTTAGGTTGAATAGGTTGGCTTTTATTGGTTTTGTTAAAGTAATAGAAATACATTTATCAGTGTAATTTTGGACTTCTACAGGAGCAAATCCATTTTTTGCTACTGATAGTGTTTGGGGGATTTTCACATTATCTATAATTTGGCCATCTATCAAAATTTCACCGTTATCAATAGTAACTGGAAGTCTCTTAATAGTTCTTTCATTTGCGTTTACGGAAAAGGAAAATTGAACGTCGTCAAATTTTCTATATTTAAAAGGTATCTCTACGTATTGATTTACTAATTTTTTATTAATAAGATCTATATTCAAATTAATATTAATTAAATCTTGTAATCCGATGATTCCATCGTAAAAATCGTGAAAATCATATAGGATAAAATCTATAAAATAATTATTACATTTAAGATCATTAAATGCTGGTACTAGTGCTTGGTATCTTATATTTTTACTTCCTAAAGTGGTTGATAAAGTAATATCACTTTGATAAATCGTTTCTGGATAGAATTGTTCAATTATTGACGGTTTTATTATAGATCTAGTACTGCCAGTATCTATAAGTAATTTTAATTTTGGATTTTTAATTTCTATATATGGCAAGGCGTTAATGGAAACAATGTTAATTTCTGTTACTTGCTCTCGTTGGATGGGCCTGGTATACAAAAATTTTCGTTTTCTACTTCGTGATTATTATCGGGTTCTATTGCTTCGTAATATTCGTTTTGTGAATTGGGATCATTATATTGATTAGAGTGTAACTCTTCGGATATAAAATTCGGTCTTTGATTCGTATTATTTCTAAAATAATTATTTTGGAAACGATTTCTCGTTTGCAATGAAGGGTTTCTTGACATTGTAGACATTGGTACTGGATTTGGCAATTGGTTTTCTGGAATTTGGTTTGGTCTGAAGACATTTTTAGGTGGACCAAATACTTGACGATTCGTTAAGAATTTTCGGTTTTGTGGAATTGGTTGAATATCAATTGGTTGGCTGGGGAATTGTGTGCCATTATTGTTATTTTGTTGAAAGGATTGAGGTGGATGATAATTATTAGAATATGACCTATTGTTGAAATTAGATTGAGGTGGGCGATAATTATTATTGGAATATGACCCATTATTAAAATTTCGATTCAATGAATTGTTGTTTGAAGACTGAGCATTTTGAGAATTGTTGGGGATATTATTTCTAGGATTGTATGTTTGCATATTAACATTTGTTCTATTTGGCTGATGAAATCTGTCGTTGAGATTTCCGTACATTTTTTCAAAGTTTTCGAATTCTGTGACATAACCCATTGCGTCTTCTAAACTTTCTGGTTTTTTCAAATGCATATTATTTTTTAATATACCGCTACATCCCGCTATGAACGTGTTTAAAGCAACTTTATTATAGTGATTTATTTGACATTCTTTTTCTAATTGATTCATATTTATATCATTACTAACCCTTTGTAATACTCTACTTCTAATTAATTGTAACCTACTTCCAAAATCTATTAAATGTTCTCCTTTAAGAGGTCTACTTCGCGTCAATTCTTGTACTAAGCAGTCTAAATTGCGTCTATCAGCAAAACATTGGATTAAAGCTTGTTTCAATTTATCCCAATTATTTATTTCAATTCTATTTCCTACCATAACTTCCGCTCGTCCTTCTAATTTTTCTTGTACACATTCAAAAATATGTGCTTTTAGTTCAGGATCATTATAAGCACTATAAGTGGTTATTAAATTTTCACATTTTAAAATAAACTTATTTAAATAATCGCAATCACCATTGAAAGGTTTAATATTGTTGACTTTTTGTTTTAAGAGGTCCCAATTAATTGCATTCGGCATATTGTTTCTGTTATTTGTATCACTTAAGTTAATATTCTTCAAGGTTATTAAAATATTATCGATTTCAGAATCACTCATAAATAGTTTTATTAACTTTTACTTAATATATCTTTCAAGACCTACAAATGGCGTGAAAGGCAAGAAAAGGAATTATTTGGCACTTACGTTTTTCTGAAGAAACTGTGTCTTGTCCTCTTCCTCTGACTCTTCGAGCACTCTGGAACTCTGCTGGGTACGATGTAACAAATGTTCTCAAAACTAAGGTTCGATCCGCACTTAAAACGTTAAAACATTAAAAGCTATGAAAATTCACGAAAAAGTCTCACTTGAACTGGACAGTTTCTTTTAATCACAACTCGTACTGGATCCTACTGACTGCGCCACTTTTATTTTCTTATTAGAAAATTTCTTTTTTAAAAAGACAAAATATAATTTTTAGTTTATTTCGAACTGTACAAAACATACATCAGAGTTTAACAATGGTAAATGAAAATTAACTGAAGAGTAATTCAAATTATTTACAGACAGTATATATAACTTTTATAGAAGTGTTGAAGTTGCACTTTTGCAGGTGTTCTTCAGATAAGGCTGTAGACATAACTTTCGTTTTGTTTTTAATAGAGGTTACCGACGATCTGTCACTTGAATGTCAATTTGGCTGTTTGTTGCCGTTAGTATGTACACGTCCCTCATGAGTTTTTAGTATTTTTATTGATTTTGGCAATTCTGAGACAATGACAATGAGTGACTATTATAACAATCTTAAAACCCAGCATCCAGACGTCGCTGCTCGCTGCCAGATATGTATAAAAATAATCGGTTTTAAATATTAACACTAACTTTTCCGCATCTATGGCCCTGAATAATATTCTATTATAAAATTGTCACTTGTATACACTTCGGGGGATGTATCATGCTAGCAAACCGAAATTTGTCCAAAAATGTAATAAATCTGGATTTATAGGACCCGCTGTACTAGCTCTAGTCAGCTGAAAATCAATAGGGTACATCTGTGAGAAACCTTGAACAATATTCGATCATAAAATTGGTCACTTGTATACATTTTGGAGGCTGTATCTTGCTATGAAACTGAAAATTCTTCAAAAATGACATAAATTTGGTACTTTAAGTACCATAGAACCCGGTGTACCGGCTTTAGTGACCTGAATATCAATAGGATTTATCTTTGAGAGGCTCTGAATGATATCCAATCATAAAATTGGTCACTTGTATATACTCCGGAGGCTGTATGGTGCTAACAAACTTAACAAAAATATCGTACTTAAAGTACTATAGCACCTGTTGTACTGGCTCTGGTGAGCTGAAAATCAATAGGGTTCATCTGTGAAGTGTCCAGAATAATATTCAATTATAAAATTGGTGACTTGATGTACTCCGGAGGCTGTATCGTGATAAAAAACTGAAATTTCTCAAAAAATTACTAAAATGTCGTACTTCTAGTACCGTAGCACCCGTTGTGCTGGTTCTGGTGAGCTGAATATCAATAGGGTTCATCTGTGACATGTCCTTAACAATATTCAATCATAAAATTGGTGACTTGTCGCACTTGACGACAACGATGACGACGACGACATACACACAGGATGTTTTTTGTAAAAACCGTTTTTTTGGGTTGTTGTTGATGGAAAACGTAAAAATAACTCAAAAAAAAGTTTCAAATTTCCAACTTTTTTTGGGGTGAACCAATACTTTTCTCGCATATTAGATAAGTTGGGCGAAAAAGTAATACACAAACATGTGGGGTCAGACCCGTACCGTTTATCAACTAGCTAGTTAAGTTTTAACCCGAAAGACTTTCCCAACGTTAGTAATATAGATATTGTTAGTAACCTGGCATTAACAACGAGTTTCTATACCAAGGAATAACAATAACTGTATTCTTTGGTGGAGTGAAGAAAGTAGACGATCTTTATATTGTTATTGGAAGGGTAAGTAAACTAATCACGTAAGATGCAATTATGTACCCGACTGGCAATTTTTCATTTATAGTGAGCTAAATTATTGATTGCTTCTTTATCCAGGCAATACATTCACAAAGGATGAACGAACCCGATTTAAAAGAGTGGCCGCTTGTGAACACCAACGGAAGTATTAAAACTGCCCATTGCGTTATGATGGTCCTCAGATGCAAGAATTGGTGAAACCATTCAATTGGATTACTACTTAACACATTCGCTGCTAAAGACTCGAAATCGCGTCCCAGCGATGCTTGATCCTAGAGCGCACTGCGCGAAATAACATCCTAGACAATGAAGTTTTCTGATTGGTATTATTCATTCAGTATTTGAAATAGGCCTTTATAATTTTGCGAGCATCTAGGTGAAGTATTGAAAGTTGTGATATTTCTCGAGTTTTCGGTTTCATGGTTATATTGTTAGTTTTGATAGTCCTGTAAGACAATGAGCCGAGTTTATCCCGTTCAAAGCAGCAAAAATATAACAATTATAACAAAAGTAAGTTCAGTGATGTAGAATTGGAACAGTTATTACTTAATTCTAGCAGTGAGGAAGAAACTGTGTTGGATAGCGAGAAAGAATATACACAAAGAGATACATCAGATAGTGACGGAGGTAATTAAATTTTATTTAGGTGAGTTTTTAGTTTCATATTATTTCATTGTAGATGCTGATGATTATTTGGGACTGATTAATGCAATGAGACTTACACAGCCTAATATGAAGCCAGATGAACAACTGCAAGTCGCAGCCTCTCACAATTAGAACTCGAGTACATATAATGTAAACATTGTAAACAAAGATGAATGGTAAGACACGCTTAATGAATTAAATACGTTGAAAAGTTATGATTTCACTAAACAACGCAAAGTATTGATTGAAAACCATAAAACAAATTCACTCATTGATATTTTTTTCTTACTGACAGATAATAATTTATTTGATTTGATTGTAATGGAAAGCAATAAATACGCTGAAGAAATATTCTTAACTGGTGCGACAGAGAATGCAAGAATCACTCGGTGGAAAAACCTTACAGTTGAAGAATTCCATATATTTATTGAATTATTATTTCATGTGGGAACTTGGAGGATTAATAAATTACAAGATTAATGGAAAATATATTCGCTTTTTAATTTACAATGATTTGGTGATAATATGAGTAGGGATCGATTTCTGCTTATTTTAAAATGTTTACATTTTGCAAAAAATGTTCGTTCTGAAGAAACTACTCTAGACAGTTTGTACAAAATCCGATCTCCACTAAATTATTTTAACGAAAAATTAATAATATATTAACAACCAGGAAAAAACCTATCATTAGATCAATCCATGATTCTGTGTAGAGGCCGTTTACTCTTCAAGCAATATATTAAAATCAAATAGCACAAATATGGAATAAAATTGTATGTTCTCACTAAATTTGATGGATTTGTATTGAATATGCTCGTAGATACAGGGATGTTAGATTCCCTGGGTGGAAAAGAACACTCTAAGAGGGTAGTCCTGGAATCAACCAAAAATCATCTCGGATGTGGTCATGCAGTGTTCCTTGATAATTTTTATAATGGTCTCGATTTAGCAGCAAAACATCTACAATTGCAACAAGAGTACCTTTTCGTCAGCTTAATGTGTGGGGAAGTGTTTTTTGAGGTTTTCTTAATGGTTTAATAATGTTGTGTAATTTTGATTAAAAGCAACTAATTACGTTGTTTGCGTACCTATTTAATTCCCATTAAATAAGTTCTTAATGTTTTTATCATCTGCTGTCATCAAATTATATTTTTGTAGTACTATAGGTAAATCTTGGACATCATATAAATAAATTAGTTAGGTAAATTTGTACGTAGTGCATTAATAAAACTGAAAATATTAGCCAAACGGCTTATTTCATTGAATTCCAACAAGAGTACCTTTTCGTTAGCGTGATGTGTGGGGAAGTCAATTTCGATAATTTTATACAGGGTGTGCCATCCCTGCAAAAATTTTGTATCACTAACCATTGCGAGTAGTCCGTCCCTGGCTTCAAGGCACTACTGCAAATCTGTTCACCTCACCAAAATAAACATACATGTACAATATAGCTTTGCCGTGAATTTTATGAAGATCAAATAACTAGTACAAAAAATAAAAATGAAAACCAAATTCAAAATTAAAACTTTGGAGGCCTATAACTCGAAAACGAGGGCCTGCATAGAGAAAGTTCATATGAAGTACTAACATTATTTTGGCTCAGATTATGCGCTCCTGACTTTTTTCCCATTAGTCCCGGGACACCCTGTATATATTATATATATATATATATATATATATATATATATATATATATATATATATATATATATATATATTTTGATTTTCATTGACCATATAAATATATAATTTTTTCCTTTTTATTCTTGGGATTAGGTCAATAAAAAACTTTTAGTCAAGCTACATAGTCATATAATTCCTTCCAACATAATTTATAAACTTGTTGACGTTTCGGTTATCCTTTTTGACCTTCATAAAAACTACAAACACAGTTCCAACATTATATCGTTTCATGCTTTTCTCTTGCAATGTGGTCAATTAGTCGTAGCACAAGTCGTACATTTCTCAGACTAGTCCTTCACATCGTCGGAGCTGTTCATCCAATAAAACCTTTCACGGAATCGCTGAAGGATTTTATTCACTCCCAGATAATCTCCCGATAGACTGTCGTCTAGCTGCCCAAGTACCTCAGTTACTCTCGTTCTCGGGATAACGAGCTGTTTTCTCTTCTCGGAACCATCATATTTCTCAAGGATTGTTTTCAACAGGTATTCTTCCAGGACAAGGGAGCACCACTGAGCCGAATTTGCCTTGAGAATCGGTGAAAATCTTGACATTTCTTGCCAAGTGGGTCGCCGATTCTCTTCCTTCCATTGCAGAATCATCTTTAGGTGAGTATCCTTCTCCTGATATTCTCTGATCCTAGTGGTGATCATTCTGACTACTGTAGTTTTTGAAACTACGGTTTACTTAGATTCCGCCTTCTTGCAGTAGGAGCAGTCTGCTGGTCCCGACCGTCTAGACAAGGAGCATTTCGGTGACTCACATCAGCTTGATGTTCGATGTTGAAATCGTACTCTTGAAGTCGTTCTATCCATCTAGCGATCTGGCCTTCGGGAATCTTGAACTGCATTAACCACTTAAGTGCTGCGTGATCAGTCCGGATTGAAAACTTTCTTTCATAGAGATACTAGTAAAAATGTTCCACAGACTTCACTTCCGCCAAAAGTTCTCTTCTCGTGACGTAGTAGTTGGTTTCTCTCTGGTATTGGATATGCTAATATCGGCAGCGTGGTCTCTTCAATGTTTCAAAATTCCTTTGACAGTCTTTGTCCCATTGGAAAGCTCTTGTTTCTTTTGTGAGTCGAGTTAGTGGCTTGGCAATGTTCCCAAAGTACCTGATAAATCTTCTATAGGATATACAGCCTCCAAGGAAGCTCCTAATTTGATGTTTGTCGGTTGGTTGCGGCCATTGCTGAATGGAAACAATTTTCTCTGGATCCACCGCCACTCTTTCATTTCTCATTATATGACCTAGATAGTTGACTCGGTTTTGGAATCGCTGATATTTCTTCGGATTTAACATGAGCTGGGCAGCTTGAAGTCGTTCAAATAAATTTTCCAAATTCATCAGGTGTTCGTCAAATGTCTTCCCAGTACTACAATGTCGTCCAAATAGACCGGGCATGTCGTCCAAGATAACCATCTCAAGTCATTTTCCATGAATCTTTCAAATGTCGCGGGCACATTACAGAGCCCGAAAGACATGACGATGAATTGCCATAATCCAGATTCGGTGGTAAAAGCAGCCTTCTATTTGTCTTCTGGATCCATTTCTACTTACCAATAACCAGACTCCAGGTCCCAGGTGGAAAACAGTTTGCTGCCGGCCAAAGTGTCGTCGATTCGAGGCAGAGGATAGTTGTCATTCTTCGTCACGTTGTTTAGCTGGCGATAATCCATGCAGAATCTCGTAGTTCCATTATTTTTCTTGACGAGCACTACTTGAGACACCCATAGACTAGTATATGGTTCTATTACTCTCTCTTCTTCCATCTCTAGAATTATTCTTTCAGCTTCCTCTCTCTTCGCTCGTGGTAGTCTTCGAGCTGATTGCCTTATTGGCTTGGTATTATGAGTATCGATTTTGTGTTTGACGACTGATGGTCTACCAGTCCTCCCTTCTTATGGTACGAATAGGTACGATTAGGTACAAATAGGTACGAATAGGTACGAATAGAACTCGATACTCGAAGAGGAATTCTCTCATTCTCCTTTTCTTAGCTCGATTCAATGATTGACCAGCTCCTGAAAATATCTGTTTGAATCTGGCATTGGAATTGTCAGTTCTCGTTGTTTGACGAACTATAGACGTCACTGGTATACAGGATCCAATCCTGGTTTCCTTCTTGATGGTAATTGGGTAATCGTTTACGTTTATCACACGTACTGGGATCTCCTTCGCGACGTAACCAATCCTTTTCCAATTAGTACTCCATTGCCAACCTCTCCATCGTCGTTCCTTGGCTCCATCATAACCGGTGTACTTTCCTCCATGATTTCCTATAACTGCGCTACTATCCTGTATTCGCTTCGCGCAGGTAGAACGGTATCTTCCTGTACAGCTGCCAACAGAATACAGAATTGAAGAAAAAATTAAAGCTTTTTCTAACAATCCTGTATGTCGCTACTCCATTACCACTGGTTAAATGAAACACTGTGTTAAAGGGCTTCCTTATCCGCTACTTTTAATACACAATGCGATCATAAAATGTGGAAACGACCCATTATCTCACGAGTTAACTATTTTCAGAGGAAAAGCGCGGACAGGTCAAATTTTATTTTTGTTTTTTAATTGTTTTTCCAAAAAAATATTATCTCCCTCTCTCTACCCTGCCAGATGTGATGTCATTGAGATTTTTTTAAATGGAAACGGTATGTTGTTACATTAAAAATGAAAAGCCCATATTTTCTGAGTTCAATCATACCAAATTCGTTACATTAAGAGGGGCCTCACGTTTTAGGAACTTCCAAACAGTTGGCACCCGTGACTTGCCACAAAATTTAGGTAATTTTGTGAACACCAAATCTAAAGAACGCAGTGAAATTGATTGTTGAAATTTTAATACAATATAACTTGGACTTTTGTCTTGGGCATCAGGTATTGTAGTTAAGTTTTGACAATTTGTGGTCACCAATTTGGACGACAAAATCTGATGCCCAAAAAGAAGCCTAGAGAATTCGATTCTGAAAATATGAAATCTCAAATCGCAAATTTTTGCAAACGAACAACATTTCACTTTAGTTCAACCGTTCCACCAGTTTGATGGATGGCGCTGTATAGAACTTTGATGACAGATGACGCCGGTTGAATGTTGTTGTCATGTGTTTTGTGTCCATGAAAATATTCCAAATTTATAGTTTGTTAGTTTATCTATGGATAGTATGTATTGTATTCATAGGTTGTTATAATTAAATAATTTTCATGCTGAATAAGTAAATTTGTGCTTCTTAAATGCTGTTTATATTTACTCCACACGTGCACCAGCACAAGTATTGTGTTCAGTGTAGCCTATATGTAAAATAAACCACAAATATTTCTAGCTGTTTATAGTGATCCCACAAGTGCATTATATTTATTGATCCCCATATTGGGGCATTCTGGTTTCTCCAAGGACCTGTACATAGCCACAAATTGCATCTGCATACATATATCGGCCTCCCGAGTTAGTGAGAAAAACTACATTGGTAATAGTATTAATTGCATTTTACTAATTGAACAAATTAGACATTTCGTATTCTCTTCAAGACGTAATACAATATCTAATATTTTATTTTCGAATCGCAGGAATAAAAATGTTATATATTTTTATCGTCAACTATTCCAGGTTATATATTGAAACATTATACTTTTTGCATTTTCCTCCAGTTTGTAATAAATGAACATGCCTGTTTTTCCATTGAATGATCTCAATTATTCAAGTAAATTATAGCAAAAGTATTTTCTGTTATTGAAAACAAAAACAAATCATTTGGGAAAATTGTTTATTTGTATTATTACAAATTTGAAGTACAGAGTAAGTAGGTAGGTAATTTTTATATTTATTATTATACAGAATGTCTGATTTTCCACTGATCCCTCTTAATTATTCAAATGAATTGTAGGAAAGAAATGCCAATTATTTAGGTAATGTATAAAAATGTCTATTATGCCAATAAACGCTTTTTCATTGAACTTTATTAATTATTCAAAAAATTACTGAAAAAATATTTTTCAAATACTTTCTTTGAATAAATAATATTTTTACTTAGAAAATTATTTTTCTACCTCCCAATTCTGCGAAGCCATATTACAAATTTGATATGCATAAGTACTGAATACATTTTATTTGTTTTTATGTATATATGGCAACTGAAATGCATCTTCTATTTTCTTAATCCTCAGACAAAAAAAAAACAAGAAGTTTATAAACTATCCGTTTTAGGCTTCGTTTTAGTTTTTACTTACTGAATAGCTATAGCGAACACTGCTATATGAAAATTATTTGGTACTGTGCGGGCAGTTACATAAGGTTTCGTTTTAGTTACATAATCAGAACTGTAAAAGAAATAAGAAAATTAGATACTTCTTCTAAGTGGGTGTTGTAATTATTTTACTTACAGAATAGTTATAGCGAACACTGCTATATGAGAAGTATTTGGACCTGCGCGGGCAGTTACATCGGGCTTTGTTTTAGTTACATAATCAGAACTGTAAATGAAATAATAAAATTCGATGCATCTTCTAAGTAGTTGTAATTTTTTTTACTTACAGAATAGTTATAGCGAACTCTGCTGTATGAAAATTATTTGAACATGTACGCGCAGTTACATCAGGCTTCGTTTTAGTTACATAGTCAGAACTGTAAATGAAATGAGAAAATTAGATGCTTCTTCTAAGTAAGTGTTGTTATGTCATTTTTCTACTTACAGAATAGTTGTAGCGAACACTGCTATATGAAAATAATTTGGACCTGTGCGGGCAATTACATCAGGTTCCGTTTTAGTGGAATTGTCAGTTCTGAAAACGAAAAGAAATTAGATTTTTGTAAATAAGTGTTGTTAGTGTTTTTACTTACGGAATAGTATCAGGAAACTTTGCTTTATGAAATATTAATGGACCTGCGGGACAGTTTAGTTCCCTACATAAAAATATTTGTAATAGCGTAAGTTTAGCAATTACGTCAATAAACAGTTCGATGTTGGCCCCAAGTTTATTACTTTATGTTGTATCTGTCAGTTATAAATAATTGGGATTTTATAAGATATGAGGATGGGTATCTATGTCTTAGCTTGCCATAGGTAATAATATTTGTTGAATAAAATAAATGAATGAAGTAGGTAACATTACATTTTAAAAATCTTTGAACCATAAATGTTTTGAAACTTTTTCTAGTCAATATAGTCGAAATTACCTTGCAAATTATTTGATTATATAAGCAATTACTACAATCAAAGAAAATAAGAACCCAAATTATTATTAAAGGATGACTTAGTAATAGTGTTAGTTGTTGATATTCAAAAAATATTGTAAAACAATGACGACTAAAAAATTAATTCTGTCTACCTACTCTAGAAATGGCAATAGCGCTTCTAAATAGAATCGCCTTATATTTGAAACCAAAATATCGGAACAGCTGATCCAGAGGTACGATTGTTTAAATCTTGAATCGTCAAGATTAGGAAGACAGAGAGAAAATAGGTTGTATGTAGTATATCTAGAAATATAGGACCCGTTACATGGCTCTAGTGGGCTGAAAATCAATCTCATTATTTGAATTTTCTGTTAATTTCTTTCGAAATTATTACTTGTTTAATATTTTTTGATTTTAACTACTTGTTCACAGGTATATCAATATGCTTTTTCACAGAAAACAGTTCGAAAAAGACTACTCAGCTGACGAAAGCGTACAAACTAATTTGCATATGGAAAGGCATATTATTCATAGATTAATAATGACAGACGTTGACAGAACTAACCAAATTATCAATATCATCATAGAAACATGCCAGTCATTTGTTTTAAGCTGACTTCGCTTTTAATAACGTTTACAGATTGAATTGATAAATATTATACGAGTCCACATAATAAGGAATTTGTATAGTATTTTCACCACTGGAAGCTAATCGGATATCATAATTGGGGACCAATGAACGTAATTTTGAGAGAAGCTATATATATTATACGAATCATGATCTAACTTATGATATAGTTTCGTAGATAAATTGGATCCAAATTCAATTGTCAATCAAAAGACCGTTATTCACTGATTTAGCCCCTCTCAGAAAAAAATAAAGCACTGAGCTAGAAACGCTCCCGAAAAAGATTATATAAATGAATATAGAAAACATTAGTGTTTTTACTGAGAGTACATTTTGTTTGGTTTCTAGTAGACCTTCAACGTAGATGTTTGAGTTTATGTTGCAATTTTGAGGTATTCGTTACCATTAATTAAATTTATATCGACATAGCGGGAGTATACTCTACCTGCCTTATCTAAAATTAGCAGTTTTATGAACGTGATTTTCCATTGAAATCGAATTTACTTCAGACTCCCTCTTCCTTTCCATTCTTCACAGTTGACAATACCTACCTGTGAGCATACATGTTCATATTTGTTGTATGTATTTAATTATGTCTCTTCTATAAAGGAGGATATAATGGAATCCAATGATTAAATTTATTTTACATACAGTAGTGGCTCGGCAACAAACAGCAAAAAAACGGTGGAATCATAAGATTTACGATGATTTTGAAAAGAGCTTTGCTTTAGCTTGATTACTTGCGAGATAATACAAATATTACAATGAAACTAGAACAAGTAGCAATACTAGCGAGAAACGAGGTAGTAATCGTGATTCATAGATCTAAAATCCTATAGACCCGTAAATCTCTGATCTGAAATATTTTTTTAGGACTTTTTCAGAATTAAATATTGTAGAGAGTAGCATGACGCGATTTCGAAAAAATTTCAATACAGTTTTTCATTTTGGCGTTCCCTGATGCCAAAACAACCCCCTGATCCAAAGGATACACACATATATATATATATATATATATATATATATATATATATATATATATATATTATAATGGAATGATATTTTTATTTAATTTGTTAGTTTTTAATTTATGTTTTGTTAAGTTTAGAACGAATTTAATCATTAGAATGTTTTATCTTTGCTTCATACTATTTGGGAAGAAATATGATTTTTAATATGTATGAATTATTATTTGGTAAGTGAATTCACTCTATTTTTTTAATATCTAGTATCTTATCAAAACTAATACTAAATTACAATGAAAAATTATATTTCATTGTTCTTTTAGGATGAGTCATTTGTGAAGTTATATTTACAAATTTTTTACGCATTCCTCTCTAAAAAATACCACTCAAACTCTCTTCATATGTTCAAAACATCATTGTTACTTAATATACTTCCGTTTAAAATTGTCCAATGTCCACTTTATATAGTTTGTTTACACTTGTTACCAAGTGAATCTTTTCACATTTTTGTTTGACATAATATTATTATACAGTATGTTCTTTTCAAATGAATAGAATACAATGTTCATTGATTATTGGTATGCATCTTTAATTAAATATTTAAAACTACATTGCTATAACAAAGTTTCTATTATTACTTTGAAATTCAATTAAACAAGTTGATCAATCCAAAATTTATTGTTCAATTAGCTAACCAGGCTTAAACTTTATTTACCTATCTTTTGATTATGTTAACTTATTGCTCTTTTAATATTAGCTTGATTATTGAAAAACTTAAACTCGATTGCATATTTACGCTACTCTATTTATTAAAGTTGATGCTCATTCCAAAATTTCTGTTGATAGGTGCGTTCTTTTTGACTGAGATCTCAGATCACTTCAGTTAAGGTGATCTGAGATAAAGTGATGTGAGTAAGCACCAAAAAGAACGACATCTCAATTGAAGCGCGCGATCTGTCGACGCATACGTGAATAAGAAACAAAATATATAAACATAGCCTATCTCGATATCTCTGATAACCACGCTTGATTTTGTTATTTTTAGTTTTAAATAGTTCTTTGAGTTAAGATTTGTATTATGGCTAATATTCCAACATTATTAGTTGTTAACTTCCTTCGCCCTCTGTGCATCTTCAAGGGATAGATTTAAACTATACGACAGATTCGTATCAGCATCTAATAATATTTTTGTATCCATAATTTGTAACAAAAGAAAAATAGGTTATGTGTGTTTATATGTCAATGGTTAAAACGATAGATAACCTTGGTTAAAACTACAGAATCACCCAACAAAATCAATTTCTTCATCCCCTCCACCTTATTTCCGACTCAATTCCAACTGATACTTCCTTACAACACATTCAGCATCGGTGAAGGGGGAGGAAATTCTCAGCTCACTTAGAAGTGAGTACAACAGAAAGAACGCTCACATTACTGAAGTGAGCTGAGATTATCTGAGATCTCAGTCAAAAAGAACGCACCTAATGTATTTTTGTTTGTTTGTTTGTTTGTTCAAGGGTTAACTGAAATCAATATTTGATAATAAATGTATACTTCGTAATCGGGTTTTGGAAGATCTATCGAGTTAGAGAATATCCTCTATATATTCTAATTATGTTCCTAAATATACGAAGAATGATTAATATCAGTCATCTACATATTATCACCCAATTATTATCTACCATTCATGTTCAACTAGATTAAAACTGTGTAGATTTTGATTCGAATTATGAAACTAAAATAAATAAAATGAATTATTACTAACATAAATCATTCAAATTTTGTTAATAAATGCAATTTTAACTTTAATATTCTATTAACTTCTTATATTCTATTTCATCCTTCAATAATATATATTATATAAGATGAATTTCGGTTTTCCACCATACACCTTGGTTTAAGTCAAAGTTTTAATAATTTCGACATATCAGTCTGACCGTTCATATATATATATATATATATATATATATATATATATATATATATATATATATATTATTTTTATATATATTTTTAATTCATTTAGTTTTGGATATTTAAGTTTATATTTATTTATGGGCGCCATTTAATAATTATTTCCTTGATTGACTAGCTCAGATTTTTTTTAATTAATTATTTATTTATAATGTTTAATTAGTCGGAAGCATGAGAATCCTCCCTTTGAGTTCTGGAGATACTAATCAAAGATTGAGGAAATATATTCTTAATCTTACCTTTAACTTACAACCTCTGAAAGAAACAATATCTGTTAAATAAAATGATTGAAATACGACAACAAAGATATTGAGAATTTAATCATGGATGTGAGAATAAAGAAAAACCAACACATAAATGTAAAGCAATTTAATAAAATAATATGAAAAATTTTCAACCTGATTGGAACATAATAAAATATTTTTGAAACTATTAATTTGGTTTATACATTTATTCTTATGGAATTGTGCCACCCTATATCATAAATGTATTCTCTATAACAAAATGTTCCCACTACTGCGTCGGCGCTAAATCTCCAAACGCATGCGCTACTACAATCTACATGAAAGAAGGAGGTTTCCCTTCCATAAACAACGTTTCACAGTCAACACGACGCTAGCGTGCTTGTGATGTATAAATTTGTTATAATAATCAAGTTTCTACAATCAATTACATATACGTGAGAATTTCTAAACTATATATGTGTGTGTTTAAAGGTAAAGAAAGTGATAGTTTAAAGTTATGCATGCAATAGCTGGAAGGAAGGTATAGGATTTAATGTAACATACATGATACACGTGATATTTTAAGTGGATAAATTTACACAAGGTGAGTACATTAATTTTATAGATATTAAAGATCTAATTCTCTATATATAAATTTATGATGCATCATATTTTAATGTTTTTGGCCTTTTTATGTGTTATGTGATTCGAATGTTCAACTAAAAATTTGAGTGTACACTTTAAAATGTTAATTGGAATTCCAAATAAGTTTAAACAAATTACACAGACCTTATTTCTGCTATCACTGCTGGCTGCACTCGCATCTTCAAATTTTGAAGATATCTCATAAGAGACACGCTCCTACTACACTATTCACTCCTTACACTTTATAGGATACTCCTATGATTAGTTTTATTTAACTTATTTTTATAATTTCAACTTTTAAACACATTTATACAATTTTATACAGAGAGCAATCTTCTAACGACGCATCCTCTATCACCACCATTAATCCACCCTCTTTTGTTTTCAAAATCAACAAGTCTCTTCGCTTCCCTAGTCCATAGCTCACTTATTTGTTTTTTTATCACTAAAATTGTTATTCTCCAGTCTTTTAGTTACTATTTTAAAAAAAACATAAATATATTGTCCTGGAGGGTAATAACACTGATACACTTAGATTTCTATTGTATTAAGGAATTTTAATTAAGTCCTCTTTTCCTCCTACAATAGTCAATTTTCTTATTTTCATGTTATTTAGCTAATATGAGAAATGTTTATTTTTACAAATATTACAACCTATATTATTAATTAACCTATATGTAATTGATTCTAATTTAGTTTGAGTCCTGTTTTATCATTTATTATACATAAACTCCTGATTATTTTTGTTTTTGTAATTAAATTTCATATATAATCAATAAGCAATGATTTTAAGTTGGTAATGAAAATTCCCTAGCATGCATTACTTCTTGTAAATATTCATTTCCTTTTTATACGTTTGGGCTGTGTTCCAACTATCTTTTCCATCTAGTTTCAACACTTTGAAATGAATGAATGAAATATGGTATTCTAAACCTTTGCTACTACTAAAAAAAAATTATGTAAACAATGTTAAGTTATAGTTAAACTAATTATTCTTTTCTCTTAATTTAGGTTTCAAGCTATTATATGACGTTTAATCCTGCAGAAATTGCTATGGCTGTGTTCAGTGTAATACGGAATTCCGTGACTTTGACAACCAATCAGAATTACTGGTTCAGGTAATATTTACTATCTATTTAACTAATATAGTGTTATTTCAATATATTTGCAAAACTAGATGACTAGTTCAATATATATATATATATATATATATATATATATATATATATATATATTTTACAGGATAGATTTTAGCCCTACATTGAGGGCCTTTTTTTTTAAACTGGATAGACTTATCCTTTGTAACAAAAAATATACTTAATATTTTATTTAGTTTAGATTTACTTTAAACTTTTTATTATTAGCCCGGTATATAGATAATTTTAAATAGGTGATAAACAATTTATGCTACTTGCATGAGAAATTTCTTATCTCAGGGTAGAGTTCAAGTATATAAAAATTAAACGGTTTCATTTTTTTTTATATTAGCGCCAAAATCTATAAATTATTTATATTTTAAACCAAATTTGTTGATCAAAATATATTATTTACTTAATAATTATGAACTGAATACGGTCCTTCCCTGCTTGGAATCAAATCTCTGCACCATTCATAGATGTCAGTTCAAACTTCTACCTATAGAAAATAGATGGAGCGGAAATCACCAGATGAAATGAAAATCTCAACGTACAGTTTTAAATCGTTCTTCAAAAGAAACAAAACGTTGTATAATGTGATGAAAATAAATACATTACTCTTTAACAAGTGTTCTTGAAGAAATTCAACTATCTAAAATAATGATTCATTCATACAACAGACACATCCTCTGGTGAGATATTAATTCTAAGGGTGAATTACAATTATGCAACTTGGTATACAAATAAATTATAGAAGATGGCGAACTATAAACTTTTTAGCGTCCATGTAACATTAAAGTTCAGTTCTTTACACAAATCGGTAAGTTCGTTTAACTTTTTATGTATCAATAAATTGAATTTAAATACCTTGTTCACTATACTGTTTTTGTTTATTCACCTCAATGATCAGTTCCTTTAATCTATTTTAGGTTCTCTCTCTCTTGGAATAAATCCGTTCTTCCTGTCCATTTCCACCAAATCAGGAATTGACGCTGTATTTCTTCCAACATCAAAACACTTTGGATGAATTCCATGATTCAGTGTTTTCTGAAAGGTATTGTCGAGACATTGCTTCCACAATACAACAATTGACCATTTATAAAAGAAAAGTCACGGTTAGTACCACATAATATATAACAATTCCTTTTTATATTTTGTAGTTATTAATATTTACTTAATTACTTACATTAACGTATATCTCGTAAGTATAATGTATTTGTTTCTTGAATTCCATAGCCAAAACTGATATTTCTCAAATATTTAAAATAATTTTCGTTACCAAAATAATTTTTCTTCTTCCAAATTTTTGCTACCCCAAGAAAAAGACTTCTTAGTGAATAGTCTACATAATCAACAACTTTTTTCATTCAAATTTTTTTTATCATTAGCAACGTAATTGTCGCTGATATGATTCTTTTAAACGTTTATTTACCAATCAAAATTGACTATCAATTTCATCATTGAAAACCTTCACTTCAAACAGTGAATCGTCCCTCCATCATATCAGGACATTCTATTCTAAATTTTTCAATTGCTTAAACCTCATATATTGTTTTCTCCCAACAATATTTCATAAAAATTTCAACTGACATTTGTTAATCTCTAAGTGTGTATGTAAAATGAAAATTCTTAATATTTTTAGATGACAGCTGTTAACTTCAAATATATGTGCAAAATTAATATTCGTTTTGCATATGTCATGCTTTCTGAAATTCATATTATTATACAGCTTCCTATCTAGTTATGTCTAAACAGTTACCCTTTTTTATGTTAATATTTCTTTCAACAAATATTGTTTGGTTTCTTCTGACAAATTCATAAGATTATCTTAATTTCACAGAATAAAGAAACATTAGTTTTTTTTTATCATAAACAAAGTTCTGATACTTAATCTTTTGAATAAAAATTGTGTTATTTTGTTTCACATAATTTGTTTCACGCACCTATTCACAATTTTCCCTACGATTATATGGTCTGTCTTGTGTATGCCTTCTCTATCAAATAGTGTATCATACAGATTGTCTCCATTCAAATGATAAAAAAAATTCAGACTTCTTCTAAATTACAATGCACAATCTTTAATTTTTATTATTTAATATACAGGGTGTTTCACTCTATAATAACATCCCCTAAATGTTGCGTTTATCAAATTTTGATGTTAGGAAAAATTTTATGAACGCAAATTTTACCTTAAACATTTATTATATTCCTTTTCTTTACTTCTTCATTAATTATTGTACTTATATAGATCCTTTATATTGAAGACACCTCTAATTTCATCACTTTCCATATATCTTAAAACATAGCTATAACATATGGTCCCTCGAAAGGTGGTTTCAATTTTGCACACATTTGTTTGTTCCTATCTGATACCCTTAAAGCACGGACGATCACTAAATCCCCTTTTTTAAATGTTGTTTTTATTTTTCCCTTTTTTTCCATTCTCCGTAGGTATTTATTTGCATTGTTTTGCAAATTTTTATTCACTCTTCGCAATACCTTTTCAAACTCTTCTGCAGTATCTATTTCCCATTTTCTCTGAGGTCTCAGTTGTGTCATTAAATAAATTGGACTCTCCATTGTTACAGTGTTTGGCAAATTGTTTAAATAATTTTGAATTTCTTCCAGATGATTTTCCCAATTATCATGGTTTTGATCCCACAAAGTTATTCTCATAAACTTTATCACTTCCCTAATGTATCTCTCAGATGGGTGTCGGATACTAATCGTTTTTAAATTTATTTTGTTTCCACCACAGAATTTCCTAAATCTTTCATTAGTAAAATAGGTAGCATTGTCTATGATACAATTTTCTGGTTTTATAATTTCCTGCATGTATTCTGATAGTTTTTCCATAATTATTCTACTTTTAGTTGTCTTTGTCGGGTATAATTTTACAAATTTTGAAAATTAATCAACTGCTATTAGGATATGACGATTTCCTTGTTTACTGGGTATCAAATTACTCAGAAAATCTATAGCAATTATTTCTCCACATCTTGTTGTTACTATAGACTTTGCTATGTTCTCATTTCTCCTATGTTTACTTTTTCCCAATTGACAAATATGACATGTGCTAGTGATTAATTTTGCAATACTTTGGTCCCCGTTACTAATATAATTTTCTCTAAACAGTAACCATAATTTCCTAGCTCCTATGTGTCCATTGTTTCTATGTAAATTCTCCAAAATTTTTTTAGCTAAATTCTCTGTTATCATAAACAAATCTGCTTCCCCATTTTTCTTTATCCATATTTCTTCTTTCAATTGTCCTCTTCGTTTCTGTTTTTCTGTCAATTCCATTTGGTCCTCTATGATACTATTTAAAGAAAATATCCCATCTAGATCTTTCATTATATTTACTCCAATTTTAACAATTCTTTTATTTATATCATTATTCCCCTTACTTTCTCTGCTTAACGCATCTGCCACTACATTCGACTTTCCTGGGATGTATTTAATTTCAAAGTCATATTCTTGTAATATTCAACCCCATCTATGAACTCTGCTATTGCCAAATCTGTTTTTCAAAATAGTTGTAAGTGAAGAATGATCGGTTTCTATTGTAAATTTTGCTCCTAATAAATAAAATCTAAATTTTGTCACACAGAAAATTATACTTGCCAATTCTAGCTCTGACACTCCATAATTTCTTTCATAGTTCTTCGTTACCCTTGATACAAAACATATGGGTACCTCTATGTCATTTTGTATTTGTAATAAGACTCCTGCAAACCTTTCTTTAGATGCGTCCGTTAGTAATATGAAAGGTAGGTCATAATTCGGATGATAAACTTTCAGTTGTTTAGTAAAGGCTTCTTTTAAATCATTAAAAGCCATTTCTGTTTCCTCAGTCCACTTCCATTTATTGTCCTTCTTTAACAGCTTTATTAAAGGTATCTGTTTCGTGCTCAAATCAGGTATCAGACGTTTGAAGTAATTCATCATCCCTAGAAATCCTCTCAGAGATTTTAGGTTTGATGGTCTTTTATACTCTATTATTGCTTGGATCCTCTCTTCATCCATGGACATCCCATTTTTGTCTATTTTATAACCTAGGAAGCATATCTCTTCCTGATAAAATTTACATTTATTTTGATTTATTTTTAAACCTGCTCTATCTAATTCTTTTAAAACTATTTCTATATGTTTTAGGTGTTCTTCTTCATCATTTGAGAAGATCAATATATCATCGATATAATGAAGTGCAAAGTCTTCAAATTTATTTAGTATTTGGTGTAATGCTCTAACCAAGGCCGAACAAGCACTTTGTATACCATATGGAGCTACACAGAATCTGTACAACACACCATCAATAGAGAAGCCAGTGTAATCTCTACTATCTTCATCCAAAGGAATCAACCAAAAACTGTGTTTTAAATCAACTTTAGAAAATATTTTCGTATTCGTAATGCGCCCAAAAATTGCTTCCACATTCATCGGAGCCTCGTATTGTGGTACAGTGTATTGATTAATATTTCTTGCATCTAGGCATAATCTTAAATCACCATTTGCTTTCTTTACGACCACAATAGGATTTACATTTCTTGTGTTACATCTCTCTATAATACCATCTTTTAGCATATTTTGTATCTCTGAATCAACTTCTTTCCTATATTTGTAAGGTATGGGATATGTTCTTATTCTGAAATTTTCTATTCCCTTAACTTCTATCTTATGTTCATAGTTATTTGCCATTCTCATCTCTTTTTTAACTAATCCTTTATATTTAATTATTAAATTCTTCACTTTCTCTGCATATTCCTTATTTCCACACACTAATTCCAATTCTTCCATTATTTCATCCCTCTCCATATTCCATAACTTCCTATTATCCTCTCCAAATTCCAATTCTTCCATATTTCCACTCCTTTTTATATTCCATAACTTCCTATTATCCTCTCCAATTGCCAATACTTCCATATTTCCAATCCTTTCTATATTCCATAACTTCTTATTATCCTCTTCAATTTCCAATTCTTCTATATTTCCTTCTTCAAATTCAATTCTATTACCATTTAATTCAATCTCCATCTTTTCAAAATCAATTCTTGCTTTATATTCCGTTAATTCATCTATTCCTATAACTATGTCTGATTCTAAATTATCTACTAACAATAATTGCATCTCAACTTCTTTCCCATCCTTTAATTCAATACTTTGTATTATAGATTTGCTAACTTCACACAATTTCTTTCCGTTTGCTCCTATTAATGTAGTTTTCGGTATTTTAACTAGCTTATTTTCATAATTTTCAATATTTTCTTCAATTAGTTTTGTTTTTATTATGGACGCTTCCGAGCCTGTATCTATTAATATTTTGAGTAGTTTCCCATTTAATTTTCCTTCAATTTTTATCAATCCCATTGCTCCTTTTAATTCCAAATCTTCCCCAAATTTAATATATTCCCTTGGATGTTCATATGTACAGATGATATTTCTTATATTTGGTATGTGCTCGATCCAAAATTTTGGTCGGGTTCTTGTTCTGTAATAATTTCCGGTTCTACCGATATCACTCTCTCTTCTCTTCTTTGAATATTATTTATCCTTCTTTGTCCTCCATTTCCGTTTCCTCTTTCTTCCTCCCTATAATCCTTTCTTTGTTCTCTAATTTCTTCTCTTTGTCGGTTGTCGTATTGTCCACTTCTGTTATTTTGCTCCCTGTAGTTTTGTTCTCTATAATTGTTATTATTGTTATTATTATTGTATCTAAAATTTCTGTTATAATTGTTTTGATTGTTAAAATTTCTGTTATAGTTATTGTTATTTCGTGTATTGTTGTTATAATTATTGTTTTTGTTATTGTATCCATTGTTATAATTTCTATTATTTATGTTGTTTGCTCTATTATAACTTTGTTCATAATTATCTCTTCTATTATTTTGATTACTTGTATTATTCTCATAATTATTATTGTTATTGTATTGATTATTTCTATTAAAATTATTATTATTGTTATTCTGTTGATTATTTCTATTAAAATTGTTACTATTATTGTTTTTATTTCGATTATAATTATTGTTATCCACTTTGTTTCTTTCCAATCTTTGCAAATAACTACTTAGTTGCTCTATATTTGTAACATTTTGAATAGCAATTGTCTCAGTTATTTCACACTTAAAATGTCTAGATATAAACATTATAATTTCCTCTTCTGGAATCGGTGGATCTAGGAACTTCGCATTCATAAATACTTTCATAGCGTATTCATTCATGCTGTTTCCTCTTCCTACTTCATATTTTCCTGAGTAGAGTCTCTCTCTTACTCTCGCTTGTGCATTGTTTCCCCAGAAGTATTTTATAAATTGATCTTCGAAGTCTTCAAAATTTTTAAATTCGTCTTCCTTACTCGTGTACCACACTAGTGCATGGTTATCCAGGTTTTCTCTAATCATTTCCTTAACGTATTCTCTATTTTGTATATTTTTTATTTATTCTTTAAAATTTTGATAAAAACCTTTGAGTGTATTTTCCTGTTGTCACCTTCAAATTTATGTTCTCCCCTGTTGCCTATATAATTGTTTATTATTTTCGTTTCAATCATTCCATTCCTTGTTTCTTGGAAATTCATATCTCCTTTTCGATCATGTTTTTCCTGTAGATAATATAACCTTTCTTCCATGTCTTCTAATTTTCTCGTCATTTCCTGTGTTTCTTTGGATTGTTCTTCTTTGGAAGTTTTATTTCCAGTCTGTTCAATTTTTCCTTTCATAAGTTCAATTTCCTTTTGTATTTCTCTAATCTTTTTCTCTGTTTTCATTTCTTCCTGTTTTTGTTTCTCTTTACATGCTTCTTCAACGATTTGTTGGAATTCCGTTAAAGTTCTGTCCCATTTTCCCTCTAGGTTTCCCATTCTTTCTTGGGTGTCATGAACTCCCATTTTGATTTCCTTGACTTCTCTTTGAATTTCTCCTTTGAAATCCTTTTCTTTCTCCTCAATTTCCTTAATTTTGTTGATTTGTAAATTTTCTATTTCCATGATCCTTCCAATCACTTCTCCTCTTATTTCTTGTTTGGTGGATTCTAACTTATTTTCCATGTATATGTTTGATTCCTCCAAGTTCTTCTCAACCTGTCCCAATTTTTCATCTATCAATTTTATTATCAGTTCCTTAGTTTGTTTAATTTCTTCTTTGTTCTGGTCCATCTTAATATTCATTTCTTGTTTTAATTCTTCCTTGTTTTGGTCCATTTTTCCATTCAAATTTCCTTCTATTCTGTTCATATTTTCATTTTGTTTATCCATTTTTCTATTTATATTTCCTTCCATTCTATTCATATCTTCTTTATTTTGTTTCATCATCATTTGAAGCATTACATCCATTTCCTCTTCTGATTTTTGTTTGTCCTCTTGTCCTCTTTCTTCTGATAATGGTACATCTTCTTCTTCCTGACTTTGTTCTGCTATGTCTTCTTCCGAATGTTCTCTCCCCTGTTCCAAGTATTGTACCTGAAAATCTCCTCTACCATTACTCCTTTCTTCTCTTTCTTCATCAGACCTACTTTCGACTCCTAACTGCTTTCCGTCCCTTAATGTCATTTTCCGTTCCATTTTAGTATTTGACTCTTCTTTCAATACAGTTAAAAATTTGTTTCAATCCTTTTTATTATTATTTACCTTCGTTTGGTGCGTCAATTATTATAATTCGTTTGATATAAAGGTTTTATATTACTTTAGCCCCACGTTGGGCGCCATTTATTTACTGGATAGATTTTAGCCCTACATTGAGGGCCTTTTTTTTTAAACTGGATAGACTTATGCTTTGTAACAAAAAATATACTTAATATTTTATTTAGTTTAGATTTACTTCAAACTTTTTATTATTAGCCCGGTATATAGATAATTTTTAATAGGTGATAAACAATTTATGCTACTTGCATGAGAAATTTCTTATCTCAGGGTAGAGTTAAGTATATAAAAATTAAACGGTTTCATTTTTTTTTATATTAGCGCCAAAATCAATAAATTCTTTATATTTTAAAACAAATTTGTTGATCAAAATATATTATTTACTTAATAATTATGAACTGAATACGGTCCTGCCCTGCTTGGAATCAAATCTCTGCACCATTCATAGATGTCAGTTCAAACTTCTACCTATAGAAAATAGATGGAGCGGAAATCACCAGATGAAATGAAAATCTCAACGTACAGTTTTAAATCGTTCTTCAAAAGAAACAAAACGTTGTTTAATGTGATGAAAATAAATACATTACTCTTTTACAAGTGTTCTTGAAGAAATTCAACTATCTAAAATAATGATTCATTCATACAACAGACACATACTCTGGTGAGATATTAATTCTAAGGGTGAATTACAATTATGCAACTTGGTATACAAATGAATTATAGAAAATGGCGAACTATAAACTTTTTAGCGTCCATGTAACATTAAAGTTCAGTTCTTTACACAAATCGGTAAGTTCGTTTAACTTTTTATGTATTAATAAATTGAATTTAAATACCTTGTTCACTATACTGTTTTGGTTTATTCACCTCAATGATCAGTTCCTTTAATCTATTTTAGGTTCTCTCTCTCTCTTGGAATAAATCCGTTCTTCCTGTCCATTTCCACCAAATCAGGAATTGACGCTGTATTTCTTCCAACATCAAAACACTTTGGATTAATTCCATGATTCAGTGTTTTCTGAAAGGTATTGTCGAGATATTGCTTCCACAATACAACAATTGACCATTTATAAAAGAAAAGTCACGGTTAGTACCACATAATATATAACAATTCCTTTTTATATTTTGTAGTTATTAATATTTACTTAATTACTTACATTAACGTATATATCGTAAGTATAATGTATTTGTTTCTTGAATTCCATAGCCAAAACTGATATTTCTCAAATATTTAAAATAATTTTTTTTACCAAAATTATTTTTCTTCTTCCAAATTTTTGCTACCCCAAAAAAAAAAGACTTCTTAGTGAATAGTCTACATAATCAACAACTTTTTTCATTCAAATTTTTTTTATCATTAGCAACGTAATTGTCGCTGATATGATTCTTTTAAACGTTTATTTACCAATCAAAATTGACTATCAATTTCATCATTGAAAACCTTCACTTCAAACAGTGAATCGTCCCTCCATCATATCAGGACATTCTATTCTAAATTTTTCAATTGCTTAAACCTCATATATTGTTTTCTCCCAACAATATTTCATAAAAATTTTAACTGACATTTGTTAATCTCTCAGTGTGTATGTGAAATGAAAATTCTTAATATTTTTAGATGACAGCTGTTAACTTCAAATATATGTGCAAAATGAATATTCGTTTTGCATATGTCATGCTTTCTGAAATTCATATTATTATACAGCTTCCTATCTAGTCTAAACAGTTACCCTTTCTTATGTTAATATTTCTTTCAACAAATATTGTTTGGTTTCTTCTGACAAATTCATAAGATTATCTTAATTTCACAGAATAAAGAAACATTAGTTTTTTTTTATCATAAACAAAGTTCTGATACTTAATCTTTTGAATAAAAATTGTGTTATTTTGTTTCACATAATTTGTTTCTCGCACGTATTCACAATTTTCCCTACGATTATACGGTCTGTCTTGTGTATGCCTTCTCTATCAAATAGTGTATCATACAGATTGTCTCCATTCAAATGATAAAAAAAATTCAGACTTAAAAAAAATTCTTCTAAATTACAATGCACAATATTTAATTTTTATTATTTATTATACAGGGTGTTTCACTCTATAATAATATATATATATATATATATATATATATATATATATATACAGTCTATATATGTAGACAAGAGTAGTTCGTTGCCGAAACTAGTTAGGGTAACTTTTTTATAGGGGAATGCGGCAGTGTGATAAAGAAAACTCTGTTTAGTTAATCCTAAGCTTTCGATAATTTATTATTATCATTACCAAAGAATCTACAAAATAAATATTATATAAATTTGAAATATTTTTTTAAAGTAAAATTATTTTTTACTTACACTAATTGAGGTTGTTCACAATAATATAATATCTATTTATATGAAGAAACATCATTGTACAATTTAATCGTTAAAATATTTAAATTGGCATGTTATCAAATTGTGACAATTTGATGTTGTCATAGAAAACATGTTTTTATATATATATATATTCAGTACATTAGTATAGTATATAATAAAATGGTTACTATACTCTTATTATATTTAAATGAAATATAAGTAAATCAATAAACAGAATTATCCTCTATAACGCGTTGATCTTCATTATTATCTTTTTTGTCGAATGATAATAAATAACTATAAATTGAATTTAGATTCTGAATATCAGTTCTTTTATTTAAACAATTATTCTCTTGAGCAATGAATGTCATTTCCAGGAAAATCCTTTTAGAGTAATTGTCTTCTTTACACGAAATTTTGAAGTTCTTATAATCAATTATATGTTTTGTTGAGAAAACGTGTTCTGCTAATGCTGAACGTTCTGGGTATAACCTTGAATCACTCTTATGTAGAGCTAAGCGCTTAGTAATTTTTTGAGAAGTCTGACCCACATATACAGATTCGCATGTAGAGCATGTTAATCTATATACAACATTAGAACGTTCAGTATAAGGATCAATTTCTTTCAATTTACAAAAAACACGATTAATTGTCAGAACGTTTTTATTTGCAAGTTTTATGTTAGTTACTTCCTGTAAAATTTTGGAAATTCTAGGTGTAAGATCTCTAAAATATGGTAAAGATGCAAAAAAGGTATTGGTTGAATTTGTATTCGTTATATTTTCTACGTTATCAGTTGATAAATTTGGTTCATTAGATAATTGTATTGGATGAGGATTGTTAAATAGTATTTTTCTTACTAATGTTTTTGGATATCCTTCATTTATAAATAGATTCGATAATATATTTAAATTTTTATTGTGTATCGTATTATCTGAAATATTGATTACTCTATTTTTTATTTGCTTTATCAAATTAATTTTCGTTGAAAATTCATGATATGAAAAATAGTTTATAGATCTTTCTGAGCTACAAGGTTTTCTATACCAGTCTACTGTAATTATATCATTTCTTCTCACAAAAGAATAAATTCTAATCCTACTTTATCATTACAAACATCATGTAACAAACTTGTTAAGAAGTTATTTGATTCGAATCAAATAGATATAAATACAAAAAAACAATTAACCACATATAATGGTACTATAGCTAAATACTATATTTTACCAAAAATACAGAAACCTAATTTATCAGTGAGACCTATTGTAGCTTCTATGGGAATTCCTACAGAACATTTATCAGCATATAAAACAAATATACTAACGAATGCATATGATTGCAATAATGAATATTTTGCAAAAGATTCTTTTCAAATATCACAATTACTTAATAAAATGAAACTTCCATCAAATTATGTTTTGGCAAGTCTAGATGTAATATCTTTATTTAGTAGCGTATACTTAGAAATCACTTTAAAATCTATTGAAAAAAATTGGGAACGTATTCGTTTATATTGTAATATAAACAAAAATACTTTTTTAGAAATGATCACTTATTTATTTAATAATACTTTTTTCACTTTTGATAATAAGTATTATAAACAAACTTTTGGCACACCAATGGGAGCAAATATATCTCCAATTTTAGCTACATATGTTATGGATCAATTGTTAAATAGTGTTAGTCTTTTACTATCTTTTCGTCTTTTTTTTATAAAAAAATATGTAGACGATATAATATTGGCATTACCTAGTACAGGCATCAATGAAATATTAGAAAAATTCAATAATTATAATCACTACATCCAGTTTACTATTGAAACAGAAGATAATGAATCCATTTCTAGACACCAGACTTATAAGAAGTAATGATATAATTACAGTAGACTGGTATAGAAAACCTTGTAGCTCAGGAAGATATATGAACTATTTTTCATATCATAAATTTTCAAAGAAAATTAATTTGATAAAGCAAATTAAAAATAGAGTAATCAATATTTCAGATAATACGATGCACAATAAAAATTTAAATATATTATCGAATCTATTTATAAATAATGGATATCCAAAAACATTAGTAAGAAAAATACTATTTAACAATCCTCATCCAATACAATTATCTAATGAACCAAATTTATCAACTGATACCGTAGAATATATAACGAATACAAATTCAACCAATACCTTTTTTGCATCTTTACCATATTTTAGAGATCTGACACCTAGAATTTCCAAAATTTTAAAGGAAGTAACTAACATAAAACTTGCAAATAAAAATGTTCTGACAATTAATCGTGTTTTTAGTAAATTGAAAGAAATTGATCCTTATACTGAACGTTCTAATGTTGTATATAGATTAACATGCTCTACATGCGAATCTGTATATGTGGGTCAGACTTCTCAAAAAATTACTAAGCGCCTAGCTCTACATAAGAGTGATTCAAGGTTATACCCAGAACGTTCAGCATTAGCAGAACACGTTTTCTCAACAAAACATATAATTGATTATAAGAACTTCAAAATTTTGTGTAAAGAAGACAATTACTCTAAAAGGATTTTCCTGGAAATGACATTCATTGCTCAAGAGAATAATTGTTTAAATAAAAGAACTGATATTCAGAATCTAAATTCAATTTATAGTTATTTATTATCATTCGACAAAAAAGATAATAATGAAGATCAAGGCGTTATAGAGGATAATTCTATTTATCGATTTACTTATATTTCATTTAAATACAATAAGAGTATAGTAAACATTTGATTATTTACTATACTGATGTACTGATTATATATATATATATATATATATATATATATATATATATATATATATATATATATATATAAATGTTTTCTATGACAACATCAACTTGTCACAAATTGTCATCAATTCGATAACATGCCAATTTAAATATTTTACCGATTAAATTGTACAATGATGTTTCTTCATATAAATAGATATTATATTATTGTGAACAACCTCAATTAGTGTAAGTAAAAAATATTTTAAATTTATATAATATTTATTTTGTAGATTCTTTGATAATGATAATAATAAATTATCGAAAGCTTAGGATTAACTAAACAGAGTTTTCTTTATCACATTGCCGCATTCCCCAATAAAAAAAGTTACCCTATATATATATATATATATATATATATATATATATATATGTATATATGTATATATATGTATATATATATATATATATATATATATATATATATACATGTATTTATATTAATACAGATCCTCTATTCGAAATTTGAAGAATAAGTAAAACATTAGGAAATTTATTTAATTTTGGCTGCCATACTTTCGATACACACTGTCAATTATTAAATTTTGAAAGATTCAGTAGAAATATCAAAACATGACATTCCATAATTTCGATGACATTTATGTAGAATATATCTAATGATAGATAGAACATAATAGGATTTGGAGAAAATATTTGAAATTGCAAAATATAGAGGTGTCTGCCAGCAACATTAAAAATGTGATAAAAGAATTTCAAAATCTCACTTGGTTATTGAAAATCTTAGATTAGTAATTTTATAGAAATTTAGTCAGTAGTTTTTTATCCTTTGAAGAGACAACATCAGAATTAGAGTTGTCTCAATTTTTTTGGTAGATTGTATAAATTGTATATCATACAATCAGATAAATAACCCATATGATAAAGCCAGTGCGTGTATAATTTGGATAAGAATTGCATCGTAAAAAGTGTATGTGGTTCCAGTTTTTCTGAATAGTCTATATTTAGAAAGTTTGCAGAATTCTAAATACGTTTAGAATAAGAACGAGTTTACCTGATCCATTTGGTGACTCCACTCCGGCTTTTTAAATTTATTTCTCGAGAAATATCAGGCCTTTTTAAATACAGTTGAAAATTTAGATGCATCTATATTAGAAATTTTGAAATATACCAAAATTATTGATACATATATCAGTTTCAACATCAAGTCAATAGACAATTTGAGCAGAAATTTCGTTATTTGACATTGATACACGTCAAGTGTAAATTATACAAGTTGAACGTTTGATAATAATAATTAATTAGGTTAAATTCTAGCATAGTTGTATCCTAATTTTAAGTTTTTGTGGAGATTACGACTGTTGTTTCTTTATGATATTTTTTGGGGATAATAATTTTGTTGAATTTGCGTATCTGATAGTATAATATATAAATTGATTCTAACTCCCTGTAGTATTCATTCAGTATCCAATCTCGTTGAACTTATCATTTTCCATTCATAGAGTTTTCAATTTAATCAGTGACATTTGGTTGATTTTTTAGTGACAGTAAAATAGTTAATGTCATAAAATAATTAAAGGGCCTTTTATCATATTGAATTAACAGTTATTCGAGAGTTTGAATAATAGTGGAACATTTAATTTGGAAATACGTTAAAAAACAAATAAATTTGAAGAATTAATTTTGAACAACTTTGATCTCACCCTGAGATAGGCGTAATAGGTCGATTGTATATAAATTCATCTTTAGATTGATATTTATTGGCGCCGGGCATATTTTTTTGACAAATAGAATTCGTACTTTAGTTGCATGTACAATAATTGTCGCTGCGGCAACATATTATAAGTTGTCTCCACATCGTAGGGCAATTACAATTAAAGAATATTAAATATTTGAAGGATTGGAAATATTACAATTTATATATATATATATATATATATATATATATATATACATATATATATATATATATATATATATATATATATATATATATAAACAAGAATTTAGTCTCGGCTGACCAAGTTATGAAGAAAGCTGCAAAATATTGGGGATGCTGTCTGGAACCAGCAATTGAACTTTGAAAGGTTGTGTGTGCTCTTTTATTAAAATCTAGCTATCGAAACTAATAGTGAGATTTTTTAAAACAGCAATTTGGTAAAACATAAAGAAAATTTAACGACATATCACATCGACACGACACAAGTCATTAGAACCTCTGATAACACATTTATCACAAAATAGTTCAGTACACCAATGTGCATCAACAGATTCATAAATTACCACTCCTATCATCCACAAAAAATGAAAATAAATTTGACTGCAGCCCTTAAGTCCCGAGTTTGCAAAGTATCCCATAGATCCAAAGAGAGAGAAGGACTTGAACAACTCGGACAAATATTGGTTGAGAATTCTTATCCATTGCCATTAGTAAATAAACTTTTTTTCAGTAATCCAAATTTTGATCAAACTTCCAGTGTTAGTAATAGTTCACAATATATTGCTCATATTCAATGCCTTTTATTGAGGAACTAACTAACTTTATTTCTAACAAAAAACTCTAATGACAATTTCAAATACAAGAATAATATTTTTATTATAAACATGAATTTAAATAACTTTTCAATAAACACAAACTAAGCAATTATACAATAAAATGAATAATTAATCAGGACATTATACTGTGCAGTTAAGGGCAATGGCGTAGGTGACACCTCCCCCTTTAGAAGAAAGGTTCTTCTGGAAGCTGGATCCCATCATCCGTTGCCTGCTGATGACTCTTACTTGTCCTTCCTGAATGTTTTCTCTTATACATGATCTACAAGGAGGCCAATATCAATGCTGTATAAAGAAGAATAGCGCAAATACTGGGAATGTGAAAATTATTGTGTTCAGTGAATATTGGCTTTACCAGTTGATTTCGAATATCCTTTATTTTTAAACTACTTAAATCAATCTTCATTGGAGAATCGTGTAAGTGATTTAATTTCAAAACGTAATTCATTTTTTACAAAAGGTTGTCCAAAAGTTTTTTGTTGGTTTCTAAATATAATTTTTCATGCTGAATTTTCTATTAAATAAATGCCTTTAAGAGTTTTCACTTCAGTTTCTTGGCGACATTTTATGATTAACTTTTCTTCGACTGGAAATATTGCCAAAAATTGATTTATATATATTGTATATTGTCAATATGTATAATTTTCTGCTAGAATATGTTTTCTTCGTACCAGTTAAGATATTTTGTTCACGAAATATCTTTTTAAAAAGTTTAATTTGAATTTTGAAATACAACTTCATTGTTACATAGTTACAAACAGAATGTCGATAAAAATGTGAGAACAGTACCAAGTTAGTTTATAATCAAATGCTGACAACTAATAAATGAATATTATACATGATATGATATTATTATATAATATGCAAATTAGCTTCACATAACTCCACCCTCCTTAAGATAGAACAACGCCGTCAAAGGGGTTGTTTTGTTGGGGTTGGTGGTTAGCTTCTTTCTTCAGTTTTAAATATCTCCAGAGTATGTGAGTTACGGCAGCTAGTATTAGGAGTGATAGAAAGACGGGAATATTCCATACTGCGGGGTGTGTTTCTTGATTTTGTATTGGCTTCGTTAATTCAGCTTGGAGTTTCAAATCTTTAATGGATTGAAGATCGATTGCTTCTAATTTTATGGGTACTTCTGTGGATTTTTCTGCTTTCGTGAGTTCCCATTCGAATTTTGGAAGTATTAATGGATTTATTGCTGTTATTTCTTGGATATTACTAAATGTAGAATTTTCGGTCCTAATTACACATCCTGCGGGGAATAGAGTATTTTGTTTGACTAATAAAATGCGTCTCTTGTTACAGTTCGATTTAATCTTGATCGGCACACTTAAAGGTGAGGCTAGGATAAACTGGTCGTTAATTCTTTCAATCAGCGTGTGAGCCAAAATTGCTGAGCTTGCTCGACAGGTGGGTTTTTCAGCTTTCAAAATTAGGATGATGCAAGAGTCTGGACTAATATCTTCGTGATTTTGGCATAGACAAAGGTCGTTCAACTTCGGACATGGGATGTCTTCGTATTGATGACTGCTTGTACCGAGTATCAAAAAGGATTTGTCGGGAATGATTATGGAGTTATGGTAGGGTAGCCTAATAAAACGAAAAATTTTGGTAATTATCAATTTTTAAGATAGGTAGATGTATTGCGAAAATAATATTAGTTTTATTAATTAGAGTCTGTATACCGGCTAATTCGTAATAGTGAAATGGATTTTTGAATTTAAGGATTTTATTTTCTCCGTAAAGTTTTCCTAAATGGT
The DNA here is from genome assembly GCA_963921935.1 of Galeruca laticollis. Classification (NCBI taxonomy): domain Eukaryota; kingdom Metazoa; phylum Arthropoda; class Insecta; order Coleoptera; family Chrysomelidae; genus Galeruca; species Galeruca laticollis. The sequence continues at coordinate 66,837,346 of OY998183.1, forward strand.
CTACTAGTTTTAGTTGTTCGTTAATAGGAATTATTGAAGTATGTAAAATTCCTGAATGAGCAAACATAATGGCATTTTCGAAATTATCTAGAAAATTGATGAGATTTTGGCAATTTAGAATGATTTGGTCTAAAGCGTTAGAAATCTTACGTAGTTATATATATATCTTCTGTAAGATTACTTAGTTCTGTGGACAAATCTTTTAGTTCGATTTTTATCGAAAGTTGGTTTTTATTTAGACTTAGAACAGTTTTGTTGTAGTGGTCGATAAGGTTGAGATTTAAGGATGTTTGGAGTTCTAATGATGTTTGATAGAATTTTGATTTTGAAACAATTTTTCTATTTGTGAATTATATTTCATCTCGTCATCATTGATAAAGATTTGAAAGTCGTTGACGCCTATTTTCTAAAAATAATTAATAATAGTTTCATCAGTGGGGTCGAAAGGGTCGAGTGCTTTAGTATCACTAAAGGTTATATCGAAACATGAAAAAGTTTAAAATTTAACCAAAAATAATCGAAAATCAAAGTTTAATAATGGATAAACAAAAGTAATTTGGAAATGAAATGTATGAAGAAAACCAATCAAGTAGAAGAAGAATCAGCCTATGGTTTAGAAAGGAATCAAATGTAGGTATACGGATGAAATTATAGATGAAATGAGATATAAAGGAACATCGTCTTTATAGCAACTATTATAGTTAACTTGAAAAATCTTATATAATGTGGATTAGCATTTGGTGGTATGAATCCAGAAATTGAAAAGTTGATGTCGAGCGAATACGTAAAACTTTTAGAAGAACAAAAAACGAAAGAAAGAAAATAATGTAACAGATACCGAAATGGCAGAATTTTAGTGGACAGTATAGAGAAAGATTCGACAAAGAGAAAAAGTTTAAGGCGAAGGAAATATTTATAAAACCAAAAAGAAATGAGAACCTCCGAGTCATCTAACATTTCCATTATTCATCGTTGAACTTTGTGTATAAAAGAATAGTAGTAATATTTGGTATGGATGGGTATTTCGTCATATGTTTTTATTTCTTGTTTTATCTCGTTCGCAAAAGTTAGTTTGTCTTTGTCAACTATCTTTTTGAAATCGTAACAAAATTCAAGAATAGCATTTTCTCCTTCTGCATTCAGATTATCGGTAATAATTAAGTTTCGAATATTTTCGTCAGAATTTTGTGAATAATTATTCTGTAGAATATCCTCGGTATCATAAAAATTAAAATTTTGTTATAATGTATTAGTAAGAAGTGTTACTTTCAGTCGGTCTTTTATTACAATTTCAACGCGTTTATCACTGCGGTTTATTATTTCAGTTTTAGCAAAACCGTTTTCTGCACTTGTAATCGTTTCCGGGAAATGAAGGTTATCTACTTCTTGACTGGGTACTATGATTTCTTCGGTATAACAGCTGACTGGGACTTTTACGGCAGCTATCTTGTGGGAATCGACAGATATCTTGAAATAGTAAATCGGAATTTGAATAATATTATTTTTTAGGATATTATTTTCAAAATCAAAACATAATTTGAGATTTTTAATCACGTTCAAACCGATGAGGCTGTCAAAATAATCGTGAAACTTAAATAAAATATATGGTATTGTACAGGGTGATTTAAATTCAGGGAAAGCTGGAATTACTGCTTCAAATTTTGCGTCTTGTTGTAATTCTAGTTGTTTCTTGAAAAATAGTATTAGGAAATAATTTTTCTGCGATGATAGGATCTAATATTGATTGCGTACTACCTGTATCAACTAGGAGTTTTATCGGAGGATTGTTGATTTTTATATACGGTAATTCAGAGCTACTACAATAAGAAAATATTTCGTTTTTGTTAAATTGTCTTCCAGGCTCGCTTTCCAAAAATTTTGATTATTATTATTTACAGAGTCGTCATTATACATGGCGGGATCAATGTGTTTGGTTTTCGACGTTGTAAGGATATAACTCAAACTCTGGGTAATTAATGTTCGAATGAAGTGAGTCTGATTCGGTTTGAATTTGGAGCAATTCTTGCGAAATAAAATTTCTGGGATGAGTGGATCTAAAATAGTTATTTGGTTGATTAGGCTTAAAAGTGTTTCTCGTATTGACATTAGTTCTGGTCTGTTTTCTGGAGGATTACCAGTGAGTGCAAAAACATTTATTGGTCGTCCAAATACTTGTCTATTGGTTGGGTAATTTCTAGTCATTTGTCGAGGTTGGATTTGAATTGGTTGACTAGGAAATTGGTTAGGGTTTACGTAATTATTTATTTGGTCATTTTGATTTCAGTAGTTAAAATTAGTTTGATGTATTTGTTGGAATGTTTGTCTGGGCAATTGATTTGGATTGCTAGTATAACTCGAATGATGGTTATGATTATTTGGTACTTGTCTGTTATAATTTTATGAATTCATGTTAGTTTTCGAATTATTTTTAGATTTAAAATTATTTTGAAAGTAATTAAAATTGTCTTCTTCTATAATAAATGTAATAGCGGATTCGATTGAAGCTGGATTCTTAATTCTAATTGTTTGTTTTAGCAAACCGGTTAAATTTCTAATAAGCGTTTTCAAGACCATTTGGTCGTATTGTCTACGATATATTTCTTTAGTATTAACAGGCATTTCTGTTACTAAAAAAACTATTAATTCTTTGAACCAGGTGGCTTTTTAACACTTGTAGTCTTCTAGCAAAATCTAATGTTGATTCGTTTTTAAAAGGATGGGTCATTAACAGGTCCTGCTCCAAACATTCTAGTGATCTCTTATCGCCAAAACATTGTTCTAACGCATCTTTTAATAAATTCCAATTATCTAGTTCGGTTCTACAACCAACTAAAAGATTAGCTCTTCCTACTAATTTAGAACGAATTGCTCGTAGAATATAATTATTGATAAGTACACTACCTACATTACTATATGTATCCATAAGAAATTGGCAATTCTCTATAAATTGTATAAGAGTTGAACTATTGCCGACATAAGATAAAATTAAATCTACTGGTAATTTCAACATTTGAATGTTAATTTGTTCATTGTTATTAGCCATATTGTTTGAAATAATATTACTACAACTAACGTTTTCTTCTAAATTTATTGAATTATTGAAACTTGAAATCAATTCTTCAATATTTGTATCAGAATCGTTCATTAATAAATCGACAATTATATATGTATATATCTTCTATAAACTAATTTACTTTAATTAAAAAGTAGAGTATATTTCCAACCTGAAAATATTTTACCTATCTTAAAATTAGGAAGGTGTAATAGGAAAACACTGTACTTACAGGTACTTCTTGGAGTTCTCCCTACGTGATCCTGTTTGCCACTGGATGGTGTAGGTTGTCGTCTAAGAGTTAAAACTCACGTTAAGTCTTTTCACAGAACCGGTCTCGATGCCGTGACTTCCCGAAAATACCGAACTACGACTATATCCTACTGACTGCGCCAGTTAGAATATTTTGTTCACGAAATATCTTTTTAAAAAGTTTGATTTGAATTTTAAAATACAACTTTATTGTTACAGAGTTACAAACAGAATGTCGATAAAAAAGTGAGAACAGTACCAAGTTAGTTTATAATTAAATGCTGACAACTAATAAATGAATATGATACATGATTATGATATTATTATATAATATGCAAATTAGCTTCACATAACTCACCCATAATTACTATTGCTTGCAAATGGTAAGGTCATTGAAAGATATTGCCGCAAGTGCAAATGCCATTTAGAGGTTTTGTGACATTATTTGATTTTAGTGAAAATTGTGAATTAGGTACCTTTTAATTGTTACGTTAATTTTGCGTGCTGCACGTTAAACAGTTATTACATAGGAAAGCATACAACATAAAAACGCAAATTGGGTATGAAATTACTATATTACTTAATAATAAAAAATATTACTTGTTCTTAGCTCTTGCAAGAGATTATGGATGCTTGGAGATGATAGAACCCCCTAAATAATTACCTCTCCCCAAATATCTGGTACATAAATAATTCATTAGGTATTTGATTAGGTAAATTGTAGGAATGAGTGTTGCGAAAAGTATTGAAAATATCCAACGTTCATAAAACAAATTTGTTTGTGTGTGTGTTTGAAATTATTAAAAGTGAAATTTCCCAAGAAGGGGTACTTATCGTTAAATTGCTAATAAAGACGGTAGGATAGCCTCCATAAGTTGCACTTGAAAACACCTGTATATTTTGGCTCCCGATTACTTTTTATCCATCAGTCTAATAGTAGTTTCAATAGATCCATACTCATACTATAATTTACCTTTGTAATCACCCATGAATAAAAACGCCTAAAAACAGTAAGCCTTATTGCCAGAGACGTTTGCTTTAATTATTCTTTAACCCCAACCAGTTACATCCCTATACACGTATACAAAATTGTGTGAACCACAAAATACACCATTCTTAAGAAATATTTAATAGATCTGCATACAGCAAGCGAACTTAATTATTAAATTAAATTATTACCGGTTGTAGGAGAACTAACAATCATTTCGCTTAACACAAAACCCACATTTCAATTCTTCACTCGTAGTCGGGCGACTAACCGGCTACTTTTACCAGTGCAATTTTGTTTTTCCCTATGGTATGGACTTTTATTGGCATGATGATTCAAAATATGGTTTCCCTGATCTTAGCCATGATTTGTTGGCTCACCTTTCGAACATTTAATCATCTATACTCTAACAACGAGAAGCTACTTTCTGTATTAAATCCTTGCTTATATAAATAGATTAGGTCTTCAATCGTACAACAAGGAGTTATGACATAACAATATTTCCCTTCTTACATTGAATCTTCCATATTCCAATACTGTGAAGCTACTTCCTTTGTTCAATCCTTGTACCTCTTCCAATACATTTGGACACCACACCTATAACAACAAAAAATTCCAATTCTTACTTTTAACTAGTATTATGAACATTTAACTCCAACAATTTCCGATCTTTTACTTTTCCGTCCAACTTTTCTATATGTGAGAAAAGTATTGGTTTACCCCAAAAAAAGTTGGAATTTCGAAATTTTTCGTTATTCCCACTTTTCCATCAATAACAACACGAAAAAACGGGTTTTAGAAAAAAAATGCTGTGTGTATGTCGTCGTCGTCGTCGTTTTCCTTACATGTCTTGTAAGCACGATACAGCTTCCGGAGTGCAATAAGTCAGCAATTTTATAATTGAATATTGTTAAGGACATGTCACAGATGATCCCTATTGTTTTTCAGGTCACCAGAGCTAGTACAACTGGTGCTATGCTACTTGAAGTACGACATTTTGTAATTTTTTAGAAATTTCAGTTTGTTAGCACGATACAGCCTCCGGAGCTCAAGAAGTCACCAATTTTATGATTGAATATTATTCAGGGCATCTCACTGATGAACCCTATTGATTTTCAGCTCACCGCATCTAATATAACAGGTACTACAGTACTTTAAGTACGATATTTTTGTCATTTTTGAAGTAGTTTCAGTTTGTTAGCACGATACAGCCTCCGGAGTATAAACAAGTGACTATTTTTGTGATCGAGTATTATTAAGAGCGTCTCAAAGATGAACTCAATTGATATTCAACTCAGTAAAGCACGTACAACGGGTGCTATGGTACTTGCCGTACCAAATTTTCGTCTTTTTTGGAGAATTTTCAGTTTGTTAGCACGATACAGCCTCCAGAGAGTATACGATTGATCAATTTTATGATTGAATATTGTTCAAGGTGTCTCACAGATGTACCCTATTGATTTTAAGTTGACTAGAGCGAGTACAGCGGGTCCTATATATCCAGTGTTCGATTTGCTCATATAAATTTAGGAGAGAGAATGGACTGTAGTTTGGGGTTTAATGATATTAATAATTGTATCAGAAAAAATAACAAATGGTCGAGTTTGAAACAATATCACCTACCTTAGGATATGGGAGATGGGATAAAAGCTGATCTGCACCCTCGCTTTATGCACATAACAATTCACTTGGTTCCGGTTACCGAAAAGCTCAATTAAAAACTATCCACGACGAGTCTCTTTATTCAAGTGTATTTTATTTCGAGTATCGAATGTTCAGGTTATTTGTGCTAGGTAAAAAATTAGGACATAGGCGGAGGGAACTTTTATTTTTGAGGAAAGGAATGATTGCAATATTGCCAAGAGCACGACCAATAAAAATTAAAAACTAACATAAATTCTAAAAATCGAACATCCAGATATACTGAATTTTTGGAGAAATTTCGGTTTGTTAGCACGATACATCCCCCGAAGTGTATACAAGTAACAATTTTATGATAGAATATTGTTCAGTGCCACAGATGCGGAAAAGTTGGTTTTAATCATTAAAACCGTTTATTTCAAATCTACTTTTCAATTTTTTTTTCAATTTATACCTTTCCCGTATGTCACAAACCTTATTATCACTCATATATAATTTCAATATCCAAATTAACCTTTTTCCACAATCCTCCTTTTCAACAGCGCTTCAGCTGGTACGTTTTTTGCCCAACTTCTATATATACTTTATAAAACTTGTTATATTGTTCTTACCTCGTTTCAAAATATTTTTGTAGTCTGAAAATGGCCATTAAAGGCCGAAACTAGTAACCGAATTTTATGAAATAAAATTTGTGACATATCGACTTGATATTTTATTCCATTTTATTGGCAGTCTCATTTGAGATATGGATGAGATTTTACATTTAAAATGTTTTTTGCTTATTTACCCTAAAAATTACGAAGACGTGGATTATATTTTATGAATTTCAAATGTGTACAAATTTAGAGAAATATTTGGTAATTTGGAATCAGCAAAAGTTATATATGAAAATGAGATACATCCGATTCTTTTGACGTTAAAGGCTGATTATGTTTATATGAAAACACAAAGTGAATACTGAACCTGCCAGACAAATAATTTGAAAATATGAGAAATGACAGAATTTTATTTCAGTTACCAAACGAACAGAGTATTTCAAAACCAGCAAAGAAACAAATAAAAAAAGTCAGCTGCAGTTTACGTATTTTTTTAAAGAATATCTGGAATTTGTTCAGCTTTAGATAGTTTCATTTTTCGTTACTGTAATTATTTTATTTAATTTTAAATAGATTGAGCCACGAATATTTTGACCTTTAGAAAATAAACTCATCAACAAAACTATCGAATAGTTTTTATAATCACTTTTATTTCAAAATAACTTTAAATTATCTCAATTATCTATGATAATGTTATTCGTCAAGTTGGCGAATATAATCACGTGTCATATATATTTTGACGTAATTAATATAAATGGCGATTTTTATTCTTACGCATTCTGTCATAACGATTGTGTTAACCCAGATAGCGCCGAAACTATTTTTTTATATAATTCTTTTCTTTTTCGTGTTTTGTTATCAAAAGGGATTAAAAATCACCAGAAAAATATAGAATTAATTTATTGACAATTTTAAGTATGAAAAAATGATGTCCTTTTTAAAGGTAAGTGGCAAAATACAGTACAATGCCAAATACATAAAAAGTAAATTCTTAAAGCAAATGCAGAAATAGAATTATCAGAAAGGTGAATTTTTCTCATTCCTTGGTGTGGTAATTAATAAAACAATTTTTGTTCATATAAAGTTTTAGATTGCCTACTCGGGTCTTTTTTTTTAAGTTTCCAAAAACGCACACGCTATCGATTGTCTAAAACGCAACTGATCTTTTGTTCCGCCTCCAATTCTATACAATTGCCAAGAGTTCTGAACAGCCATATCCAAACAATGGCAAATTAGAGGCAAATACCATTTTTTGCTCCTTATTCCTGCTTTGTGAAGGCTAATATTTTGATCTGCCCTGTCGACACCGCCCATATATTCATTATATTTTTTTATAATGGCAGGTTGATTTACCATTATATGCTTTTTCCTTTCTGAGAAAATCTTTTCACTTGATTTAGAGGAATAACTTGTAAGCAGTTTGAAGCAATACTAACGATATCATTGTCATGCCCTTCGCATACAACGCTACTGGTTGTCTTGCAGAAAGAGTATTTAAATGTTGCTCTTCCAGTTTTTTTTAACGCTACAGCTTAAGGTAATGGACACGCTTTTCCTAACTTGTTTTCTCGAATTGTCCCGGTAGCTTTGAAATTCATGGATAATAGTTTCTCAAGTAAGTAGTTGAAAACCAGTCAAAATTATCAAAATATAGGTGAAAATAGAGCTGTGGGTATATTTGGCACATAAGCTCTGCAAACTGGAGTACTACGCTTGCTCCAAGTCGATAATCTGTAAATCTGTCCTCTATCATTGTAGTAGAGCGCTGGTAGGGTTCAAACCATTCAATGTATCCTAATGTTGTAGTCGTAGTCCAAAATTTATAACCCCACCTAATAGGTTTGTTTTTGATAAATTGTTTTGAACCATGTCGACCGTAGTAAGGTACCATAGTTTCATCGATATTGTGAGCTTCCTGACGTGGAGACATATCTAAAAATTTCTGTTTCAATGATTCCACTGAAGGGCAAATCTTTGCGAATTTGTCATTTTGGTTATCACAACAATGCAAATTTTCCATAATATCTCCGGAACGATTTCTTCATATTGCTTCACATACTAAAATGTTATTGGTATCGTATTTTCCCAATACATTTCGCGTCTTGGATTAGAAGTATATCCACTGAGTAACAAAACACCTATAAAGCATTTCATTTCACTTTCTGTTATATCTCCGATCTTATTTTTAGCAAAAGCATATTTGTTGCTAAAATTCACCAAAAGCTCGAAAATATCATTACTAAAAAACAAGCAGAAAGATTTCGGGGGAGTGTTTTGGGTCACCGGTTCCAAAGGTTGTAACCACTCTGGTGTAGTCGGTGTATTGTCCACGTCCAACTTCCAATTGTTAATTTTTTGTCTTTCACTTGAAATGTTGTTACTTCTTGATTTTTTTAAGTCATTTTGCACTTTATTAACTTTTGATCCATTGGATGCGCTTGTACTCCGGCTACTACTTGCTTCTGATGGAATATCACTTTCCAGTTCCCCTCCCATCAAATTAGATGAGTTCTCTTGAGACAGTTCATCCATGTCCACACTCTCCAGAACCTCAACTTTCGCACGCAGGTGGCTTCCAGGTAAATTATTTACTAAAACTTCAATCTCGTCCCCAGAGTCTTCATCGGTAATGTCGGCGGTAGCATTCTCTGGTGGAAATATGATTATTTCTGAAGGTACTTCCCTATCTAAATTTTCAACTTCTTCCAATAACTCATACAGTTTGAGCGGTTTCTTCCAGTGATTTCTGAAAAAATATATAATACTTACTACTTACATTTTGCCATCGTCCTCTAAGAAGATCATCACTCAAATTATACTTGTTTACTATTTTTAGTCATAGTCCTATAGAAAGAAAATCTATCAAATTGTACTTTCAAAGAAGTCTAACAAAAATAACCAATCAATATTACTCATTAACGGGATAAAAGTTACTACGTTTCCAAATTATATTGATTTTTCGGTTAGTGTTTTTATATGAAACTCAAGGTCTCTAGTTAATTCCACAATATAATACAAGTTATTGAAAATTCTAAGAAATTGACAATTGTTTCGATAAATCAATATCATCGTCAGAATGACAGAAGTTACATTTCATTTTATGCCTACCTGATGTTTAGTAGTTATATTTTTTGGCTAGACCAAGAAGTAACCTAACTTGTGATTGGCTTAATATATGTTTATAGAAAAAAGAAGAAGATGTGATATTACAAATATTGAAGCTTAGATATTATTAGCCCTATGGTGATATCCTGGATATCATTTTTCCAATTAAGATCAGTATAACTGTGCAATGATATAGAAAACCAGGAAAACTATATCTGCTGATCTTTACAATTATCACTTAAGAAGACAGTTTATTAGTGGAGAATTCCCTAGATTTAACTGTTCATTGACAACTTCATATTGTGGGTTTCTTAAATGTCTTCTAATTTCCAGTTCTTCAAGGAAATCCAGTTCTTGTTTCTTTTCACAAATATGCAGCACTTCTAGTTCTGTGTTAGGTGTCAATGAATGATTGGTGTCAAGTAAATGTTTTGCGTAGTGAGATTTATCTGGTTGTTTTAATCTGTAAGCTCGTAAGTGCTCACTGTATCGTATTTCAAAATTCCTAAGGGTCTGACCCAAATAGACAGCATTACATTCTGGACATTTGAGTTTATATATACCTGACTTCTTTAATAGTGGTATTTTTGTTTTTACATTTAACAATTTTGTACTAACGTTACTTTCTGTTTTAAAAGAAATTGTTGCATTCGTTGCTGAAGATATTATCTTTGAAATATTATTAGAAATATTTCCTGCATATGTGATGGTTTTATAAGTTTTAATTTCATCAGCTTGTTTAGGATATATTAGTTGTAATGCCACTTTTTTCTCTTTTTTACTAATTAGTTTATTTATCATATCTAATGGATAACCGTTAGATGTTGCTATTTGTCTAATTGTATTAATCTCTCTATCAAAATTACATTTGTTCATAGGAACTGAAAAAGCTCTATGTATCATTGAATTATATGCTGCTAGTCTGTGTGAGACAGGGTGGTTAGAATTGAATGGAATTGTCACATCAGTCTGTGTTGGTTTTCGGTAAATTGAATAATCAAGTACATCATTAACTCTTTGAATTTTTAAATCAAGAAAATTGATTGTGCTATTTTCTTCAATTTCTAATGTAAATTTAATTTTCGGGTGTAAATTATTGATGTGGTTGAAAAACACATCTAATTGTCGCTCACTACCCATAAAACAAGCTAATATGTCATCTACATATCTATACCAAAATAAAATATTTTTCGAAATATTACTTTCAAAGATCTTTCTTTCTAAATTGTCCATAAAAATGTTTGCTAAAATAGGTGATATAGGGCTTCCCATTGGTAAACCTTCATTTTGAATATATATCTTATTGTCAAAAGTGAAATAATTCTGATTAATGCATACATCAAATAAATTAAGTATATCTGATATTATTCCTGGATTAATATTTTTATCTTCTAGTAATTTTCTTACAAGTATTAGACATTCTTTAGGAGGAATTTTAGTAAACATATTAGTTACATCGAACGATATGAGTTTATAGTTATCTTGCAAGTGGATTGATTTCAACTTTTTGATTAGTTCTATTGAATTTCTAATTGAGTATTGAGATTCATATCCGTAAGTATTGAGTATATTGTTGAGCTTTTTTGCCAATATATTATTAGGAGCATTAACATAAGAGACTACAGGTCTAATTGGTTTCGTTATTTTATGTAATTTAACTGTTCCATATAATTGTGGACAATGAGGATTCTTATGTATGATAGACCTCTTTTCGTAATCATTAAAAAGATAATTTGAATTATTAACAATATCTCTTACATTATTAGAAAACTTCTTTGTTGGGTCTGCTTTAAGAACTTTTACATCGCTGGATTCTATAAAGTTATATACTTTGGATTTGTAATTTTCAGTCGTCAAAATGACAGTAGCATTCCCCTTATCGGATTTTGTAACTGTTAGGTTATGATTCTCTATCTTCTGTTTTATTGCGTTTAAAACTGAAATGTCATTTTTTGTTTGACGTTTAACTTTTGAAAGTTCAATATTTTTGATTAAATTGGCAATTTTTAATTTCTCATAAAGAAAATTATTTGAATTAGATTTTAAAGCTATTTCTGACTCTGTAGCTATAATTTGTTTAATATTATTCGTAAATTTAGGTGGTATGCTGTACTTTAAACCTTTATTTAAAAATTCTATTTCACTATTTGTAAAATTAGTGTCTGAAAGGTTTTCAAATCGTGGTGCAAAGTGTGTTGGTATGTAGGTACTTACAGTTTCATGATGTTTTGAGTATTGAATTTTATGTTGTGTGTGTTCAAGATTCTGTAGCTTCTTTTCTTGTTTCTTAAATTTCATATGCTTCATAGTGCTGATATTTTCTCTAATTTTGTCATCCAAACAGTCAAATTCTACTGGATGTAATTGGAATGTGAGTTCTGAATGTACAACTTTTATGTAGTTGTCTAAGGAGTCTCTAACTTTGAACCATTTCTTACATTCAGATTTTATCCAAACTCGTTGAGCACATTTTATAGCTTTTTGTGCTTGTGGTGTTTTAGTGTGACATTTTATATTCACATAATTTGGTATTACCTTTTTTCTAAGGCATTCTTGGTTAAACCAAATGTTTTGTGATGCTTTGTAACGTTTTTGTAGTAACTTCTGGTACAGTCGGGTCAAATCTTCTCTCGAAGATTTTTTAATGAAATTGACTGTCTCGACCCTTACTTCGTGGAATATGCTCATATTAGTGTTTTTATATGAAACTCAAGGTCTCTAGTTAATTCCACAATATAATACAAGTTATTGAAAATTCTAAGAAATTGACAATTGTTTCGATAAATCAATATCATCGTCAGAATGACAGAAGTTACATTTCATTTTATGCCTACCTGATGTTTAGTAGTTATATTTTTTGGCTAGACCAAGAAGTAACCTAACTTGTGATTGGCTTAATATATGTTTATAGAAAAAAGAAGAAGATGTGATATTACAAATATTGAAGCTTAGATATTATTAGCCCTATGGTGATATCCTGGATATCATTTTTCCAATTAAGATCAGTATAACTGTGCAATGATATAGAAAACCAGGAAAACTATATCTGCTGATCTTTACAATTATCACTTAAGAAGACAGTTTATTAGTGGAGAATTCCCTAGATTTAACTGTTCATTGACAACTTCATATTGTGGGTTTCTTAAATGTCTTCTAATTTCCAGTTCTTCAAGGAAATCCAGTTCTTGTTTCTTTTCACAAATATGCAGCACTTCTAGTTCTGTGTTAGGTGTCAATGAATGATTGGTGTCAAGTAAATGTTTTGCGTAGTGAGATTTATCTGGTTGTTTTAATCTGTAAGCTCGTAAGTGCTCACTGTATCGTATTTCAAAATTCCTAAGGGTCTGACCCAAATAGACAGCATTACATTCTGGACATTTGAGTTTATATATACCTGACTTCTTTAATAGTGGTATTTTTGTTTTTACATTTAACAATTTTGTACTAACGTTACTTTCTGTTTTAAAAGAAATTGTTGCATTCGTTGCTGAAGATATTATCTTTGAAATATTATTAGAAATATTTCCTGCATATGTGATGGTTTTATAAGTTTTAATTTCATCAGCTTGTTTAGGATATATTAGTTGTAATGCCACTTTTTTCTCTTTTTTACTAATTAGTTTATTTATCATATCTAATGGATAACCGTTAGATGTTGCTATTTGTCTAATTGTATTAATCTCTCTATCAAAATTACATTTGTTCATAGGAACTGAAAAAGCTCTATGTATCATTGAATTATATGCTGCTAGTCTGTGTGAGACAGGGTGGTTAGAATTGAATGGAATTGTCACATCAGTCTGTGTTGGTTTTCGGTAAATTGAATAATCAAGTACATCATTAACTCTTTGAATTTTTAAATCAAGAAAATTGATTGTGCTATTTTCTTCAATTTCTAATGTAAATTTAATTTTCGGGTGTAAATTATTGATGTGGTTGAAAAACACATCTAATTGTCGCTCACTACCCATAAAACAAGCTAATATGTCATCTACATATCTATACCAAAATAAAATATTTTTCGAAATATTACTTTCAAAGATCTTTCTTTCTAAATTGTCCATAAAAATGTTTGCTAAAATAGGTGATATAGGGCTTCCCATTGGTAAACCTTCATTTTGAATATATATCTTATTGTCAAAAGTGAAATAATTCTGATTAATGCATACATCAAATAAATTAAGTATATCTGATATTATTCCTGGATTAATATTTTTATCTTCTAGTAATTTTCTTACAAGTATTAGACATTCTTTAGGAGGAATTTTAGTAAACATATTAGTTACATCGAACGATATGAGTTTATAGTTATCTTGCAAGTGGATTGATTTCAACTTTTTGATTAGTTCTATTGAATTTCTAATTGAGTATTGAGATTCATATCCGTAAGTATTGAGTATATTGTTGAGCTTTTTTGCCAATATATTATTAGGAGCATTAACATAAGAGACTACAGGTCTAATTGGTTTCGTTATTTTATGTAATTTAACTGTTCCATATAATTGTGGACAATGAGGATTCTTATGTATGATAGACCTCTTTTCGTAATCATTAAAAAGATAATTTGAATTATTAACAATATCTCTTACATTATTAGAAAACTTCTTTGTTGGGTCTGCTTTAAGAACTTTTACATCGCTGGATTCTATAAAGTTATATACTTTGGATTTGTAATTTTCAGTCGTCAAAATGACAGTAGCATTCCCCTTATCGGATTTTGTAACTGTTAGGTTATGATTCTCTATCTATAAAAATTATGTCAAACCAATTCTAGAAATGCCAAAACCAAAAGACAAAACTGGGTTACTAAGAATATTAGGTATGGCTAAATATTTAGGCAAATTTTTACCTAATGTGTCAAAAATAACAGCCCCATTGAGAAACTTGACCAGAAATGATGTTGATTGGAATTGGACTGAATCGCACGATGAATCTCTAACAAAGCTAAAAAACATGTTAACTAATGCCCCAGTTCTGTCATTTTTTGATTCATCAAAAACTATAGAAATAGACACCGATGCATCTAAGGATGGTCTAGGTGCGTGTCTGTCTCAAGAAGGTCACCCGATAGCTTTTGCGTCTAGGAGCTTAACTCCCTGTGAGCAAAAGTATGCACAAATAGAGAAAGAGATGCTAGCAATTGTGTTTGCCACACAAAAGTTTCATTATTTTATTTATGGCTTTGATGTAAAAATTAACTCAGATCACAAACCATTGGAAACAATCATGAAAAAAGATCTAGCATCTATTTCATGTCGCTTGCAACGGATGAGACTCCGTTTACTAAATTATAACATTACAGTCAATTACAAACCTGGCAAATTTCTCCATGTGGCTGATACTCTTTCGAGAGCCTTCTTGCCAGAAACTGGGTTAAAATCTGATCAAGAATTTAATTTTGCAGTACACTCCATGTCAAAGAATTTGGCTATGTCTGAGGAGAGAAAAGAACAGTTTAGGCAAGAAATCTTGAAAGATGAGGTTCTTAAACTAGTCATTAACTTTCATAAAAAAGGTTGGCCCAATAATAAGAATGAAGTTCCTGTTTCTGTAAGGCATTACTATAAAATCAAAGATAACCTAAGCTATGTTGATAAATTGTTGTTTTTTGGTGAGAAAATTGTTGTTCCATCTTCTGTAGAAAGTGATATGCTTAAATTATTGCACGAGGGTCATGTTGGCATTGAAAAATGCAAGAATCGTGCGAGACAAATATTTTATTGGCCAGGGTTATCTGTTGATATTGAAGCCTATGTTGAAAAATGTCATATTTGTGAAACTTTTGCTAAAAAACAGCAGAAAGAGTCGCTATTACCTCACAAATTACCTAAACGTCCATGGGAAATAGTGGGGTTAGATATTTTTTCATATGCTAATAAAAGTTTCCTTATTGTATTTGACTCCTACTCTAATTGGCTGGAAATGCCTCAAATCAAAGACAAATCTGCAAAATCAGTTATTTTGACTTTAAAATCTGTTTTCTCTGTACACGGATCACCTGATAAAGTAACTGCTGACAATGTACCATTTAATAGCCTAGAATTTAAGACGTTTGCAAAGAACTGGAATTTTGAAATTAGTCTGCGAAGCCCTTATTACGCACAATCTAATGGACTGGCAGAAAAAGGAGTAGATATAGGTAAGAAAATTCTAAAAAAATGTTTGAAAGAAAATTCTGACATACATACCGCTTTATTGCAATATAGAAATTCACCGCTAAAGTATATTGGTTACTCCCCTGCACAGTTATTAATGAATAGGATTTGTAAGACAAAAGTACCGATAAATTCCAGTTTGTTGCAACCAAAACTCTGTGAAGACGTTTCTGAGAAACTGTTATATAGACAGAATATTTACAAGTTTCACTATGATAAGAATAGTAAAGATCTAAAACCTTTGGACCCTAAAGCCAATGTAACAATTTTTGACCATGTAAAGAATAAGTGGGAGCCTGCACAAATTGTTTCTAAGCACAGCTCTCCTAGGTCTTACATCGTAAAAGATTCTTTTGGCAATCTGGTCAGGCGCAATCGAATTGACCTTAAAGAATCATTAAATGATTATGTTCCTAAAACTAAAGAGCCTGACTTAGATTATAGTCATATCGAACCTTCAGCTCAGCCTGCCGTGTTGCTTAAAAATACAAGCCCTTCACCGGAAGCTTCACCAAAATCTTCATTATCCAGTCCAAGAGTTTTAGATCCTGGTGTTAAAACTAGATCTGGTCGGGTAATAAAAAAACCGGAAAACTTAACTTATAAGAGGGGATGTATTATATAGATACTTGTGCCTGTAAGTTAATACCTCATATTTCTAAATTCTTGTTTGTACTACCACTTGTGTACTAAACGTAGTTATAGTTCTCTAGTCTAATATGTGATCTATTAGTTTTTGACAGCTTGTCAATTTTGATGTTTTACTTCCACTTCAATGAATAAAAGCAGTGTTACTAGAACTTATTTGATATTTATTTTATATCCGCTCGGATCGGTACATGTTACATGGTGTCAGGTGTGAAAATTACAAATCCAAAGTATATAACTTTATAGAATCCAGCGATGTAAAAGTTCTTAAAGCAGACCCAACAAAGAAGTTTTCTAATAATGTAAGAGATATTGTTAATAATTCAAATTATCTTTTTAATGATTACGAAAAGAGGTCTATCATACATAAGAATCCTCATTGTCCACAATTATATGGAACAGTTAAATTACATAAAATAACGAAACCAATTAGACCTGTAGTCTCTTATGTGAATGCTCCTAATAATATATTGGCAAAAAAGCTCAACAATATACTCAATACTTACGGATATGAATCTCAATACTCAATTAGAAATTCAATAGAACTAATCAAAAAGTTGAAATCAATCCACTTGCAAGATAACTATAAACTCATATCGTTCGATGTAACTAATATGTTTACTAAAATTCCTCCTAAAGAATGTCTAATACTTGTAAGAAAATTACTAGAAGATAAAAATATAATTCCAGGAATAATATCAGATATACTTAATTTATTTGATGTATGCATTAATCAGAATTATTTCACTTTTGACAATAAGATATATATTCAAAATGAAGGTTTACCAATGGGAAGCCCTATATCACCTATTTTAGCAAACATTTTTATGGACAATTTAGAAAGAAAGATCTTTGAAAGTAATATTTCGAAAAATATTTTATTTTGGTATAGATATGTAGATGACATATTAGCTTGTTTTATGGGTAGTGAGCGACAATTAGATGTGTTTTTCAACCACATCAATAATTTACACCCGAAAATTAAATTTACATTAGAAATTGAAGAAAATAGCACAATCAATTTTCTTGATTTAAAAATTCAAAGAGTTAATGATGTACTTGATTATTCAATTTACCGAAAACCAACACAGACTGATGTGACAATTCCATTCAATTCTAACCACCCTGTCTCACACAGACTAGCAGCATATAATTCAATGATACATAGAGCTTTTTCAGTTCCTATGAACAAATGTAATTTTGATAGAGAGATTAATACAATTAGACAAATAGCAACATCTAACGGTTATCCATTAGATATGATAAATAAACTAATTAGTAAAAAAGAGAAAAAAGTGGCATTACAACTAATATATCCTAAACAAGCTGATGAAATTAAAACTTATAAAACCATCACATATGCAGGAAATATTTCTAATAATATTTCAAAGATAATATCTTCAGCAACGAATGCAACAATTTCTTTTAAAACAGAAAGTAACGTTAGTACAAAATTGTTAAATGTAAAAACAAAAATACCACTATTAAAGAAGTCAGGTATATATAAACTCAAATGTCCAGAATGTAATGCTGTCTATTTGGGTCAGACCCTTAGGAATTTTGAAATACGATACAGTGAGCACTTACGAGCTTACAGATTAAAACAACCAGATAAATCTCACTACGCAAAACATTTACTTGACACCAATCATTCATTGACACCTAACACAGAACTAGAAGTGCTGCATATTTGTGAAAAGAAACAAGAACTGGATTTCCTTGAAGAACTGGAAATTAGAAGACATTTAAGAAACCCACAATATGAAGTTGTCAATGAACAGTTAAATCTAGGGAATTCTCCACTAATAAACTGTCTTCTTAAGTGATAATTGTAAAGATCAGCAGATATAGTTTTCCTGGTTTTCTATATCATTGCACAGTTATACTGATCTTAATTGGAAAAATGATATCCAGGATATCACCATAGGGCTAATAATATCTAAGCTTCAATATTTGTAATATCACATCTTCTTATTTTTTCTATAAACATATATTAAGCCAATCACAAGTTAGGTTACTTCTTGGTCTAGCCAAAAAATATAACTACTAAACATCAGGTAGGCATAAAATGAAATGTAACTTCTGTCATTCTGACGATGATATTGATTTATCGAAACAATTGTCAATTTCTTAGAATTTTCAATAACTTGTATTATATTGTGGAATTAACTAGAGACCTTGAGTTTCATATAAAAACACTAATATGAGCATATTCCACGAAGTAAGGGTCGAGACAGTCAATTTCATTAAAAAATCTTCGAGAGAAGATTTGACCCGACTGTACCAGAAGTTACTACAAAAACGTTACAAAGCATCACAAAACATTTGGTTTAACCAAGAATGCCTTAGAAAAAAGGTAATACCAAATTATGTGAATATAAAATGTCACACTAAAACACCACAAGCACAAAAAGCTATAAAATGTGCTCAACGAGTTTGGATAAAATCTGAATGTAAGAAATGGTTCAAAGTTAGAGACTCCTTAGACAACTACATAAAAGTTGTACATTCAGAACTCACATTCCAATTACATCCAGTAGAATTTGACTGTTTGGATGACAAAATTAGAGAAAATATCAGCACTATGAAGCATATGAAATTTAAGAAACAAGAAAAGAAGCTACAGAATCTTGAACGCACACAACATAAAATTCAATACTCAAAACATCATGAAACTGTAAGTACCTACATACCAACACACTTTGCACCACGATTTGAAAACCTTTCAGACACTAATTTTACAAACAGTGAAATAGAATTTTTAAATAAAGGTTTAAAGTACAGCATACCACCTAAATTTACGAATAATATTAAACAAATTATAGCTACAGAGTCAGAAATAGCTTTAAAATCTAATTCAAATAATTTTCTTTATGAGAAATTAAAAATTGCCAATTTAATCAAAAATATTGAACTTTCAAAAGTTAAACGCCAAACAAAAAATGACATTTCAGTTTTAAACGCAATAAAACAGAAGATAGAGAATCATAACCTAACAGTTACAAAATCCGATAAGGGGAATGCTACTGTCATTTTGACGACTGAAAATTACAAATCCAAAGTATATAACTTTATAGAATCCAGCGATGTAAAAGTTCTTAAAGCAGACCCAACAAAGAAGTTTTCTAATAATGTAAGAGATATTGTTAATAATTCAAATTATCTTTTTAATGATTACGAAAAGAGGTCTATCATACATAAGAATCCTCATTGTCCACAATTATATGGAACAGTTAAATTACATAAAATAACGAAACCAATTAGACCTGTAGTCTCTTATGTTAATGCTCCTAATAATATATTGGCAAAAAAGCTCAACAATATACTCAATACTTACGGATATGAATCTCAATACTCAATTAGAAATTCAATAGAACTAATCAAAAAGTTGAAATCAATCCACTTGCAAGATAACTATAAACTCATATCGTTCGATGTAACTAATATGTTTACTAAAATTCCTCCTAAAGAATGTCTAATACTTGTAAGAAAATTACTAGAAGATAAAAATATTAATCCAGGAATAATATCAGATATACTTAATTTATTTGATGTATGCATTAATCAGAATTATTTCACTTTTGACAATAAGATATATATTCAAAATGAAGGTTTACCAATGGGAAGCCCTATATCACCTATTTTAGCAAACATTTTTATGGACAATTTAGAAAGAAAGATCTTTGAAAGTAATATTTCGAAAAATATTTTATTTTGGTATAGATATGTAGATGACATATTAGCTTGTTTTATGGGTAGTGAGCGACAATTAGATGTGTTTTTCAACCACATCAATAATTTACACCCGAAAATTAAATTTACATTAGAAATTGAAGAAAATAGCACAATCAATTTTCTTGATTTAAAAATTCAAAGAGTTAATGATGTACTTGATTATTCAATTTACCGAAAACCAACACAGACTGATGTGACAATTCGATTCAATTCTAACCACCCTGTCTCACACAGACTAGCAGCATATAATTCAATGATACATAGAGCTTTTTCAGTTCCTATGAACAAATGTAATTTTGATAGAGAGATTAATACAATTAGACAAATAGCAACATCTAACGGTTATCCATTAGATATGATAAATAAACTAATTAGTAAAAAAGAGAAAAAAGTGGCATTACAACTAATATATCCTAAACAAGCTGATGAAATTAAAACTTATAAAACCATCACATATGCAGGAAATATTTCTAATAATATTTCAAAGATAATATCTTCAGCAACGAATGCAACAATTTCTTTTAAAACAGAAAGTAACGTTAGTACAAAATTGTTAAATGTAAAAACAAAAATACCACTATTAAAGAAGTCAGGTATATATAAACTCAAATGTCCAGAATGTAATGCTGTCTATTTGGGTCAGACCCTTAGGAATCTTGAAATACGATACAGTGAGCACTTACGAGCTTACAGATTAAAACAACCAGATAAATCTCACTACGCAAAACATTTACTTGACACCAATCATTCATTGACACCTAACACAGAACTAGAAGTGCTGCATATTTGTGAAAAGAAACAAGAACTGGATTTCCTTGAAGAACTGGAAATTAGAAGACATTTAAGAAACCCACAATATGAAGTTGTCAATGAACAGTTAAATCTAGGGAATTCTCCACTAATAAACTGTCTTCTTAAGTGATAATTGTAAAGATCAGCAGATATAGTTTTCCTGGTTTTCTATATCATTGCACAGTTATACTGATCTTAATTGGAAAAATGATATCCAGGATATCACCATAGTGCTAATAATATCTAAGCTTCAATATTTGTAATATCACATCTTCTTCTTTTTTCTATAAACATATATTAAGCCAATCACAAGTTAGGTTACTTCTTGGTCTAGCCAAAAAATATAACTACTAAACATCAGGTAGGCATAAAATGAAATGTAACTTCTGTCATTCTGACGATGATATTGATTTATCGAAACAATTGTCAATTTCTTAGAATTTTCAATAACTTGTATTATATTGTGGAATTAACTAGAGACCTTGAGTTTCATATAAAAACACTAATATGAGCATATTCCACGAAGTAAGGATCGAGACAGTCAATTTGATTTTTCGGTAATAAATTCACAA
Source organism: Galeruca laticollis (assembly GCA_963921935.1). Lineage (NCBI taxonomy): Eukaryota > Metazoa > Arthropoda > Insecta > Coleoptera > Chrysomelidae > Galeruca > Galeruca laticollis. The sequence goes on from OY998183.1 coordinate 66,858,882, forward strand.
TAAACATGTTTTTACTTACTTAGAATTTGCCATATTCACGAAAACGTGCACATAAAACTTAACCCAATGTTCACTCACCAAATACTAAGAAAAACTGATTGTTTAGTCACGTACACGTTGTTTATGGTATTCTGCAATTCTTTACCTAGCGACATCTTCGACATACAGTAAACTTAAACAGAACATAAAATAGGAATCCACGCACTACTCGTTGTCTAAAAGGTTGGTGGCAATATCTGGAGGTCAGTGGCAATATCTGGGTTCAATGATTTGAATACCTATACTCAATTAAGTTATTTCTTATGAAGTGAGATATTCTGTACATGGAGCTTATCGTCATATTGAGTGAATGGGGTTAAAAATGTGGTATGACTTCCGAATTTTTTCAACATGGACATATTTTTATGAAAATTTGGAATCAAGTTCCTTTCACCCTCTAGATCGATACCGGTGATGTCAAGCCAATTAGGAAATCATCTCGAAGACTACCACGAGAAAAGAGAGAGGAAGCTGAAATAATAATTCTAGAGATGCAAGAAGAGAAAGTAATAGAACCATCTACTAGTCCATGGGTGTCTACAGTAGTGCTTGTCAAGACAAAGGATGAAACTACGAGATTCTGCGTGGACTATTGCCAGCTTATCTATGTGACGAAAAAAGACAGCTATTCACACCTACTCAAACGACTTTAAGCTGCCCAGCTCATGTTAAACCCGAAGAAATGTCAGCTATTCCAAAACGGAGTCAACTATCCGGGTCATATAGTGAGCAATGAAGAAGTGGCGGTGGATCCAGAGAAAATTGCTTCCATTCAGCAACGGTCGCAACCAACCGACAAACATCAAATTAGAAGTTTCCTTGAACTTGGCACATACTATAGAAGGTTTATAAGGATATTGCGAAGCCACTAACTCGAGTCACAGAAGAAACAAGAGCTTCTTTTTATTGGGATGAAGACTGTCAAACGGCGTTTGAAACCTTGAAAAGACATTTAACCACGGCGCCGATATTAGGATATCCATTACCAGAGGGAGACTTTATCCTTGACACTGATGCAAGCAAGGTAGGAATGGGAGGGGATCTCTCACAGATCCAAGGAAGGCAAGAAAGAGTGCTGGGATATTTTAGTAAAGTACACTCCAAACGTGAACGAAACCAGTGCGTCACGAGAAGAGAACTTTTGGAAGTAGTGGAGTCCGTGGAACACTTTTACCAGTATCTCTGGGGAAAGAAATTCTTAATCCAGACTGATCATGTAGCACTCAAGTGGTTGATGCAGTTCATGTATCCCGAGGGCCAGATCGCTAGATGGATTGAACGGCTCTAATGCCCGGTTGCACCAACCCACCATAAAAACAGTGGATACAATAACCGTTGATCGACCGAGAAATCGATAAATCTCCGATTTTTAAAAATACCAGTTGCACCAGAAAAAACTACAATTGGTATTTTAACCTATCGTTTATTATAACGCGAAGTGAGCGTTTAAACTATAACCCGTATACGTATAGGTATTGTCAATACCATATAAAACTGGAATCTAATAATCAGCATTTCACCCAATTAGAAAGAGATTGTGCCAAGAGAAAACTTAAGAAACAACTTTCTAATGAAAAAGTATATATACACAATATTTTAAAAATAAGTGGTCTATTCAATAACTTATTTTTATAGGTGGAAAGATAGAAGACTGGTGAAGGTCCTGTGCCCAAATCGGTTTTGTAGCCGAGCCAAGAAACATTTTTGGCTTCTATAAAAGGACAATTTACCCCGTTACCAAATATCTTATAAAAAATTACTCTGAACGCAAGTAGAGGTGTACTGGTGAATTTAAGAACTGGTTATTGATATACATATTTATTTTAGATACCGAAACGAAAATTAGAAGATACGGAATTAAACTTACAAATTAACCAAATCGAGCCTATACGTGGTATTATAGTATACCTACAACCATAATTACATAAGATAACATGTTATAATGATAATTGTAATATTTCAGATATTGAACAGACACAAAATTTAGATGAAGTTAAAATGATTTTCATTGATGGAAATGTTAATGTAATTAAAGGTATGTTTATATAATATATATATATATATATATATATATATATATATATATATATATTTATTATTAAATATGTACACTTTCACATTATAATTTTGCAGAATGTCATGAAACACCTGTTAATTCCAGTAAAAAACGTACATTAGCTGATGTTTACCAAGAAGTGGTGAGTGTTACATCGGAGAAGAAAAAAAAATGCATGTGTTAACAATCAACACAATGAACAAATTTATGTAATGGAAAAAAAAATCAGAAATTTTAACATAACGAAATAGCAAATGCATTAAAAATAGAAATATTAAGGTATGAAGAAAAACTAAAGGAAATGGAATTCAAGAAAGCAGAAATAGAATTTAAGAAGGCAGAAATAGAATTAAGAGAAAAAGAAATTGATTTTAAAAATAATTATGGTTGCTAAATTACGTCTATTGTAATTAATTTATTTAATATTATATGTATTATTTATAAGTAATCTATATTTTTTACCAATTCGAATTTCAAAATAAAGTCTCAATCAAATGAGTTCGTAATGTGTTCCGATTTCGTTCCAATTCAGCATCTTAATCTTCAACTTCAATTTGATTTTCAATATGTTGATCCCAATTAATTTCAAAAATATCATCGTTCTCTATTGCTAAATTATGTAATACAGCTGTGCTCCCGATTACCCTTAATACGTTTTCAACCTTTATTTGCATTCCCACAGACAATACAGCAAAGCGTCTTTTCCAAGTTCCAAACAATCTTTCAATACCATTTCTAGTATTGATGTGTGTGTGTTTTGGTAATTATTTTGAGATTGTGATTGTAGGTTACTAAGTGGTGTCATTAAGTGGTTTGTGCACATGTACCCTCCATCGCCTATCAAATAAGTGCTGTGAAATTCAATATTAAGAAATCGAGCACGAATTAAAGTATCGGTATAAATAGTACTATCATGTACAGATCCCGGATAACTTGCTACTATATCTCGAATCTTCAATCTCATATCACCAATCACTTGCACATTGACGTAAAACTGGCCCTTACGATTTCTATAAACCTCTGCATTTTCACCACCAGGCGACAAAATCTTTATATAGGTGCAGTAAATTGCACCGACAACACCAGAAAATCTAGCAACGGGATAAAATTGCTGCTTTAGCACACTAATTTCTTCTTTTGAAGAGTAGAATTGCTAAGTGCTAAAAGTAAACATTTTTAGGAACTAAGGAGAGCTTCACCATTCTCAGAAAAACGAATATTTATTACTGTAAACACACAACTGAACTTATTACATGATTGTAAGGGTCGAGACAGTTAATTTCATTAAATTTAATTATTGTTACTAAATAAAGCAAAAGAAAAATTAAGTCTTTTCGCAGAAAGATCTAAGTCCATCATTTGTCACCCTGCTAATTGGGTATAAGTACCATAATCTAAGTACCAAAACACAACACTGAGTTTATTGACAAAGCTGACGGAAAAATTCCTGGTTGTTTTTGTCAACAGATTCAATCACGTTTTCCAGGTCTTTCTTCTTGTTAGGAACAGTAGATGGAAGTTTTCGTAATTCCACGTTAGCTCATTGTTTTGCTTTTTTTCAGGACATAAAATTTTTCCCAAGCACATACATCGGAATGCTCTTGTTACAAAATACGTAACCATATTCTTCTTTTGTTACCTTAATCAAAGAAATCTGAGTAATAGCAATTTTTTTTTGTTAATGCATTCAGTAGCTTTTTTCCAAAATTAACGAAATGGTCATAGATATTCAAAACTTTAAAAGGCTTTGAAGGCCTTGCTTTTTTGATCAGATTTTCAAGATCTTGCATAATCTGCAATTTGGCAACTCGATTTTTTTTCTCAATAATCGCAAAATCATGATCAGCAACAGGAAAGCTTTGCCCAGATCTGTGTAACCGAATCAAACATACCCGTTTCTACTATAAACATGTACAAAAAAGAACCACATTCAGTTTTTAATTTGTCCTGAGCAATTATCGCTCCATACAACAAGATTTTTCTTTCTATTTGGAAGTAAACCAGTGTTTAAGGCCTGCAAAATGCAAGATGCCATCTTATTCCCACCTCGACCCGAGTTTCCCTCGTGCCACAAGCACATTACGGCATCATTCGTGTCAGTTATATGAATGTTGAAATTGTAGCATGACAGTTGGCGCATGTAATACATATCACTATGTGTCAATTTAGGCAAAGCAAACACCTTTTCAAGATCCATTACGATGTCACAAACCTGGCTGTCAGGTAATGTGATGGATCATTTTCCATATTAGAAACAGCTCTTTCAGTTTTCCTGTGGTGTAACTGGAGCTGTTTTTTAGCTTTCTCTGATACAGTGGGATCATTGGACTTAGATTGGATGTTTAAGTAATCACATTTTTTGCAGGTATCGCTCCGTGGTCTGCGGAACGATAATTTTGGAAAATCTTTTAACTTTGTGGTAGAACTTGTATGTGATACCGCTTTGAGGAGACTTTTTTATGAAAACATTAAACATACGGTTTAAGTTTAAGTTCTGACTGAGGTAGGTACCCTTTTTCAGATTTCAAACGACTGTAATGTGAGCCATCTTTTGGGAAAGAGTTTATGTGATTTTAACTGTCATTCTATCACTTTCAATATATTTAAACCTATTTGGTCCTCCACGATTGTCTTTATAAACAATACAGCCTGATTGATTCTTCATAACGATTGCCTAAACGTTTTTTGGAGATATTCCAAAAGTACTTAAAAATGTAGCTTTGCAAACCCTTTCAAAGTATCCCGTATTGTCCGGAAGCGTGTAGCTTACAGTTTATTGTCTCCTACTCTGAGCTGCTTCAGTTTATGTCCCGTGACGTCTTCTCGTGATAGGAAACACCTCTATAAGGCCCATCAGGTAGTTGCCTTGCTGGTTCAGGTCTAGTTTATGGTAGCCTTCGAACAACTTCATTTTCATGTCGTCAAGCTCTCTGCAGCTGTATTTGCATTTGCAGTGCGCCTGAAAATGTGAAAATATATTGTACTATTGGCCAGGTGTGCACTTTAGTTATTATAGATGTGTTATATAAGATGGGAAATGAATTTAGGCATAACTTTGGTTAAAGTGAGTAATGAGCTTAGGACTAGGTCAGGATGTCGGGTTATGTTTGTTAGGTTATGTTTCGACTACCATGTTTTGTAGCATTTGCACAGTAAAAGGGCTCACTGGAACTAATATTACATATTGCAAGCTTAATTTATTATAAAACAGCACATACCTGTAAAGGTGGTGTTTGTTTTGCTGACATATCTTTTCTGTTGTGCTTGTTCTGGGTGAGGTAAGACTTGCCACTAAGTCTTGCCTTTCGCTGTTTCTCTCTAAACTGTAGCTTTTCAACTTCTTCATTTTGACTGAAAGCACTAATATTTAACCCGTAAACAAAACACGATATGATAGTGTCTGCTATTACAACGTGTGTAATAATACGCTATTATAAGCTCGTGATAGGGGTGGCACTTACTCTCATTAGCAGAAACAGCCTGTCTCGACATACAACTAGCACTATCTTTTGGAGGTTATAGAAACTACTACAATGAGCCTTGCCACATATACCCTTTAGCAAGACATTGGCACTGGCTAATAGATCCATTTGTAGTGAAAAACAAAAAAGAATTCAAAAACGGCTATTAGATCTCTTACCAATTCTACTCTTCATTTGTTCTAGGCATCCGAATGAAATAATCACCTATGTAGTGCCCTACTCGATACACTGTTCTACACACTATACTTTTATGTATGTTGATATCGTCACCGAGCACTTGTTTGAATGAACCCGTAGCATGATACTTTGACGTTATTAATAATTGATTCATAGGAGTCCCTTCATTATTCTTTATGGAACGTATTAAATCTTCTCCAATAATTTGCAATAGCTGGTTAACAGTTTCTTTACAAAAACGATATCTTGCTTTAAATTGTTGGTTGTTGAATGAATTAAATGGATCGCGTTTTGGTCTTACTTGTCTTATTATGCGGTCGAGCTCATCATCATAACTGTTGTGTCATGTCTAACTATATAATATCTATCTAATCGGAATGTCATATCGTTTATAAATAATATTAAAAAGATTGCCGATTTTTCTATAAAATTCACAACAACAAACAAATGTAATTGTTAAAATGGTGAGGTTATTACTCTAAATAACGGTCCGTATTTGCAATTATCGCCCGAAAACGGTCGGTTAATTCTGTCCCTAAAATTTGTCGATTAACGGACAGCTTTTGGATAGTGCAATACGAAAGCTACGATTTACGGTCGATCGGCCGATTCAACGGACTATATTTTAGCTGGTGCAACCGGCTATAAGAGTACGATTTCAATATCGATCATCGAGCTGTTGTGAGTCACCGAAATGCCGACTCCCTGTCTAGACGGCCGTGGCCACCCACAGGATCAGAGGAGACCACCAGAATGATCACCACCTAAAGATGATTAGGCAATGGAAGGATGAAAATTGGCGACCAACCTGGCAAGAAGGGGTCGAGGGGTCTGTGCCCTTTCTCAGTCGACGTAAAGTTGAAAGGGAGAGGGGGGCAGAGCCCAGGGGACAGATTTTACACGGAGAGTCCTAGAATATTGCACCTCCTTAAACTGTCCCAAGACCGCTGGGTACTCCCAAGATGATTGGGAGTGTGTGATCATAGATTACACCCTTCACGTAGTGGCCCTGTTGCAACTGAACTTACCGGATCTAGACCGGGAGGTCGACGAACATCCCCCAACCCAAGGTGTCAAGCGACCCGTGCCAATGCGCGCATGACGGTGGAGGAGCACCGTCGCAAATGGAGCCTCTGGGAAACCGGACGACCTCCCAGAGTATTAGCCTTATTCTCCCAAACGGGTTACTGGGGGAATGGACCGCACTAACCCGGTACTCGTGGAAACATTATGGATGACCCGAAACACAAAGAAAAAACTCCTGAATTGGAATGTGGCCAAGAGACTGCAGGCATTTCTATTCAGACAACAAGGAACAATTCTCCTACAGTGATGGAGGAGGATAAGTCGCTAAGTTCTGGGGAGGAGGGCAACACCTCAAAGAACCCAGGTAGGCAGTCGCTAAACAGAGAACCAAAAAAGAGGCTCTCTAGAGGCGAACTGAGACGTCTAAAGAGAGAAGAAGCCCTCGTCAAAAGTAAGTGATTCTCTCCAGAAAAGAAAGACAGTTGGCGTGGAAGGAGAAGCATGGTGCTCCGGCTTAACCACCCCTTAGCAAATCCGGTTCCTCTGGAACCCTGGGCGCGGAGGTGAAGCCGAGGCAAGGTGCGAAACCCGAAGCCGAACAGTCATCATCCAAACATGTAACTTCAGGAGGGGGAGTCGGATGGAGGAGGCTGGAAGTGATCCACCCCTAATCTTCCATGCGAGTTTCCTGGGAGGGGTTGCCCTACCCGACACGGCGCGTCCCAATGGCTGTTGTTGTTCGGGGGTATCTTAGCCCATATGAAATGTACGGTGACCTAAAAGCTGTCCATTAAGTAGAGGTTTCCGTTGTGGGGAGGTGTCCGTTAACAGAATTCTACAATATAACTTTTCTTTAAATAAAAAAAGCGCAATTCAAAGTACTAATTCAACTATTCCAGCATATTTCCAACAAAAAAATTGCCTTTGATTTACTGAATTCATTCCAAGTTAGAGACTCGCACTGTATAATCAGCTATGTTTTTAGCAGGTATATAAAAACGAATAAAAGATGTTATGTGTTTGCCACCTTATTATGAACTGGTGATGAAAGTATCATAAAACTTCTGCTGACCGACGAACTTTCAAACGAGGAAAACCGAATAAAGTAATGTTTATAAAAAATAGCACACATCACGATTTGGTCACGTAGGAGTGGATATATCATCGGTGGCTGTTGCTGCACACAATAAAGCTTCATATTCGTCGGACATAACCTAACAATAAATAAAGATTAAGTGGTAAAGACACTTCCATTGTGTTCAGTTTATCATGTCTTAACGCCGAAAGAAATCTTTGTTGTTATTATAACTTCTTAGACGTGAAAAATGATAGACAGATATCAAATCCAAATGGTGGGATTTGTTTAATCTCGAAATAACAATTTCATATTTTATAACAGTTTTTGAAATATTCACAAGAATACTTTCAATTGATCTGGAAATATATAGTCTCAATTAGCACAATTATAGACGAACTTTTAATATCAAATACTGGTAGTAGAATTTTTTATATCTCCAAATAACAGTATAATATTTTGTAGAATTTGGAAAATATTTTTAATAAAACTAGAAATTGTGTAAATTTCACAAATTATAGTATATTTACTGTCATATAATATAAAATCTTGTCTTCATACAATCTATATTATTGATAGTTAGCCATCACCATTCATAATTAAGATCTGCCCAGTTTTTGATATTTCATATCCACGAAATTTGTTCCTACCATTTCCATGTCTACCTTCTATTTTTTTTTTATACATAATGGTATTTGTGATATTGTTCGCCTTTTGAAACGTGACCAATATAAAGCGTTCTTTTTATTTTTATTATTTGGAGTACTTTTCGATATTTTTTAATAATTTTCCTTATATTAGGCTCATACTGAAGTATCTTCCCTTATGGTAGGAACAGTAGCCATTGGTAAGGAGAGGATAAAGTTGGCAGCGGTGACTGACATTAGGAATTAATGAGTGGATTGCCAAGGTATTTTAAAGGAAATAAAGAATACAAGTTTGCATTGCATATAAAAATAAACCAACATCACTCATAAGAACATCACATGTGGCGACAAGGATTCAGAACCAAAAAAACGAAATTAATGAACAATTAACTGAGAAAGTGAAAAGTGTTATCCAGTTGGTGAAATTGACATTACCCAAAATAATTTGAAAAGCATAAAATGGAATGGTTCACAGATCGATGCGTTCAACACTCACACAGATATAGAAAACATCGGCAGCAAATAGAGATGCATCAAGTCAAACTAGTTTGATTTTCCTCAACAAACTTGACTTGACTTGAAAATCAAACTATTTATTTAAAAAAGTTCGACTTGAATCGATTTCTGTATCTTTAGGTTTGACTTGAAATCAAACTACTTCAAACAGTTTAAATATTATATTGCGCAATGTGTTGACTTCCAATTCTAATAACTGAGGGCGTACCGCCTACCTCCTACACCTACCACCATTTGTTTTCATGTCTGAACCTGTACTCTGCTACTCCGCAAATCAGTTATTGCATAGTTCATATTTAGAAGGATAGATACGCTTGGCTTGTTGCGTTTGTTTTGAAGTACGTACATTGTGCGATAATGTCGGAAGTCGAAATGTCTGAACTTGAACCTTTTTCATGTAGTGGCTCGGAATACGTACCAGAGCAAAGTGAATCTGATTTAGAAGATTTCCCCACTGCAAAAACTACGAGAAGGACATCTGTAGATGAGGCAAAATTAATCAACAAGAAAAAGAAATATACAGATTTTTTTGATGATGCAGCAGGCGATTTCAAAACAATGAAAATTGCAAAGTGCAAATTATGTAAAAATAAAGAACAACGGTATGAAATGCCAAATAGTGGAACTAGTTCTTTGAAACGGCATTTGATGAAGAGCCACAAAAAATTGTATGATGAAGCAACAACTTCTGGAACATGTAGTATTTGTGGAAATAACAACATAGAACGTTGGATCCAAAAGTGTAAAACTGACCTAGTAAGTTTTTATACAATTAACCCTAGAACCACAACTGTGTTACCCCACTTTTTTATGACTGCGCCCGTGATTTTTGATCTTATAGAGGTCAGCCACCATCTACTTTCATAATAAATTTACTTAAGAGGCCTCGATATCACGTGTTAAATTCGAACGCCGCGGTCGCTATAGTCGCCTCTATTGTATAGTAATTCACCACGTTTTCGGATCAAAATCGAGTCAAAATAGGTTTTGGACGGCATCTCCTTTATTCTTAAAGTTAAAAATATGCGGTTTGTTTCATTGTACTTGTAATTTTCATTAGCAGAGGGCTCTGTGCCAGATTTTTTGATTTTTGATTTGTTTCGCTAAAATGGTCAAATTTTTTACCAAAGACGAATTTAATAAATGTAGCACTAGAGCCCCTGCTAATAAAAATTTTAAGTACAATAAAACAAACCGCATATTTTTTAACTTTAAGAATGCCGTCTAAAAACTATTTTGACTTGATTTTGACCCGAAAACGTGGTGAATTACTATACAATAGAGTCGACTACAGCGGCTGTTGCGCGGCGCGGCGTTCGAGTGATGTCGGGGCCCCTTAAAGTCTCCATTTATATATTTATATGAAAACAAAGATTTTTTTGTTTGTTTCAGAATTCTATTGGGCAAACTTTGGATTGAAAGACAGGGAAAAATAAATTCATGGATCTATTAGTAGAGTACACTGTAAAAAATATTTGCCATTTAACTTCTTTGAAGATGATATAACCCACCGATTATACAACTACATTAATCCAAACTTAATTGTTCCTTCAAGAAACCAGTTGAAGTCAAGAATATTTTCCAAATTTGATGTTTTCAAAAATTCAGTAAAGATACTTTTAAATGCTCATTCGATGAAGGGCTACTGTGGAGTAGCCGTTCATTTTATTGATAGTAACTGGACATTACATTCTTTTTTATTAGATTTTGTACCCGCAAAAGGACAACATACTGGCCTTTCAACGGCAACTTTGTTTTTTAAAATAACGGATGAATTCAATATTACACACTCTATTCAAGGTATTACTACTGACAACTCTAGTAGTAATTTCACTTTTTTAAAGGAATTGGGAAACATAATAGAGAATTTTGATGGTGCGAATAAGCATTATGTGTGTTTTGCACATATTCTTGACTTAGCTGCCCGAGATTTAATGCAAGTGTTTGAGTTAACGTTTGAAGAAAACGAAGACTCTGATACTAGTGATAATGAAAATACAATATCTGAAAATACTGCAACAGTTGCAAAGGCTAAGGTAATTTGTCAAAAAATTGGAAACTCCGAAATGTTAAGATTAAACTTCGCAAAATTTTGCGACTCATTAAATTTACATATGACCATTCCCAAACTGGAGGTAAAAACCAGATGGAACTCTACATTGGAAATGCTATCCTGGGCGTTACAATTCAAACATTCCATTAATATTCTTTGCGACAATACCGATACTCTTTTACATTTTCGAGTACACGATACAGAATGGAATGTTATTGAAAGAACATGTGAGTATTTACAAAGTTTCAAAACACTAACTAACATTTTAGAAGGAGAGAAATATTGTACCCTTCCTATGGTGGTCATTGGGATCAATATGCTACCCGACAAACTAGAAAGATGGGCGCATGAACTACTTAATAAAGAAAATAGAGACAATCTTGATGCAAAAATAATTCTTGCCCTTCAGGCAGCTCGCGATAAAATTGTTAAGAATTACAGTAGGACTAACTGGATATATTGTATCGTTTTCATTTTGGATCCTCGTCATAAAATTGAAACATTTTCTTTAACGACATGGGGACAACCCTTAAAAGATGGAGCCATCAATAAATTTGAAGAAATTCATAAAGAAAATTATTATTCACCTCACAGTGACAAAGAGTCACCCCAAACCCAAATTGAATGTACAGTCAATGTGTTCGAAAAAAAGTCTGATGAAGTTACTGATTTTGATATAGACTTGCTTGAACTTTTCCAATCATCTTCAAAAATAAATAGAAACGAAAATTCATGGAGATACGAAATCGACAAATACGCAGCTGAATCACGAGCAGACAGTACCGAGGACATATTAAAGTGGTGGAAACGGCACGAAACTGCATTTCCCACTTTATCAAAAATGGCGAGACTTTCTAATCACCCCAGCAACATCAGCCTCATAGAAAGCTGTTTTTCGAGAGCTTCTTTGACAGTCACAAAAAAACGAAACCGATCAAATGACCAGTCTATTAGAACATTAATGTGTTTAAATTCGTGGCTTCAACAAGAATCCTTAACAAATATCACACAAGGATCACAGGAAGAGGTTACTATGTAATATATTGTTGCTTTGACTTAATTTTTAAGAACTTTACTTTTCACAAAGAATTTTAAGGTGAAATAATGTATTTTCATTTGGTTTGAAATAAATGTATTTGTTCTACCTACTTACTATATTTAACATAAATATTTTACCCATTCAAGGTATATCTACTAAATAAATTATTTTTCAAACTCTCTCAAACTAGTTTGACACAGTTTGAATTTTTAAACCTGTAACCATTGTCCAGTTTGATTTGACTTGACTATTTTTTCTGAAAGATTGACTTGAGTTTGACTTAATTTCAAGTCAAACTCAAGTCAATCTCAAACATTCAAGTCAAACTTGTGCAACTCTAGCAGCAAATGGCAAAAATGGATGAAAAGGTTCGATAATTTTTTGATTGCCTCAGGGATCACATATAATTCTTGGAAGGAGGCTCTTATCTTGTATTGTGTTGGTGAACAAGATTTTGAAATTCTTGGCAGTCTTTCTGACCCAGTGATTCCAGCTGGTACAACTTCATCAATATGTAAAACCGCAAAACGAAGTTTGACAATTATTTTGTTACCAAAGCCAATTTACAATTTGATATTTACAAGTTTAGGTAAGCAAAACAAGATACAACGGAAACACTTGTACAGTGTCATGCGAGATTGCACAAATTGTAATTTTCAAGACAAAAATAAAATCTGATTAGTCAGCACACAAGTTCACCGAAACTAGAGCAAATATGATCAGAGTCACAACGTGGAATATAAAATCAAAGAAAAATAGAGAATAAGAGTTCGTTGAAGAACTACGACACGGAAAGATCGACATATGTGCACTCCAGGAGACAAAGAAGGAGGGAAAGGGACAAAAACAATATAATGATTACACTCTAATATATAATGTTCTCAATAGAGAAGAAAGAGCTAAAGCAGGAGTGGGTATACTCATCCATATAAAAATCAAAGACAGCATAGAGGATTGCCATTACGTCTCAGAAATAATACTACACGTGAAACTAACAGCAGAACATAAAGAACTACATATAGTAGATGTATGCGGTTCCGAAGACTGTAAGCCAAAGGTAAAAAAATAGGCCTTATATGAGGAAATGCAAAAACCCTAGATAATATCCCAAAAAACGATAATCTCTTATTGATGGGAGATTTTGATGCTCGAATCGGGAAGAACATCATACCAGGTAATTAACAGAGATATAATGAAGACGTGCTAAATGATAATGGGGCGTCAATGATCAATTACTGCACATACAATGAACTACGCATCAATAACACCTACTTCCCACACAAGACCTAACATGAATATACATTTCACAATACGAGGGGTCAGAAATCAACCATAGATTACATAACAACTGTAACGACACTGGCATCAAACCAGAAATCCAACACCACGGCGAGTAGATCCTACAACAGTTACCGACGTCGCAATACCAGACCAGAGCGATACTATAACAAGTTTGTACGTCCCACACCGAGATGTCGGTACTTCCACCGTAAAACGATAGAAATGAACCACGTACATACCTTCGAGGTAATTCGAATACCAGACAAGGTCGAACCTGACACCAGGAGTGATAGGTAGCTTCACATTAAAGGTTGAGCATTTACGCGTAAAAGCGAAAAGGAAACCAGTTACCGGAAACTTAATCCTGGCACCGCCGTTGCAAGGAAGTTCCGAACGACGTCAGCGTTAGCCGTCAAATCTCTGTTGAGAATTGATCCGGAGATAACGGTTGACCATAGGTACGTCCCACCCCTCCGTCGAGTATTGATCCGGAGGGTAGAACACAAACCAACCCTATCTGTCGCTAAACTCCCGGTGAGAATTGATCCCGGGATAGAAGCATTCCTCGCTGGTCCGAAATCTCCGGCAAGTATCGACTCGGAGATAGTGACGAGCTCCCACCCTACCGAACCCCGTTGAGTATTGATCGCCGAAGGAGACACCCGGAATCTATATGTTGTAGATGATCCAGGGAAGACGCGGGTATATCTACGAAGTCGGCGATATCGGAAGAGCGACCATTATCAAACCCGGAACACACCGCAGCACACTTTAGAGGCGAAGTAGGTGAGATTTATAGAAGCCGACCACCCCAACCGACGACCGCCGGCCAGGTTCGAAATCCCGGAAACATAGTTGTATAGAAAACTTTATTGTACATAATTTTATTATTTCTATGGAAGAGTTCATTCAATTTTATTTTCAGTACAACTGTAACAAAATCTGAATAAAAGCAATTCTAATCAAACAGCCCTTTATGTTCTACCCACTGACTACCCACGGCACTCACACAACAAATGATAACATACACCCTTCTCAAATATTAGATGTGACAACCTTGAATTCTGCGAACGGGTGGAAGTGACCATAGTTTGCTTATCTGCAAAATAAGATTGGAAGTCCGACGGAAAACAAGAAGATCGCAAACAGTCCAGAAAACACAAAGAATAAAAACAAATACAAACCTGGAAATGGACAGTCATGATGATGAACAAAAATTTGGCGAGAGAAGGGACGACAGGAGAGACTCCTGTCGAGGTGAATGAGGATGCGAAGGACAGAAAGGTTCCAAATTTGCAACCAAGACGAAGAATTAAACCTCCGGAATATTTAAAAATACACTACTCCAAGAATTTAACGCACCACCAAAAAATAACCAAAAGTTTAAAGTAAATTTTTGTCTAAACTGCTCCTCCGATTTGGATGAATTTTTTTTGTGAATGACAGGTTCACACTTCCAGAGAGTGTACTACTGTATTTGCATACAAACTTATTTTTGTATAAATACCGGGTGTTGCAATGACAACCTGATTTTTTCATAAAATTTGTGGAGTTCAACAGTAACAATATCAACTTAAAATTAAAATCAAACTGTAGCTTTATCTTTTTGTAGCATTTCGTTTTTAGATTTACTCTATTATCTTGGCCACAACAAGAGAAAATCAATTTTATAGCATGTTTTCTATTAAAATTTATTATCCAACTTTAACAACGAAAAACAAAGGAACAAAACGTAAAAAAAAGTCAATAGCGAGTATTTCCGCCTCTGGCAGAAATAACTGCTTGGCACCGACGGCCCATACTTAAAATATGCGACCGTATATAATTTTGGTCAATTTATTCCCATATTTCAATCAGTCGCCTTCCCACGTCTTCCAAGGTGTTTAAGTTCCGTTTCTCTCGTAACCTCCTCCCAAGAGTGTCACAGAGTTTCTCTATGAGATTTAAATCAGGGCTTCTAGCTGGCCATGCCATGGTATCGATGCCAACTTCCTCTGGATAATTCCTCACAACTCCAGCAACATGAGGCCTGGCATTATCGTGCATTAACAAAAATCCTTGCCCTATATATGGTGCATATGGCATTACATGTTGGTCTAAAGCCTCCAATATGTACCTTCCAGCTGTAAGGCTTCCATTATTTATGACCACAAGTTCTGTGCGACCAGTCAAAGAAATACCTCCTCAGACCATCACAGATCCTCCTCGAAATAATGTGTTATTTGAGAAATTACACTGAGCATATCGTTCGTTAGGGCGTCGATATATACGTATGCGCCTGTCATTATTGTACAAATAAAATCTTGACTAATCCGTAAATAATACCTGTTGCCATTCCGCTTCTAACCAGTTACGATGTTCCATGACAAAATTCAGCCTCGCTCTTCGATGATCTCTAGTTAGAGCTGGCACCCGAGCAGCAATTTTAGGTCTCAAATTGTGTTCTAGTAGTCGCTGACGAGCTGTTTCACCACAAATTTGTACACCAGTAGCATCTCGAAGCCGGGTTAGAAGGGTCCGGGCTGTTAGAAAACGTTGTCTTAATGCCGATAATCTTAAAAAACGGTCCTGATTAGGGGTTGTTATTCGATTCCTTTTTTTTTATTGAAACATGTCGCATCTACCAAAAGGTTATTAGCGACAATACAATAATATAATAACATTAGATCTTATACAATAAGTTTATAGATTCTAAATAGTCTATGATTCGCCTATGATATTGACAGTCTTTTCCGAGGAGAACTTCCAAACTGTTCGGAAAATTATTTGTTGCTCGTTCGACTGTGTATTTTGGACATGCAATAGGGACATGTTTTATGCTATCTACGACATTACACGTTGTACACATCGGGGGTTCACTATTTGTGAATAAACAGGAATGAGTATATCTTGAGTGACCTAGTCGAAGCCGCGTTAATACAACTTGTATTTTCCTATTTTTAGTAGTAGGTTGCCATGGAGATATATTACTCTTTACTTCCCTTAGTTTTGAACTGGAATTCGACCACTCGCGATCCCGCGCACTATACACTTTCATTTTAAAGAATGCTTTTAAATCACTAGCAACGCTTCGACACTCACTTTCCGAATTAATATTAAAGATCGCATCACGCGCAATAGCGTCTGCTTTGTCGTTGCCTTCGATTTCAATATGCGATGGTATCCATATACACTTAACGCTTCTAGAATTCAACTCGGCTTCCAGTAATTCAGCCTTTATTAGTTTTCCAATACGGTTTTGTTGGTATATTTGCTGCAAACTTTTTAAAGCACTGAGGGAGTCGCTAAGAATGAGGCTGTTTGAAAATGTCAGCGAGTTTGCGAGTTGGAGAGCTTTGTATAAAGCAAAAAGTTCAGCAGAGAAAATACTGAGGCTGGGAGGAAGTCTGTATTGGGAAATATTCCCCGAATTTACAATGGCAGCCCCTACCCCTGTTTCACATTTTGATGCATCAGTGTATATTTTATTGCAATCACTGTATTGTTGTTCCAAAATTAAATTAAATTTATCCCTTAATGTTGCTGAGTTTACTTCGTTTTTGTTAAATATACTTAGTGTTGTATTAACGCTAGGGGTTTTGATGGTCCAGGGTGGAGGATGATCCAAGTCCACAGGAAATACAGGAGGAAATTGAATGTCCAAATTATTTAGGAATATTCTTATCCTTTCGTAGTAAGGTTTAGCTGTTTGGGGCTTATTGCTGAAGTGATGTAGATATTTATTGGTGAATGTGTTATTATAAAGGGGCTTGTTTTTATTCGATGCAGTTGAGGTAGCATGTGATAGTGTTAGATACATTCTTCGATAATGTAGAGGAGGTTCACCCGTTTCACTATGAATACTATCAACAGGAGTTGTTCTAAAAGCTCCAAGAGCAATTCTAAGCCCATGATTGTGAACAGTATCAAGTAATTTTAATGTTGTTTTAGATGCAGAGGCGTAAGCAATTGATCCATAGTCTATTTTAGATCTTATTAAACTTTTGTAGATATTTAGCAGCATATTATAATCAGATCCCCAGTGTTTGTTACTTAATGTCTTCATTATGTTTAGCCTTTTATGACATGATAATATGGTTTGCTTTATATGTTCTTTCCAAGAAAGTTTTTGGTCCAACCACATTCCGAGAAATTTAACAGATGGCTTGAATGAAATAACTTCATCGTATAGAATGAGTTTTGGATAAGATTCTCGAATCCTTTTAGAAAATAGTACTCCGTTTGTTTTTGAAACTGAGAATTTGAAGCCGGTGTGCTGAGACCATTGTTCTAATTGTGTGAGAAAGGATTGAAATGTATTTGTCATCAAAGTGGTATTTTTGCCTTTACAATAAACTACCAGGTCATTTGCGTATAAGCGAGCCTTGAGAGGTTTTGGCATATCTTTGATAATCTTATTTATAGCTATTAGAAACAGTGTTGGGCTAAGTACGGAGCCTTGAGGAGTTCCGTTTTCTTCAATTTGACTTTCGGAATAAGAATTATGGACTCTTACTTGAAATGATCTGTCTTTAAGAAAATTACTAATAAATCTGAGGCACTTACCACGAATATTCCATGAGTGGAGTTCTTTTATTATATTAAATCTCCAACATGTGTTAAATGCTCTTTTCAAATCAAAAAATATAGATATACATGATTGTTTAATCGACAGTGCTTCATGGATATCACTTTCCAGTTCGAGAATATTATCGATGCCGGATCGATTTTGTCTAAAACCATTTTGTTCGGATATTAGACATTTTGATGTTACCAAGGTCCACATTAATCTGTAATTAGCCATTTTCTCCATTAACTTGCACATTGAACAGGTTAAACTTATAGGTCGATACTAGTCAGGTTCCAGACTTGACTTTTGGTTTTTCAGGAAAGGTAGAACGTATGCCGTTGACCATATTGAAGGAAATTTATTATGTTCCCAGACACAGTTGAATAGTTGGAGAAGGAGGGTTTTCGCAGATTCAGGAAGGTGTTTTAAAAATGTGACTGGGATATCATCTGGTCCAGGACTAGCATCTTTCATGCTATAAAGTGCATTTTCAAGTTCCTCCATAGAGAAGGGTAAGTTTAGTGGAGAGTTTTCGTCTTCGTCTTGAAGTAGCTCTGAATTTTCCACCACTAATCTGTTTTCAAGGAAGGTATTATCATAATTACGGTTTGAAGACAAACTTTTGAAGTGATTGGCTAAAGCGTCGGCCATTAGCTGTGGAGAGGTTGTGACTGCATCGTTAATCTTTATTCGAGATAATACTGGTGTGTACTTTAGTCCTGAAACTTTTCTTATTCTTTTCCATACTTCACTGATGGGAGTGGCGCTGTTTATTTCGGAAACATATTTTTACCATGATGTTTCCTTAGCTGTTTTGATGATAAGCTGTGCCTTCGCTTTGAGCCTTTTGAAATCTAATTTATTTTCGATGGTCTTGTGCCTCTTGTACTTATTGAGTGCTGTTTTGGCGGCACGAATAGACGTATGGCATTCCGTATTCCACCATGGTACAGGTGTTCGTTTTTTGTTTGTCCTCATAGTTTGACCTATGAAGAGTTCTGCGCTTTTTAGAATAATGCTGTTGAAATTATTTAAGGATTCATCAATGTCATCGGTCATCGTATATTCCAGCATTTCGTGGTTGATGTGGGATTCAAATTCTGTCCAGTTTGCAGATCCTTTTTTCCATTCCGGAACAAAACTTTCGTGAGTCAGGGCTGCTGAGTTCTTGATAAGAATAGGATGGTGATCACTGCCGTATGTGTACTGAAGGGCTTCCCAAAAAAGGCGAGGAGTAAGTTGGGGGTCGCACAAACTTAAATCAATTACTGATGAGTTCCCAGTGTTGACGTTAAATCTTGTTAGAGAGCCATCGTTAAGAAAATTAAGCTGAAGGTCCGATATGATTTTTTCTACAATATTCCCTCTAGCATCAGTATGAAACGAGCCCCATATAATGTTGTGACTATTAAAATCTCCTACTATAATGCGAGGAGCCGGTATCTGGCTAAACAAATCTTTTAGTTCGTTGTACGTTGTAGGAGTGCTTGACGGTAGATAAAGATTACAAATAAAATAAACATTGTCTGATTTAATTTTAACAACTATGGCTTCCAAGTTAGTTGTTACGGGAAATAAACTTGCTTCTAATGTGTCCTTAACTAATGTTGCTACGCCACCACTCGATATATTGTTGGTTGCGACTCTATCTTTTCGAAAGCATTTGAATGATACAGAGTTGTATATTTTTTGAGGGTTTAAGTTGGTTTCTTGCAGACATACTATGTCCGTAGTTTGTTCAGCAATAATGAGTTGAAGCATAGCAAGGCGATGGAAAAATCCATCAATATTCCATTGTAATATTGATGTGAATTTAAGGAAATAATTTGTATATGTTAGTTCTGGCTTAACTGAGAGGCGTCGCTTTCGTCATCTGAGAAATTACCACCGAGCTGAGCGAAAATTTTCTTTTTAGGTAAAGTTAGTTTGCGCTTCGTTGATTTGTCTTTTACGTGAGGATATATTAGACGTAGCATACTAGTCAGTGCTAAAATATCTGTAGTGTACTCTTTTATAATACTAATGGGATCTGAAGATCCGCTTAGACTGCTTAGCAAAAGAGTTAGTTGATCGAAATTGAGCACAAATGGAGGAGACTGGTTTTCGATAAATGTTTTGGCTGGTTCAAGTGATTGTATTATGTTTGAGTTTTTATCTTCATTTTTTGAGTTAGAGTTGAACTTTGGCTTCTTTGCTTTTACCTCATTTTTTGGTACAGGGAATTCTTTGCACTGTGTGATGGGTGGACTCACTTCAGGTGAAACGATTTCGTCAAAATTTCGTTTTGATTGGCTTATATCGACGATTGCTTGAGAAGTTTCCATAGTTGTAAGTATTTGTGGATTATCAGAAACAGCTTTTGTATTTGTTGGTTGCGTTATTGTATTTGTTTGAGACGGTGCTGAAGGAATTTCATTTGGAAGTACTGTAGGTTGTATTATAGGTTCAGAACATTGAGATGCTATGTGGCCTTGTTTTTTGCAATTGTAGCAGACTATATTGTCTTGAGAAATGAATATTCTGTATGAAGTGTTGTCGAAATCAAGTATAAATGAATCTGGAAGCTGTAAGTTGTGTGGGCTGACGAATACTTGTCTTCTGAAACTCAATATGTGAGTATATTCCGGTAGAGATGCACCGATTCTCAGGAATGTCATGGGTGAAACAGGGGCTAAACCAATTTTTTGTAATTCATTAATCAGTATATCATGAGGTATAGATGGGCACACATTTGAGAGAACGATTCTTTCTGCTGGTGATACTAGTTTTCTAGCACTGACTACCATTCCATTAACTTCTATTTGTCCATAGTTATTCATGAAAGTTTCTACTAGTTGTTTATTGGACAGATACATGCATATCCGATTGTTTGATAACCGGGATGAAAAGATTATGTTTTTTGGCTGGAATATACTACCCAGAGGAATTAGGTAATCTTGAAGACGAGTGTTTTCTAATGCACTGAAGACGATTGCTTGTTCTTTTGAAGGGAAGATGGGGCTTGAAGCTGCTGATGAATAGGTTCGGGAAATATCTGATCTAGACTGAGAATGTGGAAGAGTTGAAACATTTTGGTTGGGGTTCATGATGAAGTGTCCGAAAAATAATAATACGGCCCTGTCACCTGATAAAACAGGTGTATGGGCCTGCGATAGTAATTATCCAGCTAATGAGACCGGTTTCTTATCAATAACAATATAAAATGTGTGAAACTGAAATTGTTTAGTACACAGATATCGTACACTTTGTCAATAATTTCATTTTGAAGATACCAGCAAATGCACTTACTGTTGTAAAAGTATCCCTGCACAAAATTCACAATTATTACTTTGTTAACATTTAGCAACTTTGGAAATAATCAGAGCCCACATTGAACACAGATTCTCTGTATTCGGTCAGAGCCGAACTCCTATTCGATTCCTTCCTTGTCCCGGTCTGCGACCATGACTTTCAGTGTCTCTATATCTTTGTATAACTCGTGAAACGGTTTTATGGTATACATTAAATCGTCTACCAATTCTTCGGTAACTACAGCCTTCCTCGAACAATATTAATGCTTGAGCACATTCTTAGCCAGTAAGATTTCGTGTTTCACATTGCATATTAATTAAAATAAAGGTTTTTACAAGATATACTTCTATGAAATGCTTTTTGACACCTGTATTTAGCTGATGACAATTTACTTCAACTTATGGTTTTTCATATCCTGCTACTCACTTTTATTATTATAAATTTTGATAAAAAACATGTTATGCTATATAATTGATTTTCTCTTGTTGTGGCCAAGATAATAGAGTAAATCAAAAAACAAAATGTTACAAAAAGATAAAGCTACAGTTTGATTTTAATTTTAAGTTGATATTGTTACTTTTGAACTCCACAGGGTGTTACAAATTTTATGAAAAAATCAGGTTATCATTGCAACACCCCGTATTTATACAATAATAAGTTTGTATGCAAATACAGTAGTACACTAACTCTCTGGAAGTGTCAACCTGTTATTCAAAAAAAAATCATTCAAATCGGAGAAGCAGTTTAGACAAAAATTTACTTTAAACTTTCTTGAAGTAGTGTATATGAGACTGATATTTGGATGATATACTTTAAATTTGTATATGTAGCTTTAATTATAATTAGCTCTAGCATTCCTTTACTTTTAGATTTTACGTTTGTGGGAAAACCTATTTAATAAAGCAGGGGAGAAATAGAGTATCTTCCATGATCGTCGGAACAGTAGCCATTACACACGAGAGAATAAAGTTGGCAGCAGTGACTGACATTAGGAATTAATGAGTTGATTGTCAAGGTATTTTAAGAAAATGAAGAACAGAAGTTTGCATCGCATATTTGCATATAGGAAGAATTTAATAAATGAAACCAGCATCATACTAGTGGTTTTCCATACAACACTGTTAACGCGACGTAACATTTTGCTAGCTAGGTCCAATATTTAGTTTTTCATTGTAAAATAGATTTTTGAGTTTGGAGAAGGTTTTTATTGATTGATCAATGTTATATTTTATGATTTTGTTTCAAGTCCATTCAGCAACTCAGGTATTCAAAGCCATCTAACACCACTTTGACAAAGCAGCAGACAATTTGCACCTTCAAATTTCTGGTGCATTCACAGTACATTTTTTGGTGGATAAAAATTTGCGGCCGCCAATTTTTTAATCAATACGACAGCATAGCATTTATTATGTCTACAAACATTTCTAGACTGTATTCCAAAATTTGACGATATGAATGAGAATAAAATTAAAAGGCACAAGAAAATAATATTTGGTACGGATCGTTGAATTCGTTTTTTCCAATGTTTTTTTTTTGAAATTATAGGACATGATAACGTTGTGATATTAAGTCCCGTTTCCAAATATCTCTAGTTAATGTAAACCATTACTAAGATACGAAGGAGGTAGAGACTTTAGAAAAGCACTGTATATTGATCTCAATTTATAGTACGTCATATTTTGTGAAGTCAAAAGACTTGAAACGTTTCAAAATAAGGTTACCAGTTTTATTTTTACTTTTTCCATGCAAAGGAAACATTTAGTTTAATTACTTTCGTTGTTCTATTGGAAAATATAGTCACTTCGTGAATATTCACAGACAGCTTATTGCACGCAAAGGACTAAATATGTCATAACCAAAGTCATATTATTTTATGATGCTTTGAAAAGTGACAATAAAAATTCACAGGTAGTTTAAAGGTGTTTCTACAATAGATCATTTGAATAGCTCCTTTTATTTTGAGATTTTGAATTATTCTAAAGATTATTTCTCGGAAAATAGTTTTCAATAGTGTAATATTCGATTATTTTTCTTCTGATGAAACTGTATATTGGTATGGTAGTAGAATTTTCTACTATATATCTAGCACCACTTAATGACTTTTCCGGTAGAATCATCTAATGAACTAAAATAGTATATTGTTGCTTATACTACATTGAAAATGGTAAAAATAGACATCCTTGCGTCAATTTCGGAATGCAACGTCTAAAGCTAGTACGTCACATAAAATACTTTTCTCAAAGTATTAAATATTAATGTAAAAATTTGAAAAAAATATTGTGTATTATGAACATTTCAAAGAATTTATTCACGTTAGAAATTATTTTGTTACGAAGTAACACACTAATGTAGACCCTGAATCCGACTCTGCCTAAGCCATGTATGTTAGTTAAAATTTTGGCGGATGCGCCGTGATTTCTTAGGACTGTTTACGATTTTTTGTGACTATCTTATCCTGACATTGTTTTTGTGACCAGTCTTATCTAGAGAATGTCAGAGAGCGAATTGTTTTTGTGTATGCTGCAATCTAGAATTATCTAGTAAATAAGGCACTAATATATAAAGGACCGACCGACCGCGAGAGAGTTTAGTTTATAAAGTGATCTCGTGAGATAAACAAGTGAACAAGTAAATAAACAGTAGTGAAGTGTTTGTATAAATTAGTTTAAGTGCATATGTGTATATAATATAAATTAGTGAATAGTTTAGTGAATAAATAAATTAAGTTATTAGAGATAACAAGTGTGTATAAACTTATCCTCCCGTAATAAAAACGTTTAAATCAATAAGAAAAACATTACATTGGTGTCCGGTGTGGGGTAATATAAATAAATTGCTACGTAAAAATGGCCAAGAGACTATGTGACCTGGAAGTGACGGAGCTAACAGCAGAATTGGAAGATCGTGAGGAAAGTGAATTAGTAGAACGACTTAAAGTGGCTCTGGAAAGTGACGGCTTTGATCCAGGAACAGTTTTATTTAATGACGAGGTTTCCACCTGAATCTCGTCAATTTCTGCTAACATGGACGAGATGATTTCTGCCATGGAAGAGAAACTTTCAACGAATGTGAAATATTTCTGCCATGGAAGAGAAGATTTCAACGAATGTGGAAAACGATATTTCTGCTATGAAGAACGACATTTCTGCTAATATGGACGAGAAGATTTCTGCTATGGAGAACGATATATCTGCCGATATCTAAATAATGAAAAAAGACATTGCTACTGACGTTGAAAATGAAATTTCGTCTCTAAAATCGAGAATAAGGTGTCAACGATGGACGAGAAAATTGAGAATAAGATGACAACGATGGATTAGAAAATCTAGGAGTTAGAAAGAACAAAACAAGACCTTGCAAGCCAGAAACACACCCTAAGTTAGAGACATTGGTAATTTCACCCGAGTCGATGGAAAAGTATCGTGGACCAATTATATGAAACAGTTGGAAGCATCCGCTAGACTGTATAATTGGTCAAATAGAGAGAAGGCAGTGAACTTAACTATCACGCTTCAGAGGCCTTAGATGTACTACAGACGATACCACTTGAAGAAACGAATGACTCCGAGCAGCTGAAGAAGAGGTTGGACATGCGATAAAGCCACAAACATCTAGAGCACTTGTACCAATCTCAGCTGAAGAACCGAAGGCAGAAACGTGACGAAGCCCTTCAAGAGTATGAAGTGGACATTGCCCGATTAGTTCGATTCACTTATCCATCAGCACCAGAGAACATGATGGAATGTCTGGGCATCCAGGCCTTAATCGATAGCTTACGCGACCCCGATATGCAGATGACGCTTCGTTTAGCCCATCCCAAAACATTAGTTGACTCATTGACAGCTGCTACGAAGGCTACCGGATATAAAAAAATTAGGACCATCCAAGAAGAAGGTGACGAAGACGGATTTGACCAGTTCGTCAGTTTCATAAAAGGTATGATGGACAAGAAACCGAGAAAAATCAGATGCTGGAATTGTGGCGAGCTAGGGCATGTACGTAGTTCGTGTAAGCGCCCCAAGACTCCTGCAAACCAAGACACCCAGTCACAGGAAAACTAGAATGGGTCGGCTACGAGGGGGCAGCACCGACCCATGATCTTTCCAAAGACCCTCTCATACTGATAACTTCGCTCAGATGTCGCAACCACAGTGTATATGTGGATGGCGAAGTAAATGGCAAGAAATATGCTCTGCTGGTTGACACTGGAGCAACTAGAACCATTATACGACCAGAGATAATAAACCCCAAGAAGAAGCTTCTACCAACGAGACTGCGACTGCGGACCGCCAGAGGCGAGAGTGCCAACGTTCACGGGGAAACACAAATCCAATTGGAAATTGGAGCAGAAAAGTTCACGCATACGGTAATCGTAGCTGACATTGAAGAAGACGTGATTCTGGGAATGGAGAACTACCTGGCAAGAAGTGTCAAGATTTTCACCGACACTCTAGGCATATTGGGATAAGTGGGACTCCTTTGTCCTGGAAGAAAGGCTGTTGAAAAGAGTCCTTGGAAACAATGATGGTTCCGAGATGAGGAGACAGCTGGTTATCCCTAGAATGAGAGTAGCTGATGTACTGAAGAAGTTACACGATAGTCCATCGGGAGGTCATCTGGGAGTGAAGAAAACCCTCCAGCGAGTCCGTGAAAGGTTTTATTGGATGAACATCTCCAAAGATGTGAAAGACCGGTGTAGGAAATGTACGACTTGTGCTACGAGTAATGGACCACATCGCAAGAGAGAGGCACCTATGAAACATTATAATGTTGGAAGCCCTTTCGAAAGGATTGCTTTAGACATCGTTGGACCATTTCTGACGACAGAAAATGGTGGTAAATATATCCTGGTTTTAATCGATTATTTCACAAAGTGGGTGGAAATTTACGCGATCCCGAATCAGTAGGCCCCAACTGTCGCGTATGTATTGGTGAAAGAATTCATTAGCCGACATGGAGTGCCCTTGGAAGTCCACAGTGACCAGGGAAGAAATTCCGGAAGCCATCTATTCCAGAAGATTTGTGACAATGTGGGAATGAAGAAGACCAGGAAAACAGCATTACATCCATATTCAGATGGAATGGTCGAAATAATGAACAGGTCTATTGGAAAGTACCTGTCCAAAGTGGGACCAGTATCTTTCCCTATTCGCATTGGCTTATCGATCTGCCGTCAATGAGTCCACGGGTGAAAAACCTGCGAAAATCCTGTTTGGACGTGATATGAGGCTTTCTTGTGATGTGGTATTTGGCTGTCGGCCTGGGGAAGATCTAGCAGGAGAAGACTACGTGATCCAATTGAGAAGAAGGCTGGACGATATTCATGAATTAGTTCTAACAAATCTTCAAGTAGCCAGTGACATAATGAAAAGTCGGTACGACACGCAGGCTACAGTAGGCGGTTTTAAAGAAGGGGAAAAATATGGTTACACAACCCGACGAGGAGAAAAGGATTTGAATAACCGAAAAGCCAACTCTTTGTCTACACGGTCATGCCCTGTAGAATACTTACAATGCAACAAGATGAAATCTAAGGAACTTGCAGTTTCAAGAATCACAGTAGTCAACGAGGAATGGTCACCCACCAGGATCAGAGAAGATCAGGAGACTGATCCTCACCTGATAATGATCCGGCAATGGAAGGAAGAAGATCGGCGACCTACCTGGCAAGAAGTGTCAAGATTTTCACCGAAACTCAAGGCGTATTGGGCTCAGTGGGACTCACTTGTCCTGGAAGGAGAGCTGCTGAAAAGAGTCCTCGAGAACGATGATGGTTCCGAGATGAGGAGACAGCTAGTTATCCCGAGAACAAGAGTAGCTGAGGTACTAAAGAAGTTACACGACCGTCCATCGGGAGGTCATCTGGGAGTGAAGAAAACTCTCCAGCGAATCCGTGAGAGGTTTTATTGGATGAACAGCTCTGATGATGTGAAGGACTGGTGTAAGAAATGATGTACGATTTGTGCTACGAGTAATGGACCACATCGCAAGAGAAAGGCACCTCTGAAACAGTATAATGTTGGAAGTCCTGTCGAAAGGATTGCTTTAGATATCGCTGGACCATTTCCGACGGCAGAAAATGGTAGCAAATACATACTGGTTGTAGTAAATTATTTCACAAAGTGGGTGGAAATTTACGCTATCCCGAACCAAGAGGCGGATGTATTGGTGAAAGAATTTATCAGCCGATATGGAGTGCCCTTGGAAGTCCACAGCGACCAGGGAAGAAATTTCGAAAGTCATCTATTCCAGGAGGTTTGCGAGAAGCTGGGAATGAAGAAGACCAGGACAACAGCATTACATCTACAGTCAGATGGAATGGTCGAGTGAATGAATAGGACTATTGGAAAATACCTGTCCAAATTAGTATCCAGCCATCAGAGAGATTGGGACCAGTATCTTTCCCTATTCGCATTGGCGTATCGATCTGCTGTCAATGAGTCCACGGGTGAAGCACCGGCGAAAATCCTGTTTGGACGTTAAATGAGGCTTCCTTGTGACCTGGAATTTGGCAGGCGAAGACTACGTGATCCAGTTGAGAAGAAGGCTGGACGATACTCATGAATTAGTTCGAAAAAATCTTATAGTTACCAGCGACATAATGAAAAGTCGGTACGACACGCGGACCACAGAAGGCGGTTTTAAAGAAGGGGACAAAGTATGGTTACACAACCCGACGAGGAGAAAAGGATTTTCTCCAAAATTACAGGAATCCTGGAAAGGTCCATACTGAATCAAGAAAATGATCAATGCTGATATATATCGTATAAGAAAGTTCCCCAACGGAAAACCAAAAGTAGTTCACCAACACCGACTAGCGCCATTCGAAGGAGACCATGACCTAAAGAAAGGAGTAAACCATATTCGAGATGTATCTGACCCTACCTTCAATGAATTTATGGGCGCGTATGGAGGTACCAGGAAAGCTAGATATGGGGTTACTTCAGAACAACGACAAGATTTGTTCACTCTCCTGGAAGATTATTCACTGGCATACAACATCCCCGCCCGTCTCAAGAACGCACGAGGGTTGGCATCCGTCTTTCGAAAAAAGTTTGGGCAATTAGAAAAACTTGAAGACCAGATTCCAGCCCCTGGCAAGACACTGAGACTGAAACAATTCGCGGTACGTTTTCTACGTGGTAACTAAAAATGAATTTCAAGGTCGATCTACCTACCGCGATGTGTGTGAAGCACTTCGAAACCTACGAGACCATGTGTTGGGATCCAACCAGTTGGATTGGCGAATCATCAGGAGCATGGTAGAGTTTATCTCTCAAGATACCGGTGTCCAGATATTAATTTGCAGCTACAACCCCCGTTATCAGTATCCGATGAAGACGGTGCCCCGCTATTTCCATAAGATCGGAACGTGTAGAAATGGGACCAGTTGTGATTCAAACATCCAGTCTCGGCTACACAAAAGTTCCAGGAGGAACTTCCACTTAAGGAGCGGGTAATTTTACGCAACAGCACACTGGTATAGTCCCTAAATCCGACTCTGCCTAAGCCAGGTATGTAAGTTAAAATTATGGCGGACGCGCAGGGTTTCTTAGAATTGTTTACGAATAGTGACTATTTTATCTACATTGCTTGTATGACCAGTCTTATCTAGAAAATGCCAGTGCCAATTGTTTTTGTGTAAGCCGCAGTCCGGAGTTTTCTAGTAAAAAAGGCTTTAATATATAAGGGACCGACCAGGAGAAGTTCAGCTTAGTTGATAATTTGACATCGGGAGATAAACAGGTAAATAAGTGAATATAAATTAGTGTGTCTATATAAATTAGTTTAAGTGAATATACTGTGTATATAAATAGTGAATAGTGTAGTGAATAAATAAATTAAGTAAGTAGCCATACCTTGTGCTTAAAATTGATCCCACTCGTTTAATGTTTAAATAAATTAGAAAAACATTACAATATAAATATAAAACACATTAAGAAGATTTAAGAAAGAAGAGAATAGTTTGAAGAAAGTTTTGTTGAATTTTCATTGAAATTCAGAAGAAGTGTACGTTGCAGGAGTTTATTTAAAAAAGATCGTAATTTAATATATATTTTCTTATAAGGTAATCTTAATATAGTAAATGATAAACAAAGAAAAACAAAGATCTTTGTTTGGGAAATATAAGAGAAACAGTTCCTATATTATTTGGAAGGTAAGAAATTTTGTTATAAAATTTGAATAAAATTAAAAAAAGTATATAAAATAATTTTGTTAAACAAGAAATAATTATAGACAGGGTGTTTCTCAAATAGACAACAAAATTTGAATTTATAGTTTTAAAGAAGGTATATAAAAATTATATATAATTTTAATATTGTCATTTAGAGACATGATAAATACATCATTTGTTAGAAGGAAAGAATTTGTCAATATTTCAATATAAGTATTTGAAATACCAAATTTATTTTCAAAAAAAATATTAAGAAAGGAGATATAGATTAATATTACAATTCTTTCAAGAACCGACTCCCTGTAGAAGAGTCATACTGTATAGAGCAAGAGCAAATAAATTTACACTTATTTGAGACAACTACAACAAATTCTGAATCATATTATTAAATTCTACTTACCTCTTGAATGGTAGGTTGGCGCCCTAAAACTTTTTAACATCATAGTAATACACCTTATTTCTCTATATTGAAATAAAAAATTTATACTTACAATATTTATAATTATCAATATATATATATATATATCTATATATATATATATATATATATATTGTATAGGATTCATTAATTATTTATTATTTGAAAAATCATTAAACATGTATACCAACTCTTTCAAAGGGTAGGGTTCAAGTGCGCCATTCAAATTTACTCTAATTATTAGTTTGTGAAATTAAAATGAACAAAATTATGATTTCAGGAATTTTTTTAAAACATAGAAATTTACAAACAGAAAATGTGTACAGATATACTACAAAAAAAATTAAACTACTATTACTATTGAACAATTAAAATGTTTGTTAAATAAAGGCCTTTTTTTTAATTTAGAGATCTCTAATATAATATTTTAAAATGGTACCTTTTATTTACTAGGTTTGTATCCACTTCAAACTAATCTTCATTTGGACATTTGATAAGCTGAGGACAAAGTTCTGAACAGTTTATTTCGTCTTCGCCTTTTGGACAATTAATGATTCCGTCACATTTGTCTTTATACGGGTCGAAACATCTATCTATAGAAATATTACTGCAAGGGGTAGTTGATGAATTACAAATAGCACACCCCGTGAAATCAGAATGGTCTGTACAAACGAAATCTGCTGTTCTACAAATATTTGTGGAATTGTAACAACCAGATCAATCCAAACACATAAAAACACTGGGTTATTATATTTTAAAGTTACGGAGAGTTTGTTTCTTGAAGATAGTACAACATGTTTGGGTAGTATGTCGTTACTGCACACGTTCAATTGAATATTGTCGAAGTTTCTAATTGACAAGCACGTGGAATTTCTTGAGAAGTTCAATTTTAATATTCTTAATGTAGTTATTGTATTTTCTGGTGAAGGTATTACCCAATTACATAAACTATTACTGTTTCTGTCAGATGATATATACTGTATGCTTCCTTGTAATTCGAACGAGGTCGTTTCTCCACAATAATCCGAAAAGTTTGCGTAAATTAGCACGTTCTTCTTGACGAGATCAATTATAATACGACTTTTCACTTTGACATTTTAAAAACCAACTGACTTTTTTGATTTCCATCATAATCTATCTCGTTGCGGGTTGCTATCGAAACTTCTCTATATCGTATCAATTGTATAGATATTGTGTGATTAACGACGATTCACTGTTTATATTACCATGAATTTTTAAGCCGTATATGAAACATGAAAATGACATTTTTGTATTAGAAATTAGCATATAGAGATAAAGATTTTTATACATATAAATATTAACATAACTTATTTACTATTTATTAAAATTCCTGAAATCCCTTGCATAAAATAACCTAATTACTAACTATATGAAAATTTAACGCGTTTCTTTTAAATTATTTTGAATTTCATTTTAATTTCAACGGATGCTTTTGAAATTACATCATGTACTGCATTATTAATTTTAATCTCTATTGTATCTGAATCAGATTTCAATATTTTCGATTCTGATGGTTCAAAGAGTATATCGTCTGTTTCAATATCTTTGGTCAGATTTTCTTCAGTATTATAGTGAGGATTTTGTTCACTGTTTTTACTATCAGCATCTATAATTAATTTAGACATGTTTTTTTTACAATTTATAAATATTCGTTAAAATGATGGCTAATAAAGTACAAGATTGAAAAAATCAATATGACTTATTTCAGTAATACTGTTAATCCTTATTAAATTGAATAGAACCAAATGAAAGTGCTTCAACTCCCCCCAATTTTATTTTAATATATTCAAACTTATTTGATTATATTAAAATTTAAATCCTTTAATTTTTTAATAATCTCAATTCAATAAATATGTTTCTTTCTCATTTGAATGAAATATCTTAATCTAAATATTTACATAAATTTTGATTCATAATATCATCAATTTCTCCCCCCTATCCAATTTAAACTCCAAAACTTTAAACATCTAACCTATTTAATTTGACTGCTGATGATACTGGAATACACTCTCAATATTAAATATCCCCCTTATTAAACCAGTATCTGGATGTGCCAGCTTATAGCTATTTTGAGCATTTTCATTTACCACTACGTATGGCCCTTCCAATGGTAATAATAACTTAGCACACATCTTATCTTTCCTTTTTGCAACTAGTAATGATTTAATTAAAACTAAATCTCCTTTCTGGAAAACTATTTTTCTTTTTTCCTTCTTGTTTGCTCTTTTAATGTATCGTTCTGCTTGTTTTTGTAATTTGTTATTCACTTTGTCAAGAATTTCCAACATATGCATGTCTCGGCTCACTATCCATTTTCTCTCTGGTAGCTGACCTGTCATTAAAAAGATAGGACATTCTCCTATAATACCATGAGGTGTGTGATTCAGGAATTTATCCACTTGTTTTAAATTATTTTCCCACTGATCATGTTGCTGACGACATAATATTCTTAGATATTTTATTATTTCCTTAATTCCTTGTTAACTAATATCTCTATACTTTCTCTCCTTTTTTTTACACGTTCCCGTTTGTTCTTCTATCCTTCCATTTAAGTCATTAAATTTCTTATTCAGATTCTTTTCATACATTTGCATTATTTCCTCATTTGTTTGTTCTTGTACTTTTACAGACTGTATTTCTTCAATTATATTCTCATTTTGTTTCTTCACTTCTACTTGAATTGCTCCTGATAAATTTTCTTCTAAACATCTTCAATTTCTTCTATGATCTGTAATATTTCAACTCTCTTCTATTCTACTCTGCCTAAACAACTTACATGGAACTGGATATGATTTTACTTTAACCTTTCTCAGTATTCTTCTCCTTTATTATATCCATATTTTAATTAAGCAACCCTTAGTTACTTCGAAATTCTTTTTGTATACATCTTTAACAATTCATTTATAAATTCATAATGTTCTTCTTCACAATCTGACCAATTACCATTACTTTTCACATCTTCTATTTATTCTATCTCACGCACATAATTATTCACCATTCTAATTTCTTTTTCATACAATCCTTCATATTTCATCATCAAACTCTTCACTTTCTCTTCATATTCCTTATTTCCACTCATTGACTCCAATTCCACCATAATTCCATTCCTCTTTATATTCCATAACTTCCTATTATCCTCTTCAATTGCCAATACTTCCATATTTACCTCCTTAAATTCAATTATTTTACCATTTAATTTTATCTATCTATTCAAAATCAATTATTTCCTTATATTTCATCAATACATCAATAACTATGTCTGTTTCTAACTTCTTCATCGACTCTGCTTACATATCAACTTCTGTTTCATCCTTTAATTCAATCTTTTGTATCATATATTTGCTTAGTTCATATAACTTCCGTCCGTTTGTTCCTATAAATGTAATTATTTCATCCTGTACATCTATTTTGTTGCTTAATTTCATTTCTATTTTCTTTATCATTTCTTCTATCAAAGTTTATAAAATCTCTTCTATTCTCACAATACTTGTTGTCATAAATTTTATCTCCATTTCCATATATTCGTTTTCCATTTCTGTAACTTCTATTTTCATTTCCATAATTCATATCAACATGTCTATCATTTCTTCTATTATCAATCCATGTTTATATAATTTCTATTTAAATATATTTTTAAATATTACTTGTTAATCATAAACCTTTTATTTACACATCGTTTTTATATCCCTTCCTTACCATGTACAATTCCTTTTCGTTTCTATATTTCGTTCCTATAATCCTGTCATATAATTCAATTTTATTTTCTTTTCCTAAACTTCGTCTTATTCTCTTCTCTTATTGTTTGACTATCTATCGGTTTCCTAAAATCGATTAAATTTTCCACTATATCCTTTTTAAAATCATTGTGCCATATTCGTTTCCTAGATTTCTTTAAATTTTCCACTGTGTTCTTTTTAAATTCATTGCCCCATATCTCATTATCTTCATCATATATTCCTGTTTCTGTACTTTCTTCCCAGAAATGCATTACAATTTGCATCTCAAATTCTTCCGTATCATTGAACTGATTTTTTATTATTTTCATCTCCTCCCTAATCTCAATTCCTATTATTTCATTTCCAATTATATTAATAAAAACTCTAGGATCAATTATTTTCATATTTCTATCAAATTTCACTCTTATTTCGATACTTTCTGTATAAATTAACCGTCCGGCATTTTGTTTTGTGGTTTGTTCTATTTCTTCCATAGTATCCTTCAGTTTCCTATTCATCTCCTCCAGTTCCTTATTAAACTGTTTACCCATTGTTTCATTTCGTTTAACGCATGTACCTGTTTTTTCTTCTACTAGATCTTCTAAGTCATTGAATTTTTCTTTTACTATTTCTTGGTAGCTTTGCATTACTTCCTCTATTGTTTGTCCTTGAAATTTAATGTATTCCAATTCTTTTGTTATATTTTCATTTTGTTTTGCAACTTCAGCCTGAATAGTTCCCGGTAAATTTTCATTTATACATTTCCCTAATTCATGAATTTCTTCCACCATATGTTTTTTTATCCCTTCTCTAATTCGGATCTCATTTTCTTGTATTTCTATACGCAAATGTTTATTTTGTTCAAACGTATCTTCCTTCACCTTATCTATCTGCTTCCTAAATTCTTCATTTTCCTCCCTAAGTTTCTTAATTTCCTTCAAACCTTCCATCATCACCTCTTCTATTTTCTTTTCCATCCTGTTCATGTTTCCATTCAAATCATTCATGTTACCATTCATCTTGTCCATCTTTCCATTCAAATCTCCCCTCATATTATCTATCTTCCCATTCAAATCTCCCCTCATATTATCTATCTTCCCATTCAAATCTCCCCTCATATTATCTATCTTCCCATTCAAATCTCCCCTCACATTAATTAAAAATTCCATTATTTGATCTCCTCTGCTTACACTATCCTGCCTGTCTTGTCTACTATCTTGCTGTTCCCTCGATTCTTCACTTTCTTTATCTATTAAGGTTTGTTCCTCTCCATCTAAATCTCCCATTCCACGTCTCCTTTCTTCTTGTTCCTCATCTGATCTGCCTTCCAAACCTATTTGTTTTCCGTCCCTAAGCATCATTCTCTTTGCCATTTTAATTGTATCTAATTCTAATGTTCTTAAACGAAAAAATTCTTAATTCACCAAACGTTGGGCCGCCAAATTTGTATAGGATTCATTAATTATTTATTATTTATTATTTGAAAAATCATTAAACATGTATACCAACTCTTTCAAAGGGTAGGGTTCAAGTGCGCCATTCAAATTTACTCTAATTATTAGTTTGTGAAATTAAAATGAACAAAATTATGATTTCAGGAATTTTTTTGAAACATAGAAATTTACAAACAGAAAATGTGTACAGATATACTACAAAAAAAATTAAACTACTATTACTATTGAACAATTAAAATGTTTTTTAAATAAAGGCCTTTTTTTTAATTTAGAGATCTCTAATATAATATTTTAAAATGGTACCTTTTATTTACTAGGTTTGTATCCACTTCAAACTAATCTTCATTTGGACATTTGATAAGCTGAGGACAAAGTTCTGAACAGTTCATTTCGTCTTCGCCTTTTGGACAATTAATGATTCCGTCACATTTGTCTTTGTACGGGTCGAAACCTCTATCTATAGAAATATTACTGCAAGGGGTAGTTGATGAATTACAAATAGCACACCCCGTGAAATCAGAATGGTCTGTACAAACGAAATCTGCTGTTCTACAAATATTTGTGGAATTGTAACAACCAGATCAATCCAAACACATAAAAACACTGGGTTATTATATTTTAAAGTTACGGAGAGTTTGTTTCTTGAAGATAGTACAACAGGTTTGGGTAGTATGTCGTTACTGCACACGTTCAATTGAATATTGTCGAAGTTTCTAATTGACAAGCACGTGGAATTTCTTGAGAAGTTCAATTTTAATATTCTTAATGTAGTTATTGTATTTTCTGGTGAAGGTATTACCCAATTACATAAACTATTACTGTTTCTGTCAGATGATATATACTGTATGCTTCCTTGTAATTCGAACGAGGTCGTTTCTCCACAATAATCCGAAAAGTTTGCGTAAATTAGCACGTTCTTCTTGACGAGATCAATTTTAATACGACTTTCACTTTGACATTTTAAAAACCAACTGACTTTTTTGATTTCCATCATAATCTATCTCGTTGCGGGTTGCTATCGAAACTTCTCTATATCGTATCAATTGTATAGATATTGTGTGATTAACGACGATTCACTGTTTATATTACCATGAATTTTTAAGCCGTATATGAAACATGAAAATGACATTTTTGTATTAGAAATTAGCATATAGAGATAAAGATTTTTATACATATAAATATTAACATAACTTATTTACTATTTATTAAAATTCCTGAAATCCCTTGCATAAAATAACCTAATTACTAACTATATGAAAATTTAACGCGTTTCTTTTGAATTATTTTGAATTTCATTCTAATTTCAACGGATGCTTTTGAAATTACATCATGTACTGCATTATTAATTTTAATCTCTATTGTATCTGAATCAGATTTCAATATTTTCGATTCTGATGGTTCAAAGAGTATATCGTCTGTTTCAATATCTTTGGTCAGATTTTCTTCAGTATTATAGTGAGGATTTTGTTCACTGTTTTTACTATCAGCATCTATAATTAATTTAGACATGTTTTTTTTTACAATTCATAAATATTCGTTAAAATGATGGCTAATAAAGTACAAGATTGAAAAAATCAATATGACTTATTTCAGTAATACTGTTAATCCTTATTAAATTGAATAGAACCAAATGAAAGTGCTTCAATATATATATATATATATATATATATATATATATATATATATATATATATATATATATATATATATATTATATAGGGAATAGGGGAACAACGAAAATTCCGTACCTTTCTTAGATACTAAGTTCATACGTAAAAAAATAATACTATTAACATCGATAGGTACAAGAAACCTTGCAGTTCTGGTAGATATTTAAATTACCATTCTTACCACAAACATTCTATGAAGGTGAACTTGGTAAAACAAATGAAACAGAGAGTCCTTAGAATTTCAAATGGTGTCTTCCACAATAAAAATATTAACATTTTATTCAACCTTTTCTTGGATAACTCTTATCCAAGAACTTTACTTAATAAATTATTGTTCAGCACACCTAATACCATGGAACTGCTGGCTGATGATAGCCATCCTAACTTGGCCCAAATGGATGTTGGCGCTGTTACGACCCCTGCTCCTCCAATTTTCGCTTCCTTTCCATACATTAAAGACATTACTCCGAGACTTGCCAGATTGTTCTGGGCATAAGGCAATTTCAAAATTGCTAACAAAACTGCTTTAACAATTAGATCAATTTTTACTAGAGTTAAAGATAAATGTCCGTTGACCTCTCTTACTAATGTTGTGTACAGCGTTCCATGTGGGGACTGTGATAAACAATATATTGGTCAGACTTTAAGATCACTTTCTAACCGTATTGTTTCACATAAGAGTGATTGTAGATTGCATCCGGAGCGTTGCGCTTTAGCCAATCATGTTCATTCTCTTGACCATCGTTTGAATTTTGAAGCTGTAAGGGTGTTGGCGACAGAGTCTAACAAGATTAAGAGATCATTTTTGGAAATGGCTTTATTTCACAATTTAACAATGTCATTAACAAAAAAACTGACACAGACCACTTGAGTGAGATTTATTCCTTTTTGTTATCCTTAGATTACAACTATAACCTTCCTTCCACTAGTGACAATCACGTTCCCTCTATTGACACTACCCCTTTTGCGGACAGCTAACATATCTCCACCTCTTATATTGGGTGCATTGGTGTTGGTGGATGCACCCATTATCACTTTATTATTATACATATATATATATATATATATATATATATATATATATATATACATATATATATATATATATATATATATATATATATATATATATATATATATATATATATTACATAATTATTATTTTTACTTTAATAATTACTATATTGCAATATTATTAATATTATTACTTAATTGCTTTTGTTCTTTGTCTTCTCGGCTGGTGGTGATTTTGAATTTATCTTCCACCGTATACGTTTTGTTGTTATACAAACCTCTTACCATTGGAGATATTTTATTTCCTCTTTTTCTTTCTTATGAATGCAAATTTTTCAACCCTTCTGCATTCTTCTTTTCCATCTTAAATATGAACTTTCACAACGGAGGCCACTCTCTGATGGGTACTTGTTGTCACGTTCATCTACTTAACTATTGGTTGGCATTATTGCCTGTCAATTTAATCCCTCCAAATTAGAAGAATAACGATATCATTTCCTGGCCGGCTTTGACAATAAAAAAGCACTCGTGTTCGTTTGTCTGCAAAATGGTGTTAGATGTTGGCTTTTTAAGTCATCTTAATGTGATTGTGTTATTTTAAACCTTTGTAGTTAACTGTTTCATATTTTAAATATCCGTAGTTTAATTCGACACAACATAATGGATTCTAACCTCAATTCGGAGGTAAGTTTCACACCTGTTGCGATTTCTTCTATATTGTATCTTACTTATTAACTACAGTATCTTAATGCTGTTTTTCCATTTCAGTATTCCTGATG
Source organism: Galeruca laticollis (assembly GCA_963921935.1). Taxonomy (NCBI): domain Eukaryota; kingdom Metazoa; phylum Arthropoda; class Insecta; order Coleoptera; family Chrysomelidae; genus Galeruca; species Galeruca laticollis. Next base: position 66,897,361 of record OY998183.1, read on the forward strand.
ATGAGGACAATCATCCTCGAAAGCTCGAAAATTTTCCGTTAAAAGTACACTTTTTTCCGTTTCTCTTGCTGCATACCCCAATATTCACCAGTTATATATATATATATATATATATATATATATATATATATATATATATACTTTATCTATGCTGTCAACAACAACACACAACTCAAAGAAAGTTTATTTATAATTAAGCTTTTGGACCAAATTATACATTACCAGTAAATATAATTAATTGTACAGAAAAGTAAAAACGTATTAAACTAACTAAAGATAATGTAGACATACACTGAACTTAGAAACTTAGTCAATACGATTTCTTATAATATTACTATACCGCAGCAAAGAATTCATTAGCTTTTAGAACACATCGAAAGAACTCAAGTGAGGAAGGGCACCTTGGAAAGTTCCTGTCTTTTGTACATCTTCTTGTCCGATATGATCAAATATTGCAACAAGCTTTGGATATGTCCAAAGGTATTTTTGTTTATTCGTAGAATTTGGTATTCATTTTATTTATTCTATTATTTTATTCGAATAATTGTTTGAAACATTATTTTCAATCGAAATCATGCTTTTTTGTTTGTAGGATCCACAAGATATCTGAGACCAACAATTAAAAATGAAATTATTGAATGCTTGGGAAATACACTTGAAGATCATCTGCTAAAACAAATTAGAGCATACGCCATCATATTAGATACGACACAGGACATATCGAAGTTAGAAGAACTAAGCATTGTATGAGGTATGCAGTAATAACTAGATCGGAAAATGGACAGCCAGTTGATGTAGAAGTGAGAGAAGGGTTTCTGGGCTTTCATGCAGCACTCAAACATAACGCGAGTTACGTCAATGGATATTGCATATTATGCAGTAATATATTTTGTACAATAAGCATATTATAAAATATATAAATATCGTTTTACTAAAATAAAAGGTTAGATTGTATTGTTAAATGTACTTAATAAACGTCTCAAGTGTGTAGTTCGTTTTTAAAAAGTCCTTCTCGAAGTTCGAAAACATCATTGGCGCAGTCAGTAGGATATTTCGGAAGTTTAACGTATCGCACGGGAAATTGTTCGTTTCAACGATTAACCGAAATATTCGAATTCGTGTTCAGAAACTGTATTCGAGTTCATATCGAAGCTGCAGATAGTTCGAGTGGACATCGAGCGATTCCAGCAGTTCCAGTGGACGACACCAGAAAGATCTTCAGAAGAGCAAGAAAAACGAAGACCACAAACCATCTGGGTTAAGAACTAGCATCGTTCCAACCTTTAGGACCCTAGAATATGATAGCTTTAGTTATAACGTAAGTGCTCATTATTATTTCCTTTATTTTCCATAACCAGTTCTTTAGTAGTTATAGTTATATATATATATATATATATATATATATATATATATATATATATATATATATATATATGTATATGTATATATATATATATATATATATATATATATATATATATATATATATAGGTGGGGATAACGGGGATTTCAGTCCAAAGAATCAACGCCAAGATCTTTTATTTACAAAATGCCGCCAAGCTTTCGTGTCCTTTTGACACTTCTTCAGGGCACTATAATACATATACAAATATAAATATGATTTAAAAATAGAGAAATAAATATAAGTACTTACATGTAAAATATTTTAAGTAAATTCAATATAAATAATCATTAAAAAATTTGTAAATGTAAAAATAAATATAATTATAATATACTTGATGTCATATTTCACATAAGACAAATCGATACATAATTTGTTTGTTCGTTACTTAGTTATTTTAATTTTTTTAGGTAACTTTATAATTATTTAATGAAGTTTGAATTTGAGGTTAGATTATAACCTTATAGAATGACTTTGACAGATAATTTGTTTTTGACGTTAAAAGAAAAGGAGATAAGGTTAGATTATAACCTGTGAAAATGACTTTGACAAATAATTTCTTATATTTTGACCTTAATAGAAGTGAATTTAATTTTTATGAAATAATCATATAAATAATGAAAAATTATCTATTTTGTTCAATATTCAAAAGGTAGCTATAAATATTACTAAGATTTTCAATGTCACTTTTCTTATTCATACTATTATTTGCCTTGTTGATTTCAACCATTTCAAGAAAATATCTTTTAGACATATTTTGTTCAGTATGTAGAACTTTAGCTTCATTAAATAACATTTTATGGCCTGTTTCGATGGAATGCTGTGTTAATGCACATGATTTTTTGTTAAGTTTTATATCACTTTTATGAGATGTGATGCGATTAGTCAAATTTCTAGAGCTGGTACCGATGTAGTTAAGATCAAAGTTATTGCATTTTATTTCATAGACTACATTTGATTTTTTTGAGTCAGGTGTAGAATCTTTCAATTTATTATTCAAATTTCCAATCGTTTTTATATTTTTCTGTGTTATCTTTATATTAGTTTCATTTTTGAAAAGTTTTATTATGTTCTTTGATGAATTTTCAATATTTGGAATTGATAGGTATTTAATATTTTTCAGTCGTTATATAAAATATATATATATATATATATATATATATATATATATATATATATATATATATTGTAACGGTTATAATAATTATTTATTATTTATTATTTGACACTGAAAAATCATTAAACATGTATATCAACTCTATCAAAGGATAGTGTTCAAGTGCGCCATTCAAATTAACTCTAATTATTGGTTTGTGAAATTAAAATGAACAAAATTATGATTTCAGTAATTTTTTTAAACATAGAAATTTACAAACAGAAAATGTGTACAGATATACAACAAAATTAATGAAACTACTATTACTATTGAACAATTAAAATGTTTTTTTTAAATGAAGGCCTTTTTTAATTTAGAGATCTCTAATGTAATATTTTAAAATGGTACCTTTTATTTACTAGGTTTGTATCCACTTCAAACTAATCTTCAATTGGACATTTGATAAGATGAGGACAAAGTTCTGAACAATTTATTTTGCCTTCGCCTTTTGGACACTTAATGATTTCATCACATCTGTCTTTATACGGGTAGAAACATCTATCTTGTTGAATCAGAATGGTCTGTACAAAACGAATTCTGCTGTTGGAGAATTTGTTTCTTGACGATAGTACAACAGGTTTGGGTAGTATGTCGTTACTGCACACGTTCAATTGAATATTGTCGAAGTTTCTAATTAACAAACACGTGAAATTTCTTGAGAAGTTCAATTTTGATATTCTTAATGTATTTATTGTATTTTCTGGTGAAGGTATTACCCAATTACATAAACTATTACTGTTTTTGTCAGATGATATATACTGTATTCTTACGTTCTTCTTGACGAGATCAATTATAATACCACTTTCACTTTGACATTTCAAAAAACCCACTGACTTTTCTCATTTTCATCATAATCTATCCCGTTGCGGGTTGCTATCGAAACTTCCCTATATCGTATTAAATGTATAGATATAGTGTCATTAACGACGATTCACTGTTTATATTATCATGAATTTTTAAGCCGTATATGAAACATGAAAATGACATTTTTGTATTAGAAATTAGCATATAGAGATAAAGATTTTTATACATATAAATATTAACATAACTTATTTACTATTTATTAAAATTCCTGAAATCCCTTGCATAAAATAACCTAATTACTAACTATATGAAAATTTAACGCGTTTCTTTCAAATTTCATTTTAATTTCTACGAATTGTTTTGAAATTACATATAACATAATCTATTGAATTATTATTAAATAGTATCATGTACAGTTTTTTTTTATTGTGACAATTGGTCTTTTCATTTATGTTTGCCTACACTCAGGGAGCATGTCTTATCGTGCCACTTTTAATGACCCTTAACAGATCAGTTTGCTATGAAACTTACTTTGATATTTCTTCTGTGTTACATGTTATACACTATGTGTTATTGTGTTATAACATTCCCCCAAAATCTTCAGAACTTATTTATAATTTCAAATTAAAAATAATCCTGAAGATTTTTTATTATAAATAGTTATCGTCTGAATAATATATATGAAATTAGCTAGGTGTTGGATGAAATTTATTTATTTGAGAAACGTGAAAAATTCCTCTAATGGTGTTGTCAACTGGATTTCTTAGTTCATAGCTATTCACACCTTGTTCATTATTGATTATGTAAGGACCTTCATATACAAGTTTTAATTTTGCACATTGTTTATTTTTCCGGTTAGAAGTCCTTAGTGCTTTGAGGATCACCAGCTCATTCATATTGAACGTAACATGGTTCCTAATTTTTTTATTTTTTCTTTCTATACTTTTTCTTGCCCTCTCGGCAATTCTGTTGTTAACCTTTGTTAAAATTTCCTCATATGGTATATTGTTTCGCGTTATCCATGGTCTGTCTGGTAACTCATTTTTTGAAACAAGTATAGGTGGTAATTCAGTTGTAGTGTTCGGAGTTTGATTCAAATAGTAAGTTATATCTTCCAACCTATCTTCCCAATTAGTTTGTTCATAATGTACTAGAATTCTTAGATACTTTACTATTTCTCTAATTACTCGTTCAGCGGGATTTGACATGGGGTGTCTAATGCTGGTGTACAATTGTTGTATGTTACGTTTCTTTAACCAAGTCTTAATTTCTCTATTGTTGAAATAGGTGGCATTGTCCATTATAATGTTGTGTGGGATGCCTATAACATTAAAATATTCTTCTAGGAAGGTTTTTACTGTTTTTATATTGGTTCGACGACATGCATAAGTTACTACATATTTTGAAAACAAATCAGTGATTATTAAAATATGTGAATTGCCATGATTACTCGGAACTAAATTTGATAAAAAATCTATTGCGATTGTCTCTAGAGGTTGTCTCGTAATCAGTGCCTTGGGTAGGTTTTCATTGTGAAAATTCTTTTCTTTGGCAAATTGGCATATTTCACAACTTCTAATCATATTTTTAATATTCGACAAATCGTTCTTACTAATGTAGTTCTCTCTGAAAATGTGAAATAATCTTTTTACACCTATATGGCCATATTTTATATGTAATTCCTGAGCAATTTTATTTGTTAGCCTCTTGGATATTACAAAAGGTTCAGAATTATTTGTTTCTTTATAATACAAACCATCTTTTACAAGACTTTTTTGTTTTTGTTTATCTGTTAATAATTCTTGATCTTTTCTTATTTCTTCCGTAGAAAATATTCCTTCTTCATATTTCATAATATTTATACCTACTCGAATATCCTGCTTTTTTGTGAGATTATCCATTCTGGAAATTGCATCTGGTATAGTGTTTGAAATTCCACTAACATGTTTAATGTCGAAATTGTATTCCATTAATAATAATGACCATCTATGTATTCTATTGTTACCATATTTGTTTTTTAAAATAGTTGTCAACGCTTGATTATCGGTTTCTATTACAAATTTGTTTCCCAATAAATAAAATCTTAATTTCTGTATACAAAATAAAATGCTGGCTAATTCTAGCTCACCAACACTATAATTTTTTTCAGCATTTTTGGTTAGTCTTGAAACGAAAGCTATCGGTACTTCAACTTCATGTTGCACCTGAGTCAACACTCCAGCGAATCGATGTATAGAAGCGTCAGTTTTCAAAGTAAATGTGCTTGTATAATCAGGGTGATAAATTTTGGCATTTTTAGTGAAAGTGTTTTTTATATCATTAAAGGCTTCTTCTCTTCTGTTATCCCATTTCCATCTTTCATTTTTGCGCAGCAGTTCTATTAAAGGAATTTCCTTTTCAGTAAGATTCGGTACTAACTTCTTGAAATATTGAATAGTACCAAGAAAACCTCTCAATGTTTTTAAGTTTGTTGGTCTTTTGTAATCTTTTATAACTTTTATCCTGTCCTCGTCAATACTCACTCCTTCAGAATCTAGTTTGTATCCTAAGTATAAAATTTGATCCTGGAAAAACTGACATTTTTTTATATTCAGCTTCAGCCCAGCATCATCCAATGCTTTTAAAATTATTTCAATATGTTTCAAATGATCTTCTTTGTTATCAGAAAAAATCACTATATCGTCCACGTAGTGTAGTGTAAAATGTTCATATTTGTTTAAAGCTTTATGTAATGCTTTTAATAATGCACTTGTAGATGTATTTAATCCAAACGGTGTAACAGCAAAACGATATACTACTCCATCTATAATAAAACCTGTATATTCTCTACTTTCTTCATGTAGCGGTATTAACCAAAAACTGTGCTTGAGATCTAATTTGGTAAAAACGCTGGCTTTTGAGATTCTTCCAAATATAGCTTCTATCGTTAAGGGTGATTCATATTCAGGTATTGTACATGTATTTAAATTCCTGGCATCTAGGCATATCCTGATATCTCCGTCTTTCTTTTGAACTATGACTTTTGGATTTATATATGACGTATTACTGTATTCTATTATTTTATCCTTTAAAAGTTGTTGTATATTTTCTTGTACTTTATTTTTAATTTATATGGTATAGGGTATGTTTTACTTTTGAAATGTTCTATTTTTTCATTTATTTTTATTTTGTGCACGTATTCGGCAGCTACTCTTGCTTCTTCTCTTATTAATCCTACATATTTTTCTAGCAATCTGCTTACATAATTTCTATTTTCCTTACTACACGTGAATTCCATTCCATTTATATTATATTTACTTATATTAATATGTTTTCCAACCTCATAGATCTTCGTCTCTTTTTCCGTCAATTTCCTTCTCTCTTCGCTCATATAATATTTATTATTACTGGTGTTTTCTTTATTTATTTCACCATTTATGCTTTTTAATTCATCCTGTTGCCTTTGTGCATCCTGTTCATTGCTACTAAATTCCATCTCTATACCATTAAATATAAAAATTTTCTTCTCATAGTTTATGATAGCATTGTTTTTTTCTAGTTCGTCATTTCCCAGAAGTATATCATATTCTATATTATCCAATATCAAAAGCTGCATATCAGTTATTGTATCTTTCAACTGAAGTTTTATTATAACTGCCTTGTTTACTTCTGTCAATTTTTTTGAATTGATACCAATTAAGTTGACTTTTGGAATTTTAACTATATTTTGTTCTAAGTTTTTAATTTTTTTGATAAGTTTATCATTTATTAAAGACGATTGTGAACCTGAATCTACTATAATGTTTACCTCTAACTGTTCAATTGCACCCTTAATGATCACTAAATCTAAATTGTTTTGATCTAGATCTTTGACATCTCTTAAGAATTCCCTTGGATGCATGTAGTTATACGTTTCGGCTATTACATCGTTTTTTATTGAAAATCCTGGGTGTCTTCTACTCCAGGAATGTCATTACCTTGGGTTGATGTTGAGGGATACTGTTCATTTCTCTGTATTTCCCTTCTATCTTCTGATCTATGTTCGTAATCATCTGCCCTCTCCTGACTTCTCGTAGTTCTCCCAAAATTAACTCTTCTTTCATTTTCCCTTTCGTCATTTCTGTTTTTGTGAATTTGACCGTCTGAGTTACGTCTAGGTCTCTGTCTATTGTCGTGTCTATAGTTTGTGTCATTATTTCTGTAATTGTCATTATTAAAATTTCGTCTGTAGCTAGCATTAGTAAAATTATTTCTTTGATTATTGTTAGTATAAGGATAATTATTTATATGATTCTGTGAACGTTGTCCACCATAGTTGTTTTGGTTTATATTATTCCGTGTCCTGTTGTCTTGATTGATATTCTGATTCTTTTGGTGATGTTGATAACTATTATGATTATTGTAAAATGAGTTAGAATTTTGTCTAGAATTATAGTTGGAGCTCTGATTTTGAAAATCGTTATTACCTTCATTTTGATATCTGGTGTGATTGTTATTCCTTTCTATGCGACTTAAATAATCGTATAACTGTTCAAAGCTTTGCATGTTTTGAATCGCTACAGTTTCTGAAATTTGGCTCTTATAGTGTCTAGCGATAAACATTACAATCTCTGATTCCTGTAAACCTGGTTCTAAATATTGCGCTTGTGCATATAATTGGAGTGCATAGTTTGTTAACTTATCACTTTTATTTTGGTCAAATTTGCCAAAATAAAGTCTTTCACGCACAATTAACTGATTGTTTTCACTCCAAAAGGTTTTAAGGAATGCATCTTCAAATTCAGAAAAAGAATTTATACTGGCTTCTTTACTAGAAAACCAAATCTGAGCTTGATTAATTAAGTTATTACGAATAACCTCTCTAACGTCACCAAAATTATTGAAAAACCTTATCTTGTTTTTTAAACTCTTGAGGAAGACTACTGGGTGTATTTTTTTTATATTACCATCAAACTTTGTTCCTAAATCAATGGAAATATTTTGATTTACAAATTGAGGCGTATTTATTTTTTTTTCTAACTCTCTTCTTATTTTCTCCATTTCTATTTTGTATTGTTCTTCCAATTGCTTTTGTTTGTCATCTATTCATGTTCTAATACCGTTGAGTTCTTCCTGGACTTGCGTGTCTTCCTTATTTAGTGTTAGGTTAAAAAATGTTCGTTGTTCGTCATTAATTTCTTTTTTTAAATTGAGATATCTTGTATCATTTTCTTGTTTATAGTTTTGAATCTCTTCCTTCATGTAACATATTTCTGTCTCTTGTTTTCTTACTATATTCATTTGTTCCTCTTTTATCTCTCGTATATCTTCTTGTCTTCTTTCGTTTTCTTTATGAACAACTTCAAATTCCTTGCACACATCCACTTGAAAGTCTTGAAACTTGCTCAGAAAGTGTTTCAATCTGTCATCCACTTCTTTTGCATTTTTATTTATCGTTTTGGTTATATCTTCTTTAATTAACTTTGTTTCTTCTCTACATTTTTCTATATTTTGTTGAGTTTCCTTACGTGACTCTTCTATTTTATTTATTGCTAACATAAGCATTTCCATCATTCTATTTTCATTAGGGTTTTCTGGTTTTTCTTTAATTGTTCCCGTTTCCACAATTTCTTCTTCCCCCGTATGTTCTTTATCTTCCTCCACTTCGAATAAATGAACATCTGGATCTAGATTTTCTTCTATCATAACTAGTCGTAAATCTTCTTTCAACTTTTTCTTGTCTCCTTTTCCGTCTTTATTTCTTTTGATTCATTCTGTTCGTAACTCGTGTTTACTCAGCTGCTTTATATTTTTTTGTATAATTCCCCGTGTTCCTGGTGTCTTTTTTCCATCTCTTAGATCCATTTCAATATATTAATTGTAAGAAATTATTTAAACGGAATCGTTAGTTTTGCAAAACGAGATAAGTTAATTTTGAATAAATTTTCAATAATTCAAACCTGATCTGCTAAAAGGTCACACGTTGAGCTAGCCAAATTGTAACGGTTATAATAATTATTTATTATTTATTATTTATTATTTGACACTGAAAAATCATTAAACATGTATATCAACTCTATCAAAGGATAGTGTTCAAGTGCGCCATTCAAATTAACTCTAATTATTGGTTTGTGAAATTAAAATGAACAAAATTATGATTTCAGTAATTTTTTTAAACATAGAAATTTACAAACAGAAAATGTGTACAGATATACAACAAAATTAATAGAACTACTATTACTATTGAACAATTACAATGTTTTTTTAAATAAAGGCCTCTTTTAATTTAGAGATCTCTAATGTAATATTTTAAAATGGTACCTTTTATTTACTAGGTTTGTATCCACTTCAAACTAATCTTCAATTGGACATTTGATAAGATGAGGACAAAGTTCTGAACAATTTATTTTGCCTTCGCCTTTTGGACACTTAATGATTTCATCACATCTGTCTTTATACGGGTAGAAACATCTATCTTGTTAAATCAGAATGGTCTGTACAAAACGAATTCTGCTGTTGGAGAATTTGTTTCTTGACGATAGTACAACAGGTTTGGGTAGTATGTCGTTACTGCACACGTTCAATTGAATATTGTCGAAGTTTCTAATTAACAAACACGTGAAATTTCTTGAGAAGTTCAATTTTGATATTCTTAATGTATTTATTGTATTTTCTGGTGAAGGTATTACCCAATTACATAAACTATTACTGTTTTTGTCAGATGATATATACTGTATTCTTACGTTCTTCTTGACGAGATCAATTATAATACCACTTTCACTTTGACATTTCAAAAAACCCACTGACTTTTCTCATTTTCATCATAATCTATCCCGTTGCGGGTTGCTATCGAAACTTCCCTATATCGTATTAAATGTATAGATATAGTGTCATTAACGACGATTCACTGTTTATATTATCATGAATTTTTAAGCCGTATATGAAACATGAAAATGACATTTTTGTATTAGAAATTAGCATATAGAGATAAAGATTTTTATACATATAAATATTAACATAACTTATTTACTATTTATTAAAATTCCTGAAATCCCTTGCATAAAATAACCTAATTACTAACTATATGAAAATTTAACGCGTTTCTTTCAAATTTCATTTTAATTTCTACGAATTGTTTTTATTGTGACAATTGGTCTTTTCATTTATGTTTGCCTACACTCAGGGAGCATGTCTTATCGTGCCACTTTTAATGACCCTTAACAGATCAGTTGGCTATGAAACTTACTTTGATATTTCTTCTGTGTTACATGTTATACACTATGTGTTATTGTGTTATAATATATATATATATATATATATATATATATATATATATATATATATATATATATATATATATATGAATAATTAATATAATTTGATGAGTGAATCTGAACTAGAAAATATAAGTATATTACTTGAAAATATTTTAAATTTACAAGAAAGTGAAAACAATAATTATGAAAATAATATAACTGAAAATCATTAAGAAAATTTAGACTTAGGAATGACTTCATCAGGTACAAACTACCAACTACTTAGATTATATTTAGACTCAATTCCAAATTTTGATGGAAACCCTCATACACTAAATATTCTTAGAGGTAATTGTGAAAGTTTTATTCCTGCGTTCGCTAGTAACACAGATGCTTCTTTAAATACATTTTTACTTAGAGCTATTATAGGTAAATTAATAGGTAGAGCTCAAATATTAATTGGTACCCGCACAGAGTTAAAAACGTGGGATGAAATTAAACAAGCTTTAAATTTAAGTTTTGGAGACCAAAGAAACATTGACTGTTTAGTACAAGATCTTATTAATTTAAAACCTGTAAAAAATGGAAGTCCTTATAATTTTGGTATGCGATGCCAATATTCTAGCCTCATTATTTCCAAATTAAATTCTTTAGACTTAGACATAAATGAAAAACGGCTACATCTTAAGAATTATGACAAACTTTCATTCGTAGATTACTTGTACCAATACAAACTAACGTATGTCTAAGATCACCTGACAGCTTAGAAAAAGCTATGAGTTTAGTTGTAGAAGAAGAAAATTTTCTATATTCCACTCAAAGATTAAGTAACTTAAATTCTAATGTATCATTTAAGCCTAGTTTAAGAGTAACACCTACAAGGAATCAAAATTTCAATCAGTACCCTTCATTCACCCCAAATTATAATAATATACATCGACATCAATCACCAACACAATTTCAACCAACCCGACCAATATTTCCATCTAATTTAATAACTCGTCCTCCAGTATCATACCCACAGAGGTATACACAACATTCTCCTCCAAACCAATCTTACAATTGGCGTCCAAATAACAATTATCCGACTCAACGTCATCCATTTTTCACAAATAAAACTTACAACCCAATACAACGACCCTCACAGCCAATTCCAAATTTCAGCCAGCAAAATGTTCGCCATATTAATCAACAATTTAATCGTCCTAATAATTCTCAAAGTTTCACACCAGAACCTATGGACATTTCTTCAGGAAACACTATACTTGAATCCCGATCAAATCCCATATTTACATCAACAGAACTTTTCAATAAAACTGTAGACAGTCCTTATCAAAATTAAGAAATCAATAGTTCCCTTCAAACCGATAACCAATTTGATACAGAAAATTAAGAAAAATTATTTAATTACGAAAATTCATATAATTATGAAACTGACGAAAATGCTGACAATTATTACACGCCGGAAATAGAATATCCTCATGTAAATGATCCGACAAGTTACAATGATTTTTACAGAGATTCTTACGTAGACTCTCAAGTTACGGAAATATCAAATAATCATATTCAAGATTTTTCATACTCGCACATGTCCAAGCCAAGTTACATAATCTATGTAAACGCATTGAAAACGACTTTGCCATCCATAGAAATTCCAGAACTAAGTGCAAAGTTTTTAGTCACTTATAATCCGGAACTTGCGTATAAATTTTATAATAATTGCATTTCTAAAGAAAAATTTAACATTCAAACTTCTCATAATATCACGTATCACGACGAGATAGCTCATATTCCGTTGTTTGATATCTTCAATTTAAACGAAACTCATAAATTTTATCTTTTCAAGTTTAGTGAGAGATTTGATGGAATCATAGGCGTAGATTTGCTTAAACAATTAAATGCTAGCGTTAATGTTAGTAAAAGGGAAATTGTTACCCCTAACACAGTTATTCCTCTATTTGGTTCAAATACTGAGGAAAATATAAAAAAAATATTCATTAATAATACCAGGTCGTACTCAACAAGTTGTTAAATTACCCATTAATTACAAACATGGCATTGGAATACTTGATTACGAGAAGTTAGGTAATGGACTTGAGACACCAAAAGCTTCAGTAAATATAGTTAATAATTTTGCAATAACTTCAATAATAAATTCTAATGAGAATCCGGTTAAACTTGATATTAATAGCCCTGGTGACACTAATCAAGAAATTTTAGAATTCTTACATGAGTTTGAAAGCTCATTAGAAAAAGAAAAAGCTTCTACGAGTGCACAAAACCAATCAAAAATGAACATTATTTCAGATATACAAATACAGCCTCCTAATAATACCGCTGATATACCTACAAACTCTAGAGACGAACTCAATACACCTCAACCTGACTGGACGAAACTTTCTACTCCTAAATCTAATTCCTCAACTGTTCATTCCATAGCTAACGATGATACCACTAACCAAGGTGTTCCTATATTAGACGAAATTATAAATAACAAAGTTCACCAAATTTTAGTATACTCAAATTTATATCAAAAATTAGATATCTCTCAACATACTTATGAAAATCATAAAATTATAAAAGTTAAAATCCCTGAAAATGACAATGAACGTTTCATATTTGAATTTTTAGTAGAATACACAGATCTTAATAACACGTTTTACATTTATTTTAACAAAGAAAATATATATAACGATTTCAATAAAGTTTACTTAAAACACTTATCTTCAAACCAACCAAGACTCATTAAATGCACTAAATTAGTAAACACTGTATCTGACAAGGAGGAACAAATGATTTTATTGAAAAATTACCATGAAAGCAAAACCACGCACAGAGGAATTCAGGAAACTTTAGAAAAATTAAAAATAAATTATTATTGGAAAAATATGAAGAATACAATAACTAATTACATAAATTCTTGTACTATTTGCCAGAAAAATAAATATGCTAGACAAAAACCGTATGTTCAGCTAATGCTAACTGAAACCGCGTCCAAACCATTCCAAATGATACACATTGATGTTTTTATTTACAACGGAGAGTCTTATCTAACGTTAACAGATGCATTTACAAAATTTGCACAAGCAGTGCACATTCCTTCTGAAACAGCTGTTATTATAAGTAAAGCTTTAATAAAATATTTCACATCGTTCGGAGTACTACAATCAATTGTTTTAGATAAAGGTACAGAATTGAATAACGAAACTATTAAAGAACTTTTAGCGTTATACAAAATTAAAATAAACTTTACCACAGCTGGTCATCATGAATCCAGCTCTATAGCCGAAATAGTACATTCAATCTTAATTGAATATCTAAGATTATTACGAGAACTCTATCCCGACGAAAATGATTTAATGGATTACGCAATAATAGGTTACAATAATTCTATACATAGTTCTACAAGTTTAACCCCTTTTGAACATACTTTTGGTCACACAGATTCTAGAAATCCTAACGAAATTTTCATACTCCAAGCTTTCTATAACGATTATGTGCACAATCATCAATCAAAATTACAACATGTTTATAAAGATGTACACGAGAAATTGAAACAAAACTAAGAAAAAATTATAGACAAACGTAATACAAAAGGTGAATCGACTTGACAGGAATCGTGTTGAAATTTCTGGAAATTTACTCAAACATAAAAAACTTAAAGCACATCAAGAGATTATTCACATTAATGAACTAAAAAAACCTCCCATTACAGGTTCCTCTGTTGGACCACCGAAGGAGGATCAAATACCCCTAACTTCCATAACCTGAACGATAATCCTGGCCTCCTACCCTTACGACTAGGAACAGCATATGTACAAACAAATTTTTGGACCTTCATACACATTTACGATATTACAAACTTGACAGATCACTTTTTAACTTTAAAAGACCAATATGACAATCTACACGACTCTCTTTCAAAACACCCCAGCATATTTAATTTTACAGAACACTTCGATAATTCCTCTCATATAATTCAAGTATTAGAAAATAAAATATCTTCACAAATCAATCAAATAAATCTACTATGGAGAAAGCAGGTAAAACGATCACTTTTCGACGGACTAGGCTCAGCAATAAAATTTTTGACAGGTAATTTAGACCAAGACGATGTAATACGATATGACGAAGCTATTAAAGCCTTATCTGATAATCAAAATAAAATAAAAACATTGTTAGAACACCATGTAACATTACTAGAATAATCAATGAAAATATTTGAAAATAATTCTAGAATACTATCCCACAACCAAGAAATATTAAGCTCACGCATTAACGATTTACAAAAAGAATTACGACATATAAAAATTGAAAATATAGGAACTTTAGATTTCTTCTCAATAGAACAGATCGTTTCTCAATTCTCTATTAGCTTCCAAATAATATATGATTTGCTCGATAAAATAGAAGTAGCCATAAGCTTCGCAAAAATAAATACTTTCCACAATTCTATAGCAAACTCCAGCGAAATACTTTCAGAGATAAACATAGTTAAGAAAAATATTAACAAAAATAACAGATTTCCTTTCGAAACATCTTTAAACAATATTCTATTATTTGAGAAAATTATTAAAGTTAAAAGTTACAGTAAATATAATAGTACTATTTTCATATCAGAAGTACCGATTGTAGAACTTAGTGAATATAACTACTATCATCTATAACCCATACCTACACCTTCAAACCAAAATTTTAAACTTATAATACCCCAAACCAAATTTTTCCTTTTAAATGAGCTAAGCTATGCATCTACAAATTCGAAGTGTGAAGAAATTATTCAAGAAGAATTCATCTGCCGAGAGATACAAACAAGAGTAATCTCACAGAAAGCTCTTTGCGAACTCCAACTTCTAAAATATTCCCAATTTACAAACAGTTGTCGAGACATTCCATCTACCATTAGTGAAGTTAAAGTGCAGAAATTGGAAACTGACCATTGGATTGTGATCCCCCCACCCCGTATAGTGTTATAGCCAGACAAAATTGTAACAAAGACAATGATTTACCGAAATTACAAATTAATAAAAATAATCACAGTTCAGATACCGTTAAGCTAAAACCTGTGTATTTATCTTCAATTGATTTTAACGAAATGAACAATGTCAACAGTGCCATTCAAGAAGATAAAACTTTAGCCGAGAAGATACATTGGTCACCGATTCATTCCAACAGAATAAGCTTTTATTCAATTTTGTTCTACTTTATAGTTACAGCCTGCATTATCTACCTAGTACTCAAGAATAGAAAGAAGAAAAGTCAATACAAACGGACGACAACAAGTGAAGAAGATGTTCTGAAAAATTTTCCCATCATGTCGAACTCTGGTCCATGCCCATAGTTCTCTTCTAGGGCGGAGGAGTTACGTCAATACTGAATGACAAATTATGCATCTGAAGCTTTACAAAAATGCGATATCAATTTGGATGACGTATGTAGAGCATTAGCAGAGACGAATGCAAAGATGAAAATTTATAGAAATGACTTCAAACCTTTCAAGTGCAAAGTTAGTGAAACTGCAATAAAATATGATACAGATTCCCATTTCGCAGAAAAAAGGCTGCGACCTTTATCTCTAATATCATTCGAACAAAGCTGCATCAAAAACTAGATTTGGCTGAGGCCATTGATTCTTGTGCAGAAAATAAGGCTTGAAATGTGTTGTAAACAAAACTGGTCATTTTTTTAATACATACGTTAACCTTTGTACATGAGTAATATACTCGGTAATACATATATACATTGTTTTCATTGTTTTATTTTTATCCACAATTGAATATTTTATATAAATACATACATAAACCTATCGATTCATTTTGTTTCATTACCTAATAACATTATTTATACAAGTATATTCCTGAACTGCTCAACTGTAGAACTATGCTCAGGTAAGACACCCGTGCACATACTTACAGTGAGTAGCATTGCTGTGCCTTGCGCTGCGGTGCATGATAAGGAAATGATGATAAAGTAGCTTTGCTTCTTTGAAGTATTTATATTTCGACTTGATAAAAACTGTACAATTCATTAGAGGGCCCCACATATTTTTCGCACCAGGGCCTCTGACTATCCAGCTACGCCACTGATTACTGGAGCAATAGTGGGTATTGTTGAGGCAGTAATGGGCATTCTTAGGTCAGTTCTGGGTATTACTGGGTCAGTAGAGCGCATTACTGGGTCAATAGTTAGCATTACTAAGAAATGGTGCACAAAATTTTGCTAGAGGTTTACCTCTCGGGTATCACTTTATGTTGAATTATCTGAAACAATTATTTTTCGTTGAGAAAATGGGTAGAGAGATCATGTAGTGTTTTTATTTTTCCAATACAAATAAATATGAGTAGTTTAATATTATCGCAGTAAAAAATATTTCACTGTTTTCTGTCTCAAGTAGGCAGCTTTTCTCTGAAGTGGAACATGTTCTGATGTACTTGGTCCAAATTAATTATTTAGTATAGTACCATATGTGAAACCTTTGCAGAGAGGTATTATAATAGCATCAATTTTATCAAAATTATGTTTAACTCCAGATAGTATTTTTTTTAAGTTGCAGATTTTTGTTTTTCGACTATTAATTTTTAAACGGGTGCTACGTTTATAAAAACAATAAAAAATTTGATGTAAAGAATATCACATAAATTGTCAAATATTATTAACATTTCTGTGTCATAATAACAATTTGTTACACATACATAAAATTGTCATATAGGCCATTGATGACAATGTACTAAAAAAAGCAAATATATTCAGCGAAGAGATGCTCCGTTTCAATAAGTAGACAATAACATGTATAATAACAATTTTAGGTTTGAAAAAGATTGAAGTGGTTAATATAATTTATTAGATTGTAATACTAGTAATTGGTATCATCTTTCATTCTAAAACAAACGTAACTACTCTAACCTTACCTGCTAAATTGTGTATCGGTAATAAACCTAATTTTAAACTTCTTTTGCTGTAGGGCTAAATATACCCTTCATGAAAATATTCCAAATGAATAAATTATTATTATTTGTGTGCCTCTTCAATTTAGGTTTAATAATGTTTGTAGAATTCATTTTTATTGGTGAAATTGATAAACATATTTGAAAAGTTTCTTTAAATTTGGCATAACAAAATGACATTTGTATTGTAATGTCAACTGACGCTGTTGTGAGGACGATACAATTCGACGATTTTAGGAACGGTGCTCGAGAATATCATTTTTAGGAACTATTCGCAAATGTAGCATTCACAGGCTTGCGTATACATGACGTTGGGAACGATATCAAGAATAGAGCTCCGGTTGGAGATACCGGTAGGATGAAACTCAATCATCAACCAACACACCTGCAAGAAATTAATCACCGGTGGCGACTGTGATTTTCTTACCGAAATATCGAAACCATACCTGCCAAACGTTCAACTTTGGAAATCTTTGACAAAAGTTACAACCTTCGTCACTAGATTATGTAAACTCCTTCATAGATGTATTTACAACTAAGTGTTTTTTTAAATTTATGTTATCTAGCATTTCACACGTTTAGGTTACTACGCTTGTTCTTGACTGGCTGGGTAATGGATCCAACCTCTTAATTCAATTCCAGTATACAACCAAGGGATGAAGGGGATTTTCCTATTCATCTAAATTAGATGAATGTTGGGAATTGGAATGTGAATAGAGTTTTTTCAATTTTTTGGTTTTATCACATCTTTAACTTCATTTTCAAATTTAAAAATAAATGTAACATACAGCTTCCCTACAATTTACAGTTCACTATATGAATTTTTTCATATTTTCAATCATGCTTTTGATTCAATGTTCGTCACATAAATATGTTGTATTGTCATACACTTGTTTTTACGGCACGCTGGCTTATTAGACACCGTAATTTTAACGTCAAACTTGTCACCGGTTTTCATTCAATTTTCATCTCTGAATGGAATTTACATCATGTAAATTATAATTGTACACCCTTTCAACAGGGTACTTTTAATATTTTTAATTCAATGACTTCATCATAACAATGATTCAACTTTGAGCATTGTTTATTTTTTATCAACTTGATGGTTTTGACACCTATTTTTTAATGACGTAAGTTCAACTTTTTGAATTGTTTTCTTTCAAAATTTCACTAACTTTGTAATTTTCATAGGACAGCTTTGATAATGGCTTAATAGCCGAAAGCGCTTAGCTGGAGATTAATAAACAAATACACACTGAGTATTCGTCGTTTGCATTCACTCAATTTACAACTTTTATTTTTTCGAACTGAATATCCTTTTAATAAATACATGGATGCTGCAAACGTAAGATCATATATGAATTATATGGCAAATGTATGCATAATTTGCCTGTACGTGATATAATTTTTAGTTAATTAAAAAAATAGAATTGCGTGGAGAGGTAAATGACGAAATTTTTGGTATAAGAGGTCTGACGTGTAGCGCAAAGATATATCGAAGAGGGCGGAGTCGAGACGTGACGTGGCGCGAGTGACGGGCAGTCACTTTTGATATATATATATATATATATATATAGGTGGGGATAACGGGGATTTCAGTCCAAGGAATCAACGCCAAGATCTTTTATTTACAAAATGCCGCCAAGCTTTCGTGTCCTTTTGACATTTCTTCAGGGCACTATAATACATATACAAATATAAATATGATTTAAAAATAGAGAAATAAATATAAGTACTTACATGTAAAATATTTTAAGTAAATTCAATATAAATAATCATTAAAAAATTTGTAAATGTAAAAATAAATATAATTATAATATACTTGATGTCATATTTCACATAAGACAAATCGATACATAATTTGTATGGTATCATACCTTCACATATAACAAACAATACAAAAAATTTGAACATTCTAATCGAATCAAATAACAATAATAATACTCAAGAAATTCACACATTTAATGAAAAATTAACTAAGAAAATTCTGAATTTAGAAATTAAAATTACTCACAATGACTTAAAAAATTTAGAAACTTATTTTTTGAAATTAACAAATTCTCTCGAACAAACCATATCAGAAAATATTTGGCTAGAATATACAAAAAGACAAAAAACTTATTACAATAAGATTTTCAATAAAATCAAAATAAAGAATATTAACAAAATAAAACGATTAAAACTATGTTCATATGAAGAAATCAAAATAAATGAAAACTGGTTAAAAAATCTCACTAATATTGATATACCAGAAGACATTAAACATTTCCTTGCCCTAGGTTATAAATTCAGCTTACCACCAACTACAAAAGACATATCAATTGCTAAATTACTATCTGATATAGAATGCCTAATCACTGGGTTCAATCATGAAAAGAAAAATATTTTCCGAGCAAAAATAACTAACATGATTACTAATTTTTTCCAAAAACCTCTTAACAATAATCATTTTTTGAACTCTATATACCAAAAAACTAAAACTTTTTTTAAAACCAATCCAAATCTTATTCTAACAAAATCAGACAAAGGTAATATCACAGTAATTATGAATAAAGAAGAATATCTTGAAAAATCTTATGATATTCTCAATGACCCTAACTCATATATCAAACTTAATAGAGATCCTACTGTAACTATACAAGAAAAAGCTAATAATTTGATATCAGATTTTAAAAAATTAAAAATGATCAATAAAGAAGAAGCTAAAAAATATATGATATACAGTTCAGTATCACCTAAATATTATGGCCTACCTAAAATTCACAAACCCACAATGAAACTCAGACCTATTATTTCTTCAATGAATGCACCAAACAGTAAAATAGCAAAAATGATAACCGATATTCTAACCAACGCATATAACTTTGAAAATAATTTTTATATCAAAGATTCATTTGATTTTTCTTCATGCATAAATGAAAAACAACTTCCACCAGATTACATATTAATCAGTCTAGATGTTGTATCCTTATTCAGTAATATTCCTATAAAATTAGTAACGAATAGTATCATCAAGAGATGGAATAAAATTAAAGATTATTGTAACATTCCACAAAATAAATTCTTATCAATAATCGACTTTATATTTAACTCAAGTTATTTTTCATTTCAAGGATGTTACTATAAACAAATTCTTGGCACACCAATGGGAGCTACTATTTCTCCAATAATAGCACAATATGTAATGGATGATCTTCTTGAAGATATTCTCCCAAAACTATCATTTAATATACCATTTTTAAAAAAATTTGTTGATGACATAATTTGTGCTATACCAGTTAATAAATCAGATGAAATATTAGAAAAAGTAAATAGTTATAATGAAAATTTACAATTTACAGTTGAATTTGAAAAAAATAATAGCATTCCATTTTTAGACACTAAAATAATCCGTAAAAACGATAACACTTTGATTACCGATTGGTATATAAAACCAACAAATTTAGGAAGGTATATAAACTATCATTCTTTTCATACAAAGAAAATGAAAATTAATCTCATTATTTGTTTAAAAAATAGAATTGAAAAACTAGTTCACCCTTCTTTAAAACAAAAAAATTTAAGAATTTTACGTGATATCTTATTAGAAAATTCTTATCCTAAATCACTTCTAAATAGAATTCTTTTCAACAATATTTCTGATAGAACTATTCATGATAATATCTCTAGCAATGAAACAGATAGGAATACAAATGTAGAAAATATTAATTACCTATCAATTCCAAATATTGAAAATTTATCAAAGAACATAATAAAACATTTCAAAAATGAAACTAATATAAAGATAACACAGAAAAATATAAAAACGATTGGAAATTTAAATAGTAAATTGAAAGATTCTACACCTGACTTAAAAAAATCAAATGTAGTCTATGAAATAAAATGCAATAACTGTGATCTTAACTACATCGGTACCAGCTCTAGAAATTTGACTAATCGCATCACATCTCATAAAAGTGATATAAAACTTAACAAAAAATCATGTGCATTAACACAGCATTCCATCGAAACAGGCCATAAAATGTTATTTAATGAAGCTAAAGTTCTACATACTGAACAAAATATGTCTAAAAGATATTTTCTTGAAATGGTTGAAATCAACAAGGCAAATAATAGTATGAATAAGAAAAGTGACATTGAAAATCTTAGTAATATTTATAGCTACCTTTTGAATATTGAACAAAATAGATAATTTTTCATTATTTATATGATTATTTCATAAAAATTAAATTCACTTCTATTAAAGTCAAAATATAAGAAATTATTTGTCAAAGTCATTTTCACAGGTTATAATCTAACCTTATTTCCTTTTCTATTAACGTCAAAAACAAATTATCTGTCAAAGTCATTTTATAAGGTTATAATCTAACCTCAAATTCAAACTTCATTAAATAATTATAAAGTAACCTAAAAAAATTAAAATAACTAAGTAACGAACAAACAAATTATGTATCGATTTGTCTTATGTGAAATATGACATCAAGTATATTATAATTATATTTATTTTTACATTTACAAATTTTTTAATGATTATTTATATTGAATTTACTTAAAATATTTTACATGTAAGTACTTATATTTATTTCTCTATTTTTAAATCATATTTATATTTGTATATGTATTATAGTGCCCTGAAGAAGTGTCAAAAGGACACGAAAGCTTGGCGGCATTTTGTAAATAAAAGATCTTGGCGTTGATTCCTTGAACTGAAATCCCCGTTATCCCCACCTATATAGCATTTTTCAGTCGTTATATAAAAAAATTTTTTTTATATATATATATATCTTTGGAACAGGGGGTTATTTTGGACTCAGGGAACATCAAATCAAAAAACTGCATAGAAGTTTTTCCGAAGTCGCGTCATGCTACTCTCTACAATAGCCATATTTCATTCTGAAATAAGCCTAAAAGTAACATGAACAGATTCTACGTAGTAAGGGTCGAAATATAAATTTCTGGTTTATTACGCTCTAAGAACAATTGTAGACCAAAAATGTTCTTCTATTTCCTCCGCGTTTCTAACTTAGACTCAGAAAACACTTTGTGAATACTGTTAATAGAGTGATGGATTTACATACTCAGAAAAATCTTAAAAAATTGAAAGTGGACACATTTAAAGAGGTTATTTTGGACAGAGACTAAAGTATTACTAGATTATGTTAACTTCATAGGAATGCTGGAGACTTGAAATTCCTTTATAAACGTGTAGTTACTGAATTTTAAGGCAACAATATGGATGTTAATCACGACCAACAAGTTAAGAAGATTTCAGACTTTGACGTATCGATTGGTTACAAAAAGTAAATGAAAATTGTTTTTTCACATTTATTTCTATCTATTTGGCGACTACCAAATACAAGATAGATTAGAATCAAAGATGAAAATTGAGTACTAAGAATTAGGAGATCCTGCAACCGTGAGAGAAAAAACAGAATGATACCTTCCGTTAGAGGAAAGGAATAGTCCGTCTCTTTCAGTCTATGATTTAATAATGTCAATATCTTCAAAGTTCTTCACAGACATATAATGCTACAACGTCGCATCTTATGTATTTTTGTTTCGTTTGTATAGCTGTCAGATGGCTGAAGTTTGGGCTTCTGTAAAAAAGTAACGCAAACACATTCTTGATTTATCTTTACTGTTGTTATATGTATATACAATGCTTCATCTCAACCTAATGTTCCATATAGAATGAATGATGGTGTAATATCAACAATGTGTGTTTCAGCAAAAGTTTCCAAACAAATCATTCATACATACTGTGTAAATGTTTGAATTATGGTAAATAATAAGAAGAAAACATTTTGAAGAAAGTGATGCTATAAAGGAAAAAGTTTTGTATTATCAACTGTGAATATACAATAATGTTTTAGATTTATAACATTTGAACTTTCAAGGTTACGTGTCTGTGAGGACAGCAAGAATAATGGATGGTGAGAGTAGATTTAGAGAATAATTTAACCATATCGGATTAACTAAGTTACCAGGGATAAAGGTGGAAAATAATTCTATTGTTTTGTATGGGGAGAATAGAGAAATTAGGTTTAAAAGTAACCAGAGAAAAACATTAATAGATTTGTTGTCACAAAGAAGTAAGCAAAACAAATGATGTGAGCTGAAACACTTCGTAAAAGAACGAAGGGTTCCGCAGGAAGTGTCAATTTGAGAAAAGAAACTTGCAGGATAAGTTGTAATCTCGACTGCTTGAGTTTGGCGCGGTATTTTCAAGACTATGGCTTGAGTTTTGGCATTAAGGATGGTCGATTGATAGCCAGGCTACAGTTGTACAGACATAGGCTCTGACAAACAAATACCTGTATTGAGAGTGATGCTCCACAATAACTGAGATTGTGTCGTTGCTATAGCATTATGCAGAGCAAAGCAAACAATTTGTTACAATTGTTCAAACTGGTCAACAATTCTTTATTCCAGGAGATTAAGATTAAATTTTGAATCTGGGGAGAGAGGCGAACTTGTATATTATTTAGTCAGTTTCCTCAAAAGGCGGAAGATTGCTGTTGTTTCGGATTTTTCGATTACATTTTAGACCAGAAAACTGTGATCTTGTTGATTCACCTGACAATTTCTGGGATCTGCAAACCCGTAATAATCATACAATTATTCCCCCTACAAGTTGTAGAGCAGATCCCCAATGTACGTGGTATACTAGCTATTTATTGTGATCTATCTACATGAAACATTCCTTTAGTATTATTCGATATCTTGCCGGTCTATAGTTTTACATTCTATATCTAATGTCAGATATGAATTCAATAAATCTTAATAAGGAGAAAATTCGCTGTCGCAGTACCTCCCTTAGGGGTGTTTAGTAGCTTACACGGATAAGTATTATTATCATTCATTATATAGTTGTTCTCGCAGAGTTTTATTAAGCTATTGCATAGCTTCTATCGCGGGCCTTGAGCGTGGAGACCGTATCCAGAAATTCCGTAACGAAAATAACCTGACACTTTTGACGAAATCGTATATGAGTATAGTAAAGCACATTCTCAGGAACTCGTTTATGTTGCGCTCTCTCGAGTGACTAATATTGAAAAATTGTATATCACGACAAAAAACAATAATTCTACATTCAAGTTTTATCATAATCGAAAGTAAGCTGCTTCGACTGCATCTTTGTTGCAAGAATTTGAAAGACTGTCTTTAAATAGTGTTCAGACGATAGCTCAAAGTGTATTAGATATCATTAGTAATATAAATGGCATTTCAATAATTACTTTCAACTGCCAAAGTTTAAATAGTCACAAATACGATTTACAAGATTCAGTTACGAGGCAAACAAATGTGTTACTTCTTACCGCATGATAATCCGATTGAAATACCTAATTTCAATTGTATTGTTCAATTCAAACGAGATACTGTTCCAAAAGGTGGGGTAGCTATTTATCAAAATAATAATAATGTTACTAATGTTATGACTCCGAATATTGAAATAAATAAATTAAAGATACTGTTTGTATACTAGGTATGACATTGGATAAGGGTTTATATTGGGCAGAACACGTGAACTATCTTGTCAGCAAATGCCAAAAAGCACTCAATATCATTAGATGCTTAGCTGCCATCACGTGGGGTGCAGATAGAGAGATTTTATTGAATATGTATCAGTCCCTAATTCAAGGAAGGTTAGATTATGGAGCTCATATATACAACTCCTGCACTGCAACACGCCTAAAACAGCTAGACCGAATACAATCATCTGCTCTACGTTCTGCAAGTGGTGCGTTTAGAACAAGTCCAATAAATTCTCTCCAATGCGATACCGGACAAATGGCTCTTGATCTGAGAAGAAAATACCAGACCATAATATATTGCGCAAAAGCTATAGTTTATCCATCTCACCCAAATAAAAATCTCGTTTCAAACGAACAGCTTAACAAAAAATCAACATTCTATCGCAATAAAGAGCTATGCAACATGTTATCAATCAATCTGGAGGGAGTTATGCAAGAAAATATTTCAGTGACTCCCCCTTGGACTCTTGTTACCCCACATACTGATACTACACTAGCTAGCTTAAAAAAAGAGGAAACGCCACCAACCGTTTACGGAGAAAAATTTGAAGAAATACTCAAATCTTACCCCAATAACCTTATAATTTATACCGACGGCTCCAAGACTCAAAACGGGGTAGGGGCAGCCTTTGTCACAGAAAACGAAACACACTTCTGGTGCCTAGATCCTATGATTTCAATTTTTACAGCGGAAATCTATGCAGTCTGGCAAGCACTCCTATATTTTTCCTTCTCAAATCTTCTCTCCTGCCTAATATGCACCGATTCCCTTAGTGTTATCCAAGCCATTGGCAAATTTTTTCCAAATGAGCCCTATTGTAAGAATATTCTGGAATTAAACACTCACATCACCTCTTTAGGGAAAGCTTGCACTATCATATGGATCCCGGGCCACTGCAATATTCCTGGTAATGAACTTGCCGATCACGCAGCCAAAGCAGCAACACAGAACCTAAGTGACGTTGGATGCCCTATCCCTCTGGATGATTTGAAAAAGGCAGTAAAAACAAAAATACGCTCTCTTTGGCAACAAAGATGGACTAACTTTGGAGGCCAGCTGTCAATGATCAAGCCTAGTATAAATAAATGGATCTACCCAAAGGCAACAAGGAGAGAACAAGTTGTTATGTGCAGAATTCGAATAGGCCACACGTATATCACACATCACTATCTATTGACTGGCAAATCCAGACCACAATGCGAAACATGTAAGACACTCTTATCTGTAGAACACCTATTGAAATGTAAAAAATATAGACTTCAGAGAGTATTTGATGGATTGGACGCCGACGTAGACTTAAAAGCGATGGAAAACAACGACACTTTAAAGAAAATACTTACTTTCCTACAAGCAATCGACATATTTAGAAAAATATAATTAATTAAAAAGAGTGAAAGGAAGGATTCAGAAGAGCTAATGGCCAAAGTAGTCGAAGCTCCAAGAAAAAAAAAATATTGCACACGTTAGCGATGTTAATGTTAGGAGCTCTTTTGTGGGAGATAATTGTGCGTGCTTATGCAAACTTAGAAATGGCCTACACATAGTCATGGTAGCAATTTACATTTCTCCGAATCCAAAATTAGACGAGGTAGAGCATTTTATTCATCGCACTTTACTGGAGTACACTGAAGAAGGGTCGAAAATACTTGGTACAAATGGTAATAAACTTCCACTTATCTTGGCTGTCGATTTCAACATCAACTTCGCTGATAAAAAATCAGAGCGATTGACAACTTTTCTTTCGAAAATATTAAATTTGAAAATAAATAATGATCCACAAGAATCCACAACAAAATATGGGACCACCATTGACGCGGTATTTTCCAGATATTTAGAAGATATCAAGTCTCAAACTTATGTTTCTTATTTCAGTTACCATAAACATAAAGTTTCAATGATAAATATTCCTGAATAACCTACATGTATTGTAAGATAATAAAAATATTTTGAATAATAATAACTTCTCATTTATTTAATGGAAGAAAAAGATTTGTTTTCTTATCGGCCACCATGCTCAAAAACTGTAACTTGAATTAATATCAAAGAAAAAAAAACAGTGGAAAAAAATACTGCATAAATATTATAAATAAATAATTATAATTGCATAAGTTGATAAAAACAGCTATGCAATAGCTGTAACGCGGCAATCTCCAAGTGCCACATGTCTGAGATTCCTGCATATTACTGTATATAAAATCGGTACATGATAGATAAGTGAAATTACGTCCATTATCTAGGCATTATATTATTATTAATTTCCATTCATTCTCAGGTTCACTTCCTGGTTGTTAAAGGATGTACGGGTGCTCTTGGTACCAAGTATACTTGTCCATTTTTGACTCACGAATCCTGTCACTATTCATGTTGGATTCAAGATGGAGACCTTCTCTAGGAGTCTGGAAGTATTGTTATACGAATCGAGTGGCTTATATAATAGCTACTATCTCTCGATTTCATCCAGTTTAATATATTATTAACTGGATAGATTTTAGCCCTACATTGGGGGCCATTTTTTTAAACTGGATAGACTTATCCATTGTAATAAAAAATATACTTAATATTTTATTTAGTTTAGATTTACTTTAAACTTTTTATTATTAGCCCGGTATATAGATAATTTCAAATAGGTGATAAACAATTTATGCTACTTGCATGAGAAATTTCTTATCTCAGGGTAGAGTTCAAGTATATAAAAATTAAACGGTTTCATTTTTTAATATTAGCGCCAAAATCAATAAATTCTTTATATTTTAAAACAAATTTGTTGATCAAAATATATTATTTACTTAATAATTATAAACTGAATACGGTCCTGCCCTGCTTGGAATCAAATCTCTGCACCATTCATAGATGTCAGTTCAAACTTCTACCTATAGAAAATAGATGGAGCGGAAATCACCAGATGAAATGAAAATCTCAACGTACAGTTTTAAATCGTTCTTTAAAAGAAACAAAACGTTGTTTAATGTGATAAAAATAAATACATTACTCTTTTACAAGTGTTCTTGAAGAAATTCAACTATCTAAAATAATGATTCATTCATACAACAGACACACACTCTGGTGAGATATTATTTCTAAGGGTGAATTACAATTATGCAACTTGGTATACAAATAAATTATAGAAGATGGCGAACTATAAACTTTTTAGCGTCCATGTAACATTAAAGTTCAGTTCTCTACACAAATCGGTAAGTTCGTTTAACTTTTTATGTATTAATAAATTGAATTTAAATACCTTGTTCACTATACTGTTTTTGTTTATTCACCTCAATGATCAGTTCCTTTAATCTATTTTAGGTTCTCTCTCTCTTGGAATAAATCCGTTCTTCCTGTCCATTTCCACCAAATCAGGAATTGACGCTGTATTTCTTCCAACATCAAAACACTTTGGATGAAATTCCATGATTCAGTGTTTTCTGAAAGGTATTGTCGAGACATTGCTTCCACAATACAACAATTGACCATTTATAAAAGAAAAGTCACGGTTAGTACCACATAATATATAACAATTCCTTTTTATATTTTGTAGTTATTAATATTTACTTAATTACTTACATTAACGTATATCTCGTAAGTATAATGTATTTGTTTCTTGAATTCCATAGCCAAAACTGATATTTCTCAAATATTTAAAATAATTTTTCTTACCAAAATAATTTTTCTTCTTCCAAATTTTTGCTACCCCAAAAAGAGACTTCTTAGTGAATAGTCTACATAATCAACAACTTTTTTCATTCAAATTTTTTTCATCATTAGCAACGTAATTGTCGCTGATGTGATTCTTTTAAACGTTTATTTACCAATCAAAATTGACTATCAATTTCATCATTGAAAACCTTCACTTCAAACAGTGAATCGTCCCTTCATCATATCAGGACATTCTATTCTAAATTTTTCAATTGCTTAAACCTCATATATTGTTTTCTCCCAACAATATTTCATAAAAATTTTAACTGACATTTGTTAATCTCTAAGTGTGTATGTAAAATGAAAATTCTTAATATTTTTAGATGACAGCTGTTAACTTCAAATATATGTGCAAAATGAATATTCGTTTTGCATATGTCATGCTTTCTGAAATTCATATTATTATACAGCTTCCTATCTAGTTATGTCTAAACAGTTACCCTTTCTTATGTTAATATTTCTTTCAACAAATATTGTTTGGTTTCTTCTGACAAATTCATAAGATTATCTTAATTTCACAGAATAAAGAAACATTAGTTTTTTTTTTATCATAAACAAAGTTCTGATACTTAATCTTTTGAATAAAAATTGTGTTATTTTGTTTCACATAATTTGTTTCTCGCACCTATTCACAATTTTCCCTACGATTATACGGTCTGTCTTGTGTATGCCTTCTCTATCAAATAGTGTATCATACAGATTGTCTCCATTCAAATGACGAAAAAAAATTCAGACCTAAAAAAATTCTTCTAAATTACAATGCACAATCTTTAATTTTTATTATTTAATATACAGGGTGTTTCACTCTATAATAATATATATCTTTGTTTATCTCGTCGTTTCTATTTGTTATGTATATTTGGTATATGGTCCACGTCAATGATGAGTGCCTCCGTAATTTGTTTCTCACTACCGTGTTTATTGTGGGGTACGCAACGGTCAGTTATAATTGACCGATTATAGTAGATAGTGTACTGGGAGATTTGAATTGTTACTATTATTTTTATCCCTGTGTGTCCTTTCATATAAGAGCACAACCGTCGAACGTATCGCATCTTTCATCGTCAAAAACTTGAAAATTACACGTTCTCATAGCTTGCAGCGATTATAACTCCTACAAAAGTTTTATCTTACAAACCTTATCCCCTGTTAGGTTACTAGTAAGTAATTTTGTTCTGTTCTTTCTTTCCATTCATTTCGAAACTTCTCAACTTTATTTCTGTGTCTGCGTTTTCTAAAACATAATTAGAATAAGCTCCAGCCTGTATATGGATCTTGATAAATCTCTAGAGGAGATAGAGAAAATCCTTGACCGAACTATTTCTTGATTAAGTTAAGGAAATACCTGGTTGCAGCCCTTTCAAGTTACACCTTCCTTTAAGGTTAAAATGAAATTGCATTTCCGACAATAATTTAGATCCAAACACATATTTTTACGTTTAATCTGATTTTAACAACGTTTGCAGACTTACATTTATTATATAATAATATCCATTTATTATAGGATCATTCCAATATAGACTTGTAATGATATTATAAGTAGAAAATTCAGTTATTGTTCAGTGAAATATTATATATATATATATATATATATATATATATATGTAAATATATATATATATATGTAAATATATATATATATATATATATATATATATATATATATATATGTAAATATATATATATATATGTAAATATATATATATATATATATATATATATATATATATATATATATTTTAATACAGTTCCTTCATTTGAAATTTAAAGAAACGATAAAAAAAAGGAAAATTATTCATACTTTTATGTGCAATACTTTTGATATACACAGTATTATATATAAAATCAAAATTTTTGAAAGATTCGGTATATATCAAGTTTGACATTTTTGATTTCCGATGACATTTATATAGATTGTATTTAATGATGAATAGATCATGTTACAATTTGGAAAAAATATTCAAAATTTCAGAAAACAGACGTCACTGCTAGCATATTTACAGTAATAATAAAAGAATTTAAAACCTGTCTTTGTTATTGGGAAAAAATTTAGATTTAAAAAAAAAGAAATAGTTCGTAACCACAGGAGGAGATAATTATTTATTTTAAAAAATTTAGTTAGTTGAACTTGATACCTTGAAAGGACAACATCGTATTTTAGAGTTGTCCAAACATTTTGTAGGAAAGAAATAGAATAACAAATTTAGTAGTATAATTAATAATTGTAACGCGTTAATTCGATTCCCATCTAAATTCAGTGCGTGTGTGTTTTTTTTTGGAAAATTTCT
Organism: Galeruca laticollis; assembly: GCA_963921935.1. Lineage (NCBI taxonomy): Eukaryota > Metazoa > Arthropoda > Insecta > Coleoptera > Chrysomelidae > Galeruca > Galeruca laticollis. Next base: position 66,928,395 of record OY998183.1, read on the forward strand.
GAATCATATTAGAGAGGAAGTGAAAATTCCTTTTTTAGTTAGATCGATCATATAGACGCAAGAATTATTTTACACATGGAAATAGTCACTGAATTTAAATTAAGTTGTTATTATTATTATTGGCAAATATTATTTGAAAAACACTGACCTGAAGTCTGGAATCTGGATTCTAACACGTCTGGTAACAGGAATACGCCTATTGAAGTCCACGCTGCATATTTTCTGAAGAATCTGAGGTATTCTCAGGCAAAAACTGGATATACACACATGTAAGTGTTCGTAGTTTTATACATACGATGAATCTTTAGCTTTTATACCTATTTGTTGCGATTTAACTTGAAATTTGTTGTAAAATTTTTCTTCTCATCCTCTCTGCTTCGACGCCAAAACCCAATCTACCAACGCTTCCCCCCGATCGTCAATTTCTTAATAAATAAATAAACTATTGTTTCTCAGCTCACTGTTTTTAAACAAAGTTTTGTTTCTTTATAATTTAACAAATTTGTCCTGTCATATCACACCAATGATATTCTTTCTTGAGCTGTAGAGTTCTATTCACATTTATAGCTTTTTATGAAAGTTTTGAAAACCAATATGATTTTGATTTCACTTGAAGAAGTCTGTTTTTTCTTTAACTCAAACGAATTTCAATACAATAAGTCTTTTACAAATAGTGAAATTCATGTTTGATATTTTGATATTACAATGTGAACTCCTGTTTTAATACTCGTGATAGCTTTGAAATAACATTTGAATTTATAGACATAAATTCTTCTATCTGACATATATATCTTGATTTCGTTATTTGAACTATCCAAATTTTATAGTTTCAAATATTTACCTATATCTATCACCATCTTATGATTCATTTCACCCATAAAATTGATACCAAATTTTGACATCTACCAACACAAATGCACCCAACAATCGAGGTGGAAAAATGCTAGATATCTGCAGGAAGGTTAGTGTCAATTAGGAGAATGTGATTATCATTTGTGGAAAGAAGGTTTGAATTGAAATCTAAGGACAATAAAAAGAAGTAAATCTCACTCAAGTGGTCTGTGTCAGTCTTTTTGTTATTGACATTATTAAATTGTGAAGTAAAAGCCATTTCCAAAAATGATATCTTGATTTTGTTAGACTCTGTCGCCAACACCTTCACAGCTTCAAAATTCATATGATGGTCAAGAGAATGAATATGATTTGTCAAAGCGCAACATTCTGGATGTAATCTACAATCGCTTTTATGTGAAACAATATTGCTAGAAAGTGATCTTAAAGTCTGACCAATGTATTGCTTATCGCAGTCCCCACATGGAACGCTATACAGAATATTAATAAGAGAAGTTAACGGGCATTTATCTTTAACTCTAGTGAAAATTGATCTAATTGTTAGAGTTGTTCTGTTAGCAATTTTGAAATTACCATATGCCCGGAATATTCTGGCAAGTCTCGGAGTAATGTCTTTATTGTATGGAAAGGAAGCGAAAATTGGAGGAGCAGGGGTCGTAACAGCGCCAACATCCATTTGGGCCAAGTTAGGATGGCTATCATCAGCCAGCAGTTCCATGGTATTAGGTGTGCTGAACAATAATTTATTAAGTAAAGTTCTTGGATAAGAGTTATCCAAGAAAAGGTTGAATAAAATGTTGGGATTTTTATTATTGAAAATATCATTTGAAATTCTAAGGACTCTCTGCTTCATTTGTTTTACCAAGTTCACCTTCATAGTATGTTTGTGGTAAGGATGGTAATTTAAATATATACCAGAACTGCACGGTTTCCTGTACCAATCGATAATAATAGTATTATTTTAAGGAATGAACTTAGTGTCTAAGAGAGGTTCGGTATGATCGTTGTCTCCTTTTTCTATTGTGAATTGTATATAAGGATCGTAACTGTTAAAAGTCTCAAGAATCTCATGTAGGCCCTCTCTAGGAAGTGCCACGATAATACTTATTTTACTTTCAATAATAAACTCTATAAACAAACATGTGGTACTCCTATGGGTGCCTCCATTTCTCCTATCTTGGCAGCATATGTCATGGACGATTTGCTGGATACTGTCATATCGGTACTTTCTTTCACTCCTTTTTTCATTAAGAAGTATGTGGACGATATTATCGTGGCCATTCCTAGAGAGGGCCTACATGAGATTCTTGAGACTTTTAACAGTTACGATCCTTATATACAGTTCACAATAGCAAAAGAAGACAACGATAATTCCGTACTTTTCTTAGACGCTAAGTTCATTCGTAAAAATAATACTACTAATATTATCGATTGGTACAGGAAACCGTGCAATTCTGTTAGATCTTTAAATTACCATTCTTACCACAAACATTCTATGGAGGTGAACTTGGTAAAACAAATGAAGCAGAGAGTCCTTAGAATTTCAAATTATATTTTCCATAATAAAAATCTTAACTTTTTATTCAACCTTTTCTTGGATAACTCTTATCCAAGAACTTTACTTAATAAATTATTGTTCAGCACATCTAATACCATGGAACTGTTGGCTGATGATAGCCATCCTAACGTGGCCCAAATGGATGTTGGCGCTGTTACGACCCCTGCTCCTCCAATTTTCGTTTCCTTTACATACATTTAAGACATTACTCCGGGACTGCTAGATTGTTCCGGGCATATGGTAATTTCAAAATTGCTAACAGGACAACTCCAACAATTAGATCAATTTTCACTAGAGTTAAAGATAAATGTCCGTTTACTTCTCTTACTAATGTTGTATATAGCGTTCCATGTGGGGACTGTGATAAGCAATATATTGGTCAGACCTTAAGATCACTTTCTAGCTGTATTATTTCACATAAGAGCGATTGCAGATTACATCCAGAACGTTGCGCTTTGGCAAATCATGTTCATTCTCTCGACCATCATATGAATTTTGAAGCTGTGAAGGTGTTGGCGACAGAGTCTAACAAAATTAAGAGATCATTTTTGGAAATGGCTTTTATTCCACAATTTAATAATGTCATTGAGAAAAAGACTGACACATGCCACTGGAGTGAGATTTACTCCTTTTTATTGTCCTTAGATTTCAATTCTAACCTTCTTTCCACAAATGATAATCACATTCACCCAATTGACACTACCCTTTTTGCAGATAGCTAACATATTTCCACCTCGATTGTTGGGTGCATTGGTGTTGGTAGATGCACCCAGTATCACTATATTACATATATATATATATATATATATATATATATATATATATATATATATATATATATATATATATATATACATATGTTTTGTATTTACTGGCACCCTTTAAGATCAATGGGTATGCAGCACCCAGCGTATATTTTATGTTTGATATATTGAAGTTCTGGCACTCTATATGTATATTCAATTTTTAATACTTCAAAAAGAAGCACCCCGCGAGGTTGTCAGATTTATGGTGCCACTTTAAAAGTAAATATCTAATATTATACATTGTTTTTGTCAACAGAAGCTGTTTAGTAATCATATCATCTCATGACTCAATGAATCATATATTTAGAGAATCGCATATTAGCGGGTACATGTATTGAACGTTTCGCACAAGTTAAAAAATGGGTTTTGTTTTTTTGTTTTTTGTTATGTTTATACTTTTTGAACAAAGTGCGGGAATAATTGATGTGTTGCCATGCACAGAAGGTGTTAATGCAGCGGGTATGGCCTTAGCGCAACGAATACCAGAGAATTCAACACCGCCTGGCTACCGGTTAATTGAAGCTGAGCCAATAAGTCAGACAGGTATGTATAAAAAACAGATATTGTCAAAGTTGTCAAAAATTATTATTATCTTAGCAATTTAGCTTGGCATCAATGAGCTATTGCAAGGTCAAATTATACCTGAAAATTTGATAAATTTATTTTTAACCAATGAGGAGGCTCCTTTTTGTTTACGTTGCTTATAATTTTTATTGATACTAACCAATTTGCTTTACATATCGAACACCGGGGCTAAAAGAGGCACAAACATTTTGAAAATATTTAAAATATTAAGAAATTCTTGCCCTGTATCTTTTTTAACGAGCAAAACACCTGGTGATTCTGTCATTAAAAATTGTCTGTGTTTCAACAAATATATGTAATATTTTGACACTCGTTCAATCCGTTCCGGAAATTTTAGTAATAAACTTTAGGTACTAACAAGTAAAATCAAGTTCTATTGTGAAAATATTGTGAAAATATAGTTCGTCATTTTTAATTAAACTCATCGGAAATATGGTTTTTTAAGTTGTATTTGAAACTATGTAAACATGTAATATCAAATGTTATGGTAAAACGAATTAATGTTTTTAATGTTCCTGAAATTTTAGTAATAAAACTTAATTACTAACAGGTAAAATCAACTTCTAGTGTGAAAGTACAGAGTGCATCATATTAAACTAAACTCATCGGAAATTTCTTTCTTAAAGTTTTACTTGAATTTTAAACTATAAAGACATTGGATTTCAGATAACAACCTTGTTATTTAATGTTTCTCACATTTTAGTAATAAAACGAGCTAACGGCTAAAATAAACTTCATCTTAAAAATCCTAATTACTTTCAATTAACTAAAGCCGCCGGAAGTATGCATTTTAGCAAAAAAATTACAATAAAAAAATACAATTTTTGAAATTTTCTTAGCGAATATCCCACGCAGCAAAATTAATTCCCGATAATTTAATTTTTTTCTCGGTTTCACTCATGTTTTTGTTGATAGAAATTTTCCCTTGTCTTGGAGTCTTCACAGTTTCACATACCCGTCCGTAACGCCAATTTTAATAAGATATTTTTCAGTATCAATAGGATTTATCCACTTATAGAACCTGATTTTTCCTGAAGATATCAAATCTTTTTTGTTCCTAAATTTAGATTTTTTAATATTTCAACCCTCCCTTAACCCCCATTTTATTCAGAGCTTTGTTTCAGAATCTATAGGCTTTATCCCATTATAGTGTTTGATTTTTTCTGAAAATTTCAAGTTGATATCATTCTTCGTCTTTAATTTATGATTTTTTTATTTTAACCCTCTTAACCACTTTATTTTTAATCAATAGACTTTGACCTCTTATAGAGCTTGATTTTTCCTGAAAATTTCAAGTTGAAATCGTTTTTGATTATGATTTTTTTTATTTAACCCCTTCAACCCCCCCTTTACCACCCCATTTTTAATCATGAAAAATTTTTTTACAGGCAGGAATCCACATCGGTGGATTGGACGTTTTGAACGAATAGATAACGTCTATAATCATAATTGTGACTTCCTCACTTCTGTGCGAACTGACTTCATACGAATTTGTCCTGCCGGGTCAGCAATAAGCCAAATAGGTGTAGTGGATAACCCCAACAGATCCTGTATTATCGTTCAGTTTTTAGTAAACTGTGGATGCAGAAAAATTCCGAGGAGAAGAAGAAAAAGATATGTATCAGAGTCTTACTGTTCAGGATTGCCGAATCAAATTTAAATCACCCTTGTATAATATCAAGGTTACTAAGAAATATATTTTTTGAATATTTCTAGTGACCGTTTTACTAGTTTTTTGTTATTTTTAGTGGTAAAATAAATTACTTAAGTTTGAGAACATTCTGTGTATTTTTTAATAATATACAATATTGTTTATAACAAAAACAAAGTTAAGATGAATCATGAGCTTACCAAGCCAAAGAATTACTTTTATAGGAATATCCAATATAGAAAAATTACTGTAATGAGCAGTTTATGTAATTCTTGGTATAAAAAAATAGTTTAGCATCATTTAATGCATTTCAGATTAAAAAAATATAAAAACAAATTTTAGGGTACATGAAAACTTAGGTAGGTACTTATCTAGAAGCCTGTTAAAAAATCTTATAATAATGTTACAGTAAAAATAGAAAATGCATATTTTTTTACTTAGACCTAAACCATTTTATATGGTTTTTCAATTATTAAAAAATAAATCAAATAAACACAAATCTGAAAACAGAAAAGGTATAATTATACTATCTACTGCAAAAAAAACCATTAACTTACGCTTATACAGTTGGCATAACTCTTTAGTGGCAATATATCAGGTAAATGTCAAAAATAGTAAACAAAGTCTACTTTACGCACTAGTGCTAAAAATTAAGCGTTACCCACTGTTTAGCGTGCGTAAAGTGAGTACTTTACGCATTTGTTAATGAGTTATTCTTTAGCTTTGAAACACAGCTTATTCAAATAAAAGATTGTACTTATTATTAGTAATATTATTAATTATTATTATTATTAATTAATTTCATTATTACTATTTTCTTTTCGTTTTTATAAATTTATGAGACTAAATAAAAAAAATCTAAAATTCTTAAGACCTTTAGATGCACGGTTTATTGGCGACACTACGTAAATTCGAAATTGGATCTACTTGACTCAAAGAATACAGACAAAATGAACGAAACGTTCATCTTTGTCTATATTCATTGTAAACAAATGTTTTGATTTTTAGCCAATTAACTGTAGAAAACATATTGTTATGTTTATTTATAAAAGTTTCGCATTCATCCTTCCGGAGTGCTTTTTTGGATCCAATATATTTTTCGAAATAAACTTTCATCACAGTTTTTTGTTCTGATGTCCATCTTACTCTTGAACCTAAAAATATATAATTTCGTTAAATAAATAAAAAAAAATGTAATTATAATATAATAAAAAGATTTGGAAACAAGTCTATATATTTAACTGTGAAAATATTTTTCATTGACGATACTCTAAATACATACCCGATTTTTTCATTGGAGTGGAAGGCATGAGACGAGGAGATTGGGGACTTTCTGTATTTAACATTTCGTTTTGACCTACAAATCATAACAGATTGATTAAAAAATACTTATGCCAAAAAATTGTTTTATTACTGTCAACTGATATCTCTTCTTGACTCTCATCTGGATCCGAACATATTTCTTCCATATCAATATCAATTTCTTCCAAGGATTTATTTTTGAACCTGTCAGCATTTCCTTTTTCTGTTATCTGTAATATTTTAGAAACTTATGCGACCTGATATACGTCCTCGGGTAGCCTAAAAATAAAAAATTAGTAATACGAGAGTATATTATTAAGACAGCTATAAAATGTTTCTAAAATCAACTTACTTATAGAATGTCTCGTGAGTTCTCGTTGTGTGCCCCATGAACTTGGCAAGCTGATCAATTTCATTGCCCTTTAAGCTCAACAACTGTGTAACAGTAGCAATATGCTTTCGTAATCTATTTGATGTTAGTAATTCAGGATGTTTTGCCCCACATATTGCAGCATATTTTCTCATTACTGAGCAGCCGTCAATCCAGAACTTAGACTTTGGATAGGTGAAAAAATAAATATTTTCTTCAGGAAACCATTTTTCCTTCCTCAATTTACATATCATTGAAAAATACTTTCGAATGTGTCTCGGTAATAAAATTGTTACTGGGCGACTTCCTTTGCCAATCGCTGTAATTTTGCAATAATTTTGAGTCAACATTTTTTCATTCTCTGTAAGTGAGGCAGTAAATTCGGTTTGAGTCATTTCGTGGGATCTCTCGATTTGCTCTTCACAGGATTTCCATTCCAAGTACTGCACATCTCCCACGCGTTTCCTGTTGTGAAGTATTGTTGCTACTAGAGCAGTTTCTGATAAAATTTTGTAGGCATCAATATCTTTTGATGACTCAAGTTTTTCGTAGGCCTCTTCAGCTTTTTTATTTATAAGATTTATTAATTTAATCATATCTTCGGTAACGGGAAGAATCTTGGGTTTCGCTGATCCCTTCTCGTTTAGGTCCTTTAGCGCCAAGCTTCCAATTTCTGTAGCCCACTGAGTGTCCACTAAATTCCTAAACCTTTCCAAATCTTTTAGGCTTTTATCAATATTTTCTTGAGGTGGTATTATTTTTTTTCTTAATATTAGTTTCGTGGCCAAATCGCATAGAGCTGTTAACGTTGTTCTAAAATGCAATGCTAGAGAAGCAGCACCAAACGTTCTAGCAGAAGGATCAAATTTGGACATTGATTTTACGGCAGCAAGAGAGTCATCAAAATTTTCTGGTCTCAATATGGAAATGATTCCTTGGTGACACTGAAATTTTTTCATTTCTAATAAAAATCTTCCACATTCTCTCAACTTATTGGAGACATGGTATCTTTTGCGTTTTAGTTTTGTCTTCTTTAACAGATCTTCTCCGAAATTTACCACCAACACATCTTGAATAGCTTCAGATGTTACTTCGTCTGGTTGCATTTTACTGAATATTTCTTTTTTCACAGCAGATTTGCTTAGAAATTCACCAAATTTTTTTGTACACGCAGAAAATATTAAGGAATGAGCTAGGGGACGGGCCTCATTTTCGTCATTAATGTTCTTCGCCACACATGACTTTTTCATATGCCGACTTAAAGTCAATCATCGGTAGAATCCTTTACAATTTGGACAAACTGCAAAATCCTTCTCTTTAATTTCTGTTTGATCGAAATGGCGCTTTTTTGGAATTATTTGTCCTCTAATAGCATTTTCTAAATTTCCTTCGTTTCGCAACATTTCAAGTAATCGTTTCTTTTCGCGACTACCTGCTTTAAAGTTAGCAAGCTCTTTAACTTCTCGTTCATTGCTATGGTGTCGTTCTAGATGTCTAGAAAAGTGTCTGGACACAACTAAGGATTCGCAATATTTACATGTTGTTTTTTATATTTATTTTTAATAAGGTATGGTGATTCGTAAACTGCAGCTCTCTGAAACGTAAATAATCAATATATTAGTAGCCCTGAAAAAAGCGCAAAATAATTATTTGAATAAAATATAATTTTGAATATAGCAGTTTTTAAGACGAGCTATAAAGTATAATACAATTTTTTCTAGCTCCATACAGATTCCTAATCTCATACAGATAGTACTGGGAATTTGTGATTATAACTTTTGAATACCTATGAATATACTTGTAATATTTTAAATGAAAAACGTTGGGCGCTTACAATAATAGTAAGGAGTGTAGAGAGTAGCTGTCATTGAAAAAACTCTCACCATATTATTTGTAGTGCAATGGAATTGTAAGCGAGTTATCTATTCCATGCGCCCCATTTTTTTCATTTAAAACCTTCTAAGTATTTCCATAGGTATTAAAACTTTACAATCAGAAATTCTCAGGACTATCTGTTTGAGGTTAGGAATCTTTATAGGGCTAGGAGAAATTAGTCCGTCTTAAACACGTGGTATATTGAACATTATTTTTAATTCAAATAATTATTTAAAGTGTCATTATGTTCATACTGTCTATTGTGTCAAAAAATCAGTGTGTACCTTTTTCTCAATTTCCTTTTTCTGAGAAGCTATTTCCAGGACCCCTTCAAAAAATTCCAATGTCCTGTCAATAAGATCGTCCTGGATTAAAAAATCGCCCTAAAATATGATTAACCATTATAGATCAGTCAGAAATTAAACCGTTTAGTTTAGTATTAAAATTGGGTAAACATTTAAGCAGCCATGGCAACAGGCCATAACGCGAATCAATGTATTTTCAGGACAGTGGCGCACCGACAAGTTTCCTCTGGGAGGGGTTTTCTCAATACATAGGTATTGACCCAGGAAAACATATTTTTTTAATATAACTTGAATTATTTAACTCGTAGCCTTCATGATATGTCTATATTTAAAACAAAATCTTAGCACTATAATTATAAGTAAAGAGATCAATGGGCAATTTGATAGAGAGGGTGGTCCTGACGATGGACCTGGAGGAGGTCCATCCATCCCGTCGTCAACTAAGTTGCTATAGTTGCTTCAGTGTAGAACCGCTTTAAAGGCCTGTGACTAAAATTGTAACTTCAAGACCAAAGATTATAAATAAAAAACTTACTTTGAAACTATTATCATACTCAAATATCTGCTCCTCAAAACATATATCAGATTCTAAGTTCAGTAAGTTTGAAGCACCACGTGTAATATTTGACTGCGCCTGCTACATAAAAAAGTAAAATTATTTTAATAAACTTACATAACATCTATATCCACAGTGTGTCCCAGGTAATCGAATCTACAAGATCCTGCAATATATCTATATCTACAGTGTGTCCCAGCATAAGATAATTTACAGGGTTCAGCTATAGTGCGTATATTTCAGAAAAATAATTTTGCATATACTGGGTGGTCCGAAAACATCTGACTCGTTCAAATAACTTTTTTAATGGCATATTGATTGATATAACATATCATATTTTTAAATTCAATTATTTTGGAGATATTTACATTTAAAAATTGACGGTTTGGTCACTTTGATAGGCTGTAAAATCGAACCGGTATAAGATCGTGTGCGAAACGGTTTGCACTTTCCTATCTTTGTTTTGCATAATCTATCATTTACTAAAATCGGGTAAACTTCCGGTTTGGCCGGAATTTAGTAAAATCCCATCAAACCGAAAGTTGACTAACTAAAATAAGAAAGTGCAAACCGTTTCGCAATATCTTTCACCGATGAATTTTTTTATTATTTTTACTTTCCTGTCTGTTTGCAAAAACGGCAAAAAATCACGTTTGTTGTACGGGTCCACCGTAAAAAATTTTTAATTTAGTTTTTTAGAACATATTTGTTGTTATAGCGGCAACAGAAATACATCATCTGTGAAAATGAAAACTGTCTAATTATCACAGTTCATAAGATACAGCCTAATGACAGACGGACGGACGGGCGAACAGACAGACAGCGGAGCCAATAAGGTCCCGTTCTTGCCCATTGGGTACGAAACCCTAAAAACAAACAATATTTAAAAAAAAAGTAGGTGCACAAGCCATACTTTTAGGACCCCTTATATATGCAAAATTATTTTACGTGGAATACACTTTTATATACAGTATATAAGGCAAGGAAGCGTAACGCAGTATTGCCTGCATAAGTGAATCTGTGATGTGAATGAAAATTTTTGATTTGAAGTATAAAATCAGGTCTTTTTATTTTTTTGTAGGTAAAGCGTCTCTTTCACACAAAGTATGTATGTATGTTTACCGAATTTCATAACTATCAACCTACATTGATTTTTGTGATTTTGTGATGACCCATATAAAATAAGTATAAACGTATATTTCTATGACAACCTCCAAATTAAATCTCATGCAAAAAGACTCTTAGTATTTTGTACTTTACACCATTTGAATTGATTAACTAAGTAGTTTCTTAAATTTGAGCTCCTCTAATTTTGTATAATCAGGAACTAATGACTTTTATTTTTTAACTTTTAAAAATACGAAAAACTACCGATAACAGAATTTTAGTAACTTTTCACTATAGATTAACGTAATGATTTTTCGTAACAACCTTGCAAGGTTGTTGTTTAATATTTACCTTATTTTATAGAGTTTGATTAGGAATATTGTAATTTTTAACGGGTGGCAAAACCTACACCCCTTCCCCCCACCCCAAATAATTATAAATGATATCTAGACGCTAAATTTAATAAAAATGACAAACCTTTGCTGGAATTATTATTTCCTGGATCACGTTAATCTTTGGGGTACGGTTTTTTCCTCTTTTCCTATCAGATTCACCTTTTTCTGACAACTCGGCTATCTGAGTCGATGAAACAATATTATGTTTATAGCAGAAACAAGGTATAAACAAAATTAAATGTGACTTACCGAATGGTTACTGGAATCACTCGTTACAGAATTTGAAGGTTTGTATGAGTCAGTTTCGTCCGTGGTATAGGGATCTGGTTCTTCTGAACCTTCATTAAATTCGTAAATATCATCTAAACAATACGAAATTAAATTACATTTTCCAAATAAGAGGTGGCAAAAACCGTACTCGGTGTTCGTAATATAAATTGGATTTTTGTAATTCTTTAAAAATTAATTTTCCCATTAAGTGGTTGTCCACCCTGTACCTGTGTTTTAAAAGATTACAAAAAAAATGTGTTCTAGCAATAAAATTGTCATTGTTTAAAGAATTACCCCAAAAATATATTATGTATGTATAATTCTTACCGTTTTCTTGTTTTCCGTGAAGATTTGCAAAAATTCGTTCTGTTCTTGGGCGCATTATAGTAACAAAATAATTAAGCACTGGGAGCCACTTATTACACTGTTCACTATGGGAGCCACACGCACTAGATTTCACATACACGTATATTAGGCACAACACAAAATTCATATTACGAATATAGAAACCAGTAAATGCAAATTCTGCAAAAATAATAATTTATTACCTCTCCGTCATTTTCGAAGAAGCCATAAAGACTTCACGCTGATTCATATTATGATTATAAATCTCAATTAGGAAATGCAAATTATGCAAAAATAAAGAAGCGATAAAGGCTTCACACTGTTGCCATGTATAGGGTGCCAGAACAACATTCAATGTTGAGTTCCATAATGACGCTTCTTCACCAATTTTATACATCTGTATATACTGGTACGCCCTCTATATAAAAATCGATGAACAAAAATGTATAAAGTGAGGAAAATCATCAGCAATGTGGCTCCCCCCCTATATTTGGTGTACCACTTTTAGTCATTCTATCGCATGCCAGGAAGAAAATATACAGGTGATAACATTGTAGCACCCAAAGTCGGGTGCCACTTTGTAATATTGGGTGCTGCATATACAATGTTTATAGGAATTTGGTGCCACATTAACAACAACTATCTATATATATATATATAAATATATATATATATATATATATATATATAAATATATATAAATATATATATATATATATATATATATATATAATAACTATACTACAATATTATTATTTTCATATTCTTTAATTGCTTTTGTTTGTCTTTTTGGCTGGTGATAAGTTACCAACGTCTTCCACTGTGTAAGTTTTATCATTATACAAACCTCTTACTGTTGGAGATATATTTTTTCCTCTTCTTCTTTCTTATGAATGCAATATTCAACCCCTCTGCATTCTTTTTTTCCATCTTAAATATGAACTATCACGTCAGAGGCCAGAGATCATTTTTGGAAATGGCTTTTATTTCACAATTTAATAATGTCATTGAGAAAAAGACTGACACATACCACTGGAGTGAGATTTACTCCTTTTTATTGTCCTTAGATTTCAATTCTAACCTTCTTTCCACAAATGATAATCACATTCACCCAATTGACACTACCCTTTTTGCAGTTAGCTAACATATTTCCACCTCGATTGTTGGGTGCATTGGTGTTGGTAGATGCACCCAGTATCACTATATTACTATATATATATATTCATATATATATATATATATATATATATATATATATAATATATATATATATATATATATATATAATAACTATACTACAATATTATTATTTTCATATTCTTTAATTGCTTTTGTTTGTCTTTTTGGCTGGTGATAAGTTACCAACGTCTTCCACTGTGTAAGTTTTATCATTATACAAACCTCTTACTGTTGGAGATCTATTTTTTCCTCTTCTTCTTTCTTATGAATGCAATATTCAACCCCTCTGCATTCTTTTTTTCCATCTTAAATATGAACTATCACGTCAGAGGCCATTCTCGAATGGGTACTTGATGTCATATTTATCTTCTCAACTATTGGTTGGCATCATTGACTGAAACTAATCCTCTCATTTTAGAGGGAAAACGATATCATTTCCTGGCCGGCTTTTGACAAAAAAGCACTCGTGTTCGATTGTCTGCAAAATGGTGTTAGATGTTGACATTTTTAGTCATCTTAATGTGATTGTACTATTTTAAACCATCGTTCACACCTGTTGTGATTTCTTTCCTATTGTATCTTGCTTGTAAACTACAGTATCTTTATGCTGTTTTTTCCATTTCAGTATTCCTGATAATGAGGACAATCATCCTCGAAAGCTTGAAAATTTTACACTTTTTTCCGTGTGTCTTGATGCAATACCCCAATATTCACCAGTTTTATATATATTAATACAGTTCCTCTATCTAAATTCTAAAGAAAACATTAAAATAAGGAAAAATATGTATATTTGTATGTAATACTTGTGATACACACTGTATAATCAACAATTTGAAAGATTCAATATACAAATAAATTTGACATTTCAATTTCGGATGACATTAATGCAGAATATACTTAATGATAGATAGATTTTATAACGATTTGAAAACAAATATTTGAAGTTTCAGAATACAGATGTCTCTGCTAGCAAAATTGCAATTATAATAAAAGAATACAAATCTCTCTTTGTTATAGGAAAACAGAAATTTGTATTTTTTTTTAAAAAAGGAATTTTTGGTAACCAAAGGAGAAGAGATTTATTTATGTAAAAAGTTTAGGCAGTTGAATTTGAAATCCCCACGAGACAACATCAAAATGAGAGTTGTCTCAAATTTATTTAAGAATATAATAGTAATTATATGAATACATTATCAGATCATAAAACCTTGCATTATAAAGCCAGTGCGTGTATATTTCGCAGAAGAATTACATCGTTAATGTGCAAGTGGTTTCCGGTTTCTGAATTATAAATTTAGAAAGTGTTGCTGAATTCTAAATACGTTTTAAAATACGAACGAGTTAACCAGTACCTAGTTGGTGAGTCCTGTCCAGTTTATTTACACTATTTCTCGAGAATTAATAGGCCATTCTTAAATATATCTTAAAAATAGATGCTTCTTATGATAATAAATTTGATCTAAATCACAGTAACGTTACACATATAAAATTCAACGTCAAGTGAAGAAGAATTTGGAATAGACAATCTGCACGGAAATTTGCGTATTTGACATTGATATACATCAAGTATAAAATCAGACATTTTGAACTTTTGATAAAAATATTTAGCTAGTAGATTCCTAATATAGGTTGTTTTAATATTAAGATTGATAGAAAATTCTATCTTTGTTTTCGTTTATGATAATTTTGAGAAGTTATAATTTTTTGTAATTTGTTATCTGATCATATAATATATAAATTTGATTCCAACTCACTTTGGTACTCGTTTCATATCTATTCTCATTGTGTTTGATAATTTTCATGCTGTAGAAAATTTGATATAATAAGTGACATTTGGTTAATTTCTAGTGACAGTAAAATCATATATGTCATAAGATAATTTAAGTGTCTTGTAGTATATTGAACAAACAGTTACTCTAGATTTGGAATAGCGTAATACGTAATTTGGAGAATTCATTGAAATTTATAAATTTGAATTATTATTTAAATCTTTGATCCCTCCCTGATATAAGAGTGAGTAAGTCGATTGTGTATTGATTTATCTTTCAAAGTACAAAATTTAATATTCATCTGAGCCGGGCATATTAATTTGACAACTTCTGTCAAAATTCAGTGGTAAAGGTGTGTTCACAATAGTGTAGCTACAATCACAAATTGTGAAAACGTCGACAATTAATATTTTATATTCTTATATATCATACATCCATTCAATTATAATTATTATAACATTAGATATATAATAATATATATATACATATATATATATATATTCAGTCTCATAATTGTAATTGCCCCGCGTTGGGTGACAATTTGTAATATTTCAATTCTTTAGATATAATTGCCCTACGATATGGAAATAAATTATACTATCTTGTCGCAGCGACAATTATTGTGCATACCACTTAAGTACGTATTGAATTTCAAATTTGACAGTAATTGTCAAATTAAACATGCCTGGCGCCAATAAATATTAATATAAAGATGAATTTATGTACAATCAACTTATTACTCCTATCTCAGGGTGAGATCAATATTGTTCAAAATTAATTCTTCAAATTTATTTATTTTTTAAGATATTTCCAAATTAAATGTTTCACTATTATCAAACTCTCAAATAACTGTTAATTCAATATAATAAAAGGCCATTTCATTATTTTATGACATTTACTAATTTACTGTCACTAAAAATTTCAACCAAATGTCACTGATTAAATTGAAAATTTTATGAATGTAAAATGATAAGTTCAATGAGATTGGATACTGAATGAATACTACAGGTAGTTAGAATCAAAGTTATATATTATACTATCAGATACGCAAAATTAACAAAATTGTTATTCCCAAAAATTATAATAAAAGAACAACAGTCGTAACCTCTACAAAAAAAATTAAAATTAGAATACAACTATGCTAAAATTTACCCTAATGAATTATTATTGTTGAATGTTTTTAAAAATGGACTGTATATTTCGATGTGTGTGAATCAAAAGATTATATTATGTGTATGAATTATGATTGTCGATAAATAACTGACGAGTGCTAAATAAATGGTTTATTTGCGTCTCTACCTTTACACTTTCAATCTATGACTGTCTGTTCTTTGTTGCGGTGATTTTAAGTAACAACTAAAAAAAACTAAAACATTGCAAAAAGATTCGGTCGGCCAGCCGGCCACCTGACATCATACGCCATAGGCGGGTACATAGCGGGCGCTGCCCAAACAAATAATAAAAATGAACTTAACATATCGGCCCCCTTGAAAGGCTCGACTTTCAAACTTAATAATAAATTATATAAAAAACTTGTATAGTTCAAATGTCTTCGTTCCCAATAGGGAGTAAGCAAATTTTTGTCACTGAACGTTTAATTATTCCATTCAAAGTCTTTACACTCACAACCCTAATGTTTCCATCATCACTGGGATGCAGTTGGACTATTCTTCCCATGGGCCAATTGAGGGGTGGAACATTGTCGTTTTTTAACACTACCATAGCTCCTACTTCTATTTTAGCAGGTGAGATGAACTTCCATTTTGTCCTGGCTTGTAGCATGGACAGATATTCTGATTTCCAGCGGTTCCAAAAATGTTGGATGATCTGCTGAAGTCGTTGATAGTGAGACAGTCTTCCTGGCTGTATTTGGGTCAGGTCTTGCTGAGGTATATTATTCAAACTGTCTCCAATTAGGAAATGACTTGGAGTGAGTGGGGTCAAATCGTTTGGGCTGTCGGATATGGGAGTAAGTGGTCTGGAATTAAGGACGGCTTCGATTTGTACAAATATAGTATTTAAATCTTCAAACGTAAGGTGCGCGTTGCCAACGATTCTTTTCATGTGATATTTGGCAAGCTTGACAGCTGCCTCCCAACTACCGCCAAAATGAGGAGAATTTGCAGGAATAAATTTCCACTTAATAGAGTTTTGAGTCAAATAATGTTCTACACTAGTTTCTTTGATACTTCGAGTCAACAAATCTGAAATTTCTTTTAGTTCATTACTGGCTCCGTGGAAGTTAGTACCGTTGTCGGATAAAAGTGTGTTGCAAATTCCACGCCTAGAAATAAAACGCTTCAATGCATTCAAAAAACATTCGGTGCTCATATTTCCACACAGTTCGAGATGTACTGCTCGTGTTGCCAAGCAAATAAATATACATAAATAGCATTTCACGACCTTTCTATTGCGAGTTATTCCGTCCTTTACATAGAATGGTCCGGCGAAATCTACTCCAGTATTAAAGAACGGTCTAACCGCTTGAACACGCTCTATCGGTAAATTTGCCATTTGAGGAAATGTGCTTGTAGGTCTGGCTCTAAAGCACTTAACGCAATTGTGTAGGATATGTTTGACCGTACTCTTACCTTTGAGAGGCCAAAATGTGTGTCTGACGAAGGCAAGTGTAGATTGAGGACCTGCGTGAAAATTTTTAATATGTTCGTGAATAACAATAAGACGAGTTAAGGGATGTTTGTTTGAAATAATGACAGGATGTTTTTGGTCCGTGGTCACATTTGCCTTGGATAATCGACCACCCACTCTGATTACTCCATTTTCATCTATGAATGGGTTCAATGAACTGAGCTTGCTATTCCTAGAAATTTGTTTACCATTTTTGAGCTGATTTAGCTCTTCCAAGAAGACCTCCGATTGGGCTACCTTTACTAACACATTCATGGAGTGATTTAATTCGTCAACTGAAAGATTTTCAGAGACTGTATTATTTTTACAATTGTTTATAAATCTGAATAAATAAGCTACTATGCGTTGTAATTTTATTAATGAGGAATATCTGTAAAATATTTCATTATGGACAATTTCTGTTTGTAGTAAATTAATGGTTTTACCTTCAGGTATAACTTCATTTGATTTAACGATATTGTTCGGCCATGAATCAGGGGTTTGATTAAGCCATGTTGGCCCTGACCACCATAATACCGAGGCAATCAATTTTTCGGGAGTAGTACCACGAGAAATTATATCAGCGGGATTATCCTCTGACCTGATATAACGCCACTGGTGTTTGGAAGTCAATTGTTGTATTTTTGAAACTCGGTTACATACAAATGTTTTCCAATTATTGGAAGGTGCTGATATCCATGATAACGTGATCGTAGAGTCACACCAGTAGTAAATATCAGAAATATTCATTTTTAGTGCTTCAATTACCGCTCGCATGAGTTCAGCGAGCAAAAGAGCACCTGAAAGCTCCAACCTTGGTAGCGTTAACGATTTTACGGGTGCTACCTTGGACTTTGCGCAAATAAGTGAGACTGTGATATGTCCTTCGGAATTACACGATCTGACGTATACGCAGGCGCCGTACGCAACTTCACTAGCATCGCTGAATCCATGAAGATGAACGTACTGAGTATCAAGGTCATGTGCGAGGACTAAACGCGGTATTTTTAGTTTTTTCAGATTATGAATTTGAGAACAAAATTGCTGCCATGTGATAAAGGTTTCCGTTGGAACTGGGTCATCCCAACCGATTTTTAGGAGGCATAAATGTTGCAGCATTATTTTTGCTTTAATGATTATTGGACCAACTAGTCCGAGTGGGTCAAAAACTTGCGAGATGGTAGATAGTATCGAACGTTTCGTGATATTTTCTGATACCGGTTCGGTGAAAGTGGTTACTTGTATGGTATCTGAATTTGCATTCCATAGCAAACCCAACGTTTTTATACATGATCCGTCTGAAATAATATACTGAGATGTGCTATCAAAATTTTGTTCCGAGGCGATTAGTTCTTCGCGACAATTCGACATCCATTTTCGAAGAATAAATTTGCCCCCTTCGAGAATTTTGCTGATTTCGCGTTTGATTTTTAATATTTCTTGAACAGTATTTGCACCTGTTATCAAGTCGTCGACGTAGAAATCTGACACGATAGTTTTACTAGCTTCGGGATATATTTCTGAATTTTCATGAGCTAATTGATGCAAGCTACGAATTGCTAAGAATGAAGCTGAAGAAGTTCCATACGTGACGGTATTAAGACGATAGTGATCTATCGGTTTGTCCGAGTTATCGCGCCATAAAATTCTTTGCAAATCGCGTTGATTTTCGTTTATTAAAATCTGTCTATACATTTTCTCAATGTCGGCAATTATTACGAAATTGTATTTCCGGAAACGTAGCAAGATTGAAAATAAGTTTTCTTGTATGATCGGTCCGATCATTAGAATGTCGTTTAATGAAACATTACTCGTGCTCTTCGCGGAAGCATCAAAAACTACCCTCAACTTAGTGGTTGTACTTGACTCCTTCAAAACACAATGGTGCGGCAAGTAAAATTTAATTGTTTCACTTGATGATTCGTTACTAACTTTAGTCATGTGGTTTAGATTGCGATATTCATGAATGAAATCGGTGTATTCTTTTTTAAGCTTACTGTTACAATTTAATTTATTTTCAAGAGATAAATACCGTTTGAGTGCATTTTTTTCGGTATCACCTAACTGTGAGGCTGGTTTGCGTAGTGGAAGATTAACAATGAATCGCCCTGTATGATCACGCGTCGTTGTATTTACGAATAGCTGTTCACACATTGCTTCTTCTTCCGAAAATTGTCGTTCAGATTGGCATTCCTCTATGGCCCAAAATTTTTCCATTTGGTCATGAAGAACACTTTCGTTAACAAGATTACAATGAGTTTTTGTGATGAGTGAGGTGTTGTTCGAGTTAATAACTCCTGCAACAATCCAACCCAACTTGGAATTTTGCAGTATCGGTTTGTGAATTCCAATATTAATTTGGCCGTTCAAAAGTATATCCCAAAATATTCCCGCTCCAAGAAGTATATCTATACTACCAGATGAGTTGAAAGTGGGATCAGCGAGTGTTATGTCAGGAGGAATATTTAAATTTGTGACATCGAAATCTGAGGCTGGCATTTCGTCTGTAATTTTTTCAATTATTAGAAATGACAATCCTTTATGATAATTATTTTGCATAGAGGAAATGGTTGCATCCGTGATTAGGTTTATTTTTGTCTGGACTTGACCTATACCTGTGACTGGTATATCAATTTTACGCCCGTTTAAGCCTAGCTTAGTATACATACTTCTACTGATAAAATTAGATTGCGAACCTGAATCCAATAACGCTCTGCCTGAAATATGTTTCCCTTTATTGTTCGAAATATTGACTAATGCGGTAGATAAAAGAACTTGTGAATTGTTATTACTTGTGTTATTTGTTGCTAGAGAAGAAGTTTCTATCTGATTACTTGTGTGAGATTTGTTTCCCTTTACATTTGCTGGTTGAGACATTTCTCCGCCACTGTTGGCGGTATTTTCGTTATCTATATGAATGATTGAATTATGACGCCCATTACATTTTCTGCATCCGCTTGATCTACATTCACTACTTTGATGTCCTGAACGTAGACAATTTGTGCAGAGTTTCAATTTTTTAATTTCAATTAAACGAGATGGGATGGAAAGTTTTAATAATTTGTAACAGGAAAATACGTAATGCGAACCCTTGCAAAATGCGCATCCTGTGTTATGAGAATTTGTTGAGGCAAATGATCGAGTATCGCCTTTTTTTAATATGATTTTGTTTTGATTTCGATTAACATTATGCGAGTCTAAAGTTTCTAATATATTGCACCGTTCACTCAGAAAAGTTTCGAGATGCGATAATTTCGGATCATTTTCTATTTTAGTAGAATATTTTTCCCAATCGCGTTTCGTGGTTGTATCGAGTTTAGTCGAAATTAAATATAAAAGAATAGAGTCCCAAGTATCAACAGATTCCCCTAGATTTTTCAATGCTCGAACGTGTTTATTTACTTCGTCCAAAAATTTTCGTAGTGATTGATAAGATTCTTTTGTAAGTGCAGTGATATTAAAAAGAGATGCGATATGAGACCGCTTAATGAGTCTTTTATTATCAAATCGAGATTTAAACAGATCCAAAGCTACATTGTAATTTTGTTCGGAAACCTCAAGAGATTCTATTACCTGTTTGGCTTCACCACGCAATGCTTCCTTTAAATAATAAAACTTTTGTGCACATGACAATGCGGTATTTTTGTCTACGAGAGCGTTAAACGTGTCAACAAAACCCGGCCATTCCCGATAATCCCCATAAAAATTAGGAACTGGAATAACCGGCAATTTTATATTTTGCATTGTAACGCCACTGACCGGCGCCGACTGTGAAGGTATAATAATCGTACTTGCACCCGACTGTGTGGGAATTTGAGTTGATATAAGCTCGGTGGCCCGCGACACACAACTAAAATATGAATTTTCGAATTCGCAACGATAATCTTCATGTCCAGTATCTTTACTTATTAATTCGATCTCTGACTGTATGTCGTCAAATTGTTGCCAGAGTGCTTCCACCTTATTTAATCGTACTTGTACTTCGACAATTGATTTTGTTGTATCAAATTCATCAAGAAATGTCACAAATCGAGTAACTTGACCTTTAATTTGCCCCCGTTTACCTATCAGATTGTTTAATTCGGTCATTATGAAAGAAATCGTTGGAAATATATGTACTTGTTCGCTTATAAATACATGAAAATATGCGTCAAAAATACTATACTGTAGTAAACGTTGCACAAAATAAAGGAAATGGAAAATGGAAAAAGACTTACGTGTTGATTGATGAGAATACCTCTGATTTTGTTCCTGTTTATTTCTTTCTAATCAGCTTTGTAAGACAGCCAATTTTCTCTTGTGTAGCTTGATGTGGATGAGAACGAGATGATTGCTTTCCTGTGGTATGATATGGCTCGAAGACCAAAATATGTTGAATGTTTTTAAAAATGGACTGTATATTTCGATGTGTGTGAATCAAAAGATTATATTATGTGTATGAATTATGATTGTCGATAAATAACTGACGAGTGCTAAATAAATGGTTTATTTGCGTCTCTACCTTTACACTTTCAATCTATGACTGTCTGTTCTTTGTTGCGGTGATTTTAAGTAACAACTAAAAAAAACTAAAACATTGCAAAAAGATTCGGTCGGCCAGCCGGCCACCTGACATCATACGCCATAGGCGGGTACATAGCGGGCGCTGCCCAAACAAATAATAAAAATGAACTTAACAATTATCAAACGTTCAAATAATAATTTACACTTGACGTGTATCAATGTCAAATACCGAAACTTCTGCTCAAAATGGTCTATTCACTTGATGTTGTAAATGATATGTATCAATAAATTTGGTATATTTCAAATTTTTTATATAGATGCATCTTTTAACTGTATTGAATTTAAGGCCTGATATTTCTCGAGAAATAAATTTAAAACTGGAGAGGACTCACCCAATGGATCAGGAAATCTCGTACTTATTCTAACGTATTTAGAATACTGCAACTTTCTAAATATATACGATTATGAAAACTGGAACCACATACACTTTTACGATACAATTCTTATCCGAATTATGTACGCACTGAATTTATTATATGGGTTATTTATCTGATTGTATGATATGCAATTTATGCAATCTACCAAAAAAATTCGAGACAACTCTTATTCTGATGTTGTCTCTTCAAAGGATAAAAAGCTACTGACTAAATTTTTACAAAATAAATAACTCTCCTTTCTGTTGGTTACCGATTTTTCTTGTTTTTGATAAAAATTACTAATCTATAATTTTCAATAACCAAGTGAGATTTTGAAATTCTTTTATTACATTTGTAATCTTGCTAGCAGAGACCTCTTTATTTTACAATTTCAAATATTTTCTCCAAATCCTATTATGTTCTATCTATCATTAGATATATTCTACTCAAATGTCATCGAAATTATGAAATGTCATGTTTGATATTTCTACTGAACCATTCAAAATTTAGGAATTTACGTAACGACAACTAAAATTAAATAAATTTCCTTATGTTTTACTTATTCTTTAAATTTCAAATAGAGGATGTGTATTAATATATATATATATATATATATATATATATATATATATATATATATATTATAATTAATTATTTATATATTCCTAGCATCCAAACATAGTCTAATATCACCAGATTTCTTCTTTACACAGGTTATAGCACTTATGTAGTGAGAATTAGATCGTTCGATTATACCATCTTGTAACATTTTACTTATTTCTTGGTATACTTCTTGTTTTAATTTATACGGTATGGGGTAAGTTTTGATCTTAAAATTTTTAATTTCTGGTATAACTTCTATTTTATGTACATATCTGGTTGCAACACATACTTCTTCATTAAATAGCTTTTCATGTGAATCTAACAGTTCATATACCCTTTGCTTATATTCCTCCAAACATAATTCATCCCTCATATGTAGTTTATCTTCTACAATGTAGTTCAATTGTCCAATTGCACATTCGTCCTTCCTTATATCTGTTTGATATTTAGTCATAAATGGTATTTTCTGATCGTTATATATTATATTTTGCATTTTATAATCAATAATAATTTTATGTTTATTCAGTTCATCAGTACCCATGATTATATCATATTTAAAATTTCTTACAATTAACAGTTGTACTGATAAAACTTCTCCATTTAATTCTAAATTGGTCATTATAGTTTTTGTCGCTTCATACAGTTTTCTTTCATTTGCCCCTACTAAGGATATTTTATGCGTATTTATCACCATAAAATTGCCCTGATTTAGATTATCAACTATATTCTGATTTATGATGGAAACTTCTGACCCCGTATCTAACAAAATTCTACATTTAATGTTTTGCATATTCCCCTCTATAAATATTAATTTAGTTAATTCTTTATTTGTTTGAAGTATGAATTCTCTAGGGTGTTGATACTTAGAAGAATAGACAATATTATGTACGTAAGAGCAACTTAATCGAAATTTGGATCAGAACTCGGGCCCTGATCACTATCCCTTCTTACCTCTTCCTGGTGCTGTATTAAATTTACTTGTCTTCTTTCTTCTTCTCGATTGCCTCTCTGATCATAATTTATTTCCCTGTTCTCATTTCTGCGATCATCCTCATTATTTCTTACATCCCTTCTGTATTGTTGCCAATTCCGATTTCCATTTCCATTATCGTTTCGTCTTCCAAAATTTCTATAATTTCCCCCATTTTCGTATGGCCTATTTCCATTATTTCTATTACCATTATTGTTATTCTGATATCCATTCCTGTAATTTCCATTTTCATTTCTATAATTGTTATTTCTAGGATTTCTATCATCCCGTCCTTGCCCTGTTCTCTCATAGTTTCGATTTCCATTGTTTCCATAATCATTTCTTCTTTCACTATCTCTTCGATAATGGCCATTTCCATTCTCATTTGACCTAACCTAATCTATTATCTCGCATGTCAATGTTGTTAGTATAACTCCTTTCCACGCGTTGTAAGTAGCTTGATAAATTATCCATTGATTTTATATTGTGTAGCACTATTGTTTCCGCTACTTCAGAGTTAAAATGTCTTCCGACATACATTACTAACTCTTCATTCCAGGCTCAAGGTATTGGGCTATGTTGTATAACTGCATAGCATAGTTGTTTAGGTTTTTGCTCTTCTTATAATCGAACTTGCCAAAATATAGCCGTTCCCTAAATGATGCTTGTTGCAATTCTCCCCAAAAATAAGCTAAGAATTGTTGTTCAAAATCGTCCAAACTCTGGATCTGTTCTTCTTTGTTACAGAACCATAACAAAGCATGGCCCTGTAATATACTCCTTATAATGAGTTTTATTTCCATAATATCCCTGAGTCCTTTTATTTTACTGCGAATTATTTTCAGAAATACCTTGGGATGAATATTATTTATGTTCCCATCAAATTTTACCCCGATTTCAAAATTGCTATGGAAATTTCCCGGACATACATTGACTCCTCCACTTCTTCTTAGATTCTCTTCCATTTCCTCGACCGTGTTCTTTAATTTCCTATTCATTTCTTCTATTTCTTGACTCACTTGTCTATTCATATCTTCACTAATTGCTATACTTATTCCCGTTCTTTCTTCTACACGACCATCTAAATCCTTGAATTTCCTATTAACATTTTCTTTTATTTGTTCTACTTCCTTTGTTAGATTATTCGCCTGTTTTGAGACTTCCACTCTGATATTTTCTGGTAAATTTTCTTCTATATCTCTTCTGAATTCCAGTACTTCTTCTACTATCATCTTTTCTATGTTCTCTCTAATTTTCACACCATTTTCTTGTATTTCTTGTCTCAAGTTTTTATTTTTATTCTCCATGTCTTCCTTTAACTGGTTAATGTTCTTCTTAAATTCTTCCTGGTTCTCATTGAGTTCCATAATCTCCTTACAATTTGACTTCATCTATTTTCTTTTCCAATCGGTTCATGTTTGTATGAATGTTGTGAATATCTCCCCGAATTTCTTCTTTCATACCATTCATATCTCCTCTCATATTTTTCTCCATATTGTTCATGTCTCCCCTCATATTCTCCATGTTTCCACTTATCATGTCTATCTTACTATTTAAATCTCCTCTCATACTATTTATGCTCATCAAAATTTGCATTATTGGATCATTACTATTTGTACTTGTTCTTTGCACTTCTTGTCTTCTATCCACTCTTTCTTCTTCCGCTTCTTCATCTCCTGTCAAACCTTCTTCCTGTGCATCGCCTTCCGCTTGCTGACCCTGGATCAAATATCGAACCTGGAAATCTCCCATACCATTGCTCCTTTCTTCTCCCTCCTCTTCTGATCTGCTATCGTTTCCGAACTGTTTCCCATCTCTCAATACCATTTTCTTGTCCATGGTTTCTTGTTTTAATTTTTTTTTAATAATGTATTAATATTGTATCAAGCCCCACGTTGGACCGACAAATTTATAATTAATTATTCATATTTTTCAATTTAATTTAATTTGTTTGATGTTTTAATTCAAGTTGGTTGTTTGATATTCATTATTAAACAAACTTACCTTCGGCTAGCTCATAAAATAACTTTTATTAATGTAATTTAAAATTTGAATATAAGTCGGAAGCTTGATGACTCCTCCCTTTGAGTTCTTGGCGTACACTGTATGAATATAATTTGATTTGTATAAATATTTAATTTATTTCTGAAATGGTGGTTCAGAATAATTTCGTATAGAAAGACTGAAATATCTTAATTCTAATAACTTTATTGAGGACATGAAAAGAATAAAAAATAAACGGTTTTAAAGATTAAAACTAACTTTTCCGCATCTGTGGCTCTGAACAAAATTCTATCATAAAATTGTTACTTGTATACACTTCGGGGGATGTATCGTGCTAACAAACTGAAATTTCTCCAAAAATAACCAAAAATTTAGTATATCTAGTTTTATAGGACCCGCTGTACACGCTCTAGTCAACTGAAAATTAATAGGGTACATCTGTGAGACACCTTGAACAATAATTATTCATAAAGTTGATCAATCGTATACTCTCTGGAGGCTGTATCGTGCTAACAAACTGAAAATTCTCCAGAAATGACAAAAATTTGGTACTTCAAGTACCACAGCACCCGCTGTACTGGCTTTAGTGAGCTCAATATCAATAGGGTTCATCTTTGAGACGCTCTGAATAATATCCAATCATAAAATTCATCACTTGTATATACTCCGGAGGCTGTATCGTGCTAACAAACTGGAACTTCTCCAAAAATGACAAAAATATCGTACTTAAAGTACTGTAGCACCGGTTGTATTGGCTCTGGTGAGCTGAAAATCAATAGGGTTCATCAGTGAGATGCCCTGAATAATATTCAATCAAATAATTGGAGAATTGTTGAACTCCGGAGGCTGTATCGTGCTAACAAACTGAAATTTCTCGAAAAACGACAAAATGTCGTACTTCAAGTATCATAGCACCCGTTGTACTGGCTCTGGTGAGCTGAAAATCAATAGGATTCATCTGTGAAATGTCCTTAACAATATTCCATCATTAAATTGGTGACTCATTGCACTCCGGAGGCTGTATCGTCCTAACAAGACTTGCAAGGAAAAGTGGCCGACGACAACGGCGACGACGACGACGACGACGACGACGACATACACACAGGATTTTTTTTCTAAAAACCGTTTTTTCGTGTTGTTGTTGATGAATACCGTAAAAATAACTCAAAAAAAATTTCAAATTTCCAACTTTTTTGTGGGTAAACCAATACTTTTCTCGCATATTAGATAGGTTGGCGGAAAAGTAATACCAACTCTTCACTGAAAATTGATTTAATAAATCGTAATTGAGAAAAAACTTTGTATTATTTTGAACATTTGAATTATTTGATAACCCCTACATCCTATGCAATTCTGAATACATATTAATTCACTCTATTGCGCTTGCGCATAAGTTCAACGCATGCGCTTATATACCTTACTACAACAAGAAGACGCTATTCACCATCCATGCAGTGTATAAACGGTTTACGCTCTCCCAGCGTGTATACAGTCATGAAAAGTTTTAATACGTGATATCAATTTAAACAAAGCAATTACATATATATGAAATTTTTCAAATAATGTGTGTGAAGTGTAAAGATAGTATTAGACAGAACAGTCATGCATCCATTAAAAGATAATAAAAGTGGAAATTATGTGAAATTTTATGGAACATGTGAACATTGAAAACGGATTAAATTTTAACAAGTAAGTACAATTGTTTTCTTATAAACTATATTGCATGGATCTCCATGGAGATAAATTATTATGCATTGAAATATATTGTTTTCAGGCCTTTTATTAAAAAATCATTATTAGAACGTTCTGGATATTAAAGTTAGTGCTCTGTTCGTGTTTAAGTGGAATTCCAAATGTTTTAATTAAAATACACAGACCTTAGTTCATAATCCTTGGATGCTACTTGCGTCTCTAATTTTCTTGACGATCTCTAAGTAAGAGATGCTCCTTCAGAACAGCTTTTTCTTTTCACGGGATCTCCAAAACTTAATAAAATGTTTCTATTAACCTTTTGAGGAATATTATTAACTTTTTTAATTAAAATTTTACAAATTTTATCACAGGAGATTTATAACGATGCTAGCTTCTCCATCTCACCAAACCGACTCTTTTGTTTCTCAAAATCAACAAACTTTATTCTTCCTAAATTCAAAGCTTGCTTATCTTTGTTTTAATAATACAAATTGTCACTTCCTATGTCTTTTAGCTGAAAAATGTAATTGTTTGATTTTTAGGTCCTGGAGGATTAACACACTTATGCACAAATGTTCACTTTGTATTCAGGATTTTATATAAAGTCTTTTTCCTAGAATACATTAGCAATTTTAATTATTATACAGTTTTTACAGTTTTCTCATTTATATTTAATTTTACAAAATCTACAACCTAGATTACTGTTTCATATCTATGTAAATGATTATTTTAAAATTCTT
Source organism: Galeruca laticollis (assembly GCA_963921935.1). Lineage (NCBI taxonomy): Eukaryota > Metazoa > Arthropoda > Insecta > Coleoptera > Chrysomelidae > Galeruca > Galeruca laticollis. The sequence goes on from OY998183.1 coordinate 66,956,876, forward strand.
GAATTTTTAATGTTTTTGTCTTACATAAATTATTTATTATTTTCGATTTTTTTGTTATTGTTCAATATAAAATAAATAACCAATAAATTTAAGTTGGTAATAAAATAACTAGATTTCATTACTTCCTGTTTATAATACATTGCTTTTATATATGTTTGGGCTGTGTTCCATTTATCATTTCTCATGAAGCTTTCAACCCTTTCTTTAAATTGTTAACTTTTGTTTTTAGAATTTCTATTTATAGTCCTTTTATTACCCAATCATATTGATATCTGATATTATATTTATGCATGTTTCACTCTTTCTATTGATTTCATATCTGAATTATCAGTAACTTTCATAAGGTGGTTGTGTCTACTGCTACACCTTCCTGAATAATAGATACATTTTTAATGTTTATTTATTTATAACTATTTCAATATATATATATATATATATATATATATATATATATATATATATATATATATATATATAACAACAAAGAGAATCATGGGTAATTCACGCAAAGTAAAGGGCTACTGAAATAGAGTGGTAACCGTGGACATGCATGTTTCTGGCTCATTTTGCCTCATCAGCACGGCATAACCAAATAATGATGTGAAATTTGGGAGCTTAACATCTTTGCTCCCAAATTTCACATCATTATTTGGTTATGCCGTGCTGATGAGGCAAAATGAGCCAGAAACATGCATGTCCACGGTTACCACTCTATTTCAGTAGCCCTTTACTTTGCGTGAATTACCCATGATTCTCTTTGTTGTTGTTGTTAACATATCACGCGATATTCCTACATCTTCTTTGTTATATATATATATACATATATATATATATATATATATATTTATATATACATAATTTATTAACGTTTCGGCTAACTCAAGCATTTTTCAAAATATATCCACATCGAAATTCAGTGATTTTTTCACTAAGAGATACAATACAACAAAAAATTTTTCTACCCACCCCAAGCGTGGAATAATTGATGAAATATCTGTTAAAATATCCAATCACGAACTTTGTCAAAACATAAAATACTCTTATCACTCTACGAAAACCAATATTCACAACAAACAATCCATAACGTACACACACATTAAAACTATTTACAGTACTGATATGTATATCTTACTGAAGTTGTTCAAATCTTTTTTATTGTTAATGGCATGCTGGTTTTTATGAATAGCTATTGATTCTAAAATTTCCCTCTTTTTTGTATGTTGGTCCGACGCTATAGTTTTTGTGTTTTCAAAATTAAATGTATGTTTTTTTGAGTTTTCGTGGCAAGTTTGAACTGTTGCATTTTTTTGTCGTATTTATGTCCTTTTATGCGATTTTCCAAATACTGGCTGGTTTGTTCAATGTAAACACCATTGCAATCGTTACACAATATTACCATATGCCATAAAGCAAATAAAACGCTACTCAACAATTTTTCAAAATTAAAATCAAAAACGCCGAAAATTAAAAAAGTAATATGATTTATCAAATTTCGTGTAACGATTGCAATTTCATTGAACAAACCAGTTCGGCCCAGTTCAGTCGAGATATCAAACCAGACTTGATTATATCGGCTCTCATTAAATTCGTATTTTCTTTATCAAACGATTGAATAAAATAGTGAAAAAGTTAGTTCTATGAAATATTTGCATTAATGAGAGGTGTGTAGAAATAATATCTTTCAAAGCTTAGAGATTACCCAAATATCCATACAATACGTCATCAATACAATATACAGAAAGTTGAAAACCAGATTCTTTAATTTATAAATTATAACAAAACCTGTTCTGAATAGATAAAGTGATTTAGCTAATTACCTGACATCAAGAAGTTAAAACTAAAAACACAGCATCGTATCTAGGAAATAATGGAAAAAGTCTTGGAGAAATTGAACACTATGGATGAGAAAAATGTTTGAATGGAGCAAAAACTGGACGGAATTCAGCAGGAACTAACTGCCCTAACATTAGAAAACCTTGAGAGGAAGCATGAGAAAGAAGAACTTAAAAAGGAGCTCGAGAAACAAGAAATGAGAATCCAATTTTTAGAAAGAGAATTCCGAAGTAAAAACCTAATCATCTACGGAATAAATGAAGCACATAACGAAGCTAATAAACATTCTACAAAATAAAATAAAAGAAGTGATAAATAAATTAGGGGTGCAATTTAAAATGGAACACGATATAACGAATATCTGAATATTGGGAAAGAAGAGGGACAATGCAAGTAGACCAGTACTAATAGAAATGGTTAACAAAACAAAAAAACTTGAAATTTTAAAATCGGCAAAAAAATTAAAAAATACCCAGTGGAGTGTCAACGAAGACTTCCCAAAAGAAATTCAAATGCAAAGAAAACAACTTTTGGAACAGATGAAAATAGCTAGAACCGAAGGTCATAAGGCATTTACGAAGTATAATAAACTTGTAGTCGGTGGAAAGGAATATGACGTAAGGAATGCTAAGGGGTGGACAAAGCTGCATAGAGAACCATCAACAACGTCCAAGAAAACAAAAGGAAGAACAGTAAGCGAGAGATCTCCAGCATCCGAAGATACAACTAGTGAAAATTCTTTAAAATATCCAAAACTTGCATAAGAACAACCAAACCAAACCAAACAAATTACAATGATTTAAATAACTTGCCTTTTGTTAATATGATATTCTGGAATATGCGGGGCTTTAAAAACTTCAATAATTTTATTCAAAACCCATATGAACAATATGACTTTTTATGTCTATACGAAACATGGTTGTATTCGGGCATAAAAGTACATGACGCCTTAAGTATTAACTATAGTATTGTTTACTCAGAAGCAATCCGGGAGAAGTCAGTAGGACATGCAAAAAATGGTATAGCAATATTTTACAAAAATTGTTACAATTCAAAAGTTCTGGAAAGTTCTCCCTGGTGGCTAATGTATCATTTTGAAAAATCTTCTTTTCAGTTTATTGTTTGTGTTGTATATTTTTCATCTAGATGTGAGTACGATGAATTGTTGGAAGCTTTTGGAATGTCACTTAATGCTATACTAGAACAATATCCTGATTGTTTATTTCTTATAACTGGAGATTATAATAGTAGAATTGGCGAGACAAGTAAAATTCCAGAAGAAGTTGTAGCAAATACTCAATTTTTCCCCAATATGCTAAGTTATGATAAAGTCCGTAACTATAAACGCCATCGTCTTTTGGAATAATACTGATCAGCTTGAATTAATTGAGAAGATTAGTGTGCCAGATGATCAATATTTGTCTGATCATTTTCCAATAGCTATATCCTTTGGCTCCGTAATAAGAAGCAATAGTATTACTCCTACTAAATCATCCTTCACTCGCTTGAAATGGAACAGTTCCAAAGTAATTGATTTTAAAGTGTCAATTCAATGCTCACCAAACGTGGGAGCAATTGGAGTTGTGGACGCTTTGTATGATAATCTGTGTAGCACAATATGGAGCAAAACTTAGAGGTTTAATCTCAGTAGAATATTTCAATAGCATTCACTCAATACGTTCTAAGCATTGGTTTGATGCTGACTGTAAGGAATCTAAACGTCAAGTAGCAAATTCATTGAAAATATGTAGAAAACAAGGATTCTACGAAATATACAAGACAACTTATATTTCCAACAAAAAAGAATATAAGCGATTAATTTTTAGGACGAAAAATGATTGTGAAAAAGATATTGTAACTGCTCTTCCCAACACAAAAAATCCGTCGGAGTTCTGGAAAACCTTAAGGTTATTTAGACGTAAAGATAGAAGTTGTACTATATTAATCCTGAAGTGGGAATATTTTTACGATAGCATATCTTCAATTAAAGTTCAGTATGAAGTATATTTTTTTGGGGTCGGAGACGAATTTATAGATGCCTCCATATCACTTCTAGAACTTGATGAATCCTTGATTTTGTGCAAAGATGGCAAATCACCAGGTAAGGATGGTATTACTTACGAGTTTTTAAAGCATTTACCACAGAACTGGCGTTTATATTTGTCATTTATATAATAAAATTTTGGGTTCGGAAATTATTCCTTCCAGTTGGCATGAAACAATTCTCACAATGCTTCACAAAAAAGGACCCCTAGAGGATCCTAATAACTATCCTGGTATATATCTAATTAGTTGTTGTTCCAAGGTGTTTTCGTTAATTCTATTAAATCGTTTGTCTAATTGGTGTGAAAATTATCTCATTCTTCCTGAAACACAATTTGGGTTTCGAAAGAATAGGGGATGTTCGGATAATATTTTTATTTTGACTTCTGTTTTGCAAATAACTATTAGGCTCCCCCACAGGAAAGTATATGCTGTTTTTGTAGACTTTCGGAGAGCATTTGACAGCAAGGATCATACACCGCTAAGTCCACTGCTTTTCTCTATTTTCATATCGTATATTGAAGATTACTTTCGTTCAAGTAACTTACGCGGAATTAATACTGATGGCAAGAATGATGTGTTAATGCTTCAATACGCAGATGACATAGTAATCCTTGGGGACTCCCCAATAGACATAGAACGCTAACTGAAAATACTTGATACTTATTGTTCTACCAATAAACTTACAGTTAACACTGATAAAACGAAAGTATTAATATTTGCAGAAGGAGGGCACAAACATAATTATAATCAAAAGTTTCATTACCTACAATCGTTTTAGGCTGGAAATAGTATAGCAATTCACGTATCTAGGTGTCTATTTCTCTTCTACAGCTATGTTCTGTACCATGGCTAAGAATACTAAAATCAAAGCTTGTCGTGCCATTGGAGCATTTATGGATATTATCTGTCGATCGAAAATTAATACATGGGATTCCAGAATTAAATTGTATAATTCTATCATTTTATCTTGTCTTTCTTTTGGAAGTGGCATATGGGGACTACGCTATACTGATATTATTGAGCGGGTTCAGGTTAAATTTTTTAAAAAACTGTTGAATTTGTCTCAGAATAGTCCAGATTATATTGTACGCCATATGCGCCCCATTTATCACAAATTATTTTTAAAAATGCTTTAAGTTGGTTAAATAAACTTAAAATAATGGATAATTCTAGGATGTCTAAAATCTGTTATATACAACTTTTACAATTAGCTACGGAGAACGCTAAATATAAGTGGGTCACTCAAAATAAAGAATGGTTTACCTTTGCAAATTGTAAACATTTATGGACAGTTTATTTAAATACATATTCAGGTAAATTAGATGGGGTTATTCTAGAAAATTTTGAAAAACGACTTTACGAAACTGATATGTATAGGAAGGTTACGTCTAGTTATTCTCTGATATACTCTCAACTATTAATTGGTGAAACCTGGAGAAATTACTTGCGAATACCCGCATCTATATATATAACGAGAATTGCCGCACAAATCAGAACTTCCAGTAAAAAGATACTGAAATTTTTCTTTAAAGGAAACGTCTATATAATTGATTGTGGGGAAATCGGTTCCGTTTGTAATATGCATACACTATTGTCGCTTGAGCACATTCTCTTCAAATGCCCCATTTACAGCCCTCTTAGACAAAATAGATTTTTTAATAGTGTGGATAATGTTGATGATCTGGTACATTATTTGAATGCAATAATGATAATCTCTCTGAGCTCTCTATGCTGGCCCATAGTGTTATTAGTATCTTAAAATTAAGAGCTTTCGCATGCGGAGAATAAAGAATAACACTATAATATGTATTTACAATATAATAATAGCAATTAAAAACAAATATATATGTTCTAACCGACTCAAATAACTGTAAATAACTACTGAAAATGCCGTATGGATCATTGTAATGAATGTAATGTATGTACCGAACCCTTGTGAAATGATGTATCTTATGCACAATAAAATTTATCTATCTATCTATATATCTACATTGAACAAACCAGCCAGTATTTGAAAATCGCATAAAACGACATAAATACGAAAAACAACACCTTTAACTTGCCACGAAAACTCAAAAAAACATACATTTAATTTTAAAAATATAAAAATTATAGGGTCGGAACACAATACAAAAAGAGGGAAATTTGGGAATCAATAGCAAAATAACCAGCATGCCATTAACAATAAAAAAGATTTAAACAACTTCAGTAAGATATATCTATCAGTACTTAAGTACACTAAACATATGGAATATCTGGGGTGATAAAACAATATTAAAATGAATTGAATAGGTGGTAATAAATTAGGCTACGAGTGCAATGGTGGACTATCCCACAAAAAAATAATTTGCTTTTATTGCATTATTCAACTCCTATTTTCATATATTATCGGCGCAAAATGGACCAAGCCAACTTTTCCTATTGACCACTACACTAAACTACTTCTGCCGTTTTTAGTTTGACGTGACTGCTAAGTACCAAAGTGGATCAAGTGCGGTTAGTCCAATGTGCTTCTTAATTATATTTGTTTATGTAGCCCTACTCGCATGCTGTTGTGTATAAATAATCAAATATTCTAGAGAATACCATTTAGAATCAATAGTGAAATGGAAAGTAAGTTATTATTTATTGTTATGTTATGTTCCATTAAAAAGAATTATTTACTAGAGAAAACTTGTTCTTATCAATTTGAAGGTTATAGCTTTGTACTAAATAAGATAATTTCAGAATGTTCTCAATCTTAGGGATTATTCATACAACAAAATAATGATTTATTAAGATCTACTCTATCAACATTATTTTTCTTTTGGTATCAATCAATTTCTGTCTTAAAAGTTTTCATAATTTTGAGGGTTGGTCCACTATTGCACTAAAATATTTTAGTGGTTAATTATTTTTACAGCCTCGGCAGAATCTGATCCGTTCGCGGATTCTGGGTCCGAGTATATTGCATCTGACACAGAAGCTGAACGTTTGAGCAACCAGTCGACTGAGTAAACGAGATCAGTTATAGCAACCACAAGTCTTAAACCAAAAAAGCGAGTACGCAAGTCTGAAAGATCGAAGAGAGTTATTGATAAAAAGAAGAGATTTGCCAGTAAGGAATATAGAGGAAAATCATCTGGAAAAATTGTTCCAGCAAAACAGTTCAGTCCAATTGTATGTACTTGCAAAAATAAATGCTCTCTTAAGATTCCCCAAGAACGGCAAAATGAGCTACTTTCGAATTTTTATTCTATAAAAACCTTCAGCTTACAAACTTCTTACTTATTCTCTTTGATACAAGTTGTGAACAAACTACGTACATACACTCTAAATTCAGACAATGAAAGGCATATAACTAGAATCTGTTATTTGCCGGACGTAAATGGTATAGAGCAAAAGGTTTGCAAGTCATTCTTCCAAGCTGTTCTACAGGTTCGTATTTTATTTCGATATTTTATTCGAAATAATTGAAGAATAAATCAGTTGGAACACCTCCTCCATGCGACCGTCGGGGAAAACATGCACCAGCCAATAAAACAAGCGATGAAAAGAGAAAGGAGGTGGAAGATTTCATCGAGAAGTTCCCCTGCTATGAAGCGCACTATAGTAGGGAAAAGAGTAACCATAGAAAATATCTTTCACCAGATTTAAGCATTGGCAAAATGGTTGAGCTGTATAAGGCTGAAACAACAAATCCGGTATCTTATTTCATTTTCCGAAAAATATTTAATGCTGAATTCAATTCACACTTCCATCCCCCAATCACAGATTGTTGTAAGAAGTGTGATCTTCTTAATATAAAAATCGAGGCAGGAGATGAAACACAAAAAAGACAATTGGAAATTTACAGAGAGTTACATCAGAGGAAAGCTGAAAGTGCCAGAGAGGGACTTGAAACTGACTTTGAGATTTTGAGAAATGGAGAGATCTCCGCAATATGTTTTGATTTGATGAAAACTCTGCCAACACCGGTACTAATAACAGGAATATGCTATTATAAAAGACAACTATGGACTAACTGCTTCGGTATTCACGATATGGGAACTGATCGTCCTTTCATGTATGTATGGGATGAAACAGTTGCCTCAAGAAGTCCCCAAGAAATAGGCTCTTGACTTTTATACTACATCAAGAACTTTGTAACTTCAGAAAAACTTATAATGTACTCCGATCAATGCGAAGGCCAGAACCGCAATATAGAAATGTCTGAGCTCTGTAATTACATCACTGCATCACCAGATTATTCTGTGGAAGAAATTGACCACAAATTCTTAGTCAGTGGTCACTCGTATCTTCCCTGTGATCAGGATTTCTGCCAAATAGAAAAGGAAAAACAGTTTCATCCTAATATTTTTATTCCTAAAGATTGGAATATCGTAATTAGGAATGCAAAGAAAAAAAATCCCTTTACAATAATCGAAATGGGAAAACACAATTTCTATTCTCCCAAGGTGTTCGAAAAGAACATTACGAACCAAAAAATTTCTGACGCCAAGAACAAGGTGGATTGGCTGAAAATACAATGGTTGCGATTTGGAAAAAATACAAATACTCAAACCAATAGGACCATTATTTTGAAAAGGTTGACATCAGCAAAGGAAAAAAAGGTATTGACTCAAAATGCACTCCGACTACTCTACCCCAACGGCAATGTAATAAATGAGGCAAAAAAGAAGGATCTTCTTCAACTTATGGAACTTATCCCTCCTCTGTATCACAAGTTTAATGAAAATTTGAATTCCTCGACTCAGTCATCAGGCGGAGATCTAATTGGATCATTGGAAGAAGATGATTAAGAGTAAACTTCAATTAAAAGACTATCTTCAACTCAGTTATGTCATAGAGAAGTATGTTTTTTTTTTCTGCCGGTTGAAAAATTATTTGTGTTTGGATATTGAAAAAATATTATCAAAATTTCCATTGTTGTTTGATTCTAAAATGGGAATAAAGTCGAAAAAACAATTGAGCCCCGTGGACTAAGACACATTCAAAGGTGGTAATATACCTTGTCCATATACAAGGTATATTATATTATATCTCATTTTCAATACAATTTCGCGATCTGAAATTGTTTTGATACAAAATACTTAAAACTAAGATAAGTACATTACAGACGAATTTCATACAAAATGTAAACCCATTCATCTTCTATTACCCTTAATATGGGTTAGTCCACTAATGCACTGATAGCCTCAAATATCATTGAGTTTATTAGTGTCAGATTTGAGATTAATAGCATCTTCTTGTTTGCTGATGTGATGGATTTCAAAGAATAACGATTTCTGTATTGTTCAACTTCTGCAGAATTTTTGTCTTGCGATAATTGAACGTATGGCCTGTATTCATAAAACTATCCCCCACTACTAGTTATTCTTGTCTACCCGACAATTACTTTTGTGTTGGGTTTTTTAACCATTGAGATGTTTGACCAACGTAACATCTTTGACATTGCGAATCATTTATTTCGTAAATAACATTGATTTGGAATAATGAAGGTGTTTTATTTTTAATGTTAGAAAATATGAGAGAATTAGTTGTTAAATTGTATTTAGCAATTCGGAAATTGAAGAACTGTTTCAACAGTGGTTAAATCAAATTAGTTAAACTATTGATGTAACGAACTCTTTTAGATTGAATAGCCTGTTAATTACATTTGTCAACCTGACCATCGTAAAAGGCTGTGTTATAGGTTATTTTTTTTCAAATGTGTTTGAGGTAACCGTTGTTAACAATGATATCAAACAACGATCTTAAGTTATTATTAACGAATTTTTTATCACAAATGTGTAGGATTCTATTTTTCATTGTTAAAACTAAGTTGTACTTCTGACTCTTAGGATAATAAGAGAAGGAATTCAAAAACCTACCAGATGATGTTGGCTTCTGATATCATGTTGTTTTCTGATCTCATTACTCTGGTTTCCAAGAATGGTAAACTAGCCTCCATCTCCAGTTCCATAGTGAATAGTAAGTGATTATCGAATGAATTGAAAACATTAAGTGTCAAATCAGTCTTATCAAAAGGAAGTAGTAGAATTAATGGATCTAACTATTGCGAAGTGTTATCTCAAATTTTTGTATTTTTGGTAAAAAATGCAACATGGGAAAATTGGAGTTATGAATGAATAAAAATGATATCATACGAAAGTTCCTGATATAGTTTTTAATTTTTGATTACAATATTGAAATTGAGAGGTTTTATAAAAAGGTTAGTTTTATTGACATTTTATCGTGGATGCAGATGTTTGCTTTGGATTTATGTAGAAAATTAGTTATAATATTAGAAGTATGGGCCTAAATTTAGTGTTCTAATATCAGGTTAGATTTTTATGGCGGTTGTGGAAAATATTATTGATGACGTACCTACAAACTCCAAAGATATATTAAGAGCCCGTACTACTAATATTATAACTAATTTCTACATAAATCCAAACTAAGCAAATTCTCCATCCATACTAAAATATTCGATAAAACTAAACGTTTTTTAAAATCTCACTCTAAACTTCATATTTCACTAGCAGACTAAGGAGGTTGTACTTTTGCTATGAATAAAACAGATTATGTCGAGAAAACTGAATTGTTATTACGAGACCAATCAACTTATAAAACTAAATAAATATCCTACCACCTCTGTACAGAGGAATTACAATATTTTAATTAAAAAGTTAAAAACTGAACAGGAACTTTCCGATGATATCGCTAAGTTTTTATTTATTTATAACTTCAGCTTTCTCAAGTTGTATTGTTAACCTAAAATACATAAATTGGAGATACCCCTCCGCCAATAGTTAGTTCTAGTCATTCTACTACTTACAAACTATCAAAAATTTTATCTGATATTCTCCCTAATGCGTTTCAGAATAACACAAATTATAATATTAACCACACTTTTTCTTTTGTCAATGCTATCAGGGGCTGTATATTACCAAAGGATTAGATACTTATTTCTTTGGATGTAGTTAGCATCATTATTAACCAACATCCCATCGAAGTTAATTACCAATATTATTGATGAAAAATAGTTTCTTGTGGAACCTTTCACTACATTATCCAAGAATTATTTCTAATCATCCGTGACATTTATTATTAATGACACTTTCTTCAGTTTTAACAATGAATTATATCGCCAAATTTTTGGCATACCTATGGGATCCCCATTAGTCCTATAACAAACCGAAATATCTCCAAAATAACCAAAAATGTAGTATATCTGGATTAATAGGACCCGCTACACTCTCTCTAGTCAGCTGAAAATCAACAGGGCACATCTGTCAGACAAATTAAAAATATCCAAATATATAATTGGTTAGTGTTTAAATGAAACTTACAGTTTCTAGATAATTCCACAATATATTTAAAAACTGTTAATACCTCTAAGTGCATGTTTACGTAGCAATTTATTTATAATATCTCACTTCTGACACCAATGTAATGTCTTTCTTATTTATTTCAAGATGTCAAATTTTGAACTAAACTAGCTCTTCCTGGTCGGTCCCTTATATATTAGTGCCTTTCTCACTAGATAATTCTAGATTGCGGCTTACACAAAAACAATTGGCTCTCTGACATTTTCTAGGTAATACTGGTAACAAAAACAATGTCTCGATAAGATAGTCACAATCGTAAACAATTCTAAGGATCCCTGCACGTCCGCCATAATCTCCACTTTCATACCTGGCTTAGACAGAGTCGGGCTTTGGTACTATACCAGTGTGCTGTTGCGTAACAATATAGAAAACCAGGAAAACTATATCTGCTGATCTTTGCAATTATCACTTAAGAAGACAGTTTGAAAGTGGAGAACTCCCTAGATTTATCTGTTCATTGACGACTTCATATTGTCGGTTTCTTAAGTGACTTCCAATTTCCAATTCTCAATGGAAATCCAGTTCTCATATGTAGTTTTCTACTTCTGTGTCAGGTGTCAATGTTAGTTAATTTCATGAAATTGGTTACTTGCATACACTACGGAGGCTGAATCGTGCTAACAACAAGAAATTTCTCCAAAAAGAACCAAAAATATGGCACTTCAGGTACCATAGCACCCGCTGTACTGGATCTGGTGAGCTAAAAATCGATAAGGTTCATCTATAAGATGCCTTGAACAATATTTAATCATAAAATTGGTCACTTGTATACACTCCGGAGGCTGTATCGTGCTAACAAACTGAAATTTATCCAAAAATTACAAAAAATTCGTATTCAAAGTTTTATAGCACCTGTTTTACTGGCTCTGCTGAGCTGAAAATCAATAGGGTTTGTCTGTGTGATATTTTGAACAATATTCAATCATAAAGTTGGTGACTTGATGCACTCCGGAGGCTGTATCGTGCTAACAAGGCATGTAACGAAAAGTGGCCGACGGAAACGACGACGACATATACACAGGATTTTTTTTCCTGGAAACCGTTTTTTGTGTTGTTCTTGATGAAAAACGGAATTCCAACTTTTTTTGGGTAAACCAATACTTTTCTCGCATATTAGATAGGTTGGGCTGAAAAGTAATACCGAGTATTCAAGATTCCTAAATTAAATCAAATTAATGATGCCGGTGTCGAGTAGTTATTAGCCCAAACATTTAATTGTTTAGATTTTAGGGTATTTCAAACATCCATGTAATCAGTCATGCGGAAAAGGACGCATGGACTGTGTGTTTTCATAGTGTGAAACAGTGAAATTTTAATTGTCATTCTGGTCAGTGGTTTAAGTTATATAGAATGAGCAACAGAAAACATTAAATTTTACGGAAATTCTAACAATTTGTCCACCTTAGCACAAAAATCGACGTTTATTGTGATTATATAATGAAATATTCATTCATACGAGGGTTCTACCTATGTACTAATTGAGGATAAATAGATCAAACAGATGAATTATGTCAAAAATATTTTCATCGCTTTTCCAAATTACACCTTTAAGATCTATAAACTTTTGTATGCATTTTCACCAAATTTGAGAACATTCTGACTAACAAGAAGGTGATAGTCCCAAAACATTCTTTCTGATGCCCTCAACCGTTTCTTCGGATCGTGTTCATGCTGTTTATCTTCAATTAACGGAAACAATAAGAAATTATTGGTTGCTAAGGCGGTTGACCAGTTGATTCGATCTTTGTCTCCAAATGTTCCATATGATATGTGTCAGCCGAATGATACTTCATTTTGAATTGACTTCTCTTAGAAAAATTTTGATAAACAAATGATAGTATATCACGCGTAATTTATGGTCTTCGGATCTTAGACATGCACAGTTGTAACATGGCTGGATCATATTAATCCACGACTCGTCACCTGTAATGATGCTAGCTGTTTGCTGATATTAGAGCTTAAATACACACGAACATCTGTCAAGAGATCTGGGATCCAGCGCACACATATCTATTCGTATGAAATCTAATGTATGCTACCTAAGCATATCTCGATTTCAGGATATGAACATGAAAATCTCTTAAATTAGTTTTCGCACAGCATCGATGGTTTCCGGTACAATGACCAGTAACTATAACTTCCTCTCTCGTATCCTCGTATCTAGAGCTGAGAAGCTCATTGATAAATTACATGAATATCTCGATATTTTTCAATTCAAATTGAAATGAAGGAAATATTTCCATTTCTTAGGTACGTGCAGATACTCATTGTTGATTTTGAGTCTGGTGATTGATTTTTAATAATGTTCTCAAGGAGAATCGAGAGAATGAGAAATTATGCATGAAGTTTTCTCATCACTGTCCATTTATTTATCTAGTCTTTGATTTCGCTAGGATTTTAGATAGGTCGATTAATATTTGAAAATTTTACTTCTCTATTCTTCCTCTGCGACTTCCTCGCCGTTTTCATTCCCGTATATTGATATGTCCGGTTTCAATTCAATGAGGGAAGTAAGCAAAATGTAAATATGTATTATGACTTAAATATGTACCAAAAAATATTTACATAAATTTATAAACACATAATCTAATCAGGAGCAACCTCTCCACGGGTATGGCTTTGTACTGTGATTTGTCAACTTGTCTCAAACCAAAATTCCTAAAATAAGCAGCCATAGCCAGTAGTGCGTAGTGACTTAAAGTAATATATTAATTCCGAATACTTCTCAAGAAAAAGTGAATTTCACTAATCTATCAGTGGGATAAATATTACAGAATACTGTAAGTAAATTGTTATAATAGTTATATCCCTGTATACAAGAATATTAGATGATGTTCAATGGCTGAATGCGAATAATATTATATCCATCAACCACATAATAATTCATAACCTAAAATTGGAAACTCAGTATCAATTAATAAGTTGAAATGTAATTATTTAAAAAATATATACTTTACAGTATTTAATGAAATTAACTGTCTCGACCCTTACTTCGTGGAATCTGCTCATATTAGTGTTTTAAATGAAACTCACGGTTTCTAGTTAATTCCACAATATAATAACTTTTATTATATTGTGGAATTAACTAGAAACCATGAGTTTCGTTTGAAACACTAATTTACAGTATTTTATAAAAGGTGGTAACACACTGTGTAGAATACGATTGAAATAGAATATGAGTGAAAATGATATAACAAATCAGGCGTTACTAGAAAAGATAGTTGCAATCGACGCTGCTGAAACAAGACTGAACTTTGGAATCTAAAGAGTATCAAGTAAGATATCAGTTTAAGAAAAAAAACTATAATTGGAAAAATAAAATCGAGTTTCTTGAAAGAGAGTTAAAACGGAACAACATAATTATGTTTGGACTGGAAAGGAATGATACTAAATTAGATATACAATCGCTAATCACCTCACTGTATTGAACAAGTTTTTGAACGAAACTGATTTCAATAACATTAATATACTAGGACCCAACAGTCCAATTAACATTGAATATACTTCATATCTTAGGAAGCAAACTATTTTTCAGAATGTCGGAAATCTAAAAGGTATTGCTCAAGACCTAACTATGAGGCAGAAAGGAGAATTTGTAATTCTGAAAACTTATCCACATCTTGCTAAGCAAAACGATGAAAGAAATTGTTACATAAGGCAAGGTAAACTTTATGTGAACGGTAGATAATATCTGCTGTGTAATCTGAAGTCATCCGCATATAAACGAGCTTTCATAGGTGGTTTTAATGCCTGTATGATATCGTTCATTGCTACGATGAAAAGGGTGGGGCTAATTACGGATCCTTGTGGAATGCCATTTTTTGTTTGTTTTAAATCTGACGTGGTTCCGTTTGCTAATACTCTAAAATTTCGTTCTTTTCAAAAGTTTTGGATAACATGTGGACAGTTACTTGTTATATTCCAGCTCAGAAATTATTTGGTAATGTAATCATGCTAGACAGTATCGAATGCTTTGTTGATATCGAAGAAGACAGCTAAACATTTTTGTTTTTGTGCAAATGCTTCATTGATGTCACTTTCCAGATCTATAATATTGTCGGTAGTTGATATTTCTTGTCTGAAGCCACTTTGTTCAGGTATTATTTAATTATGTTGCTCCAATGTCCACAATAGTCTTCTGTTAATGATTTTTTCTAGTAGCTTACAAATCACTGAAATAAGAGAAATTTGTGGATATGATTGAGTATTTGATTTTTGGCTTCGGGGTTTTAGAATATGTATTATTAGGGATTCTCGCCTGCTTTTGGAAAGGTGTGTTGCAACCAGATCACATTATAGAGATTTAGGAGATGCTCGTAAGCATTGGAAGGAAGATGTTTTGAAAAGGTAGATGGAATTTGGTCAGGACCCGGACAAGTATCTTTTAGGTTGGATAAGGCGTCTTCATATTCTAACATGGTGAAAGGTATATTTATAAGATCGTCATTTTCTGTAGTCACTTCCAGGCGGTTTTGTTCTTCTAGTGTTTTGTGATCTAAAAAAGTTTTCATATTATTGCAATCGCTGGAACGGTTCTTGTACGTTACAGCAAGCGCATCTGCAGTAGTTGAGTCAGTTGTCAATATAGTTCCTCCCATTTTGAGTATTTTTATATTATTACTTGAATGAATGCCAGATATTTTGCGTACCTTCTGCCAGACCTCTGTCATTGGTGTATCTGAGCTTAATAATGAGATATATTCAGTCCAAGATTTGCGCTTTGTACTTTCGATCATGTGCCTTGATTTTGCACTTAAGTTTAAAAATTGAAGTTTTTTTTCCGGAGTCTCATATCGTTTGTATCTATTAAAAGCTCTTTTGCTGGCTCTTAGAGCTGCTTCGTTATTCCACCATGGGTTCTTTGGTTTTTTAAAATTGTTCTAACGATTCGTCTATATTAGGTAGGATAGCACAAGATTTAATATTTTCTTCAATGACAGTGGAGTAGTTGCCAGTCAGCAGTTTTAAGTTTCCATTTAGGATGGAAGCTTTGTTTGGTATTATTCTTTGTATTGTTGTATATAATAATGGGGTAATGATCACTACTGTAGATATAATCTAGTCTGTCCCATGTTAATGAAGGAGTTAGGGTTGGATCGCAGATTGTAAGATCAATACATGAGGATTCTCCGGTCTGTATATTAAATATTGTGGCTTTGCCGTCATTGAGAACAGAAAGGTTAAAGTCGTCTAATATTTGTTCTACAAGGTGACCCTTTGTGTTCTGAGATGTTGAGCCCCAAAGAAAGTTGTGAGCATTGAAATCTCCTAGTATTCATTTTAGGATGGGGATTTGTTGTATCCAATTCCTGCTGGTTTATTTGCGATCGTGGAAGAAGATATAGGCTGCAGATATGTGAGTCTTGTTTGTCATGGATCTTAAGGGACTTTCCGCGGCGTCGATATTATTTTTAGTGAGGATTGCTACTCCTCCACTAGCTTTTTGAGCAGTATCTCCATGATTATAAAATTTTTGGAATTGTTTGGACATTGGTATGTTTTAGGTTGGCTTCTTGCAAACAAAGTAGGTCAGATTTAAATTCGTTTATGATCTTTTGTAGTATTGGAAGTTTATCAATGAAATCATGTTGGTTCCATTGTAAAATAGATGAGAAAGAATTGAACATGGATATGTATTTTAACAGCTTGACGTTTGTGAGCAATCGCTCTCCTGTTCTGTATCTGAATAGGTTAATTGCAAGTGTATTAAAAGTTTTTTCTCAATTTTTATCTTGTTTTGATAACCCAGTGGGTAAAATGTGAATAAATTTTGGTTAACATATATATTAGTGCTGTGAGGTCGGTTGTGTAGACTTGAATGATGCTTACTGGGTCGGCTGATCTGTGAACGATTACGAAAAGATCTGATATTTGGGTGAAGTTGAGGATAAAGGGTGGATTGTGTTCTCTGATAATTTTTCTCACTGGCTCCATAAGAACTTCGATTGTAAGATCATTTTTGTTGTTTGTTTTGTTTTTCTTTATGTTTGCTTTTGGTTGCGGTTCAGCGAAAGGGTCTTTCTGGCTTCGTTTGTTTCTTCTTCTGGTTGAGGAGAAGGTGTCTCTATTTCCTTAAATGTACGTGTTGTTAATTTTTGATTGTCAGTATCCGTTTCCATTGTAGAATTTTGCTCGGAGCATGTGGTCTCAAGTGGTGCGGTAGGGGTACTAGTAATGGGAGGTGGAGAGTGTGATGCTCTTTCGCAATTTGCTGTGGTGTGATCTGGCTTTTTACAAGAAAAGCAGAGTGAGTTTTGGGAGAGGAAAATTCTGTAAGTTGTATCCTCATAATTTCTGAAAAAGGATTCTGGAAGTGTGTGTGCTGGTGGAGTTATGAAAACTTGACGTCTGAAGCAGTAAATGTGATTAAATTCGGGGAGATTTGAGCTGATTCTAAGAAATTACATCGTAGAAAGAGCGGTAATGCGCAGTTTGCTTAATTCATTCACTAATATAGCGTATGGTATTGTAGGACAAACGTTAGAAAGTACAAGCCTTTCTGACGGTGTTACATATTTACGGGCCTGCACAATTTCATTGTTAATTTTGAACTTTCCTTCGTGATTGGTTATGATCTTTTCTACTATGCTAGGACTAGTAAGATACATGCAAATTCTTTTGTTCGATAGTCTTGAAGTGAATAATATATTTTTGGGTTCAATAGTTCAATAGTTCCTAGTGGTATAAGGTAATCTTGGAGTGTTACGTTTTCTGTAGCAGGAAGGATTATTGTTTGCTATTTCTTTGGGAAGTGTTGTTGAGAAGTTACATCTGAGTAAGTTTTTAAGGTGTTATTCTGAGAACCCCTGCAGTCAGAAGTCCCAGCAGATAGAGTTGACATATTCAAATTTTTGTACGAATTTTCACTCATGAACCTGAATACGGACCTGTTCTTCGAGTTTCGTCGGAAATATCGGTACTGATAAGAGTAGAGGCTTGACTCTCTTTGTTCGAGATAGTTCCAAAAAAAACTTGCAGGTTAGGGGATTCAAATTGATGTTTACGGTTAGATATCGAAAAACGTATTTACGTATATGGTTAAGTACACTAGTATGTTGTATATTGAATACAGTATATGTTTTAAAACACGATAGGCCACTGTTTGAATATTGATTTGTTAGGAGCTGACTATTTATCTGTATCAGTGATAGATTCCAGGACCGAACTCGGCAATAGTTTGAAATTTTTATGACAGTTAGAAAGAGAACGCCCAGATTTTTTTTATTTTTATGCTTCTAAAAACATAATCTACCCAATAAACTAAAAATTTCAGTGATACAAGAAAAGCCAGTAAACTGCATTTATACCCAGATAAGTCCCAATAAACAAAAAATCTACTTGAAACCAAACATTCATTGTCACCTAACACAGAACAAGAAGTACTACATATTTGTGATAAGAAACAAGAACTGGCCTTCCTTGAAGAGTAAGGAGTTGTAAGACACTTAAGAACCCCACAATATCAAATTATCAATGAACAGATAAATCTAGGGAGTTCTCCACTTTTAAACTGTCTTTTTAAATGATAAATGTAAAGATCAGCAAATATAGTTTTCCTGGTTTTCTATACCATTGCACAGTTATACTGATCTTAATTGAAAGAAGATATCCAGGATATCTCCGTAGCAACACATTTTGAGCACAACTCGAGCAACTCAAACTACTCACAAGAATTTCTGGAATTTAAAACTACTAAAGAAGCCGAATTCTTAGATTACGATGACCATGACAACAACATACTTAATATCCCGTTAACTATAGACGAACTCAATTTTTCCTTAGACACAACCAAAAATTCTGCCCCAGGACCTGATAATATTCCATTAATCTTTCTCCAAAAACTCCCTCATATTGCCAAGTCATACCTCCTCCAAATATTCAACCTAATCTGGACAAAAAATATTTTCCCATCCACGTGGTCACAGGCAATCGTCATACCCATACCAAAGGCAAACTACCCAAGAACTAAGTTAACTTCATACCGACCAATATCTCTTACCAACGCACTAAGCAAAATAATGGAAAAAATCATAAACAAAAGACTATTGTGGACATTAGAAGACAGAAACCTTTTAATACAAGAACAAAGCGGTTTCCGTCAAAACAGGTCAACATTAGACAATCTCATTGATTTGGAATCTGAAATCCACGAATCTTTCGCGAATAAACAAGATTGCCTTGCAGTTTTCATCGATATCACAAAAGCGTGGCGTCATGGCATTATCAAAACTCTTCATTCATGGGGCATCAAAGGAAACATCTTAAAATTCATACAAAATTTTCTTAATAATCGTTTCTTTCGTATTCGTACCAATAACACAACTTCAACTCTAAAACAACAAACTAACGGGACTCCCCAAGGATCAGTCATTAGTTCAACACTTTTCCTGATCGCGGTCAACAACATATTAAACCATCATTCCAAACTAGTCAAAGGCAGGTTATATGCTGACGATTTGGTAATATTCTCCAAAGGTAAGAACATCGACTCAATCCAGAAACACATCCAAGAAACATTAAACCAACTTCAAAACTGGTCTAAACTCACGGGACTGCAATTTTCAACAGAGCAGACCAAATGCATATTATTTTCTAGAAAACACAATCCTGTGTCTCCTGAACTCAAACTTAACAACATTTCCCTAAACTATGTCGATAACATCAGATTTCTTGGAATGATTGTTGACAAAAAACTCAGCTGGAAGAAACATATACTACATATTAAAAAATCATGCCAAAATGGTATAAACCTTATGAAAACACTCTCAAGCAAATCCTGGGGATCTGACTATACCTGTCTAATGCACATATATAAAACACTCATTCGCTCAAAGATAGACTACGGCTCTATAGTATACGCAACAGCTAAAAAAACTACTCTTAACCAACTCGAAACCATTCAAAACACAGCACTAAGAATAGCAACAGGAGCATTCTGTTCAAGTCCAATAAAAAGCCTACAGTGCGAAACCGGGGAACCTTCTCTACAACTCCGGAGAAAATACCTTGCCGCTTCATACGCACTATCCATCAGCACAAACCAGCAGAATCCAGTCTACATTAACATACTGACCAAGCACTACAAAACTTTACATTCGGCAAATATTAAAGCAGACCCACCATTCTATGCAAGAGCTAGTAAAATTCTCACAGAACTCCAAATCAAACGTCCCCGCTTCCTTTCCAACAAAATTAAAACTCCCCCTCCATGGTCGATCAATATCCCTCCCAGCGACACTTCACTGTGCAAATTTAACAAATTAGAAACCCCCCATACCCTAATTAGGAAAACATTTGCCTCCATACTTGACAAATATCCACAATTTCACCTCGCATATACAGACGCATCCAAAACCTCTGATGCCGTAGGCGCGGCAGTGATCATGCAAAACAGTACACTACAATTCAAGTTACCCGAAATAAGCAGCGTCTGCACTGGAGAACTATACGCCATTCTTCAAGCACTTACTCTCATAAAAACAACAAAAAATACTTCAAGATCCCTCATAATAACAGACTCTCTTAACTCAATCCATATTATCAATCAACTTTATCCCACACATCCAATAGCCCTCCAAATTAAAGTCGAATTATCGCAGTTGCAACATTCCAATAACTTTGTGGAAATACTTTGGGTTCCTTCTCATACTGGCCTTCAAGGAAACGAAGAAGCCGACCGCAAATCACGACAAGCAGCAATTAGTGAAACCGTGAGTGAAGTGCAAACGGTAGTGTATAACGACATAAAACCGCTACTTAAATCAAAAGTGCTAAAATTGTGGCAAATCGAGTGGCAATCGACCCAATCGAAACTACGCGACGTGAAACCGGAAGTGAAACCTCGAGCGCAGCCAATAAACAAAAGATCGCTTCAAGTTAAACTGACTAGGTTACGAATAGGCCACACCAAACTTACTCATAGTTACTTAATTACTAAAAGTGAACCCCCAAAATGTGAATTATGCAAGATCCAGCTTACTGTCAAACATTTAATAACCGATTGCCCAAAATTCCAACAATCAAGACAAGATAACAACCTCAGCAACAATTTAGACCAAGTTCTTGGCGAAAACTGTAATACACAGAACCTTTTTAAATATCTAATTGACATTAACATATTAACTAAACTATAAACAACCTATATTTGTGTCGCTAATTACCCCAGTGGTAGATGCGACTTGCTTGTAAATAAAAAAAAATATCTCCGTAGGGCTAATAATATCTAAGCTTTAATATTTCTAAGTGATAATTGTTAAGATCAGCAGATATAGTTTTCCTGGTTTTCTATATGATAGCACAGTTATAATGATCTTAAATGAAAAAAAGATATCCAGGATGTCTCCATAGGGCTAATAATATCTAAGCTTTTATATTTGTAAAATCACATCTTCTTTTTTCTAGGTCTAGCCAAAATAATTACTAAACATCAGATAGGCTTCAAATGAAATGTAGCTTCTGTCATTCTGACGATGATATTTAATATCGAAACAATTGTCAATTGTTCTTAGAACTTTTAAAATCTTTTCAATATTTCGTGGAATTAACTATAAACAGTAAGCTTCATTGTTGGATGTGTTTTCTATCATAATTTTCCACTTGATAACATTGTTTCCGAATCTTTTCCAAAACTGAAATAGCTCAAAAATATTTCAACAGTAACGAGCGTAACATGTATAACATTGTAACTATTCCTGTTTTTCCAATTATTTCAACGACCCCAAAAAATCATATAATATCTAAGCGGAGATCAATGTATTTTTATCTCATGTAAAATTTATAAGTAAAATGTGTGTTTATTTATCACACTGTACGTACTGCTGCAAGATTTTCAGATGCTGTACAAAAAGTGAGAAATGTGGGTTAGTTAAACAATAAACTATCTACAAAATATCGCATTGAGAGCTTTTGTAGCATAGAATTTTTTTGAAACCAACAAATTTTGAAATGTGATTTCTTAAATCATGTCTAAAAGACAACCGAGAAAAATCAAAAAAAATCATGATTTACGAGAATCGCAGAGTAAAAAATAGTGGGGAACCAATTGTGTGCGTTAGTGCCCTTCTCCATCTCGCACATGTAGGCGCTTTAGAGGGATAAATCGTCCGTTATCCTCGACTATCAACACGTTATCCTTCGTCCTGCGACAGCTACAGCCTGTTGAATCCTCGAGCGGTTCGTTGTGTTTTGTGCCCGTGTTAAAACTTCTTACATTTCTGGTGAGTGGATATAATTCTTTTACTAACATTACAGTACATGTATTTTTGTCGTGGATTTTTTTATGAGCTTGTGAAGTTAGATATTTATTCTGGTTTGAAAGGTTTTTGATAATTTGAATACGTTTTATATTTGAGTTTCTTTTTTAATTCAGAGAGAGGATGAAATTATTTCAAGTCAACTTAAAATTCCCTGCTATTGAATACTCCGACTCTTTGTGAAATAAGAAATATAATCATAAAAGACTATCGTTACCATCCTAAAATATTTTACATAAAAGTTCAAACGAATAGGGTAGGTAACGGTTATATAGGACGAGGGTAACGGTTATATGAGACGTTTATTTCGAAACCATCATCTCTGGAATAGAAAATCACCATTCTTGAATCTTTTGAAAATACTTTCGAGATAAATTGTACAACCATATTTCCAAAATTTCATGGGCAAAAATATTTTGAAAAATATGATAAGTAGTTGATACATATATATATATATATATATATATATATATATATATATATAAAACTGGTGAATATTGGGGAAAGCAGCAAGAAGAAAACGGAAAACGTGTACTCTTAACGGAAAATTTTCAAGCTTTAGAGGATGATTGTCCTCATCATCAGGAATACTGAAATGGAAAAACAGCATTAAGATACTGTAGTTGATAAGTAATATATAATATAGAAGAAATCGCAACAGGTGCGAACTTACCTCCGAATTGAGGTTAGGATCCATTATGTTATAATTGTACAATTCGGAGGTAAGTTCGCACCTGTTGCGATTTCTTCTATATTATATATTACTTATCAACTACAGTATCTTAGTGCTGTTTTTCCATTTCAGTATTCCTGATGATGAGGACAATCATCCTCGAAAGCTTGAAAATTTTCCGTTAAGAGTACACGTTTTCCGTTTTCTTCTTGCTGCTTTCCCCAATATTCACCAGTTTTATTCCTAACAGTCAGCAAAGACTATCTTCCTTTTATATATATATATATATATATATATATATATATATATATATATATATATATATAATTATTAATTCTTATTAGCAGCTGTTTATTTCACAATTTAGAATTATTTGTGAGGATGCAGCAATTGGATTGGAAATTAAACTCTTATTTTAATTTAGTGAGTGCTTTCGTATTAGTTTTATTACTCCTTCAGTCACTCTACAATACAATGTATAACTAAATATGAAAAATTAAAAAATGGGTATTTACATTAAACGAGTTGAAGATATAAATTAAAATCCATGAAAAACAGTATAAAAATATTGATATATGCTTGAGACTTTTTAAAATTATTGTCAATATGAAGTTGACAAATGAATGATATAACAGAAATGTTCGTAAATTTCTTTTTGTAAAAGGTTGAACTAAGATATTGATGAAAAATTATTATTAGATCTGTGATTCTTTTTATTTTATTTTTTTTCAATGTCCAGAAAATTAGAGTAAATAATGTTTAAATTTTGAAAATCACTTTTTCTGTTCAATCTATTTGGCTCATTTTTTATGTACACCATTTCTAAAAAACATCTTTTAAATAAATTGTTCGCTTTGGTTAAAATAGAAATGTTATTGAAATCTATGGCATGTCCTGTTACATTAACGTGCTGTGACAAAGCACAAGCATTCGGTCTTAAGAGAATATCGCTCTTATGTGAAGTAATTCGTGATTTTGAATTTCTTGAGGTCTCACCAACATATTGTTTATCACATTCTTGACATCTGATTTTATAGACAACTCCAGTCTGATCAAGTATAGTTGTTTTATCTTTTAATTTTGTGAATAATGAATTAAAAGTTTTAATAGGTTTATTAGCCAGAACTATGTTTTTTTCTTCTTTAAATACATTGTTAATTTGGGGAGTGAGTTATTTTATGTATGTGAATGATTGAAATTTTTTAATGATATTTTCTAGAGAGTTTTCATTATCATTTATAATATTATTTGTGGAAATTATTAATTTACGGAATAGTCGTTTTGGATAGGAATTTTCAATGAATAAATTAAATAATTTCTTGAAATTTTTCATTTTTAAGGTTGCATGACTCTATTCTATTTTCCATCCCATGTACTGAATTAATTTTGGTTTTTTCCGGATGATATGAGAAATAGTTCATATATCTCCCATAATTGTAGGTTTAATATACCAGTCTAATATTATTCTATTTCCCGGTGTTCTAATGAGTTTTCTATCTAAAAATGTAACACTTCTGTCAGTTTCGGTTTCAATTGTAAATTGAATATATCTGTTATAATTATTAAAAGAATTAAGAATCTCACTTTCTATACCTTCGGGTATCGCACAAATAATATCGTCCATATATTTCTTTAAAAAAAGAATTTCAAAAGGTAATTTAGGTATACAATAATTTAGTAAGTTTAGTGTTTTACTAACATTTTCGTCAATATATTTATCTTTTTTCAATTGACTAACTAATTTATTAGCTCTTTATTGTGTGCCTTATGTTGGATCTCTGGGAATTCTTTTTTAATAGATTTCATTATTAACACTATTTTCGGCTATTGAAATATGAAATGCTAACATCTCAACGATAAGACAAGAGAAAAACTAAATTCCACATCTACAAAAAAAATGACTGAGTGTGGTATGAAAAATACACGGTAAAGGACAGAAATCTCCTAAAAATTTTTTCTAACATGACTAAAAATGTATGTGTGATTTTAAAATACATTACGTAACTATAAGGAATAAATTCGAAGAAAAAAACAACAAGGCATGGCCTTTCCCCCCTTTCCTACCCTCGGAAAGTTTGGAGAGGAGAAACTCATCAAGACAGAACCAATTGCTAAAAATTTAGCGATTATACATACAGAATGCTCAAAAACAAAAATAGTAAGTTATATGGAAGAACTTTATATTATAAATCGGAAACACTTTTGCTATGAAAGTAACGAAATTATAAACTATGGTATTTCAAACCAGATAGAAAGTCGTCTAAAAAAATAGTTTTGTCAACAACTGAAAAAAAGCAAATGTATGCTGTAAAAAACACTATCGGTATGTATCAGTACACCAAAATAAACCGTAAATTGTCATGTGACAAAAAGGACGTATTTTACTCGTATCAACATACAGGGACGATAAAAAGCAAGCGTATACTGAGAACGAAAACGCAACCAAGCAAAAATATAATTTCTCAGTACACACAACAAAAGAGATAGGGGACTACTCAAAATTAACTGAATTCAAAATTTGCTTAAAGCAAGAAATTTCAGAAAATATTTCAGTATAAAGGTCGTTTCAAACTAAACTGCTTTCTAAAGGTGCATTATGCAAGAAAATCTCAGAAAATTTGAAACATTCACGGAAACTTGGCGTTTTAAAAACCCAAAAACAAAAAGAAAATACGATTAAAAACACAAATATAATACAGTAATTGTATTATACAGAACATAATAGCAAGAATACAAAATAATGTACTCTAGATAAAACAAATAATGAAATTGGTGCTGTTGCACAACGGTAAAGATAAAGACAGAAGATGGTTTATAGAGGTACTATGACATATACGGTAGTAGAAAAGCAAATTCTACTAGATAAAGACACAAAATGCATTTGTGACCTAACACAATTGTTGACAACAAAAAGTACAAAATACTCTAGATATATTTTGATATTAGATCAAAAATAAAATTTAAAAAAAGTCGCGTTAAGAAATATTAATCCAAAAAACTTTATATAAAAATACGGTATAAATTATCAAACTAATCACAGTCACTATCAGATCTGATTAACAAATTATAATTATAGCTAGATAAATTCATATCAACAAATTGATTTTTCAAATCTGTAACATGCCATTTACCTAAACCATTAACAGAAAGGTCTTTTGAATATTACACTAATTTAGAGAACACTTTGTTGACAATACAAGGAGCAATTTTAGGTGCAGAATTTTTAGATTTTGAAGAAAGAACATAATTCTTTTTCCATAACCTGTCACCAACATGAAATTACAAATCTTTTTTCGCAAATTGTAATGTATCGCATTTTTCTCATATGTGTTTTTTAACTTTTTAGGAACTTCAAGAAAAAGTTTAGGATGTGTTTGAGCATCATCAATTAATTGTAATTTTTCCCAGTGTTAATAATGTTGTTCGCGTTTTCAGAAATTGCACCGTAAAAATCTCCACTTAACGGAACGTTACGAGCAAAATTTAGAAAAGATATGGAGTAACCCGTAACGTCATGTTTCGCGGTTCTAATTGCTTGTGCAACCTTATGTAACGAAGTATCCGAGTTATTATGACACACATTTTCATGAATATAACACCTAAGAGCTGTAATAATTGTCTTATTTGTTCGTTATGTGTGATTTGCTTGAGGGTGATAACAAGCGTTATAAACAAAATTTTGCACTTTATAGTGCGATATCAGATTCTTAAAAAGAGAAGAAGTGAAAACAGTACCATTGTCAACAGAAAAAATTCGTGGAACACCAAATAGAAGAAAAACTTGATTCTCTATAAACTTTACAATGCACTTAGCAGATGCGTGTGGCATTGGATGAGCAAGACACAATTTTGTAAACCAATCGGTAAGTAAGACAAATCTGTTACCAAATTTTGACTTTGGATATGGACCTAGTAGATGAGCAGAAATCTATTGCCAAGGAAAATTAATATCTTTGTACTGGCCATAACACCAGCTTTAGGTAGATTTTGGGCTTTGCAAGAACTACAAACAGAACATTCATAACCGTAGCGAGATACAGAAGTTTTGGCCAATAATAAATTTCAGGGATACGAGAAATAGTTCTAGTTACGCCTAAATGAGCACTCCATTTTCATTAAATATCCTTAATATGTCGATTCTGTTGATGGTAGGGACAACAGTTTTTCAATTGGATTAGTTACTAGCAATTGGATTAGACGAAAAAATATGTTTGTACAAAACGTTGTTGTCAACCTTAAACGTGGGATATAAAATCGGGATTATTTGATACAAGAAAATTGGTTGTTATTTTTTTCTGTTTCTAATGTAAAATTAATTTTTGGGTGTAATCAATTAATATGATTGAAAAATACATCTAATTGTCATTCACTACCTGTAAAACAACTAATATGCTATCTACAAATCTATACCAAAATAAATTTTTTTTTGAAATGTTACTCACAACGATGTTCTTTTCTAAACTGTGTATAAAAATGTTTGCCAGCATTGGCGAACCTTGATAAACATGTATTTTAAGTATATACCTTATTGTCAAAAATGAAGTAACTCTGATTAATATACATATACATCAAATAAATCAAGTATATCTGATATTATTCCTGGATTGATATATCCATCTACTAATAATTTTTTCAAAAGTGTTATGTATTCTTTTGGAAGAATTTTATAGAACATATTGGTAACATCAAATGAAATGATAAGTTCCATTGAATTTTTAAATGAGTATTTAGATATATGTGTATCTATATATTGAGTACTTATAGTTTTTCGTTTTCTAGCTAATTTATTATTAGGAGAATGAACATAAGAAACTACAGGTCTAATTGGTTTCGATACCTTATGTAATTTAACGGTTCCATATAATTGTGGAGATGGAGGATTTTAATTTATGATGCATTTCTCTCCATTATTATTTCAAAAATAATTTGAATTATTAACAATCTCTCTTACATTATTAGAAAACTTTTTTTGTTGGGTCTGCTCTTAGAATATGGACATCACTAGATTCTATAAAATTATTTACATGGGATTTACAATCTTCAGTTTTCAATATGACAGTGCCATTACCGTTATCAGATTTTGTAATTGTGAGGTAATATCCTTCTATTTTCTTTTTCATTGAATTTAAATCTGAAATGTAATTTTTTCTTTGGCGTTTAACATTGGAGAATTTTATTATTTTTGATTAAACTAATAAATTGTAATTTTTCACAAAGAAAATGATTTGTATTTGATTTTAAAGCTATTTCTGATTTTGTGGGTAATATTTGTTCAATATCATACGTAAATTTTGGTGCTGTGTTTTACTTTGAGCCTTTATTTAAAAATTATATTTCACTATTCTTAAAGTCAGTGTCTGAAAGGTTTTCAAATCGTGGTGCAAAGTGTGTTGGAATGGAAGTTCTCACAGTTTCACAATGTTTAGAGTATTGTATTTTATGTTGTAGGCATCTATTCAAGTTTTTTTTCGTTTTTGTCCTTGCTCCTTATATTTCTTCTCTCTTCTTTCTCGGATTTTGTCGTCTACACAGTGGAATTCTACTGGATGTAGATGGAGCGTGAGTTCAGAATGTATAACTTTTAGGTAGGTATCTAAGAAGTCTCTTATTTTATCGCTTTTTGGGCCTCGGGTGTTTCATTATGGCATTTTATGTTTAAATAATTTGGTATTACTTGTTTTCTAAGGAATTAATGGTTAAACCTGATGTTTTAGAATTATTTGCAATGTTGTTCTAGTCACTTCTTGTATAATTGGGTCAAGTCTTCTATCGAATATTTTTTTATGAAATTTAATTTCCCTCATACTACATATTTGTAACAGAAAACGAGAATTAGATTTCCTCGAGGAATTAGAAATTAGAAGATACTTAAGAGCACCACAATATGTCTTCTTAAGTAATAATTGTAAAGATAAGAAGATATAGCTTATATCCTGGTTTCCTATATCATAGCATGATGATATTAAATATTTTTTAGAATTTTTAACATTTTTTCATATTGTGGAATTATTTAGAAAACGTAACATGTGTAGATTCCACATAGTAAGGGTCGTAACAGTGAAATTAATATTGTCTCAGAATAACGAATTTTTTCCGTTAGATTCTCAAGTATTTACTTTAAAACAATATTTCAATTGTTAGGGTCGTGTGAAATCGTAAATCTTGTGTTTTTCGACTTGAAAATTGCGTTTTGTAGTAAATTTTCTGTTCTTTTAAATGCTACTGACCGGAAGCTTTTATCTCTACCGGGATTCTGAAGATCCTGCTTCAACCGGATACATATTTTTCCGTGTTACATATTGTGTATCTCGTATGAAGGAGCCGGTGTGGTAAAATATGTTAACGGCACAGAAAAAATATCACAATTTCATGAAGGCTGGCGATGAATTGAAATTTTATGCATTGCATATTCGTGATACAAATAAGCTAGTCTCACTAGTCAGTATTTATTGAAGATTACATGAATAAGAAACGCATAACGGGGATGTTGTTTGGTGATTTTAATATATTGTTAAACAAGTATCACAATGACTCATTTTGTAGCACGAATTTTGGATAAAGTCGTTGTGATACGAATTTTACGCACTATTACTCATAATGAACGTGAAAAATGTTTTTAATAAAAATAAAATTGCAATTAGGGTTTTTGTGCTTATTTATTTATGTTGGTATGAATATGGAACTAAACATCGAATTATCATGCACTTCACCAGAATTTCGCAATATTGCTGAAAACAATCTAAAACATTGCACATAAGATGTGAGACTGTCAGCTATAAGTTAAACAGTGCATCCAACTATATTTTTTTGAAATATCGTTTATTCAAACAACATTTATTACAATATCATTAAACTAATGTAAAAAATTCCCAAATCAGTGCTTTAAACACTGGACTCGAGAATAACAAAGTTTATAGTTAATACAGTGATGCAAAGGCAGTTAACGTTTACATATTCTTTCAATTTTCTAACAAAACTCTTATAATTATTCAAGCCTTTTATAAACTGTGGTAAATTATTGAATGTTTTGATTTCATCTACAATCGGATTGTTTAAACCTATATTTGTCCTTGTATATATTTGATAGATGGTATTATGTGATCTTGTTTGGTAAGCATGTACATCAAAGCAAAACTCAATATTTATGTTACATTTCTGTTGATTATTAAGTATTTTATAAACAAGTTTGCATTGTTCTATAACCAGAATTTTTTTAATCGAATTAATTTCAATTCTGAATAAATTATATTTGTGCTAGTGAGCCAATCATATTTAAATAAAATTTTAAGGGTTTTGTTTTGTAATTTCTGAGCTTCACACATTCCCCACACAGGCAAAAGATATCTGAAGTGTGTTGAGAAAAAAGAATTATAAACTTGAAGTTTACTTTTCATAGAAAGAAAATCTCGACATTTATACAAAGCGGATAGCATTGAAACTATTTTTCCAGTGATTTTGGTAATGTGTGGAGACCAGTTCAAATTTTCATCTACAATTAATCCCAAATATTTTATACACATTACTTTCTCTATCGGTACACCATTAATGTTAAGATACAATTCGTTAATCATTTCATTTTTCTGCTCAAATACAATATATTTGGTTTTATCAATATCAATTTTCAATTTATTGGAAAATAGCCATTTAAGGTAAGCATTAAGATCATTGTTCACTTGATTATTGAGGGTGATTTCATCTGTTGCGGTGTATAGCAGAAGAGTATCATCTGCAAAGGTGAAATATCTTGCCTCCAGATTGGCAAGTTTAAGATTAAGTACATACATGGAGTACAACAGCAATCCAAGAACCGACCCCTGTGGCACCCCGCAGGTACTGGACAACCAATCACTACTTGCATCTTGAAGCTTTACATATTGATTTATGTCAAGTAGATATGTTTTAATTAAGCTGCACAGAGTACCCCCAAATCCCATTCTAAATTGATTACTTAGCAAAATATCTATACTCACCACGTCAAAAGCTTTTTTCAAATCTATGAAAATTGCTATTACTACTTCTTTCCTATCTACAGCCCTTGAGATATATTCTATGAAGTCAGTAGCAGCACCAAGTGTGCTACTATTTTTTATAAAGCCATATTGAAATTTATCGATCAATTGGTGGGTATCAATGAAGGATAACATTCCTTTCTTCATTGGTTTTTCTAAGAGTTTAGAAAATACACTCAATACCGAAATAGGTCTGTAACTGTTCATGAATTTTTTATCTCCCGATTTAAACAATGGAGTAATATTACTTATCTTTAGTTCTTGTGGAAAAATTCCACTTTGGATGGTTTCGTTGATCAGATGTACTAGAATTGGTAGCATGTATTCTCTGAGGTTATGTATATCCCTAACAGTGATTTCGTCGTGTCCGGGTGCTGAGTTTTGTCTTAGTTCCTCAATGATATCTAACAACTCCTGTTCATTTGTTAGAGGTACTGATATTGAGTTGTTGTTATATAATTATCTGACAGAAAAATAATCATTCAATTGAATAATTTCAGTTTCTACATCGTTTACAATCGTTCCACCAACTTGAGAAAAATACTCATTCATTTTATTAACTATATCTAGTTGACTATTACAATGATCTATCATCTATCAAAAGTGAATCAATAAGTACTTTTTTATTTTTTATAAAACTATTGAGAAATGCCCATTGTTTTTTTATATTATTTCCGGCTAATTTCCATCTTACTTGAAAGTACCCATTTTTTAAATTCTTATTTTATTGTTAATCTGATTTTTAATGTTTTTAAGCTCCTCGGCTAAGTATGCGTTCTCGGGTTGATTGATCTTTTTTTTATAAATTTTATCTCTTTTTAAATCATCTCAAGGACTTCACTATTCATCTAGGTGTAATTTGAACGAATTCTCAATTTTTTACTGTACTCACACTTCTTTTTACAATCTCTGACTAAATCAATTAATTGTTGAAACTTTGTCACGTTTATACTTAAAACTTTTTCCCTAAATAAATTTACAAACTTATTATAATTCACAGACTTGACTACATAATCTATCTATGGCTTATGAATTTGTACAGAAGATTCAATATCTAATAATATCAATTTGTGATCGGAAAGTGCGTTTTCCTTAACATTAACTTTACAATTCAGCTTACCACTATAGTCACTAAGAACATGGTCTATAAGAGACTTAGACACTCTGGTTGCGAATTCGTCACTGACTACATTATTTATTTTAAAGTTTCTTATTGCAACTAGGTCTTTGTAATCTTTGATCATTTGCGAATCATCTAGCAAATTAACATTCATATCACCTACTATAAAGTGTTTTTTAGTGTGCTTCAGCATTACTGATTCTAAGAATGGAAGAAAATGACAATTATTAATGGAGGAAGGTTTATATATAACACTTATTTTCAAGTTATGCATACCTAAACTAATACATATCCAGTTTATTGGCTCATTTTTGCTTGATTTCTCAATTTCACGAAATTTGATTGTTTTTGGTAAATAAATAGCTACACCGCCCCCTCGACCAGCTCTGCATGAATAGACTGCAGAGAAATCATTAATTTGAAATAGGAATGTTTCATTCACTTCCAACCACGTCTCAGTAACCAAGAGTATATCATAATCTTCTTTCACAACAAAACACTGCACAAGATCCAGTTTGTTTCTGATACTTTGCAAATTCATGTATGCAATTTTCAGTTGTTCACGAGGCTTTTCTAGTTTTCCAACTGACTTTTGAGTGCTCATCGTTTCTTAAGAGGATATTTCCATTTCCCATCCAGAGAACTTTGTAGTTATGTTCTTTTTTAAATTTTCTTGCTGCCATGATTAAATCAAAGTTTGTTTTCGTGAGCTGATGGTTTAAAAATATTTTATTCTCCTTTGTCTATCCTACGTCCGTGCTTTACATCTCGAATTTTTTCTATATATTATATATATATATATATATATATATATATATATATATATATGTATATATATATATATATATGTATATATATATATATATATAAATTATTTGTTTTTCTTTAACCTTATATATAATTTTATTTCCATTTTTCTTGGGCAGCAAGTTATAAACGTAAATTCTGTATCAATTTATGTTTTTATTGACGCTTCGCTCTCTAATTCGGAGCATTTTTAAAAATTTAATACATTGATGTATAGCAATAAATTGAAAACGATTGAAAGATTAAAATGGAATATACACACATAGACGACAAAAACTGGTAACTAATAAAATAATTTCAAAAACAATAAAATCGAAAGTACCTGCCTTAGAAACAACTCTTTACAATATACAAGGAACATTCAAAAAATTGATGTTATTATTATAATAAATTATAATATATCTGGCTTAGATTTTTGATATCTTGTTTATCGTTAACTGCATTGTTCTCTTTTTTTATATGTATCATTTACTTTATTGTTAGTTTTTTGTAATTAGAATCTTGGTTTATTATTTTATTATTAATAAAGTCAAATTTAGGTTTTTTATTTTTCTCATGTTTATGAAGTGACAGTGACAGTTTCAATGAGGCCAAAAAAGTCAGTCTATTTCATATGGATTCCTTTTAGGCAATTCCCACTGCTGTAATGGCCTTGTTGTTGCGGATGAAAATTTAAACTGATCTAGTATCCTAACATAATTCAACAGCACCTGTATGAATGTTACAATAACTCTAGGTTAATATACACCGGTGATTCAATGTAACTAACTATGATGAGTACTGCAGTTGTAACATAGAATTAAACTCACATCATAAAGTTCCTATTTCGCAGAAGTATCTTTAATGTAGAACTCTCTTCGATGCTTACCTGTTCAGATGATAAATAATTACTCCGCAATTAAACTCAAAATTTGGGGGATTGCGAGTTTAAATAATCATCTGTGTGTTAGAAAAGTGATAAACAAGTGGTAGAGTGATTGTGCAAATGAAGGCGACAAAAACAAAGTAAGATTAACGTATTTATATAGTTGTTTATATGGGAAAAAGTACCTAACCATCATATAGAATTCATTTATAGGTATAAAGCAGTTTTAGTTATATATATTTACAAAGTCTATTATCCTAAATAATGTTATATTATGAGGGCTAAGTTTAGAGTAATGTAAGAAGGGCGCTAGTTACGATTAAAATAAACATTCAACAACAACAAAAAATACATATTTGGATAATTAGTAACACTTGATAATAAACATTAAATCGAAGACGAGTTTTTACCATTCATACTACAACAGGAAAGAACTGCTACAAATACAAGCGATAGAAATTTGGAAAAGACACAGGGTCGGCTTTAAATAATCAGAAAGTACATTTGAAACAATAATTTAATACAGAAACGAAATCAGTTAGCTCTGAGTGGGCTAGGGGTCGAATTGTAGTAGACCCTTGGTAAACAAACTACAAAAGAGACACGGATTTCGTGGACGTTTGAGAAGATAAAGAAAATGTATCAAGAAAACGGGTCGGACACTGAAGATGAGTATACCTAAGAGAAAGAGAAAAGAAGCAGATGAAAACTTCGGAAGAAGCAAGAAACAGAAAAAGGATAGAGGGAGAGTGGATACGGAAACAACTATGATAAAAATGATGCAGGAACTGATGTTAAAGAATGATGATATGATGGAAGAGATAAAACAATTGAGAAAAGAAAATGGAGAAACGAATAAGCAGCTGTTAGAGATAAAAGACGAAAATTAAAAGAATTAAATAGGAAATTAAAGCATTAAATGAAAAAGTAGAACACTCAGAAAGAGTTACTAAAAAGAAAAACCTGATCATTACTGGAATAGAAGTGAATACAAATGAAGATATTTCTCTAATGCAAAAAATAGAAACATTCATAGCAAAAGAAATACAAGTGGACGTTATAATAAGAACCGCTCAGAAAATAGGGGAAAAGATGTGCTTAATTGAAATGGAAAACATAACAGATAAAATTGACATCTTGAAAAATAAAAGCACACTGAGACATCTCCGGGAAAAAATTTTCATTGAGTCGGATCTTACCAAGAAGGAACAGGAAGTACAAAAAATAATCAGAGGAAAGGCTAAGGAAGAAAAAGATAAGGGCAAACAAACAAGAGTAGGTTACAAGAAATTAATAGTAAATGGTATAGTATGGAAATGGAAGAATGAACAAAAACAGTTACAGCTCAACCTAAAAAACTAGTAGACACACGTGACAATAGATTCCGGCATCGACTCAAACAATGAACAAGGTACAGGATTACAAGAAAAGAGGTAAAGAAAAGAACCGCAAAAAAGAAATAATTAAAACAGAAAATAAAGTTATAAATGGAACATGGAACGTGCGAGGAATATACGGAGAGGAGGACATAACAAATTTAGTAAAGGAAGCAAAAAGATACAATATGGGAATTCTAGCGCTGCAGGAGACACATTTAAAAAATAAAAATATAAAAGAAATGGAGAAATATGTCCTATTTACAAGTGGAAATAAAAAAAGACGATCTGGTACAGGCTTTGTAGTCAGTAAAAATATGAAAGGACAAATCACATACTTCCAAGCGATCTCAGACAGGATATGCAAACTACAGTTTACTGGAAATGACCAAAACATAACAATCGTTAACTTTCATGCACCTACAGAGGAGAAAACTGATGAGGATAAAGATGCATTCTATGAACAACTGGAAGAAATTATTGACAGAATACCAAACGGCAATGTAAGAATAATAACGGAAGATGCAAATGCAAAAGTAGGAAATGAAGGCATATTTAGAACTATAACGGGAGGCGAAAGTAAACATAATACGAGTAACGATAATGGTTTTGGATTAATCAATATGGCTATAGAAAAGCAAATGATGATTATAAGTACACATTTTAAAAGAAAGAATATACCCAAAGGAACTTGGATAATTCCAGGCACTAACGAATCAAACCAAATTGATCACGTGCTAATAGGGGAGAAAGATGCCAAATCAATAAAAAATGTAAAATCATGTAGGGGTGCCGATATAGACTCTGACCATTTTCTAGTAATGGCTAAATTTAAACTAACAGAAACAGATAAAAAAAATTAGAAAAAACAGAAGTACGGTGAAATATTACATGGAAGAATTGTAACATTCTCAAGTAGTCGGTAAATACAGATCTAAAATCGAGAAATACTTAGAACAAACTAGGGAAACAGAATTAGAACAGGGTGTAGAAAAGAAATTATCACAGATGGAAACAACAATTTTGAAAGCGGCAGACGGAAGCTTAAATGCCATAAAGGATACCAAAAGGAAGATCTGGCTTGACGACGAATGTATGGAAGAAAAAAGTAAGAAAAGAAGTTTAGGGGTAAAATATCTACAGACCGAGAAAGAACGATACAAACGGGAATACATTGAACAGATGAAAATTGCAAAAAAGATTTGCAGAACTAAGAAAAGAGAACACGATGAAAACAGAATAAAAATAATGGAAGAAAAACACTGGAGACAAGAAATTAGAAATTTCTACAAGGATGTGAAAGAAATAAATAAAGGACCCGGGCCAAAACCACCATACATCAAAGATGGAAACGGTAAACTACTAGGAGCAAAAACTGGAATAATAAGAAGATGGAAAAACCATTTTGAAGAGCTATTAAAAGTAAATGCAGAACTAGAAGCAGAAGAAAGAGAAGACGTTCCATTGGGAGAAGAAATCCGTTCCGAAGATAAAGAACCTACACTAGCAGAAATAGAAGAAATTATTCACAATATGAAAAATAATAAAGCCCCAGGATCCAATATTATTACAGCAGAAAACTAGAAATACGGAGGTAATGTATCAAAAAGAGAAATTACTAAGTTAATACAAGAGGTTTGGAGGACTGAACATATGCCAGAAGGGTGGAAAAAGCAGTAATTCTACCGATATACAAGAAAGGTGACATTTCACATTGCAACAATTACAGAGGAATAGCACTACTTGATAGCATGTACAAAGTACTAGCCACACTAATAAAAAGACGATTAGAAACTTATTCAGAAAAGATAACCGGCGAGTACCAGTGTGGATTTCGTGAGGCTAGAGGAACAACAGACCAAATTTTCTTACTGAAACAAGTATTAACACACTGTTACAAATATGAGATTCCTACATATATGCTGTTTATCGAATTTAAGGCAGCCTATGAAACGATAAACAGGACTAAGCTATTGAGAGTCTTAGGAAAATACGAAATTCCTGAGAAGCTATGCAAACTGGTGGAAATGACACTCAAGCAGACAAGAAATGTGGTATGAGTAGAAGGGGAAGAATCAGGAGAATTTGATACAACCCAAGGACTGAGGCAAGGAGACCCCCTATCTACCATGCTATTCAAGATAGCATTAGGAGATGTTATAAGGAAGAGCAAAATCAACCATCGGGGTACATTACTGAACAAAAGCCACCAATGTTTGGCATATGCAGATGACGTGGTTTTATTATCAAGGAAAAAAAAGAACTGATGAAAATAGCAAAAGATCTAGTGACAGCAGCACAAAAAGTGGGGTTCGAGATAAATGAAGCAAAAAGCCAGTACATGAAACTAAGAAATAAAACAGTAACGGAGGAGCCTGGGACATTACGGCTAGAGCTACAGAACGATAAAATAATACAAATAAAGGAAACCAAGAACTATATGTATCTAGGTGTCCTAATGAATGATAAATGTGAGGAAGAAGCAGAAATCGATCTTAGACTGGCCAAAGGCAACAGATGTGCTAGAGGATTACTCAAAATCTTGAGATCAAAACCAGTCACACGAGCAACAAAGCAAAGAATTTATAAAACAATATTAAGACCGACAGTGCTATACGGATGTGAAACATAGGTTATGAATAAGAAGCAGAAATCCAAACTCGAAATCTGGGAGAGGAAGATATTAAGGAAAATTTATGGCGGAAAAAAACAGAAGAAGGATGGGAGAGGCGCACAAATAAGGAGTTGTATGATCTATACAATGACTCAACAATAATTGAAGCAATCCAATCAAAAAGACTGCATTAGTTAGATCACTTAGAACGGATGGAACAGTCAAGAAATATAAAAGAAGTAGCATGGAAAAGACCAGAGGGAAAGAAGAAGAGAGGTAGGCCCAGAAGAAAGTGGAAAGAAGCC
Organism: Galeruca laticollis; assembly: GCA_963921935.1. NCBI lineage: Eukaryota > Metazoa > Arthropoda > Insecta > Coleoptera > Chrysomelidae > Galeruca > Galeruca laticollis. The sequence continues at coordinate 66,995,128 of OY998183.1, forward strand.
ATAATGCAGGACGTCGCGGAAAAGGGAATACGGAACTGGTAAAGCGTAGCAAGCGATAGATACAGATGAAAAATTCTTACACGGCTATAGGCCCTAGGCTGTCTTATATATATATATATGTATATATATATATATATATATATATATATATATATATATATATATATAGTTTTTCTTTTTTTTTTGGTTTTTGGTCTTTTTTATTTACTTATATATTGTTATTTTATATTCTTGGGATTGAGGACCATTTTTAAAGACATTTGACTAGTAGTTAATACATTTTTATTTTACGTTTCGGTCTTCCATGACCTTCATCAGAAATAAAATTTTTTGTTAAAACTAAAAGAAATGGTACAAGTTACAGAAAGAATTTTTAAAAAACAAAACAAATAAATCTTACCTTCGACAGAACGTTCATTTGATTATTTAATATATTTTATAGATGTTTTAGGATGCATCACATAATAGAATACAACTCACACCACAAAACAAAACGAACATTTTAAAAATATGACATTCATTGATAAAATTTGTATTGGAATATACGAGTATTTGTTCTATACAATGAAAGCAGCCGTAACGAGGTTTTAATGTGTCGTTTTTGTGTTGACTGATATTAAATTGAAGTTTATATTTATATAGGGAGTGGTAATAAATGGATTTTATATTTATATAGGGAGTGGTAATAAATTTATTATATTTGGAATGTGCCACGTGTTTCTCTATATTTCTAAGTTTTTATAATGTTATTATAAATTTTACTAAGATTTTTTGTGTCAGTCTTTAAATTTACGGAACTAGTTTTTCTTTGTATTTCTATCATCTCCAGAACTTCGCGTTTTTTTGTATGGTTTTCACTTCGAAGAATTTTTGTGTTTTCGAAATCAAACTCGTGCTGGTTTTCTGAAACATGGATAGTGAGTGCCGTTTTGTTTCGTTTGTCATATTTGTGACTATTTATTCTGCTTTTCAAATACTGACTTGTTTGTCCGATGTATAAAATAAAAATGTATTAACTACTAGTCAAATGTCTTTAAAAATGGTCCTCAATCCCAAGAATATAAAATAACTATATATATATATATATATATATATATATATATATATAGTAATGTTTTATATATTCATCAATTTTTATTTTTTTTTATTTTCATGTAATAATAATATAATATTTTTTTTTATTTGACCCTTTCTCTTGTGTGGATCTGTGGGGCTCTTTTTATTATATAGAAATAGACAAAGTAACTTTAGTTAATTTAATTATTATTCTTTTCAATTTAAGAAATTGACAAATTCAACAAATTAATAAAAAACCTATATCACTTAAATCACTTAACTAAAAGAACAACTTACTCAGTGTTATATCTATATCTACCAAATTACTTATCTAAAAGAAAAACTTACTCAGTATTCTATTGTCCTCATCTAAATTTCATTAGTTCATTCTTTTACTAATACTTTTTCTTTATTGTCCGTATTCACACTTGCTTAGTCCATGATCTCACTAATATTTGTCCATATTTAAATTCTCTTAGTCCACTCTATTACTTATACTTTCCCTTTTTAGTATATAATTAATCCAACAGTTTTGAATTTAAAAGTCTACTAACCGTTCACAGTTCCCATTTCTTCTAAGTATCTCCATTATTACTAACTTCTGAATTTTTCCATATATAAAAATTTCTTTTAAATACACTTTCAATCGCTTAACTTGTCTCTAATTTTTCTTTGTTGTTGACTTTACTTGGATTCTAATAATTACTTTCTCAATGTCAAACTTGCAAATTTATTACCAATTTAAACTAAACTTTGCGGAGCTAAACTTAAAAAGATCTCTCCTCCCGTCAATTCGTAATCATTCAAAAGTCATAATTTTTTTCTCTGACAGTTATTTATTTTGACAATACTCATCGAGATACTTCTGAGATGACGTTTCATGGACAGATTAATAACGTTGAGAGTTGCATTTGATGTATGAAATATATCTGTTATAAATCTGTGTTTCTTTAAGAATCCATTAAAACGTACATTATAATTAATTAAATTAAGTAACGCATAATAATAATATCAATCACAATAACTACAACATTAATCTACTTATCAATCAACTAATCACTCCATGAATATTTGACAATATAACACGACTTATATCAATTTATTATTATTACAAAATACAATATAATATATATATATATATGTGTATATATATATATATATATGTATATATATATATATATATATATATATATATATATATATATATATATATTAATACACATCCTCTATTTGAAATTTAAAGAACAAGTAAAACATAAGGAAATTTATTTAAATTAGTTGTCATACTCTCGATACACACTGTACTCTACGTAAATTCCTAAATTTTGAAAGATTCAGTAGAAATATCAAACATGACATTTCATAATTTCGATGACATTTGAGTAGAATATATCTAATGATAGATAGAACATAATAGGATTTGGAGAAAATATTTGAAATTGTAAAATAAAGAGGTCTCTGCTAGCAAGATTACAAATGTAATAAAAGAATTTCAAAATCTCACTTGGTTATTGAAAATTATAGATTAGTAATTTTTATCAAAAACAAGAAAAATCGGTAACCAACAGAAAGGAGAGTTATTTATTTTGTAAAAATTTAGTCAGTAGCTTTTTATCCTTTGAAGAGACAACATCAGAATAAGAGTTGTCTCGAATTTTTTTGGTAGATTGCATAAATTGCATATCATACAATCAGATAAATAACCCATATAATAAATTCAGTGCGTACATAACTTAGTAAATGTCATAAAATAATGAAATGGCCTTTTATTATATTGAATTAACAGTTATTTGAGAGTTTGATAATAGTGAAACATTTAATTGGAAATATCTTGAAAAAAAACAAATAAATTTGAAGAATTAATTTTGAACAATTATGATCTCACCCTGAGATAGGAGTAATAAGTTGATTGTAGATAAATTCATCTTTATATTAATATTTATTGGCGCCGGGCATATTTAATTTGACAATTACTGTCAAATTTGAAATTCAATACGTACTTAAGTGGTATGCACAATAATTGTCGCTGCGACAAGATAGTATAATTTATTTTCATATCGTAGGGCAATTATATCTAAAAAATTGAAATATTCGTGGGAAATTATATTCAAAGGTTTGAAAATATAACAATTGTCACCCAACGCGGGGCAATTACAAGACTGAATACATAACAATGTGTCACCCGAACGTGGGGCAAATACATATTATTATAGAATATTGAATATATTACAATATATATATATATATATATATATATATATATATATATAATAAGTAACGAATAGATTAGTGGATACTGCACGCAAATAGAAGAAGGGGCTACTGAAAAGAGTGGTAACGGCAGGCATGCATGTTTCTGGCTCATTAGCCGTCATAGGTACGGTACAACCAAGAAAAGATGTGGAACATGGGAGCAAAGGTGTTGAATGAAACATTAGAAAATATAACAGAATTCAGCAGGATAGTCAAACACAACATTTGTGTCAGTAATATTAGAAGATCTCGAATATTCGAGACAACAACCAACATAGACACGGAGGTGCATATAGCACTTCCGTCTGAAACTTCCGACCCAGATTAATGAAATAATAACAAGTGTTATATGCACCTCCGTGTCTATGTTGGTTGTTGTCTCGAATATTCGAGATCTTCTAATATTACTGACACAAATGTTGTGTTTGACTATCCTGCTGAATTCTGTTATATTTTCTCTTGTTTCATTCAACACCTTTGCTCCCATGTTTCACATCTTTTCTTGGTTATACCGTACCGATGACGGCTAATGAGCGAGAAACATGCATGTCTGCGGTTACCACTATTTTCAGTAGCCCCTTCTTCTATTTGCGTGCAGTACCCACTAATCTATTCGTTGCTTATTGTTCATATGTCACGCACTATTCGTACATCTTATATAATATATATATATATATATATATATATATATATATATATATATATATATAATATCCTAACATAATTCAACACAGAACCTGTATGAATGTTACAATAGCTCTAGGTTAATATACACCGGTGATTCAATGTAACTAACTATGATGAGTACTGCAGTTGTAACATAAAATTGAACTCACATCATAAAGTTCCTTTTTCGCAGAAGTATCTTTAATGTAGAACTGTCTTCAATGCCATTAGCCAGCTTCTTTATCAATCCCATAATTCTAATTCTAACCGATTCCTCAAGTAGTTATTATTCCTCCACCTCAGTAAAAACAATTTTATGTCACAACTTCAACAATGCCAAAACGCAAGAAAATTTTATTTTATATATATATATATATATATATATATATATATATATATATATATATATATATATCTCGTTTAGGTAATGAAGTAGATGATGAATGTGCACGTGGTGCGAGATATTGGTCTCAGTGTAAAAATTGATAAGGTAAAAATCAATATTAATTGTTCTTTTTGTTTAATTGTCAGTAAAAAGTACTCCAACTGAAGTCCAACGCTAATTATCAATTGTTGAAAAATGTTTACGCTAATCTTAATAATATCTTCGTCCTTCTGTTGTCATAATATAAATTATATTTTAGTGTATAAACGAAATCGTCATAGAGATTCCCGGTTACCGTTCAAAATTATGTCACTTCGAAATCATTCATTCCAGTTTTTTAAATCGCATGAGCATCGTCATCGTCAACAGTAAAATACGACAAAGAGGTTTACATCCAAGTTTAGAGAGCTATTGAGAAAAAATATGAAATAAAAGCGCATCATTAGTATTACTGAAAAGTAATTATATTGAAGTAATCTCCTATTTTTATCGTGATTCTTGAAAAACAAGTGAGCTTATTGTGAGAATACTTTTGAGTTGGTTGAAATTTTTCAATGAAATAGAATGTTCACAAAGTGATATGTGTATTCATTTTTTGCTAGTATCTTCAGCTATTCACAATGATTTTTTGAACAGTCCATTAGATGAAACGTGCAAAATGAAATTTATATTGAATAACAAAATAAACGACTATGTCAAGATTGCTATTGTACTGTACACAAAATTCCTAGTTGAGTATGAGTCTAGTGACACTGGGGAAATATTTTTATTCATATTTTATTTCGAATATATGGGCGATTTCCTTAGGAGGAAACGCATGATTATAAATGTTTTATTCATTTTTAAATCCCTGAAAACTAGATGAATAAATGGTTATTCGTCTAGTTTTCAATTCAATTTCCAAAGATATCACTTTTTCAAGCTTCATTGATGCTTTAACCAGATTTATGAAGCCCGGAAATATCAATATTCAAGAAGGGACTCCGCCACTGGGCTTGAACGAGTAAAGTTCGATTAAGATTAGTGCGTAGTTTTTCAAAGTTTATCAGGTAAACAATTGACAATTATTCAGAGATTTTGGACTAGTAATAGATCTCTTCCGTACACTTATCCTGCAAATTATAACGGGATTCGTGTTATTTTGATTTAATTAGTAAATGATAATAATAAATTTTTGTGTGATTACTGATAAGAAGTAAACCAGTTATTCTACAGTCGCTGGTTCAGTTTTTTGATAGGCGACCAATTTAACACTATGGTGTATTTTAGTTTGCTGACAAATAAAACACTGAATTTCAAGCATTAGCTTAACACAAGAAGGTGCCTTTGACTACAAGGGCAGCAACAATAACAACTTCCACATCGGAAACAAATCTACAATGAGTGAAAATAACTCTAACGTTCCTCAAATTTCCACTTCAGATGTACCAGCCGCAACATCTACTCCAAAACCAACGTTTCCCAAGAAAGGACAAGCCATACTTTTCCACTCCGCTGATAATTTGAAATTATTCGAATACGTTAAAGCAGTTGGTGATATTATAGGCCCAAGAAATATATGCTTCGCATCAAGAATTTCCAATAACAGAATCTGCATTTATCTAAACAAAATTGAACTAGTTGACTAACTGATTACCAACCATTCGACAATTAAAGTTGGAAACATGGAACTGAAGGTAAGCAGATTAGTTACCGCCGAAAAACGCCTTGTTCTTCAAAATGTGTGCCCATCCATTCCTCACGAACTAATTGAAACAGCATTAATACATCTTGGACTACAGTTAGCATCACCAATATCTTACCTGAAAGCTGGCATTCCCGGGGATGAATACAATCATATATTATCCTTCCGCAGACAAGTTTATATTGTACCATCTTCCGAAAATTTTGAGCTCCAAACTTCCTTGTTAATTTCTTTTGAAAATAATGGTTATAGAATCTTTCTTTCAACTGCTAAAATGGTGTGTTTTTTATGCAAGCAAACCAGCCACATTGCAACCAACTGCCCTAATACCCCAATTGCCATCAGCATTAAACACGCGAGCATCAGACACGAACAGTCCTCATATCCAATCTGATATCCCGCCACCAGCTTCCCAGAAATCAGATATACGGCTCCCCCAATTCACAAACAACACACCTAAAATTAAAGTTCCTCTGTCTACTACAGATCACCCAAATATACAGGTTCCACCTACACAAAAAAGACTCTTGCCAAGTTCCACAGACACAGAATCTGTTTCTCCCAGTACTATCAACACAGCCCCCACTTTCGATATTCCATTCATAGATATTCCAAAACCTGTCAAGAAAAAAGCTAAAAAAGAATCAACACTTGATAATAAGATACCTGAAAGTTCCAGGACAATAATCTCCGACATGTATAATAAATTTCCTGACTCATTCACACTGCCTTTAGAATACTTTATAGGTTTTTTGGAAAACTCATATGGATCTTAGGATCCACTATCAGAAGCTCAACAATTTACCTAAGACATTGAATCGTTACTTGCTGACATGCATACTATATATCCTGCCCTTACCGATAGATCCCTCAAAAATCGATTTACAAGAATCACAAAAAAATCAAGCTGGCTCTTAATATAGACAATACCGATAAGGAAAGTCTGACATCACAGACATCAGTGGGCGATGACTGTATGTCTGACAGTTCTCTCATCTCACAAACTTCATACTAAACATTTATTCTTATACAATGGAACTGCGAAGGGTTCTATCCCCGTCTTGAACGTATACAACAATTAGTGTCCGATATCCAAGCTGATATTGTCTGTCTCCAGGAAACGAAGTTTAAGGAAAGTCACAAACGGGAATTAAAAAACTTTGTCGGTTACCAGTATCTTAGATTCAACTTTCTTAGAGCTAGCGGTGGAATTTCGATATTTGTTTCTTGTGATTTTTATTCCGTAGATGTACTATAAGTTACCCCATTAGAAGCTGTCGCTGTCACAGTTTGGGTTCCCCAAAAAATTACAATTCGTAGTATTTATATCCCTCCGAATTACAACCTTAGTGAATCCGATCTTGCTGATCTAGTAAGGCAATTGCAGCCTCCATATATCGTAGTTGGTGACTTTAATGCACACAATGTCATTTGGGGATCAAAACTTACTTTTGGAAGAGGGAAAATAGTTGAAAATTCCCTAAATCACAATAATCTCTGTTTACTGAACTCAGGTGCAGAAACGCACGTAAATATTGCTACAGAAAATCTATCTTCTATTGATCTTGGTCTTTGTGACCCTAAAACTACACCGTCACTATCCTGGAAAACACTTGACAGTCTTTATGATAGCAATCATTTTCCAATCTTCATCTCTGACAAATCAAAAACCACATTAAACTGTAAAACAAGATGGAAAATTTCTAATTCTGACTGGAATGCATCTCAGATACAATTTCCTGAAAATATCGAGGCATCGGTTGCAGCATTCAGTAACTGTATAATCCAAGTAGCAGAAATATACGTTGGAAAATCTTTAATACCAGCATCCCTAAAACTCGTTCCTTGGTGGAATGACTCTTGCGCAACTGCAGTCCGGGAATGTAAAAATGCATTAAATGAATACAGGAAGACTAGAAATATAGAAAATTATATAAATTTTAAAAAACTTAAAGCCAAAGTAAGATTGGTAGTTCCCTCTGACACATCCTCGGAAGAAGTGTGAACAAAAATACGACAAATAAAAGGCAATAAAACTTAGACTAAAATCTCTACGGTGATAATTGATAACAACATTGTCACTAATAACCAGCAAATTGCAAATTTAATAGCTACTCATTTCGAAGAGAAATACAAGAACAATAATAATCAAAACCACAATCAACTGAACGAGTCCCCACTCCCTATCTCTCCCTCCGTTAAATCTGAGCTTGACTCTTTGAACCATCCATTCTCATTCGAAGAACTAACTTACGCTCTTTCTTCTTATAAAAATTTCGCTGCTGGTTCCGATAATATACCATTTATCTTTCTAAAATATTGATCACCGATCTCCTCAACAAAATTACTGGAATGATATAACACCATCTAGGCTAAACAGCTATTCCCATCACAATGGCGAGAATCAATTTCAATTCCAGTGATAAAACCATATAAACCACCAACAGATCTACACTCATATCGTCCAATTTCTTTAACATGCACAATGTGTAAGTTGATAGAAACGATGATTAATAAAAGGATATTTTGGTACTTGGAAAAACACAAAATAATAAATCCAGCAAAATCGGGATCCAGACCGCACCGTAGTACTATGGACAATCTCGCCTATCTACAGACATTCCATGCCGGTACTTTCCTTAAAAAACATGATCTTGTAGCTGCCGCATTTGATATTGAAACAACATATTGGTATTTGTACAGAATTACCTAACCGATAGATCATTCCAGGTGTCTACTAATGGACAAGTTTCTTCGAAACACTTACAATATAATCGCGTACCTCAAGGATCAGTTTTGAGTCCAACGCTCTTTATAGTAGCCATAAATGATATATGATCATCAACTAGACCCCCTATTAAGTTCTCTATGTACGCAGACGATATAATCATCTTTGGTAGTGATAAAAATAACCAAACTACAGGTAACATTATCCAGACAGCAGTAAATCAACTGAGTCAGTGGTCCCTTTCAACTGGCTGTCACTTCTCAGCCGCCAAATCGAAGATTATTAAATTCAGTAAAACATCGGGACCTAACATACTTCCACAAATACAGTTGAATAACGAATATCTGCAGGTATGTAACTCAATAAGAATTTTGGGGCTTACCTTTGATAGTAGATTAAATTGGAAAGAGCATATCAAAAACATAAAAAAGAACTGTGTGGTACGAACAAACATTATAAAAACATTAGCTCACCATCAATAGGGAGGTGATGAAAAAATCCTATCACAGGAGTACAAGTCTCTTGTTCGTTCCAAACTAGATTATGGTAGCTTTATTTACATGTCAGCAAGCAAATTCGATTTAAAAACTCTTAATTATGTTCACAATACAGCTCTAAGAATTTGTCTAGGAGCTTTCAGATCCAGTCCTGCTTAAAGTATTTACTGTGAATCCAAAGAACCCCCCTTATGATTACGACGGGAATTACTTCTCATATAATACTGTGGAAAAGTTTCAGAACACCCTGAGACTCCAGTTTACCCTCTAATAAATCGTGCATCCAACAATAGTAATTCTGGCACTAAATTTCAACCACTTCCACAAATCCTGTCAACACTTACAACTGATATCAACCTATCTGCTACAATTCCCATTCCTATCTCATCCAGTCCTCCTTGATTAAAGCAACAATCAAAGTTTAGCACATCTTTAAACTTATTTCCTGAGCATCAAACTCTCAGTGGTCTATGGAAACATCTCTTTTTCAAAATAATAAGTTCCACTCATTACAATACAATATTGTTTACTGGTGCATCTAAGTCTGAGAACGGCGTAGGTTGCGCTGTTACCAACTCCCATCAAATAACGTCGTCAACCATCTTTCGCTAGTGTCTACACAGTTATATGCAATCCTTCAAGCTCTAGATTCTCTATCATCTGACGACAAACAATCAGCTATATGCACAGACTCTCTTGCATCAATAAACTCCATTGGACAAATATATTCCGTTCATCCTATTGTCCAAGATATTCATGATTGTATTGGCCATCTTGCGAGCTCTGGTGTTACCGTTATATTCATCCGGGTACCATCTCATGTCGGAATACCCGGGAATGAACTTGCGAAACTGCAGAAGAAGCTTCGACAGCTAACTTCCAGACCGATTGAATGCAAACTCACGATGACCTGATAACTAGGATAAGACGTTCCATACGTCACCCCTGGGCAAATCACTGGACAAATTGCAATACAAAACTACACGAAATTCAGCGTTTTATCGACTTCAAACACCTTCCTCCCATGTCTCGAAGAGATACAGTCGTTGTACGCAGGCTACGTATTGGGCATACTCGACTGACTCTTGGATATCTAATGTTCGGCTCCGACCCACCCGAATGTCAGCACTGCAAAATCCCACTTACAGTTAAACACATACTGACAAGCTATCTGAAATATTCAGATAAACGCCGCGCCGTAACCACCAGCTACGAACTTCACTTGAAGAAATTTTAAATATTCCGGACCAGTTACCTCGCCTAATCAATTTTTTAAAGGACATTAATTCATATTATGAAATCTAAATTGTTCATGAAATCTAAACAGATTGTTAATGTTCAGTTCTTATAGTTATAATTATTGTTCCATGTTGTGTTAATAAGCAGTTTTCCAATGTTAATGTTCAGTTTTTGTAATTGTGCCATGTTCGTAAACTAAATAGTTTGTTAACGTTTATTTCTTATAGTTAATAACTGTACAATTTGTCAATGATCTCAGTTGTCGAGACACGTTAATGTAAATAAAACAAAATGTCCAAGATGAATAACAAAATATTAGACCTATTGAAATGTTTCACTCCCGAATCTTTAGAATGACTATACATAAGCAAGTGAAATGTCAAAAGAAAATATTCGCGGATGTGAAGAAACCTACTAGTGATGACTCTTGTGACGTGATCGTGATTGATGACGTCTTGAAATAAGTTGGCTGTGACAAACTAGGAAAGACATTTACACTTACAATTATTGACCTTTACCCTGACGTCATTGATATCTGATAACATAACCGACATAATTATTAAGTGGCGTCTCTTTCTATTAATAGTGAAGAACGGAACAAAATAATTTGACATTTGTCGGTTATGTTATCAGATATTAATGACGTCAGGGTAAATGTTGTTAGGTTCTTATGAATAATTGATGATAGAAGAATATGTTAATAGTTATTTTTTTTAAATAAAACAGAACAATACTTTTTGATATAAAAAGAATTAACTTAAATTAACAACTCAACGGCTACACAGTGTCATTGTAAACTGACTAACACACCAGTGTCATTGTAAACTGACTAACACACCAGTGTTACCAACTTTACATTTTATAGGTTGGTTAGTTTTTAGGTTCAGAGCTACACTCATATTTAACACCCTCCCTCAAACCCATACAATGTATCATGTCTTACAAAATATAACTCAACATAAATTTAGCATCCTTATAAAATTTAGGAATTTCTGGTGACTGGGGCATGTATTTGACCATAATCGCCATAGTTATGTTGTTCAAATCCTAGTGCAACTAATCGGGCTTTATATAAGCGCTTACCTTCTTCATGTTCCTTGACTCTACATACCCATCTGTTGCTTATTACCAATTCATTTTTTAATTTTCCACCAACTCCCAAGTATCATTGTCTTTCAATGCATTTAATTCATTTTCAATTGCCCTTTCTCATAAAATGCAATTTGGACTTTCTTTTGCTTGTAAATGTGATTGTGGTACATCTGTAAGTTCACTCAATAATGCCAACAGCAACACTAGTTCGTAATCATTGAGTTTTGTTGGTATTTTTGTCTGTCTTCTTGGTCTTGTAGTTTCTTGTTCTGTAATATATTCTCCATTTACAATACTTCCTCCTTGAATCTCATTGGTGGTAATTTCTCCTTGATCCTCACCATCTTCACTTTCATCCTCATTGTCATTCGTCTGATTGAAAGTTAAATTTTTTGTTCCATATCTTTCTTTTTGAGATTCAAATATACTTTCATCAAATATAACATTCCTACAATGGATTAGTTTATTTTATTCTTCATTCCACAGTCTATAAGCATTTTTTGTGTATCCAACAAATCTACACTTTAGTCCTTTATTGTCTAATTTTGTTCTTAAAGAGTCAGGTATCCTGGAATGAGCAATGCATCCAAACACACGCATGTTTGACACATTTGGTTTTTCGTTTGACCATAACTCAAAAAGAGTTTTATCTTTAACTTGACATGATTGAATTCGGTTTGTCAAATATGCAGCAGTTAAAATAGCTTCTTCCCAAAAGACTTTATTCATGCCTGCTTGTGTTATCATTGCTCGTGCTTTATCCATCAAGGTTTGGTTATTTCTTTCGGCAACTTCATTCATTTGGGAAGTGTATTGATGTGTGTAACAAAATTTTAATGCCCTTATTTGTGCAAAAATTTTTAAACAAATTTGACGAGTATTCACCACCATTGTCACACTTGATTTTTGAAATTTTTTATCATTGAACAATGCTGTTACATTTGCTTCATAATTTCTAAAACATTCAAAAACTTGATCGTTACTTTCAATTACATAGATAATAACAAATCTGGAATAATCATCCACAAATGTAACAAAATATCTGTTTCCGTTATGAGAGGTAGGTGTGACAGGTTCACAAACATCAGTATGAATCATTTCTAGAACTCGACTAGTTCTGCTTGTTTTAGACTGGTATGGTAAACATTTTTGTATTGCCTGTACACATACCTCACATAGATCATTATGTTTAACATTTTTAAAATCTAGCCCATTTACTAAATTTAACTTTATAATTTTTGACAAGGATTAATCATTTAAGTGAGCATACCGTTTATGCCACAATTCAATATCAGGTTTGACAGACAAACATGCACTGCTGGTGTCAGGATTCACACTTTTCAGTATAACATTATATAAATTTCCTTCACGTTTACCAGCTACATAAGTTTTGTTATTTTTATTTATAAAAATAGAACCAGCAGCAGTAATCTCAAAACCCTCTTTTTCTATTGTTGGAATTGATAATAGATTTATACGTAAACCAGGTACACAATACACATTTTTTAAGATGATCTTGAATTTTTTTGCACCAACCTGCCAGTTGGATTATTTTTGGCTCTGTAAAGTGCTTCTTATTCACTAGAAACTCTGTTCGTATAGTGGTGAGTAGCACCAGAATCCGCACACCAAGTTATTTTTTCACAAGTGTCCGATGAATAATTTGAATCTGCATGAAAAGCAACAGCTTCTTCTGACACTTCATCATTGTTACTGTTTTGACTGTAATCTCCAGCATAATTAGCATTATTATTGCTAAGAATTCTATTTTTAAAACATTGATTTGACTTGTGTCGCTATTTCTGGCAATTGTTACATCTTATCCGACAAACACTTTTCACATGACCCAATTTTCCGCATTTAAAACATCTTATCTGGTCTGGAGATTTATTCTGTGCACTAAATGATGGAGGCACACTATCTTTACTATATTCATTTGTTAATTTGTCTCCATTTTTGTTCATATTAAATTCCAATAGCTAATTTTTCACAAATTCAGTGTTTAACTCACTCTCTGCGAGAGTTCTAATAGCGGTGACAACATTTTCTTAATCATGAGGCATTGATAACAGTAAAAAGCATGCAATGTCCGATTCATCAAATTCACTTCCCAAACTTTTGAGTTCACGGAAAATACGATCACATTTAGCAAAATGTGCCTGTAGATCTGTACTACTCCGATATTTTAAATTAATTAGTTCTTTCAACAAATAGAATTGTGAACATGTACCTTTTTTGCTAAAAGTTGCTTCCAATTTTGCTATCATATCATTTGCGACATCCGTTTCTTTAACATATTCTAAGTGAGTATCTGCTCCACTTTGTATTATTATCATGCACGCTTTAATATTTTTCTTATGCCAATCATCATCTCTGTTGCTCAAATTTACTGGTTTATAAACATCACTTAAATCCATTGCCTTTAATACGGCATAAAGCCTAAACTTCCAATTGTCAAAACCATTTCCACTAAAAGGAATTATACCGTGCTTGTTTTCAACTCGAGTTGCCATTTTGTGTTCTGTTCGCACGTTACAATAATTGCATCAGCCAAAACCAGAAACTACACCTTAGCACTACACTGGAAATGTTGTTTTTAACACATCTTTTCTACTGGGCCCATAACCATTGTTAGGTTCTTCTAAATAATAGATGATAAAAGAATATGTTAATAGTTATATATTTTTAATAAAACAGAACAATATGTTTGATATAAAAGGAATGAACTCAAATTAACAGCTCAACGGCTACAGAGTCTCATTGTCAACTGACTAACACACCAGTGTTACCAACTTTACATTTTATAGGTTTGTTAGTTTTTAGGTTTAGAGCTATACTCAAATTTAACAAAGGTCAATAATTTTAAGTGTATTGCACTACTGGAAGGAAACTTTTAGTGGTACTAATTCAATTTGTTCAAAATGATAGCCTTGTGAGAGATTGTATCTTATCATGTAGCAGAATTTAAGATTTTACTTTCCACAAATCTGTTATTATCAGAATAATTTGATCGGAAATTTACCGTTACGGTTAACTCTGTTAAACTTCAGATATGTTAAGTTCAATTGAAGACGTTCATAGTCGTGGTGAATCTTCCACCACTTTCACTTGACCGCATTTGAATACAGTGTACACCAATACGCACGTGTTTTTCATAAAGTCGATTCATCGTAAGTTATTCTACACATAACATTCCAATTGCATTGCATAATTTTCAGACATACTATTTGTTCAATATTTTCATACACAGTAAAAATCTGAGGTAATTTGGCAAAATGGAGAGATATGATCAAACTAGATGATCAATATTCATTTAAATTATGATAACAGAGCATATCTAAACATTAGCGGAAGAATGTGTATTCTAATATATTTATAAACGATATTCACTTCTCTGAAAATCAACAATAGTTATTTGATATGAACTCATGGAAGTGGAAAGTGTCAGTTAATTAGAAAGTTTTAGCGGAACTACTGATTATACAAGCAACATCAGTTAATTACAAGTTCATATTCTCAATCATTCATACCCATAACTGAATTTTGAATAGATCAACGAATTATTGTTGCTTTACCATTTCTATTTGAAAAATCTTCGAAAAGTCCTCGTAACATACTACAGTTATACAGTGCGTCCATAAAGTAACATATATTTATTTTTAGCTTAATAAACACTAGAATGAAAAA
Source organism: Galeruca laticollis (assembly GCA_963921935.1). Taxonomy (NCBI): domain Eukaryota; kingdom Metazoa; phylum Arthropoda; class Insecta; order Coleoptera; family Chrysomelidae; genus Galeruca; species Galeruca laticollis. The sequence goes on from OY998183.1 coordinate 67,010,415, forward strand.
TATTGAAACAGGTCGATATTTATTACTTTTCCGCCCAAACTACCTAATATGCGAGAAAAGTATTGGTTAACCCCAAAGAAAGTTGGTATTTTGGAAAAAAAAATTATTTTGTATTTTTACGTTTTTCATCAAGAAGAACACGTAAAAACGGTTTTTAGAAATAAAATCCTGTATGTGTCGTTGTAGTCGGCCACTTTTTGTTACATGTCTTGTTAGCACGATACAGCCTCCGGAGTGCAATAAGTCAGCAATTTTATGATTGAATATTATTAAGAACATGTCACAGATAAACCCTATTGATTTTCAGCTCACAAGAGCCAGTACAACGAGTTCTATGGTACTTGAAGTATGACATTTTTGTCATTTTTTGAGAAATTTCAGTTTGTTAGCACGATACAGCCTCCGGAGTGCAATAAGTCACCAATTTTACGATTGATTAGTATTCAGAACATCTCATAGATAAACCCTATTGATTTTCAGCTCACCAGAGCCAGTACAACAGGTGCTATAGTACTTTAAGTACGACATTTTTGTGATTCTTGGAGAAATTTCAGTCTGTTAGCACCATACAGCCTCCGGAGGATATACTAATGACCAATTTTATGATTGGATATTATTTCGGGGCGACTCAAAGATGAACCATATTGATATTCAGCTCGCTAAATCCAGTGCAACGGGTGCTATGGTACTTGATGTACCAAATTTTTGTCATTTTTTAAAATTTCCAGATTGTTAGCACGATACAGCCTTCAGAATGTATACAAATCACCAATTTTATGATTGAAAATTGTTCACCGTGTCTTATAGACGAACCTTATTGATTTTTGCTCACCAGACCTAGTACAACGGGTGCTATGGTACAAAGAGTGCCACATTTTTGGTCCTGTTTGGAGAAATTTCGGGTTGTTAGCATGATACAACCTCCGGAGAGTATTCAAGTGACCAATTTTGAATAAAAACAAAACAACATATGAAATTAACTGTCTCGATCCTTACTTCGTGGAAGATACTCATATTAGTGTTTTAAATGAAACTCAACGTTTCTAACTAATTCCACACTATAATGAAAGATATCAAAAATTCTAAACAAATGACAATTGTTTCGATGATATTCAGTTATCTAAACAATGGTCTATTTTTTATAATTTTTAATATCTTTCATTATATTGTGGAATTAGCTAGAAACGTTGAGTTTCATTTAACACACAAAAACAACATATAATAATTTCTTGAGTAGTTGCCGTGAAAACGTCACTGCTGTCAATATCAAACATTAAAAAGGAATGAAGCCATGTAATAGATTTGATTTAAATGAATTTATATAAATTCACTCACTTTTCATGAAGTATTATTCAATTTTAATTTAAAATTTAAAAACATATATAACTAAACAACTTTGAGAATCGACATTTTTGACAGTTGACAATTGTTCCTGAATAGTGTTCTTTTCTTCTTAAAAGTGCCACAATAGTATATTGTACAATGAGCATGAAATGACATACATTTCCCACGAGTAGGTATATGAAATTTTGTAGTACGATCGTGGCGAGTATTACAAAATTTCATATACCTACGAGTTGGAAATGGGTCATTCCATGCAAATTGTACACTATACTTTTTCTACGACCATCTGAGTCATAAAAAAATCTATACTATTTTTCATAACAATTTTTATTATTAACTATACTGCCGTCATTGTTGCATGGTTAAGAAAATTTTTTCTCTGAATTTATTAAGTCGGGTTCTTAACGCTGACCGAACCATATGTTTTTTCTTTTTGTATATGTACCTACCTACGCCGTGAAACAAATAACGTTCAAAATTTTCAAATTTTCATAACTTGGAAATAAAAATAATGTATGCAGAAAAAATCGTTATAATTCACCTGCGTAAAAAGTTATCAACGATCGAATCTCTTTATAGAAGTAATATCATAAAACTGTACATCCGTGATGCATTTTAGAAGTCCGTCCTCGATGCCCAGCCAAGTTTCGTAAAAGTCCCTCCTTGATGCTTAGCCAAGTTAAGTAAAAGTCCATTCTAAGTAGTATTTATTTTTATTGAAAATGTTTGTAGAATTACCATAATTGCAAAAAATATTGTATACACCTCTCGACTAAAGTGACAGTAATCCCTTAGGTGGATTAAATGGGTCACTTTAATCGCTTGGTGTATAATATACTATTATAAATGAATTTTGTAAACACTGATGTGAAATGTCAAATTATTAGACAGACGTTAACAAACATGACTCGATCATATATTATAATATAATGACAGTCTAGTAGCTCATGAAAGTCGTGGGAAATGAAACATTTCGACACAGCTAGCCCGTGAGAAATGAAAATCTGTACTACAACGTGGTAGGTTTCTTAATCGAACACGCACTTGAAATGTTCATTTTTCATTATGGTCGTATAAAAAATACACTTATGCTGCACTCCTGGCTCTAAAAATTAGTACTCAACGACCATATTAGTCATTTTACGTTCACTTTAGAGGATTTTTATGAATTTTGATATTTTTGCACTAATTCTACTCTGCATAATGCAGCTGGTGTAGAAAACGGACCACACCTATTTTCTCTTTCTGTCAAATGAATCGTCACATTTAGAGGGTGCCACAAGTATTCATTCCATACCATGGGCGAGAATGAACATTCTAGCCCTAGGGTTAGGATGAAGCTATTCCATAATTAAAAACTACGTCGGAATATAGAAATTGTATAATAGTCGTAGAAAAATTTGTGGCCAAAATGGGAAATTTTGTTTATGTCAATTCTTCTATGTATAAAATAATTGATGAAGAATGAACTTAAACTTTAATAAAAACAAACCATAGGAAATTTAGAGTAAATGTTCAAATGCTACCAAAACTGTCATCTACGGATGTCAGTAAAACTTTGCATCTTGTACACGTCTCAAGTGACTCTAGGAAGAATAAAATTTCCATTTAATAATCAATTAAAGTAATGAAATCGAAATCACAAAAAATATTGAAATCAGATAAAATGCCATGTCGTTTATCAAATTTATCTAACTTTTTCTATTTTCAATTGATATGAACTTACAAAAAAATATTCTTCCAAATAATTCTCAATTTAGTGACTGAATTTTATTGAGATAAATTTTTTATAGACAGGGCGTTTACAAAGTAATCTGAGAGATTACTCTGGACGATTCGCCATTCATTTCTAAGAAAAATTCCTATAAACAGATTGGTAATCATTCTAACAATATTTCTACATAGCGTCGACCGATGTATTGTACCTCCCTCGTATTCTATTCAAATTCATATATTCTTTCGATTGTTATTAGTTTATGTCATTATGGTCGTGGTAATTAATTTTTTCTTTTATACTTCATAGGATAGAAGAACCTGTCCTTATCCTAAACCTGTTTTCAAATTTCGATACAAATTAAAATAGATCCATGTGCTAGTGTGAATTCTCGCTGTTTTAATGTTTCAACCTTTTAATGATTTTATAATATCTTATTATGTGACTGTTAGTGCTTGTAATGCAGTCTGGACTTGTTTCGTTCTATGATGTTAACTGTTTAGCAATTGTCCTTATGCTAAGATCAAGGATACATTCTCGATTAGCGTAAGTTATGAAACTGTTGTAGCGGACTGTTTTGTGAATTATGTTTTTCTCTCTTTGTAGTTCTCTGAAGATGTGAATAAAAATTCACGAAAGCTTGGAAATCTAAGTAGAGTACACTGTTTGCTGCTAACCCCAATAGTGTTTGTCCTTTTGTATATACAGTGTGTCCCACTTAAGATCGCAACACCCAGTTATAGCGTTTAATTGACATTTGATCAACTTTAAATTTTGATAGTTTGAAAAGGTCAGCAAGAGGACTATTTTTTCATATTAACATTTTATTAATGTCAGTAGCGTACATTTTTAGGGGGCTTCAAAACGTCAATTTTTCAAAAAAGTTATTAGAGATTTTTTTATTGGATTTTAGGTTATCCCTTGAAACCCCTAAATCCAAATTTTGAGTATTGTCACTTCACCGGTGTCTGAGATGTAAGTTGTCAAAAATTGTTTTTTTATTTTTGAACGGCCCTGCATACATACATCTTATGAACTCCACATTTCGATGTTCAGTGAAAAAAAATTAGTTGAGTGGTTGCCTGTATCAATATTTGATTTTATGTCAGTAGCGTACGTCTACAGGGGACTTCAAAAAATCGTGTCTATAAAAATCCTGTATGACCAAATACATTTATTCAGGATTAAATAAATGAACACGATTTTCATGAAATTTCAACTATACCAATTGAGAAATAACGAAACACTAAATAAACAAAAATTAACTCAAATAGAGATGGCTTCTACCAAACCTCCATTAAGTTCAATACATTTGTCATATCGTTTCTGCACAAGCTCGACGTATTTATTTATCTAGTGTTTGGTTATTTTTGAATTGGTGTAGTTGAAATTTCATGAACATTTTGTTTATTTATCTAATCCTAAATAAATGTATTTGGTGGTCAGGATTTTTTTAAACATGAATTTTTGAAGTTCCTTATAGACTTACGGTACTGACAAGGGCAACCATTCACCAAATTGTGGAGTTCATAAAACGTCGACTACCGTGTATACAGGGCCGTTCAAAAATCAAAAAACAATGGGTTTCATGGGATACTCTTAACAGTGTGGTAACTGAAAATCCAATAAAAAAATAGCTAATAACTTTTTTTGAAAAATCGACGTTTTGAAGTGTGATGATCCCGAAAAAGACAGTATGGTAAAAAAAGACATTTTCATAGAAAAAGGTTAAATAGTGTATATTATATTTTCCAATGTTAATAGCGGCCATCGATCTGATTAAGATCAGGCGAACACCTAGAAATCACGTTTCTATTAAACGTAAACATCGCGTTCGCATACGCGGAAGGTCGAACCTACCGGTGAATGACTTGAATGTGTCCTATAAAAACAAAGTGTAATTAACCAATGATTCATTCGTTATTATTATTTTGAATAAGTTAAAAGGTCTATGATATTGTAATCTGTGTTAATTCTAAATATACTAAACCCAGTGCTTTTTATAAATTATGTTGTTTATTCAATCCCTGAAGAACGGCTACTAGGTAAGTGCTTTCCTCAAAGATATAATGGCTTTATGGTGAACATAGCTTATACGAGGGGCACTTACTGAGTAACCACCACATGGCGATCCTGCAAACTAATTGGAAATGGTAATTGTAAAATGGTTATGGTAAAGTTAATGGTATAATGGTGACAAATGGTTATGGTAAATGATCCTGCAAAGTAAATGGTAAATGGAAATAGTAATGGTATAGAACAAATGGTAATGGTAAATAATCCAGCTAATTAAATGGTAAATGAAAAATTGATGGTAAAATACACATCACCACTACATGGTAATGCTTAATGATAATAAATGGTAAATATCCCTGCAAAACAAATGGTAAGGACAAGTGGAAATATATGGTTTTCTATCTAAATTTGGGACCCTGGAGAAGAGAAACTATGGGAGGTTCATCAACCAAACAAGAAACAACAGAAACTGGAATTGTCAATAATACTTTTATGGTACAGCAAGACAGTTTTGCGATGCACATAATGGTTGTATTGTATATCATAACAGTAGCTTACATCTTGAAATTTATTTGGTCATTGTGGAAACCGCACCGAAGAGCGTTGAAAAGGGACATCAACCGAGGCATTGCAGCGAAGCAGACATCAGGAACTCTGACTGTGTAAAAATAATTGTAAGTACTCATGCATTCTATTATTATGAACAAATTTTATAAATGTCAATAACGGGGGAAAATTTTGAAGTTACGATTAATTGTGGAAGAAGTTAATAAACAGGGAAAAAGGGTTTTGGAAAAGGAAACTCCTAAAAATCCTGATATACATATTGAAGTGATTAATAGTATAGTAGGTCTTTATAATAATTTTGCTAATAGCTAAAAATTGGGAAAATGTAAGTTTAGTACAACAAGAGAGTTGTAAAAATTATTCAGATAGGATTAGAGATAAAACTGCTAGGGCATTTCAAGCGTTAAATTGCATTGTTAAAATACCTACCTCTATATTTGAGGAAATCGATTCTATGGTATTACAAACAATAAGCAAACATTTGAAAATAGCGACAAGTAGGAATTATTTTTTTAATTTTGCGAGTAAAGTTTTACCTACCGAATTTAACGGTGAAGCAAGCAAATTACAATCATTTTTTGACTCATTAGATTTGCTACAAACAAACACGACAGGTAACGAAGAAAATGCTATTCTACTAATTAAGACGACACTAACGGGAAAAGCCAGAAGTTTAATAACGACGGAAAACTCCATTACAGAAATCAAGAATAAACTAAAAACGGGAATAAGTGGAGACAATCCAAGCCTTCTCTTAGCGAAACTTGGTAAAGTAAGACAAAATGGAAAAGATGTAACATAGTATGCAACGGGGGTAGAAAAATTAGCAAAGAGACTACAGGCAGCATACGTATCGGAAGGGATGCCCGAACGACTAGCCGAAAAATATACTAAGGAAGCAACGATTAAGGCAGTAACTAATGCCACAACGGATGCAACCAAAACAATAATCGCAGCGGAAAGTTTTGAAACTACGCAAGAAGTACTATCCAAATTGGTTTCAGTAGAAGGTATAGTAGGACAACAACAAGTTTTACACATGAAGGATAACAGGAATTTCTTCAGAAAGCCAAACTTGGACTTTAGGATTGATCATCGGAGAGGACACAACAGAGGATTTTATAACGGTTATCATTCAGGAAGGATATTTCGACAGTATAATCAAGGAAACAACTATGGAAGATACGAAAATTTTAATAAAGATAAGAATTTCAATAAAAATGAAAATTATAATAATCGAGCTAACAATAGTGTAAGAATAAGTGAGATGGAAAATGAAGAAGCGAGAGAGAATCAGAAACAATTGGGGTTTTCAATAGGAAAACAAAGGACGAATACAAGATTTCAGGAATGTATTCAGCATATTATTTAGATTTATCACTTTCTAACTTTATAGAAATTCAGAAAAGCATATCCGATAATACCTACAATTTTATATTAGATACAGGAGCAGACATTTCTCTGATAAAGTTTTCTAAAAATTTTCCAGATCATTTAATTGAAACTGGGAATAAAATAAACGTTAAGGGGATAACTGAAGGCTCAGCAAAAACTTTGGGTCAAATAAGCATTAACCTCTATATCAAAAATATAATTTTGAGTCATTGCTTTCACGTAGTGGAAGAAAATTTTCCGATACCAACAAATAGACTGATAGGAAGAGACTTCATGACTAAAAATAATTGTGTATTGGATTATTCACAATCAGAATTACACATACATTACAAGTCTAAGAGTGCGGTAACCATACAAATTTTTGGTAATCCAGAATACCCACCATCATAAAAGAGTTATTAGCGATTCATTGGGGATTCAATCATTTTAAGTGTTATTTATATGGTTCACATTTCATAGTAAAAACAGATCATAAGCCACTAATTCATTTATTTGCAATGAAAGACCCGACGTCGAAACTCACGAGATTAAGACTCGATTTGGAAAAATACGATTTTGAAATACAGTATGGCAAAGGTATAGCGAACTACGCAGATAGCATATCGAGAATATCTAAAGAAGAACTTAAAGATTTATATATAAATAATTCACATGTCTTGGCAATCACAAGAGCACAAACCGCGAAAAGAAAACGCTCAATCAGAAAAGGATCTAAGGATTAACGAAGAAACAAAGGAAGTAAGAATACAAAAACCTTCAGTAATAAAAGTTTTAAATAATCTTGAGGCACATAAGTTACCAATTTTACAGTTTGATAATAATCGTATCTCACTCAGAATGAGCATTCGGATCAAAAATAAATTGAAATTTAGTGAAGCCTTAATTCCCGGAATGCACAACCTAGGACGAACGTTGGAAAAGCTTGCGGAGCTATCGGTAAAAAATGAAGTGAAAAGCATGAAAATATATACAAATTATGATATATTCAAAAAAAGCACAGAATTTATAGAAGAAGGAAATCAAAGGTTAAAAAATATTCACGTATGTATATGCGAAGTACCAAAAACGGTACAGCAAAAAGAAGAGATCCAAAAGATTTCAGAAAGATACCACAACGATCCAATGTTTGGAGGATATGTAGGAAATAATAGATTATTAAAGGAACTAAGAGCAAATTTCAGGTGGAAAAACATGGAGAAAGACGTAAGGAAGTATGTAAAGAAGTGCCATAAATGCCAAATGAATAAAGCAAAGCTTAATCATAAGGAAAAATTTGTCATCACAGATACATCTATAAAACCGTTTGATATTATTTATATACACACAATAGGTCCGTTCGTAGAAAGTAACAACGGGAATCGTTATTGTATTACAATACTATGCGAACTAACTAAATACGCAGTTATGATACCGGTCAAGAACAAGGAAGCATACACAATAGCAAAAGCAATATTTGACAATTTTATACCGAATTACGGACTGATGAAGGAGATAAGAACAGATCGAGGAACGGAATATAAGAATGAAATAATGAAGAACTCAGCGGAACTTTTAAATATAAAACATAATTTTTCAACAGCATACCATCATGAGGCCATAGGCAGTTGTGAAAGATTACATAGAACATTTAATGAGTATATAAGAAACTTCATCAAATATTCTAGGGATAACTGGTGTGAGTTTGTAAAAACGTTTGCATATTACTATAATACTACACCAAACACGTATCACGGATACACTCCTTTTGAGTTATTATACGGGAGAAAACCCAATTTACCAGAATTTTAAAATGTAGAAATAGAACCGTGTTACAATCTTGAAAGATATGATAAAAAGTTAAAATATAAGTTACAATACGCAAATGAAAGAGCCAAACAGTTTTTAATATAAAACAAAATAATTAGAGTCAATAATAGTGAAAAGGAATCTTCACCTGTAAACTTTAGATTAGGGGAATAAGTTATTTTAAAGAATGAAGGGAGAAATGAGTTCGATCCACATTATTTAGGTCCGTTTAAAATAATGGAAATAAAAGTCGTAAATTGTGAGATTACATCTCAGGACAATAATTCACAGACAGTTCAATAGAATCGTTTGTATAAATACAACAGCAAAAAACAATTGTAAACAAGTGAAGTGTGTTTATAAACGAACAAGTAGTGTTTAGTAAACAAAAAAAAAATCAATGAGAACTGTTATAGTTATAGGTAGTATCGAAAAAGTAAGACGAAAATTTTTCTCTTCCAAGAGGGGATGATGTGATGATCCCGAAAAAGACAGTATGGTAAAAAAAGACAATTTCATAGAAAAAGATTAAATTGTGTATATCATATTTTCCAATGTTAATAGCGGCCATCGATCTAATTAAGGTCAGGCGAACACCTAGAAATCACGTTTCTATTAAACGTAAACATCGCGTTCACATACGCGGAAGGTCGAACCTACCGGTGAATGACTTGAATGTGTCCTATAAAAACAAAGTGTAAATAACCAATGATTCATTTATTATTATTATTTTGAATAAGTTAAATGGTCTATGATATTGTAATCTGTGTTAATTCTAAATATACTTAACCCAGTGATTTTTATAAATGATGTTGTTTATTAGATCCCCGAAGAACGGCTACTAGTTAAGTGTTTTCCTCAAAGATATAATGGCTCTATGGTGAACATAGACTATACTAGGGGCACTTACTGAGGAACCACCACAGAAGCTCCCTAAAAATGTACGCTACTAACATTAATGAAATGTTAATAAGTAAAATTAGTCGTCTTGCCGACGTTTTAAAACTACCAAAATGGTAATGAAATGTCAATTAAACGCTATAACTGGGTGTTGCGATCTTAAGTGGGTCACACTGTATATATATATATATATATATATATATATATAAATTTTATCGGGGGTAAATATATAAAATGCAGACAATTTAATTTGAAATAGAAATTTGTATTAGGAAAAATCAAAAATAATCTGACAGTGACATTCACAGAATAGTTGATTAACAGCTAGGCGCATATTTATCAGTTATTGGGAAAGCTAGGTAGCTTTCCCATAATTTAAAATGATAATTGTTCGATTTTAAGAAATTGAAGAAATCTCATTGACTGTTAGAATAGGCGTGTATTAATCGAGGGTAAAAACATATAAGCTTTTTTTATCGGATAAATTTCTCTATGTATCGAGACATTTTGCCAATCAGTATTATTATTACTGATGGAAAAATGTTAATTGAACGAACAGTTATTAAAAACACAATTAATTATTATAGATTTGTTGCATTGGAGTACCTACTTATTTTAATATTTTTCTTTCTTCTTAGTATATGTCTTTTTATTTAAAATACTAACAAGTAATTGTCATTGTGTAAAAGTGACATCCGCTTACTAGATATTGAGGAAGTGAAGTTTTCATCCGATGAAAAGGGATGCACCTTTTTTATCGGTGTCAAAGTAACAGAAACATTTCCAGATATATGATATTTTAACATTGGAGTTAATTTATGTGAATAAATTTCAGTGAATAAACTGAGAATTAGTTTGAAGAATGTTTCTTTGTAAGCATCAATTGAGAATAGAGAAAGTTGGATAAATTTGATTAACGACATGTCATTTTATGTGATGTCAAAAAATTTTGTGATTTAAATTTCATTACTTTAATTGTTTTTAAAAGTTTCACTGACATCCGTACGTGGCACTTTTGGTAGGATTTTAATTCGCTCTATTGTTCATTTATGGACTCGTTTTTTCTAAATGTAACAAGAATATACTCCTAAGTATTTTCTTCACTTGTACGAATATTGGTTAGGCCCACTAGATAAAGCTTGGCCATTCTTTTTTCTTGCAAATTTCAAGTGTATTTTTGTACGAAAATTTTAGTTTGGCCTCCTACACTCCTCTAAGCCAACGCAGTCACCACAAGCGATTTCTAGCTGGCTAACGTGAGATCATTATTTTTCTCAAATTACTGGCTGCCGTCCAGGAAAACCCAGCGCCCTCTTTTTCTTCTACTCACATGATTCTACATTGTCTGCTAAAACTCAGTTATCGATATTCTAGCAAGCATAAACTTCTTTTACTGCTGTATACCGATCCTTCATGGATGTTAATTTCATGATAAACTGATGTGTCAATGAATGTACAATATAATCCATTTTAGATAAAATTTAATTTAGCTGTCGGAAAAACTCTTTAGTCGTAAAAACAAATTCATGATATAGCAATCATTTTGGTAGTCCTTGAAATAATGGGGATTTTGGATTAATATATACTGTGTGATCATGTTTTGCAGTTTTATAGTGGCCTTCCTTAGATAAATATCCAATATGATGAAAATAACCAGCACTGATTGCTATCCTTATACCAATCCTGTCTGATATTCTAGAAACTAGTTCCATTTCCACTCTTTGTATCAATTCGACAAGTTGTTCTCTTACGTTGGATACCCTTTTCATGGATTTGGATAACATTTTCATAACACCAATGAGCACTAAAGTCTCTCATTAGCCTTTGATTCTAAACATTTAAAGGAGTTAAAGCTAATACTTTACTGATTGGCACAATCATTCAACGTTCCATATCTGTTCATGAAACTGTTTTTAATCGATCGGAACCATCGTAATTATTTTAATTAATGATAAAAATTCAATAATACCATGTAAGTAGCTTTCTTAAAAGAATCAACAACTCTGTTCTGAGACGCTCCACACACAATAGATTATATCCGTTTGCTAGAACACAAATTTTGTCAAGTATTTCTGTCAATGCACCACTAGTTTGCTCTGAGCCCTATTCTTTTACAATTATTTGTTGTCCAATAGTCTATATAAATAAACAATCATTGTATTGGAACACAATATATTTTATCTCAAGGAACATCATATTTATAGTTGTTCATAGTTTCATGAAGTTTTAATTGAAGTAATGATCAACCAACATCAATTCTTCAATTTTCAATCATACTAAACTATATCATATTTTATATTTATAATTAAAAATTAATTATTTCACTATGTTAAAAAACCACAATTTTTGATTCAATTTGTTACATGGCATACAATCCCTACTCTAATATATTGCTATCTCGATAATAATAATAACATATGGTTATGTCAACGACACTGACAATGGGTGCGTTCAGTGAATGTTCTGTGAGCGCACTTTGATCAGTGAGCGAGATTCAACATAGTTGGTGAGCAAACGCCATTTTTTGGAGCGGTCATATATGATGTTGAAAGCCTTTTCTAAAGGATCTCTTTAGATATGGCTGGATCATTTCCGATGACAGAACATGGTGGTAAATACATTCCTGATGTAATGGAGTATTTTACAAAGTGGGTGGAAATTTACGCGATCTTGAATCAAGAGGCCAGAACTGTCGCGGATGTATTGATGGAAGAATTTATCAGCCGATATGGAATGCCCTCAGAAGTCCATTGCGATCAAGGAGGAAATGTAGAAAGCCTGATATTCCAGATAGTTTGTGACAAGCTGGGAATGAAGAAGATCAGGATAACAGCGATGCATCAACAGGTAGATGGAATGGTCGAGAGAATGAACAGGACTATTGGAAAATACCTGCTCAAAGTAGTTTCCAGCCACCAGAAAGACTGGGACCAGTATATTTCCCCATTTGCATTGGTTTATCGATCTACCATCGAGTCCACGGGTAAAACGTCTGCGAAAATCCTGTTCGGACGCGAAATGAGGCTACCTCGTGACCTAGAATTTGGTTATCGCCCGGGAGAAGATCTAGCGGGGAAAGATTACGTGATCCTATTGAGAGGAAGGATAGACGATGTGCACGAATTGATTCGAACGAATCTTCAAGGTGCTAGTACGACACGCAGGCAGAGAAGGTAGTTTAGAAGAAAGGGAGAAAGTATGGTTGCACAACCCGACGAGGAGAAGAGGATTTTCTCCAAAATTACCGAAGTCTCAGGGACTACGCGATAAATATATCACGTGATATTTCTGCAATTTAACCTCCCATAAATCGGTTCTTCCATTTAGTCCTTTCTCAATTGTTGCCCCCAACTCCTTACCCATTATTCATAAAGATGTTATTGGATTTTACGTATAGAATTCAGTTTGTTACAGTCTGTTAGATGGTACTTGCGTTTGTGTACTAAATATTTGTGACGTGGAATGGCGGATCCGTCGAAAATAATTTGTTTTGACCATAAGGATTTGGACAAGATTGCTTTGAAATAGCTTCAGGAAATTGACGATAATGCCAGTGACATAGGCAGTACGTCAGAAAATGGAAATATAGAATTAGAACATGATTCTGCTTAAGAATTTCCAGAGGAAGAGTTATTTGATGTGATGATGAGAATGTGGTGAGTTTAGAGAAGAGAAAACTATGGTATCTTATATGTGAAAAAGTAAAAGCCACCATATTTGTATCATCTATGCACAATTGTGGAGCTACCGATCTAGACACCCAGAAGCCAGAAATTATCATTTACTATTACTGCAACAAAGGAGTGGTAGGCACAATTGATGAGAAGTGCGCAAAAAATTCTTCAAGCCGACGCACTCACAGATGGCCCTTGACAATATATTTAGGATGCTTAATACTTCTGTTGTTAATTCTTATATTTTATATCAATGTTAGAGGGGAAATACAGTAATCACGGAAAAGTCGGTGTTTTCAAAATAACCGTACATCCGCACAATTAGAGACGACTAACAAAACCGAAGTATCAGCAGAATTTTGAGAATTCCAGAAGTTATTTCGCTATTAAGTGGTGGAAAAATTTTATTGGAAAAACGCAAGGGATGTTATCTTTGCCCGAGGGCCAAAATGACGAAATATTTATGTGTGCAATGTAGAAAAGCAGTTTGTTCACAATGCTCAAAACCAATTTGTACTACATGTGTAAAGAACCGCGATGTTTAGTTCCTGTTGCAAACTCTTTCCTAGTTTCCTTTGAGTTTCATATTTTGGTAGATCCATTTGTAACTAGTGAATACACATTAAACGATATTTGAAAGAAACGATGATTATTTTATGCTTTTTCATTAAAGTAGTCTGTCAGACGTCACCTGGGTGCTTGTGCAAAAATATTCCAACTGGGTGGTTAAGGGATAATCAAGAAAATAATAAATGACAAGATAATAATAAATGACGTTATCTATCGCATTAACAAGATACCCAATGGAAATCCGAAAGTAGTCCTCCATGACATAGAGGAAGGAATGAACCATATTCGGAAGGAGCATGACCTTGTCTTCGAAGAATTTATGAGCGCATATGAAGCTACCGGAAAATCTAGATATGGAGTCACTACAAAACTCCTGTTAGAGTTCACACAACATCTCTGCCAATAACAAACACGCACGAAGCTTTGCAACCGTCTTTCGAAAGAAGTTTGGGCAACTGGAAAAACTTGAAGATCAGATTCCAGCCCCTGGCAAGATACTGTCACTCAAATACAATTCGCAGTTCATCTTCTACCTAGTAAGCAAAAACGAATTTCACGATCGATCCACCTACCGCGATGTATGGAAAGTGCGTCAAAGCCTTCGAAACCATGTATTGGAATCCAACGTGAAGAAACTGACTATGCCTAAGATCACGAGCAACCAGTTGGATTGGCGAGTCAGCAGGAACATGGTAGAGATGATCAACCAAGATACCGGTGTCCACATATTAATTTGCATCTGTACCCTCCAGTTTTCAGTACCTGATGTAGACGGTTCCCTGTTATTCCCCATCCCGGCTGCAGAGAAGTCCCAGAAGGAACTACCTGTTAAGGAGAGGGTAATGTTATGAAATCGCATGCTGGTGTAGTCAGCGAAGCCTACCCTGACTAATCCAATATCTAAAAGTTAAAATTTCGGCGAGAGCGCATGGATTTCGTCGAATAACTATTTTTTTGTGATTGTTTTTATAGAGGCATTTATAAGAAATTCGATTGTTTGTTGGGAGCCGCAATCTAGAAATTCCAGGAATCCGAATGTTCCAGAATGGGTTTTAATATATGAGCGACTAGTTGCGAACTATGAGCTTAGTCGTGAGCAGAAAAAGTGAACAGTGGAAATGAACTGTTTAATAATAACACTGAACACTATATTTAATATAAGTTAGTAGTTGAGTGTGTACATAGATTGAATATAAGTGAATTGTTAAGTGTATAAATAAATAAGTGAGTAGATATAGTTTTTGTATAAATTTATGCCAAACGTCGTAATAAAAATGTATTCAAATAAATAAGAAGAACATTACAGTACATATCAATAAAAAACCTGTTTTGATATTTCCATCATATTACTTTATGGACGCACTGTTTATCAAGTGTAAATCACACTAAGTATACCAACTCACGTATTTTTTAAAAATATAGACTGTACTACCTTAGTACATTGATCAAATTAGAACTGAAATACGAAACATATTTCAATCACTTTAAAGCTAGTTGTCTATTGAAATTGAATATTCAACTTTAATATCACGAAACTACTGTAAAGCGTACATATATGGTTTTCAATTCAATTTACAGAGAGTTATTCCCTTGCAACGAAATTGGAAAATGACACTCACAAATAAAAAGCCTCTACAACCTGAGAATTTTCAGAAATGAATTATATTCTTCTAAGAAATTTTTGAAGAAGGATCTTCAAATATAAAAAATAAAATTTTTATATTAATTCTCACGAGCTCAAGGTAAAATAGCTAACGCTTTCATATTTAAATATTGACATATCAATCGTTCGCATGCCGAGACACAAAATGTAACCAAGTCGTCGTGAACATTTAAGCGAAACTGTTTTTGGCCTCCCCTTTCAAGACATAACTAAGTCATGTTCATTCTTCCAACAATTTTCAAGAGCCAATATCTACTTCAATTTTCCAAAATATTTGTGCACGGTAAATATCCAGACTATTTCAAATTGAGATCTTACGCTGAAATTACTGTAGGCAACAAATATGTGAACTATAGGGGAGGGCGGGTCAAGATGGGCCCCCTAATTTTAATCGCTTCTAAATATGTTGTTTGTTGCATTATCGATTTTAAATTTGAACAACTGGACTGGCTGATGTGTTATTTACTACTTTATTACAGTTTATAATTTTTTTTAATTTAGCGATAACATAGTAAAAACGTTTTTTACGAAAGTGTATATTTCCTATCTTGCCCCGCAGGTGGGTAAGACGGGAAACTAGGTGGGACAAGTTGGGATATACATGATTTTGCAAAATATAATAATTTTTTATTGAATTTTAATTATTCCGTTGTACAAAGTGCACAAATATGTTGTACTTCGTCTCCATCTTCGTCCTCTCTAGCACAGGAACAGTGTGCCCAATGTCTGCACTTAATGCATAGCACCCATCCTTCCGTTGGCTGGGAATATAAATGGTTGCAATACAGACATGCTGCATCAACTTCCAAGTTCCCTTCGTCTTCCCCGATGAGTCACTCTCGGTAGTACTGTTTTTCTTCTGTTGATTATTATTAAGGTGAATCTGATGTTTAACAGTTTGGCGAGGAGTTTCAGATTTCCGTTTCTTTACCAAATGTTTTCCTTTTTTGGATCTTTTTCTATCAACTACCGTCTTTTCTTTTCTCAAATTATTTTTCTCTATTTTCCTTATATGTCGTTTTTGTTGCTCCTCTCCTTTATGCTCCAATTCTTCCTCTAATTCCTTCTTGTACGGTGACTCTGTTATAATAGTACATTTTCATTTCTTCCCAACTCTTCGTTTTGTCGTCTGTTTTTCGTTTTCAATGTGTGGAATCGGAACAAGTTTCTTTGGCGAGGATATCTGAAATGCCGTGGATGATGATGCACCAAAATTTAATGAGTTTTCCAAAACTGACGGTGTTAGTGGTAGCCGCTTTCCTGTTGTATGGATAACATTGGGAGTTTAAGGTGGTGTTTTCACGGATTGATGTGGCATATTATCAGACTCTTGTGCTTCAGAATCCACATTTTCATCATTATTTTTCGTTGCTGCAGATAATTCTATTGTTGGTTGATTAGGTATTTCAGTCTCTAACACATCAACATCTTCAGCTGTTTGATGGGGTCTGTTTGTAGTTTTGTATGGTGCAAAATCAATATCTGTGAATTTATTTGAGTTGAATGGTGAAATTCCCTCTTTTTCAAAGAAGTTACAGCTGTTAACATAGACGCTGCTCATATACACGCTGTTCCAAATAACTTATATATTTGATAAAGGGTCACAACTCTCCCTGGATGATTTCGGATCCAATTACTCACCTGCAGATCATAATAGACACTAAAAGTTTCATAAAACATATGTCATGTGGCTAAAGTCGGTGTGTGCGATGGGGAGGAAAACACAATATATGTTTAAGTTTATAATTGAATAATTTGAACTGTAGTTAAGGCCTGGTTCGGCCACTTCTATCGTTTAATGAAACTTCCCTGTATAACTAAAACTTTAATACTAAACTTCAAACTTAGTTTACAAAGGAAAAGAAAGATGATGATGCGTCTTTTGGGAAACTTCCCTGCGAGGAGAGTGTAAGGCCACAAACCCCACGAATCTAACCACAACAGCGTCTTGTATAAAGGAATGCACTTACCTGTAAAATCCAGATGTCTATTCTCCAAGTTCTGGTATGGCGGCGGTAACAATTTCTAATTTTTCTTGCGGGTGCGAATGATGTTTTATATATGTGAGAGAATGCGATGACAGTTCTACTTTTCATTTAACTGGAGGGTGTGCAAATAATCCATATGCCATCTTCACCAATACGACTGCACCAAGCTGTCTAAAAATATTTACGGGTCGCGAAATTAGACTGTGGCTCCAAATCGGATGCGGGTAAATATTGAAGCGGAGTATTCATTAAAAAATGTGCGGGTGTAAGAATTTCATGAGGCTGTTCAGCGAGGAAACAAAGCGGTCGCGAATTTAAAATGCATTCAACTTGCGCAAGTACTGTCATTAACTTTTCATACGTTAATATCTGATTACCGATCGTTCGATATAAATGAGATTTTATGCTTTTTACGTTAGCCTCTCAAACTCCTCCAAAATACGGTGCGCGTGGCGGTATAGTTTTCCACGTAATTTTCTTTAAATTGGGGTAGTTCCTAATACTCCTACTGTTTCACGCGACTCTAAAAACTGGAAAAGTTCATAAGTTTATGTTTAGCCCCTATAAAGTTTGTGCCATTATCAGAGTACATAAAGGAAACTGAGCCCCGTCGTAAGATAAATCTCTTGAATGCACCTAGAAAACAGTCAGAACTTAAATCTGAAGCTAGCTCTATATGTATAGCTTTAGTACTTAAGCATATGAATAAAGAAATATAAGCCTTCTGACTTTTGATACCGCGGCGTCGTGTTAATGTGATACTGATGGGATCAGAGTAGTCAACACCAGTATGTGTGAATGCGGCAGCCTCTTGCACGCGAGCCGGGGGAAGGCTAGCCATAATAGGAGATGGACATTTAGGAGAAACCTTAAAGCAAAAATTGCACAATCGAATACGCTGCCGAATGATATTCCGAGCAGAGATAATCCAATATCTTTGTCTTAGTAATGACATGAGTAAGTGAGAGCCTGTGTGACAGTTTATTCGGTGGTAGTGATCAATCGATATATCAATGATGCGATCCCTGCGGGGAAAAAGAATTGGATGACGATTGTCGTAGGGTATTTTAGCGTTTAATAAACGTCCACCGACACGAATAAGGCCAGAATTTTCAAGAAACAAATCAAGCTTTCGAAATATTGATGAGGGTAAGTTACCCTTGCGTAAACTTGCAAGTTCAGTCTTGAAATGTTTTTCTTGCAGGTCTAGGAAGATAGCGGTTTCAGCGGCGTTTAAATCAGAAGCTTCGATATAAGAAGAGCGAGGTAACTTTTTTATGAAGCGAAGGACATACACAACGATGCGGGTAAGTTTAGGCCAAGATTAAACTCTTAATGCAAGCTCATGAAGAGGCGTATATTTTGAGAGGACTTTGAAAAGGTTTTTGTAAAGAAGGGTTGACAGATTTTATGCAGCAATCTCCAAATCTAAAACAATAAGCAATAATACGTTCTAGTTTAGTTGAATTTGAATAGTTGTTTATATCTACAATAGCATTGATAGAAATTGCGACGTTAGTATGTATAGTTGTCTTTCGTAGTTCTGGTAAATCACTGTCTACATTTAAATTAGTTTTATCAGATATTCGCTGTTGAGGCCATGCTTTTTCGTCTAACTTCAGCCATTCTGGACCAAACCAGTAAATATCCAGAGCGAGTATATTACTTGGCATCACGCCGCGTGAAACATAATCCGCAGGATTATCAAGAGTAGGCACGTGCCTCCAATCGAGAAAGCTTCCTGCATGGCTGCAACGCGGTTACCAACAAAAACTTGTAAAGAACTTGGTGATATGTTCAAACAACATAGGACGATGCTAGAATCGCACCAATAAAACGTTTGATCGATATGTAACTTTAAAGAACTCTTAACCTTAACTACTAATCGAGCAAGCAGCAAAGCAGCTGTTAACTCGAGTCGAGAAATGCTTTGAGTCTTTAAAGGTGATTTGCACAAATAAGTTGTGCTAGAACTTAATTGGTATTATTTATAGATTTTAAGTGAACGCAAGCGCCATACGCATAAAGAATTGTCCCATCCCAACTCTTCCTTCCAAATATCGCGTGAAATGATTTTTGCTATAATGATTGTAGCGCTAAGTAAACCTAGCGGGTCGAAAATTTGTGATATATCGGATAGCACAGTTCGTTTTGTAACTCATAATGAGTTGACACCTATTTTATATGTATTTTCATTCGCACCTAAATCAATTAAATCAGCCTGTTCTTCTAATTTAATGTGGTGTAAGATTTCGGAACTACTTGATATCCATTTTCGTAAGTGAAAACCAGATTTGTTTAAAATAGTCGAAACGTTGTTTGCTAAGATTATAGCATCCATAATGCTTTCGGCACCGGTCAACATATCGTCAACATAAAAATCTCCAGTTATGACGCGAGCAGCGTTCGGAAAATGAGTTTAGGATTCCAAACCGATCTGATGTAGACACCGAATAGCCAAAAAGGAAGCCGATTTGGTTCCGTACGTTACAGTTTGTAACTCATATGTATCGATGGGTTTGGAACTATCACTACGCCATAAAATACGTTGTAAATGTGTTTGCTCTGGCTGAACTCTGCACAATCTATACATCTTTTCGATATCCGCGGCTATCACATAATTATGTTTTCGGAAACGTAACAAGATCGAAACAATGTCGGATTGAATGGTAGGACCAGTCATTTGTAAATCGTTGAACAAAAAACCACTTGAAGTAGGACACGATGCATCAAAGACTACGCGCAGCTTTGTTGTTAAACTACTCTCTTTCATGACACCATGATGGGGCATATAATAGGAGTATCTTGTACGATCGTTAGGATCAACCTTCTTCATGTGCTGTAGAGCACAATACTCATCGATAAATTTGCAATTTTTGAAATCCACGTTACGCTGAAATTTACGTTCCAAAGCAAAAAAACGTTTCCTTGCCGTATCGTAAGAATCACCCAACCTTTCAGAACTCTCCAGTAAAGGAATAGGGACAACAAACCGGCCAGATGTATCTCGTTTAAAGGTTTTCACGAAATGCTGTTCGCAAGCCTTTTCCACTAAGGACATAGGCTTGACACCAAGAAACTCTTCAACCTCCCAAAACCGACTAAGTTGTTTATCGATATCGACAGTTTCAACAAGGTTACACTGAACTGTGCGATTTGAAATTGATTGAACAGCACCTGAAACAACCCAACCGAACTTAGTGTTTTGTAGATAAGGACCGTTTGTATTTAGCTTTATTTGACCTACACAAATAAGTTCCCAAAACCAGTCTGCTCCTATTCACATATCGATTTTACCAGGAGTGTCAAAATGAGGATCTGCTGATTCTATATTGCTTGGAATGTTCAGAGAATATTTATCGATTTGAAAGTTTGGGAACTGCCCTGTAATTTGTGGAACTACTAAACATGAAACTGAAATAGAAAATTGGTTTACTCTCGATTTGACTCGTACAAAGCATTTGCCTTTCCATTCCGACTTAGTTTCGTTAAGACCGCTTACCTTTATATCTGTAAATTGTTTAGAGAGTCCCAATTTAGTTAACAAATCTTCACTAAGGAAGCTACTTTGCGAACCTACGTCCAATAAGGCTCTAGCTATTCGCGGTTTGTTATTAGAATCAAATACATTGATTAAAACTGTTGATAAAATTACTTGCTGGCTAACGGTTTCATTTTTAGCTGATAAATTAGTTTTTTCTTGAGGC
This sequence comes from Galeruca laticollis, assembly GCA_963921935.1. Classification (NCBI taxonomy): domain Eukaryota; kingdom Metazoa; phylum Arthropoda; class Insecta; order Coleoptera; family Chrysomelidae; genus Galeruca; species Galeruca laticollis. Next base: position 67,031,738 of record OY998183.1, read on the forward strand.
TCTGTGTTGGAAGTATCGAAATTTTGTTCGTTTTCAAAATGCAAAAGCGTATGATGTTTTAAATTGCACCTTTTGCAAGACGATACAAATGGCCTGAACAATTTAAACAAAGCTGTTTCTTTTTTAATTCTTCAATTCTTTCATTGACGCTTAATTTTGAAAAATCGGAACAAACTGAGATAAAATGTTCTTTATTGCAAAATGTACACTTTGGTTTTGTTAGATTAGTACTTGATTTTAAGGTAACTGATGAAGAACCCTGGTTTTCAGCTACCAAAGTTTTTACTCTTTTTTGTTTGTATGATTGTGACTTTGGGTTGTCTTCGATACGTGATTTACCATGCTCTAGAGACTCCAAAAGATCCGCTCTTTCCTTTAAAAAAGTGGTTAAATTATTTAAAGTTGGTGTTTTGTAGGAAACTTTTAGTTGTTCCCATTTTCGAAGAGTAACATCGTCTAATTTAGTCGTAATTAAATAAATGATTAAAGTATCCCACGATTCAGTTGGTTCGTTTAAAGTCTTGAGAGCTCTCAAATGTTTGACAACACTGTCGACTAATTTACGTAAAGCACTTGCAGACTCGTTATAAATTTTATCGATATGAAAAATTGCCTTAATTTGATTTTGTATTAAGATTCTGCTGTTGTTAAATCGTTCGCAAATCAATGTCCAGGCGTTGTTATAATTAGAATCACATATTTATAAACTAGCGATTATTTCAAGCACTGAAGGACCCAAATAAGAACGTGAATAATGAAATTTTTGAATTCCCGAAAGATTTGAATTTTTGTGAATTAAAGACTCATACGTATCCCTAAACTCAAGCCACTTGGTGAATTCTCCGTCATAAGTCGTAATTTAGATGACCGGCAATTTAACACCTCCTGTTACACTAGAATTATTAATTGTGGATGGATTGTTTTCGTTCGCGCCTGCGACTGAAGCAGAATTGTTTGCCGAAACATGGCTACAGCTACTAACGCTAAGGTTAGTGGCATCATTATCACGCACGCTATGCGTGTTGCCCACGATTTGATTGGTACAGTCGTTTGACTCTGTTCGCAAAGTTAAATCACTTGAAATAAGAAAAAGTTTTGATCTAGCAAGCACCTCAAAGAAAGCCGTCTCAAATAACTCACGCTCAAGATACTGCTCATCAGGTGTATCACTAAGTTGCTCAATTTGATCTTGAAGGTCTTCAAAATCATCTAAAATCTTTTAATATCTTTCATAACGTTGCTCCAACTCTAAAAAATCGTTTTGATCTGAAATGATATAATTTGTATATTTTCCTTCTATTTTTGTTACAAATTCATCGAAATTTGTTAGTTTTGTCTTGACTGAACCTTGCTTTCTGATAATTTGTTCCATTTTATTGAATATTAACAAGACACAACGTGTTGCAAATATGTATAAATGATAAAAATAATTTGAGCGGAGTAAAACGAGAAAAACGTTCAATCGAAAACAGTACTAAAATCACATGCACTGGAAAATAAAAAGGAAAAAAAATGGAGAGGACCCACTTGTTTGTCTTCTAAAGTCGTCTGAAGAACGTTGGTTGCTCGAAATTGTAAAGATGAGTAATGCACTACTAGAGTTTTTCACTTTTATTTATCCGGGCGAAGACCAAAAATGTTCAAGTTTATAATTGAATAATGTGAACTGTGGTTAAGGCCTAGTTCGGCCACTTCTATCGTTTAATAAAACTTTTCTGTATAACTAAAACTTTAATACTAAACTTCAAACTTAGTTTACAAAAGGAAATAAAGATATATTTTAAAATGAATACAAGAATGCAGAAATACGTTAATTATTATTGTAACGGCTCGATTGTAGCCTCACTCGATTGTTCTCTTGTACTGGTCAGCAAATTGACGGCGTGGTACCCACTACACTTCCCCACCACCGAGAAGTTTTAAAGGAAAAACAAACACAGCATTGTTTTACACTGTTGCAATACTTATTCGTAGACGCGCACTATGACATGTTGTCAAGGTACTGAACAATATACCCACCCAATTATTTCTTGCATAGTCAATTACTAGAGAATAAGACAGGACGATCCTTTGTTGCACCAGAAAATTCTGTGAAGCGTGTAAACCCATTTAAAAAAATTTCAGTTGGCATCCAGCCACTAGGATGACATTCTGCTGTCGCAGCAGGAGGAGCATCATTTAAAAACTCTAGATTCATCCTTACTCTGGTAAAAATGAATAACGGTGGCATATAAGCTCCTGCTGTACTGCAACAAATTTCCACAGTGAAGGTTTCACCTCTATCTAACGATGTGAGGGATCCAACTTGTTTCCTACCTTTTGTTGCCAATATATTAGATTTGATTTTAAGCACAACTGTAACACCTGAATGACACAACTGTAACATCCGAATGACGATCTTAATATTCTGGTCCGGACAATACACATGCAAATTTGTTAAAATCTAACTTCCAACTGAAATCTGTGAACTTCGTTTACTGTTACAGAAATATTCGTTACAGGGAGGTACATTGTAAGTCATTGGATACTAGTTTCAGCTATTTGCGTACAGACGTCACTACCTGGTTCGTCAGATTCGGTGGGTTCCCATCTTACCCCGCGTCTTCATCTTGCCCCGCCCACCCCTATCTTATAGCGTATTATTAGTTTTCTGATAGTTTTACACACTGAACTAATAATTGGATAAAAATGTATTGTGACCCAAACATTAATTCAAATTGGTAAATGAAAAGTAGTGAAGAAATTGGAACAAAGGATTTTACTAATGGATTCATTATCACAAATGTTGTATCGTTGTGAAAAGGGCAATATGATCATTGCAATACACTTACATTACACAAACAATTAGACAGACCAAACCTGGGAAACAAAAGCTAATATAATGGTTTTTAGGAATTGACGTGACAGGTTCTTTTTGTGCCAAACACCTATCGAAGCAACACAAATTTCTGCTCAATCAATCAGCTAGGAAACTATGTTACAAACTAAAAAAATTTAAATTTCAAAATAATATTATGTTGTCTTCTAGTGGAGTATAGAATCGTTGATGTTAAATTTGATTCTTTGCTAATATTAGTAATAATAGTACGTAGTTTGAACTGATTGAATACTTTTTAAAATTGGCTTTTCATTATAAAATATATATCTCAGCTTCTCATGTTCAATGAACAACGCATTCATATTCAACTTCCAACCGAATATTCGGCCACTTTACAATATAAGTACACCACTAAACTCCCACAGACGTGAACATAAGCACTATTATTTTCTTATATTCCAATCAGTAACCCTCGATTTTTTCTAAACCCTTTCAGCAGTTTGGTTGGTCGGATGGAATTTCTGTAGAAAGACATTGTTCAAAGAGTCGGAGTATAATCTTATATATTCACCTGGGAAATCCATTTTCCAGTTATTCAGAATCATCTTCTTGTTATACAGGGAATCTTTTTGTTACGGCAATGGTCGATAACTCATATACGGGGCGAAACAAAAGTTCAATTACCCAGAAAACGGGTAGTTCGATGTACACAAAACTGGAATTTACAAATTTTACATTTAACATTAAAAATGTTGCCAGATTTATAATTTTGATGATGCTATTAGTTACTATCGTTGTTTACATACAGCACCAGTACCTCTATTGAAACATTATTGGAAATTATGCTTCAACATGATTTATAACATTGCTAAAATATGCTCAATCCTATGAAATAACTAGTCAATAAGTTGTTGTTCATTCCAATTAATAAGTTAGAGATTAATGTTCAATTTCCAAAGATATACTATAAGATTTCGTGGAAGGTAATTTGTGGTTTCATATATCAAATAAGTTTCATTTTCCAATAGATTGTGAACGATTATTTGGGAGCTTTGATAATACATAACCTCACAAAGCTTATCAATGTACAACAACTTCTGTCTATAACTCCAACGAATAACCACCATATTTCTCTGATATGGTTCCATCTGTCTTTCTTCACACTATAAAAGTTGAATAGAAGAATTTGCGGCTAATACTGGAAACAATTACTGAAAGTGTACTCAAAAGGGCTTTGATTCGTGATTCATTGCATAAGTGTACTATTTTGGTAATTTTTTAACATAATGGTGCCTACTTTGTTTATGGATATTATCTGAAGTATTGAGGAAATATGTTGTATTGATATGTTCATTAACGTGAAATAGGTAAACCTATTTCACAGGTTTAATCTTGGTAATTTTAAGGTCCAAGTTGAAGCTACATAAATTTTTTGGAAACACTTCGACTATTTAATTGTAAAAAGATATATATATATATATATATATATATATATATATATATATATATATATATATATATATATATATATATATATATATATATATATTAATTATTCATTTGTATAAGAATGTTCATTTCATACAGATTGCAGTGAAAAATTTGTCACAGTATTTTAGATCTGCAAATATTAACAAAAAGTGTCAAAAATTAAGTACCAGGTAGATATTCAGACAAATATATAGATTTACAAATATTTTTTCTATAACCAATTAAAAATCAACTTTCGCCACGTTTTACTCAAACCGAATATGCCAGTTTCCACACCAGTGATAGAATATCCCATAACGTAAACTTTCATCTCTAGTGACGAAAGTAAGTGGTAACAATTTTAGATATTGAACTCATTCTTCCACATCCAATTGTGATTTGATTTTATGGAGCGCAATACAAAATTAAACGGTTTTAAAGATTAAAACTCACTTTTCCGCATCTGTGGCCCTGAATAATATTCTATCATAAAATTGTCACTTGTATACACTTCGCGGGATATATCGTGCTAACAAACCAAAATTTGTTCAAAAATAACCAAAAATGTAATATATCTGGATTTATAGGACCCGCTCTACTCGCTCTAGTCAGCTGAAAATCAATAGGATACATCTGTGAGACACCTTGAACAATATTCAATCATAAAATTGGTCACTTGTATACACTCTGGAGGCTGTATCGTGATAATAAACTGAAATTTATCCAAATATAACAAAAATTTGGTACTTCAAGTACCATAGAACCCGGTGTACTGGTTTTAGTGAGCTGAATATCAATAGGAATCATCTTTGAGACGTTCTGAATAATATTCAATCATAAAATTTGCCACTTGTATATACTCCGGAGGCTGTATCGTGCTAACAAACTTAAATTTCTCCAAAAATGACAAAAATATCATACATAAAGTACTATAGCACCTGTTGTACTGGCTCTGGTGAGCTGAAAATGCATAGGGTTCATCTGTGAAGTGTCCTGAATAATATTCAATCATGAAATTGGTGACTTGCTGCATTCCGAAGGCTGTATTGTGCTAACAAATTGAAATTTCTCAAAAAATGACTAAAATTTCGTACTTCTAGTACCATAGCACCCGTTGTGCTGGCTCTGGTGAGCTGAAAGTCAATAGGGTTCATCTGTGACATGACAATATTCAATCATTAAATTGGTGACTTGCTGCACTCCGGAGGCTGTATCGTGCTAACAAGACATGTAACGAAAAGTGGCCGACGACAACGACGTCGACAACGACATACACACAGGATGTTGTTTCTAAAAACCGTTTTTTTGGGTTGTTGTTGATGGAAAACGTAAAAATAATTGGAAAAAAATTTCGAATTTCCAACTTTTTTTGGGGTAAACTAGTACTTTTCTCGCATATTAGATAGGTTGGGCGGAAGAGTAACATAATTTGTCACAAATACATGTGAATTTTGCATTGAATAACGTAAGAAATGCAAACTTCAGTTATAACAATTATCACGAAATTGATAGCAAGTTTCATCAAGTAGCTATGTTTCCAGACGGTGTAGTTTTAGTTGTTATGCGACGCTTTTAACACCGGTCATATTAATGTGAAACAAACAATAATAAGCGTAGATTTGTAATACACAATAAATTTTTCAGTAATAAGATATTCAAAGTTTGTAAATTAATGATAAAATTTTTCTTGCAGTCTTAGATTGAATTTTTAGGATTTTATACTGTACTCGAGAGCATTATCAACTTTTGCATAAAATACTATTCTCGTCACTCGTTAAACAATATACTATTTTCTACAACCCTGTACTAAAAAAGTCATTTTGTAATAGAATACTTTCAGCAAAAACGTGATTTTCGTCGCAAGTGAGAAAAATTCTCATAACTTTAACTTTCGTCTCTAGTGGCGTAAGTTAAATTTATATTTTCAATCTTATCACTTCCTCGTATATAATGTTTTGACGACTTTAAATTATTAATAAGCAAAGACAAGAATAATTTCTATAATTATAATGCATTTTTTACGTATGTTTAATTAAAAAGCAGAATAGAATCGTAAAAATAACGTAGGACATAAAAACAATTTATATCTTGATGTCTGGTTTTATTAGGTTGGCGTTCCTCGTTAATTGTTTAGACTTGTCAGTTTACACTAAAATACATAAACAATGCATAAGAATCTTGATTGTTATACTCCTATTATTTTAAATACTTGTTCGAATGTAGCAATTAACCAATATTCAAATCATAAGTAATGTGAAAATCTGTTATTTTTTACTTAAAATAATATATTTGTTCATTGTTCTTTTTTGGTATATTATTATGATATAAACAGTATTGTGAAAAAAGAAAAGTGTTTTTTTCTCAGCTCGTGAATAATACCATTGCTCTCTCGCATAAAAAAATGTTACTTTCGTCACTTGTAAAATACTATAAATTTTTTGAATTTTGACATATGAAGTAAACTTTCCAACACCCATTGACGTTTTGAAACGTTTCACTTCTTATAACTAGTTATGAAAAGTGAAATATTTCGTAACTGTTGATGAAAAGTAAAATTCGCCATTATTTGCGAAAAATACAAAATAATTGAAATTGTTATTAAATTTGAAGCACTACATATAGTGCAGACTAATTAATATTTTTTTGCTTAGATCCAAAATATCTGAGGTGACCAATGGAGTGAAACCACTAAGTACAAAAGCAATATCAATCAGAGTTAAAGAATTTAGAAATAATGTTTCGGTGACCAAAAAAAATAACATTGCCTCCAACAAGTGTCAAAATAACCCCGATGTTTTGGAGTCAAATTTAAAATTGGGAGAGAATGAAGACGTAGTAAAAAATAATGAGTCAGAAGTCGATAGGGTCGTAGTAACTGAGGAATCAATAAACATCAATTCACTTTCTAAAAATAATCCTAGAGTTAACAACTTCTCTTCATACATTTCATTTTCGAACAAAGATTTTCAGGAAGGGGATGAAACTCAACAAGAACAAAAGGACACGTCTAAAAATGATGTAGATAACAAGGAATATATTTACAAGGTGAACCAGACCAATGATCTATCGACATCAACCAAACTTTCCAAAACCGCAAGATCTCCATCCAATTCAACAGCAAACAACATCAATTCAAATTCCTTATCACGCCGATCAAGTGAGAAAGACAATATTAGAATCCTAGATTATTCGGACAATGATAGTAGGTACGAAAGAGCTCTTAACAATATCTCCACAATCAGATCCATAAAGAGTATTTCCCAAAAATCTTTGGGTCTAAAAGGCCTAAAAAATATTGGTAACACATGTTTCATGAGTGGTACTATCCAATGCCTATCAAACACAAGGTGGCTATTAGAATATCTAAAGAAAGACGCATACATAAGAGATATTAACATAAACATATCTAGCATGAAAGGAGCACTAATTAAAGCATTTGCTGAAGTTATTCAAGAGCTTTGGTCCGAAGACGGTTCAGACAGAGTGGTTAATACAGTATCATTGAAAAGTCAGATTCAGCGATTTACTTCAAGGTTCATAGGATACATTCAGCATGGTGCACAGGAGTTTCTTCGTTACCTATTATCATGACTTCACGAAGATGTCAAAAAGTTATATGAAAAACCAAAGCCCATAATAACAGAAATTGATCAGAAACTTAGTGAAATTTAGAAAGCACAAGAATCTTGGATCAGATATCTGGGAATGGACAACTCCAAAATTGTGGATCACTTTGTCGGTCAATTAAAATCAACACTCAAGTGCACACACTGTGGTCACTGTTCAGTTACCTACGATCCCTTTTGGTATTTATCCCTTTCCATACCCTGAAGAACAGGTCAATTACGACTTCTACAATGTTTAGATTCGTTTACAAGAGAAAAAACACTCGACGGTGATGAGAAACCAACATGTTCGAAGTGTAAGGAACGAAGACGATGCACTAAATTATTCTCAATTCATAAATTTCCGAAAATATTGGTTATTCACCTGAAGCGCTTCTCGCAAACAGAAAGATTTAGAGGAAAACTTAATGTTGCAATAGATTTTCCAATAGAAAGGCTTGATATGAGCCATTACGCGGCTGATAATGTGGCACCTTGTATGTACAACCTCTACGCTATATCAAATCACAGCATATTGCCGACACGATTCAAGGGTGCTATTATTATCGTGGAAATCTTTAGTCAGTGTAGAAGCATATGTTCTCTTCTATGAACAAGATGACACAAAGTCCAACCTTTGAGTTTAATATTTTTTTTATTAGTTTTTAAATTGCCAACCAATGTCTTATTTGGTTTTTTCTGCAAAATTTATTTATTTATTTATATATACATTGTATTCTTATTTGAAAAGAACTGGTTAGGCAACTATTATAGTGATTTCCTACTGGGATTAGGATGAGTATTAATGGAAAAATATTTCGGCTCACTGAAATTAAGGGTAAAGTAGTACGGCGGAGGTTGAAAGGGGTGAAATATAGTATTTTTTCCCCATTTTTGGCCAAAGTATTGATATTAGCTGCAAAAGAGGTATATGAAAGTTGTAGATAATAAAATAATAAACAAATTTTCTCTAGGAACTTCTTGCACATAAGCTCAAATTTACCGAGAGAAACGTAAAAAGTGCTTTTTTCGTTTTTGATGTTTCGTACTTCGGAAAAAATTGATGGAACTTGAAATTTTGGGAAAATGTTCCATACCAAATAAATGATAATTTTTTTATGATGAAATATTTATTTTTTTCGAGATATTTACGGTTTGAGAAAAAAATACCTGTTTTTTTCAAGTGGATAAAACATCTTTTTTTGATCATCAGAATTAGCTCTTTCAGGACCAATTTTTTTCGCAATTACCTCTTTTTCCATTTAAAAAAAAACAATAACGTACCACTGCAACAGGGAAACGTAGAGAAGGTCGCGAAAAGCCGAAAAATCAGTTTTTTAAGATAGTCGTTTCTTCTAAAAGTTATAATCTACGAGAAAAGTATTTTTTCTCTTCGTTTTTTAGTAACATACTTGTATATATAAATATATTTAATATAGATAATATTGATTGACATTTGAATAAAATAATATTGATGGTAGTAGTTAAATTTTTATATTTATATTAGTTAAATTTATATTGTAAATATTTATTTATTATTTATTTATTTAAGTGTTTTAAATTAAACTCACGGTTTCTAGTTAATTCCACAATATAATTGTAAAGATCAGCAGATATAGTTTTACTGGTTTTCTATACAGTTGCACAGTTATGCTGATCTTAATTGGAAAAATGATATCCAGGATATCACCATAGGGCTAATAATATCAAAGCTTGAATATTTGTAATATCACATCTTCTTCTTTTTTCTATTAACATATATTAAGTCAATCACAAGTTAGGTCACTTCTTGGTCTAGCCAAAAATAACTACTAAACATCAGGTAGGCACCAAATGAAATGTTACTTCTGTCATTCTGACGATGATATTGATTCATCGAAACAATTGTCAATTTTTCAAAATTCTCAAAAAATTTCATTATATTGTGGAATTAACTAGAAACCGTGAGTCTCATTTAAAACACTAATATGAGTAGATTCCACCAAGTGTGGGCCGAGACAGTTCATTTCATTTATTTATTTCTTACCTTACTCTTACTATTTATTAACTTACTCTTTATTTGTTCCTACCTCGGCTGTTCTCAATTGTTTTGTTTGAGGATGGTGGCTCCTAATCACAGTAGGGTTTATGGGCAAAGCAAATAACTTTAGTAATCGTCATTGCTTCATAATTATTTTATTGAAATTTATTTTTATTAGAAAATGTTGCTAATTGTTCAATAAAAAATATAAACTTACACTTGGCTATTTATTTAATATACTTCCAAAATTTAATTAATTGAAAATAAATTGTGAGACGCCTATGATGTGTTCCTTTTGCATAAGTACTTAACATCTAACCTTGAATACATATATCTCTCTACGCTTTCTATATTGAACACGTTACCCTGAAGAAAATATTAAAATATATTTGTTTGTCAAAAATCGTGGAGTGTTACTTTCATTTAAATTTTTATATAAACATATTCTATAGTGATAAACATGAAATGGATGAATTACATATGAAACAATAATCTGTGATCTATTGAAGTATTTTTAGAATTTCCTACAAACTACTATACAGGGTGGTCCTTAAGTAATTGTACATAGAAATATGGTAGATTCCTGACTTTAAAATATTACGATTTAAACCAACTTACTTCAATAAAATCTTGCTAATAAGGAATATACAGGATGTTAAAGGTTAAATTTTAAAATTTCTTTTTTGCAATAACTTCAACGTTTTTGGATATGTATACATGAAAATTTGGAAATAGAGGTTTTTGGGCACGAAAAATCATAATCTGGTACCTACTTCGATGTAGTTTATAGAGGGCGCTACATAGGCCACCTTTGTGGCATCAATGTGCCCTAAATTTTTTTACTGTTTAAGTTAGCGGTATTTTTGTAAGAGAATATTAAAGCCACGTTATTTTAATAGAAAAAAGGTATACTTGTTATTAACCTTAAAACATAACGGTTTTCGATATAATCGCATTTTATGGATCAGCTGCTTGATTATTATTAAAAACATTTAGAAAACAAATTAAAAAAAACTAAACTAAATAACATTACAACTTCAGTTGTGTCACATTAAATGATCGATATTTCCTCCATTCTCGTCGATGCATTTATCTACACGTTCCATAAAAGATCGTCTCATATTAAACATCATTGGATCAAAAACACCCGCTGCTCTATTTATTTCTTCCCAAAGTAATAATTATTCATTTCGGAAACTATTAACATAGTAGGCTGACGTCACGAATGATTTTGACAGCGAAGCATTCGATTTGTTTCAATATTATGTCAGTCTTGTAATATTTAGTTTGCATTCTATTAGTTAATTTAAATAAAGCAGAAAATGCCGAGGTATAATAATTATTCTAATACAGATATGAGAGATATGGTTGCTATTTACTGTCAGCAAAATTTTAATGGGCGAGCTGCGAAACGAGAATATTTGAGAAGATATCCAAACAGGCAGCAACCTAATCATCAAACATTCCAGAATCTATTTAGGAATTTAGGCGAATGTGGTTCGTTTCGTCCTAAGCGTGATAACTTAGGCCGACCAAGAATAATTACGCCTGATAAAGATGACGAAATAATGGTTCGCATTGAAGATGATCCTCAAGTTAGTACACGGCGTTTATCTGCTGCTTTACAAATCAGTAAAACTTCTATTTTAAAAAGACTACACCTCGAGAAGTATCACCCAGACCATTTTACTCCGGTACAAAATTTATTGCCAGCAGATCTACCGTTAAGATACCAATTTGCAAGTGCTATCCGAAACCGGCAAAATCTTAATCACACCTTCGTCGACAGAATATTATTTACCGACAAAGCTACATTCAACCGCCGTGGTATTTTTAATTTAAGGAACAATCATCTTTGGGCTATTGAAAATCCCCATGATAAACGAGTAAGCCATTTCCAATATGAATTCAAAATAAACGTATGGTGTGGTATCATTGGTAACAATTTCTTAGGACCATACGAGTTACCTCGTAATTTGAATGGTGAGAACTACTTACATTTTTTGCAAAATGATTCCATTAATCTATTGGAAGAATTGCCACTGAATATAAGAAAAAATATGTGGTTCATGCAAGATGGTGCACCGCCGCATTATACGAGAGCAGTCAAAACATATTTGAATAACAAATTTCCTGAACGCTGGATTGGTCGTGGTAGCCATTTTCCTTGGCCAGCACGTAGTCCAGACTTGAATCCTCTCGATTTCGGTGTATGGGGTGCAATGAAACAACTTGTTTATAAGGATCCCTTAAATACAAGCGACCAACTTTGGGAAGAAATAAATCGAGCAGCGGTATTTTTTGATCCAATGATCTTGTTTAATATGAGACGATCTTTTATGGAACGTGTAGATAAATGCATCGACGAGAATGGAGGACATATCGAACATTTAATGTGACACAATTGAAGTTATAATGTTATTTAGCTTTGTTTTTCTTAAATTTGTTTTCTAAATGTTTTCAATAGTAATCATGCAGCTGATCCCTATAATGCGATTATATCATAAACCGTTAAGTTTTAAGGTTATTCACAAGAATACCTTTTTCTATTAAAATAACGTGGCTTCAATGTTCTTTTACAAAAATACCGCTAACTTAAACAGCAAAAAAATTCAGGGCACATTGATGCCACAAATGTAGCCTATGTGGCGCCCTCTGCAAATTACATCGAAGTAGGTACCAGATTATAATTTTTCGTGCCCAAAAACCTCTATTTCCAAATTTTTATGTATACATATCCAAAAACGTTAAAGTTATTGCAAAAAAGAAATTTTAAAATTTTACCTTAAACATCCTGTATATTTCTTATTAGCAAGATTTTATTAAAGCAAGTTGGTTTAAATCGTAATATTTTAAAGTCAGGAATCTACCATATTTCTATGTACAATTACTTAAAGACCACCCTGTATACAAAAATACATTGAAAAACAGGTGTCATTCCAATTATATTATGTAATAAGTTTACGATAATAATAAAATTTTCCTTTTTCAATGCTTTATTGTTCATGTATGTCCTTCATACTATTTTAATTATTTATTAAAATGACCATTTTTGTTTTGTTTATTAATCTTTGGACCCAAAGAGATAAAATTCACTAATCCTTATTTGAGAATTCATTTTCTCAAAATGTCTACACTGTTAGCGTCACCTCACACTGGTGATGATTATCATATTATTGACATGATGAGGAAAAACTGGTTCTGGTTCATGAATATTTTTTCACAATTGTCGGTCGGGCTTTGTAATGAAAATTAGTTTGTCGAACAATTAAAAATACAGGATTTTACCACTTTTTATATGAAATTGTTGAAAAGTTCAACATGGAGCTGTTCTTGTCTTCGCCTTCCTAGCCACTCTCACTTGTTTTTAAAATCAACAAACTTCCTTGAAGCGGAAATTCACAAACTACTAGATTTATAAATTTTTATAGCGTTTGATTGTCTTTCTTCTAAGACTGAAATCACTTCATTTCTCACATAACCGTTCCGTAGTTTCATGTTATTTACATTTAACATTGTTAATTGTTTCTAAATAGTTCTTTATTATTGCTAAACATTGTCCTTTTAATTATTTCAAATTTTCTAAGTCTTGTGATTGGTTGTAACTCATTTTCTAATTATACAATTTTGGCAACATGAATAATTCTATATCACATTTGTAATTACTCCATTTAATTTTTATTTGTCGTTCATTAATTTATTAAGCATAACCTCTTAATAGTTTCCAAAATTTTATTTACTTATTCATCATGTATTCTCTTATATCTGTTGGTACGCATGTCAACATAACACAACATTTCCAGTTCTTTGAGATTTTCCTATTTAAGAAATAGGTCTTTATTACTTATATGTATTAGGTGTAAATTATTGAATCCTATATTACTGAGTTCACAATTGTTTTCGTCATTCAAATTTAAATTGTTTTCATATTATGTGATAGCTTTTGTTAATGTCTCAATTTATTATTCTGTCCTTCATTTACTATTAAATTTTGGCCAAGTCTAAAGTTACGCATTGCATTGAATTATTTGATTTCAGTTTCATTCATTTTTTTCTTATGTCTGAGCTTACGTATTGTGTTGAGTTAACTTATTGATTATTTTGTTCTTATTATGATTATAACATGACTTTATATGGTTTTTTATTCACATTTAGCATCACACAACTTTATTAAAATTACTTGAGCTTCTAAATTACTTAAAATGGATAAAATTAAACTATATTCGGCAGATATAAAGTGTTACTATTATATACAATAAATTTGATATTATTTTCTTTATCACCACATTTTCTTTGTGTTAATATATACGTAAGAATCGTTAATATTTAGCACAGGGTCTAAATTAAATTTTAACACCTTTATATTTGCACGCTTTTTATTATCTTTTTTCCTAGTTCGGGCTCATCTTCTTTTTCTTCTTCTTATTTTGCTTCCTCGCAGTTTTTTCGGCTCTGATCTGACCAATACGGAATCTACAGAATTATCAACTTGAATTAAAAATAGTGATAATCTGATTCTATTTAAATTAAAAAATTCAATAAATGCGAATTTAAAAAAATATTTTGTATAACTTGTGTCAACATCACCTTTTCAAGTACTTGTGCTTTGCTCTTGTACTACAAAATGAGTCATTCTGACACTTTTACAAATGACTATTATCTACGACTTGAATTATGAATCACGTACTGTACTGAAAAAAGCAGCAGTAAGCAACAAATAAAATATACGCGTATTTTAATGGTACCAAAAATCGCACGGTCTGTGTTTTTTTTACAACAAATGTTGAACCATTAACTATAACAATTATCAAATACATTTATTTATCTAGTTTTTCATTGGAAATATTAAAAATAATAATGCTAATTTAATAAATTTGGCAACACAGATTACATCATATAATTTGAGTCTGCTCAGAAAGTTTGACAAAAATGTGAGGAAGACAGACAGACAGAGAGAGAGAGAGAGAGAGAGACAGAGAGAGAAGTTCGAAAATATTTGTATCTGAAACGGGATTTTTAATTAAAATGTTGGGATCTGATTTTTGTTTGGTTGCCCTGATATAGGATTCGTTTCCTCTGCAGGGCTGGGTTGGGGGTGTTTTTGGGGTCATAATCCAGCGTTCATAAATTGAGTTTGGTGTTTTTCGGGGGTCGGTAAAAAACTATTTAGAACAGAGAAAAAATGTGTCTATAATTTTTTTTAAAAAGTGTATAGCATTGAGAGCGGTAGAGCGGCCTTTTCGCTGGAAAATGGCCCGAAGGAGATTTTATCTCAACTAGCAACGAGGGTTGATATTTGGAAGTAGCGAAGTTTTAAAAGTGTATAGGATGGGATGACAAAAAGTGTCTAGAATTGGAAGGTTTTGCCGTCTCTTGAGAGACGATGAACCACGTTATGCTGCGAATAGGTATGTTATTGGAATGGGTAGGTGTCGGAGATTTTTGAAGTAGAGAAGCTGATGTTGTTTTCGTGGATTTATGATGTCTCCGGTGTCTTCAGAGAGGAATTGACAAGAGTTTGTAATTAATTAGAACTTTTGGAAATTTTATTGAAAATTGTCTAGGGGACATTTTTTAAAAATTGTATAGAATTGGCTTATTAGATGGTGGCGGTGGATTTGAGTATGATTGTGGAGACAAGCTTGCGGGGATTGGAGATTTTATGTAGGGTACGGCGTAGAATAACAATAATAACAATCAAGCCAATGGAAGCGGGATTTATTCCCTGAATCGGTTCATTTGACTAGTTAATACATTAACCATGTTACAGGGAAACCGCAGAAAACCTGTAATACCGATGGTCGAAAATGGCAATCAGTCAGTATTAAATTATAATACAACTATTCCGATGCATAAATGTGTGTATTGTTTGTTTGTCAATGTAAATGTTTTAATTTACTGTTCAAGAAATTACAATGAACAATTATTGCTATTTAATAATGAAAGTATCGTTTTAAACATATCTTAGTGGTTAGTTAATAGATAATATAGTACAAATAAATCGATTTAGTCAACATATACTATAACACTTTTGAACCTGTTATTAGGTTTTACGAAATTAATTAAACTATCATTTAGGCGTAGAAAAAGTATATTACTTAACACGGGGTGTGAGTATTATACCACACTAAAATTATCAAAGTAAGTTTCTTAACAAAAAACATAAATTTTAGGTTATTCTAGGTTGTTTCATAATATATCATGTTATTGTGGAACAGTTTCATTCCTACCACGTTTGTATAGTTGTTAAACTTTATTGTATTGTAAGTGTTGTAAATTATGCACATGCCCTTAGTCTTATAAAATGACATTTTCCTATTGTGAACTTAAACACCCGATGAACTGATCGGTCAGAGGTCGTTACAGTATATTACGTACTCGTGATATTATGCACTCGCTGCTTCGCTATTTCGTGCGTAATGTTTCTACTCGTATATAATATACTACTTACAATCTTTGTGACGTGATAAACTATTGCACCTAATCTGTAACAAAATTACGAAACTCATGATACACACTGTATATCATCCTCTGTCTCTATGTTAATTTATTATTTACGTTTATATACGATTTAATTCAGCTCATTTCATATCAGTCTTTTCAGTTGACGCGTTTTCCAACGGGACTTTTTCTGGTTAGATTTCTTAGTTTGTGTCGAGGGATTAACTTAATCAAGTTTTGTCTCCGTTTTTCGGGAATGGATATGAATACACTTCTTCAAACGAGTTTGGATTAAAAGCGAGGACGTGGTTGATGAATCACAAAATAATTACTTTTATTCTCACTTTGAAAATACTACCGAGAATTAAAGATTCTTCATTAATAGGCTGCACGAAGAGCGGTGCCAATACATCTTCATCTCATTTGCTTATTATGTTGTATTAGTTGTATGTGCTGTAGCTGATCCCAGTTTATCTTAAACTTGCAGAAAATTTCATATATTGAAAATGTTTTCATTCCATCTTTATCTTTACAATCCCCCTTAGCATCATCAATAAACTAGCCTTTATGTTATCAATTACCTCAGCATAATAAGCAGAAATGCAATTTTCAAGACGGCTTACATAAAGGAAACATGTATTTGGAAAGCAAAAGTACATAGTACACAGTCTAAAATAGTTCGATGAGTATTTTTCATAATCACTTAGGAACTAAAGTCATTTTTTGGCCGGGTTGGTGTTATTTGGGACATGTGAACCTCTATTAACTCTAATTTCACGAATAAACCGGCTAAAAACGGAAATCTCTCACTCCTTTTATCGTCGCGTGGTAAGTTGTTCCAATTAGGGTTGCTAACTATCCCAATTTAATCGGTATGTCCCGATTTCAGGTGCCTGTCCCATGTTCCGACGACAGAGCTGGCAGCTTATGGCTATTCATTCATAAACACGTTTATTTTTGCGGCCAACCATCCAAAACGCCAGTAGTGAAACAATGAATGAATTACAAAAAGTGGGGATAGAATTGTAGACACATGGCCTTGGTAATTTTGGCTGTTTTTCTTACACAAATGAAGCATGATAATCCAAAAACATTATATTAATTAACTTAAAATTTTTTCTTGTCACTGAAAGTCTTGACAAACTCATCAAAACAAAAGAACTAAATGTTTACTCTCCAGTCGTAATGGCCTTCGTATAAACGAACCACGTTTGACATTATTCACTACATTACTACAGCGTATTCAAAATTATCGTCGAGCACACTCTGACGATATTTGCATCTCACTTTACATGGTACTTGAACAAGGACAAAACTACTACTTTGATAATTATCGCCGATGATAAAAAAAGCAGCTATCGTTATTGATATTTTTGATAGTGATGATGCTGTTATAAATGCGAATACCAAATAGAAAAATTTAAATTAGTAACTTTCAGAACACACGGTAAAACATATTTTATTCCAAATATAATTAAAAAGTGGAATTCGACCCACTTTTTGTTTAGAAAAATAATACAGAACCATAACAGCTTTGAAACAAAAAAAACATTTTACTAGGTCAAAATTAAATAATTGTTTTGTATACAACTAGTTAATAACGAAAGATTGAGGCCGCTTCAAAACAAAAAATGGATTTTTGTAATTCAACAAAAAAAACCCAAAACACAAAACGGGAAAACTCGCCCTTTACTCGAAGTTCAACATAGCGGTTAGTAGCGTTAACCGCGGTTTGTAGAAATATAGTGAACGCAGGCAGTAATCGAAGACCGGAGAAAGGGAGTTTTCAACGCGGTGAGTTTTTAAACAAGTTGAGATTCAAGTTTTTTTTCTTGAGGAGAAATTTATTCGTTTTATTATTGTACGCTGGTTCTAAACTAGGTATTTATAACCTAACTATATACATAGGTAGAAGCTACAACAGTATATTTATTTAATTATTTATTCTTTCACGGGGATTTGACAAGTTGGCAGGTTTCAATTAGGTACAGCAGGTCCAAGCTCACAATTTGGGCACCGTTCGTTATATAAGATATGAGTTATCGTGTGTGATGACAGAGTATAAGGTCTTCTCCAAAATTGTAGGAACATTTCGCTTTCTTTAGGGTGCATATAACCGACAGGAGTTAGGCACTATTGATTTGATTATTGTTTTACGGCACATAATTCGCTTCCACCTCGTAGATGGAAAATAAACAAGGGTTGAACCGAGATTCATTTGTACCTAGTAACACGGGCCCGGATCGTATGATTTTGTCTCCTTGAAGTCCCATTCCCAGTGAAATTTCGCTACGATAAATAAAAGCTAATTATTTCAGACGTGGTTAGGTAATTTCGTTCATATTAAATGAAGTAAATAAACACTATAGGTTATTCAAAGACCTGAAAATTTGCAACTCGGCACTTACGCACTGAACGGGATTGACGATAAACATTTATTACTCATAGATCAGCAAAATTCCTTTTAACGACTCTGGTTTCACATTCTGTTGATACAAAGTGCAATGACTCGAAACCACAGTCGTTTTGTATAGTTTTGTTTGAGAGCAAGATAAGTAATTCTCGCAACGAGGCAGGGGAACTTCGAAATAAGGGTTAAATCATACGCCCCTCGCACACGTTAAACATATTAAATGATAAGTGGATAATAATTTTGTTCTATTTCATGGTGAGGGATATTATATTGGTTTGGTTGTTAGTCATATGTTATACAGCGAAAGATAATGTATGTACAATTTATAGATAAGTGTATAGTTACTTTTATAGTGGGGACATTTAATAATTTGTTTTGATATTGGGATTTTATTTATATATTATTGCTATTTAATAATGAAAGTATCGTTTTAAACATATCTTAGTGGTTAGTTAATAGATAATATAGTACAAATAAATCGATTTAGTCAACATATACTATAACACTTTTGAACCTGTTATTAGGTTTTACGAAATTAATTGAACTATCATTTAGGCGTAGAAAAAGTATATTACTTAACACGGGGTGTGAGTATTATACCACACTAAAATTATCAAAGTAAGTTTCTTAACAAAAAACATAAATTTTAGGTTATTCTAGGTTGTTTCATAATATATCATGTTATTGTGGAACAGTTTCATTCCTACCACGTTTGTATAGTTGTTAAACTTTATTGTATTGTAAGTGTTGTAAATTATGCACATGCCCTTAGTCTTATAAAATGACATTTTCCTATTGTGAACTTAAACACCCGATGAACTGATCGGTCAAAGGTCGTTACAGTATATTACGTACTCGTGATATTATGCACTCGCTGCTTCGCTATTTCGTGCGTAATTTTTCCACTCGTATATAATATACTACTTACAATCTTTGTGACGTGATAAACTATTGCACCTAATCTGTAACAAAATTACGAAACTCATGATACACACTGTATATCATCCTCTGTCTCTATGTTAATTTATTATTTACGTTTATATACGATTTAATTCAGCTCATTTCATATCAGTCTTTTCAGTTGACGCGTTTTCCAACGGGACTTTTTCTGGTTAGATTTCTTAGTTTGTGTCGAGGGATCAACTTAATCAAGTTTTGTCTCCGTTTTTCGGGAATGGATATGAATACACTTCTTCAAACGAGTTTGGATTAAAAGCGAGGACGTGGTTGATGAATCACAAAATAATTACTTTTATTCTCACTTTGAAAATACTACCGAGAATTAAAGATTCTTCATTAATAGGCTGCACGAAGAGCGGTGCCAATACATCTTCATCTCATTTGCTTATTATGTTGTATTAGTTGTATGTGCTGTAGCTGATCCCAGTTTATCTTAAACTTGCAGAAAATTTCATATATTGAAAATGTTTTCATTCCATCTTTATCTTTACAATCCCCCTTAGCATCATCAATAAACTAGCCTTTATGTTATCAATTACCTCAGCATAATAAGCAGAAATGCAATTTTCAAGACGGCTTACATAAAGGAAACATGTATTTGGAAAGCAAAAGTACATAGTACACAGTCTAAAATAGTTCGATGAGTATTTTTCATAATCACTTAGGAACTAAAGTCATTTTTTGGCCGGGTTGGTGTTATTTGGGACATGTGAACCTCTATTAACTCTAATTTCACGAATAAACCGGCTAAAAACGGAAATCTCTCACTCCTTTTATCGTCGCGTGGTAAGTTGTTCCAATTAGGGTTGCTAACTATCCCAATTTAATCGGTATGTCCCGATTTCAGGTGCCTGTCCCATGTTCCGACGACAGAGCTGGCAGCTTATGGCTATTCATTCATAAACACGTTTATTTTTGCGGCCAACCATCCAAAACGCCAGTAGTGAAACAATGAATGAATTACAAAAAGTGGGGATAGAATTGTAGACACATGGCCTTGGTAATTTTGGCTGTTTTTCTTACACAAATGAAGCATGATAATCCAAAAACATTATATTAATTAACTTAAAATTTTTTCTTGTCACTGAAAGTCTTGACAAACTCATCAAAACAAAAGAACTAAATGTTTACTCTCCAGTCGTAATGGCCTTCGTATAAACGAACCACGTTTGACATTATTCACTACATTACTACAGCGTATTCAAAATTATCGTCGAGCACACTCTGACGATATTTGCATCTCACTTTACATGGTACTTCAACAAGGACAAAACTACTACTTTGATAATTATCGCCGATGATAAAAAAAGCAGCTATCGTTATTGATATTTTTGATAGTGATGATGCTGTTATAAATGCGAATACCAAATAGAAAAATTTAAATTAGTAACTTTCAGAACACACGGTAAAACATATTTTATTCCAAATATAATTAAAAAGTGGAATTCGACCCACTTTTTGTTTAGAAAAATAATACAGAACCATAACAGCTTTGAAACAAAAAAAACATTTTACTAGGTCAAAATTAAATAATTGTTTTGTATACAACTAGTTAATAACGAAAGATTGAGGCCGCTTCAAAACAAAAAATGGATTTTTGTAATTCAACAAAAAAAACCCAAAACACAAAACGGGAAAACTCGCCCTTTACTCGAAGTTCAACATAGCGGTTAGTAGCGTTAACCGCGGTTTGTAGAAATATAGTGAACGCAGGCAGTAATCGAAGACCGGAGAAAGGGAGTTTTCAACGCGGTGAGTTTTTAAACAAGTTGAGATTCAAGTTTTTTTTCTTGAGGAGAAATTTATTCGTTTTATTATTGTACGCTGGTTCTAAACTAGGTATTTATAACCTAACTATATACATAGGTAGAAGCTACAACAGTATATTTATTTAATTATTTATTCTTTCACGGGGATTTGACAAGTTGGCAGGTTTCAATTAGGTACTGCAGGTCCAAGCTCACAATTTGGGCACCGTTCGTTATATAAGATATGAGTTATCGTGTGTGATGACAGAGTATAAGGTCTTCTCCAAAATTGTAGGAACATTTCGCTTTCTTTAGGGTGCATATAACCGACAGGAGTTAGGCACTATTGATTTGATTATTGTTTTACGGCACATAATTCGCTTCCACCTCGTAGATGGAAAATAAACAAGGGTTGAACCGAGATTCATTTGTACCTAGTAACACGGGCCCGGATCGTATGATTTTGTCTCCTTGAAGTCCCATTCCCAGTGAAATTTCGCTACGATAAATAAAAGCTAATTATTTCAGACGTGGTTAGGTAATTTCGTTCATATTAAATGAAGTAAATAAACACTATAGGTTATTCAAAGACCTGAAAATTTGCAACTCGGCACTTACGCACTGAACGGGATTGACGATAAACATTTATTACTCATAGATCAGCAAAATTCCTTTTAACGACTCTGGTTTCACATTCTGTTGATACAAAGTGCAATGACTCGAAACCACAGTCGTTTTGTATAGTTTTGTTTGAGAGCAAAATAAGTAATTCTCGCAACGAGGCAGGGGAACTTCGAAATAAGGGTTAAATCATACGCCCCTCGCACACGTTAAACATATTAAATGATAAGTGGATAATAATTTTGTTCTATTTCATGGTGAGGGATATTATATTGGTTTGGTTGTTAGTCATATGTTATACAGCGAAAGATAATGTATGTACAATTTATAGATAAGTGTATAGTTACTTTTATAGTGGGGACATTTAATAATTTGTTTTGATATTGGGATTTTATTTATATATAAATATATATATATATATATATATACATATTTTTTTATACAACTTTGTGGTTTTATCATACTTTATTTATAATCCTACCCCAAATTTTCCCTAGAGTGTGTATACATAGTGGATACGAGGACGAACTGAGAGAACAATCCTGTCCTGGCGAAGGAAATCAAACCGTTTTAAGACCAGGCGTTCCCAGCCTAAATTGGACTGGATTTGCCTTACACGCTCGGCTGCATATTTGAGAAAAGAGTTGGTGACAGCATTTATTAAACTGGTGATAGCGATCCTACTCAGCAAACATCGACTAAGTTGATAGCTGCTTCACCAAAAGAGTGTATAAATAGGGTCTAGCGTTTATTACAATGCTGATATACAAATCACTGACAGATAATGCGAAACAATTGATCGTGTATTTATACCGGGAATAGTTAATGAAAATGTAGGTGATTTAATATATGAACTATATCAAAACGTTTTAATAAACTATTCGTTCAAATTAGAACATTTATCTCCAACAGAAGGAGCCGCCAAGTCGAATGCTCTGAGAACATATCAACTGCAAAAATGGTTTGAAAAGGAAATTATTCCTACATACTGGGGCTGGAAAAAATAAAAACGGTATTTTATTCGCACATTAATTAGCCTCTATAGTTATCAATTACCACACAGCAGAATCCCCAGCTGTGCAATTTGCTGGACGGATTACATTGAGGAAACATATATTTCCAAAGCGAAAGAAGCTAGACCACTACGTGAAACAGTTCGATGAGTATTTTTATGATCATTTAGAAATAAAAGTGATTTGTTGGTTAGGTTGGATTTATTTTGGGGCATGCTAATCTCTATTAACTCGAATTTCATGAACTAACCTGCTTAAAACGGAAATCTATTCACTCCTTTTATCGTCACCTGTAATGTTGTTCTAACTGAAACTGGAATAATATAAGTCTTTGACATCAAATTCACTAATCAGCAGGTCAACTGGATTCGTAGCGTACATTGTACGGTTTTCGTGTCAGTTGCAATAGACCTATAATAGTCCGTCATAAAATCATCACACAATTGCTATCTCGTCTTCTGAGACGGGTTTACGTTATCGCGACTAGACCTGCCGTTACATGTTTAAGCCGTGAGCAACAAAAACTAACTACAAATTAAATTGAACCTGCGACATTTTTTGCCAATCTTCATATGGTCGTTGCAAATATTTGAGAATATGATGGTAATAAAGTTTATTAGAAGAATATATAAATAAAATATTAATTCCCATAATACCACATTAAGTACAAATATGTATGAGCATTTCCTACAAACTAATACCCATTCCTCTGCTTCATGTCAGTCTTACCGGTTATTATGTGGTTCAGCAATAATTCGGATACATTCCGCAGTCTTGTTCATCAAAAATTTGTAGCGATATACAATGCTATTGAAAAGTCCCCTCCCCCCTCGTATCTTTTGAACGGCTACACTTACATTAATAAAATTTGGAGCATGAAAATAAGTGTGTAGTTCACGAAACATTGTCTAATTTTCTGATTATGCCTACTACTTACGCTAGTCTAACTATTTTGATTAGCAAATGAGAAGTTTATTTTCCTAAAAGTTTCTTGTAAAGTTCTGCACAGTAGCGGTATATCTTTTGATTTTATGCTTGTAAAACTGCATTGAAAGTTGCGTTTTCTTTTTTTGTGGAACTTACAAAACTATTCGTCGAATTTATTCTCTTCATATTGATTTTTCACTTATATCTAGAAATTTATTTTGTTTTGTAAGCAACTCCAATAC
Source organism: Galeruca laticollis (assembly GCA_963921935.1). Lineage (NCBI taxonomy): Eukaryota > Metazoa > Arthropoda > Insecta > Coleoptera > Chrysomelidae > Galeruca > Galeruca laticollis. The sequence goes on from OY998183.1 coordinate 67,056,016, forward strand.
TTCATTGATATGTGTACAACCTTATCCTTAAAACATTATCTGCTTCTTAGTGAGAGGTGAAAGGTTGAATAACGAATAAAATGATAATATGTGATGATATAACAAGATCATTACCTCAAACCATTATGCCTTTGTCACCCTGATATTTATATGGAAAAATGTGATATTCGCTCCAAAAGACCCACTCTTTTTTTCGGAATCTGAATGAATATATCAATAAAACCTCATTGAAAATACGAAAGGAGCAAATGGATGTATTCATAAACTTCCCCCTTGTTTTCAATTCGTATTATCAAAATGTTATGGAATATGGTTCAGTTATTACTAAATACGAATTTTTACTTTTTATGGGTAATAGATGATTGGCTAGAATGTGCCTCGGGTTAAACACTTTCAAGGAATAAACGGTTTTAAACGAACCGAAATGTATCCAAAAATGTAGTATAAATTATGAATTTATAGGACACGTTGTACTGGCTTTGGTGAGCTGAAAATATATAGAGTTCATCTGTAAGACACCCTGAACAATATCCAACCATAAAATTGGTCACTCCCGGAGGCTGTATCGTGCTACCAATCCGAAATTTATCCATTAATTATCAAAAATGAGGTACTTCAAGTACCATAGCTCCCGTTGTACTGGCTATAGTTAAATTCAATAAGGTCATGGTAGTGTCTGTCTTGGGGATGTCCGCAGTGTAAATGTTGTAGATCACCGGAAAGGGGACTGCTCTCTGTGGTATCCCTGCTTCTATCCATCGCAGTTCGGATTTGGTCTTGTTGAGCTTGATCCGGAATCTTCTGAAGTATCCGGCTTCTCTCATCTTGTATATCAGGCCATCGTGCCAGACACGGTCGAAGGCGTTACTGACATCCAAGAAAATGGGCCCCGTTATTTGGTTTATGTTGAATCCTTGGGTGGCGTATTATACTATCTTCAGGACTTGGTCGTCGGCTCTGCTTTGTTTCCTGAATACGAACTGTTTTTCTGACAGGATCCCGGTGGCTTATGTTTCTTCTTGAAGTCTCTTCAAGATGACCTCCTCGGCTATCTTGCTCATCGTGGTGAGGAAATTGATAGGTCTGTAGTTCTGGGGGAACATCGGGTCCCTTTCGCTCCTCCTCAGCATAATGGTCTCCGCTTCATTCTATTCGTCCGGTAAGTGCTCTGTCTTCATTATTCCTTTTATGATGGCTGTCAGAAATACCACTGCTCTTCTTGGCAGATGCTTCAGGTCGCTGTTGGTGATGCCATATTTCATTGGTGCCGTCCTATTGTGTCTGGTCCGGATGCTGTAGGCTACTTCCTCAGGGGTGGTGTAGCCTAGGTTACCGCGGTCGTCGTCTTCGTCGTCTTGGTTTTGGATTTCTTCTTCTACTTGGTCTGAGAAGTCCATGTCCTCGTCTGGGTGCTCGTTCAGAGTGAACTGGCGTTCCATGGTTTTACTTAAGGCTCCAGCAATTTCCTCGTCCGTGTGGGCTAGTCCGTTAACTCCGTGTATTGATGGGATCTCTTTTCTGTCTTGTCTCAGGATTTTGGTGAGCTTCCACAGTCCTGGTGTGTCCGGATTTAGTTTTCCTAGTCTGTTCTCCCAGTCCTTGGATCGGTGTTGCTACAGTGGCGTCTTGATCTATTCTTTGATTCTGTTCGCTTCTCTTTTGTCTTCTGGGTTTCTTGTCCTGTTGGCTCTTCTTCTTGCTCTGTTTTTCACTCTGATGAACTCTCGTAGTTCGTCGCTGATCTTGCAGAAACTCTTGTAGTTGTCCACCCATCTCGTTGTCGTGCTGTCCTCTAGTGATAGTCTTATTCTTGAGAACTGGAATACTGTATATGGAATTTTGGATACCAATCTATCTTTTGATAATTTTATGAGTATTTTTATGCATTATTTTGATATTCATTATCCACTGTTGAAAATGAAACTAATTAAGAAGAATAAAAGGTGGATAGACAAAGATATACAATGTTCTAGCAATAATTTAAAAATCTGCATGCATTGTCTAGACAATTTCCGCAAGTACGGCCATACTATAATTTACAAAAATAAAGAACATGTGAAACTTTTACAAACAACTAGCAAAATACATTATCAAACCATAATTTCAAGTACGGATAATCCAACAAAAAGTGCATGGAAACTAATAAATGATTTTACTGCAAAAAATGAGCGTGAAAAAGTTATTCCATTTTATAATAACGATAATGTAATAATAGATAATCCTACTCACGTAGCTAATATGTTTAACACATTTTTTAACAATGCGCCACAGGAAATGGTGTCGAAAATTTCACGTACCGGAGCGATTGGAGAACAACTCAATTTTAATTTTAACGAATTAAAATTACCCAATGATACCTTTCGTTTGTGTCATTTTAATCAGGAAAAATTATGTGAACTCTTACATGCCGAACTTAAAAATAAAACATCTTGTGGTTTCGATGAAGTACCAGCATTCTCAATTAAAAAAATATTGCCATTTATAATATCCCCACTGACATATCTTGTCAATCTTTCCTTTTCGAATGGGACTTTTCCGGATTTGATCAAAACTGGGAAATTAATTCCAATATTTAAGAAAAGTGATTCTAAACAGGTTAGAAATTACCGTCTTATAACTATTCCTTCTATATTTTCAAATTTTTTTGAGTATAGCTGCAAAATCAATTAACACCGCAATACACTCTTTTTATCAAGAACTTACAAATATGATAGAGTCGGGTGAGTGTCCTGTTGGGATCTTTTGTGATCTTAGCAGGGCATTTGACTGTGTCGATCATAACATCTTAACTATTAAATTATATAATATAGGAATCCAAAATCACTCACTAAATTGTATCACATCTTACTTAAATGCACGTCAACAATACGCAAGCTTACCAAAAATAGCAAAAAACAGTATTGAAACCTGTACATCACGTTATCTATAATTAACAGTAGGAGTGCTCTAAGGATCAATTATGGGTCCAATTCTGTTTTTAATTTATATAAATGACATTGTGTCAGTTAACTTATCAACTCACTTTACATTATATGCTGATGACACCGCATTGTGGGTTTCTGATAAGTGTCAATCAGTAGTTGAAGATGATTGTAATAGTCTCTTGGCGGGTCTTTATAATTGGTTTTGCATAAATTCACTCTATCTCAATGTAGAAAAAACGCAAGCAATGCAATTCCATCATAGACAAAAACAATCGCAGTTTATAGATCTAAAAATTAATAATCAATCGATAAAGTGCGTCTCTTATGTCAAATTTCTGGGCTTGCTGATAGACGAATGTCTTAATTCGAGTAAGCAATGTGAGGCAACTATTTCAAAGTTAAATTCCACTAATTACTTATTTAGAAATATAAGATCTGTTCTTACACAAAAACAAATGATTATGCTGTATCACGCACAAGTGGAATCCCGTCTGAGGTATGGCATATCTTTCTGGGGAATGTCTACCAATTCTAAAGACGTATTTGTGTCACAGGAAATAATAGTTCGTTGTATTGCTGGTGTCTCTCGTCTAACTGGTTGTAGAGAACACTTTGAAAAATTGAAAATAATAACGTTGCCCCGTTTGTATATTTTAGATGTTTGTGTTTTCATATATAACATCATATGTGATTTCAAAACTAACTACCAGAAGCATAATATCAATACAAGACGCTGTAATAATCTGTCTCTGACTTTTCCTAAAAGTAATATTACTTTCAAATCCCCTCCTGGGACAATGCCTTTTCAATAGATTACCATTATATATCAGATCAAGTGAAACAATAAAATCATTCAAAATTTTACTCAAATCGTTTTTAGTAGATATGTGTTTTTATTCAATCGATGAGTTTTTAAATTTGTAAGAACTTTGTGTATAATATCCTATATTTTTCACTATGCGTCATTTTTACTTTACTTTTAGGCTGTACTAGTTAGTTAGGTAGTTAGATTAGTTTTTAGGAAAACTGTTGACGAATTTTATACAAACTTTGTTTGTCATTCAAAAAACAAAGAATTTTATTTTTTTGTTTTTTTATTTCAGTGTTTGTCGAATGGCTTCTTCTAGCTGCCTCAGTTGATTTTCCAGTTCCACTGCATTGTTGATGAACGGTACTGGTCCAATCACCTGTCCGGCTCTGCATTTTAGCTTCTTCCAGTCGGTCTTCTTGGTCTTCTTCATTTCTCTCGCCATCTTCCAGCGTGAGGATGACTGGCTCGTGGTCGGTACCTCCTTCTCCGTTGGTAATGCCCCGTACCTCTGAGATATCTTGTAGTATGGCTATGTCCAGTACGTCTGCTTCTCTTCTTGCAGGGTTTTGTATGTGTGTTGGTCCTGGTGCTCCTATGACGTGCAGCTCTGGTCGTCCATCTTCCGGGAGAGTGAACAAATCATGTTGTTGTTCCGAAGTGACTCCGTATCTAGCTTTCCCGGTACCTCCATACGTGCCCATAAATTAATCGAAGGTATGGTCAGACACATCTTGAAAAAGGTTTACTCGTTCCTCTAGGTCATGGCCTCCTTCTAATGGGGCTAGTCGGATTTGGTGAACTACTTTTGATTTTCCGTTGGGGATCTTGCTTATGCGATATATAACATCATTGATCCTTTTCTTGATTAAGTATGGTCCTTCCCAGGATTTTTGTAATTTTGGAGAAAATCCTTTTCTCCTCGTCGGGTTGTGTAACCATACTTTGTCCCCTTCTTTAAAACCGCCTTCAGTGGCCTGCGTGTCGTAACCACTTTTCATTCTGTCGCTAGCAACTTGAAGATTGGTTCGAACGAATTCATGAATATCGTCCAGCCTTCTTCTCAATTGGATCACGTAGTCTTCGCCTGCTAGATCTTCTCCAGGCCGGCAGCCAAATTCCAGGTCACAAGGAAGCCTCATTTCACGTCCAAACAGGATTTTCGCAGGTGTTTTACCCGTGGACTCATTGACAGCAGATCGATAAGCCAAAGCGAATAGGGAAAGATACTGGTCCCAATCTCTCTGATGGCTGGATACTACTTTGGACAGGTATTGGCCAATAAGCCTGTTCATTCTCTCGACCATTCCATCTGACTGTGGATGTAATGCTGTTGTCCTGGTCTTCTTCATTCCCAGCTTCTCGCAAATCTCCTGGAATAGATGACTTTCGAAATTTCTTCCCTGGTCGCTGTGGACTTCCAAGGGCACTCCATATCGGCTGATAAATTCTTTAACCTATACATCTGCGACAGTTGTGGCCTCTTGATTCGCGACAGCGTAAATTTCCACCCACTTTGTGAAATGAGTCGGAAATGGTCCAGCGATGTCTAAAGCAATCCTTTCGAAAGGGCTTCCAACATTGCACAGTTTCATGGGTGCCTTTCTCTTGCGATGTGGTCCATTACTCGTAGCACAAGTCGTACATTTCTTACACTAGTCCTTCACATCGTCGGAGCTGTTCATCCAATAAAACCTTTCACGGACTCGCTGAAGGGTTCTCTTCACTCCCAGATGACCTCCCGATGGACTGTCGTGTAACTTCTTCAGTACCTCAGCTACTCTTGTTCTCGGGATAACTAGCTGTCTCCTCATCTCAGAAACATCATCTTTTTCAAGGACTCTTTTCATCAGCCCTTCTTTCAGGACAAGGGAGTCCCACTGAGCCCAATATGCCTTGAGTGTCGGTGAAAATCTTGACACTTCTTGCCAGGTAGGTCGCCGATTTTCTTCCTTCCATTGCCGGATCATCTTCAGGTGAGGATCATTCTCCTGATCTTCCCTGATCCTGGTGGATGACCATTCTTCACTGACTACTGTAATTCTTGAAACTGCAACTTTCTTAGATTTCGACTTGTTGCATTGTGAATAGTCTACAGGGCATGGCCGTCTAGGCAAATAGTTGGCTTTTCGGTGATTCACATCAGCAGGATGTTCACCCCTGTCTGATTTCCCCTGTGACTGGAGTTCTTGGGTTACAGAAATCTTGGGGCGCTTAGACGAACTGCGTACGTGCTCTAGCTCGCCACACTCCCGGCATTTGATCTTCTTCGGCTTCTCGTCTGCCATACCTTCCAACAAGTTGACGATCTGGTCAAGTCTGTCATCGTCACCTTCTTCCTGTATGGTCCTACCTTTGTTGTATCCCGAAGCCATCGTGGCTGCTTCATATTCAAGAGCAGCAGTCAATGCATCGGCCAATGTTTTAGGATGGGCTAATCGAAGCGTCTTCCCCATATCGTGGTCACACAAGCCGTCAATAAAGGCCTGGATGCCTAAATATTCCATCATGTTCTCAATATCCATTTCATACTCTTGAAGGGGTTCGTCACGCTTCCGCCTTCGGTTCTCCATCTGGAATCTGTACAACTGTTCCAAATGTTTCTGACCATATCGCATGTCCAACCTATTGTTCAGCAGCTGGAAGTCATCCATTTCTTCCAAAGGTATCGTCTGGAGTACATCTAAGGCATCTTCGCGAAGCGCGATGGTTAAGTTCACTGCCTTCTCTCTATCGGACCAATTATTCACTCTAGCGGCTGCTTCAAACTGTTTAACATAATTGGTCCACGACATTTTTCCATCGAACGCTGGGGCCTTGACTCGGGAAAAACTGCCAATATCATCTGCCTTGGGTTGTGTTTCTGGCTTGCAGATCTCGATCTTCTTTTCTTCTGATGAAGTGTCTCGTGTTCTTAAATCCGCAATCTTCGTCTCTAACTCCTTGATTTTCTCTTCTATCGTTGTCATCTTATTCTCCATGTCTGATTTTATTTTCTCGTTCATCGTTGTAATCTTATCCTCAATATCCAATTTTAGAGACGTGATTTTATTCTCGACTTCAGCAGCAATGTCATTTTTCAATGATAAGATATCTGCAGAAATATCGGTCTTCATAGCAGAAATCTTCTCGTCCATGTTAGCAGAGATCTGGTCCATGTTAGCAGAAATATCGTCCTCCATGGTTGGAATCTTCTCGTCCATGGCAGAAAAATCGTTCTTAATAGCAGAAATATCGTTTTCCACATTAGTTGAAATCTTTTCTTCCATGGCAGAAATTGACGAGATTACGGTGGAAGCCTCGTCATTGAATAAAAATAATTCTGGATCAAAACCGTAATTTTCCAGTGCCACTTTAAGTCTTTCTACTAATTCACTTTTCTTACCGAACGTTTCCAACTCACGATCTTCTAATTCTGCTCTTAATTCCACCACTTTAAGATCCCTTAATTTCTTGGCCATTTTTACGGAGGAATTTATTTATATTATCCTACTTCTGACACCAATGTAATGTTTTTGTTATTTATTTGAACAATAAACGAGTGGGATAAATTTTAAACACACGGAATGGCTACTTACTAATTTATTTAAACACTAAACTAATCACTTAATTTATATATACTCAGTATATTCACTTAAACTAATTTATATTAACACTTATCTAATTTATATTTACTGTTTAACTCATTACTCATTACTCATGTCAAATTATAAACTGCCCTAACTCTTCCTGATCAGTCCCTTATATATTAAAGCCGTTTATACTAGCAAATTCTGGGCTGCGGCTTATACAGTCACAAATATTTTTTCTGGCCTTTTATAGATAACTCTGGTCACAAAAACAATGTTTACATAAAATAGTCGTAAACTCGTAAACAGTTTTAATAACTGCGTATCCGCCATAATTTTAACTTATATACCTGGCTTAGACAGAGTCGGTTCCAGGGACTATACCAGTGTGCTGTTTCGTAACAATATCAATAAGTCTCCTTCATTAAACCTCTTTACCTAGAAGATAGCTTAGGAATGTTTGTAGTGAATGAATTTCCAGATAATTTCTTTGAAAAAATTAGTAAATAGAATTCTGTATTTAGGCACTGTATATATTAAGACATTTTTATATTTTACCTTCATTAGTTTTGACAGAGCTACTGTGTAAGTGAAACGCGTCAACAAGTTTTAATAGAACATTAGTTCAAATAAATGAATATTTAAACAAATTATAGAGCTAATAAAATCTGAGCTTCAATATTTGTAATATCACATCTTCTTCTTTTTTCTATAAACATATATTAAGTCAATCACATGTTAGGTCACTTCTTGGTCTAGCCAAAAATAACTACTAACATCAGGTAGGCATTAAATGAAATGTAACTTGTGTCATTCTGACGATGATATTGATTTATCGAAACAATTGTCAATTTTTTAGAATTTCCAATAACTTTTATTATATTGTGGAATTAACTAGAAACCGTGAGTTTCATTTGAAATAAAATTATATTATTTTATTCCATCGTTTAATTAATGATGTTGTTTATTTAGAACTAAAAATACTATATATATATATATAACTTAAAAAACAAATAGGTACAACTATTATGTATCTGTAACTGAAATTATTACATATTTTGCAAAGATTCTTCGGAAAAACTGCTTAAATAGGATCTCGCTGCTGTAGGATTCGAGTACTCCTGCATAGTAGTTTGTAATGTTTCAGAGATATGCATGTTTTGAATTCTTTGGCTTTTATAATCTTGGTTTAGCTCATAAACAAAGTTATAAACCAGTGCTTGCATTTTCATTATCAACAACATTTTTCTCTGTGTGGCGAGTATGCGTAAATGCCGTAGAAGACTTTGAAAAAAATTGTCGTCTTCATCAGGTGACTGTTATGGTGTTTTTCTGAAATTAGTTATTTTTCTTCTTCTAATCTAGTAAGAGCAGTGCCAACGTCTGAAGCAGTTTGCTGTTTCCTTTTGAATTTCTTAGCGGCAGGTGTGGAAGTGGAAGCATTCATTTCACTACTATTGTTTTGTAACGAAGTATCCCCCAATGGTGATTTGTCGACATTAATGTAATCATCCAAAGTTTGGGTATTTGATTCAGATAACTGGGAGTTTGTATCTTCATCCAGAATATTTTCATGCGCTGCATTCAACAAATTTCCGCTACCTGGTCGAGCAGTGAAGTGTTCTTTTGAAAAATAAATACTGTCAAAATATGGCCTAGATGACATCCAAGAACATGCCCCGTATCCTGATCTTTTCACTGGCATTTTTTCCAATTCTTTTCGGAATGTATCTCGTAAATTCTTCCATTTTGTCCTCACAATATTCCCTGAAATCACAAAAAATGCTATATATTAGCATTATCATATATGTTTATTTTTTAGTTATTTGTCAACAGGATCATTTTTTAAAACTCTTAGTTTTACTTTTCGAATGGGTGCGACTACTGTGTCATTAATTGTGCGGGAAACAGTTAAATATATCTGGGACACATTTCAACCTGTTCATATAAAAATTTCGACAGAAAATGATTTTAAAAATATTGTAAAAGAATTTTACCAAAAATGGAACTTTCCTAATTGTATGGGGGCAATTGACGGTAAACACATTCGTGTAAAATGACCCCCTCAATCTGGAACTATGTACTATAATCACAAAAACTTTTTTCCATAGTTTTTCAAGATGTTGCTGATGCAAATTATGAATTTATAATAATTGATGTTGGAGGATATGGGGGGTTGGTGATGGGGGTACATTCCGATCTTCATACGTATTTTACTCAATAGAAAGCAAACGTCTAATTATTCCTGAAGATGATACATTACCATTAACTACAATTACTCTGCCTTATGTTTTAATCGTAGATGAAACTTACCCTCTATTAAATAATGTGATGAAACCTTTCAGTAGAATAAACTTGGGTGCCGAGATAGAATATTTTAACATGCGCCTTTCACAAACAAGACGAGTGGTCGAATTTGCTTTTGGGATAATAATAATAATAAAATGCCAAGTTTCGTATTCGTTGGAAACCCATAGAAACGTCTCCTGACATAGTAGATAATATTATTACTTTTATATACATTTTACACAACATAATAATTGATATGGAAGGAATTTCCATTGAAGATGAACAATTTTTGCCCCAATGTGAAAAAGTTGATATTGTGCGAGAAAATAACTGCCAATTTCACTAGAGAAACCTATTAAAAATATGTATCTCGAAATGAAATATAAAAGCACTTACTTGTTGTTTTCATTTCATCGGCTACAGCATCCCACAATTTATCTAAAATAAATCGATTGTGATGCTGAGTATCTTTTTGATCCCATAGTGGGGTTTTAATGAAAACAGTACTAATTAGAGCTTCAACATTCATTTCACCATATAGTTATAGCAACGAGGAGTGCGGAAAACACAAACTTGCTACCTCGCCGCACCCCGCTCCACTATGTTGTAATCTATTGTATATTATTTGTTTGCTTTCGCCGCTCTTCTTTGTGATCTCAGTCACAGATAACCCACAGATAGATAAGACACTGATTGTGGCGCCATCTAAAGAGCCTGTCGAGTAAACAATTGAGTGATATTGAAAAGATTTCTGTAATTTTAGGTTTTTGCGGTTTATTCAAATTTACTGTATTTTAATTATTTCATTTCAAAATAACCATTTATAGTCCATCATTTAACATTTTATTCAATTTAACTAAATAATGATGGAGTTAAATTAAATGAAGTATCAAATGATGGACCATAAATGGTTAATTAAATTGGAAAAAATGAAACAGTAATCATATAAATAGTTCATTTATTGTGGTATAAAAATACACAACAAATCATTTCTTTCACAAAGTACTTTTTTTAACAAACAGAATGGCAATAAATAAACTATAGTGTAAAAACAATGCAATAATTAAAAAATAATTTTAGTAACATACATTCTAGATTGGAGTATCATTAGATTTTTAAATGATGTTAAATCAAGATAAAAGTAGAATAATATTTATTATAAGTTTATATTAATTTGTTACTATACTCGTATAAACACACAGATCTGGACAAACTGCTGGAGTATAACTGCTACTTACTTAATTAAAAAAAGTATTAGCAATGAGTTGTTAACTACTATTTATGGCAACTTTCTGTGAAAGAAAACATTTGAGTATAATTACTGTGAATGTTAGAACAAAAGTAATCAAAATATTTTTATAGGAAAAGTTGTTAAATACTGCCCAGCTCTGTAAATACAAGGTGCCAAGTACTTACATATAAGAGTGCTAAACAGCACTTGTGACTGTACAACATTTAAAATAATATATCTAACATTTGATTTCCACTTGAAACAGATCTTTATTTCTTTACTGGAAGTATTAAATATGTTTATATCACAAGCTTGAACCTAGTATATTGCATATTTGAATATTTCTACATTTAAAAGCATTCCCTTCTTATGAAACCATCGCATAAGGCAGTTTGAGTTACTCTGCGGCACCTGGCAGTCTATGATTGTTCAAATGTTTCTTAAGGGCTCCTTAAACTCCCACCGTCTCGTGGAAGTCCTTTCTCGTTTCTGGTTGAGGTTCTACAAGTAAACACACAACATAACAACAATAAATAAGTAAACACACAAATATGTTTGAAAATTTATGCCAACAAAAGAAAACAAAATGCGCTTACTATCGAAATAATAAGTTTACACATGTTTTTGTACTAAGCCAAAAAAAATATCAACAAATGTTTGAATGTATACATTTCTTTGGTTTTTTTGAATTCCTTTTTTGGAGCTTTCGATTTTTTTTGGAATTCTTGATTTTTAACTATTTTTTTATTTTTTGTCTTTACTGAATATTTTGGATTTTTGGTTACCGCTAGACCAAATACTTAGACGTAATGCCTCAACAAAAGTTAATACTCACTTCCATTTCCCATGAATTGTCACACCATGGGCTGTATATGAAAATCGGCAAGGGGTCAATACCTTCCATCCCATAGCTGGTAGAGGTATACACATAAAATAACATCCAGATTATTATTTTTTCAATGGATACATTTTAAAATGGAATTGTCTGAGTATGATGTACACACTAGATATGAATTGAGTGAATGAAAAGACGAGTACTCAGTGTATCATTTAATTGAAATACCAGCTAAGCGCTTTTAGCCATTAGGTCATTCTCAAAGCTGTCGACAAGAGAAAAACATACAATAAGTACAATATACATACAATGAATTAAAATGTTTGATGTTACATCATTATTTAAGTAAAATTTGTAAAAATTACCCTATAAGGAGGGTGTACACACATATCATTTAGTTGGTAATTTCAAATTAGACGTTTCGTTATGTGAATTACAATTGTACACGCTCTATATAGGGTAATTTCAACAAATTTTAGTTAAATAATGATATAACATCAAACATTTTATTTCATTGTATTGTAGCAGTTACAGGGTTCGATGTTTTTTGACACCTTCTGTATATTTTTTTCTTGACGAGTGCTTTCAGAATGGTTTAATGGCTGAAAGCGCTTACCTGGAATTTTTATAGAATTACACACTCAGTACTCGTCTTTTCGTTCACTCAATTTACATTTTAAAATGTCCAACATTATAGCATGCTATATTGAATACAATAAAACTTACCATCAATTTATGTTAATTTCTACTCATATGGGAAGGCAAATTAACAACCTCTCTTTCTCTTTCTCAAATCTAAACAAACGCTGTTTTTGAAAATGAAGGGATAATATCCTCCATCGTTTCCTCGTCGACAAATTTAATGATTTATTACCACTGCTTTCCAGCCATAATAATTTTATCTTCCTGGGTTGTAGGAACAAAACTATAAAAAGAAATATTTACTTTATTAATGCAGCAATTTTCAGTTTAGCTAATGTAAAGAACAAACATGATCTCTTAATTTGTCGATTGAATTAGTAAAAATTCTGTGTTTTATAAAAATAAAGTCAATGGTTGTTAATTGTGAAAGAAAAAATGTTTTTTTAATAAAAGTTACCGAGTACTCCACTTATTAAACTCCTTCAGAATACACTTTGACATTGTTTCTCCAATTAATAACAATAAAGCAACGAAACAACAGATAAATATTACACTATAGCAATTAAAAAATACACCAAAATACCGTAACCTTAAAATAACCTCTACACTTGAACCACATCCTAATGCTGTGCTTGAACTAAGAAATGATAACAGTATAACATATAACATGTGGGGATGGGGACGAGCAATATGATATCACGGATACGCAGTTATAAAAATCAATAAAATTTCATTACTAACGACGTTACAGTTTTCGTTAATTTTTTTAATTATCTACCGATTTTAGTTACTCGACAGGCTCTATAGATGGCACGGTCTGCAGTGTCCCTAGCCTGATCTCAGTACCGCTCTGCCCGCCGTTCCACTATGTGCTAAGCCTGATGTTATTACCACGGGGAAGAATAGGCCGATAACAGAGGAGGTTTTTTAGTCGTTGTTGGATAAGAACCGACTCCTGAATTCGTTAAAGTATTTTTTTTTACTTTAGTAAAAAACACGCTCACTAACATATACTCAGAGCAACTTGTACAAGACCAATTAAGAAAAAAGCGAAATGACAATTTACAATCAGATCGCTTCAAGAATCGTCCAAAAAATTCCTTCTCAAAATTTTGTTCAAAACCTTCCAGCTGTTTGTTTCGTTTAATAAAATTTCTGTAAAACGATAATGCGTATGGTGGAATATAATCTTACAAATTCCTCTGGGAAATCCATTTTCCTGTAATTCCGAGTCATCTTCTACTTCTACAGGACGAATTCTTAGTAAGGAAACAATCAGTAATTTGATATCCGTTCATTCATTTTTCTGTGGATATATAATTCCCGTTATTGCGGTTTACTAACTATGAATCTGTATTAAACTATACAAAGAAAATGAAAAAATGAATCGGAATGAATAATTATCTATTCCATATGCAGAGTTTAAAGCTAATGTTGATCTGTAAATTAATTTTATCAGAATTTATTGCATTTAATCAATTTGTAGAATGTATTATTTTTTGAGTAGTTTTCGAAATGATACTATTTGATTGGTTCGAAGTTAGGTACTGGAAGTACATAAATTTTCCGGAACTAAACTATGGTAATAATTAAACGTATGGACATATGTGAGAAACAAAGCAATAAATCAGTTTTCAATTCCTCTTAACAAAATTCTATGTATTAAAAAAAATCGTATTTATACTAATAACCATCTATGCGACATATTTATTAGAATGCTGTTTGAATACTAATTAACACTATCGGATTGTAGAAAACTGGACATAAGCACGAACAACGAGCTTCATTCACCTTAACAGCTCCCGATACGACTAATAAAGTCCATGCTCTTGTTTATACCGATCGCTAAATAAAAGTACACAGTAAAGATAAACTTATTGCTCGTATAAAAGAAAACAACAGTAACCTTTTCCATTCAATAAACTTAGTCAATTCATATACGTTGGCTCTAGATGCCCACAATCTTTATTTAATTACAAAACATTGGCCAACACGATACCAATTACTACCATTATTTTTAATGCTAATAATAGAAAAACTATTTACATTATGTCCATTTTATTTTATTTTGTACCTCCTCCTACTTCAATTACAAAACATTGGCCAACACGATACCAAATACCACCATTATTAATTAACGCTAATAATGTGAAAACTATTTACATTATGTCCATTTTATTTTATTTTGTACCTCTTTCTACTTCCTCATGTTCAATTCATTGAAATCCCTATCCACATTTTTGATACTTTTGTCCCTTCGGCAATTCAATATTCTGACATGCTCCAGCCATCTTATTGTAAGTATTTTGACAGATTGTTATTTTCAAGCACCTCTTCTAAATTCGTTCGTTCTACTTCACTACCCCCACCGTTGTTGTTTCTTCATAGAAAGACCGTGACATTTTTCTTTTCCATATGTTTTCTCCTCCTGTTTGGCTTGGTATATTTTTTTCGCAGGCATATTTGACTGCAGGTCTTATCACAATTTTTTTTGTATTTTTGAATATGAATATGTATTTGAATAACAATGAGACCCAACTACAAAGAATTTGTTTTTGACGAAGGAAGATGTAACCTAACATAAGAAATAGAATAAGTGTGTGTGATATTAATGTTTTTAATACTCTCGTTTTTTCTGTAGATTAAATCAATTGTACATATAAATGTTATATTTGTATACTATTTTTTCAATGATGAGTGATTCGTGAGTTCATTTTTTTGGACAGCCTCACATTTGAATGAAATAAATCTCCCAGAAGTGCGATTGCAATGAGAGGAACTTGTGAATATTCTAGATGTTGTAATGATTATGATCAAATGATGCAAATTGCATTAATGAAATAAATAAAAACTCTAACAAAAATGTATGCATGAGTCGATAACTAGCAGCGTTTAAGGAGTGACATTTTTTATATCACGCAAAAACTGACAAGTAGTGTAAAAAGGAAATTCTTAAAAATCTACTAAATAAAACGATAATTCTTGAACAAAATAAAACTAAAAAATATACTTCCCAAAGAAAAATAATACTATATCGGATAGAGTATGAAAGACTATTTCCATTAAAAAACAAAAAAAAAAAAAATTCTTTTTAAGAAATTATTTTATCAAATGTTCCAACAAACTACCATTTTAGGTCAAACTTTAGTTTGATTTTTGTACTTTTTGCAACTACAGCTGGCAGAAGGATTCGCTGCCTAGGCAGTGATTAGCGTGCTTTCTACGATGCTCTGTTTACTGGAATAGTGAAGGAGTAGTAGGGGAGAACAGCATTACGTCTCTCTTGATTGTGGTATTATAATAGGTTTGTTCCAACACATCAAAAAACCGTTCTTGGAACGGTGACGCGCATGTGCAATAGCAAAAATGCGTTCCAACCACAAGAGAGCCGTTTAGCGAACGATAATTGTTTTGTTCCAACCCGGTTTGGTATCGGTTCAAGAACGATTATTTCTATACTTGACTAAAAGCAGGTTACAAGGGAACCGACTTGCGCACTATATACAGGGTGCGCCATTAGTGTGACAAAGTTCGATATATCCGTTATTATAGAAGATAGGTTTTATACGAAAATTGTTGACATCTGTAAACTTCACATTTCAAAATTATTGTCATTTGTACTGGGTGTTCCCTAACACCAGGGTGAAACAAACATCCCTTTTTTCAAATGAGACACCCTATATATTATGTCAGATTCAGATTGGACACACCTCCCCCATACTTACAAAGTAGGGTTTCATATAAGTATATAGGGTATTTCAGAAGTTATGCCCAATTGAACTTAAAAATCATTGTGAGTTCAACGCCTTGTATAGTTCAAACGAAACAATTTGACATCAATATTTTGCAGCCATAACATTTTGATATTGGTTCAGTTTTATGATACAGTGCCATTTTCTGGATATTACAACATCTGAATACAGGGCGAGCCAAGAGTCGAACACATGATTTTCTCGATTTTTTCAATCGAATCACCCTGTATTTGATTCCAAAAAGTGGAAATACACCTTATAAACTTTCATTTTTATCAGGCATTCCCTATACCTAAAATCATTAATTTCTGAGATATTGTTAATTTAATAACAAAGAGTTGAAGAAATAATTTATTGAAAAAAGTATGATATAGAAAAATGACAGTGAGACGATAATTAAGTCTATAACAAAAGTTCGAAATGACTACTCAAAACGTCAATACAACATTGCAGTCGATCTTCAAACGATCGACTTATATTCTTCAACATTTCTACATTAATACTCTGAAATACTTCTAGAATTCTTTCCTTCATATCGTTCAGTGTAGTTGCGGTATTTGGTGAACACGGTTTTTTACATAACCCCACATGAAAAAGTGAATTTTAGTTCAGTTTAGTCTGGTGATCGATGTGGTCATGCAATGGGTTCTCCTCTTCCTACCTATCTGACAGGATGATTATAAATTGAAGTAGTGTGATGTACCGGATCTCTATCGTGTATAATCCACAATATTTGCCGAATGTTGAGCGGAACATTTTCCAACAGTAATGTTAAATGATTCTCTAGAAAGTCTAAATAAACTAGACCATTCACTTTTCCATCCACAAAATGTGGTCCAATTACGTAGTCTCCAATAATACCAACCCAAGCATTCGGAAACCATCTAGTTTGACTTTGAGTTGATGTGAGATAGAGATTATTTGTGGAATAGTAATGGAAATTATATCTATCCATGGTACCATTCTTATGAAACGTTTTTTCATCTTTAAAAAGAACAAAATCAAATAAATCGATCTGATTATGTATTTGTTGTTGAGCCCACTCGCAAAAAGAAACTCTTCACGGAAGTCATCGTCGAGTAACTCTGTAACTGAATGCGGTATGGATGCGTCTTGTTTTTATGAAGTATTCTTCTGACGGACGTTACACTGATGTTGGTGCGAAATTTCACGAGTACTAACATGAGGATTGTCCGCAACTACCAGCATACAATTAAATTCATTTTCCTCAGTAACTGCAGTTTTTGTCCTTTCATGTTTTTATGAAGTACTGAACCTGTACGATTGAAACGATCTATCAACCTTTTCAACGTTCTTTTTGTGGGTTGTCTTCGTGCAGGATATCGCTCTTGGTAAATTCCTTATGATAATAAACAATTCCAACTATATTCTCCCAATACCAAAACCATGTCTGTTAATTCTTCAACAGAAAAGTTCATTTCAAAAAGAAGTAAATGAGTCTTCAAACAATTTCAAAAGTTTGTTGAATGACATGCTACTAAACAATACTTGTCATTATTCCATAGCTAACTTGTTACAATCAAACGATTTTTAAAAACATTTTTGTTATTAAATTGACAATATCTCAGAAACTAATCATTTTAGCTATAGGGAATTCCTGATAAAAATGGAAGTTTATATGGTGTATTTTCACTTTTTTAAATGAAATACAGGGTGATTCATTTGAAATAATCGAGAAAATCATGTGTTCGACTCTTGGCTCGCCCTGTATTCAGATGTTGTAATATCCAAAAAATGGGACTTGTTAAAGCCGGCCTTTTGATGGGTCTGACTTTGAAACTTTGTCTTCGATAATCTTTTTGACAGTGGATTGAAAATCTTCAAATAAACGCCAGTTCATATAAGACTAATCTCTGACCATGTTGTTTGATTTATTTAATTCAAATGATTGGAAAAATATTATTATTATTTTACAAATTGCTATGCTTTAATTTAGATTAGGTAGATCAGCTCCAAAATACAGATATAATTTAAATGACTACTTACAATTGATTTTATCGCTTCAAAACACATGTAATTAACAAAATTTTCAGTATTACGGAAATCAACGCTCTGCTTATGTGGAATAATTATATGACATTACACTGACATTTGTATTTTTTTAATATAAATCAATTTTTTGACTGACAGGCCCGGCCTATCTTATTTAAATAAAATAATATTTCCGACGTGTTCCGAACATACTCCCGCCCTGTTGAAATCCCTGATTTCAACACACAACAAAGAAAAGAAAAAAAAAGGAAGAACAATACTAGGGGAAAGAGCTCCTAGGTACAAGGACCTATTTTGCGAACCAATAACGCACAAGAGCTCTTGGATAAATTTCATAATTTTGCGCTTGGCAAAGGACAGACCTTTACAGTGGGTCTGACGAAGACACCGTCTTTGGTGCGAAGTTTGAAGGCACGAACTCTTATAATTTCCACAATACGGCCTAAAAGCCACTTCAATGGAGGAACGTTATCTTCTCTCAGTAATACCAAATCATTGACCTGCATATTTTTGGAAGGAGCTAGCCATTTTGGCCGATTTTGCCAACGATTTAAGTATTCAGTTGTCCATCTCTTCCAGAAAGACTGCTGTATACGGGAACATCTCTGCCGGAACGAAATTCTATTTTCAGGCAGGCATGTATTGTCAATTTCAGGGTAAGAAATTAGGCTACGACCAATTAAAAAATGGCCAGGAGTCATTTGGGTCACTGGATAGAGGACACAGAGGTCTGGAATTTAGAATTGCTTCAATCTGAGCCAGTACAGTGTTCAATTCCTCAAATGTGAGTTGCGCGTTACCCATAATCCGGAAAATGTGCCTCATTGCTCCTTTTACCGCAGCTTCCCACAGCCCCCCCCCAGTCAGGACTGCGGGGTGGAATAAATTTACAGTCAATGCTATTTTCGGATGCAAAGACTTTTAGAACTTCAGACAACTTGGAGTTAGCGAAAAATTCACGTAATTCTCGGAGGTGGTTTCTATCGCCTACGTAATAAGTAGCGTTGTCGCTATAAATTACAGATGGAATTCCTCTACGGGAAATGAAATGCTTCAACGTCAACAAAAATGCATCAGTAGATAAGGATGGCACAAGTTCTAAGTGAACAGCTTTGGTAGCCATGCACACGAAAACAGCCATATAGCATTTAATGCTTGGGGCTTTTCGGAGACGGGAGGACCTGATGTTGAAAGGACCACCATAGTAGACCCCCACCTTTTTAAAGGGCCTAGAGAGGGTAACTCGGTCTGACGGCAAGTCGGACATAATTTGTTGAACGGCTATTGCTCGGAAACGAAAACAGGTCATGCACTCATGAATAACCTTCTTTACTTCTCGTATTCCATTCAATGGCCAATATTTTAAGCGTACATTGGCAAGGATAGCCTGGGCACCAGCGTGACCCAATATGATATGCTCTTTCTTGAGCAGGAGAGAAACCACATTATTCCTAGCAGGAAGAAGCACAGGGTGCTTCTGAATCTCGGGGATGTCTACGTGCCACAAACGCCCTCCTACACTAATGAGTCCTAGCTCATTTAGGAAAGGATTAAGAGCCAATATGCTCTTGTCGGATATAGGTTTAAGGGATTTTAGTTCAGACAGGAAAACATTGGAACTGCAAATTTCGAAGGAGCAGCACTAAGGCAGAATTTATTTCATATGTGGATAAAGGACCGGACACTTTGTTCTCTTTACTCCTGGAGTTTAATACGAATCGGAAAAGATATGCCACTGTGTGTAGCAATTTGCTGAAGGGAGAATTTTTCAAACAATTGAATCCAAAATCTATTGTTTGAATCAGTACTAGCAACTAGTACTTGGAGCTGAGGTGCCTTTTCCTCGGGTACAACGCTTGGAGGGGACTTAAGGAGAAATTTGGATAAGTCCAAACTTACTTCGGATAGAAAATCAGGACCACACCACCAAAGCTTGGAATTTAGTAAGTCGGGAAACAATACTCCCCTGGAAAGCGGGTCCGCAGGATTTTTAGCAGACCGAACATACCTCCATTGAGCTTGTGGCAGCGACATCTGAATTTGAGAAACTCGGTTGGCCACGAAGGTGTGCCAATGAGAAGGATGGGACTGAATCCAGTACAAGGCTATCTGGGAATCTGTCCACAAATTTACGGATTCAAAATCCAATGAATTGCCAAAAATTTTGAGGACTTTTTGAGTGAGTTTGGTAAGCAATACCATTGCACACAACTCGAGTCTTGGAAGAGTAACCGGACTCTGGATTTGGATGTAAGTAACATGGAAGTGACAGAATTGTCGGAATAAATGGTTCTGAAATATAAGCAAGCTCCATAGGCTCGTCGACTACTATCCGCGGAACCGTGGATTTGGATATTTACAATGGACTGACCCGAAAATAGACATCTAGGAATTTTTAAAGGTTTTAGATATTCAATGGAATCAATAAATTGTTTCCACTTTTGACTTAATTCAGTAGGGAGCCGTTCGTCCCAGGAAATTTTAATTAGCCAAAGCTGTTGTAGAAAGATTTTTCCTACCACTATGTAAGGACCTAGCACACCTAACGAATCAAACATCTAAGCAGTGATTGATAAATCCTTGCGCTTGGAGGGAATATCATCATAAGAAATTTTCGGTAAGGAAATAGCAAAATTGTCAGAAAAAGGATTCCAAGACAATTCCAACACCTTGTTCGGACTGTCTTCCAATTTTATTTCATTTTGGCTTGGGTCAGAAGGATCACAAAATTTTTGTTTGATTTGTGAGGAATTAGACAACCACTTGTGCAGGCGGAATCCAGCAGAGTTGAGTTAGCTATTGAGTTGTGAGTAAGATTCCTCCAACTCGGAAAGCGAATTTGTACCATAGAGTATGTCGTCGACATAGTTTTGCTCTAGCAGTGCCTTTTGGGCTAAAGGAAATTCATTTGAATTGGATGCGAGCTCCTTTAGAACTCTTGTTGCCAGAAATTACGAAGAAGTAATCCCGTAAGTTACTGTGGAAAGCTGTATGCATTTAAAGTCTTCTTGTGGGGAGTTCCTCCACACGATGTTTTGGAAGTGGAGTTGAGATGGATTCATCTTGACCTGGCGGTACATTTTCTGGATGTCGCAGGTTAGAACATAAGAATATTGTCGAAAGCGACATAGGATATCATACAAATCTGGTTGCACTTGATAGCCTTTGTGAAGAATATAATTTAAGGAGATACCTGTAGAAGTTTTACTAGAGGCATCGAAAACTACTCTTAGTTTCGTGGTTTCACTGGAATCTTTGATTACACAGTGGTGTGGAAGGAAGTATTTAATCTCAGTAGATTTAATGTAAGGATCAAAGGGAACGTACGTGGCATGTTTTAATGACACGTATCCATCAATAAAATCTTTATATATGGAAAATAATTCTGGATTATTTTGGAAACGTTTTTCCAAGTTGCAAAATCGCTTTTTTGCGATATTGAAAGAGTCGCCCAGTGGAGCTTTCTCGGCAGTACACTTGAAAGGGAAATCAACTTGGAAAGTACCATCGGGGCATCGGGCATATGTCTGAACGAAGTTTTGTTCAGCAAACTCTTCTTCAGCGGATAAAGATTTGCATTCTGGAAGTTCTTCGACGTCCCAGAATTTTGAAAGCATTTTGTCTAACGAGTCACCATGCTCGGAAGTATTTTGACAAAAAAGAGCAACTTTATTGTCTTTAGAGGCACTTTGTGGAGGTAATTGTCCTCCAATTACCCATCCAAACCTTGTCAGCTGGAGAGTAGGAAGCTTAGGACCCAGTCGATAGATCTGCGGAAGTGAAATTCCATAATAAGCATCAGCGTCCAAGAGGATGTCCACATCGGACGGGACATGGAAATCTGGATCTGCCAGTTTGAACATTGGAGGAATGTTCCACTTATGTCTATTCAACGGAATTCTAGGCAACATAGAAGTAATTACAGGAAAAACGGCACAGGAAACCTTGAGATTATAATACTCCTTAGTATTGGGGAAAATTAGAATGTCTATCATTTTGTTCGAAATTGTAGGAGTGCATTTGATGCCGTAAAATTGGATTTGATTATCATAGGTTTTGATATGCATTCTTCTAACGAATTTTTCTGAAGCGAAAGAACATTGGCTGCCGTTGTCTAGAATTATTTTAGCCTTAACAAAGTTACCATTATCGAAAAGAACATGGACGACCGCTGTGGCCAATAGAACTTCGGTACCTCCTTGATCTACAAAGAGGGAGAATGGCCCCGAGGGCGGAGAAACATTAACTTGAGCTTCAGGCTCGGCATCTCGGAAAGATATTGCATCTGCAGCGTTAGGGGTTGGCGGTTGATAAGACTGTGCTCGCCGATTCTGGTTAGAATTGAAATTTTCAACATTCCTAGGAATGGCTCCGGTACTATATTGTGGACTAGAAAACGCTCTTGGACTATAATTGGAATTATGAACATTTGAAGAACTATTAGTTGACACAGAAGTTCGGTGAAGGAGGGTGTGGTGTTTTTTGCCACGTAAGGAACAACCTCTAGACTTACACTCTGTCAGTGAATGTTTCACCCCCAAACAATTAAAACATAAGGATTGCGACTTCAGAAACTGATATTTTTCATCAGTACTAAGTCTGGCAAAAATGGAGCATTTGTAGATATCGCGATCAATAATTTTGCAAAACCAACAAGTTCGTCGTTTACTGGTAGGCGAACTAGGAGACACGTTTTTTACATGTAACGAAGTTTTGGAATTTGCCTTTGAGGCACCTTTTTCGATTTTTACTTCATTTGAAGGGGAGTGTGAAGGAGTACTTAAGGATTCTTGAGCGTTGCATCTAGCTTCTATAATCTCGAAAACTTCGTTCAAAGTAGGATCTGATTTTGAATCTGTATTGGATTGATACTCTTTTTTAGAGCCATAGTCGAGCTTTCTCATTAGGATGTTAAGGACAATTAAATCCCAATGTTGAGTTGGACATTTTAGATTTTTTAAGGAGTCTAAATTTACAATAAGGGATAACGGTTCTCCTTTCAAATAGGACTTTAGGTGAATTAATCTTTGTACATTTGTTAGTTGAACGTTATTCTTTATCCAGGCTGTAAACAATTGATAAAACGGGGCCCACTTAGTGTAATCATCGGCAATGTGGGGTATAGAAATTTGGGGAAGTTTTACCTCTAAGTTTTGCTCATTTGTTATTGGAGCGGATTGATTAAGGTTCGGATTCGGAGCTGGAGTAGGAGGTACAGACAAAATGTGAATTTTTTGTTTAAGACAAGCAATTGTTCTATCAAATTTATCTTGATATGAATCTCTATCTTCCGTATCTTTTTATTAACGTCCAAAGCCTCAATTTCATTTTGAGTGTGGTTATATTTAACTATCTCGCACTCCAATTTATCTAATTTAGTTTTAAGAAGGAAAATATCTGTTTCAGAATCTATATTTGCGATAATCCAATTTTGGGTTTGTGTGATCGCGGATTTAGCATTCTTTCTAGCTTTAAGAGAGGCTTGCATTGTTTGATTTGGAACTAAAAACTCAAACTATTAAAACTAGAAATTATACAACTATTCTAAAAATGTGAGAACCACGCAGGGTTCTGTAGAAAATGCACTTTTCGCTCGCTTTCACTACACGAAATCGAAGCTTTTTATGTGACACTAATGTTGAAGCGACCTTATGCAAAGCACTACAAACGTAAAGTTTTTCTTCCTCAAAAGAAGCTAATCGAAATCAAAATAGAATATATCATTAAACAGTCAATAACAGTATGTAGGCGATATTATTTAAAACAAATAAATCGCTATGGAATGGAAAATTGTTTGGTACGGCCCTGGAATATTTACCACAACTTTTTTATTATTTAATTCACTAACTAAATGGAAGAAATTAAATTTTGATTCAGTTTATGGACATTGAGTTCGAATTATTTAACATACGGGCCTGGAATTTCTTTAAAAAGAACAATATTACTAATTATTAATGAGCTGTCTACCTTGAAATAAGAAATATATCTGTAAGAAACTTAATCTAATAATAAAAAACAAATTTTAAAAATAAACAGAACAGCAGTATTCTCCAAATTGCCTTATGGAGATCAGGAACGAAACAGGAACGAGATATTTTCACCCAGAAAATATTTGTAATCGCCACTTGGAAGGTCGTTGTATTTTCTAATACAATGCAGAAAGAAACAGGAACTATTTTTATCAGAAAATATCGTATAATACGGTTTAAATGATCGATGAACAACTAATTATTTTATCAGAAATTATCTAATGCCTCCGGCTCGAAGGACTATATGTTATAGCCGGCCTTTTGATGGGTCTGACTTTGACACTTTCGATAATTTATCGAACTTTCTCTTCGATAATCTTGTTTACAGTGGATTGAAAATCTCCAAATAAATGACAGTTCATATAAGACTAATCTCTTATAATGTTGTTTGATTTATGTAATTCAAAGGATTGGTAAAATATTATAATTATTCTACAAATTACTATGCTTTAATTTAGATTAGGTAGATCAGCTCCAAAATACAGATATAATTTAAATGACTACTTACATTTTTGGTTTTATCGCTTCAAAACACTTGTAATTAACAAAATTTTCAGTATTACGGAAATCAACGCTCTGCGTATGTGAAATAATTATATGACACTACACTGACATTTTTCTTTTTCTAATATAAATCAATTTTTTGACTGACAGGCCCGGCCTATCTAATTTAAATAAAATAATATTTCGGACGTGTTCCGAACAGGACTGTATCATAAAACTAGACCAATATCAAAACGTTATGGCTGCAAAATATTGATGTCAAATTGCTATACAAGGC
Source organism: Galeruca laticollis (assembly GCA_963921935.1). Lineage (NCBI taxonomy): Eukaryota > Metazoa > Arthropoda > Insecta > Coleoptera > Chrysomelidae > Galeruca > Galeruca laticollis. The sequence goes on from OY998183.1 coordinate 67,080,889, forward strand.
GTTGAACTCACAATGATTTTTACGTTCTATTCTGAAATACCCTATATACTTACATGAAACCCTACTTTGTACGTATGGGGGAGTTGAGCCCAATCTGCATCTGACATAATATATAGGGTGTCTCATTTGAAAAAAAGGATGTTTGTTTCACCCTGGTGATAGGGAACACCCAATACAAATGAACATAATTTTGAAATGTGAAGTTTACAGATGTCTACAATTTTCGTATGTAACATTATTCCATATCTTCTATAATAACCGATATATCGAACTTTGTCACACTAATGGCGCACCCTGTATATCAATATCTAGTTTTAGGTAAGTTGGCTTAATTATTGTTTTGTTAATGTACGAGTTGAATTTTGTGGGAATGATCTTATTTAGATTTGTTCGTGCTATTTGTTGATATTTCCCAATATGAGTGATAACGAGGACGAGGACATTTTAGACTCGTTCCAGTGATTTAAGACTTGAGTCAGTAACCAAACCGTTCCAACCCCGATCTTTTTGGAACCGTTATAAGAACGTTAAACACTTGGCGCCTGCCTAACAAATCTTTAAGAACGATTCCGGAACGATTAAAATTTGTGTGTTGGAACAAACCTATATAATTGCATTCCTTGTTATTCTTCTAGATTTCTTTTTTTTACACCTCTCTCACTCAGCTTAACTAAATAAAAATTAGAAAAGGACAAGGAGTTTAACATATTTGTTAACTTTACGAGTTTACTGTCATTCCAAATGTCCTATAGTGTCCCATGAAAAGATTCACTTAAATATTTATTACTCCCCAAATATTTGATAAACTCCAAATTATTCACGAGTTATCTTTGTTTTCTATTAATTATTTTGCGAATAAAATTTTGTTCTTCGATACTTAAGAGTACAAGATTTTTCACAGATTTAAATGTCCAATTAATGCCGTTAATTTTTTATTAAGATTTGAATGAGTTTCTTAAAATCCCATAGAATTGATAAAATGGTGAACAATTTCATCCTCCACTCAAAGGGCAAGGAAAAATTTATTTATCATATTTCAATGCTTTCCGGTAATCCTCACGCGACTATCTCTTAGTACGGTTGAAAGTGATAAGACTGCTGCTGTAAAGTTAATTAGACAAATTTTCTGTAAAAAGAGGAATGTTTTGATATTTCTTTCTTTAATATGGAAATGACTAAAAAGAGCTCATGAAATAGAAGGTATTTTAGTAAAATCTAACAGATGATATTATCTTCTCTAACGAAAATAAACATGTTTGAAATTATTCCTTCGATTATTTTTTGACGTTTCTCGAAACCAATAGAAATTCTCAATTTCAGTAATTCATATAAGTTCTAGCCAATCAAAATATTATTATAGTGGGAATAATCTACTTACATTATTCCAGCGAGAATAATTCAATGTACATTTTTTTTATTGAATGACAACTACATGACCACGGATTTTATTGATTTGACGCGTCTGTCATGAGTTTTCAAGAAATTCGTAAAATGAATCCCAAACGTTTTAGTGAATCATCAGTCGATGATACAAATAATATAATATAATCAATGCATCCTAATTTGAATAACTCATTCTGTTTATATTGAGTAGAGTGATATAAATTTGTTGAAATAAGAATATAAAATCTTAAAAATGATTTTAATTGTAACGTTAAAAAATAATCTATCGAATACCACACCAGAGACTGGGGTCACAAAATTGCATTTTGTAATAAGAAACATTTTAATAGCCCACTCTGGAACCGGAGCTGAGATCAGGGCAAAATATACGCTTCCGCGATTTCCACAAGCTTTCGAATTGTCCATATTACAAGGCATAAGACGTCACCCACACCGAGTTAGGGTTGTCCGATGGATATCTAATATATAAATATCCCACGATTCTATAACTTAATGTTCCACATCAAGCAAAAACTATATGCTTAGAAAAATCTATTGTCATAATGCCATGTAAAATTTGAGGGTAATTGAAAATTGTTTGGAAATTGGAAAAATTGTCCTTAAGTCATGATGTACACTCAGGTGTATATATATTGACATTGTGGCTAACAGTCCTTGCTGCCTTTTAATGGCTTTCGGTCATGTTGTACACTGCAGTGCCATAATGTATATTTAATTTATTAGATGCTGCAGGAATGCAAATACGGTATATAAGGTAATGTTTAAGTTCCCGTCTCAGTTGCCCGGCATGTTTTCGATACGCACGAGCTTATTAGTTATTGAAGTAAATTTTGTTACTGAATGGTTTTAAATATTTTTTTCCAATACTAGCTATGGAGTTGACAATTATTCCGTCTTCTAGCAAACTGAGAGGTTGAATTTCTCTATTAGTGGTGAATAATCTTATGGATAGTAATTTAACAAAAACTTGTGGAACATATTTTTGTATACGCAAGAAATTGTCTTTAACGCGTTTACTGCTTGAGCTTACCTACTAATATGAAATTATTTGAATAAAGATGCCATTAGCTTAATATTCGCGCTAAATCAATAATGACTGATGAAATCCCGTAACTATAACATGGCGATAATAACAAACGTTGGGTGCGTTAAATAAATACAACTTTTACACAACCATTAGGTGAATGTTCTGTGAACGCACTTTGATTGGTGAGCAAAACTCAACATCTCGCGAATGGAGCACAACACGTTGCAGATTGTGATCTTTTTATATTAATGCAATATATACATAGGTAGAACAAGATAACATTATATGCTAGAACTATTTCTTCCTAATGGCCCTGGTTGGCAGAAAACAACGCTGCCAACTGCTGGATACCTATTTTCCTCTAGGACGCTTAGTTGACTTTAACCGGGATATCTAACCTAATTTAAATATATTGTCATGTTTTTCTTATTCATTTTCACGTTTTCACATGAAGGGTAGGATAAATTCATACACACTGTATGTCTACTCACTTAATTTATCTATTCACTGAACTATTCACTAATTTATATTATATACACAGTATATTCACTTTTATTAATTAATATAAACACTTCACTACTGTTTATCTACATGCTTACTGTTTATATCACGAGATCAAATTACAAACTGACTCTTCCCGTTGGTCCTCATTCTATTCTATATATAAGTGCCTTTTTTTCTAGATAATTCCAGATTGCGGCTCACACAAGAACAATCGCCTCCCTGTAGATAAGACTGGAAATGTCTAGATAAGAATAGTCACAAAAATTATGGTAAACAATTCAAAGAAATCCCGGCGCATACATGGCTTAGACAGAGTCGGATTCAGGGCCTACACCAGTGTGCTATTTTGTAACATCTCCCCCTCCTTAAAAGGAAGTTCCTCCTGGAACTTCTGTGTAGCCCGAACTGGATGTTTACATCGACAACTGGACCCATGTCTGCATTTTCAGGTCGTATGGAAATAACAGGGCACCGTCTTCAACGGGTACCGATAACGAGGGGCTTAGCTCCAAATTAATATGGGGACACCGGTATCTTGAAAGATCACCTTTATCATGTTCCTGTTGAGTCGCCAATCCAACTGGTTGCTCTCTATTCTGGGCATTGTTAGTTTCTCCACGTGAGATTCCAGCACATGATCTCAGAGGATTCATTGCGCTTCGCACACATCCCAGTAGGTGGATCAATCTGGAAATTTATTTCTAGTTACCAGGTAGAAGACATACCGCGAATTGTGTTTAAGTCTAAGTGTCTTGCCAGGGACTGGCATCTGATATTCAAGTTTATCTAATTGTTCAAACTTCTTTCGAAAGACGCTTGCCAACCTTCGTGCGTGTTCGTTACTGGCGGAGATTTTATGTGCCAGTGAGTACTTTTCCAGGAGCGTGAACCAATCTTGTCTTTGTTCTGTAGTGACTACGTATCTAGCTTTCCCGGTACCTCCGTATGCGCCCCTAAATTCTTCGAAGGCTGGGTCAGACTCTTGTTGTAGATGGTTCACCCGTTCCTTTTTGTCATGGTCTCCTTCGAATGGCGCTAGTCGGTTTTGGTGGACCACTCTCAGCTTTTCATTAGGGATCCTGCTTATATGATAGATGGTGTCGTTGATCCTCTTCTTGATTAAGTATGAACCTTACCATGATTTCTATAATTTTGGAGAAAATCCTTTTCTCCTTGTCGGGTTGTGTAACCATAATTTGTCTCCTTCTTTGAAACTTCCTTCTGTGGCCTGCGTATCGTACCGTTTTTTCAATCTGTCACAGGCAACTTGAAGATTTGTTCGAAACAACTTGTGCACATCGTCCATCTTTCTTCTCAATTGGATCACGTAATCTTCTCTTGCTAAATCTTCGCAAGGCCGACAGCCAGTTCCAGGTCACAAGGGAGCCTCATTTCGCATCCAAACAGGATTTTTGCAGGTGTTTCAGTCGTGGACTCATTTATGGCCGATCGATAAGCTAATGCCAATATGGAAATATACTGGTCTCAATATCTCTGGTGGCTGGAAACTACTTTGGGCAAGTATTTTCCAATGGTTCATTCTTTCGATCATTCCATCTGATTGTGTATGCAACTGTGTTGACCCGGTCTTCTTAATTCCCAGCTTGACACAAATTTCTTGAAATACCTGGCACTCGAAATTTCTTCCTTGATCGCTGTGTACTTCTAAGGGCACTCCATATCGGCTAATAAATTCTTTTACCAATACATCCGCCACATTTGTGGCCTCTTGATTTGGAATCGTGTAAATTTCCACCCACTTTGTGAAATAATCCATTACAACCAGGATGTATTTACCACCATTTTCTGTCGTCAGAAATGGTCCAGCCATGTCTAAAGCAATGCTTTCGAAAAGGTTTCCAACATTATATTGTTTCATGGGTGCCTTTCTCTTGCGATGTGGTCCATTACTCGTAGCACAAGTCGTATATTTTTTACACCAGTCCTTCACATCGTCGGAGCTGTTCATCCAATAAATCCTTTCACGGACTCGCTAAAGGGTTTTCTTCTCTCCCAGATGACCTTCCCATGAACTGTCGTGTAACTTTCTCAGTACCTCTGCTACTCTTGTTCTCGTGATAACTATCTGTCGTCCCTTCTCGGAACCATCATCGTTCTCAAGGATTCTTTTCAACAAGCCTTCTTCCAGGACAAGGGAGTCCCACTGAGCCCAATACTTGAGTGTCGGTGAAAATATTGACACTTCTTGCCATGTAGGTCGCCAATTCTCTTCCTTCCATTGCCGAATCTACTTTAAGTGAGGATCATTCTCCTAATCTTCTCTGATCCTGGTAGGTGAACATTCTTCGTCAACTACAGTAGTTATTGAAACTTCAGCTTCCCTAGATTTCGCCTTGTTGCAGTGGGAGCAGTCTGCTGGACAGAGCCGTCTGAACAAGGAGTCGGCATTTCGGTGAATCACACCAGCTGGATGTTCGATGTTGAAATCGTTATCGCCATGATTAAATGCCTCTTCAAGGTTTCAAAAGCCGTTTGACAGTCTTCGTTCCATTGGAAATCTCTTGCTTCATCTGTAAGTCAAGTTAGAGGCTTGGCAATGTCTCCAAACTTCCTGATAAAGTCCTGCAAAGTCCAAGGAGACTCCTAATTTTATGTTTGTCGGTTGATTGCGGCCATTGCTGAATGGAAGCAATTTTCTCTGGATCCATCGCCACTCCTTCATTTCTCACTATATGACCTAGATAGTTGACTTGGTTTTGGAACAACTGACATTTCTTCGGGTTTAACATGAGCTGGTCAGCTTGAAGTCGTTTGAATAAGTCTTCCAAATTCTTCAGGTGGTCGTCAAATGTCTTCCCCAGTACTAAGATATAATCCAAATAGACCAGGCACGTCTTCCAAAACAACCCTCTTAATACATTTTCCAAGAGTCTTTCAAATGTCGCGGGCGCATTACAGAGTTTGAAAGGCATGACATTGGATTGCCATAATCCAGATCCGGTGGTAAAATCAGTCTTCTCTTTGTCACCTGGGTCCATTTACACTTGCCAATAACCAGACTTCAGGTCCAATGTGGAAAACAATTTGATGCCGGCCAAAGTATCTAGCGTATCGTCAATTCGAGTCAGAGGACAGCTGTGTTTATTCGTCACGTTGTTAAGCTGGCGATAATCTACGCAGAATCTCGTAGTTTCATCCTTTTTCTTGACGAACACTACTGGAGACATTCATGGACTAGTAGATGGTTTTATTACTTTACCTTCTGTCATCTCTCGAATTATTCTCTCTCTTCGCTCGTGGAAGTCTTCGAGCTGATTGCCTGATTGGTTTAGCATCACCAGTATAGATTTTGTGTTTGACGCTGATGTTCTACCAGTCTTTTCTCCTTTTGGTACTAATAGGTCTCAATACTGCAAGAGAAATTCTCCCATTCTCTTTTTTTCAGCTCGATTTAAGGATTGGCCAGCTTCTGATAACATCTGTTCTAATCTAGTATTAGAATTGTAAATGGTCGTTGTTTGACGAACTATGGACGTCACTAGTACGCAGGATCCAATCCTGGTTTCTTTCTTGATGGTAGTTGGGTAATCGTTCACGTTTATCACACGTACTGGGGTCTCCTTCGCCGACGTAACTAATCCTTCTCCAATTAATACTCCTTCGCCAACTTCTTCGTCGTGGTTCATTTGCTCCATCATTACCGGTGTACTTTCGTGCATAATTTCCTGTAGCCGCGCTACTATCATGGTTTCGCTTCGTGCAGGTAAAACGGTATCTTCCTGTACAGCTGCCAACACCGTGCTGCTTTCATATGGATGAAGGAATACCTCCTCGGACCCCACTTTGATGGTTCTGTTTCTAGAGTCCTACTGGAAATCACGTAGATTCCTTACGTGCACTCCCAGAATCACGTCCTCTTCAATGTCAGCTACTATTACCGTATCCGTGAACTCCGCGCCAATTCTCAATTGGTATGTGTCTCTTCGTGAACATTGGCACTCTCACCTGTGTCGGTCCGCAGATGTTGAAGCATATAAATATATTGTTGACAATTGGTAGACTCAATAGCTGATATATACTATACAATCATCAAAATGGCCCCCAAAATTAGAGTATATTCACCTATTAAAGACAACTACTTAGTTTAGTTCAACTCCCATCATCTAATGACTTGAACATTATTTATGTGCTATAATGTGTTGCTCAACAATGTATATCTTGTATCCAATCACCTTTTCAGAAGAATTTGCTGCAGAAATATTAAATATTAGTAAATTGATGAAAGATCACACATTTAGGTCATCGTCTGACAACTCTCAATGTTACTTTTGCGCGATTAGATAAGCAGTACAATTCAGAAGATTTACAGGTCTGGATCGACATTATGGGTACAATTTTTTCTTATTTTGAGGATTGTTTTTAGTACCAGTATATGGTTTTGACTGATTGAAGTGCATTTTATAATTGCCTTTAGACTATGTCCCAATACTTACGATTCACTCTGTATGATAAGAAATTTCATTCCACGTATTAGCCAATCTTCTCTTTTCACATAATCGATAAGTTTACCGAGAAGTATCGCATATTTTTCATACTAATTAAAAATAATCCATAAAATCCCGTGTGATTATGTCAATTATCACAGCGTTTCGTGTTATCTCTCATCGCCTCTATTAATTAGAAGTTCTTTTATTGATGAGGCGATTGATTCTGATAGAAATGTTATCAGAGTTGTAAAGTTTTTTGATAGCCTTCTTAATAATTTTCTGATGTTCTTTGTCCTGAGCTAATCTCATAATGACCTGATTAGTGTTGAAACATACGTGGTCTATCGAAGGCTGGTAGTAAAATACGTCTCACAATAACAACTATTCATATTTTGAATTTATCAATACTATTAGGTACTATTACTATTGCAATCACTTCATATTTTCAATGTAATTCTCAAGGAGTGAAAAACAAATTCCTCTTGGAGGAATTCATATATAAAATATAATCAAGAACAAGCATTTTATTCAGGTGTTCAAATCAAATTTAGAACAATATCTACATATATTCACTTTCCCAAGTTTTTGTAATCAATAAAAGTAACAAAACTGGTCACTATCGTTCTCAAATTGAAGAAAATAGAATGGACTGAGAACATACGCATTTCAGAGCAAATATTCATATATAGAACAACACAAATAAATAAAGTTAATTTGCAGACAGAACGATGTGAATTAATTAACTAATTTGTGGCATATGAAAGGCTATGCTAGCGTATTGTTTTGGAATATTGGCGGGGGCGACCTGTTGCATCCACCTAAATATGAACGATTGCTGGCGTCCGAGATTAAACTGGTGGTTCCTAACATTTCAACAGAGTGTAGGGATTAAATTATTTATAATTAAAATAAAATTATGAATGTTCAAAGTAGAGTGAAGGCTGGATATTACTACCATAACTTACGTAATGGTATCCAGTGCGTCCATAAAGTAACGCATAAATTCATTATTAGCTAAATTAACAGTAAGATGAAAAAATCCCGAAACAGGTCGAGTATTGATAGTTTACATTTTTTTTCAGAAATAATCTATGATACAGGGTGAATAACTTTTGAGTTATAACGTCAACAACAGATTTTTTAACGAAACGCCCTTTCTGTCAATTTGCGGATTTCCCTGGTTGAACTGATTCCAAAAATGTATCACAACTTGATTCAAAATGATACAGGGTGAACAAAAACGTAAAGGGTGTTTATCATTTCAAAATTGTATCTATCAACTTTCATAAGTAATCCTCTCTGCAGGACTAGTTTGAAAGTATTTCTTGCATTTTGTTTTTTAATTTGACTCTCATAAATATCCAAGTACTAATAATTGAGAATCGTATTAAAAATCTAATTTATAATATACCCGTATTTGACAAACTGTTTTGTGTATTCATGTATCTGCTTTTCCAAACTGTCTCTCTTAAACACCCACCAACTTTCAATGCTTCTGTTGCCTGTCCTTTTACCTATGTCTCTGTTGCTAGGCTTAACCTTACTTAAATATATGGAAATAAAATTCTAATTCTCAAATTAATCTGGTTCTGTACTTAATATTAATCCAATAATTTGTTATAACGATTTTAATTCTAATTTTGAAGAAAATCATTAGATAAGGAAATTTAAAAGTGTTCAAGAGTAGTGCGCGAAGTCCTTACTTAATCTCTAAACGAAATAAAATATCAAATCTAGTAGGAAAAAGAAATCATGGCTGGTTGCAAAGAAAAATAAACATTGATGACAAATTGAATTTTTTGAAGGTGGGATGTGAAAATAATTATCCTAAAAGAGAAATCTAGTAAAAGAATATAAAAAGAAGTTAAGTTATATCAAAGAGAAGCTGAAGCTGAGAAGAATAGTTTGTAATTATTAAACAAGGTAAATTGTTCAAATTTATAAGAAGGGGAATTCAAACTTGAATGATGTATAACAGTGAATTGTCATGATAGAAAAATCAAAGTTGAGATATTAATTAATTAGATTGTGATAAAGAAAAATATTGTAAATTGAGAATACTTACATTATTATACAGGAAGAAAAATTGATAGTAACATTACACAGTAAAAAGTCTTTAATACATTTTACACTCTGGTTCATGCTTTTTGGTGACCAACCAATTTTAAGTAAACATACTTAAACTTTGCAATAATATAATGTCACATTTTTGTTGTAATTTGTTATTCACAGGATAAATGTGAAACGATTCTGAATAGAAATAATTTTTTATCAATAATTTACATTTTCGTTGTAAAAGCAAATATTTCATGTAATCAAATAATTACATTAAACAAGTGAATTTTACTCGTAGGTATGTGTGAACTTCACGCCATCCTTGTACATTTTATTACAGAAAAAGTGTAAATTTTCCTAATTATTGTAAATTGTCATGTTTATGGTAATACACTAAATATGTGATTTTCCTGGAATTATATGCAAGATTCACAGGTATTATGTAATTTTATTTTACATGATTGATGTAGATTTTATATATATATATATATATATATATATATATATATATATTGAACCAGATATCATAGATCGTAAGAGAATTAGTACTATTAAAATATGTTGCTAGTATTAAAATATATGAAAATAATATAATTTAAGAAAATAAGTAAAAAGGAAACACTTTTCTTAATTTAAACAACATATCAAATAAAGATATATTAAATAATAGCCTATAACAATATAATAAATAAGGAATTACCTCAATAATAATACAAAATATAGAGATTGCCTAACCAATGTAATGATGTAAATGAAGTTGCCTAAGACGAAGAATAATTTCCATACCATAACCAGCTGTTCACCTAAAAAGAAACAATTATATAGTCAAGTCAAGAGAATATTAGATATAAGTAGTTACATTAGAATACAAATATTATTATAGATAATTCATCATAATCATTAATTTAAGAATAAAAAACAAATACAAATATCGAATAGAATAGAATTCAATAGATTTTCATCGATAAACAAATAAGGACATATATACAAATGATATATGGTAAATAAAATAAACGTTGAATCAATAAATAGAAATTTGTTAAAGTTTATTATAAATAATATAATGCAAAGAGTTTAGACAAATAACATAAGAGAATTTATATTTATAATGAATATGAGTGTAACAATGATATACTATCAATAACAGTATTGGATGTTGTACCATTTAAATGTATCTATGTATAACCAATTTTAATTTAGTTGTATGATGAAAAAACTCATAGGAACTCTATAAATGAACTAATTATGTAAAAGAGTGTAAGTATGAAATTTTTAATAAGTGATAGAAGTTTCAATTATCTGATTGCAAAAGACAATATCTTATTGGTTATAAAATATGACAGAACAAATTGTGAATCAATAAATAAACTTTGAAATAGTGACCTGAAAAAGAACAAAAGACTGTTTGTTGAAAAAAGTAGAGAATCGAGGGGACGCTTAAATAAGAAGGGAAGCTGGTGTCAAGAAGCGAGGAGTGTGTGTGATGGTGTTCCTGAAATTTCAAGAAATTCCCGGTTTAACACATTTAAACCTATAAAGTACTATTAAATACAATCTTAGTAATACTCACAGTCAATTGTATCAAGTTTTTCGGCAAGAATTTACGAAATTTTCATCAATTTTGGTTTTTTGGAACTTCAGCGGAGTGTTCCTGGGATCCAGAGACTTTCATCCCAATTCAAGAGCAACAGGTCAGTGTTTTTAAATCATTATTGGCCAATAATCAGTGTACAAACTCAAATACTCAATTAAGTACTTAATTTCATAAATTGATAAACTTTTGCAAATATGATCGATCTGAAAAAGAAAGAAACAGACTTTGTATAGTGAATTCATTGCATAAATCGTTAAATTTAATAAAAGGCCCAATTTTCAATAAATTAAAATATGTACTTACGCCATCTTGTAATTGCATGAATCTGGTGATTGAAATTTCATAATGTAATAACTATTTCCATCTGTATATAATTTCTATTTTTCTATCTATGTATATAACAATTTTCTTTCCACAGCAATTTGTATCATATAAAACTATGATTTATATATAAATTCTTTTATGTGTTTGAACCATTCACTTGTTTGCATCGTCAACAAACTTTGTATAATATGAATAGATGTTTCTTACGTATCAGAATTGTTCGTTTTATGTTAAAGCGCATGACTAGTTTTTCACGCATGCGCATTGATGAAATTATTAAAATAAATAAGTAGATTCAATATAACCATTGGCGTCGCACATTACTTTTATCAAAAATAAAATATTGCATTGAAAATTAAATCTATTTCAAATAATGTGTTGTCTTTTTATTTAAACAATTACAACAATATAATAAGCCAGGACTCAAAGAGAAAAAGGATTTCATGCTTCCGAATTAATAAATATAACAACTATATAAAAAACAATAACTGAGCTAGCCAAACTAAATAAAAATTCTAAATAATAAACATCTACATTTAAATTGCATAATAAAAGTAAGTAAATAATTCAGAAACTATTAATAATATATATATATATATATATATATATATATATATATATATATATATTAAACTGAAAATTATCTATCAAGATAAATTAAAACAGAGATATCACTAAGTTAATGTGAATCTTAGTAATAGATGACAATAAATCCAATAAATTGCATAATAGTCCATAAGACAACAATTTAAATATGAGTATAAATATGTGAAGAAACACTTACAAACAAGATACAACTAATATTGCATATAAAAAAATTGCTATTTAAGTTTGCAATTATTTTTTCTTCGAATTATATTTCATGACAAAAAACACAGACGTAACAAATAAATTACGTAAACATTAATTTGGTACATAACAATGATTATCACGGTATAATATTGCGTGAATTTCAAAATAAAATTCCATAATTGTAATTTATATATTATAGACACTTTTCAGAAACCCTGTATGTTATGTAAATTATTGATTATTTTGGTATAAACTTCAAGGTCAAAATGTCATCGAAAAATGACGTTCGGTTAATAGTTCGAACGGTGTAATTTCGGAGTGACATTAGGAATGCATAAGAACAAAGTGAACTTATCTACAATAACATAGAAAACAGATATTTGGATTTGAAAACAATGATGTTTATTTATAAACAATTGAAAAATAAAACAAAAATTAAAAACAACTAAAAGTTGTTGATTGAGAGCTTGAGGAGACGCGGTGTAGATTCAATAATGTGAGGACGCATTAAAATTACTCTCCTCTAAATTTTTATAAATCTCAAACATTTTGATATATTTTAAGTTTAAAGAATTAATCATAGTATTAAAAAACAATGATGCTATAAAATAACAGAAACTTTCTATCGAATACATAATAAAAAGTGATAAAATTAGTGAAACGCCGAGAATTGGTAAGATGAACGATTTACCTTTATTAATCTGCTTTTCGTTTGCTCATTCACGTATCTTCTGTGAATAAATTGTTGCTCCTGGCGAAATAAATCACGTCACATCATTTTAATATCAAGATTTCGCATATATGATCATAGGCGATCGTATTTCTTCCAAATGTTTCATCCCAGAGACAAGAAGATGCCAAGCATAGACTTGTCTTTTCGTGTGTAACATATTTGTCCTATAAAACATCGTTCATAATTTTCATTTGTTAGGTTATATTGTGTAAAAATTTATTCGTTGGTAAAATTATTAGATATAGATATTCAATCTCCACTAGATCGGGATAGAACATTGAACTTACATTAAAGGAAATAATAAAGGAAATAATACTCACCAAATCATTACGATAAATCATCAGTTTGCCTCACAAACACACTTGGTTTTCATTCTTTATTTAATAACTGAATTATCATTACCATAGAATAACTCAACGTCACGTCAACATTAACAAATTATTAGAGTAGAGATTGAATGGTTTGTGGAAGCTTTCAAAAACATATAGAGATAAGTTATAGGAAGCGAAATTTATTTGATATGTTTCATATTTAATAGTATTCATAAAAAAATAAAAAAAACGTACTTACGCAAAGGTTTAATTAATATGATTATACAATTATGATTCAGAAAATGTTCATTATTCAAACAACTATTCACAATTAAAATCTATTTATCTATGTTTTTCCTTTCTTTTCTTTGATATCTTACCTTTCAGTTTCTTGTTACTACCGATCGCCAAGTGCCGAATCTCATCCCTGAGGTATAGTATCATAAAGTTACATAACTCATAATTTTGTTACTAAATAAAATTTTGAATTGGAAATTAGCGGTTAGCTAAACCAATTCTGGCGCCCACAATCATTAGAAAAAAATATATTTAAAGTCAAATTAATTATAAATAAATACTCATAAATATAAGATCCATAATAAAGTAGCATCCCAATATAGGATCATTAATAAATAAGTAAATGTTATTACTCCAATATTTAAATACATGATAATATATATATATATATATATATATATATATATATATATATATATATATATATATATATATATATATATATATGTTTGTAAAATTGAATAATTTTACCGATACATTAAAAATGTAACTTTCCTAAATTTGTGTGAAATTTACGATATATATGTGGTTCTATTTTACATTGTTGATGTAAATTTCCTGTATAAACGTAAAGCTAGATATTTTTAGTAATACACTAAAGATGTGAATTTTCGTAAAATACCTATGTGAAATTCACAAAATCAGTGTAATATTGTTTTACATGGTTGATGTAAATTCCCCCTATAACTGTACAGAAAAGATGTGAATTTACCTAAAATGTGTGAATTTCATAGTATTAATGTAATTTTGTTTTACATAAATAATGTGAAGGTCGATTCATGTACCGTATATTTCAAATATTTAATATTTTAATTTGAGTAATCCCGGAATTTGAAATTTTTTAATTATTTAAATGTCTTCTGTCAAAACTCACACATCCACAACAGTTAGAGAATTAGAATTTTGTCATTCCGTGATTACTCAAATTAAAATATTAAATATTCCAAATATTTATTAATTCAAATACGGTACATAAATCGACCTTAGACTTCTGAAATTATAAAGTTCAAGTGTAGCAAATTGTCTTATAAAAGGTAAATCTTTTAAATTAGGTAATAGGAAACAATGTCTATCGTTTAAAAAATTTATTGAAATAAAATATATAAATTCACAATTAATTAAATACTTGAAAAATGAACTCATCTGGTTTAATACATAAATAAAATTATTAATCAAATACCTAGAGGCGCCTTCTAAGTATCTAGTTATTAACATAGGTATATACAGTGTGCCCTAATTAAGTTTTCAAATGAAATGTTGAAATTTCTAATGTGACAAACATGTATCATTGATTAGATAGTTTTGATATGGATACAGTGAAAAACTCAAATCATGAACTAATATTATTACTTTTATTATTCTAATATTTACACATTTTAATAAAAATCAAAATTTGAAAAAACATTTTCGAGGCTAAATACAATTTATTACACCACATTTGGCGAACAGAAGAAATTCTTAAAAATGTTAATAGAATCATATTCAATATTAGATTTCTTTATATCTGATCGAATATCTTCCTAATATTATCAACTATAGTGAGTTTGGACCAACTGTATAGAGAAACAGAAAGTTCATAATTCTCTACCAAGCAACAAGTACCTAACTATAATAAATAAATACGTATAAAAAGTAAAATAAGTATGAAAACTTTTTGAAAAAATACATTTCCTTAATTATGGTGACAAAAAACTTATGAGGATTTGGTTATTAAGTGGATTGAAGCAATCACCTTTTTTTTGAGTTGCTGAATTTTTTTTATTTAGTTCCTTCATCTGAGTGAATTTTCAAAGAATATATTTGAATCATTTCTATAACACACAAAATTTTATTCGGATATTCTAGATTATAAATGAAATAAAGCGCGAAGCAAAACTTTAGTTCTTCTGGAAAACTTGAATCAACTATAACTGGTACCTTTTCGAAAAAGATTTTGTAGCTTCCTTCTAAAAACCAATTTATAGGTTAAATTATATCACATTTATCGTTCCAGTGAAACTTAGTGGCACATTTGTCATAGCTTTAGTTCAGTTACAACGTGAGTTGAAAGTTGTTTTAGTATCGTCTACAGTTTAATGGAAAGATGGAAAGTATTGGCAAACATTACAATTACTATACAATTCTATGACGCGAAGTTTGGCCAAACCTTGTACATTTTTTGTTAACAGTTTAGTGTAATTACACGAGCAAAATGAATGGAAAAGAATATTCGGTCATTACAAGTTTCAAGAGAAAACGTAAATTTAGGATGATATATTTTTTAAGCCATACGTTGTATGATCACTATCTCGAATAAAATAACCCAATATACTTCGTATTTTAAAATTTTCTTCGTAGAATTGATTTCAATAAACCTGAATCAATAAACTGAACTTTTTGTGAAAAAAAAAGCTCAATTCTTTTTCCTAAAATGAATACATTTTATAAGGAATTCTTCCATAAAAAATTCATAAAAATTTCGATTTTAAGTATTTTTTTACCATAGTATATTGATTCTAAAAATTGGGTTTTTCTATATGAAATAGATTAAAAAATATATTGAAAGATGAAAAAAAATCATTTCCCTATTGTTACTTTTTAACCATCTACTCAAAAATAATGACTAAAATGTTATAGTTGGTGGATATCAGCTGTTCAAAAAGCTTTAATTTACAATTTTTTTCAAATATTTGTTTATTTGTACATTGCTTTACTTCACTTACCTATAATAATTATGCAAGGTGACAAATTATCAATTTTCACATAATTTCTTGAATCTTCCTGAAAAGAAAAATTACAGTATTACTAAACTATTGTTATATTATTTTATTTAAATAGGAAATTGACTGTCTCGACTCTTACTTCGTGAAATATGCTCATATTCGTGTTTTTAAATGAAACTCACGGTGGAATTAACTAGAGACCGTGAGTTTCATTTAAAAACACGTATTTAGATAGGAATCAGCTTTCATATTACGGAATAATTATAGTGATAGTAATGTTCGTTTACCTTAATATCCCTATAGAGGTGAGAAATATCTTCCTTAAAGTGTATCGTCATTATATATAAGTATTCATGGACTGGATTTTCTAATGGTTCTGGAATTTTCAAATTTTTCTGATTTTTTTGCAAACAACTGAAACCTCTCTAATTTCACTATCATGATGGTTGGAAGAGAACCTATATCGATATTGGTCAGTTTGCGAAAATGCCATAAAATTGCTTGTTTGTTTATTAAAATTGGCCATACATTTAAAATGTCTCGAACAATATTTTTGAGAAATAATAGCAACTTACCTGAAAATTATTCATCCTGCAAAACAATACAATTCACGTGAAACTCGTCGGCAAACTGCAAATATAAATTAACAAAGACACACGCTGCTGTTTTGCCAGTAAGAGAAGTCGCCTCTCATTGGTTTCAACTAATCACGTGGGGTATAGTGTCACACATATAATGTAATAATTACGCAATCATGTGATTTTAGGTTAATTATGTGTATAATTCCTTAAATGGTGTAATCATATTACACGGATTTTGTAAAAATCACAGTATTTAGTGAAAAATGTTTACAACTTTTCATAATTAATTTCACTAGTTTATGTAAAGGGGATGTTTATATTCAATTTCGAACGTTTTAAGGGGCAATGCAATGCCATACCTCTGGCAAATTAGTGTTGGCTAATATTTGGAACACAATAACATTTTAGGCCCTTGATGTATTTTGAGAATATGTTAAGAGTAACTTAGTTGTTTAGTGTGCCAAATATGAAAAGAAATAGATGTAAAATCATATCGATTTTTTCCAAAAAACCTTATATTAAGCCGTATTCCTTTTCCTCTATTGTCAAAAGATGAATTTTTAGGAATCGATATAGTTTCACATTGTTTAGAATCCATACATATTTAAATTACAAAATTTTATAATAAATTTTCAATAAAGTTCTTTATTCTTTCTTCATTCACCAAAATTTAATGTATACTTACAATATTTCTTGACGTCGCATGTGCACTGTAAAAATTTAGATTTAAAAAGAATTTATTTACATCATTTTAGATTTTGCACAAATATTACATAAAAATCCTCTGTAAAGTTACAAGATTATTGAAAAATATAAGTATAATTATATGCACATTGTAAAATTACAGGCCTAATCTGATTTTTCTTCAAAACTACATAAAAAGGAGTGTTTGATTTATTTTGAGTGAAGTTACACTGAATTATTCGTTTTTACAACAATTTTTGAAATTCACATAGTATTTGTTGAAATTCACAAGATAAAATAAAATATTTTCAGAGTGATAGATTGTCCACATATATTTCGTAAAAATGCTATGTATTCTTGAAGGAAAATTGAAAAATGTGTGTATAACCACAAGTATATTGGATAAGTACATGTACAATGTAATTTCACTTATAATCCAGGGTACAATAATCATTTACATTTTATTTACAGTAAAGTTCCACCTATTTCTTATGTAAACTACATGTAAATTTAGCTTCATTTTTTACTGTGTATAGGAAGAAGTATAAATTTGAACTACTTGGCCTCCTATCCAAAATTAAAAGAAGCAGAAATAAGAATATTTTCTGGAGAATTGAGTTTAAGAGTGACTACGAACTGTAAAGTAAAGCTTTTCTTATATAAACTGTTTTAATAATAGTAATAAGACATAAAAACGGAAATTATTGTGTTAGATAAAGTAGAACAATAATTTCTTATTTAATCACTGATGAAAAAAGAATCTAAAGGATATTAAAAAACTCTTATATTACCAAACTAATATCAAATAATCAGTGCTTACCACAATAATATCATATATCTTGAATACCAAACGATTGATAACTTGTGCCATCATTATAATTTTGTAGAATAATTGAATACGATTAATAGTTTCTTAACTTTCAAAACATAACAACTGTATTGGTCAGTTGAGAAATAATTATTTACAACTAAATAATAATACATTTGTAAATAGGTTATCATTTAAGAGAATTTTCTTATCGATATTAGTTGATTTTATATCGTGTTGCGTCTCTATTTCTATGAATTAACCATAAAATGCAGGGTTGTATTAGGTATTGAATTCTTTGTAAAATTATTGGAAAATAATAAGTATTAGTTAGTGTAAATATTCCTTTTTCCAATTAATTATATAATATCTTAAGTATTTTGAAGTTCAAATTTAAATATAAACGTATCCTCACTCACGATAATTCCCTACAAATAATGAAGAGTTTCATTTTGAGGACTGAAGTTAGCCGGCTTTTTACTTTTTAAACTGAACAAATATTCATCTATTACTTCATTAATTTCATCTGGCGCTCAACAACTAAAATTATGATAATATAAACCCAATAAATAATTTAAATGGTAAATAAAAATTAAAATATCATTGACGAACCCAACGTGTGGCAAATAAAACTGAATAATTATAATATTTATAAATTGATAAAAATCATAACAATATATTTGTATTAAAAAATTATCAGGTATTTGCTATGTTTGTTTACATGTAGTTTATAAAAATTTCAGGAAATTCTCAGGTAATTTATTTAAAACAAACAAAACAAATAACTAAAATGGCGGATTGTGTCTGCGCTATTGAAGTAAGCAGTTGTGTCCAGGTCAAAAACGGTATAGTTCGTTTCTCAATGCTGTCATGCTCTTTTTTGTACCAAACACACCCAATAATTCCTGTTTTATTCACGAATACCACGTCTTCTTATGTTATAATCATGTGGTAACGATTGCTGCAAATCTTCTATTGCATGTGCTTTATGTTTATATCAATTATATTACCATCATCTAATAATGCAAAAATTAGATTACACCTAGCCATAACTTTAATTTTTCAATATTTATATTTTCCAAACAATTGTGCTTCAAAAGACACACGTCAACCATTCGTTGTTCAGTGAGCGCTCACCCAACGTTTGAGTTGTAGTGCAAACGTCAACCTGCATCAGACTACTTTATTTTGTGTTGATTAGTGGAGAGGCGAATATGCGTTCATGCGATTCGATTTTTACAAGAAACATAGTTTATTTTCAATTTTTTTCTTAAATTTGGCTAGAAGTGGTTAACTTTGTATGTACACCACGATGGTGAAGACGTTCATAGACTTTACATCTTATTCCGCTCGGGGTAAAGCCCCTTGCGAAATGATCTTGGGGCTCTGCCAATAGTAACAGTCTCCATCACCTTGGTGTATAATATACTATTATATGTTGATTATTATTCAAGGTAAGTACCAAATAATAATGTGATTATAATTTCCAAACTTATTCATCTATTTTAAAATACGCTTATCGCTTATGAAGTTCAGTTATATCCAACAGCTAGTCGTAACCTTTAAGGGACTTTAAAAAGACCATGAAAATATGACTTTTATATTGGTGAGCCTGTAAAAGGGGCCATAACTGGGAATTTTGCGTCTATTTTCAATTGAATTAGATCGTGATTAAAATATTTTTCAATTTGGAATGAAATCCATGAAAAAGTGCAAATGGAATAGTTATGTGTGTTTGTTGATTTTTACAAATTCAATTTCAATTTCCGCAACGTAATCGGATGGGTATGTAGAGTATTAAAACCGTAGATACTAAATATATGAAGGTCAAATTAATTTGTATGGTAGAAATATTTTATCAGCTTCGCTGTTTCACACATTTTAACCTGATATTAAATTGGTACGTGGTTTTTATGGTGCCGAAAATTGAAATGAATTGCCTTGTGTACCGACAGATTGTGAAAGTTTTTTGTACAGCGTGGATTAATTAAAATGCAATACCAACTCACATTTTTTGACATTCGACAGACCGTACATTCCCACTTCTCAAGATCAAAATACATGCAATATATGAATAGTTATCGGATATTAGCTGAAACAGATACCTAAAGAAGCGGTCGTACTGTTTTTGTTTTCAGTACTCCACATTGTCAGTTTATATTAAGAGGGCCTTGCGCAATTTGCAATTGATCCAGTTATCGAACAAATAATATGTGGTAAAATTTTCGCTGAAAGCCTTCTGGAGTATATTCATCCGACAAGTTTATAAGAATTCTTGTTTTAAACGAACTTGATGGCAAAGAACTATTTTTGCGTTTTGTGGGATCGAATTGCAATATTTTTCTTGTCGCGTCACGAGCATTCTGCTCTTGTTGGAATATCACGCTATTGAACGGATCTATTAGTGTTTTATAGTCGTTATAAAACTTTTCATGTATCAATTCGCTCATAATATTCCATACCGTTTTAACAGTAGATTCACACAATCTCTTAATATCGATGCCAGAGCTCTTCCTCAACTCGTATTTCGTTTAATTCATAATTCCTAAATTTTCAAAAATCCAAAAATAGTTCCCAAATAGATTCTTTATCATTTTTGGTACTTTGAAGACTATTATGCTCTATTAATTAGTCAATTAAATGTTTATTTTTTTTTCCAAATCTTGAAACCAATATTTTTTATAATTGTCAAATTGACAAGTTCACTTATTCGCAGAAAATACTTTTAAATTACCTTAGAAACGCTAAGACATTAATGATCATTACCCAGGGGGCTCTTATCAGTAGTAATAATCCAAGGACATTGACAATTGTTCGACAAAATCTTATAACAGATTTCTAAAGCCTGTTGCAGGCGGAGGTCTGTTGCCTATAAGCAACAAGCTTCAGAAAGTTGTTATAAAATTTTTGAGCATTCATCAATGTTCGAGGGTTATTCGGATAGAATTTTTTTTGCTAATTATAGAAAAGAAGTACAGAGCTTCTATAATTTCATTAATATTCTCGTCAGTATTATGACCAAATCGTGACATTTTTAAATATTAAATATTTGAAACGTCAAAATCGAAATAAATAATCAAATTGTATCCATAGCAACGTGATAGAGTGAAAACAGCCCATGGGATCTGTTTTCAGTATAATGTTGTTCTGATTGGTTGTGTTCAATCAAATGACCTCAAATTAACTGCATTGGATTTTTACTAGAGCAAAAATTTCTCAGTGTAATTGATTTCTAATTGGCTATTTTTGAACACGTGACTAAAAATACACCGTTTTAATATGTTTAAATGTCAAAAAAACTTATCTATGAAAGTACCTCGTAGGCATATAAATATAATCCACCCAATCACATGCGATTTTGCAAATTATCACAGTTTTTCCTGTTATCTCTCTTCTCTTCTTTTATTAATGTGGTGACTGATTTTAATAATATGAGAGTTGTAAAGTTTTTTTGGTGGCTTTCCTAATCGTTCTCTGATGTTTTTTGGCCTGAGTTGATCTCATAATGACTTGATTAGTGTTTGAAAGATATGAGGTATGTGGTCTATCGAAGGCTGGCAGTAAAATACATCTCACACTAGCAACTATTCATATTTTGGATTTCTCAATAATATTACAACACTCTACTAGTGCAATCACTTCATATTTTCTATGAAATTCTCAAGGAGTGATAAACAAATTCCTCCATGAGGGGCTTTCCAAATATTGAATATAAACAAGAACTAACATTCTTATCACGTGTTCAAATCAAATTTCTAACTATACCTACAGATATTCACATGCTTTCTTCGGAAGTTTGAGCTTAAATATATAGCGGCCGTTTATTTTTCACTCAATCTAACTTTTCAAAGTTTTTGTAATCAATAAACGTAACAAAATAGGCTACTGTCGTTATCAAATTGAAAAAAATGGAATGTAATGAGAACAGACGCATTTCATTTATAGATAACGCTACACAAACAATAAAGTTAATTTGCAGACAGAACGATGTGAATTAATTGACTAATTTGTGGCATAACTAAGGCAATGCTAGCCGTATTGTTTTGGAATATTGGCGGGACAACCATTTGCATCCACCAAAATATGAACAATTGCATGCGGTCGTAATTAAACTGATTGTTCCTAACATTTCAACAGATTATAGTCATTAAATTATTTATAATTAAAATGTAACTACAAATGTTCAAAGTTGATTTTAGTATGCATATTCTCGTACTATGTGCTTATAACTTATATAATGGTATACAGTGCGTCCAATGTGCACCTGCGAGGTTCTTTACTGATAACCATACACTGTTTTTCCGCTGATATTATCTTGTACTATTCCCTTCATTATTAGCTATCAGGAGCCTGTCGTAAGCACAGCACGGAATATTGATCTTATGAAGTACCATTCTACATCCTTCTCGCTTTGTTACTTCAAGTATTATTTCAATAATAATCATGTTAAATAAAAGTCGACTTAGTGAGTCTCCTTGACGTATCCCTCCTTTTAGCGACATGGGCCTTGTTTTGCATGTGACTGCATGATTATTCAGTACAATAATAATCTAAATAACAATTTCTTTGATACCGATTTATTTTCGGATAAAGCAACATTTTATCTAAACGGGTATTGTCAACGCGTACACCTGACAACATTGTAAAAGTTGAAGTTGACTTTTCGTCATCATGGCTGCCGTAAACAAACACATGTTAATTTACTCCTTTTTATATTTATAATAAAAGTGTTACAGTCCACAGGAAATATTTAATTGTGTGTGTGTGTGTGTGGGAGGATGGTCTCAGACATAGTCTATTAGCCACAGAAAATTAAATGTGAGTAAAAAGTTGAAATATTAAAATTACTGTAACGGAATAGAGATATAAAATTGCTGATTACTGATGTAGCGTATATCTAAATAGCTAATTTAGACTTATTTATGAAATCCACTATGGAATCAAGTACAGACTTCTCAGTATTTGCCAAAGGAGTGGTTATATTTGTGGGAAGAGGAACGTTGAAATCGATCAGAAGATTGTGAAGTTCAGTAGTTGCTATTTTGTTTTCAGTGCATTCAAAGAAAATATGATTCAGACCTCCTACTGATGCCTTGTTACAGGAGCAAACTGGAGAATTGACAATACCTATTTTAAGAAGATGAGCTGGGAAACGACCATGATTCATTTTTAAACGTGATATGATGGAGGTATATTCTTTTCTAAAATCAAAATTAGAAATATGAGGAATATTAGTTGGTAAAGTAGGATGCAAGAGGAAATATTGATTATTAGATGTTTTAGCGAAGTCGGCGTAAGACCGCTCCCAATTAGTTCTAATATGCTTCTTATAATAATATAAAAAGTCTGAGAAGACATAAATATTGGTATAAGAAGTCATTTTGCAGGCTCTCTTGGCTTCCAAGTCCACGTATTCATTTCCTCCTAAACCGCAGTACCCTTTCACCCAAATGAATACAATACATTTGTTCAAGGTTTTTATTTCGCTTATTAATTTTTTAATTTCCAAAATTATATTTTGTCTGTAACACTTGAATGGAGAATCTTCTTTAGCCTGTTATACTGACTTGGAATCACACATAATAACAGCTCTTTGAATCGGATTTAAGGTACACCAATTTGAAACAAGAAATGTTGCCCCAGTTCCTTCATCACATTTCGATCCATCAGTGTATATTGTGGTATTGTCGCCTATATTGTTAAGTTCAGTTTTCAAAATTGCTTGGTTAATTCTAGTAACTTCGTAAAAGGAGGGGTATGTGATGTTAGGAACGGTCATTAAAGATTCATAATTGCATTGAAAAATAGGGAACTTATCTTGCTTTACGATATGATTTTCTTTGCTGTTGGTATTAAGAAAAGCCTCAGCTAATGGAGGACTGGTTTTTATTATCCAGTATGGCATAGTCAGATCGTTAGTGTCTATTGCTGAAATCTTTTGAACCATGTACGTGTTAAATGTTCGGTATTTATTAAGAAGCTTTTCGGCTAGGTATTGCCTATATGCAACGGGGGCTCTTGCATTTCTGCTAAGACAGCTTGATTAGGTGATGACATAATAACTCCTAGGCATATTTTTAATGATTTGTATTGAATTCGGTCAACAGCTATTAAATTGGTTTTTGATGAGGAACCATAAAATGTACACCCGTAATCCAATATTGAACGGATATGAGGCTTATAAAAAATAAAGGAACTGTTTGAATCAGCTCCCCATTTTTGTTTGGAAACTACTCCGAGAAGATTCATACCTTTTTCAAATTTTTGTTAAGTGTACTTGATATGGCTAGTCCATAATAATTTTTTGTCCAGGACAATACCTAGATATTTCTATTCGTCGACAAACGGGAATGTGAACTCATCTAGAGAAAGAGCCCTGGACTTTTCTGGACTTCTCCAAAGAAACACTAAAGCCCATATTTTTTAGCCATGGTTTGAGTACTTGAAAGAATGCTCGTAAGTCTTTAACACATTCTTCATATGAATTACGAGTAATATAGAAACATGAATCATCAGTATATGGAATTCGGTTAATTGTTTCACCACCTAACCTATTCAGGTCTGCAGTATAGATGTTAAAAAGCAAGGGACTTCATATGGATCCCTGTGGTAAACCGTTGAAGACTGTGCGTGGACCATGTAACACGTTATTATGGTCGCGAATAAAAATTGTTCTATTTGTGAGTAAATTAACTACATTGGCACTAACCTTTTTCCTAATACCATCATCTACCATTTTTTCAAATGAAATATTTAAATCTACTACATCATATGCACCTGTCAAATCGACAAATAAACATAATGTGTACTGATTTTTCGAACAACATATTTGAATATCTGCAACTAATGCACCCGCAGCATCCACTATGCCCAGTCCCCTTCGGAAACCAAACTGCGTCTTAGTAAGGATAGAATTACTTTCAAGAAAATATTCAAGTTGAAGTTTGATTAATCTTTCAAATGTTTTTGCTATACAAGACCATAGGGAAATAGGTCGATATGATGAAGGAGACTCTTAATCTTTATTTCGTTTTAAAAGGAGATGAATTATAATATTTTTTAAATCGTCGCAATATTCTTGTTTCGCCCACCAATCGTTAAAAATTCGGAGAAGGAAAATCTTTACCGATAAGGGTAGCTTTTGAATAATTTTATAAGTAAAACCATCTAGCCCTGGGGCTGTATTACGACTATGTTTTGTAGCAAATTCTAGTTCATCTATTGTAAATGATCTTAATGTATAATCCGTGGGTTGGAAACCAAATGAGCTGCAACTTAAGAGATTGAGTGCAGAAGGAGGTGCTAGTTTGTTTGAAATTTTTTTAATTAGCTCTTTAGGAATAGGCTTTTTACGATTTTGATTGCAGTTGCTGTTCATAGATCTAATATATCTCCATATATCAGTTAGTGGGGTATTTTTATTAAGTTTGTTTAAAAAGGTCATCCAGATATTCCGTTGTTTGACTTTAAATAAGCGTTTGGCCTTAGCAGCAGCATTTTGGTAGTTCAAAAAGTTTTCAAAACTTGCTAGAGTTCTATATTCTTTTAAAGCTTCTTTTCGTTTTTTAAATATAAATGTACATTACTCGTCCCACCATATAGGCTCAGGGGTAGTCGCTATAAAAGGCTTTTTGACTGGCATGGATTGACACGCCGCACTTGAAATCATTTCAAAAAGTTTTTTTCACTTTATCCGGGCCAGTTGAATTTTTATCAAAATCATTTTTCATCATTTCGGTTTGCAGAACATTTTGAAACGTATTCCAATCGGCGTGGGAATCATTCTTGGGTTAATTCTAGAAAGGGAACCGCCGTTGAGAGCTATAAGTTCTAAGTCATCCATAGCTTCTACCATTATTTTTCCGTGTCGATCATCAGGAATTGGTCCCCACATATCGTGATGTGCATTAAAATCACCGCAAAAAATTGTAGAAGATGAATCAAATTGTTTGAAAAAATTAATCCAGTTTACTCCACTTACTATTACGTTTGGAGGTCTATATATTGATGCTATAGCAATCATTTTATATTCGAATTTCCATTTGATTATTTTACATAGGAGAGGGTTAAATGACGAATTGTAGGCCTTTATACCTTATTCTATGCTCTATAGAACCATCTTAAAGAGCACTGCAAGAGTTTACGCTAAAAGGAATCAATACGAGCTGTAATCATCTTCATGTAAATTTAAATATTGTTCCTTTTTACAATATCTATTATATTTATTATATTAAAAGTAGAATGGAAGAGAAAAATATAGATACACAAATCAAAATTTTGTTACAAGATATAAAAATTAAAAATCTCCCATTTTATCAGTATTATTTATGTAGAGATGCTGTGGTCGTGGTTTTAATTTGTGTATTATAAAATAACTGTACCTAATTAATTTAATAATAGTTATTAGTGATTTTGAAAATGCTGAAATAAAGCAAATTGGATAAAAATATACAAAAAATAAAACACAAGATTTCCACTACTCCACTACAAAATCATAACTATCTTCATCGTCACTGTCAAAATTAATAATGAGTGGAAGCACATCCTGTCTATCAAGTACTACTTCTCTATCACACCCATCTCGTATACATTTTTCAGTGTGCTCTACTGTCTTTGACCAAATATCAGGAGTCACTTTTTCTAAAGGCTTTTTGCATACACCTATTGCTTGTTGTGTTGAAGAACCATCATCACATGATCTATATAAATATTTTCAACTATGCCCCAAATATGTTCAATTGAGTTGAACATACAGTGGTAAGGAGGAAGTCGAAGCACTTTGTGACCATATTTTTCAGATAATGTCAGCTTCATATACTGTTGGTGGTTTATTCCTAAAAAATGCATATATTTAAACAAAATAAGTTATCTAGGTAAGTATTACCATAATATATTGAAAAATGTTTATATCAACTCACCGTTGTACTAAATACAATAATGGGGTTTTGAGGAAAGTATTTTCAAAAGCAATATCATTTTGTATCAACCAGTTCTGTATATCAGCCTTTTTGGTAGCTGTTGTCGGTACTTTATTGATCACTGTTCTGTGATAACTTGCATTATCCATTACAATTGTGGCACGTCCTTCCAACTTCACTAAATGCTGGTATTCAAACCAATGCAAAAAAATTTCTTGGTTTCGTGGTAATCACCATCTTGTTTTTTGGAAGAAAAAACCAGCCCTGCTCCAGGAATAAATCCAGAAGAGGAACCAGTATGCAATACTATATACCTACAATAAGGAAATAACAAATTACTACTAGGTTTCCTAGATAGCCTGCATAGCTCAAAACAACTATTAATAATTATATAAATTTAAATATAATAGTGTGACTAGTAAATATTTGAAAAGGTCTTAAAATGGCAGGAATATTAGTATATCATAAATTAATTGCTAAATTTTATTATACAATGACCTTGGACCACCAATTTTGGTTTTTTTCACGCTTCTATGATTATAATCTTGCCAGGAACGCCCAACAGTACCGTCTTTAAATATCCAGGTCTAATCCAAAAACACAAATTGATATAAACCTTCCCTTTTTATCTTGACATATCCATGTAGAAAATTTACACGTTTTAATACAATATGTCGCAACTCATTTAACCACGACGAGGATCATCTATTCGGTGTTTCAATCCAATATTTTTCACTATCTTCCAGAGTGATATTAAACAACTATTAAAACGTTCACGCTCCTGGAGTTTGTCTCTTAAAGTTTTCAAGGTTATGTGTTCCTCTGAAAAAATATTGTGTTAGTTAATTGTGAATAAAATATAACAGTAAATTCAATATACTCACTGTTTCCATACATTTCGTATATAACATTCGGAAAGCATTTTGAACAAAGTTATCAATTTCAACAGTAGGTTTTATGCGTTGTCTCTTTTTAGGTGGGCTTTTAGGCTGTTCACCTCTATTATGCTTGGTGGCAATACGGTTAACAATGGTGACGCTAAGTTATAAAGTTTCTGCAACTCTCTACAATATATTTACTTCAATTTATTGAAGAATAATATTATCAAGTTTAATTAGCCTAACCTAACATTAAAAATATTTAATCATTTACATTTAAATATGTAACAATAGTATTAATAATGATGAATACAAATAGCCAATACTATTACTTACGTCTCTTACAGCAGTAAGTGGGACAAGCGGGTTCCCATTTCGGCATTCTCATTCAAAATAGCTCCACAAAGATGTTACCATCTCTTGACATTTTCTGTTCAGCTGCTTCGGCATTTTAATAACCACACACTGCAGATTTGCCAAAATAATTAGTTATGAAAATAACTGTTTTTTAACCTTGAAGAAGCAATGAATTTAAAAACACCAAAAAAACTTGTAAATATTATACGATGATCGAATGTCAATAAACGTCAAAACAAACTGGGGAACTTTACCAGTTGATTTGACAACATCTTGTAGTTTTGCCATTCCGTTAGCTGTACATTGCCCTGGCTGTTGAGTATAAATTGCATTCACGGTTGGTAAATTAATACTTATTCTGATAAGCAGGAAAGTAACTAAAAATGACATCATCGTCTTTTTATCAACAATAAAAACACAAGAGCTTTTTCTTATCTGATAAATTTCTCTTTGCAACGAAACAGTTTTGCCCATCACTAATTCTACGAGAAAAACTGACATGATAAAATCGCGACACCGAAGGTGGAGCGATTTTATCTAATGTCAGTATTTCGAGCAAAATTAGTGATTGGCAAAACTTTGAGTTAAAGAGAAATTTATCTGATAAATGAAAAGCTCGAGTGTTTTTTGGCAAGATAAATTAACGACAGAATATATGGATTAACAACAACAATAATTATCTTTATTAATACAACAAAGTTAAATAATTACCACACTTATTCAAAATAAAAGCACTATATGTTTAAAATCAAAAATCTGACAGACTAATTGACAGTTTTTGTAGTTTTGCCAACACCCAATTGCTGCAAAATTATAAGTAACCAAACTTGCGACTCATTGTCATTGTGTAAAAGTGACGTCCGCTTACTAGATATTGAGGAAGAGAAGTTTTTATCCGATAAAAAAGGATGCACTTTTTTTATCGATGTCAAAGTGACAATAACATTTCCAGTTATATGACATTTTAACATTGGAGTTAATTTATCGTAAGTAAACTATAAAAGAAGATTTTTATATGGATGATTTACTTACAGGCGCAGATACGGAAGAAGAACTTTTGTATATTCAAAGAAATGTTTCAGATATTTTAAGCAAATCGGGTTTTGAACTCCGTAATTGGCTATGCAATAATGAGAACATATCAAATAAATTTGAGGTAAATAACGACACAGAAGTAGCTATTTTAAATATCGGTCAGAATGAACCTAACAAGACTTTATATATATTGGGACACCAAAAGTGATTCATTAAATTACAAAATTAGCATGGAAATAACAATGACAGAAAAAATTACAGGTCTATTCTGTCAGCTGTATCGCAATTATTTAATCCGATAGGAATATTAGGACCAGTGATAATTATTGCCAAATTACTTATCCAAGGTATTTGGAAACATGAACTGGACTGGGACGAGGAATTACCAGAAAAAATATGTAAAGTCTGGAAGGAATTTCGTAATACCATTTTATCAATAATAACTTTTAAAATTAATAGATATATTATTGATTGTAATTATAGAAGTATAGAATTGCGTGGATATAGTGATGAATCTATAAAGGCATATACGGTATCGATTACAGTCTGGCAAATATTCAAGTAATCGTCCTTGCGCTAAAAGCCGTGTATCACCATTGAAGCAAGTAGGCCTTCCCAGATTGGAACTTTGTGCAGCGCAACTTCAAGCTAATTTAACAAATAAAGTATTAAATAGTGTAGATATTAAGTTTAATAGATATTAATTTTGGTCAGATTCAAATATTACCCTGTGTTGGATTCGTGGTGAAGCATCATCATGGAAAATTTTTGTCGCTAATACGGTAAATGATATTCAATCATTGTCAAATAAAAGAGATTGGAATTATGTATCATCTGGGACAATCTAGCTGATCTAATTTATCGCGATACCTCTCCACAAGTTTTGATGAACAATAATTTATGGTGGCATGGGCAGGATTATCTTGTAAGAGACAGCTGCTATTGGAATATTCTAGAATGCAAGGTAGATGAAGACATTCCGAAACAGAAAACAGTATCCTGTGTTATGAATAATGCTGCTAATAAAAATTTATTTGACAGGTCATCGAGTTGCTATAATTTAAATGGAATGGAACATGTCTTGTCGTATGCTATTCGATTCTTAAAATATATAAACAATGAAGATGGATGTGACAATCAACCTAAGTCTTTATCACCTGAAGAAATAGATAAATCTTTAAAATTGTTAATCAGGGAGCCTCAATGGGAAATATTTTCTGTAGAATTCAATAATTTATTATTAGGAAAACTCATTCCTCTGAAAAGTGAATCCAATTGTAAGAAATGATTTGATTTGCGTAGTCGGTAGGTTAAAAAATGCTAACTTAAAGGGTGAAGTAAGATATCCAATATTCTTACCTAATAATCATTTTTTAACAAAATACATTTTAGAAAATGAACATAAACGACTTTTGCATTGTGGAGTTCAGGCTCTTCTATATTCAATTCGTGAAAGATATTGACCAATATCAGGTCGTAGTACATGTAGAAATAATGCAAATGAATGTTAATTATGTTTTGAAGCTAAACCCAAGAACACTAATTATCTAATGGGTAACTGGCCAGAGGTGCGAGTAAATACTTTTCGGGTTTTTGAAAATGTTGGCACCGATTATGATTGACCATTTTATATTGAAAATAAAAAAACGTGGGGTGCTACTAGTGGCGAAAGTTACGTTTGTTTATTTATTTGTATGAGCACTAAAGCAGTGCACTCGAGATTGTATCTGATTTAACCAGTGAATGTTTTTTGGCAGCCTCAAATAGATTTACTTCTAGGCTTGGCAAACCAAAAATCATATATTCCGATAATACTCCTAATTATGTAGGTGCTTATAGAGAAATTATTAAGGTTTATTATTTTTCAAACGACAATTCCGAGTACATTGGAACACAATTGGCCGACGAAAACAGCATTTCATTCCTGCTAATTCTTCATCTTTTGGAGGACTTTCGGAGGCTGGAATAAAAACCACTGAATTTCATATTAAAAGAGTTATAGGAAACATTCCTTCAACATTTGAAGAATTCGGAACTTTTATAATTCGAATAGAAGGTATTTTGAAGTCTCGACCTCTGTGCCCAATAACCGAACATCCAGAAGTCTATTCAGCACTAACTCCAGCTCATTTTTTAATTGTCCGAACAATTACCTCCATTTCCGAGTACAATCTAACTGATGTTACGCAAAATCGACTGTCCAGCAGTGCTATTTTTGACATTGTTCGTAACTTTGCGTATACGTGTTACTGCGAGCGGATAATTTGCGAACACTTCGTGTAAATGGTATTTTTGAGCACTGTTCGAAAGTTAAATTCTTGAACGTGTGGAATAGATTTGGCAACGTGGTAATTTTGAAGGTGTCTAATATTGACAGATATTGTGAGGTCAGTTATCAAAAAAGAATTGTTTTATTTTGTTTATCACACCCAAGCCGCGCTGGTAATAAATGAATTATTAATATTTAATAGAACAGTGAGAATTGCTTTTTAAAAATGGCTGAAAATCCTGCTGTAAAACTTCCTTAATGCACTGACTAACCATAGACTGTGATACTGCCATGAATATACTTTTAGCAATGTCCATTTGATAACTACCACAAGCAAAGAACCGCAGTGCTATCAAAACCTGTAAATACAGAAATTTATATGAAATAAAGGTGTTATAGGTAGTTTTTATATTATAATAGTTAGTAGGTATAATACAAGTATAAAAACTAACCCTCATTTCGACACTTAAGTCAGTAGTTCTTCTTTATGGTCTTATAAATGGTTCTACTAAGTAACGGCAAAGTTCTTTTGATAAACGAAAATATTGAGTAAAATGGTGTTCACTTAAGACTTCGAGTGGATCGATCATCTCAAATCGGTTATTTCTTTGAAGTAGTGCCTCTTCAACATTTTCCAGTTTCTCAATATTAGCAATTTGTTGTAAATCGTCCATTTCAAATTATATAAATATATATTTAGATTATAATTTTTTCAAATGTCAGATTATGCTAATCATTCGCATATGGTCTACGACAACCAAATACCGCTCGTTGATTTATTGCGAATACTCGCAATTTGGCGAATGATCAAAAATAGCAATATGCCGGTTTTTGTTCGCACGTTCAATATTGCGTGTAACCTTGAAATGTGCGAATGGTCAAAAATAGCGCTGCAGGTGGCAGCACATTCGGAGCATGGTACAACATTATTGCAAAAGGTGGCAGAGATAATATTTAGCAGAACTTCAAACATTGATAAAATGGCGAAAGCGATGTGAAGAAATTGTGAAGCTGGGATCTTTGGTCCTTATCAAGGATGATAATGCACCAGTTCTGCAATGGCAGTTGGGACTTGTCATAGAACTGCATCGTGGTAGTGATGACATTGTCAGGGTAGTATCCATGAAAGTGCCGTCAGGTACAGTGAAACGAGCAATTAATCGTATATGTGTTCTCCCCGTAGACACAGAATAACAAAATAATCTCAATATTTACTTTCAAATATTAGAACGTTTAGTGTACTTATTTTCTTGTTTTTTTTTGTGTTAAACCATTGACAATAATTTTGATATTTCAATGTAACCCAAATGTAAACATTTTTGTTGGTCTTTAATATTGAGAATTTTTCTGTATCATTATGTAGATCTTAATTTTTTTTAAAGATTTCATTTCAAGGCGGCCGGTATGTAAAGGCGTACACATGACAACATTGTAAAAGTAGTGGTTGACTGTTCACCATCGCCGTAAACAAACACATGTTGATTTACTCCTATTTATATTTATAATAAGATTGTTACAGTTCATAAAAAATATGTAATTAATGACCTGAACAGGCATGTTAACGGGCAGAACACCCCCAAGTCTACAAAAAATCATCGTATGAGCTGTTATTCTGAAAAATACAATTAGGGATCCTAATTTTTTCCTGAAAAAAGGGAGAAAAATGAAGCTATTGAATCGCCGTTCAATTTTTAGGGTATTGGAATAAGAAGGAGTCATTGGTTAGTGGGGGGTGCTGTTTTTATGTGATCAATATTTTTAATTGCATATGTGATGTATATAGGGCCAATTCCATAAAACGTTACTAATTAAAGAGAAAAATTTCATTCGCTATTTTTCCACTATATGTGAGAATACTGGACAAATACAGACAGAAAATTGCCATTAAGAAACCTCATGAATATCAAATAGAGTCTCTGCAGCTTCGTTGTTCAGAAACAATTCTTCTAGCTTAATTATTCAAATCTATATCACTAATTTTTTTACAGAATGGAGGGAACTAACAAAAATTGTATCAAAATTCATTCAACTCCTAACGTTAACATTTACTATGTAGAAAGTATGATATATAATTCTCCATGAGTATGATTATATGTTGAACCCTTAACCATAAATAAATTTCCAGTTTTTCAATATGGTCAAGCTTTTCGCTCCTATTATATCATATATTAAATCTGTCTTTCTACTGTTAATCATAGTCAAAATAGTGAATTATTATAATATTTCCCATGTCAGAACATCAGCCCAAATTTAAATTGTAATACGGTTAGACGGATGCTAGTAATACTTAAACTGATATCAACAGCAACATATTGGAATTGTCATCATTTAGACGTCTGATTTGTAATAAATTATATTTAACACGATTCAGATACTTGTTATTGTTTAATATATTTTCAAAAACATGTGTGAACCGTCTTGTATCCAGGAAAATACGGGACGATTTCTGGATATAAAATTTTTCAGATACAAATCTGTAGGTTTGGTTTAGCAAGGACTTGAATGTTCCTAGATTTTTTGCGTACTAATTGAAAATAATAGCTTTCCAAAACATTTTCATAGAAATCAATCACATAATCACCTGATTTGCATACAAACACTTCTTCGCCATTTTTAATTTTTTCACAAAACACTTGTTTACAAACGGATTGATTGCTCCAAAACGCTTTTCAATAACATATCAGTTTAAGCTGTTGTACTGCATCCTTCTTTATCGCATCAAAAGTACGCGCAATGTTTCTCTGTCATACATCGTTGGTTGCTCTGATTTTTTAATTCAAAAACCTGGCAACTGTTTTTTATGAACATATTTTGCAAAGTAATCTTATACCACTGTATTCGTTATGAATTTGCCTTAATTTTGATTTTTGGTAAGCATATGAGTGCACCTACTGATCTACAGCTTACCTGTTTGTATATGGCAATCAGGTAATAGGGACCAGAAACAGGTAGACAACCTTACTGATGCTTATTCTGTTATATGTATGCTTTCCATTTGAATTTCGTTCATTTGGCAAGAAAGTCAGTGAAATTTTAAAAATAGATTATATTTAATATTTATAGACATGATCATATTTTTCATTGCAACCATATTGGTAGATGTTCAGAAACATATTTTATTTAGGAAAATATAATTTTTATCTGGTAAGCAGATGAGCAGGTTGAGTGAAGGTCGACCTTGATTGGGATCCTCTACTATCTATTATGTACCTAGATCTGAGGACGACGAAGCTACAACAGGGCTCGATGCTTTATGCTTCATGATTTTGATCGAAGAATATTGTTTCTTTATCATAGTAATAGACTAAGGATATAACAGAAAACAGCGAATAGTGTTGAAATAATATTTTCATGGTTTGAATAATTCAAACAAATAAAATTATTCAATGTTAATTCACCCTATGGGTCTGCAGAATAAGGATTTTATAGTTGTCGATTTATATTAGAGAAATCATTTGATTTTCATGAAAATGATTTGTATGTACCACTTTATTTGTAATTTACTAATACCAAAAAAGCTTTGACATAATATAACGCTACTGTGTTCGTTGAGAGAATCTTTTAATTTTGAGGAGAAATTCAGGCTTTCTTCAGAATAATCAAAACAAAGTTCAGTTTTAGTCTACCATTATCGTAGAGTTCTATAAAACTGTACAGAATAAAGTTCAGAATTTCAGCATCATATTGTTACGAAATCGTACCCTGATTTAGTCCCTGGATCCAACTAATCCGTCTAATACTATACATAAAAGTTGTACAAACAAATTACATAAGTATATATACCGTGTGTATAAATTTATCCCACCTGTTGTGCATTTAAATAAATAAGAAAAACATAACATTGGTGTCAGGTGGGGGGTAATGTAAATAAATAATTACCTAAAAATGGCAAAGAGACTAAGTGACACAGCTAAAAGAGGAATTGGAAAATCAAGAGGTGGAAACGTCCGGAAAGAAGAATGAATTAACAGAAAGACTCAAAATGGCACTGGAAAGCCACGGCTTGGATCCAGAGACATTTTTATTCGATGACGAGGATTTCACCTTAATCTCGTCAATTTCTGCCATGGAAATAAGATGTGCAAATCGATATTTCTGCAGAACAATTTTCCTGATATGAAGAACGTTTTTCTGGAATGAATAACGACATTTCTCCTAACATGGACGAGAATATTTCTGCTATGAAGCAGGATATTTCTGCCGATATCTTATCATTGAAAAATGACATTTCTGCTGACGTCGTAAATAAAATTTCATCCCAAAATCGGTTATTGAGGTTCAGAAGACACCGATGGACAAAAAAATCGAGAATAAAATGACAAGGATGAACGAAAAATCAAAATCAGACATTAAAAATAAGATGACAATGATAGACGAGAAAATCAAGGAGTTAGGGAGGAATATGACAGATTTAAGAGCACAAGACACACTGGAAGAAGAAAAGAAGATTGAACATGTAAAACCACGCACGACAGAAATAAACCCCAGGATAGAAGATATTGGGAGTTTTGCCCGAGTCAAGGCCCCAACGTTTGTCGGAAAGATAGCGTGGACCAATTACGTAAAACAGTTTGAAGCAGCGACTAGAGTGAATAATTGGTCCGACCATCGCCCTTTGGGGAGACGCCTTAAGTGTACTGCAGACCGAGTCCCGTTGAAGAAACTCATGACTTCGAGCAGCTCAAGATGAAATTGGACATGCGATATGGTAACGAATATTTAGAAAATTTGTACCGATTCCAGCTGAAGAACCGAAGGTCGAAACGTGACGAAACCCTTCAAGAGTATGTACTGGATATTGCCCGACTAGTTCGATTTGCTTATCCATCAGCACCAGAGAACATATATGTTTGGACATCCAGGCCTTTATTGATGGCTTATGTGACCACGATATAGAGAGGACGATTCGATTAGCTCATCCCAAAACCAGATGTATTGACCACTGCTCTTGAATATGTTGCAGCCACGAAGGCTTCGGGATACATCAAAAGTAGGACCGTGCAAGGATAAGGTGACGATGATAGACTTTACCGGATCGTCAACTTGATAAACGGTATGGTGGGCAAGAAGCCGAAGAAAATCAGATGCTGTAATTGTGGCTAGCTAGAGCATGTACGTAGCATCCTATGACTCCTGCAAACCCAGAACATCTTGAATACGAAGCAGTCACGAATACTTCGGGGTACAACACAGTTAGGACTGTGTAAGAAGGAGAGAGAGTGTCAACCTGATAATGATTATAGAAAACAACAAGCTAAATAAAATCGAATGCTGGAAGGACTACTGCACCCAAGAACACCGGTCACAGGGATAACTAGAGAGTGGGGAATATCATGCTGGTGTGAGTCACTATAATGCCTACTATCTATCTAGACATCCGTGCCCAATAAATTGTTCACACCGCAACAAGGCGGAATATAAGGAAGATGCAGTTTCAAGAACTACAGTAGTTGACAAAGAATAGTCACCCACCAGCATCAGGGAAGATCAGGAGAATGATCCTCACCTAAAGATGACTCAGCAATGGAACGTAGAAAATCGGCGACCTACCTAGCAAAAAGTGTCAAGATTTTCACCGACACTCAAGGCATATTAGGCTCAGTGGGACTCTTGTAAGAAGGGCTGTTGAGAAGAGTCTTTGAAAACGATTATGGTTCCTACATGAAAAGTAGCTCAGGTACTTAGGAAGTTACACCATATTCAATCAGGAGGTCATCTGGAAGAGAAGATAATTCTTCAGCGAGTCCGTGAAAGGTTTTATTGGATGAACAGCTCCGACGATGTGAAGGACTGGTGTAAGAAATGTACTACTTGTGCTACGAGTTATGGATCAGATCATAAGAGAAAGGCCGTAAAACAATATAATGTTGGAAGCCCTTTCGGAAGGATTGCTTTAGATATCGCTGGACCATTTCCGACGACAGAAAATGGTGGTAAATACATACTGGTAATAAGGGATTATTTCACAAAATGGGTGGATATTTATGCAGTTCCTAATCAGGAGGCCACATCTGCAGCGGGCGTATTGGTGAAAGAATTTATCAGCCAATATAGAGTGCCCTTGGAAGTCGACATTGATCAAGGGAGACATTTTGAGGTTCAGGTATTCCAGGAAATTTGTGACAAGGTGTAAATGAAGAAGACCCGGACAACAACTTTGCATCCACAGTCAGATGGAATGGCCGCGAGAATTAACAAAACCATTGGAAAATATCTGTCTAAAGTGGTTTCCAGTAGGGATGTCCACTGAAAAGATACAGCGATGTTTTTTCCGATGTAATGCATCGTTACGTTGCATCGAATCTTTTCTATACATTGGGGGGAAACATCGATCTTTGCGATGCATCGAATTATTGGTTAAATTTAAAATAAAAAGAAAAAAAATTTATTTTCTACTAAGTTTCTATACAAAATGGTTAAAAGTAGATAAAAATTAATTTATATATCCCAATACTTTATTTAAACTTGAGTTTATTTCTTTGCTAATTTAGAGTTTGTGCTGCTTTCAAAAACATTCGTTCAGATGGTACCGAAGTGGCAACCATTGTCAATTATATATATGCAACAATATATAATTTTGGGAATTGTATTTTCAATTCATTCCATATTTCCAAGGGATTTTCGCCTAATCTACCAACTGGACTTTTTAAAAAAATTGAAATTTTATCTGAAAAGTTGTCGTCTGATTTATTATTCTTCTAGTTTTTATGGACCAATTTGTAGTGGTCAGTCCAGAGACTGAAGCTCTATTCTGGTCTGTCTGAGCTATATGAAAAATAATTGAATCGCCTTCTTGTTGTGTAATATTCTTAAACAACTCCCTAATTTTTAGTATTGCATTAGAACATGCAATTGCATCAGCAAAATGAAGTTCTTCAAATCGTGGGTCCAAAAGTGTTGGCGTAACAAGTTCAATAGCTCCCATTCTCTTATTTATTTCTCCTAAAATAATGTTTTGAACTTCTTTGGCAATATGCTCCTTAATGGGAAGTGATTTGATTTTGGAAGTAATGCAGTGCACGATGGGTATAATTTTACTGCTGGTAGTGTATTTTTCTGCTGAAATTTCCTTCGTTGCAGCTTACAAAGGCCGAAACACAGGAAGCACCGCAGAAATTATACTTAGTTCCATACCACTGAGCATTGGCGGTGCAGATT
Organism: Galeruca laticollis; assembly: GCA_963921935.1. Lineage (NCBI taxonomy): Eukaryota > Metazoa > Arthropoda > Insecta > Coleoptera > Chrysomelidae > Galeruca > Galeruca laticollis. The sequence goes on from OY998183.1 coordinate 67,119,768, forward strand.
TATGCCGGATAACAATATCATTTATAGGGCCCCGTGACTCTAAAAATCTACCTATCATATAAAAAGTGCTGTTCTAGCTCGTGGAAACATCTTGAATTAATTTTGTTTGTGTAGCTTTTCTTAGTTCATCGCTAGCAACACAACTTTGCTTAAACGAAGTTACAATAGATTTCATTTTAGATAAAATGTTTTGTAAATCATAACACTGTAATATAGACTGGGCAACCAAGTTTAAGGTATGAGCAAAGCAGTGAATATGTTTTCGTTAGACAAATGCTACGTCAACAGCCATAATCATAATTGCGGCATTATCGGTTGTAACTGCAGAAAATTGATCATTTTTTATGCCCCATTCCTCACGTGTATTTTATAGCATATCAGCTATATATTTACAGGTGTCTTGCATTTAGCTCATAAACTCCTAATGTTACTGAATTGAATTCAATTTTTGTCCGAAAATTTGCTGTAACTCCTAGGAAGCTACGCATTTGCGTGAAATCTGATCAAACGTCAGTAGTTAATGTTATGTATTGGACTCCTAACAACTTGCCTTTGTAAATTTTTGACAATACGTCGTTCTTTTTATCAAGCCCCCTAGTTACAGTCTGTCTACTTGGAAGTTTTCCAGCGTGTTTATATTGAGGGATAAGTACTTTAAATAAATAGTAAAATTCTTCATTTTCAACTATAATAAATGGTTGGTTGTCTTCGCAGATCATGATGTAAAGGCGTACGTATCTTCAAAGCTATCTGATATTGTTTTTTGACGTTTTATTGGTATCTCTGCTTTTTCATCACTTTTTTCACCAAATGTTCTCGAATCAATATTCTTGGATTGTTCGGTTTGCGTTGAAACGCAGATCTCACCTGCAATAGGGGCACTTTCCTCAAATGTCCCTCGGGATGTAGAGGGTTGATTTGATATGAAGAAAGTACCATTCTCGCCATTCTCGAATAGTGATCATGATATTTGTTTTTGTGTTGAGGATAAGACACAAGATTTCAATCCTTTATTGTCTTCCCTTTTTTGTGATATTTCCAAATTAGCAGATCTATGAGTATTTCTGATATGTCCCATTAAATTGGTTGTATTTCGTGCCGATTTAATATTTCATTAGCAGAGTGTGCATTTGCTAGTTTTGCCATCAAAGAAATGCCAGAGGGCGCTTTTTTAATAGGAGTCATATTAAAATCAGAAGGTATAAGAAATGAGGGATGTTAAAGCAGTACCTACATTAAAATCAAATCTTAAATTTTGAAAGAAGAAAGAAACCGCATTATGTAATTATCAACGAAGTGAAAATGCAAAGCAATACATATAGGAAAAGTTCTTCAGCATTTATTGAATTTAAAGAAAAATGTATGTATATAAAAACTAACCTTCCAGTAAAATGCAGGATATTTCAATCTAATATACATTATTGTAGTTGTAGACAAATAACTTAAATATTATGAAGCAAAATAAAATGTATTACACGAGATCAACTCAACAACAAAGAACAAACGCAATAAACAGCTGACGGGATGACGAGTTGACTAGCTGAAAGCTGACATCTGACACACAGAGAACGAGAGAACTGAAAACTCTGAAAAGTGAAACAAAACATAAGGACGGTTAAGGTTAAGGAGAAGAGAAGAAGCCAAAGCTACATGGACGAAACGTAAACGATGTGTTTTGCAGTGATGTCACTTCAGTTTTCAATCTATTATATGCGCAATACTTTATGTTTTCACATAAATATTTCATAGATGTTTTCATTTTGAGTAAAAACTTGGTATGTTATAATTAGGCAATTGATGTATCGAAAAAAATACATCGATGTATCCTAAGCATTCGATACATCGCATAATACCGATGCATTGAATCGAAAATATCGATGTTTTCAATGCATCGATGTATATCGGACATCCCTAGTTTCGAGCCAACAGATATATTATGGCCAGTATCTTTCCCTATTTGCGTTGGCTCGTCGATCTGCCATAAATCAGTCCACGGGTGAAACACATGTTTGGACGTGAATTGAGGTTTCCTTGTGTGAACTGGAATTCAGCCGTCGGCCTGTCGAATATCTAGCAGGAAAAGATGATGTAATCCAATTGATAAGAAGGATGGACGACGTGCACGAATTGGTACGAACCAATCTTCTAGCTGCCAGCGACAGAATGAAAAAACGGTACGATACGCAGGCCACACAAAGCAGTTTCAGAGGAGGGGACAAAGTATGTTTACACAACTCGACAAGAAGAAAAATATTTTCTCCAAAATTATAGAAATCATGGGAAGGTCCGTTCTTAATCAAGAAGAGGATCAACGACGTCATCTACCGCATAAGCAATATCACCAATGGAAACCGAGAGTAGTCCACCAACACCGACTAGTGACAATCGAAGGAGACCATGACGAAAAGAAATGAGCCAACCATATACAACAAGAGTCTGACCCAGCCATCGAAGAATTTATGTTCGCACAGGAAGGTACCGTGAAGCTAGATATGTAGTCACTGCAGAACAAAGAGAAGATTTATTCACGCTCCCGGAAGAGTATTCACTGGCACACAACATCTCCGCCAGTAATAAATACGTACGAGGGTTGGCAACCCTCTTTCAAAAGAAGGTTGGGTAATTAGGAAAACTTGATGATCAGATTCCAGCCCCTGACAGGACACTGAGACTCAAACACAATTAGCGGAAGATATTCTACTTGGTAACTAGAAACAAATTTCAAGACTGATCCACCTACCGCGATATGTGGGAAGCGCTACGAAGTGATCATGTGCTGGAATCACACGTGGAGAAACTAACAATGCCCAGGATAGAGAGCAACAAGTTAGCTTGGCGAGTCATCAGGAATATGATAGAGGCGATCCTCCATGATACCGTTGTCCACATATTAATGTGCAGCTATACCCCTCGTTACCGGTACCCGATGAAGACGGTACTGTGTTATCTCCATACCACCGGAAAGTGTAGAATTCGGTCCAGTTGCCGATTTCAGCATACAGTGCCGGCTACAGAGAAATACCAGGAGAAACTTATTTTTAAGGAGGTGGCGATGTTACGAAATCGCACACTGGTGTGGTCCCTGAATCCGAGTCTGTCTAATACTATATATAAAAATTGAAGTCTTGGCGAAAGCACACCGATTTCTGGGAAAGGCTCTATTTTTGTGACTGTTTTTATAGAGATTTCCAAGGAGGTCGATTGTTTGTTGGGAGTCGCAATTGAGATTTTTCAGGTTCTAGAAAAACGTTTTCTATATAAGCAACTACCTGGGAATCAGGAAGTGTTTATATAAATTAAGTGTAAGTGTATATCATATAAATTAGAAATTAAGTGTGCACATAAATTAAGTATAAGTGAATAGTTACGTGTATAAATAAATTACGTAAGTACGAGATATACCGTGTGTATAAATTTATCCCACCCGTTATGATTTTAAATGAATAACAAAAATGTTACAAACAAGATGTTTGAGGTATTGATAACTATTATATACGAAGGATGTAAGTAAATTCGGAACCCTGTAGATTTCAGTAACTTACTTGTAACAGTCTTCCACGACCAATAGAGTTCTCATAAATATCTGTGGTTTGCACATAATAAAAAAGTACATTGCGTAAGTGTAAAATTTCTTTTGAAAATAATATTTCATAACTTTGAATCTAAATTTTTCATTATAATTACCTTACAAAGAATAATCAGTTTAACTGCTCGTCTAAAGTATGATTATACCATAAAATTAGTCTTACAATTCCCACGATGATCTAGTATATCATTTCGTGAGAAAACAGATTGAGAATTAGAGTTCATATAATCAAAGAACCTAATGCCGCTATGCTAAATGTAATAAGAAATTATGTATATACTGCGCTTCACTACGATTCACCAATTAAACAGGATGTTGAGAAATTGAATTCAAATGATATGGATCGATGTAGTTATAAGATACTCTATAATTATATGTCCTCAATTGCCAAAATAGTCGAAACGCCGAGTATCTGATAAACAAGGATTCAATTGACTGCATTCTGTGCGTCGATTTTTTTAAGCTTAACAAAGTAAACATCAGAAAACCTGGACACAAAATATTCTTATTCATCTCTCTGTCTCAACCAAGCTTCCTTATTTATCAATGAGCTCAGTCCTTCATTATTGAGATGAGAAAGTGATTACGCAATTTCATTTTAGAGTTATTTATATGAATATATGCTCATCGAATCGATTGGATACCAATTTTAATGATAATATTAGAAGGTTTTAACTGCCCTACTGCATCAACTTAACATTATCTACAAATGAAAATTGGAGGCTCAGCGACTAGCATTTTCCATTATGAATCTTAAAGTTAACCATTAAAATTAATACTTTTTGCTTCAAGGCTTGTAACAATATATCCAATAACACAGGTCTGCGAAAAAAAAATTTTTGTCAGCTGCATGAGATATTTTTACTGAATTATATGTTTTAAAGTGCGCTGATTTCAAAAGTGATGACTATTTTTCTCTTTCACATAAGGATTTTTTGCCAATTCAAACACAAAAAGTTGGTTAAAGCACTCCTATTTAAAATTTTCAAACAATAAATATTTTTTTTAAAGCAAACGAAACATTATTTTGATACATATACTTATTCATGTTCTTTATGAAACCTCTTCTTCTTTTCTTTGATACTGTGACGAGTCCTTTTCCGATTTCCAACTTCAGTTTCTCGCTTAAGCAGCCAACAGTAGTCACCAAGCATAGTGACATCCCATCGCCTTTGGTACCTTCTCTCGATATCATGGACATCCTGGTGAAATCGCTCCCCCTGCTCTTCACTGTAAGCTCCCAGGTTTTCAGGAAAATAGTCTATGTGAGAGTGTATAAAATGGACCTTTAAGCTCATCTTGCAGCCTTGAGGTTTGTATGCTGCTAGCATCAATTGCACAATGGTTTTATAGTTAGGATCCTTAGTATTTCCCAAAAACTTTCGCACTACGTCCTTAAACGATACCCAAGCTTCTTTTTCCTTCTCATTCATAGTTTCCACAAATGAAGGGTCCGTTAAAAGTTTTCTTTTGTCGGGGCCGGTGGAAACTCCCTCTTTCAACTTTGCTTCTGACAGCTTCGGGAATTTTATACATAAATATTTGAAACTGTCCATCCTTTTGCAGCGATTTTACAAATTGTTTCATCAACTCCAATTTGATATGGAGAGGGGGCAACAAAACCTTTCCTGGTGGTATCAAGGTAGTGTTTATAACATTTTTCTCTCCAGGTTTTATAGTTTCTCGGGATGGCCAATCCCTTTTTGTCCAGTACTGTTCTCTGGCTCTACTATCCCACAAGCATAAGAAGCATGGGTATTTGGTATAGCCTGCCTGCTGACCCAAATGGTCTTCATACTTGATTTTTTCCAGGATAATGGCCAAATCTTTATAATCTTCTTTCATTTGCACAGAATGTCCAATCGAAATCGAGGCAAATTTATTTCCATTGTGCAAAAATACTGCTTTCAGGCTAGTCTTAGATGAGTCAATAAATAGGCGCCATTCAGATGAGTCATACTTTATATCAAAGCGATGTATGAGTTCTTCCACATTATTGCACAAAACTAAATTTCCTTCTTTTGAGAAAAACTGGGTAAATTCTTTTTCTCGGTGTCTGTACCAGTAGAAAGAAGTGCCAGGTGATGAAAGGTTTTTATTTTTTAATCTAGAACCTAACAGTTCGGCTGCATCTTTTGAAAAACCTAAATCTCTTACTAAATCATTGAGCTCACCTTGAGAAAATAGTTGAGGCCCTCCATCTTCGTCAAAAGATAAATCTGAGCTTGATTCACCCAGAGGAGATAATGTAGCTTCTTCCTCCAACTCACTAGGGTATTAATCCAAACTGGAAGGTGGCTGCGGGATAGATATCTCGGAGCTATGGGGCACTGGGCGTATAGCTGAGTCAAGATAAGGATAACTTATGTTTCTTTTGTTTTTTGAATTCAATCCCTTTACGTCAACTGACGATGACGAAAGCATATCTGCTCTGACGGCATTCTTCAACCAGGTCTACCAAACTGGGAAGCTTCCCAGCGACTGGCAGATATCGATCTTTATCGCCTTACCTAAAAACAACAAAGCTAATAGGTGCAATGACTTCCGATTAATTAGCCTAATGAGTCACACTTTGAAAATACTCTTAAAGATACTCCTCAATAGAATTTATGCCAAATGTGAACACAATATTGGCAAAGAACAATTTGGATTTCGTAGCGGACTAGGCACACGCGAAGCCCTTTTCTGCATGAGGACACTATTATAAAAGAGTTGTGAGTTTCGAAAAAATATCTACATTCGTTTTATTGACTTCGAAAAAGCGTTAGATCGAGTCAAACACACAAAACTTTTCCAATGTCTAAAATCATATAACGTAGACCATCATGATGCGCCTCTTGTTAAACCTGTATCATAGTCAAACAGCAGTAGTCAGGCTAGATGACAGCGTTACAGATGATATACCAATAAAAAGCGAAGTAAGACAGGTATGTGTTTTATTACCCCTGTTGTTTAACCTTTATTCGGAAAACATATTTCGTGAGGCTTTATATGGCAGGACAGAAGGAGTAAATATAGGTGGCGAAATTATAAACAACGTAAGGTACGCAGATGATACTGCCATCATTGCAGAAAACATGGAAGACTTGCAAATCCTGCTGGATAGAGTGCATGAGGCTGGTCGAAGATGGGGTATTAATATAAACATCAAGAAAACGAAATGGATGACTGCAGGTAGAATAAACATAGAACCAATTCCGATTACAATCAACGGACACAACATTGAACTAGTATCCCATTTTAAATATTTGGGTAGTTGGCTGAACAATGACATAACGTGCGCCGAAGAAGAAAGAGCGACGATTGAAATGGCACGTAGGGCATTCACCAAATGGAAACCAATTCTCACGAATAGAAACCTCACAGTTCAGACGCGATTAAGAACACTCCGCTGTTACGTATGGAGCATTTTTTTGTACGGATGTGCGACATGGCCGCTTAAAGTTGACATCATGAATGAAAAAGAAGCGTTTGAGATGTGGTGCTATCGGAGAATCCTTAAGATCCCGTGGACTGCACATACCAGTAATGAAGAGGTACTCAGACAGCTGTATAAGGATCGAGAACTCCTGATTACCATAAAAATAAGAAAGGTCAGTTATTTCGGTCATATAATGCGAGAAAACAAATATCACATCCCTCGGCTGATCATTCAGGGAAAGGTTGAGGGCAGAAGATGGATAGGTCGCAAAAAGCTGTCGTGGCTACGAAATATTCGAAACTGGACCGGACTGGGAGTAGAACAACTATTCCGAGTAGCGACAGATAGAGAACCGTTCAACCAAATTGTCATGGAGATATCCCACGCTTGAAGACAGGCACGGCACCGAAAGAAGAAGACGTCAACTGAGCAGAAGTAGCAGTCAGTGGAGTGATTTTTCTGCTCACGCCATATCATAGGAATTCCAAATCGAAATGCATTTTTCTTTCCCGTAAACCACAAACGAGGATCTTCTTCGCATCTTTTACACACCTTATGCGGGGCCCATGGTTTATCATGATCACCAAGTTTTAAATTAAAGTAGGCAAAATAAACAGGCAAAATAAAATTTCCTTACACAATAACTTATATTTCTCTGTTGACTTTTAATAGTGAATTCAACACAGATACAACAAAAACTGTTTGGAGAAATAACACAACCCCTTGTAGCCATGATTAACAGACAACAGCACTGTTCACTTGAATATCAGTATGTCTACTGAGAGCTTTCCTTTGTTTCAAGCGATATACGTAATTTGACTTGTCTCAACATGTTAAAACATTCCCAGTCTCACCAACAGCTCAGGCTGTTTTTCGCCATTATCAAATAAAAATCATATATGTTTATTACCAATGAACATAGATACTACAATATACATAAAAACTTATGTGATATAATAATTTGAATATATTTTCTGTTTTTGGGAGGTCAAAATCTGTAAGAAGATGTAAAAAAATCCTATGCAGTTTTTTGGTCGCAGACCTGTGTAATCTTCACTTGAATAAATAAATAACACGACATTGTGATTCAACACAAATATATCAACTGGTGGAATAATATTGATTCTTTGCCTCAGAGAAAATGTTTCATTTGTGTGAAACAATATTAAAACATGTATCACCGAACCAACGTGAAGAATATAATTTTCTCAGATTGATCATTGATTATACAGTGTGTACATAAAGTAAAGTAACTTGCTAATATTTCGATTTCCGTTAGGTATAAAAAAAAATGTCGAATAAAAGTTTTTTCAAATAATCCAGACCATCTGCATAAGTCGATTAGAAGTATACAGGGTGCACCGTTGCTCCAAAATAACTTATTAACATATTTTTTTAAATAGTACACCATGTATATATTTTCAGTTTTTAATAATCTATTAAATTACAAATACAACCGTCAAGACCGCATAATTCTAACCTCATTTGTTCTACAGTTATTGAGAAAAATAATTTACGGGAACGTTTTTATTACCAAAATAATTAACAAGAACAAATACAATCTTATTTAATGAGATGTTCAACTTTTCTTCCTTCTTCTATTTGACAGTATCCAGGTCGATTATAAAAAGCTGATATGGTATTACGCAATTGCTGATTTGTTATTTGACGGGCTGTTAACAGTATTCTATTCCTCAGTTCATCCAGATTATCAGTTATTCTTTCCTGTTCGGTAAACATACTTAAATTTTAAAAACAACTAATTACAATAAACATCTTTCACTAATGACAATGAGAAATAATTCATGACGTTGAAAAACAATTCATGACAGAAAAACCTACTACTTTTTTGACATAAACAATTATTTTATAATTTTAGATTCAAACCACTGTAACTTTGGAATTATTGTAGGTAGAATTGTGCGGTTTTGACGGTTGTATTTGTAATTTAATGTATTATGAAAAACTGAAAATATATACATGGTGAACTATTTAAAAAAATATGTTAATAAGTTATTTTGGAGTAACGGTGCACCCTGTATACTTCTAATCGACTTATGCAGATGGTCTGGATTATTTGAAAAACCTTTTATACAACATTTTTTTTGTATTCCTAACGGAAATCGAAATATTAGCAAGTTACGTTACTTTATGTACACACTGTATAAGATATCGATTTAAGTTAGCGCATGTTCAATTAGTTTTTATAAGATTTTGTAACAATGTTGAATTTTAGCTTGTTTTAAATGCACAAAGCTGATACTCTTTTTCAACTCCGATTTCAAGACAGACAAAAAGATAATGGCTTTTATTTAAATTCACATTCCTCTTGTTTGCTATGTACTTTTTTGTATGCGTTTAGTTCATCGTGGAACATTTTTATAAGCAGCAGAACATTTTAAGTTTAATAATTGAGCGTTATCAAATACAAACATGCATTTCAGCAAACAGTGTAAGTGGCAATACAAGGTGTGGACGATTCAATAGGAATTTTAGAATATTAACAAAATAATAGATGGATAATAAACCAGGAGAAATATAGAATGAAGTGGTGGTTATGGTCCCATAAAATACCAAAAACAAACAGAAGAAGGAATGAATACTCTTAAGCATAAAAAATGATAGGATTGTTTGTTTTGAAGAATGAGACTGAATGGATTTGACAAATGCAATTGGCATGCTAAGCACGATTAAAAGCTTTCGAATATCATCAATGTGAGAATAACCCAATTTGTAAGGATCACTGTTCTGTGACGATGATGTTAAGCAAGATATTCAGTTCGTAGTCTGTGTTAGTCATTAAGTATAATACTACGGAAATTGAATTCGTAGTTTATAAAAACTACTTTTTAAAATTAACTTTCATTTTCACAAACTAAAATGAGACTTTACAACTAGGAAGCTATAAAAAATCTGAATGCGATAATAAAAAACGTTATGAAGAAAACAATCCGTGGGATTGCAATTCAGCAGTCTTGCGGTGTCCTATTACCATATGCGTTCCCATAACTAATCCGCCATTAGACAGAAATTCAAGGAATTTGTTGAATTTCAGAGTTCCATATTTTGGGGACCATTCTGGATTTCTTGGCTTTGGCTTCTTCTTCGGGTTCTTCTTGTTAGAATGAATTTTACAGTCCAATACAAAATAATTATTAATATATCGAAATAAATAAAAATAGTCCCAATATTAAAATTTGCAGATATTATTGGAGACGAAATGTGATTTTTTGTTTTTGAATGTCTAAAGCACTTCGAACATATTTAATGTCGTCTAAATTGACAGAATTTAATTAGATTGGTTCTATTTGAAAATTTGTTATTTAACTTGAAAATGTTGAATTTGGAAAGTTTATTTGTTTTAGTTCGGATTGATAATTTTCCAAATGTTTAATTTTAATACCATCAATGTCCACTTAGCACTCCGAATCAAGTTCTAGAATAAAAGTTTCTTGAATTTGAAAATTGTCTTTGTTAGATCCTCACTTTTGATTAACTACACTTATTTCAGGAGATATTAGAATCCAATGATTCTTCTCTAATTTATGGATTCGTAATTTAGGCATTCGAACAGTTAACTGCTTGCATGATGAGACGTTCTTGAAGTAGCGAAGCATCTGGATTTCACATGGGATTTCTTCTTGGACGATAACGGGTCCATTATGGTAGCAAATGTATTGTTCAGATAAACTTCTTGACAATTCTTGTCAAAAAACATATAGGAAAGGTCATTTAAGATAAGGAATTTCGCTTGAGGTAGAATTACTTTGCAGGAGTTTTGTGTGGGTACAGGCAATAAATATATGTGGAAATAATTGTACGTTTCGGTTTCTACTATTGGAATTTCTAAGATAAATATTGTTTTGTATCCCTTGGTATAACATTTCACTTCTGTGACCTTATTGAATATCAATTGTTCATTTAAAATCATTATTTCATTTAAGATTTCTCTAGGTTCAATTATTGAATTATGAACTGTATTTAATTTGGAGAATGTGATAGCTACTTCGATTTTCTCTAGAATATTGTAAATTAATTGATAAGTTTGAGCGATTTGAGAAACCAGTGTATCCGTGACATAAAGGTGATAGTTTTCTTCTTCTTGTTCGTGATAAGTTTGAATTTCCTCTGTTCGTTTTAATAAAGTTTGATGATTTTGTGCCAATTTGTTTGTATTATTTTTAAAAATATTAATAGAATTTTGGAGAAGTGTTATTTGTGAATTGACTATGTTTCTCAATTTTGATTAATTCTCAGAAAGTGTGTTAATTGCTTTATCATATTTTTCTGCATCGTTTTGATCTAGATTGCCTGTTGAATACTTAATTATTGAGCCAAGTCCGTCTATTATTCGTCTTTTGTATCTCAAATTGAAAACTGGATTTATCTGATTTAACTGGATTTGTATTATTAGTTCTAAATTTAATATTAGGTTGATTTTGTATAGCTTCAAAATGGGTTACTATATCTGAAATGTCGAAAGTTTGAATGAAAGACCAAAAATCAATTTTATTTCGAGCATTGCCTAATTTATAAAGTAGAAGACCGGGGTTACTATTTAAAATATGGTGTCTTGGGTGGTTTGATCCCTCATGGATTTGGATGGACAACTTGTAACAGTTGGAGGTTATTTTAGTTCCTTTATATGTATTATCTCCTTTTTATTTTGATTTTTCTTTGAAGTTATTTCTACTTTGTTCCTATCTAAAATTTCGGTTATTTCATAAGGTCCTATATATTTATTATCTTTTCTACTATAATAACGCAAGTTTTTCTTAAACACTATTGGTCCTAACTCAAAATGAGTATAAGTATTACCTTTTTAGTTATTCTTATCTACAATTTTATCTTTTTGTTTTTCTATTGTTTCTTCTACATTTTTATATACATGTTTGAGTTTTTCTTATGATTTTCCGCATAATCCGAGTGAAACGCTGCGGGAATAAAACTTTTATTTGAATTTCGCGAATTAGTGTGTCCGAAGATTAATTCGAAAGGAGTAAATTTAGTGCTAGTATGTATTGTAACCTAAAATTGCTTAGTCAATTAACTCATCTTCATTAGGGTGCATTTCTTTTAGAATTCTGAGATGTTCTATTAGACTGGAATTGTATCGTTCTGCTACACTGTTTGATTCGTGATGTCCTACAGTGCCAAAATGTATTTTTATTTTATATAAATAGAAAATTTCTTCTACAGTATCATTATTAAATTCAGTACCGTGGTCAAGAATACTTTTTTCTGGTATTCCAAAAGAACAGAAGTATTTTATTAATGCTTCACTTACGAGTACATGAATAGCCGTTTTCCCTCCGACTTGGTATGCTTGTGCGAACTTGGAAAATGCAATAATAATTGAATATATTATATTGTTGTAATGAAATAAATCTATATGAACAATTTGAAAAGGTTTTCATGCTGTTTCAGTTATTATCAGAGGTGCGTATGGAGGATGTCTGCCATATTTTCTTCGTTGACAAATATCACACGAGTTTATATATTCAGAAATGGTGGCTTTCATATTTTTCCAATAATAGTTCCGTTTCAAATATGCATACCTTTCTACAATACCACGATGGTTAGTTTTGCCAACGTGTTAATGTTTTATTAGCATTATTTGTTCTTCTTTTCCCTTGATTGTGTTTACTTGGGCCTTTTTCCGAAAAATGTTCTAAATAGATTTTATTGAAATCATTATAAAGAGAATCATTGTGGAAATACATGCAGTAACAACGTTTCATAATTGTGTAGTCTCTTAAAAATTCGAGTATAAAATTTTCATTATTTTGTGTCGGAATTATAACATTTATTATTTTATGATTTTCGTAGGTTTCCTGCTCAACTATTAATTTAGGATATGGATGCGGTGTAACTATAATTGGATTAACTCTATTATTAATTATTTCGTCATATATTCGTATACCGTCAGTTGTTGTTTCATTAAAAGTGGTGTGTTGTGTATTTGAATCGGTTTCAATTGTGTCAGCTGTTTGCAAATTGGCATCGGTTATATTGTCATTTATTTGTTCCTCTATAAGGTAAGTTAAAAATTGGTCTAATTCATGAGGATCTGTAATTTCGTCAGGATTCTTAATCATTGAATCATTTTCGAGTGCGTTAATAACTACTCTAGAAAGTGCATAGCAATTAGAATTTGAATTACCTTTTTTGTAAATTATTTTATAGTCAAATTCTTCTTCATACATTTCGGGATAACGATATGCCTTAAGAAATATTGGGGTGTCATCTGTTAAATTTATTTTGTGTTTTATTTGATTAGTGAAAGAGAGCGGTATATCTGCACAATAAACGATAGTCATAACGCCTTTTTCATCTGGATTGCAATGATTTAGATCAATATTTTTAAAATTTTTCTTTGAAATATGGTCATGTTCTTCGCTAATTTCATAATTTCATGATCAGTTTCCATTTTTTCAATGAAAATAATTTCCTTTATATTCAAAATTTCAATATCGATTGGTTCGAAATTTTTTTTCAGATTTATTGTTAGAGTTTATGACCGTAATAAGAGCTAAGTAATTTTCTACATTTACTACACCGACCGGCATCTCGATATGAGGTGCAAACTTTTTATATTCTAAAAGTTCGGGGCCTTGTTTTATTTTACTGGTATTTTAATTTTTTGTTGAGTTCTAGGCGGTATTATCAAGTGATATGTTTGATATTTAGGATTTTGAATATTCGATATTTGATTCTCAATTTCGTATATTATTGGAATTTTTGCAAATTGATTTACGATAAATTTTGAGTTTATATCTATTGAAGTTTTTGATTGCTTCGATAAATCAATGCCTATTAATCCGTTATATTTATCGTTAAAGTTAAAGAGATAGAATTTGTTATATTCCGAAACGCTAAAAAATTTGAAACTTGGCATTTCTATTACTTCGTCATGATATGTTATATTATGAGCACTTTGTATTTGAAAATTTTCTTTGAAAATTTCATTTGGATAAAATTGATAAGCTGAATCAAGTTTATTTAAGCTACGAGTACTACCTGAATCGATTAGAAATTTGCTCTTAGTTCGGGGATGTAAATATGTGGTAAATTCGCTCTGGATATATGTGAAGTTATTGGAGGGAATTGATCTATGAGGATTCCCTCGTATTGTGGAATAGTATCATCATATAATTTTAATAATTGATAGTTTGGATTAGCCATTGCTTCAATTTCTGCTATGTTAGTTTCTTCTTCCAAAGTTATACTAGAATTGAATGAATCTGCTAATTCTTCTAGAAATAAGTCATTCATCAACTATCTAAACTATAATACTTATGTTTAAAAAATGTTTTACTTTTTTAAAAGTTGAAACCACAAAAGTTCGAGATTGCAAATAAATCGTAGATACCGATCGGTGTCACGATTTTTGATGAACTGATTTGCAATCCTACCGACTGCGCCAATTAAATTCGTAGTTCATAAAAACTACTTTTTAAAAATAACTCTTATTTTTACAAACTAAAATGAGACTCTACAACTAGGAAGCTATATAAAATCTGAATGCAATAATAAAAATCGTTATGAACAAAACAATCCGTGGGATTGCAATTCAGCAGTCTTGCGGTGTCCTATTACCATATGCGTTCCCATAACTCGATCGTAGATTATATTAAGGAACTAATAACACTCACATAATGTAATTAGGAGTAAAATGGAGTAATATTATTAAAGCATTCACCTGTTCTCTCCCTAAAATTTTTGTGTACGTTACAATTCAATGATTACTGTGGCACTATTCATTTAAGGTATTTTTGGAACGTTTTGCTACTTAGTGCTTATGAGTGATATTAATTCTCTTCGACATAAGTCTTTCGCATTATACTAAAACTAGGTTCATAGAAAATTGAAAAAACAACAGCTTAATCGCTAATATTAAACAACAAAATAAATGTAATATGAAACATTTCGTAAGTGAAATTGGCAATCCATTGGAAATAAAAGTATGGGATGTTCCGAAGACGTTGTCTACTACATTTATATTCATGTTGGTCCAGACTCTCAAATAGATTTATATCAACAAGCGTATTTATTCAATTTCTTGTGAAACTCTTGTGTATATCTAGTATCGGGTCTACAAGTTTATATAAACGTGCGTTTGTATCACCACCCATGAGAAAAATTGATATCCACTTGGCCACCGATGTGAAACTAATTCAATTTGCTGTTGTTCCCAAGAGATCGAATGCAAATTACTATAGAATACGTTACAATATATTCGTAGGCAGGTTGAATTTGTTATTGAAATAGGAAGAAAAACGTTTGTATTGTTATACTATTACATGGAATAAAAGTTTCATACTCGTAAGCTGGAATATAATATAAAAATAGGGAATGGGCCATTGAAAACAATCCAATCCGATATTTGGCAGTATTTATTAGAGTTTGAAGAAATGCTGAAACACTTTGATTTTTGTTCTAAGAGATATTTGTCAACCCCTCCACTTCCTCAACTTCTTCTTCCACGAAACTCCTTTTGTCCTTGCGAGCATTGAATTCTTCACTACCTTTTTTCTTGAAAATAGGCTAGCAAAACTTTTTCGTTCGAATGGGTAATCCTTTTTTGTCCACACCTTAAATTAAATTTGACATAGGACAAATCATACTTGCTCTTCGACTTCTTAGAAATAATTGTAGATAAGGCAGATTGAGCCGGCGCAAGTTAACTGCAGACGGGGTTTATGACAGGGATTAAAAGATGGTCAATTGCAGACGAAGGAAAAGGGTCAAGTCTGCTTACCTGTTAAATGAGTTAACTGCATACCGCGGTCTCTACATATTATATATCATTTTGTTCATCAATAAAATAAAAAACAAAAGTAGTTTAAATATAGATTATATAAACTAAATATTCGTCTACATGTACCTACATTTAACTACATAATAGTATATTACGTAACGTGTGTTGTAAGAAACATTTTACGCACGAACGGAAAAGTTACGCACGAAGCCGCGTAGCGGCGAGTGGGTAATTTCGTGAGTGCGTAAAATGCGTTACAACACGAGTTACGTACTATACTTTACCTACGACCTACTTGTACTTGTATTTATAGTCTTATTAAGGGATTTAATGTACAAATAAAACGTACATCCTCGATGCCCAGCCAAGCATCTTAGTAGTTCACCCTCGATGCACAGCCCAGTTTCGTAAAAGTCCATCCTAGTAGTATTTATTTTTATTAAAAATGTATGTAGAATTACCGGAATTCCATGAAATAGCGTATACACCTCTCGACTAAAGTGACATTAATCCCTTAGGTTTAGAATTACTCACCCTATGAATCAAACACCACCCACGGGATTAAATGGGCCACTTTAGTCGCTTGGTGTATAATATACTATTGTTTACTAATATGAGATACATTCAGACAGCTAAAAGATGCGGATTTATTGAAACGGAACCTATTATCATATGATTCCAAATAACTCTTATAGTCTGTTTCTTATTGACTGACAGCACGCGAAAAGGTGACAGGTGCTAGTCAGGTAGTGAAGCATAAGCATCACAGTTCATCCAAGGAATTTATTTACTATTTAATTTTATACCCGATCTGATATATAAAGGTAATATAAATGTAAATTCGGTTCGTTAAAACAACTAACTGACCTTCATACATTTGTAGAAAACATACAGTTAAAACAATAAATTATTTTTGAAATAATCTTGTAACGCGACTATTCTGACTGCATATTTCATTAATTATCTTGAGAATTTGGAGCAGGTCAATTCTTGTGAGACATATTAACAAACCATTTATCAATTCATTCTCCAGATAATTACTTTCTGATTTTCGAAATGTTGATAATAACATTTCCAAGAAACATTACAATAGGGTCCTACTAGGGATTGTCCCAATGACTACTTAGAAATTTTGCAGGTATATACGGTGAAACTTGGTCTCGCCCAAATTTGTAAAATTTGTTTTGCTTACAGTCGTTTATGTTCCATAAGTGTTAACTGTGTTGTGAAAAATGTCTTGAAGTTTTACCCCAGTAAAGTGTAAGAGCGTGATTAGCGTACAAACGTAGACTGTAGTGTTAAATGTGCATGATGCTGTTGTACATCAAATGCCGGCTGCTACTGTTAGAAATATAGTTTCGACATGTTCCAATATGACAGGAGTTAGTGAATCTCCTATTTACAGGCTTCTAAGAGAGAGAAAAAATGGAAATATATCCCCACCTAAAAAGTCAACTGAAAGAAAACCATTTGACCTTGATGAACATATGCAAAATACAATAAGACGAAAACTACATGAATTATATTTTAAAAAAGAGATCCAAACCCTTGACAGAATTCTAAAAATGGTGAAGGAGGACAAGAATTTGCCTGATATAGGGCGAAAAACTTTGTGGAAAATATTACACAAATTAAATTTTACTTGGGAGAAGCAAAGTCGCAAATCAGGGCTAATCGACAACGAAGAAATAATATGTTGGAGACGCCAGTATTTACGAGATATCCGAAGATACAGATAGGAGAGAAGACAAATGTATTATCTAGATAAGACGTGGCTCAATGAAGGACATTCAATGAAAAAAATATGGCAGGACAAAAATATTCAAACCAGTCGTCAAGCTTTCTTAGAGGGTTTATCTACTGGACTAAAAACTCTTATCGGTAAAGGTCGCCGGCTAATAATAACCCATATTGGATGCAATCAAGGGTTCGTGGAAGGTGGTTCACGGGAGTTTCAGTCAACATCAACCAAAGACTATCATGAAGAAATGACTGCAGATGTATTTTACACAAATGGTCGAATTAATTCCAAATAATGCTGTAATCGTTATGGACAATGCCACTTATCATTCGCGATTAACAGAAAATCTTCCATCTACCTATTGAAGGAAAGCTGATATTAGATACTGGTTAACCGTAAAAGATATACCATTTGAAGATGATATGTTGAAAAAAGAACTTTTAAAGATTGTTTCAGATCACAAGCTACAATTTAAAAAGTTTGTTATTGACGAAATAGCCAAGAATCGTGGGATAACAGTGCTTTGTTTGCCGCCATACCATTGTGAATTAAATGCGATAGAATTAATATGGGCCCAAATGAAAGGTTATGTAGCTAGACATAATAAAACATTTAAAATGAAAGATGTTCGTGAAGTCATGAAGTACTCATTGACAACAATAACTGAAGAGAACTGGAGATATGCTGTGAATCGTGTAATTAAAGAGGAAGAGAAAATGTGGGTTTTAGATAACCTCATAGAACAAACTATAGAACCGATATTGATCTCTGTCGACGAGTCTTCGGATGATTCTTGTATGGCCAGCGAAGAGGATGATACTATAGATTGAATTTTATATTTCATATAAATGGTATGTTTACTTTACTTAATATACAATAATTCATTGTCAATAAATTTGAATTAGAGAATTCAACTATATTTTCTTCAATTAATTTAATTTAATAAAAATGAAAATGTAACTTGTTAATAGGCCTAAACGAATGAATTTTATTTCAACTGTAATTTTGACCGAATTTAATTAAATAAGCAAAATGAACTAATATCGTAATCTCCGCCACTGCCGCACTGTTTATCCTTTTGCTGACATTGTTCAGTTTTATTAGCATATTGTATTTTGAGCTGAAATGGGGATGTACAGATAACCACCAATACAGACACCTACTTGTTTTGCATTAGAATTTAAGTATTTACTTGTAAAATTCTTAGGATCACTATGTAAGAGATAATTTTCTATTTGAATATTTAATGACGCTACTGTGCTGCTAGACATTAAGAAATAGACTATAGTATTAAATGCAATCCCATATCTAATAAATGTTATCTACCATTTATATATAGAATAAAACTCAACGTCCAGTATCTAAGTAATAAATTTTGAATAAAATGGCTACGTCTATTGACAGTTGCTAAGTGGTTGCTATGGAAGCCGTGCGATTTACTTTACAGCCGTGTGTTTTGTTTTACTGTGCGTAATAGACGTCTTACATTGATTGCCGACTGTGTGTTTTTGACTACCTACGGGGGTGGTCGTAAGTAAAATAATTTTATAATACATATTTATACGAAACACACTTAACAAAGTCAATCCTTGCAATTTTTTTGATCCTGTAATCAATAATTTCATTTGAAATGAATTTTTGTCTTTCCAATACATCCTTTCAAATGTAACGTTGCTGATTTAATCGTGAAGAATTAATTTTTAAGTACGTATCAGTCTAAATATCTATCAACACATCCAAAAACTGAATTATATTCGGAAGCGGAGATGAATTCAAATTATTAAATTTTTAGTGGAATGATTCGCAACAATTTGTTATTCGTATGAGTGACGCTGCATTTTCTGCCCAGTTATGTGGAGGAAATAAAGAATTTTCTTCAATATAGGTGTCCACAAAATAATTCTTGAAATCGTTCAGCCTGTTATCACTTGGTTGTACCGATATAAAGTCGAAGACAAATGAATCGCACACTTATGAAGAATCGAAAAAAGTCAGGCCAAATAAGTAATGCAGCCATCTTCCTGTCTCAGATTGTGGATTCTTATATTCTGTAGCTAACCCTAAACACAAATATATTTTCCTTTATTATTTTACACATCATTTTACATCACATAATATGAGTAAATTCTTACCATGATTGTGCAAGATGAAATCTGCAGCCGATTATTGAAACGTCGGGAAATGTTTCTTTCACAGTGGAATTGATAGTAACTTCAAAATCCACGGTGATGAAATTTGGGTTAAAATTATGTCCTTCACTGATGCACTTGGATTTCAACATATCAAACAATGTCGAATACGTTTCTTTTTTCCTTACTTAATAAACAAAAAGCCACTGGTATATAAATATTGTTTACAAGAGCAAGAATACTAAACATTTGTAAGAAGTGTTTTACACGGTAATCAAATGTTCCAACCATATATATTGTTGAACTAGAACACATTACACTTAGATTTTTAGTGCACGAAAATACTATAATATTTTCAACCCTGTCGTTTATTATCAAAAATTATTCTCTCTCTTTAACGGTCATAACCTGAACAGATTCCAAAAAATCGTGCATATCGGAAACGTTTTAAGGCAATTTTGGAAATGATTTATTTCTGTCTGTAAATATTGCCTTTTAGCGATCATATCGTCTGCTTTTCTTTTTAATTTATTACTTGATGTTTGTCTGTTGATTGCACTGTCACTTTCCTGTTCATGATTATGAGTATTCAACATTTTAGATATCACGTTTTCAACGCCCATTGTATATATTTTAGCATTACTTGTCCTTTTCACACAGCACCAACAAGTCTCATCATTTTTTAATTCTCGATGTTTATAAAATTTAAAATTTTCAATAACAATTAGACTATTTCCACGTTCACTTATCATATATTTCACTTCCATCTTCGTTTTTTGTATATCGTACTTAAGAAATGTGTCGTCACTGTTAAAATAAATTCCAAACTGATAGCCATAATAATGTTTTTGCGTACATTTTGTTATTCTAAGACCCTTGACCGCCAGTCTGCAGCTCACCCACAGGATTAGGTACCCTCATAAAACCCTTCTTAGATCATAAACCTCGTCTGCAACTAACATGCGCCCGATTGAGCCGCTTCTTCAATGTCGCTCGGTACGTCGTTCTCTAAATCGGACATTGTAGTATTTATATATTCTTTTATTTTGAAACAAATATTTACGGCAAGAAAAACTATTTTAAATTTCTACTTCTTTTGACAATCAAAATTTCGAATCATGACAATGAATAATACTTGCTTCCATAGTAACAAACAAACATCTCCAATTTTACTAGGTGACTTCAAAGGAATCTACGAGGGACGCTCGTAGTGGCGTTCCAATTAATTTAAACTTGAATTAAAATAATCACATCCTATTCAAAACTAGAAAAAATATTGTGTGAAACACGTTGGGAAACTCTATCTTCCGTAACTCGCATTATTTTGCGCAAATCGCTTCGCTCGTTGCGCAGAAATACGCTCATTACGAAAAATTCTGCTTTTCCCAACTGGTTGCACCAATAACTATTTTATAGTTTTCCTCCGTATTGTACCAAAAGCTGCTTTTAAGTCGATGAATGTTATTATTAGATGTTCTCCTGTTTGTAATCGTCTTTCTATTATGTTTCGTATTGTAAATACATTGTCTGTTGCCTGTCTGTGTTATCTGAAGCCCGTTTGTTCCTCCTCCAATTTATTTTCAACTTCATTTCTTATGTTTTGTTCTATAATTCGGGTATACGTCTTACTTGCCACTGGCGCTAGACATATTGCTCTATAGTTATCACATTCAGTAGCATTTCCCTTTTTATTATGGGCAAGATTTTGTTGTTGTCCCATTCTTTTAGTATTGAGTTTCTTTTCTGTGCTGTCCTGAATATTTCTGGTAACCACAGTTTACCTTCTCCTCCCAGACATTTGATCATTTCTGGGTATATATTGTCTTCACCGCTGGCCCTTACTATTTTTAGTTTTTCTATAGCAAACTCTAATTCTTCCGTACTTATGATTG
The DNA here is from genome assembly GCA_963921935.1 of Galeruca laticollis. Lineage (NCBI taxonomy): Eukaryota > Metazoa > Arthropoda > Insecta > Coleoptera > Chrysomelidae > Galeruca > Galeruca laticollis. Next base: position 67,141,298 of record OY998183.1, read on the forward strand.
CATATATTCCTTGCCTTTGATTTATGTCATCTTCTATTTCTGTTTCTCCGTCTACCTCAAACTTTTCTACATAATATTCCTTCCACGTTCATGAAATATGGGTTGTTTCTACTTGTATTTCTGCATTATTGTCCATTATTCCTTTAATTTCTTTTTTTTTCTGTCCTCTCAGTGACTTCATTTTGTTCCGGAATATTATATTATTCATCCTGTACTCGTTATTTATTTCTATTCCAAATTCTTTCCATCTTTTTTGTTTTACCATTTTTATTTTATTTCTTACGATGTTTTTTCTTTTCATATATTCTTCTTTATCTTCAGGCACGTTTGCTTCTATATATTTTTCCCATGCTTGTTTCTTTCTTTTAACTTCCGTTTTCATTTCTTCGGTCCACCACCTTGTTCCTTTGTTATTTTCTTTAAATTTAGATACTCCACATATTTCATTCGCTTTTCTATACACTATGTCTTTAAAGGTTTTCCATAGTTCTTCCACAGTTTTGTTCTCTTTTATATTTTTGCCAAATTTTGTTTCAACTTTTCATCTTTCAGTTTATCTATTTTTATTCTGGTGTACTCTCTTTTGGTATTTTGTTTCTTGATTGCACTTTGGATTTCTGCAATTACTAAACGATGCTGTGTGTTTGATTCCGCCTCCTTTATTGTGCTCACTAATTTGATTTCCTATTCCATTTCCGTTGTATATACTATATAATCTACGAGGTTTCGGGTATTTCTTTCCTCTGCAACGAATGTGTATCTTTCCTCCATTGGTTGATTAAAAAAGTTATTTCCTATTTTTAGGTTAATGATAATGCAAAACTCTAGCATTTTTTTTTCCATTTCTGTTTATTTCTTTTTCGCCATATTTACTAATTGATTCCATTCCTTTATTTATATCTTTTCCAACTCTGGCATTCAAATCTCCTGTTATTAGTATGTTTTCTGTTTTCTCCTTTATATTGTTTCCTCAGTTGGTGCGTATATTTGTATAATATATGATATTCTCCTTATGCCTTTTCTTAGTTCCATTATCCTTGGTGTCTTAGTTACTTTCCATCCGTTATATATTTGTCTATTTCTTTGTTTACTACTATTCCTACTCCTTCTTTTGTTCTAGTGTTCTAATCTACTCCTGAATAGAATATGCTGTAATTTTTATTTAACTTAATGCATCCGTTTCCATGTTTTTTTATTTCACTTAATCCTATTATTAGAATTTCCCATTTCTTCGATCAGTTCCATTTCCTTGCCTCTTAACGATGTTGAATTCCACATCTCCAGCTTTATTTGTTGAATTTCTTCCTGTTTTTTGTTTCTTTCATTATTTTATTTTATAATTTCACTGTCCTAGTTACCAATTTCCCTGTAATTTTGTTCTTCATTTTTCCCACTCTTCGTTTGTTCCTTTAGTAGGGATGGTAAATCGTGTAATTGAGAACAGAGCGGTATCGTGTCTTTATTTATTTTATTCTCATCATTACTAGCGTCCCCAATTCTATTGATAATTCTACTTATATTTACATAATTTTCTTCCTTCATGCGCCTATCCCCTATTTCATTATTTTTAGCTAGATACCTAAACTTAATTTTATTATTATTGTTCCGATATTTTGTAAATCCTTATACCTTATAGCTATTTTTTACATTTCGGACCCTATCATTAGACTTATTAACTACCCTAATTATATTCTTAAAACTATCGTTATAACTAAGTTTACATAAATTATCGTTATTATGTCCTAATATTTTTTCTTCTTCGCTAATTTATTACCTTCATGTATCTTTTCTTTGTTGATATTTCTTGCTTCCTTTGTTAGTTTTTTGATACAGGTTTTTGTACGATTTTTTTTCGTTTTTATCCTATCTCCTTTGTCACCCCATTTTCAATAATTTCCCTTATCTTTCCTATTCCTTTGCTTTATCTTTTATTTGCTTATGTTTGTATCTTTCGGCACTAGTTTGATCTTCATTAATGAAAATCTTTTGATTCTGTACATTTTTTAACTTGTACTTATTTTTCAACACATTATTTTTCTTCTTCATTTTCCAGTTCAATTAGATAGGTCTTATCCCCTATTTAGGATATTTTGTTGATTATAACACTAATGCCGAGGTGTTCTTCCATAAGTTTTTCCATGGATTGTTGCTGTCATCTGTGTCGAGCAGGATTCCTGTTACAACTATATGATTTCTCCTTTTCTCGTTTTCCATTATTTGGATTGTTTAATTCATTGCCCTCAGTTTTTTTATTGTGCATGCTTTCTTCTTTTATTTCCTTATTTTCCTCGTTAAGTTTTTGTTTGCTCGTTGATGTCATAGAATTTCCTCATTGAATTGCATTTATTCGATGTGTATTTTTTTATCTCTTCCTTTATATCCCCTTGCTCAGTTTTCAAATCTACCATCATTTTTAGTATTAGGTATAATTTGTCATTCTCAGTTCCCCCCCTCTTTGTGTTGGCGTTCTCTTAGTTCTTTTACTTTTGTTAAATGGGTCGATTAGTTCGTCAAGCGCCTTTCTTTTCCTCTCGTCTGTCGAGGAGTTATCATCCGAATTCATACTTGCTTATTAATTAATAATTATTATCCTTGGTTTTATTAAAATTTGAATTTTTCCACACCGACCCTGACTAATTATATTCGATTGATATGAAAACGAGTTACCTTATCTTTATGAATTATAATTTCTCGAGAGTGGAATGTTCTTCTGTGATTATGTTGTCTCGAACAGCCTCTGTTTTATTCACTTCCACGATCTCTATTTTGATGGATTTAAAGTACTCACCAGTTAGCTGGTTTAAGTATCACTAAACTGTGGATGTTTGAATATTTTACTTCAACTATTAACTGCACTTTTCTTCGTTAGAATGGCACACGTTGTGATTGACTATTTCTGGTTCCCTTCCAGGAACGGACCCTTCCTCAACTCCTTAATTTAAAAATTTAAAATAGGGAATGTACCATGAATGAAACATCATTATAAAGTATTTAGATGGATTACTTAGGCATATGATAAATGATGATTTGTCTTCGATATTTACACTGTCTCCAGAATGAGTCTCAATTAATTTGAAGTGCAACTCCTCTTACAAATGAAACGCCTATAATCTGTCAATTTTTTATGTCACATAAAAAGTATAATAAAACGAATTTTCTAGAAACAACAGTTATTAAGTGTATTTGTAGTGTAAATGACTAAATTGTAAGTTATCATACACAAAACATTTTAGTTAAAACAATGATGAAATAATGAATTATTTATTCAAAATGGTATCTATCGACTTCCACACAACTGTAGAGTCGCTATTCAAAATTACGTCCAACATTTCAAGGGTTAGACTGTATTCATGGAATGTTCTTGGTCATAATTCTTCCAACGAAGCAGGTTTTATCACATAAATTTTGCTCTTCAAATCACCTCGTAAAAAGAATCCCAGGTGCGTTGAATCGGGAAAACTAGTAGGCCATCCAATGAAGCCTCCTCTTCCAATCTATTGTCCAAGAAGTTGTTTGAAAAAGATATTACTTTGCAGCTATACTCCAATGGCGAGATGTGCCGTCTTGCTGGAGACCTAGATATTCTTTTGAGTAACTAACATCAATTTCGATTATATCTGTGAGAGCGGGATCAATAGTGTCCTCTAATATTTCGATATGTTTCACAGTTCAAATTCATAAATTTCAGCCTACACGTTTAATTTGAAATGCGATTTTGTCAGTTATACTATCACAAAACTGTAGTCATCTTTTTGTAGCAAATAGATCTTGTAAGGATAAAATTGATGAAATTTTAAAATCGTATGTACACGGACCGCAGTGCGCGTAAAACCAGAATGTTCGGCCAATTTTCTAGTAGGTAGTGGTTGTAGGATCTCATGTATTATGACCTATAATTTCTACTTCTGCTGATTTACCCCATTCGACAAGATTTTCTTACTAACTCTAATATATATGAGTGACAAAGTTGCTTGTTTTCATGAAGGTCATTAAATAAATTTGTTGTTCTTCTTGCTTACTTCCTGTTTTCAAATAATATGGAAGTAGTGTGTGCTGTGGCCCATTCTGAATACTTAAACAAATATCATGTTTGATGCATGATTCGAATATTAATTTTCTGCCAACTCTATCTACTGTGGGAGAAAAGTATTGGATAATCCCCATAAAGTTAGAATTTTTGATTTTTTACCTCTCCGCCCAACCTATCTATATATATCTCTATATAATATGCGAGAAAAGTATTGGTTAACGCCAAAAAAGTTGAAATTTTGAATTTCTTTTCAGTCATTTCTACGTTTTCTATCAACAACAACAGGAAAAAACGCTTTTTAGAACAAGAAATCCTTTGTGTATGTCGTCGTCGTCGGTCACTTTTCGTTACATGCCTTGTTCGCACGATACAGCCTCCGGACTGCAACAAGTCACCAATTTTATGATTGAATATTGTTAAGGATATGTTCAGGGAAGATTGTATGTTCGTAATGAGGAAGTGGAAAATGTGGGGGAAGATTCAGAATCGGTCAAGCTCAGTGGCGACGCTCGGGGGGGGGGGGGAGGTAATAGAGAATTGGGCTATGTCAGAAAAAAATAAAGAGATTAAAACAAAAAATTATAATTTTTATTTAAAACACATAACATTTTCAAATAAAATAGCACATAAAAACAACCTACAACTAAATACTTATTGGTAATTTGGAACATTTTTGAACAAAAATAAATCTTCTTACAAAACAAAGGGTAATCTTCTTTTTTACCTTTTGTGAATCTATTAATTACTTTTTTATAATTCGTGTATTAAAGAGACTTCATTATAACATTGTTAACAGTGTCACAATAAAGCTGTTTGAACAATGTTATAGTTATTTTTAGCGTACAGTTGGTTATTGTATTCAGTTATAATTTTATTTGACATTTGACTTCAACCTTGACACAAATTATAAATAAAATGGTCTAGCGTTGTTATAGCTAGCAAATTATTCTATTGAAGGTAAATTAGAATGATTATATATTAAAAATATTATTGATAATGCACGCTAACGTTTATTTATCAATGATTTGTGAATTGTTTATTTTTATATTGTATAGGATCAATTTTTGGGATAAATTACCAGATATATATGTGAAGATGTATTACCGAAATAATTCTGTTCATGATATAATATAAATAGATCGCAAGAGCATATACGAAGGAGCTCTTTTTTAAACAAATAATCATCCTCTTTTTGCTTGAATGAAAGTTTGTTCACAATTTACACAATTATTCGGTTATAATATGTCAAAAGTCAGAAGTGCTAAATAAAACCATCTGTTATCTGACCAATTAGGAATCTACAGAATTGCCAACTTAAATTCAAACCACTCCTCCTAGTTTAAAAACATGGAATATATGAAATTCTATTTTATTTGAATAATTAAATAAATGCGAATTATAAAAACGATTGTGTAAACCTTGTGCCACAATGAGTTTCTGTAGTACTCGCGATTTGCACAACTCACCGCTTCGCGGTTCGTTGTGCAAACTTCACTCGTACTACAAAACGAGTTATTGTGACACTTGTTTTACAAATAACTATTTTGGGGTCGACTTTAATATGTCTATTTAAATACATAAACGCCAATCCAACTAATCTTTCTTGGTGAATAGTAGACCTAAGCCAGGTTTTTAGTCTATTAAGATAAGAAAAATTTCGCTCTGCGCTGGCAACCCTTACTGGCAGTACCACCAACAAAGACAGAGCTACGCTAATTGTATGGTACACAAGTTCATTGCACTGCTGTAAAGCGCTTATGACTGAACTTGGGACACTTTCGACAGGAAAGCCTATCCATTTTTCCATCCATAAATCAATTTCTGCATTCAGTCTTGTTGAAATTAATTCAGGATTTTCCTCTGTAAT